>JAILYB010000002.1:19020000-21420000 GCA_021437785.1 Rhodomyrtus psidioides
ATTGGTAATCATCTGTCTTTGTCACTTTGCAGCCCACAAATGAACATTTTTCGGAGAGTATATTTTTTGAATCAGTTCGAGCAAGGCTTCCTTCTGGAAATTCTTTCGAGAGAGCTTTTCTTCTTTTCTTTTTTTTAGGGAAGGAAATGTCTTATCTGAATTGTCTACATTTTCCAAATTTCAGCTTGCCCCAAGGCACTTTGCTCATCCGTCGGATAACTCGAAACAATCTCATTTCTGGAAGATGACCCGTTGGGTTTAGAGAAGTGAATCCATCGCTCAAAATGGGTTAAGCAAAGGGATAAATGAATATGTGGTATAGAAATGAAGTGCTCTTCATCATGTCTAAGGCACTTGAGCTAACACAGAATTCATATGCAACAAACTCACTCAAAGATTGATACAAGTGAAAGTAAGAAAGTTCCACTCATTCTTTGAATTTCTGAGATTTGCCCCGATGTGCGGTTGTTTCCGACAGGGTTATGAAATGAAATCACCGTTCAAAGGGTTTAGCAATGAGCAACCTGTATTGTTTGGATAGATGAAATGAATGCCTCATATCATTTCAGTCGTCATACTTTTCGCGAGATAACCCTTTACCTTGTCAGCATGGAAGTTTTCATACTGCCCACTGGGGATTGTGACATAGGACGTATATGGAAATGGTTTGCCTATCGTCGTTCTGACATTCGTCATTCAAAAAGATTAGTCCAATTAAATCAGAGAGACTTCCTGATTGAAATTATCTCACTGTGGAAATTCATAATGCAAACAATAGGCAAACAAACCGATATCAAATGAATATTATAACTTGGTCAGCAAATGTCAAAGCAAATCAAGTATAATACTTTTTTACAGCATCATAGTTGACTAGGCTGGTAAAAACACGGCCATCCATCTCTGCAAGGATCAAAGCACCTCTTGGGAGTACCTTCTTTATGACATATGGACTGCCATGGTTCAGAACGAACTTCCCTTCTGGCAACGGAGCAATAGGCAATAGTTTTTGCAAAATAAGATCTCCTACCTGAAAATGTCGAGGCCAGACTTTCTTGTTAAAGGATTTAGCAACCCTCTGCTGGTAGCACTGGCCGTGGCATAAAGCTTTAAGCCACTTTTCATCGATCAGATTCAACTGGTCCATCCTCTATTGGATCCAATTGGCCTCGATCAGCTTAACTTGAGATAGTATACGCAAGGAAGGGATTTCCACCTCAACCGGTAACACCGCTTCCATTCCATATACAAGAGAATATGGGGTTGCCCCAGTAGATGTTCAGATTGAAGTCCGATAAGCCATAAGTGTAAAAGGTAACCTTTCATGCCAATCTCGATAGTTCTCGGCAGTTTTGGCCAAGATTTTCTTGATGTTCTTATTGGCTGCTTCCATTGCTCCGTTCATCTGGGGACGGTACGGGGAAGAGTTCAGATGCTTGATCTTAAATTTATTGAACAAATCACCGATCAGCTTGTTGTTCAAGTTCGAGCCGTTGTCGGTGATTATGACTTCAGGTGAACCATATCGAGCTATGATGTCTCGACTAATGAATTTCACAACGTTTCGTGCCGTGACTGCCAAGTACGATGCTACTTCAATCCATTTGGAAAAATAGTCGATGGCGACTAGGATGAAACGATGTCCATTGGATTCTTTCGGGTTAATTGGACCAATCACATCAATGCCCCACATACAGAAAGGCCATGGTTCAGACAATTGGTGCAGCTCGTTCGGAGGAACATTGATCTTATCGCCATAAATCTGACACTTATGACAGCTTCGAACATGCTGAATACAATTGCTTTCCAGAGTGAGCCAATAATATCCCAGCCTCATGATCTTCTTGGCAAGCATGTGACCGTTCATATGTGGACCACAGATCCCTTCATGTACTTCCATCATCAAACAGACAGCTTCAGTAGAATCAATACACCTCAAAAGAACTGAATCAAATGATCTTTTGTAAAGATTTTCACCGCTAAGAAAGAATTTCGAGGCCATCTTCCTTATGTACTTCTGATTTGCCGCAGTACTCTTCTCAGGGAATTTCTGCTCTTGAATGTAAGCCTTGATATCGTGATACCAAGGCTTGCCCTCGGGTTCATCGGCTATAGCCATGCAATAAGTTGGCTTTTTTAACACTTCGATCTTCAATGGCTCGACTTCAAGCCCATTAGTAACTCGCAACATTGAAGATAAGGTAGCCAATGCATCAGCGAACTGATTGTGAGTTCTAGATAAATACTCAAATGAAATATCATCAAATTCTTCCACCAACTCATCCAGATACTCATGGTAGGGCAGCAATTTAGTATCCCGTGTTGTCCATTTTTCGACCGTTTGAAGAATGATTAGGGCCGAGTCTTCGAACACCTTGAGCCGGGTTACACCCATTTCGATTGCGGCTTATAGGCCCAGAATGCATACTTCATATTCTGCGATATTATTAGTGCAAGGGAAGACCAACTTTGCCGCTATTGGATAGTGTTGACCGCCTGTAGATATCAGGATTGCCCCTATTCCTGATCCAGATAAATTCATGGCTCCGTCAAAATTTATGATCCAGAAATAATCGTCCGCCGTTATGACTTGATTTTCAGGTTGGTAAGGATCTTTATTTTCTCTCGGATTTTCTGCTAGGACATCAGCTATAGCTCGACCTTTTACTGACTTTTGGGACAGATGCTACACATCAAACTCAGAAATGAGGATATGCCATTTAGCAAGTTTGCCGACCAAGGCAGGTTGATTCAACAAGTACTTGACGGGATCGCATTCTGTTACCAAAAGAATTTGATAATGCAAAGTGTTTTGTCGCAGTCGATGTAGCACCCAAACCAGACTCGCACAAGTCTTCTTGGCTTCAGAGTGGTTCATTTCAGAAGCTGTAAACTTCTTGCTCAGATAATAATTGGCTCGTTCTTTCCCAGCATCTCATTTTATCTATGCTAGCATATCTCCCAAGGATTCACTTTGGATCGTGAGGTAGAGGACCAAGGGTTGTCCTGGTACTGGCGGAACAAGCACTGGCGGATTCATGAGGTGTTGTTTTATTTTGTCAAAGGCTTTATCACAATCATCATCCCATCCGACCAATGTATTCTTTTTTAACAATCTGAAGAAAGGTTTAGCGGTTTCTGATAACTGAGAAATGAATCGGGCAATAATTTAACCTGCCCATGAGGCTTCGAACTTCCTTGACTGTCTTTGGCGGCTTGAGTTCACATATGCCTTTCACTTTAGACGGGTCTATCTTAATGCCCTTGTTACTAACAATGAACCCGAGCAATTTGCCCGAGCGGGCGCCGAAAATATATTTGGCTGGATTAAGGCGTAGCTTGAACTTCCGGAGTCTGTCGAACAACTTTGTCAAGGTTTCAACATGATCCTCTCCATGCTTCGTCTTCGCAATCATATCATCGACGTAAACTTCAATCTCATTGTGCATCATGTCATGGAATAAAGTAATCATGGCCCGCTGGTAAGTCGCGCCAGCATTCCTAAGACCAAAAGGCATTATCTTGTAATGAAACATCCCCCACGGAGTGGTGAACGTGGTCTTTAGTTTGTCATCCACATTCATCAGAATTTGATTATAGCCTGAGAAATCATCCATGAATGAAACCACTTCGAATCCAGTCGTGCTATCTACGAGCACGTCAATGTGTGGGAGTGGGAAATCATCTTTAGGACTAGCCTTGTTTAGATCACGGTATTCGACACAAACTCGAACTCGTTCGTCTTTCTTCAGCACTGGGACAACATTAGCTACCCAGTCAGAGTATTGGGTAGCCTCAATAAATCCGACGTCGAGGAGCTTCATGACCTCTTCTTTGATTTTCTTCGCTAGCTCTGGTCTAGCCCTTCGTGTACCCTGTACTACTGGCTTGACTGAGGGGCCGATCGGTAAGCAATGTTCGACGATTGATCGATCAAGGCCGGGCATATCTGCATAGGACCAGGCGAAGACATCTTGGTAATCTTTCAAGAGTTTGGTAAGACGTTTCGCCATTTCAGTAGATAGATTCGCTCCGATTTTCACCTCTCTTGGATTTTCTTCATCACCTAAATTGATTGATATCGTCTCGTCGCCAGTCAGAGGCTTAATCATCTCATGCCGTTCAAAATCTTCACGTATTTCTTCATAATCAGGAGTGAGTTCGTCCAAGTTATATATTCCAGAATCCAATGGATCACCCTCTTCATATTTGACCCTGAAACATAAAATGGCAAAGTCAGAGAAACAAACAGGGTTTAAAAAATGCATGCTTTGCAACTTTCGAAATCCAATGTGTCATTTTCGAAAACTTTGATTTTGATTTTTTTTTAAAGACCGCGGGACAAGAAATCTTGAAGAGGCCCAACCCTCAGCTTCTTACCAAGGATGACAAATTAGTTCGATCGTAGGTTATCGTCATCGGGTCGGTTTGGGATGCTTCATCACGGTTTCAAAAAATAAAATTAGTGAAGGACATTTGTAATTTTATTGATATAAAATGAATTCATTACATCTTATTGAATGGAAATGCAACATTAAACTGAAACGAAAGCCTAAAATGCGAGATGAATTGAAAAGAATAGGAAAGTAAATTCCCCAAAATAAAAAGGTGAAAATACTTTCCCAAATTTGAGTCTCTCACTTTCTTTGAAAAAGGAACTGAGTCCGATCTCGGGGCCGGGGCCGGGACAGGAGTCGGGACCAGGGCTGGCATCAAGAACCGGGAACTGTGGACCGGGGCTGTGCCGGGGACCGGGGTCTGGGGCCGGGGCCTGGGCCGGGATCGGGAACCAGGGCTGGGGCTGGGACCGGGACCCGAGGTTGGGATCGGGGTCGGGGTCGGGAATAGGGAACCGAGGACCGGGGCAGGTGCTAGGACTCGGACCGGGCCGGGGGCCGGGTTCCGAGGCCTGGACCGGGGCCGGGGTCGGGGTCGGGAACCGGGGACCAAGGCCAGGACCGGGGTCTGGGCCGGGATCGGGAGCCGGCGACCGAGGCCGGGACCGGGGTTTGGGGCCTGGGTTCGGGGCCGAGGCTTGGGCCGGGATCGGGGACCGGGGACCAGGGTCGGGAATCGAGAACCGGGGACTGGGGCTGGTGCAGGGACCAGGGCCGGGGCAAGGACCCGAGGTCGGGACCGGGGTCGGGGTCAGGAATCGGGGACTGGGACCGGGACCGGGGCCGGGAACAGAGGGCCGGGGTCCGGGGCTGGTTCCGGGTCCAGGGGCCCGAGGTCGGGACCAGGACCGGGACCGGGACCGGGGCCGGGGTCGGGAATCGGGGACTGGGGCGGGTGCCGGGTCCGGGGCCAGGGCCAAGGCCGGGGTCGGGATCGGGAACCGGGGACCGGGGGCCGGGATCGGGACTCGGCCGGAGACCGGGGTTGGGGTCCGGGGCCGGAGCCGAGACTGGGACCGGGACCGGGACCGGGGCCGGAGCCTGGATCGGGACCGGGGTCGGGGCTTGGCCGGGTCAGTTTACGTCAGCTCTCTCGACCATCTATCTCTCCTTAGTATCAAGGATAATCCCTTTGATGAGATTGAAATCGTTTTCCAAATGAGAACCAAACACCGAAAAATATTTTCAGTAACATATTACCAAACAAAGGAAAACAAATCGTTTTCCGAGAAAGTGATTTTCAGGAAACCACTTTCCAGAAAACGAATTCCTGAAAATCACTTTCCTTGAAACGAACGCACCCTAAATGCCGCCTGGAAATTGAAGGAAAGTGGAAAGATCCCGCGCAGGGGTTCGCAAAAATCTTGAAAGTGTTACTCTGATCCCTCCATTGGATCGTCAATCATGGCTTTAACAAAAAGGTTCGGGGAATCAGACGCCATGTAAAGCTCCTCTTCAAATCCTTTATCGTCATGTACGGGATTTTCAGATATGGCTCCAATAATGAGGTCATCAAAACAACCAATGAGATCTAGGAACCCATCATCAGATCTATGTTCTTCTACCGCCAAAGCATTGTTGGTGAGTCGGGGAATGCAATCCCTAGATTATCTTCGAATTGGGTCAGTTTATCAAACCCACCGATCACCCCAGCTGATCGAAAGGTACTGTAGAGAGGAGGTGATAGAGGGCTAGGTTCTAACCTCCCACGGCTCATCCCATGTCGTCTACCTCGTCTAGACTGGCCACGCCCTCGGTGTCCCAGACTGGCCGTATAAGATTGTCCATTAAGCTCGATTGGGATACGGATCCCTTGACCATGTCGGCCTAGGCTTGTGCCAGGTCGAAATCCATTGCCCACCATTACCTTTGCTACCATGATGGAAGCGTTTGATACCTCAGGAACTGGTGGAGGACTTTCTGATGATGCATGAACAGTCTGCACCAGCTCAAAAGCATGATACGAGTCTTCTTCATTGTGAGTTGGCTCAATGTAAGGAATAGCCGCTTCATTGAAGATTCGATGATCTTATTCACCATGGATGATTACTAGCTTTCCCTCAACGACGTACTTGATCTTCTGATGAAGGCTTGAAGGCACAGTTCCCGCATTGTGGATCCACAGTCGGCCCAGTAGGAGGTTGAAAGCTGACGGAATATCCAACACCTGGAACAAAACATCGAACACGGAAGGCCCAATTATGATATCTAGATTGATTTGTCCAATGATATATTTCTTCACGCCATCAAAAGCTCTGACTGAGGTCTTGGCAGCTTGAATTCTGGCCAGATCTACCCCTAACAGATTCAAAGTGGCTAAAGGGCAGATGTTTAGTGCCGACCCATTGTCAACGAGGACCCGTGCTACTAGAGTTTGCTTGTGCTTTACCATTATGTGTAGGGCTTTGTTGTGACTACGTCCCTCAGCAGGAATCTCATCATCAGAGAATGCAACCTGATCTTTCAAAAGGATGGCTCCGACAAAATTCCCTAGCTTGTCCTGGTCGATATTTTTCGGGACGTGTACTTGCCCTAACACCTTCATTAAAGAATCTCGATGTTTTTCGGACGACTGCAAAAGCTCGAGCAAAGAAACCTGAGCTGGTAACTTTCGCAGTTGGTCGAAGATACTATATTCGCTCGTTTTGATTATGGCAAGGAACTCCTTCGTATCTTTCTCTGTGACTGTCTTGGTCGGTTGTTCTTCGCTATAAGTTCGACCAGACTTTGTTACTAGGACCAGATCGTAAGACCAAGGAACGGCCTTATCGTCCTTGTAAGGAAACGGCTGAGGTGTAGTGATTACTAGGGCTTCCGGTATGGCAATCCCTAACTCATCCTCCAGTGCATCTTCTAGGGGAGGTATGTCAAACAAATCCAGATCAGCTTTGACCAGACCTGCTACATCGGTTTCCGCTACTTCTATTTCTGGAAAATGTTCAGACTGAGTCATGGTCAGAGCGGCGAACTCTTGGTCCCAATCAATGACGATATGAGATATAGTGGCAATTGTTTCCGTCTGAATGACCTTAACCATTAAACCATTCCTCACTAGAGTCGTAATCGTTTTCTTTAGCTGACCCAGCGGTAGTAGCCCTCCCATATGATAATAACCTGCTCTAACCAGAGCATCTAGAACGTCTGCTAACCGGACTTTAAATCTGCATGCCGGTTGGGTACTACAATTAAACACAGCATTAACTTTATCAGAATGGTCGGGTAAGGGATTATTCCAGACATTAGGCTGGGTGGCGCACTGGAACGAAAATACCTTTGTGTTGAGCAAGTCCTGGACGCGATTTTTAAGCACAAAGCAATTGTCTGTGTCATGACCGACCTCACTGCGATGATAATCGCATTTCTTGGATGGGTCATAACCTGCATATGACGTATAATTTAGTCTCAGAGGTTCAGTTGACAACAGATCCTTCATGCGGAGGACGGCTAAAACTTGAGAAAGCGTCCCGGGCAAAGGTGTGTATTGTCGAGGTGGGCGTGAATTTCTACTCTGCTTCTGCTCGTCAATGTTCCCTCGCTGCTTGGTGGGAACTTGTACAGTCGGTGCGAAACTTGTCATGTTGATCTGGGGAGCGACCTCTTTGTCCCTATTTATTCTGAATCGTCTTGCGGGGGTGCCAATATCTCCGTACCAGCTTTTTTTCATGCCGCCTTCCACTTCTTCGGCCATTGCTATGAGGTGAGCAAATGATATCGCAGAGTGCCAAGGACTCGTGTCCGCATAGCCTGTGGAAGGGTAGAGACAAACAGCTTCATGAGCTCCTTTTCGGGAGGAACTGGCTTGAGTTGGGACGCAATGTTCCTCCACCTGGCAGCATACTGCTTGACCGTCTCGCCCTTCTCTATTTTGGCTTGTTCCAGGTCCTCTCTAGAGACGAGGACGTCTATGTTAAAACTAAAGTCCTTGATAAAAGCGGTTGCCACCTGTTTCCAGTTCCCCATGTTGTATACTTCATAGTCAATGTACCATCGCGTGGCTGCATCTTTCAGAATGGCCTGGAAAGTCTGAACCAATAGAGGACCGTTGTCAGCATATTTGCTCATTCTTGCTTGGTATATCTGAACATGCTGCACAGGATTGGACGTGCCGTCATATTTCTCAAAATCGGGTACTTTGAACTTCTCTGGCACATCAACTTTTGTGAATGCAGAAAAGTCGATATGAGGGGTACTGTGCGCTCCCTGAATCTCCCGGAGCTTTTCCTCCATCCTATGCTCCATATGTTGCTCCATTTGAGCCATTAGCTTTGCTGCATCGTAAGCTTGCTCTGGTACCACAGGGCTGACTGGGTGAACCGGAGGCACTGGCGGAGCATTCATACTAGAGCCTGGGACGAACATGTCCTTTAGTGACTGCTCCTGATCCTTGGTTGGATCATCAGCTGCAGGAGGCAGAGGTGCCATTGGTTGGGAGGTCTGGCCCGGCAGCTGCATCTTGGCCACGAGACTTGCTAGCATTTTCTCTGCCATCTGGGAGACCATGCCTTCCATCTTGTTGTTGAGGGTGTCCATGCGTTCTTGGAGGGCCTCTTGGATTGCGGCGTTCATTTCTGCTTTGTCGGCCATTTTCTTTGTGACTGACCTTGTGATGTGTGGATGACCCGTGGTAAGTTATCTTCAGGAAATGACAAAGCAAAGATTAATATAATGAGCAAGACTAATGAGCCGGTCCATGACAACTTTCTAGACTCAACAAGACAGATACGCGCAAGTAGTCGAAATGAGGCGGTTTTTCGATCTGGAATGCCGTTGCGATAAAACTCCTCATAATTGGTATGTTGATCGAACAATTCCCAAATTTTACGAGCTGATACGGGACTCAACGATAAAAAAATTTCATGTTCAGACTCAAGGCTAAAAATCGACCGATCAATACAGTTTAATGCTTATTTGGGAAATCTTTGTTCATAAAACTGTTTCGTCCGATCTTTGTAAAATGAACAAAGGACCCCTTTAAAATGTGATTTAAAGTTTGTAATTTTGCAGGTTATTAGTTGAAACTTCAACCTACAACTTTTGAGTTTGGAGATTTAGCAAAGGAAGTCGTTTATGAGGGGTATTTAGCAAAATGTTCTGGAGTCTGAAAAACGTGAGAAATTTCAGCCTGCTCCACTATGGCCATTAATTCCGTATTAAATAGAAAACACATCGGATTTCCATCAAACTTTTTCTCATGGTAGTTGTGAATCTTAAGAACAATTTTCATTTGAAGTGTTAAGAGTAGATCCAATTTGAATAAAGTGTAAAAAAATCAAGCAAACCAACAAGGTCGGAAAGAAAATGGAACTGAAATACCGACTGAAAGTGTAAATAACAAACCTAAAATCCGACGAATAATTCAAAGTACGAATTTGAAAATATGACAATGAGGCTTCCTAAACAAAAACAATAAATCAAACAGTCTTTCTTTTCTTAGGGGTGACATGCTCTATAGACAAATGGGTCTTCAAGGCATGCCGTAATCGTGCATTCTCTCCAGCTAAAGCATCTGCCGTCTCCTAGGCCTTCACTGCATTTTCTTCGCTGACTCTGATCTGGGCTTTGAGAGTATGTTGTTTTGTTACGACCAGAATTTTTGGGAGTATTTCAGCATGAATGGTATGACACTGAATGTACCGGGCCATGGCAAAGTAGCTCTTCATCTTTCTGGTGGGCTCATCTATGGGCCAAATCAGCTTCCGATTGGAACATTTCTGCCAAGCTTCAAAATGACGCCTGAGTTCGGCTCTGTAGTTCTCGCCTTTCTCGAACTGGACTTGGATTTCATTGGGCCCAAGTGAAGGCGGGATATCTTGCAAAACTTGAAATTACCGTGCAACTCGAAGAGGCTGATAGCTGGTTGCCCCGTAAATGCCCATCAATGGTATGGGTTTCTGATCACCATGGCATAGCCGGGCCTCAACCACTCGGAACCATACAGCTTGCCAAAGGAAAATCTTGAGTTTGGATTCTCGAATAGCTCGACCCATTGCGAGTAGTGCAACTTCTTAGTTTGATTTTGTATTTGTTTAAATCTTAAAATAGGATTATCAGTCATACTCATTTCAAATACAGTCATGCCTTCCCCAAATTGAGAAAGATGTGAGAAAAACCAGATTTGTAAAAGCTCAATTGGAACCCGAAAAGTCTTATCTTTTTCTTTCTTGCTTTGTTCTTTATTTAAAGATTTGAAACGTGTCAAGGAAATGAAAGTTTCAGCAAGAATAGCATTTACAAAATTAACTCCTCCACAAATCTATTTTACTGTCCAGGCCATCACCGGGTCAATAGTGTTCTGACGGAATGGAAAAATGATAAGTTCGAAAAAGGCCAAGATAAAAATCCTAGACCTCATGAGGTCAGCATTATTTTCAAAACATTCGATGAGGAAAGACAATGGACAAGCCTGACAATTACCCCTCAGCACCTTTTTAATTGTCTTTTTAGTCAAACCCAAAAATTCAGTAAGTGCTTCCACGGGGTCTACTCGAATGGGGGGTTCAACTATATCTAGCCCAATTGATTTTCCAATGGTAACGCTGTATTCCTCTAGAGTGGGTGTGAGCTCAAACTTACCTCCTAGCACAAATGTGGTCGTCTCAGGTCGCCAAAAGTGAGCGAGTGCATGCATGATCCCGCTCTGAACATCAATGTCAAGTATTGGCAACATGAATCCAATACGCTCGAGCACATACTGCTGACCATCTGGCTTCAACTGCCGCCATAACTTCTCGAGTTCTAGCTTCGAAGCAGGCACGAAATGGATATCGTCACGACCCATTTGTATATAGATTACACACCAAGAAAAACCAACCTAGATCATGGGCCGACCCCAAAATGAAATGAGATGACAAAGAGATAAAGTACAAGAAGTTACCGCCATTGAGGAGAGAAAATGTCAATCACAAAGACATGCACATGAATCGTGGATTCAATTTTAATTCTTAGTAAAATGAAATGAAGGACAGAACGACATGTCGCAGCCTCGCGCACGTTCATCATGACATAGTTGCTGCCTCGCATACATAGTCATGACTAGTCGGGTCCAATCACTCCGGCTTGGTTCGGTCGACAAGGACAACGCCCATGCATCGCCACCTCGCGCGCATGAGAACGACCCTTGACCCATTTTTTGGAAGATTTCAGGATCCAAGTAGGATAACCTTTTGCGAAGCCTGACAACCAAGGTTAAAGAACCACTTAAATACCATCCTAAAACTATTGGGTGACTAGGGTCCGATCATGATTTGAATGCGGTGTAGTGCAACTACATTAAGGGCATGCACAACATTTCAAATCAATTAGCGCTCCAATAATTCAGGAAATATAGCAAAATTTCTCCAAGCCTGCAAATCAAAGGGTAAGCCACAAACTCCTCCCCTTATAACTCCCAATTTGCAAAACCATTTAACACCTAATAAATGAGATTCAAGCAAGATCGCCAAAAGCGAGACATCCATGGAATTTTCATCAGGCCTAAATCTTCTAAGGTTTTTATTTTTCGAAAAGATTCAAGTGAACCAGTTAAGTCTTCAATTTTTTTAAAAAAAAAATTAAAGCACTATCCTCAGTGGAGTCGCCAAGCTGTCGCGACCTAAAAAAATAAATAATTTTCTAGGCTAATGGATTATTAGGTTAATTAAATTAACTAACCTAACGTGGACTATCCCAAGTCCTACCAATTCGCAACTTAAAATCAATTTCATGCAAAGATATGTTTTGGAGTCGCCATTAATCATTATTGGCAGGTTGATTAGAAACCTAAATAAAATAGCGGGAGAACTATCTTATTCCTGCGAACCAGAGATTTTGAGTTCGGAGACTTGGTTATATTAATTCTTCAATTAATGCCCTTTCGGTACCCTTTCCATGAAGATGTCTGATTTTGGCAAATTTGATGAATTTTCAAAGCTGCAACTTTTCTAGTTTTTGCAATACCTTTTTTTTGGGTTTTCTTTTTTATAAAATGCAATGCGATGCAAATTATAATAAAACAAAAATAGGTATTAAAATAACATAAACACAAAGAAAGGGGATAGCATCCGGTGAATTTTACGACGTCGGTGTACGTGCAACAAGGTGTGGGATATAAACCACCAGCAGGAGGTTCAGCCTTCCGATTCTGGGGTACCACAATATAATTTATGGAGAGTAAATGAAAGCAATGTCTTAGACACCAGCAGGAGGCTCGGCCTTCCTATTCTGGGTCCGATAAGCAAAATATAGAAAAATGTACATTTTTGTTGGATGTAATTGAAAGATTACACAATGAACTACAAAAAAATGCCTGATTTTTGTCTATGTGATATGTAATGCAAATGATTTTTTTTATGCAATTTTTAAGACAATTATAAATGACGAATATACTCTAAAATAACAATTAAATCAATTCCAATCAAGGTAAAAAGGATATGCCGACGCAAACAGGTCAAGCCGATAGCGGAAAATATTTATGAACTTCGAAAGATTCCGTGATCTTGATGGTCTGGAGATATATGCGTGTGCACTGCTTTCGCTGGCAAATTCGGATAAGATTATTGCAATTACCAAAAAATGATAAAAGAATAAGCTCATCTATTGATTTGGACAAGGCTAACGTCTATCTGCTAATAAAGATGCTCGTAATTGATACAATCGGTGTTTGTCCACAGGTTCGGACAATCAATGAGTTCAAAATTGAAGTGATTCTGTAAACATCTCATAAGTCACACTGCAACTTTATCATACCGACTTTGGGATTGAACAAGAATGGCAAAGAAACCCAGAACTAATGTTCATTTGGCAAGACAAGTTCCTAAATTCGATCCTTTAAAAGTAAAAGACACGTAGATTCAAAAAAAGACAAACCCGAATATATACGAGCTCAAGCCATTCAATCACATCTTTGCATACTAAAGTGATAGAAAGTTACCTTCAATTGCTCGGAAAAATCTGCTCGCGCAAGCTGCAACTTGTGTTGTGTCAACACGAGCAGAATATGCCACAATGAGGGGGCTGATTACGTCGACGAAAGAACTGCAAAAAGTCTTCGGATGGAAACACAAGAACGAAACACTATGAGAAGAGTTTTCTCTTTTTTTTTTTAGCTTCCTCTCCCCTTTTGCGCTTGTCACGTATGCTCTCTAGAATATGTCTGTCGAAATTTTTTTAGCAATTCTCGACCTCTCTCCCCTTGTTTTTCTCATGCGTTGCCTTTTTTATGCTCCTCGAACGAACACCATCATTTCACGGAACACCATCATTCCATGGAACACCATCATTTCATGGACCTCTATTAACTTTTTTTTTGTTCATTTCCCCCTTCCACCGAAAGCGGAATTCCCTCTCATGCCTTTTCTTTTGCTTTGGAATGATGGTGTCCCTCCCGTGCAGTTCTCGTCTTGATGGTGTCCCCACCTTATAGTGAACGGAATCTGCAATGGATGAAACGCTTACGATAGTATTAATTCCAACGAGCCCTATGTTAGAAACGAGGCATAGATCATGGTGGATTTAAATTAGATGCAAGTGCAATATATGCTAAAATGTAATGGATGATTTTTTGTTTAGAACTAAAATTAGTTCTAAAATTTTTTCACATAGAAATGGCTGACAAAGATTAGTCAAAATTTAGGTGTCAAGACCATGTAGTTGCCGAAAATGGAGGGAAATGAGGGTCAATGAAAGTCAAAGTGAAATGGCCAATTATTGGAGCCAATGCCATGTGTCACCCTTTGATTAAACCAAGTATTAAATGCCATTAAATGCAATCTTGTCAAAATTACCTCAATAATTGATGGACATCTTCCCATAGCTCAGCTCAGCCTGAACCCCTCTCCCTCTCTTCGATTTCTTTCATTTTTCTTCTCCTTCCTCTCTCGGCCGAGAAGCTCTCGCACGAACAGACAAAAACTGCTTCACTGTTCCGGCCATAACTTTGTCGTCCGACATTAGATTGAGGTAAAACCATTGCCATCTGAAATCTTATCATCTTGCCATTCCAACAAGGTATATAAACTTAATTTGGCCTAGTATACCATGCCATAGGTCTGTTTGAATGGGTAAAGGTCAGAATCTGATCCGATTTTGGAGAGAATCTGTTTTAGGGGGTTTCAAGACTTCAAATGGCTCCAAATTATGGTGAGTCACTCTAAACTAATAGTATAAAAGTTTAGCAAGTTGAGATTGAGGATTTGTGGGAGTTGAGATGGGTTTTAATGGATGAAACCCCTTGATCTTTTATGGACAGATTCTGCCCGCTTGAAGACCGTGGGGAAACCGAGTGGTTCGAACGCTTTGTGGGATTGTTTCGCTTGAAAACTCTCGGTGAGGTTCCTAGACATGTAGAATAAGGTCTTGGAAAGTTAATTTTGTGAGAAATTGGAACCTAAGGTCGATTTATAGACTGATTAATGTGGCATAGAGCAAAACCGAATCCGCCCTATTAAGGGATTGTGCAACCGAGCACTTTGGGGGTTGTGAAAGGTGTCGCCTTGTTATAATTTCTTTGTTAAGGCGTTCTAGGATGTTAATTGATATGTTTTTAGGGTGTACACTTGGTGGAAGAGAGATCAAAAGAGTTTTAAAGGCTGTTGAGGTGAAAAACGTGATATACCGACCAATCTATCCTTAACGCGCACCGATTTTAAAATGAGTCGTTCTAAGTCGTCCGGTATCCGAATTGAGATCCGTTTTCTGCCACGTGTCCATAAGACATTAGAGTATAAGATTATGAAATTTTATTTTGTAAGTTCAATGGAGCAATGCCAGTTTATTTGGGATTGAATCTGGTCGTGGAAAGCCAATATGGACAGCTTGGTGCCGCGACGTTGTGTCGCGCGTTTTGTGGAAATTGCTTGGCCTAGGCTTGAGGTAAATTTTGCCTAAACCTTTATTAGAATGTTATGTTACTAAAAGATGGAGTTTTGAGTCGAACTGAAGGGTTTTATGAACCGATTTTGTGAGAGAAGCGAGGAAACCAAAATCTGCCCTATTTTGATGCATTGAGTTTGAGTGGTTTTATGGCATGAAAATTTTGAAATCAAGTTTGAACTGAGGAGCCTTAATCTGGTTGTGGCATGTGGCTGGGCCATGCGGCGTGCTTTGTGGAAATTCTCATTGATATGAGTGCATTAAGCGGATTGGTTTACCAATCGAGTCTTGAAATAACTTGTGAATGATCAAATTTGAGATTTGATCAATTTGAGCTGAATGATGCTTGTATTTTACTGAGAATTTCATAATGAGAAATGTGTTTTGTCCAGTTGAGGGACATTTGAAATGAATGCCTTATTTTGGCAATGAATTTCATGAGTTGTTCTTGAATGATGAACTTTGAGGCGTGAATTGTTTTCTTTAAATGAAAATCTGAGGCTTTCTATAATTGAAATGTTTATGAATAAATTGGCGTGTGGGATTGCCGATGAAATGATATGTGCACTGGCATGTGGGATCGCCAATGGCGTGTGGGATCGTCTGGAAAAATTATACGTGCACTGACGTGTGGGATCTCCAAGGAATTATGAAATTTGGCCAATGTATTGGGAGAGAGTTACTCCCATTTGACCTGACGAGGTCGTGTGGCTAGAGAGTCCTATACTGACACGATTCATCTCGATTGAAAATAGGCGTCGAGGGTCGTATGGTGACCAAATCATCTTTAGGTCCGGAAGCGAGAGTCTCATATGTACCGACGGGTTATGTGGAGACTGAATCATCTCGCAGCCCCAAGATGGGCAGCCCAAGATGGGCGGATATGAAATGATATGATTTCTGGGAAAATCAAAGAATGATTTGTGAGAAAATTGATTATGCCTCATATTTGGAAATTTGCCTCATGAATTGAAATTGGCCCAGAAACGGGTGTGAGAGAAAAGAATGTGTTTTCTGTAAATTTCAAGGAATGATACTTTTGAGAAAGAGTTGAAAGTTACCTCATGTTTTTGAATTAGCGTCGAGTGCTTGCTTCATAAAGAAAACCCTGCCATTGTACGAAGCATAGAGTTATCATGATTTTTCTTAATTGAGTCAAGCTGTATTGAAAGTACTGAAATGTCATGTTTTGGAAAGTACCCCGTTTTACCATGCCAAAGTTTTTAATTCCAAAATACATGTTTTCCAAAACGTCTGGAGGTACTGATAGCCTAGTTTAGGGTTAGGTTTAGCTTACCGAGATTTATATCTCACCCCGTCGTGGGACAACATTTTCAAGTCCTAGATGATGGAGACCTGAGCTTGCCATGGACTGGCATTGGAAGAAGTTTTTGGAGGATGTGAAAATTTTAGTTGATTGAGACCTTAGAGACTGTATATTATTTATAGTTAGAATTGTACCGGATTTTGGCTTTAATGAGAAGTGTATCCATTTTTTTGTCCTAAGTCATCTTGCAAAGTTGTTTTTATGGAGTTGTCCTGACTTTCGCATGCATGTTTCATATAGACCTTTAAGCATTGGATCATTAAAGGTAACGGCGGAGGTGGGATGCTCGCGTGCTCGTCGGGTTCGGGGCGTGACATAACCAAAATAACAAAATTGATCCGATGGTGGGAGGGATGCCACATGTCGTGATCTCTTCATTTTCGAGTATAAAATTGTAAACAATCGGACGGTCGTAATTTGATCAAGAATTTTAATCTGGACGGTTAGTTCTGCGTTAGATCAGGCCGTCCATAAGCCAACATGTGGCGCAATGTAGGCCGTAGGATTGACTTTCGGCGGGAATTTGAAATTCGAGCGGGAGAGGGCTAAAGCGGCGTCGTTTCGACGCAGGCTCGGATCCGGGGCTGGGTCAGTCGCCCATGGGTCGTGGGCCGAGTCACCCGACCCGGGCCGAATAAAATCCTTTTTCTAAAAAAAATTTAAAAAATGATTTTAAAAATAAAAAAAATCAGAAAAATCGTAGAAAATTATAAAAAAATGTTATAAAATTCTACAAAATCCCAAAAAATTAGAAACAATTGTGGAAAATTCCTAAACACTCCAAAATTTTCCAAAAATCGAGGAATGACCACATACAACTGGTCAATCTTATTTTTGGGATTTCTTATCCATTCTTCTGGAAATTGACGATTACGCCCTTTGGGGGTAATTCGTCCCTGCTTTGTATTAGGATAGGGCCAGTTAGGTGGCGAATCCTTTTGCTTGGGTTTTCGAATCTCATCCTTTTCTCTGAAATGACGATTTTACCCCCCAAAGGGTGAATCATCTTTTTTATTCCATCGAGTCTTGAAAATTGCTTAAAATTAGGATTTGGGTCAGGTAGTCCGCCAATCCTAGTGTTTGAGATTTTCACTTCTCGTCTTCACCTGAAAATGACGATTTTACCCCTCAAAGGGTAAAATCACTTCTAAAATTCCAGAAAAATTCTGGAAATTCCCAAAAAATAGGATATAGATTGGTTTGGTCGCCAATCCAATTTTCATCATCTTTTGACTCCACATTTTATCTGAAATGATAATTTTTCCCTTCTGGGGTAAATTGTCCCCAAACTTCTCAAAATTACGATTTTGCCCCTCATGGGCGAATCATGTCAAAACCACTTTTGAGCCTTGATTGACATTTCTCTAGGCTAATAGGGCCCTACTAGGGATACCATGCTGTGTTCATGTGATTTATCAGCATGTTTTAGATCCTTGATTTGCTCAATCATTTTATTGACTGTGTTTGCTAGGATAGTCATTCCTATCTGCATGAACTCCTAGATTTAGGTTCGTGTCCCCACTCATCTGCATGAAATCTTAGGATTAGATAAATCGTTCAACTTAGGTACCGAAATGGCGTCAATTCTGACAGTTGGCGTAACACAGTCCCCGATCCCATTTCTCTAGTTTTCGCATAATCGAGTAGATTGCTCCCGATTATTCGATAGGGTTTCCAATCATACCCTCCACGAAACAATTGGTGCGACTCCTTGGCATGTACACGTATCACATGTCACCAGTTGCTCTCGAAGGTGAGGTACGTACGCTAACCATCGTGTTAGATATTTTTGCAGATTGGAGAAATAAGGGGTGGAATGATTGTTGACATCTTTCCTGCAGATTGGAGTTGGGATTGTATGTTTATTTTTAACACATACATTGAAGCGGTGTTTGATACAAACTGCTGTGCATGGCCTTGCATTGTGATGATCACGACACATCGCACACACTGGCGGTCAAACCCCGACTGCAACCACCTCTAGGTTACCTTAGATAGGGAAAAGATGCGAAAGGATCTCGTGTTTGATGGCACTTGAGACTTTCGTATTTGTTCCCGCTCACAATCCAAATTGGCGATATCTAGCCTTCTTGGGTGGGACTCTTGGGGAGGAATCTGCCATATTTGGATCGTGGGAGCCTGAACCATAAGTCCCTCACCTGATTTTCTATTTTTAGAGTATACTCCCACCTGTCTCATGCGTATGTCTATGGAAGGTTGATATACCTAAAATAAAAAAAAATCGCGGATCACTGTAATCATTATTTCTCCCTCTACTTGTTCATTTTCTTGTGAAATTTCATGATAAGAAATTCATAGAAATCAACCGAATGCCCTAGGTGTTTGAGTTTACAAATGAAATTTTTTGACAATGAATTTTAGATACAAAGTTGAAACACTTCTAAGCCGTCCCTACCAAATAGATGGTTCATCCAAATTTTCAATCATGGATTAAGATAAAATTCTTCCAATTCAAGATTTTGGGGCATAAAATTAAAGCCATGTTTGCAATCACATTTTGTGTAGTGATTTCTTAAAACAAGGATCACATCATTTTCACAAGAAAAATGTCACAAAACAATCTTTCAGGATTAATGTCCCCATTTGCGTATTAAACGTTTGGAATTAAATGAGCGTTCGATTGATGACCGTGGATCGATCTTTTAATGATGTCTCCTCTTATTTTGAAATCTTGGCGGACATCAGAAGCCCATAAATAGGGATTATGGGATATGTATTGTCGCCTTGCTTTCATTATAAGAGGCGACCTCATTGAGAGATGTCTTTGCTATGTAAAATGCTAAGTGTGTCTCCTTTCTGACAAGTTATACATGACAGACATTTATTGAATATTTCTTCATCTAATCACATGCAAGATGTGATTGAACGATGGTAAAACTGTAATCGTTCCAATAAAAACTTCGAGTGTTAAACTTGACTTGCTCGGTTATTTCTTTTGTCAACAGGTCAAAATAGTTGAAGGCCAATGATGCGAGACTTGTTTTCCCTATAAGATGAAAGGAAATGCGCCTTCATTAGGTGCCACCCATTGGGTTTCCAAAATATGATGAATCGGCTATGATAAGCCCAAAACAGACAACATGAAAAAGGGGCAACCTAGTTTGGATTGACTCTCTCCCTAAGTTGAAAATGATGCATTCGTTCCAAATTAAATTGGTTTGTTTATGAATTGATATGGTGACCCATACTTGCAAGTGATTGTAAAAAAATGAATGGGATCGTTGAGAAACTTTCCTTCATCTCTGATGCTCAAAATGATGGGAGTGAAATAAAGGATCGTGTGCAGTCGACATTCGTCTCTTTAAAAAAAATTCAATTGTGGACCCTCAAAACTGGAGGCCAATGCGCCAATTGAAGCGCGTTTCAAGAGTACAGGTACTTGTGTTTCTCACCATGATATTGATGATCACTCAAGCACAAAATGGTGTATATCGTTCCTCATTTCAATCATCGTCAAGATATGAAATGATCCTCTCCTTTTCTATATGTAGGGATGAAGAAAATTGAATGCTTATTCGCAAAGCAACACTTCAAGGTATAATGTACACAAATAGAGATAAATCTACACTTGTGGATCTCGAGTAGTAGGATGCTTGAGGAGCGTTATGAAGTCATGACAAATTGAAAAGACCATGAAGAGATGATTGTTGCCCATCTTTGAATCAAGAGGGAGTACTTGTTTTAGTAATTGATTTTCATAATCAAATGTCAAACATTTTTCTTTCACTCTAAACAGATTGAAATGCATCAATAGAGCGAAAGTGGCAAAAGATCACCCAACCTCAAGAAGGAGAGTGACAGAACCCAAGTAGTGTCGAACATCGTGGAACATCAAATGCCGAGACCTTCGGATAATTACGATGAAATTTTATTCTCTGATGTCACCAAAGGGAGTAAATTGTCCCTTATTCTGATTTCATTCCATACAAATGACTGAGATGTTTCTCTTTATGTAGAGAAAAAAAGTTAGCTTAAGACATGTGTCAGAGTAGATTGAAGGGTGTCAAACACCAAAATCACCTGACATGGAAGTGATTGACTCAACCAACAGGGAATGCATTAGCGTGATACAATGGAGCTTCATATGGCTAAATCAGCTAACTCAAGGTGGAATACTCAGTTGCTGGAGGCAAATCATTCCCCTATCTAGAAATCATGCCGAAGTCGAAGACATCAGATTTGCCATGGTGATACGTAGGGCAAGTCCTTGAAACAATAGTTATCACTCATGGAACGTAATGGAATAAAATCCATCCATTGAATACAAAAATAATTTCTCCATAGCAATAACGCTTCCAAGAAGAACAATGTCGAGCCATCCCTCTTGATAGAAAAGGACGTATCGGTCCTAAATAAGTTTCAATCAGATGTGGGAATAATATTTCTTATCTTTTTCCTCTCAGGAGATGAACAGAGTCAAGACACCCAAGAAGCAACGACTTCAAATGACAGAACAGGGAGTAGCCCATTTTCATATTATCTCATACATGCATTTAGGATAAATGATTTCAAGAGCGTCATAATGGCTCAATTTGTGAACAAAATTCTCGAGAAAACTTGAAAAAGTTTCTTAATAATTAGAAGTCTCTTTGAAAAGAGCATTCAAAAAGAAAGAATTCAAACTTTACATATTGGCATACTTGATAAGAGATGCTTTTTGTGAATAAAGTGAAAGGCACGAATCCATTTTTCGTTGCAAACACGAATCATCTTAGATCACTTGCATCATGCATATCATGTGTACATCATTTATATGCATATTCTTCTTTGAAAGATGTAGACAGATCAAGGAAGAAGAATCCAAATGAAAGGAAAATGCCAAGATCCAAGGAACGAAGGATAAATTGTATCAATTTCAATGGTCCATTTTATATGCCATTTAAACATGACCCTTATTTCCATTGATAGGGAAACATCTGACACTTCGAGGGCGACTGTGATTGAGAGAGTCGCCAAGTTGCTATGTGAAAAATTCCAAAGTTGTCAAGCTACCAAGAGACAAACGAAAACGATCGAAGATTCTGGTAGTCAAGATAGACGAGTAGAGTCGACAAAGAAACTTAATTGGGGGCAAACCCCTCTTTTCTTGTCAAGGAACCAAGTTGGGGGAAAGATTCTCATGTGCCCCAAGATAGCATATTGGAGCAAGTTATCAAGCCCAAAGATGACAAGCATCAAGACATGCCCTACTAGGGCAAAGCAACAGAAAGAGACGGTTTCCTTGATCAACGGAAATGTTATACCTCAAAGGGAGTATCATGTTCCTTGGTGATTCAAATAAAGTCAAACATGGGTGAATACTCATTACTTCATGTACAGGTACAAAGACCTCTTCAAATGGGATTGAAAATTGTCAAAGGATATGAAAAATGCTAAGGCATTTGGCCAAGGTAGACGTCGCCCAACTGGGGCAAATGGATTGTTGATGTTACCAACACCTTCAAGCATGGATGGAGGGATTCGATAACTGTTGTCCATATCAGTGTACAATATTGGGATGGACTCAATCAAAAGAGAAATATCGACAATTGACAAGAGAAGGGTAGTTGGGTGTCGTATCCAATTTACCTCTTTTTCTCGCATTTGCTAATGCAAAACCATTTCTTTCTGTGGCAGAATACACCGATAGGACATTATCAAGGGTCCAATAAGAGGAGAACATCATAAGGAAGGTTACAAGTGACAAGACGCCTGAAGAAAACGATTTTCTCAAACATAAAAGTAGAGTTTAATTTATTCTCCTATTACAAATATTTACGAGGTCGGACGCGTTATGAGATAACGATTAAACGCACGATTGAGTGGACGGTTTAGAGGATGTCGTAGGCCCATGCCATTACGTCGTGGGGCCCAAACCGTGAAGTGTAGGGTTACGACCCCAGAGACGCCTCAGATGGTGATTTTTGTGATTATTCCGATGGAGAACAATATGGAACGGTTCTCTATTCATGGCGATTGTGAGAGGAACTCCAAGATCTGATAGCTAGCACTTGGATCGTTGGAGATTGCAGTTCGTGTGTGTGGACACCGGTAGAAGCGCAACACTTGGGGTGCTAATCCAGACACAACCGACCGTCAGTTTGTCGCCAACCTCAAAAGGTACGTCTTGAACCTATTTTGATTTTGATATACATGTGGATCTTGTTTAGGGTTTCGTTCCGCTGCGTTTTATGAATCCAGGAAACCCAACAACTCAAACTTTCACTAGGAAGACATGGAAACATCTACTTGCTAGATGTAGACTTAGAAGAAGAAAAGTGTCTTCTCTCTATCAAAGAAGATTCTTATTTGTGGCACAGAAAGCTTGGTCACATATGTATCAAACAATTAGTCAAATCTCCTCTAAAAAATATGGTGAGAGGCTTACCCAAGGTAAATTTCGAGAAGTCAGAATTGTGTACAGGTAAGAAGCTCTTTCAAACCAATCAACTTTATCTCTACTAACCGAGCTTTACGAGTTCTAGATATGGGTATCTTTGGACCAACCCGTAGGTCAAAGTTTTGGTGGTAAGAAATATTGTTTCTTTGTGGTTGATTATATGTGTTTTACTTTGGTTTACTTTATTGCACACAAAAATGAAGCATTTACATATTTCTCAAAATTTGCAAAATTAGTTCAAAATGAAAAGGGTTATACTATTTCTTGCATAAAAAACATATCATGGGGGAGAATTTGAAAATCAGAATTTTTTCAACACAATATTGTATTGAAAACGGTTTGCAACATAATTTTTTGACTCCTTATACCCCAGAACAAAATGGAGTTGTAGAGAGGAACAATCTTTCTCTACAGGTAATGACAAGAACTCTATTAATTGAAAGCAAAATTCCCTCATATTTTTGTGCAGAAGCAGTGTCAACCTCCTGCTATCTTATAAACCGTGTCTACCTAAGGCTTATTTTAGGAAAAACTCCCTATGAACTTTACAAAGGTAGAAAATCAAATATCTCATATTTCAAATTTTTTGGATTCAAATGTTTTGTGCTTAAGAATGTAAATAATCGAACTGGAAAATTTGATGAAAAGTCCAATGAAACAATATTATTTGGATATTCAACTACAAGCAAGGCATATAGGATCTTCAACAAAATTTCACACACTGTGGAAGAATAAATGAATGTAAGGTTTGATGAGAACAATTTCTATACAATGTTCAAGAAGAAGAGGAACCAGGATACACTAGTACAAATGAAGATATTCAAAGCCTAAAAAAAGCAGGATTCTATACAAGTCATTGCCTCTACATGCCATGACTCTACTAAAAACTCATATGGATCTACCACCTCTAATGACAATAAAAAAGAAGGTTTCAATCACAACTGGAAGCATAAATCAAGCCATCTTATGGAGCTTGTTCTTGGAAATGTTAAAGAAGAAATCAAAACTTGCTCATCCTTCAAGGAAATGATGGGAACTTTAGTTCTCATTTCTAAGAAAGAACCAAAGGACATCTCAGAAGCTCTTTCTATTGAAAGCTGGATAGAAGCTATGCAAGTTGAATTGTATCTGTTCAAAGTAAATTAGGTATGTGATCTTATACCAATGCCAAAAAATAGTCCTATTATAGGTGCAAAATGGGTCTTTAGGAACAAACTCGATGACAAAGACAGAGTCACAAGGAACACAACAAGATTAATTGCAAAATGCTACTCACAAGAATAATGAATTGATTATGATGAGACTTATGCACCGGTGGCCAGGTTAGAAGCTATTAGACTTTTATTAGCTTATGTATGTTATTATGGCTTCAAACTTTTTCACATAGATGTCAAGGGTGCTTTGCTAAATGGCTACATTAAAGATGAAGTGTATGTAGAACAATCACCTGATTTTGAAGACTCAAAGAAGCTTGATCATGTCTACAAGTTGAAAAAAGCCTTGTATGGGTTAAAACAAGCACCACATGCTTGGTATGAAAGGCTAAACAAGTTTCTTATTAAGAATGGCTTCGAAAAAGGCAAAGTATACACTACTCTTTTTATTCAAAGGAAAAGGTAAAAACATTCTTCTTGTGCAAATATATGTTGATAATATAATTTTTTGCTCTATTAACGAAATTTTATGCAAGGATTTCTAGCGGATCATGATAAATGAGTTTGAAATGAGTATCATGGAAGAATTAAATTTCTTCCTTGGTGTTGAAGTAAAACAAGACAAGAATGGTACCTTTATAAATCAAGAAAAATATGCAAAAAATAGGGCAAAAAGTTTGGATTTGAAAATTGCAAGAAGACAGAGACATCAATGTCTCACTCTGCAAAGTTTGACAAGAATGAGAACGGTAAACAAGTTGATCAAAAGCTCTACAGAGCATGATAGGATCACTACTCTATCTTGCTGCTTCTAGACTTGATATTCTTTTCAGTGTTTGCATGTGTACTCGCTTTTAATCTAATCCTAAAGAGTCACATTTAATGACTGTTAAAAGAATCATCAAATACATCAGTACATATCCTACACTTGGTTTATAATATCCCAAAGGTTCAAATTTCATTCTTATTGGATATTCTGACGCTGACTTTGCTGGTTACCGTGTTGTTCAGTTAGAATTTCGATTTCGGTGTCAGTTCGTATATTGTTCATAGTGTTTATGCATCTGCCAACTCATCGAACATGCTTCTGCCAATGGAGAATTTATGCCTCTACCAACTCAGCGATGATGCCTCTATCAGTTCAGCATTTATGCCTCTGTCAACCTTGAACTGAAGTTTGTGTCAACAGTATGGTTTTAGAGATTTTGGTGTTTATGTCATTTATTTGAAGTGTAAAATGTTTATACCAATGGCATCTTGTAATTCGCTCTACAGTCTTAAGATAGGATTGTTTCTTTGAGACTATTTGCTTGCTTTTACCAGTGCCATTGTAATTTCTACACAACAAACTTTAGACAAAATATAGAATATATTTATCTTGTCTAACAATCTTAAGACAGATGTCTTGGGTGTTTGTATAATCTTTTTGAAGTTTATAATGGTTCTACTAATGCCATCTTGAATTCTTCCAACAAACTTAAGATAGATTCCATATTGAGAATTCAGATGGCTACTGGAAACAAAGTTGTTGATGTGTTTGCTGACGATATCACCAAAGGCATTCAGATGGCTACTGAAAATGGAGTCGTTGATGTGACCGCTTGTTGACACCTGATTTTTGATCAGTCTTTCATAGTTTATTTTTTAAAAATTCATAAAAAATCTATAAAAAGTTAAAAAAATTAAAAAATCATCTTTGGTAGCCTTGACCAAGCTAAAGGAACCATTTTTGATAAAAAAAAATAATTTGTCATATTTTTTAATATTTTCCAAAAATAGAAAAATACATGAAAAATGAAGAAAAATAGCGTTCGATGTCGTAAAAATATAGAAAAATAGTCAATATTTTTATTTTAATTTCCTTTTCATTTTGAACTCATAAATAGTCAAAATTCAAGTTCAATTGCATGTATTTCTTCACGACGCATAGAGTTGAATTTGGCAAAAAAATGTCATTCGAGTATTTTAATTTGTAAATTTCTACATATTTTTTAGTCTTGACGTCCAATTAGATCGACCACCATCTACAATAAATTCCCCTTGCTGAATATTTTCGTTTTTGTTTCACATGATTTCATGATGTAAAACGCCGAGTGGATCCCTAAATATAATCGGGTCGGCATGAGCTCGATAGCTCGTCCAAGACCAAATCAGGGCACGACGAACCCAATGTGAGTACTCTCGAACTCCTTCGATGCTTCCTAATGCTTTTCTTAGGTTAGATCGTGTGTAGAATGGCTAGGACAGCTAAATCATTCTTGAGCTGTGATTGATAAATAGGGCCTTACTAGGAATGTCATGTGATTTATTTGCATATCTAGATTTCTTGAGTTGCGCATTTTATTACTGATTGTGATTGCTAGGATAATCACTCCTATCTGCATGAATTTTTAGATTTAGGGTTCATATCTTACTCATCCGCATGAATCTCAGGCTAGAAAATTCAGTCAACTTAGGTACCGAAAGGGCGTCAACTCTGACAGTTGGTGTAACTAAGTCCCCGAAACCATTTCTCTGGTTCTCGCAGAATTGAATAGAAACTCCCAACTATTCGATTGGGTGGTCCAATCACACTCTAAAAAAATGATTGGTGGCGACTCCATGGCATGCACACTTAGCACATGTCACTAGACCACACTGAAAGTCGATCACGCATACCTCCGTTGCGATTTGGGTAATGGGCCTTGGGAGAGGCCCGCGTCCGACCAAACAGGACGGCCCATTAGCCCTCGAGAGCCTGACAACCTCAAGAGGGTCGCGACAGACTGGCGACTCCGCTGGGGACTGGTTCTTAACCATTTAGTGGACTTGAGCCGATTAAAAAGTTGATTGATTCTTCTAACCTAATTTTATGCAGATGCTCTCGAAAGTGAGGTGTATATGCTAACGAATGTGTTAGATGTTTTTGTAGATGGGAGAAATAAGGGGTGAAGTGCTTGTTAACTTTGTTTTATGCAGGCAGGAGTTTTGAATGTATGATTGTGTGGATGTTTATATTGAAGCGGTGATTGTTAAATAAATTGCATGTCTATTGCTTTAGCACGACACAATGAATACACACAATTGCGCCTAAAACCCCAGGCGCCCTCTTTAGGAACACAATAGAAGGAATTGAAAATGGAATCTCCGTGAGGAAAAACATGGGGTAATCCACTTTTCAATTCCGCTCACTTCGAACTATGGATTGAGTCCCAATGCAACGATAGTTGTGCAATGGAATCGGCTCTTCCCAGAATTCGAGGTGAGAACCTTGGCTTTAGGTACCAAGCCCTATCTTTTGATTTTTAGGAGTTTTCCCTCACTTGTCTCATGCGTTTGTCTATGGAAGGTTAGTATACCTAACACTGCAAAAAATACAGAGAAGCTTGATTTTCTCTTAAGTTTGGTTGGTAAGACTTTTCTATCCCTCGAACTTGTTACAGCTCTTAATCATTATATTCATTGCATAATTCCGGTGATTGGATTAAATGCCATTTTGAGGATAGATATGTGTGTTTTCCTCCCAATGTTCTTGATGGAAGATGAAGATGGTGTCATCCCATTACGAGCGCCAAGTGGACAAGAAGAGCCTAAGTATTAAGATCACATTCCTTTGTTTTATTTTTCATTTCTAGCCTTCTTGTATAGGATTTATTTTGCTGAGATCCTCTCTATCTGATCCCTTAGATTGACTGTATTAGGCATCTATTTGTGTTTATATACATTCAGATTGAAATTTGTTGTATTTCTATTGACTTGTCATTGGAATGTGATAGTGGCATTTCTTCTAATCACTCGAATACTCCAAAATCAATTTTATAATTCCTTTGGATGAAATTGAAATTGGAAGTCTTATACAACCTTTTGGCCGTATAGGGCAATACAATCCCAATTTCGCCAGAAGGAACTATAAACTTGAATTGGTTCATGCATGTTTTGCATCATTGGTAATCCACAATAATTGATCAAGAGTATTCGTGTTTTTCAAATTTAATGAAAAGATAGATATCCAAATTACTCTCGTTCTTAGCAAACAGCTTTAATTTGGATATCGTATCTTCAATTGAATTTAAAACACATCGTAATTGTGTACTTTTGAACATTCCATTGATTTTCTTGGAATTGATCAAAGGCGATTATCGTGAATTACATTTCTTTCAATGATATGCTTTCCTTTGAGGAATATTGATAAAAGCTTTTGCACAAGGCCAAAATCCTTGTAAAAGCTCTTATCCCTATTAATCACAAGTAAGCATAAAATTGAAAGGATTTATGCTTTATTTTTCAAATTCTTTCTTCTGATTCTGCCTTTTCATTTGAAACAGGTTAAAAACAAGTAGAGAAGAGAAGTCTTTTTGTGGATAATCGCGGTGGGAGGTTCCTTTATCCGATCATAAGCAAGATTAAAAAATCAAGATGTACACGCTCGAATCATCAATGTCAAAGCGCAGCTTGCCTAGGTTGAGAGTGGTCAGGTGTTCGAGAAAGTCAGCCATACAGAAGTTGAGACACACACATTAGAGCTTTCATTCATTTCGCTCAATCGAGGGACCTTAAAAGCAGATCATACAAATCATCGGGGTGGAAACATAAAACCGCAATGAGCCCTAATTAGCATCACAAAGGAACCTAGTTGGCCCTCCATATTATTGATGCTTTGCTTATACTCACCACCTCGAGACTCGAGATCTGCAAGCTTAAGAAGAAGGCGTTTACATTCCCATTTAAGATCGGCAACCTTGGTCCCGTGATCTTCGGCGGCTATTTCCAGGTCCCGAACTAGTCCTCTCCCATGGGCTATATCCGCGGTAATGCTGTCAAGCCTTTCTTCCTGCCACTCACATTGAAACTTCAACACGACATTACGACGGTCGTGCTCATAGGTGGTCAGGGATAAGGCCAAGCGCTCCACCAAATTTCCCCTCTCGCGAAGCAACATCGAGACTCGCTTGTTGGCGAACTCAACAGCCTTTCTGTGACTATCGGCCACAAGGTTGGCCAACACCAAGCAGTTGGACCGATCCTCATAGCGAGCTCGCAAAGTGTGAGCCACGGTAGCTTTTCGATGAGCGACACGGTAAGTCTCTAAAAAGTTTATAAAGAGGGTTGGGAAGATTCTATATTCCCTCTCTAAATTAGTGCCCTCGATGGAGGTGGTGTCTATTTCCACGAGCAAAATACGGATTTCATCTTCAGTTTCTGGGTGATCGGCTATATGAGCATAGCCTCGACCGAGGAGGTTATAGAGTTTTTCCCACTGGGCCAAAATTTCGGCCGAGAAAGCGCGAATAGGAGAGGAGGTCATTTTCGTTGGAGTGAGGGAGAAGAAGATGAGTGTGGTAGAGTGATTAAAATACGAAAAGACAATTATATAAGAGTGTTAATCTTCTCTGCATTAACTCCTCCTTTTATAGCAACTCGAGAATGAAGAAAGGCATAGCAATAATGCTCGTGGAGCCAAGTTAATTGGGTAAAGCAATGGTGGCTCTTTCGGTGAACCATCAGATCTATCCCAGTCCGCGATTTCAGGCTTGATAAACCTAAAAAAGTTGTAAAAAGATATGTCGGTGTCACCATATTAAAATTGAACGGGAGTTAAGCGCAATTATCGAAAAAAGTTGCGAAAGGATTTGGCGGTCCCATCATATTAAAAAACTGAGCGGGAGGCGAGCGTAGTTCCACCTTTTTGAAAATAAGTGGGAGACAGACATGGATATCGAGAAAAGGAAATCGATTTGGTGTCCCTCCACGTTGAAAAGAAGAAAGAAGACGACAAAGCGGGAAATACGAAATCTTGGGAGCAACGCTTGCCTGATGATCTTCATCCATGTTTAAAGAACATTTCATGGGCATACAGAACCACTCAAAAGAAAATTTAGAGAGAGTGAGTATACATGAGAGAGTAGAGAACCCTGAGCGAGCAAAAATTGATCGAACATTTTTCGATCCAACATGTTTGAGGGTTACCATCAGTTGCTAGAGGCGACTGATCCAAAAATCTCAGAAAATGAACTACTGAGAGATCTCGAAGATTCTAGGATGGCGTCTGGTACCAGAACCACAGAACCCAACCCTTTCGGCAACGAAGTTCAGGATCTCAGCAGCGACGACAACAGCAGCAGCGATGGTCAATCCCGGAAAAGGAAACGTCGCCAGTGCCACACTCAGAATGAAATCCAAGAGCTTGAAGCTTTCTTTAGTGAATGCCCTCTCCCGAACATGAAACAAAGAAATGAATTGGGCCAGAAGCTAGGGATGAAACCTTTGAGGGTCAAGTTTTGGTTTCAAAATAAGCGAGCCAAATTGAGGGCTCAACACAGACGTCAAGAACTTGCGATTCTAAAGGAGGAAAACGAAAAGCTTCGAGCGGAGAACATGAGGTATAAGAAAGCTCCCAGCACTATCGCTTGCCTTAATTGCGGTGGCCCTATCACTCTCGGCGAAATGTTCCTTGATAAGCCTTATATGAGGATTGAAAATGCTCATTCACCACCCCACTCCCTCGAACCATCTTCGATACAATCGGATTTTGTTGGAGATATGCATGAACAAATCAATTCTACGAAGTCAATACCGATGCCTTCTAAAGGATGTGATATGCGTCACCATGATTGGAGTTTCCTTAACGATGAGCTTACTATCACGACCGACCAATCCAAAGCTGATGAATTCCCTCCACAACAACTTCCGGCTCGATCAAATCCTACTGGAAATAGGCCAGAGAGCAATAGCCAAGTTGTCAACACTGTTCCGGGTCGCAAGAAGACGAGGGTCAATTGGTCCCCCGAGCTTCATCTCAAGTTCCTTAGTGCGGTTCAGCAACTAGGGATCAACTCAGCATATCCAACGCGCATACTTGAGATCATGAACATACCAGGACTCACTAAAGATGGAGTCGCGAGTCACCTCAAGAGCTACAGAAGGGCGCTAAGACAGCGCCACACAGCACTGAACCTGAAAGAACTCAACTTGTGCCTAAACACTAGGCATGGCTATAACTACAATGCCCCTGAAGTAAGAAATACCCTGCCGAATCTAGGCACCGACCAAGCTGGTAGCAGCACCATTGACTACTTGGGCGCTAATCAGAATATTCCCCTGAATCATCTCAGCACCCCTCAAGAGTATATGCCACAAGTGCAGCAGGTACGAACTCCTTGGTTTGAGCAGCAACTTTTCGCTAGTGCTCTTCCTATCCCCGATCAACATATTGCGCCTAGTGTTCAAAGATCTGCCCGGCTTGGGCATATGATTTCGGAAGATCAAGCGGGCGGATGCTCTGAGGATTTTTGTTTCTTCCATTCCCAAATGGAAGGTGCTTTTGATAGTGAACCGATCAATCATCCTCTTATAATCTCGAGCAACGACGAAGGTTCTAGCTCGAAGAATCAGATCGCTCACAACAGAAACAGGAATCCTTCAACGCCAAGCGATGATGGTCAACCCGAATATCAGTTGCTCGAAGAATCAAAAGATTTCCTTGATGAGGAGCTCCATATCTGGATCGATCAGTTTAAAACTGATGGACTTATGAAGTTATGATCCAAAATGACGATTATATGTCTGATTCATGGTGTAACTGGCTGATCACCGAGAATCCTCAAGGGAACTAGGCACATGTGACTGGATGTATCATTAATCTTTCTGTCATAAAGTCTTCCATGCAAGATAATCTTCCTTAATGCCTAGAGTTAATCTGGGGCAGCGATCAGTACTACCTGCGAGCATCATCATGCTTGAGTGCGACAATCCCTTGTTAGATTAGAGTCGAGGCGAATCAATTGAACGCCACGAAGAAAAACATTTAAAGGCTTCACATAGGAAAATGCGAGCAAAAGCCCGAGCGAGCTCAAAGACGGTTAGCTCTGTATCGTTCTAAGGGACCTTTAGTCGTTATGAACTCTAAATTGAGCTTGTTTCATTCTCGATGGGGGTCGCTAACTGCTTCAAGAATTTTATAACAAAAAACGAACCAGTTAGGGACGCCAATAGTGCTGTGTCCTGGTAGTCAGTGAAATGGAAGTGGTACGAAACGTCAGGAGTTCGATCTCGGGATTGAAAAATCATTTTATCAGTTGGTCTATCACCCGATGAAGTTCAAAGAGATTCGACGCAGATGACTATAGAACTTGGGGCAATTCGAAAATCATCGATTCATTTTCATCAAGCGGCGAAGTTGGTATTGTAAAATGTGAAGCATGCAAATGACAAATCCGAAGCAGAAGGAGATGAATCATGATTCGCTTATCCAAGGTCGGGATTTCAACCTTCGACTAAAGCCAAATCTAGGATGAGTTTTTGATGTTGCCCACTCGACAAAACCCATCTCCACTGAAAATGGGGGCAAACCATTCCTACATCCGGAAAGCATGTCGAAGCCGAAGACATCAAATTCATCGTTTAATCCGTGGGGCAAGTCCTTGAAGAGATAGTTATCATCCGCAGAGCGTAATGGAATCCATCCTTTCAATGTAAAACGCATTTGGCCGCGGAGCCACCCATTTGGTAAAAAGAACGTATCGTTCCTAAATGATTTTCAATCAGATGCGGGGATAATGTTCTCTCATTTTCCTCTCAGGTGATGAACAGAGACGAGGCACCCAAGAAGCCATGCATTCAAATAACATAACAGTGCATGAAACACGCCCAAAAAGATGAATGAATCTCCTCCGACGTAAATCCTCGAGGTGGATTCGTTGCCCAACCAAACGAAGAAATCATGGCCACAAGCTTGAGGGCCGGCTTCTACAATCTGCACATTGGCATGCAGAATGGAATTCAAATCAAGAGTAAAGTAGTATCGTCCCAATTTGTTTTGAATTTGGAAACCCAAAATAATGCTTAATATTTATCCTTGGCAGGAGCTCGCCATCAGGGCAGACATATTTTCACAACCCTTGTACACTCGTTGGAGCATATGACCAAGGGTAAGATGTATCGTTCCAATTTTTGTAAATTTTTAGAATATACGATGACATATCCCTTTTATATTTCCAGGATCTCCAGCCTCGATGGGCAGGTAAGTATCTCTTTTCCCAATTCATTGGAGATTAAAAACTTTCAGAATTAATTCGATTCTCACATCTAAAAAGACATAGAATTCTTACTTCATTGACATTCATGTTTTAAAACATGAGATTGTCTGAACATGAATTACACATGTATGGTGCATCACAAAATCCCTTTGAAGGATAAATCTTGATGAAATGAAATGAATTTTTCCAACAAGATTCGTTTGAACTGTTCAAAAGGGTATTTTCTCATAAGAGAAGCGAGCCTAATCCAAACACGTCCCATACACACTTGAGAGATGAGGAGATTGGAAATCATAGCGAAACCTTAACCTATGGATATAAGGGTCATTCGCAACGATTACATGGATCGAGATGACAGAGGCATTTATTTCTTCATTCCAAACACTACAGATGCCCATTGAGAACCCCATTGAACGGCGATTTTCATTCTCAACCCTGTCAAGAACCACCCCACATTGGGGCAAATGAAGGTTAGTCCAACAGTATCAGAAAGTAAACGGTTTGAAATTTTTTTGCTCGGACTAACATAAATCTTTGTGTGTTGTTTATATGATAATCCAAGTGTCATAGGATGACGAGAATAATTCATTTCTCTATCCTACACACTGTTATCCTTTGCACGACCAAGTTGAGCCAGCAAATTCATTTCATCAACCTATTGGTGATCATTGCATATTCCAAAGCAAAGGCAACATCACTTTAGGAATGGAAGCGTGCCAAAGTTTAAGTTGCATATCTAGCATGATTGCCGAAAATCCAAGCTCCAAAAGAAAAGAAAAACACGGGATTAAAAAGAGGGGGAAAAGAAAAATCCCTAGACATCAAGAAAAAGCAAAGTGCATGGTAAAAAGCAAGGCTGATGTCTATTCAAAATATCCCCAGTAAAGTCTAGATATACGATGAAAAGACCCTGCAAAGGAGTCAGATCAAGATGACTACTCTCCAAATGATGTCGTGCTCAAATTGCAAACACACAAACAGACGGTCTCTTAATGTAACAAGAGACGCTTTTAAACATCCTTGTGCGCTCTAAAAGAGGAGTGTACACTTCAAGAAATGGAGATGTTCTTCGAAGGACATGTGGCAAATTTGCAATGATCACCAATGCCAAACCCTTCACAATTTCTAGGCAAAAAATAAGCCTTTTTCGGTCCCCAATCCTTCCAATGTTACAACCCCGAAGCAGTCTTATCTGACTAAGACACTTGGGTTAATGTATAACTTAGCTCAAAGAAGTACGAGCAAGACTATTTCTTTCTCATTTTACAGGGTTCTTGACTTGTAAACCCGGAGCAGATAGTGAAAAATTTCGTTCAACGGCCTTGACTCAAAAGTGAGTCCCCCTTGGAAACCGATATCCAAGCCTAACACTACGGTCCCGTGAAAGACCTCCTGATCGGTCGAAATGTATGCGTTGCGAATGATCCTGAAACCCAGGCACAGGTCGGTAGGAAATTGAGCACTTTCCCTATTAAAGATCATTATCACAGAGCAGTGAGGAGCCTTCTTGGATGAGAAATACTCCAATGGATGTTTTGAGCAAACTCTTTTTGAAATTTTCAAATTGTTTGATCTAGAGTTTCCGTGCAAGGAATTTATGATCACATCTGTATATGGTAGGAATGTTTTGGATAACCTCCAGCAATCAAAATGCACATTTCATGACTAAAACTTAAGTTGTAGAATTTTGTCAGTTAGACAATTATTGTCTTCCCAAAGATTACTAATATCTTCTTGGCGAGGAAAATTTTTTCAGGTCTAAGCTTTCTGCAGGACTTTTGGCCGCCCCAAAGACTGGGTGCGTCATCCTTAGGTGAAGCCTTTTAGTAGGCAAATCTTTTCTAAGACCGATCCACAGAATGATCGAGTCTCCGACTAGCCCCAAAGAGCGGGTACGTCATCCTTTGATTCATATCAATTTGGAATCTCATAAATGGTAGAAACCGCCTGAAGGGTCAACTCAATGGTAGAAACCGCCTGAAGGGTCAATCAATGGTAGAAACCGCCTGAAGGGTCAACTCAATGGTAGAAACCGCCTGAAGGGTCAATGAATGGTAGAAACCGCCTGAAGGGTCAAAGGACTGGTAGAGACCGCCTGAAGGATCAACCCAATGGTCCGATCCACCATACGGATCAAAACCTTGATGAATCCCGAACGCGGGAGGATTCGTTTTCCCTAATAAGCCTTACATTAGGCAAGCCATTTCTAGTTTAGTCCACCACACGGATCAAAACCCTTGACAAATTCCCAAATGTGGGATGCGTCTTCCTTAGGTTCCTATCAGTTAGGAATCCCATTATGGTTTGACCTACCATACAGGTCAGAGCTTAACATCCCCAGGACACTACGATGACAAGTCCTTAGGAATCTACTTGAACCCATCAGACACAGAAAATGCCGCAAGCATTCGACAGGTAAGGGGCAGGGAAGTCTATCTACTCCTTAACTTTCTTATATCATATCAGGGAATTGAACGAGCACATCTCTTTTTAAGGAAAAGCACACATTGATGGACATGAAAATTGGATGTCATGATTTCTTTTCTTTTCCCAGTCGAGTCGATCGGAACACAGGTGTCACCTTGTCTTTGAGAGAAATCTCTGACGAAATTCCTCTCAAAGAGGGGCAGCTGTTGACACCTGATTTTTGATCAGTCTTTCATAGTTTATTTTTTAAAAATTCATAAAAAATCTATAAAAAGTTAAAAAAATTAAAAAATCATCTTTGGTAGCCTTGACCAAGCTAAAGGAACCATTTTTGATAAAAAAAAAATAATTTGTCATATTTTTTAATATTTTCCAAAAATAGAAAAATACATGAAAAATGAAGAAAAATAGCGTTCGATGTCGTAAAAATATAGAAAAATAGTCAATATTTTTATTTTAATTTCCTTTTCATTTTGAACTCATAAATAGTCAAAATTCAAGTTCAATTGCATGTATTTCTTCACGACGCATAGAGTTGAATTTGGCAAAAAAATGTCATTCGAGTATTTTAATTTGTAAATTTCTACATATTTTTTAGTCTTGACGTCCAATTAGATCGACCACCATCTACAATAAATTCCCCTTGCTGAATATTTTCGTTTTTGTTTCACATGATTTCATGATGTAAAACGCCGAGTGGATCCCTAAATATAATCGGGTCGGCATGAGCTCGATAGCTCGTCCAAGACCAAATCAGGGCACGACGAACCCAATGTGAGTACTCTCGAACTCCTTCGATGCTTCCTAATGCTTTTCTTAGGTTAGATCGTGTGTAGAATGGCTAGGACAGCTAAATCATTCTTGAGCTGTGATTGATAAATAGGGCCTTACTAGGAATGTCATGTGATTTATTTGCATATCTAGATTTCTTGAGTTGCGCATTTTATTACTGATTGTGATTGCTAGGATAATCACTCCTATCTGCATGAATTTTTAGATTTAGGGTTCATATCTTACTCATCCGCATGAATCTCAGGCTAGAAAATTCAGTCAACTTAGGTACCGAAAGGGCGTCAACTCTGACAGTTGGTGTAACTAAGTCCCCGAAACCATTTCTCTGGTTCTCGCAGAATTGAATAGAAACTCCCAACTATTCGATTGGGTGGTCCAATCACACTCTAAAAAAATGATTGGTGGCGACTCCATGGCATGCACACTTAGCACATGTCACTAGACCACACTGAAAGTCGATCACGCATACCTCCGTTGCGATTTGGGTAATGGGCCTTGGGAGAGGCCCGCGTCCGACCAAACAGGACGGCCCATTAGCCCTCGAGAGCCTGACAACCTCAAGAGGGTCGCGACACCGCTGACGACATTATCAAAGGCGCTGCCTCTGCTGTTCAACTGCCTCTACCTGGATCATCCTCTACCTCTGCCGCCGCTTCTGTCCACTATGGTGAGAAATATGAAAAGTTCAACGGATCGAACTTTAAAATGTGGCTGGAAAAATGATGTTGTATTTAACAACTTTGAATCTTGAGAGATTCTTGACTGAGGGACCTTTTAAGGTATCCGATGGAGAAACAGATAAGCAAGCCTTCAATGCTGTTGAGACTTGGTTTTTTTAATAATCTTAAATCTTGCAAGATTCTTGATTGAGGAACCTCCTAAGCAAGCCATCAACGTTGTTGCAGCTTGGAATCATTTTGACTTCCTAAACTAGAATTATGTCATGAATGGCTTATATAACTCATTGTACAATGTCTATAATGCAATAAGGACATCAAATGAATTATGGGAATCATTGGATCGAAAATATAAAACAGAGGATGCCAAAGGAAAGAAATTTGTTGTTGGACGATTCCTTGATTATATGATGGTGGATTCTAAGGCTGTGATCAGTCAAGTGCAATAAATTCAAGTGATCTTGCATGAGATTCAAGATGAAGGAATGTACTTTAGTGAATCCTTGGACCGAGCTACTTTCTGGGTCGATCGAGCTAGAGGCCAGGATGGCCGTGCATGAATCTGGGTGTGTCAACGGAGCGATCCCCGTACCGCTTAGAGTGAATGTCCCTCAGCTCGAGAAATTCAGTAGCTCGAGAAATGCCAAGGATGTAGATAACTTCCTATGGACGGATAATCGATACTTCGAAACCTAAGGAGCTCAGGATGACAAGGTGGGTGTGAACATCATACCCTTGTATTTGGAAAATGCATTGCTGTGGTGATGCACCAGGAACAACGATAAGGCCGACCATATCAAGATATGGGAGGCACCTGAGGCGGAGTTCCGAAAGCATTTCTCCTACTCCTATGCGGAGGAGGATGCTTGAAACGAAATGTGACGCCTTGTTGCGTTCAACGGAGGCTATGAACGCAAAGCGTTCAACAAAAACTATGAATGAAAAGGGTTCAATAGAGGCTCTGAACTCAAAAGAGTTCAACAGAGACTCTAAGCGCAAAGAGTTCAATAGAGGCTCTAAGAGCAAAGAGTTCGATGGAGGCTCTGAACGCAACAATAGTTCGACGGCGATTCTGTGCGCGAAAGAGATGAGTCTACAGAGGCTCTGCGCATGAAAGAAATGAGTCTACAGAGGTTCTCTACGCGAAAGGAATCAGTCAATAGAGGCTCTCCGTGTGAAAGAAACGCTGAACCTCTTGAATTGATTCATTGTGATGTTTGTGAATTGAAATTCATACAAACAAGATGTGGTAATAAATATTTTATTACCTTCATCGATGATAGAACTAATTAATGCTATGTGTATTTGCTTAAAAGAAAAGACGAAGTCTTAAGAGAAATTTGTTCTCTATAAGAATGAAGATTGAGAAATGATCAAGGCAATGAGAAGCGCCAATTGATGAATTATGTGCACAACACGGAATTATAGATTAAGTAACCTCAAAATATGTGGGGTGAAACTACTTTATCAAAGAATTACCTTTTTAATAAGGTACCCCGAAAGAAAGAGGACGAAACCCCTTATGAGCTATAGAAAGGTAGGAGATCATCCTACAAATGCTTACAAGTGTGGGGGTGTCTTCCAAAAGTGGCTGTTCCAAAAATATACTAGTGGATATGTATTCACACTTGTAAGTGCATCCATATTTTTAGAAGTCCAATAAACAAACTATTATAGTCAGATCCACAATGGAATATGAAGTTATAGCTTTGGAAAAATATGGTGAAGAAGCTAAATGACAATGCTATTTCTTAGAGGATATTCCAAAATGGCAAAAACTTGCGCCACCAATATGTATACATTGTGATAGTCAATCTGCGATTGGAAGAGTACAGAGTTTTATGTATGATGGTAAGCCTAAACATATATGTCCTAGACATAATAAAGTTAGACAATTACTCTCAATTGAAATTATCTCTATTGACTATGTAAAGTCAAAGGATAATATTACGGATCAACTAACCAAAGGGTTGTCGACACCTAATTCTGGATCAGCCTTTTTTTTAGTTATTTCTTAGAAACTTCATAAAAAAATCCATAAAAAGTCAAAAAATTACAAAATTAACTTTGGTGGCCTTGGCCAAGCCTAAGGAACCATTTTTAATATAAAAAAAAATAATTTTTCATATTTTTCACATTTTTTAATAATTTCAGAAATTAGGAAAATACTAGAAAAATCAAGAAAAATAGCATTTGAGGTCACAAAAATATGAAAAAATAGTCAATATTTTTTTTTTAAATCCCTTTTCTTTTTGACCTCACAAAAAGTCCAAAATAAAATTTGATTTTACGTGTTCCTTTGTTACACATATGATTGAATTTGCCAAAAAAATGTCAATTGAGTCTTTTAATTTACAATTTTGGCATTGTTTAGGATCTTGACATTCAGTCTAACTGTCCCTTATAGCAATTTAGCCCAATTATTTGCACAAATTGCTCAATTGCATGAATTTGGCAAAATTGCATACTAAATTGCATTTTAGTCCTTGAAATTGGGCATAATTGAAATTACTTTCAATTCAGGGACTATCATTGCAAATTGAAGTCACTGCCCAATTCTTTTCATCATTTTGAATCAATTGGCATAGGTGGTTTTGTCCAATTTAATCATTTGAGCCTCCAATTTCATGATTTGCCTAATTGCAATTAAAGACAAATTTGGGGTTTTTGTTGAAATTGATATGAACTTTTGAGCAAAACCACATTTCTAGATAGAACTCATGCCCTAAATTCGATTCTGAGGTCCAATTGTAAAAATTTCCCATTAATTTGGGTTTAATTTAAAAATTTACGATTTGGAACCAGGTCGGACTGGTCGAACCGGTTCGCTATAGTGTCGTCTTCCTCCTCAATGACCCGTGAAAATGAACAATATTAGGGTCGATTTCAATGGAAAAATTGAGGGTGAAAACGGCCTTGATTGGAAGAGTTTGAGGAGGGGTTTTGTTCCTCAAGCCATTCCCCGTCGATTGAAACCAAAATCACGACCAATGGTCGCCGGAACGGGGAGTAATCGGCCGGTCAAGACGCGAGACCTGCAAAAGTCAACAATTACCAAACGCGGGTCAAATTCGTGCCAAATTTGCGTAGAATGAGACTCGCCGGGGGACCAAATGAAGCTGAACGGAATACCCAGCTTCTCCATCGCCGTTAGCATACCATTTGGCACGTGATGGCACGTGAATTCAAGTGGGCAGAGGACCCCCAAATGCGCGGAAAAATTCTTGAAGTTGATATATAGTCTAGAGAGCCTTCGAGAACGGGGAATTAGTGGATTCAGTTGGAGGAAGGGAAACTGAATAGAGAGAGAGAAAGAAAACACGAGAGAGAGCTCGTTCTCCGACCCCCCGTCGTCGAGAACTTGAGCTCGACTGCAAGGCGCCGGTTGGGCCGTCTCCGGCCAAACCAAAGCCAAAGAAGACCGTCGGAAGTTCGCTTGGAGCGCCAGGAAGCGATCGCCACCGACCGCGCCCCGCGAAATCGTGAAAATAGGTGAGATACAGTTTCGAGCTTCTCACTGTGCATTCAATGGCGACTCACCTGTTTCACGTTTATTTTAGCAATTAGTATATGCGTTTCGTTCCTTGGATATCACTGACCATCGTTGCATACCTTTTTTGCATCGATTTTGTCTTAACACATCGAATCGAGTCTTCTAATTCAACCTCCATTGCCGAACACTGTTTATTCTTGCCCAGCCAAATCTGGGCCGAGCGAGCTCAATCGGAGCTCGAGGTAAGCCTTCTGAACATTGAATGATGCTTTCGTGTTAATGAATTAGTTTAATACGCCATGAATCGCATGATTAGAGCACATGTGTACGTACTGGTTCATGCTTGCCCGCGCTCGATTCTGTGAATGAAATAGTGTAACCTGGCGATATGTTATGTGCGAAGCGCAAACGAGACAATTGCCGCCGGTCTCGTTCGATTCCGTCAAGGTTCCACCGTTGGATCATCGCCAGAGAGTCGTGGCCGTTCGTTCAGAGGCGGTCGCGAGGTTGAAGATGACGCTTATGTGGCAGGTCAACGAGTCAAGGGTCTAGGTGGCAACACGTGATTGGTCCACGTGGATGTTGAGTTAGCTCGACCGTTAGTTTGTTAGGGCGAGTCGGCTTAGATCGGACGGTCTAGGTTAATCAAGTCCAAATTATCGTGACCGTCCGATCAGAAATTAGGTTTATTCGAAAATGTTTTAAATAGAAAAATCAAATAGAACCAAAACGGTGCCGTTTAGGTTAATGAGTAGGCGACGTCATTTAGGATAGTACGGGCGGACGGTTCAGATCAAGTCACAAGTTCTAATCCTGACCGTAGGTTTTAGTAAACAAATCAGACGGCCCTAGTGAAGTCCTCGTTCCATCTGGGCCACAGGTTTTAGTAATCAGATCCGATGGGCGTGGATTAGCCACGCGGTTCAATAGGAACCGTCGGATCAGGTCTGATAATCCGAAAATAGAAACGGAAGGGAACGGCGGCGTTTTGGGCGTTTGGGTTACGCGGGTCCTGGTCTGGGCCGGGTCCCGACCCGAGTGGGTCGAGTCGACCCGGTCCAAAATATTTTTTAATATAAAAAAATCAAAAAATGATTTTTAAAAATAAAAAAAATCAGAAAAATCCTAGAAAATAAAAAAAAAATGCTAGAAAATCATAGAAAATCCCAAAAAAATATAGAAAAATCGTGGGAAAATCCTAGGCATTCCAGAAATTCCCAAAAATCGAGGATCGACCACAGACAACTGGTCAATCCTATTTTTGGGGTTTCTTATCCGTTCTTCCAAGAATTGATGATATTACCCTTTAGGGGTAAGTCGCCTCTGTTGTATATGGGAGATAAAGTCGATAATGCCAAGGTAAGAATTAGGGTCGGATAGGCGATCAATTCTTAGGTTTGGGTTTCGAATCCCGTCTCTTCTCTCAAAATGACAATTTTGCCCCCTCAATGGGAAAATCGTCTTTCTTATTCCAATCGAGTCCCGAGAATGGCTTAAAGTTAGGGTTTGGGTCAGGTGGTTGACCAACCCTAATATTTGAGATTTTCAGTTCTCATCTTCGTCTAAAATGACGATTTTACCCCTTCAAAGGTAAAATCACTTTTAAATTCCAGAAAAATTCTGAAAATTCCCGAAAAATAGGAAAATGAAGGATTTGTTGACAATCCCATTTCCACCTTCTTTTGACTGTATATTCCATATGAAATGACAATTTTTCCCTTCTGAGACAAATTGTCCCCAAATTTCTCAAAATTACGATTCTGCCCCTTATGGGCAAATCACGTCAAATCATTCCTAAACCTTGATTGATACTTCTCTAGGCTAATATGGCCTCATTAGGGATGCCATGCTGCTTTCATGTGTTTTATCCGCATGTACTGGATCCTTGATTTGCGTATTTACTTTTAATGATTGTGAGTGATAGGGTAGCCATTCCCATTTGCATGAACTCCTAGATTTAGGATCCGTACCCCACTCGTCTGTATGAATCTCAAGACTAGATAAATCATCCAACTTAGGTGCCGAAAGGGCGTCAACTCTAGCAGTTGGCGTAACAAAATTCATGATCCCGTTTCTCTGGTTTCCGCAGAATTGAATAGATCGCTCCCAACTATTCGATAGGGTTTCTAATCGTACCCTCCACGAAACGATTGGTGGCGAATCCTTGGCATGTACACACATCACATGTCACCAGACCGCACTGAAGGTCGACCACGTATATCCAGCCGTTGCGATTTGGGTAATGGACCTTGGGAGAGGCCCGCGTCCGATCAGGCAACATCGGCCAGCCCATTAGCCCCCTCCGAAGCACGCTCGAGGAGAGGGTTGCGACAGACTGGCGACTCCACTGGGGATGATAGCTAAACCAGAATATCTGGTTTCACAGAATTCCAAATGACTTGAGCCGATTAAAAAAATTGATTGGTTTATCTGAACTTATTTTCAGCAGATGCTCTCGAAGGTTGATGTATCTAGCAATATCTCCTAGAGGGGGGTGAATAGGAGATTCTGAACAAAATTGAAATTTCTTGCGGAATGAATAAAGTTCAGTGTATTATTTGCAACAAGAACCGTATAACAGTGTGCAGAAAATCTAAACGCAAGGGTAAGAGTTTAGAGAATATTGCACACGATATTTATAGTGGTTCGGCTTAGATTAAGCTTACGTCCACTCTCCCACGATGACAGCCAATCGGCTGGATTTCACTATGAAGAATCAAGAGGATTACAACCACTCAAGTATTTTGTTTCTCTCCCACACAGATTTTCACAGTGAAGGATTTTGGGTACACAGAATACTCTTTGGATGAAACTCAATTTATGCTTGCACTTTGGATTGTTGTTCGCCCATCTACCCTTAGTCCATCATGATTCTTCTTTTATACTCCCCTGCCTCCGAACTAGCCGTTGGATTCCAGCCAAGGGATCGCTCTTCAATCCTTGATTGGACGTCATCAATCGTGATTTAACGAGACTGTATCTTCAGAAGATATGTAGACCGTTGGGTAAGACATTGAACCCTTCTGATTCAGTCGCCCATACAACTGAATCTCCAACTTCCATAAGTGTGATAAGTTTGAGTTGATTCCCGAGGATATATTCCTTAGAAGATGATATCCCATTATAGAAAGTCCATTAATTGATTAGAGGGGATATCAGGATAATCGAATATCACTTGCCTTGATCGGAAACCTGCCATACGTGGGTTAGATCAGTTGGCACGGAATGGTAATACGGAGATTTGATGTGATCCATCCGTCACTGTTTAGATTGTCAGGAGCACTTCCATCTGACCCTTGGTCAGAAGCACTTCCATCTGACCCTTCGTCAGAAGCACTTCTATCTGACCCTTTGTCAGCGCGACAGAATTGGAATCACTCAACCTGCTGCTTACACATTCTTCCTGCATCACATTTCATTAAACAATTTCTATTGAAGGTTTTGTCAGAATCAAAATATAGAAGAATTTCCACAACAATCTCTCCCTTTTTTATGGTGACAAAACTTCTCCAGTTGCAGATTACAAATGAGTGATTAAAGGAAAATTTAACCAGTGATAAAATAATAAAAGTGAGTAACCATCACATTTGCTCCTGCATGTAATCAACATTAAAGATCCTGTAATGAAGGTGTTCTCATAGGAGAGCATGATCAGAGTAAGATTATCCTGCAAAAAGTAAGTTAGGTCTTCTCCCCCTTTCTTCTAAGAAATATAATTAGGGGTAATCTAATGAGACTGCATAAAAGTACTGCATAAAGGTAAATTCAAAGGTAAATTCAACTTCTCCCCCTTTTTGTCAACATCAGAAAGAAATTTGTATAAGAAGGTCCTTAAAAAAATAACGCGTCCTATGTGAATAGAAAATAAGAGTTTTTAAGAAGATGGATGTTCTTCAGGCTCATTATCAACCTCCACTCGGGAAGGTCCTTCATAGCTTCTTCCCATCATCTGAGCATGGTCTCTCACAGCTTGAGAAGAGGGCAGGTTTGAAGTTGTTCTGTCCGTTCTGACCAAAGTGTATGAAGGCATGTTGGCGATCTCAGCACAAAATATTCTCCCATAGAGATCAATTGACTTTTCCAGCTTAGTCAGCTGACATGTCAAACCCTGCAGCTTCCTATCTGTCTTCTGTTCAAAAGCCTTCATTTTCTGATCAAATCTTGTTTCCATTGCAGCCATTGTCTGAAGAAGAGTATTTTGAAGATTTTCAAAATGCACTTGAAGTTCCATTTGTGGTTCTGAAAGTGCAGGTTCTTGAGTCTCCCCCTCAGTTTGTGCCTTGGTGAAAGCTTGAGAAGCTAGAACTTCAGTGATAAAAACATCTGATGTAACAGGCTCTTTCTCCCCCTGATTTATAGCTCTTTTCCCTTTTGCCTTTGAGCTTGGCATAGAGACTGTTTCCTCATCAATATCCATTGGAATGGACTGTGCACTGGACAATTGATCTTCTCGGGCAATTGTTGAAGCTAGACTTGTAGCATCTTTGTGAATTGTAGCCCTGGTGGAAGAGACAGAGTAAGCTCCAATGTCATCTTGTTCTTCCTCATGTTCTTTTGATGCCAACGTTGCTAGAACTTGTGCTAGCAATTGCTCATGATCACAGTTGACAATTTTGATGTCATACTCTGTGTCATCTTCAATTCGTGCAGCTTGCTCCTCATCCCACATTGTGAGGAATTCTTCCTTAGTCAGATCACATGGATATACAACTTTTTCTTGTGGTTGTATTCCTGTTTCATCTCCTTCTTCCTCATCTCCTTCAGAACTATGATTTTCAGACTAACCATCTTCATCTGATCCACCTCGAGATTGAGTAGCTTCAGAATCATATTCCCCTGTTTCGTCCTCACTTGCGTCTGAGTCCTTATCAACAGGACTTTCTGTTTGTTGCCCCTTAACAGCTATGACTTTTCTCTTCTTTGGAGATTTCTGCTTTGACTCTTCCTCGAAGTCCACAATGACTAGTTCATTGTTCTTTGTTCTCCATCCAGCAGGAGTCATTTTGTACCCCATCTTTGTTACCATAGTCTCTCCAACAGTCATTAGAGGAGTTTCCTGATTGATAAAGGCACCTAGGCCATCAATCTTAAAATAGTTGATTATTTTGAAGATCAAGGCGGCATAAGGAAGTTGGCCCTTTGGCTTGAGAGCTGATCTGTACATGTGCAATAGTACTGTATGAGCAAGAGAAATCCTCTGTCCTATCAAGATTCCCCATAACAGTTTTGCCTCGTACTTTGATATATCTGTCTTTGATGCTGCCTTGGGTCTGAGACATTCGATGATCACCTTGTGCATCATGATATGTTTCAAGGGAAAGTCTGTGTAGGCAATATGTGACTTTGATTCCCTTGAAACTCGATTTGCCAGTCAGGAAGCAGAAAGCTTCACCTGCAGTGACATCTAAGGATTTGAAATCTCCCTTTCTGGTTCCCATGATTGCAGCCAATTCATCAACAGTCAGAAAATACTGCTTTATTTTGACTGTGAAAGCCAGAGAGTTGAAGTTGACAAACTGAAGATTTGAATAGAAGTAAACTACCAAATCAGGAAAAGTGTAGCCTCTCTTAGTTATAAACTGATCTATCTTCGCCTTTTCTAGATGCTTCCTCAGATAGATGCCATTGCTGTCAAAGTACTTTAACTCAAATACCCTTTGAGGTATAATACCTCTCTGTTTCATTGCTTCATACCTTTCTTTGTGAGCCTGATTCTGGAACAAGGGATCAGGAAAGCTTTTATCCAAAATAAAGCCTATATTTTTCACAAAGTCATTGAACAGAATGTCATCATCATCTTCCACCTTTGCCTTCGTGCCGCCAGGTCTAATTGGGGATGGTTTTCGTTTCGAGCTTGTCTCTGCCACTTTCTCCTTTCCTTTTCTAGAGACTGATGCAGGTTTTTCTACAACAATTGGTTCAACGATTTTCCCAGGCAGGCTAAGAAACTCCAATAAATCGCCCTCACTATCGAAATAGTGAGTGTTCAGCAGTTTTCTAAGTTCGTTACCAAAATCTCCTACAGCCTTAATCCTATCGTACATTGGCTTAATAGAATGAGCCATAGATTCTTTTTCTTCAAAGGCAGACAGAGACAGACCTTTTGCCAGACGAAGAGCTTCTCGTTGTTCGTTGATTTGGGTTTCTGTGAGTTCCGCGCCACTTGCAGTTGAGGCGGAGAACTTTCTCTTCGACTGAAGCATGTTTTTCGAGTCAGAGGCTGATTTTGGAGCCATTGATGCATAGAAAGTTTAAAACTTTGAGTGAAAGAGTGTTGTTTTGAGGAGGAAATCCAGAGCAAGAGACTTCGAACACGGTTTTAGGGTTTTGATTTGAGAGAAATTTTGAAAGTGAGAGAACAGAGGCGACGGTTCAGCGTTTTTATAAAAGAGGCGGTTATTTTTGGAAACTAAAGAGAGAATTTTGATTTTCTAAAGAAAGAAGAAAAAGAAATTCTTTTAATAGAACAAATATTCACCGTCAATCAGATATTCGGATATGCCTATTTATATGAGGAACTTACCCAAATTTGTTTTTTAGTGATAACTGACCTTTTTAAAAGAAAGTGTGAATTTCTTCTTACGCGCCTTTTTGACGTTCCTTCTGATGCTCCTTCTGATGCTCCTTCTGACGCTCCTTCTGACGTTCCTTCTGACGCTTCTTCTGACGCTCCTTCTGACTCTCCTTCTGACGTTCCTTCTGACGTTCCTTCTGATGCTCCTTTTGACGCTCCTTCTGACTCTCCTTCTGACGTTCCTTTTGATGCTCCTTCTGACGCTCCTTCTGACTCTCCTTCTGACGTTCCTTCTGATGCTTCTTGTTCTAAGGTATACTTAAGAAGGAAGGTTAATGATGGATAATTCATTTCTAATAAAATTAAAACTCTGTTTATCAAGAGGTTTTGTAAAAATATCTGCAAGTTGATTTTTCGTATCAATGTATTGAATGTTAACATCACCGTTCTGAACATGATCACGTATGAAGTGATGCTTGATCTCAATATGCTTTGTTCTTGAGTGAAGTACAGGATTCTTTGTGAGATTTATGGCACTTGTGTTGTCACATAGAATTTCCACAGTTGATTCTTCAACACCATAGTCTTTGAGCTGCTGTTTTAGCCAAAGTATTTGAGTGCAGCAACTTCCAAGAGATACGTATTCTGCTTCAGCTGTACTGAGTGCCACTGTATTTTGCTTCTTTGAATACCATGAGACAAGCATGTTTCCCATGAGCTGACAAGTTCCAGATGTACTTTTTCTATCAACTTTGCAACCTGCAAGTTCTGCATCTGAATATCCCCTTAGTATAAAATCAGAAGATTTAGAATACCACAAACCATAGTAGGGATAAGTCCCTATGTATTTGATTATTCTCTTGACTGCCGATAGGTGTGATTCTCTTGGGCTTGACTGAAATCTTGCACATAAGCAGACACTATATAGAATGTCTAGTCTTGAAGCTGTGAGATAGAGTAATGATCCAATCATACTTCGATATAGCTTGGGATCAACTTCCTTTCCATCTTCATTTTTATCTAATTTAGAGGAGTGAGACATAGGAGTTTCTGTCTTCTTGCCATTCTCCAGACCAAACTTCTTCACTATTTCCAATGCATACTTCTCTTGAAATATGAATGTTCTTTCTGAGATTGATGAATTTGAAGACCAAGAAAGAACCGTAATTCTCCCATCATACTCATCTCAAATTCATCCTGCATTGCTTTAGAAAATTTTTTGCAGAGAAGTTCATTAGAGGAGCCGAATATAACATCATCAACATAAATTTGAACTAAAAGGATGTCTTTACCTTTTCTTTGAATAAAAAGAGTGGTGTCTACATTACCTTTAGTGAAGCTGTGTTTAGATAAAAAGTTACTTAACCTTTCATACCAGGCGTGGGGTGCTTATTTCAAACCATAGAGTGCCTTTTTTAAGACATATACCATATCCTTTTCTTTAGGTTCTTCGAAGCCAGGAGGTTGTTCAACATATACCTCTTCTTTGATGTAGCCGTTTAGGAAGGCACTTTTCACATCCATCTGAAAAAGTTTGAAATCATTGTAACAAGCATAAGCAAGAAGTAGCCTAATGGCTTCTAACCTGGCAACCGGTGCGTAGGTTTCATCGTAATCTATCCCTTCTTCTTGAGAGTATCCTTTTGCTACAAGTCTTGCTTTGTTTCTTATAACTTTTCCTTTCTCATCAAGTTTGTTTCTGAATACCCATTTTGTTCCAATTACTGGACGATTTTTGGGACGATTGACCAGTTCCCAAACATTGTTGACCTTGAACTGATGTAGTTCTTCCTGCATTGCATTTATCCAGTTTTCATTTGCTAATGCATCTTCAATCCTTTTTGGCTCCAATTCAGATACCAAGGCGATGTTGCTCATTGCTTGCTTGAATTTGGATCTTGTCTTTACCACATCACTTATGCTGCCTATGATAAGTACTTATGCTTCCAGTTCTTGTCAAGGCCATCATTTGAGGATATTGTGGATACATTCTGTTCATCTTCTAGTCTTTCTTCAACTGAGGAAGTTTCCTTCTGAGCATTCTCCGAACCTGTATTCACATCTGAGTCTGCTTGTGAGTTCATGACTTGATGAAGTGTATGCATTTGAATGGATTCAGTTTCATCATCCTGGTAGTTTTCATCGAACTTGATGTTCACTGACTCCTCAACAGCACGAGTGTATTTGTTGTAGACTTTGTAGGCTTTGCTAGTTGTTGAATATCCCAAGAAAATTCCTTCATCTGATCTCTCATCAAACTTTCCAACTCGATCATTAGCATTCTTTAGAATAAAGCATTTGCAACCGAATACATGAAAGTATGCAACATCAGGCTTTCTTTCTTTGAAGAATTCATAGGGAGTTTTCTCAGAAAAAGGTCTGAGGGAAATTCGATTTAAGATATAACATGCTGTTGAAACGGCCTCAGCCCAAAAGTTAGATGCAATTTTACTCTCAATGAGAAGAGTTCTGGCCATTTCTTGCAAAGATCTGTTTTTCCTTTCTACTACCCCATTTTGTTGAGGAGTATAAGGTGCAGAGAAGTTATGCTGAATTCCGAACTTAGTGCAAAAATCTGAGAAACTTTGATTTTCAAACTCTCCCTCATGATCCGTTCTCAAACTGGAAATAGTGTAACCCTTTTCATTTTGAATTCTTTTAGCAAATTTTGAGAAGGATATGAAAGCTTCACTTTTGTGAGCAAGAAATGAAACCCATGTAAATCTAGAGAAGTCATCAACTATGACAAGGCAATATCTCTTACCTCCAATGCTTAGAGTTCTATTTGGTCCGAAGATGTCCATATGAATTAGCTGCAGACAATGCTTAGTGGAAACTTGATTTAAGGATTTAAAAGAACTTCTTACCTCTTACCCAGTGTGCATGAATGACATAGTCCACTTTTCTCAAATTTAGTTTGAGGTAGTCCTCGAACAAGTCCCTTCTTGGAAAGCTTTGAAATATGTTTTACACTAATATGACGTAACTTTCTGTGCCAAAGTTCAGATTCATCCTTAACAGAAATAAGACATTTAGCAAGTTCACTGTCATCATTAATATCTAAAAGATAAATGTTCTCATGCCTTCATCCCATGAAGGATTGCTTCTTATCCTTGCTCATACCTGTGCATTTTAGATCTTGGAACCAAATATCATATCCAGAGTCACAGAGTTGACTTACAGAAATCAAGTTGTAGTTCAATCCTTTGACTAGAGAGACATCTTTAACGGTCAGATTCCCAATCTTTACATTTCCTTTCCCGATGACCTTTCCCTTGTTCTTTCCTCCAAACGACACGCTTCTTCCATCACAATCTGAGAAAGATATAAATACATATGGATTTCCAGTCATGTGACTTGAACAACCACTGTCCATAAATCACTTGTTCTTCCTTCTCTTTGGTACCTACAATAAATAACCAACTTACTGTTTCTTTGCTACCCATGTTTTCTTGGGTCCTTCCGTGTTAGTATATTTTGACCTTTTAATAGGTCTCCAAATTTTCTTGCAGTAATCCTTAGTAAGGCTAGGATCACCACAATTCACACAAGGTTGTCGAATGTTGGATCTAGTAAAATGCTTATGAAAATGATGCTTGTAATCGGAAAACGTTGGTTTTCGAAATTCAGTTTTAAAGATATTTCTTTGGCTAATTTCCCTTTTAAAACCTAACCCAGATCGGTCATTGAAGGGTATTTGTTTTGAAATAATGCTATTCAGAGTTACTGAGCTTTGTGAAAACCTTTTTGATATATCAGAACCTTTTTCTTTCAAGGAAGCATTTTCTTTTGAAACAAAATCATGATTTTCTTTCATCTGGTGAAACTCTTGTTGTAGAAAATCAATTTTTTCTTTTTGGGACAAATTCTGTTGTTTTAAATAAGTTTTCCTTTTTCAAACAAGAAACTTTCTCAAGAGCTTCTTTGTAGTTTCTACACAATTCATCAATATATTCAACAACTTCATCAGGGAGTTCAGATGAACATACCTCAGTTTTTGAATCTGAACTTGAATCTGATTCGGCCATGAGACAGATGTTTTCATAATCATTTTCGCTTTCATCAGAATCACTTAAAGTTTCTGCCTTTAGAGCCTTCTTGTACTTCTCATACTTGAGTTTGTCCTTCTTCAAAATTGGGCAGTTTGGTTTGATATGTCCTGCCTTCTTACAATGGAAGCAAATCACGTCTTTGCTATCTTGTGAGTCGTTGCTTGATATTTTTACATCACTCTTCTTCCAAGGTTTCTTTCCTTTGATGTTTCTGCCTTTCCGAGCCATCTTCCTAAATTTCTTGACCATGAGGGCTAATTCTTCATCATCCTCATCTTCATCATCTGTATCAGAAAAACATTGATTAATTTCAGTTTTTAAGGCAATAGATTTTTTACCTTTCTGTTCTCCCTTTTTGTTTGCTCGTTCTGTTTCATAGGATTGCAAAGTTCCGACTAGCTCATCCACCGAGAGTGGTCTGATTGTTTGACATTCTTGAATTGATGGCTTAATGTAATTCCAATCATCTGTGAGTCCACGTAGTATCTTCCTGACTTGCATTGGTTCAGCGATGGGTGCGCCTTGTCTTGCAAGTCCACTTGCCAGAGTCTGAAACCTGTCTATCATATCTGCAATAGATTCATCAGGCTTCATTTCAAATGCTTCATAGTTACTTAGTAAAATACTGAGCTTTGTTTCTTTCACACGATTTGTTCCTTGAAAGGTAACATGAAGTCTATCCCATATTACCTTAGATGATTCTTCCTCTGAGACACGATTATAAAGAGGAGTAGATAAGGCACAAAAGAGAGCATTGACAGCTTTAGAATCAAGGCCTTTTCTTTTAGCCTTTTCAGCATCAGTCATTATTGTGACAGTATTTACTCCGTCAGCAGAGGTTGGATTTGTAGCATTTGCAGGAACTATTCCATTTGTAATGACATCCTACATCAGATCATCATAGGCTTTGAAGAACCACTTCATCTTGTTGCTCCACATATTGTAATCCTTTCCATCAAAGTATGGTGGCTTGTTGGCAAAGTGCGAATCGCTTGTTCCTGAAGAGTGATTGCTAGACATAGTAGATCGTTAACTCTGAAGTCAATAAACACTTCGTAAAATGAGCAACCTGTTCCGATACCAATTGATGTATCTAGCAATATCTCCTAGAGGGGGGTGAATAGGAGATTCTGAACAAAATTGAAATTTCTTGCGGAATGAATAAAGTTCAGTGTACTATTTGCAACAAGAACCGCATAACAGTGTGCAGAAAATCTAAACGCAAGGGTAAGAGTTTAGAGAATATTGTACACGATATTTATAGTGGTTCGGCTTAGATTAAGCCTACGTCCACTCTCCCACGATGACAGCCGATCGGCTGGATTTCACTATGAAGAATCAAGAGGATTACAACCACTCAAGTATTTTGTTTCTCTCTCACACAGATTTTCACAGTGAAGGATTTTGGGTACACATAATACTCTTTGGATGAAACTCAATTTATGCTTGCACTTTGGATTGTTGTTCGCCCATCTACCCTTAGTCCATCATGATTCTTCTTTTATACTCCCCTGCCTCCGAATTAGCCGTTGGATTCCAGCTAAGGGATCGCTCTTCAATCCTTGATTGGACGTCATCAATCGTGATTTAACGAGACTGTATCTTCAGAAGATATGTAGACCGTTGGGTAAGACATTGAACCCTGCTGATTCAGTCGCCCATACAACTGAATCTCCAACTTTCATAAGTGTGATAAGTTTGAGTTGATTCCCGAGGATATATTCCTTAGAAGATGATATCCCATTATAGAAAGTCCCTTAATTGATTAGAGGGGATATCAGGATAATCGAATATCACTTGCCTTGATCGGAAACCTGCCATACGTGGGTTAGATCAGTTGGCACGGAATGGTAATACGGAGATTTGATGTGATCCATCCGTCACTGTTTAGATCGTTAGGAGCACTTCCATCTGACCCTTGGTCAGAAGCACTTCCATTTGACCCTTCGTCAGAAGCACTTCTATCTGACCCTTTGTCAGCGCGACAGAATTGGAATCACTCAACCTGCTACTTACACATTCTTCCTGCATCACATTTCATTAAACAATTTCTATTGAAGGTTTTGTCAGAATCAAAATATAGGAGAATTTCCACAACAAAGGTGAGGTACGTACGCTAACCATTGTGTTAGATGCTTTTGCAGCTTGGAGAAATAAGGGGTGGAGTGATTGTTGACATTTTTCCTACAGGTTGGAGTTGGGAATGTATGTTTATCTTTAGCACATATTGAAGCGGTGTTTGATACAAACTAATATGCATGACCTTGCATTGTGATGATCACGACACATCGCACACACTGGCGATCAAACCCCGACTGCAACCACCTCTAGGTTACCTTAGATAGGGAAAGAATGCGAAAGGGTCTCATGTTTGATGGCACTTGAGACTTTCGTGTTCATTCTCGCTCACAATCCAAATTGGCGATATCTAGCCCTCTTGGGTGGGTACCCTTGGGGAGGAATCTACCTCATTTGGATCGTGGGAGCCTGAGCCATAGGTTCCTCACCTGATTTCTAATTTTTTTAGAGTATACCCACTTGTCTCATGCGCATGTCTATGGATGGTTGGTATACCTAATCGGTGTATTCAGTGGTAACTCACTCGGAATTGTCCACTCTCGAGTTAACTGACCGAAAGGAAAAGACTAACGCGGAGTCGGGTACGTGGACCTAGGAAATTCGAATAAGAAATGGGGCTTTAACCATAAGGATTGTCGAGGGGAATATTTTGGGCCAACAGAGATTGGTCTAGGAACGACCGAGGGATGCCTTGCTAGCGTTATACGTTGGGACGCGGGTGATTCCGCTTAACCAATGTGTAATTTGCGAGAATTTCCTAAATCGGATTCTGATGACCAGGACCGCAGGAACGAGTGATAAACCCTCGCAATCACATGACAACCAAAGTCGCCACGGCTTGAGAAACCCTAAGGTCGATACGCGTAGCGCCCGCAAGAGTCGCCCATCAGTTTGAGATAAACTGGAATTACAGTCGACGAGAGCTCGACATGAAATCGGACCTTGAGATTGTGTATTGGACATTGAGGAATTTCAATGTTTGAAATGAATTGGACGTCGCCTCATCAAGGGTAATTTATATTGAAAAAATGGAATTTCGGATGAAAGGTGAAAAAAGACCATTTTGCCCCTAGTGAGTTAACCTTGCCTTAATAAATGAAGGAGGGCATTTTGGTCATTAATCAACCCCCTAGGCTACCGAAAGCTAGAAGGGATTATGGCGATTGGATGATCCAAATTATTAACCTTGGACAAGTGTCACCACAAGAGCTCTTATTGGCATAATAATTGGGGTTTAACTATTCACCTTTTGACCTTGCTAATTGACCACATGGGTCAATTATAGTCTTCTTCTTCCTCTTCCCAAGGTGGTGCACGACCACATCTCTCTCTTACCACTCTCTCCTTTCCATCCTCCTTTTTCTTTCTCACGCTCGCCCAGCTCGCTGCCAGCCCGACGCCTCGCCGTAACTTTCTCGTCCAATAGCCGATTGAGGTAATTCCACCGCCATTAGAAAGCTTATCGTCTTGCCTTTCCAGGGATATATTATAAACTTGATTTGGCCTAGTATTCTGTCTCGTGGGTCAATTTGAGTGAGCGAGGATCTGGACGGGGCAGAATCTGATCCGGTTTTGGGAAAAATTCATTTTCGCCCACTTCAAGAGCTCAATTGCCTCCAAATTTTTGGTGAGGACTTCTTAATCCATAGTACTAGTGTTGGCTGAGTTGAGGTGCTGATTTTTATGGGGTTTGGAAGTGTAACCATGGCCATTTTGTGATGAATCTCTGGAGCAGAATCTGACCGGCAACAGGCTGGTGGAAACCGGAGTTGTTCGTGAACTTTCGGACGTCGATTCGCTCAAAATTTTTCGGTGAGGCTCTGTGACATGTTGATTAAAGTGTCGGCAAGTAGAAATTGTGATAAATTGGAGCTTATGGATGATTAGTGGGCTGTTTAGTGTGGGATTAAACTGAACCGGTTCTGCCTTGTTCCATTCCTATGTAAACCGATTCTGTTTGGTGCTGTTCTTGGTGTCGCCATGCTTCTAATTGATTGTTAAGGCATACTAGGGTACTAATTGTGGTGTTAATGGGAAGTATGTGAATTGGATTGGAGTATAAAAGAGTTCCAAAGATTATTTAAGGTGAAAAACGTGAGGCCGACCAATCTGCCCTGGTTGCGCACCAAATTTGAAATGAGTCGCTCTATGTCATCCGATATCCGAATTCAGCTCCGTTTTCGCCCACGCGTCCATAAGACATTGAAGTTTAAGATTCTGAATGTTGATTTCATAAAAGGTTGAAGGATCAATGTCAGTTTATTTATGAAGTAATCTGGTCGTGGGGTCAAGTAATGGGACAGTTTTGGGCGGAATGATATTTTTGATGACTTGCCTTGATAGAACGGCTATTGTCATGCTTAGGGCCATTGAATCGGCACTGTGAGAACATGAGAATAAGGGGTTGTGTGTGCTATTGAAGTATTGACACAATGGAAATGAGAAATGACTAAGTTTCGATGTGGTTTTCCTAGGTGCGCCGTGGATGCCCTGTTCGACCTTGAAATTTGCTGATCTTGGAGAAGCATGGTGATTGGAGTTTGCTATTTGAATGAAGAGGTGAGTGATCCCTAACCCTTTAGTAGGACGTTTGGACGCGACTGGATGGTTTTCCTTGGGAAATTCATAAATTAAATTGATTCTCATTGCTTGGTTGATGGAACGTCGAATGGTCGTGAGGAGGAAGGAGCCGTGAAGGCTAGTTTGCCATAGAATCGTATCCTCGTGATTGAATTGATAACGTGCTTGTTAGTGTGTTTTGCTTGCCGATGTGGTGATATGATATACGATTCTTGAATTATGTTTTATGACAAAGCATGTCCATTCCTTTTTGGCAAGCAATTGATTTGTATTCTAATGCTTGAAAATTCCTTGCCGTGGGAATGCGACTGAATATTTGCTATGATGAGTCTTGTTTAAACGACTTGAGGAATTGGGCTTGTGAGCCATGAGAACACACAGACGGCGGCAAGTATCTTGATGAAATGAGGGCTTAAGGCCAGTGGCACCCTGATGCGCCTCATAAGACGCGGGGTGGCGTATTAAGAAATACCTTGATGCACCTGAGATGACGCGGGGATGTGTGATAAGAAATACCCTGATGCGCCTGAGATGACGCGGGGATGAGAATTGAAAAACACTCTGATGCGCCTATGATGACGTGAGGATGGCATGATAAGACACACCCTGATGCGCCTGAGATGACGCGGGGATGAGAATTGAAAAACACTCTGATGCGCCTATGATGACGTGAGGATGGCATGATAAGACACACCTTGAGGCGATCTAATCGCGGGGTTGAGAAATATGAAGCACCTTGAGGCGATGTAATCGCGGGGTTGAGAGATATGAAATACCCTGAGGCGATGTAATTGCAGGGAGGAAGAATGTGAAACACCCTGAGGAGAGGTGATCGCGGGGTCATAATTGAAATATTTTTTATTTCAAGTAATGATGTGATTCATTATAAGTTAGTACGTAAGCTTGGTCATGTGTGCCACAATTGCTCCTAATTGATGTTCTTGTGAAATATTGACTGGATGCCATGAGTAATTGCCATGCTTTGCTCTTGTTTATTGAAGGCATATGTCTATGCTTGTTTGTTTCGGTGAGACGAATGGCCTAATTTAGGGTTAGGATAGCTCGCTGAGATTTATATCTCACCCCAGTAGGGGCTTAATTTTTTTTTTTCAGGTCCTTGAAGGCGAAAATACTGACGAGACGAGGATGAGCTCTCGATGAAGTAATGTCATGAATGGTTCCTGTATTGTTCTGTGACCTTGGGGATTGCATCTGAATTTGGAGGATTTAGGACTTGAATTTTGAGTACTTGACTACGATGTTTTTGGAAGAGAATTTTATTTTTTAGAAGTGTGCACCCTTTATCCTGAGTCATCTCATTGTATTTTGGTATGGAGCAAGTGTTATGGCTTCCGTGATCTTGTTTTTGTTGTCAAGTAGTTGTACCGTTTGGCCGATGGATCCTAGGACATAATTGAAGATCATTCGCTTGGTTAGATGTACGTGGGCTCGACAGGGTCGGGGTGTGACACAGTAAGTTAAGGTAAAGGGTGGGAAATTGTTTGTCACTAAACAGTTGTACTCTCATTCTTTTCTAAACTGAAAAATTTCTAATGCAAGAATCATTCTTTCAAAATCTTTTCAAATGTTAGAACACTTGAAGGGTTTTTTTCTCCATCAAAATAGGGAGAGATTGTTAGGAAGTTATGCTTGATTTTGGAGGAAACAAAACTACCATACTTTATTGAAAAGACTTTGATTTATACTTTGAGGATTTAGCATCAATATATCTCTATGCTTTTTGTATTCCTAACATCTTTATTCTGATAGAAGCATGATCCATGGCAGATACGAGAATGAGATATGTTTTGATCTTTGATTTATCCTCATATTTAAACAATCTTATTCTTACACTTTAGTAGATTAAATTTTCCTCACTAACAATTAATTATCTGGTGTGGATTGCGTTCCTAAATTAAATTGATTGACTAATCAATCTGAAAGATCTCCTTAAGACTTTCCATACGATGAGTCTTGATTAATTGACAATCAACAATTATCTTTATTAGATGCTTAGTTCAAGGATTCTAAGATTTGTTTGTATGGGCAAATAAACCTTCTCTAATTGCTCTCACCCCAACTGCTCGTGATCTTTATTCATCAATCAATCAACGGCTAGTTTGTGGAGATTGATCCTTGGAGTGGTTATGTCCACGGAAAGCATAGAAGATGAGGGCTATAAAGAGAACTAATGTCACGCCTCAAACCTCGGGTACGTAGCATCCAGGTCAAACCGTCCCTCGTGTCATAAAGGATAGCATCCCAGGTCTGCTATTGAACCACGATAATTTAATTCAATATGCAAGCGGAAGCATTTAATACTCCCAGACTAGGTAATATAGGGATAGAAAAGCAGAACACATATCGAATTCAAGAATATCATTTCATTTACAGTCATGTCCCATCTCAATAGAGGTGTTACACCATTCGGCCTCATACTTCGAGGCACGGTAGGGTTTTCATCACATCTACTCCAAACGTTCTCTACTTCAACTCTTAGATAACCACAAGCTCCAGACCTGAAAAATATTCCCACGAAGGGGTGAGATATAATCTCAGTGAGTCAACGCCTAAGCCTTAGATAGGGCGTTGATTCGTCTAGAACAGTCTACCATGCAACCACCAGGCTCAGGTAGATATAACAATCACAAGCAACTTACATGTTTCCTCAGCCACACACAGTGCTAGGTGAGTACAATACAAAGTCGTGTCATTCCGGACAACCATCAAAATATATCAGCCGTCGTAACACATCCAAGCGTTATATCTGAACAAAGGCAACTTACCAGCCAGGGTGTCATACGTAATGCAACAAGAACGTATCATACCAATCATATCAATCCGACTCGACCATCAAGTCATTCAATCATTCATGATGCATCACATCATCGTTCAGGTCCACTGAGCATATTCATCAAAGTACCACGCATATATGCCATGATAACTCGAACACCAGCGAATATGAGCTTCCGTCTTCCTACCCAATTCGTCCCATACCAAACTTCGTAGTCGAGATGCGCTTATACCAAACTCATGAACGAGTCACATTGCATCCAATCCATTTTGTTAATCGATGATCCATGACAATTGTCAAATACCCCATGCCAATGGCACCCAGGTAATGTACCCTGTCACACCCCGTCCCCTTATCCACCAGTGCGCACATCCTCTTCAAGCCTATGACCTGTCCCAGGATATGATTTCCAAATAGCCAGAACAAAAGAACTAAAACTCCAACTATCAAACGACAACCTAACAATAGTAAGAATGAGATGTAAGAGACAAAAGACATATTTTCATATAAGGTAAAGATCAGTCTGTACAACAGTAAGAGTTAGAGAAAGCCTAACAACTTTTCCTAGGTCGGCCTGGGTTAAGGGCACCAAAAGAAAACTATTGCCCCAACAAAAGACACCCCACTCAAAAAGTCACACAAGGTCCTACTACAACGTAGTCTACTAAGTGGTGCTACTGTCCCCCACTTCGTCCATATCTTCCTCCGGGTCGTAATCCGAGAAGGACTCGGAGTGGGCCTCGCTAGCAACCTCTTCTGTCTCGTCCTCGGAGTCGGATATCTCTATAACTTCCATACTAACCTCATCCGACGCTTCTCCCTTTTCAATATTCCTCGACGTTGCCTCGGAAGCCTTTATTTCCATGGAATCGCGTGCAGGATGACACCAGGGAGGTACTACATCTTCAGGAACTTCAGTAGGCTGTAGCTGCTCCGACAAAACACCTCGAACTCTCCGAAACCAAGCTTCGAAGCGATGGGGCTGATCCGGCTTACTTGGTTCATTAACCCAAACCACAGTAGTCTTTCTAACATATACAATGTCTTCCCCATCTGGGAACTCCTCAAAAAGGGACGTCATCTCCATGGGTTCGCCTAAGCGTATTGGGAACATCTTCAGGTCCTGCGGTTTGAAATAAAAATGGGGTTCACGAAGAAATGAGACTTATGTCTCAGTGAGCTAACCTAACCTTAAACTAGACCACCGTCCCACCGGAACCACAAACACCATATAAACAAACAGCAAGCAAGAGTAAAACATGGCAATCTCTCACATAACAAATTAGGGTCTCACAACAGTATCAATTAAAGGTAATAGTGACAACCATGATCCACCTATCATACTGGCCTACCATCAATCAACTTCTCATTTGACTAGAAAAGAAATTGTCTCAGTCACGACCTCGCGATCTTATCGCCTCAAGGTCTTCCACACTCTTTAACCCCGCGATCACACCGCTTCAGGGCATTCCATACTCCACCACCCCACGTCGTCATGGTGCCTCAGGGTATTTCTCATTCTAGACTCCGCGTCTTATAGGCGCCTCAGAGTACTTCCCATTCTAGACTCCACGTCATATAGGCGCCTCAGAGTACTGGGCTTTCCAAATCCCACAATCTCATCATATTAACGTGGTTCACTTCAAAGTATATCCCCTATGTTTCCGAATAGATGGGGCATCACGATAAATAACTATACGCATTGTTTTATGAGGAAAGAGTGAACATCACATCACAATTCAATTTCCATCCTGGGGTGACATGTTATATCACAATAGATATTCAAAACCAACAGACATTTTCACTAGACAAGCAAGCATTCAATAGCACATCATCGTGCTCACCCCAAGAACAACAATCAACAAGCAGCAAGCCCACCCGGCTCATCCATAAACAATTCCGTCCGCCATTTCAACCATCAAGTTCCACACCTCAATCAACTCGTCGACTTATCAAAGAAAACATCCAGTCGCGTCCAGATTTTCTAATAAAAGGTTAGGAAAACTCACCTTGGCTTCCACTAGCAATCTAACTCCGTAAGCCCCTCGAAAACCCGTATCCACCACGACACACAAAGCTGTCCAAAACAGGGCAGCAGCCTCACTTAGAATAAATTCGCCGGTTTAGACAATATAATCAACTTAACTTCGATTCCACACCTCGTACTCTTCACCAACCCTTTTATTAACACTTTAACACATCTTAACTAAGCATTTTCAGCACAGTGACTCCATCCACAGCCCAAAACAGAACCGGCAAAGACAGGGCAGAAACAGAATAGCCCGGTTTCAATTTTTCTTGCTAAAATCAGTCCAATCACTTGCTCTAGGCACAAATTCTTTAACACTTGAGCCTATTCAAACCTTAATCGATGTACTATAGCGTTCCACAAAAAATTTGGCAGCCAACCAACCTAGTTTGGACCTCTAAACAGCCCAATCACAACCGTCACGCAAGTTGCCCAGATTTTCCCAAACAGAAACTCTTCAATCAAAGCCTCACAACTCAAAATTTTCCCAAAATTCTCAATAACCCTAAAAACACAGAACCAAGCCTACCCTTTGATGGACCTAACACCGAAAATGTCAACCAATTTGGGGTCCGAACGAGTGAGTTATGGCTACTCTACCTCAGATCGCTCAAAATCCGTCGACGAAACTTGTCGGGGTTGCCCGGGACAGCTCAGACCTCCTTTTGCCGCGATTCCAGTTGGAGGACGTCGGGGAAAGGTTGAAGTTTGCTGTGATGGTCGGCTCCTGGTCAGACGGTCGCTGGGGGAAGCCGCCGTGAAGAACGACTCCGGCGATCAGAATTGGGCGAACCGGACAGCTTCTACTCGTGGGGTGAAGGAGAGAAAACGCAGGGGAAAAAAAGAAGAAAGGTTGCTGTCGCCAGACCTCATAAAGAAGAAGAAGAAAATGGGTTTTCGGTCCACCTTGGTCAACCTTCAAGAATCTTCACTTAGTGGATAATTAATATCCAAGCTCCAAATGGTGACACTTGTCCCTTTTTTTTGCAAAATATCACAAAATTTCCTCCTCAATTTTCTTCAAAGGTGCGGCAGCTTCAAGGGCAACCAAAAAAACTAAAATGCCCTCACCCAAATAACAATGCAAAGTCCAAAACTCCGGGGGCACACTGGTCTTTTTACATTTTTCGCCTGAAAATCCAATTTTCCGCTTATCCTTTATTTCTTATCGGCGTCGTTCAATCAAAAATAAACGTCACAATCTTCATTTCCATTTTCCATTCTCGAGACCTCATATCGTGGTCGATCTCCCGTAGTAGTAATTCCAATTTTTCTCGAACTAACGAGAGACTTTTGCGGACGCTACGCGTATCGACACTGTGATTTTTGTCACACTTAGGAAAACTCAAGTATGGCGATTTTGGTTGTCATGTAATCGTAAAAGTTTATTACTAGCCCCGACGGCCGCGATCGTCATAAATCGATTTAGGAAAAATTCGCAAATCACACGTTGGTTAAGCGGCATCACCCGCGTCCTAATCGTATAACTCTAGCAACGGATTCCTTAATCGTTTTCTGATCGGCCTCGGTTCTAAATATCCCTCGACGATCCTTATGGTCAAAATGTCGTTTCTTATCAATTTCCTAGGTCCACATATCCCGTCGCGCGTTAGCCTTTCCCCTTTGGTTAGTTAACTCGTGACTGATCAGGTCAGAGCGAGATATAACTGAAATACTTCAATAGACGTCTTACAATTTAAGGTCTCAAAATGACAGGAAAATCGGACTGTCACATACCCCATGCCTAATGGCACCCAAGTAACATCCCTGTAAAACAGGTTCCGTCCCATATCCTATCAGCGACGGCATCTACAAGTTGAATCTCATGTACGTGGCACCCAGATAACAACAAGTAGGCTTCCCAAGAGGGGTCCGATCCATCACAAGCTGTGATTCGCTTCCGACAGTCTAGCCATGCCCATACCAGCTTCGTACCACACCATAAAAAGTCGAGCATCTAACAAGTCGTGTGGTAAATCCCTAGTACCATTGGTACCCCAGGCGTAATGAATATGTTAGGTGTCACCATCATCGATTTATCATATGACCACGCAATTTATTCAGCCGTCGTTTATTCTTGTATTTGCTTATAGCCAACAGTCAAACATTTGTGCTCAAAACTTGGTCTACGACCAATGTCGTGCCAAATGTGTCATATGAAGCATGCGATGTGATAAACATATATCATACTAGCTACTATTTATGTCAAGCATGTTGACACCTGATTTTTTGACCAAGTCTTTTTCAGTTTTATTTTTGAAAATATCACAAAAAATTCATAAAAAGTCAAAACATTACAAAATCAACTTTGGTGGCCTTGGCCAAGCCCAAGGAACCATTCTTGACCAAAAACTAATTTTTCATATTTTTCATATTTTTTAATATATTTTAGAAAATAGAAAAATACTTAAAAAATCAAGAAAAATAGCATTTGAGGTCACAAAAATATGGAAAATATCCAATATTTTTATTTTTAATCCCTTGTATTTTTGACCTCACAAAAAATCCAAAATCAGATTCAATTTTAGGTGTTCCTTTGTAACCCGTACTATTGAATTTGAAGAAAAAATAACAATTGAGTCTTCTAATTTGCAATTTTGGCATTTTTTAAGATCTTGACATTCAATCTAACTATCCCCTATTTCAATTTAGCCCAATTGTTTGCGCAATTTGCTCAATTGCACGGATTTGACAAAATTATATACTAAAATTGCATTTTAGTCCTTGAAATTAAGCATAAATTGAAATTACTTTCAATTCAAGGGCTATCATTGCAAATTAAAAATGCTACCCAATGGATTTCACCATTTTAAATCGATTGGCATAGGTGGTTTAACCCAATTTGATCATTTACACCCTCAATTACACAATCCCCAATTTCAAATTAAATGGGAATTTGGGGGTTTTATAGAAATTGAAGAAAATTTTTGGGCAAAACCACATTTCTAGATAGAATTCGTGCCCTAGATTCGATTATGAGGTTCAATTACAAAAATTTCCTGTTAATTTGGATTTAATTTGAAAAATTGCATGTCGGGGCCGGCTCGGACCTGTCTGACCGCCGGTTGAACAGGTCAAACCGGTCCAGAACAGTGTCTTCTTCTTCCTCAGAGAACCGTACGAATGAACAGTGTCAGGGTCGATTTCAATAGCTAAATTGAGGGAGAAAACGACCATGATCGGAAGAGTTTGAAGAGGGGTTTTGTTCCTCGAATCATTGCCCATCGATTCGAACCAAAAACACGAGCAATGGTCGCCAGAACGGAGAATAATCGGTTGGTCAAGGCTGCTGCACCTGCAAAAGTCAACGGCGACAGAACTCAGATGAAACTTGTCCAAATTCATGCCAAATTCGCTTGAAATAGAGCTCGCCGGATGACCAAACGGTACTGGACAGAATGCCCATCCTCTCCGACGCCGTTTCGACCTAATTGCACGTGATCACACGTGCAATTGAGGCCGGTACACAGTCTACCGTTCGGCGCCAAAAATCGAACGAGCTATATAAGCTCATGATCGTTTTCTGTTGAGGAGGAGGAGGAGATTCAGTTGGAGAAGAGAGAACTGAATCGAGAGAGAGAAAGAAAGAGAGAGAAAGAGCTCACCTTCCCTCGCGGTGGTCGAAGGTTGGAGCTCAAATTGCAGAGCGCCGGTTGGGCCTTCCGAGGCAAAACCAAAGCTCCACGAGGTCGCCGAGAGGTCGCCCAGAGTCCCCTGAGTCGATCGCCGTCAGCCGTGCACGTGAAATCCACGAAAACAGGTGAGTCAGCGCTTCGAACTTCAGATTGAGCTTCAATGGCTGATTACATTTCTTGCAACGATTCTCGTATTTCATGTGTGCATTTCGTTTCCTGAACATCACTGACCATGTTCGCATCTTGTTTTTGCATCGATTTCACTCACATCCCCCGAATCGAGTCTTCGAATTTAGCCTCCATAGCCGACTCTTGCCCAGCCAAATCTGGGCCGAGCGAGCTCAATCGGAGCTCGAGGTAAGTCTTCTGCACTTCCTGCTGTGTCGACCTATGAATCAATTGATCTGATTTTGTATAGTCTCTGCGATTGAACTCACATGGCCGTACTCGGCACCTAGCATGATTCTTATGATTCTATGGGCTAGATGTCGAGATTCTCAGATATGTTAAAATAGAGGTTGTTGCGAGTCGATTGCCACCGGTCTCGCTCCGATCCGTCAAGATTCCACCGTTAGATCACCACCGGAGAAGCACAGCCGTCCGTTCTGCCGGAGTCGCGAGGTTGAAGACGAAGTTGACGTGGCGCGGTCAGCGAGTCAGCGTCCTAGGTGGCAAAGTGTCATTGGTCCACGATAGCGTCAAGTCAGCTCGACCGTTAGTCTGTTAGGGCGAGTCAGCATTAGATCGAACGGCCTAGGTTAATCGAGTTTATTAAATGAGGACCGTCCGATTAGAAATTAGGATAATTCAAAAATGGTTTTTAATCAGAAAAGCAAAACTGGTTGAGACGACACCATTTGGGTTAGTAGTGGAGCGGCGTCGTTTAGGATAAGTGGGTATGGACGGTTCAGATTAAGTCCTATGTTCTAATCGTGGCCATAGATTTAGTAAGTCAATCAAACGGTCCCGATCGAGTCATCGTTCAATCTAGACCGTAGGTTCCAGTAATCAGATCTAATGGGCGCGGACAAGCCACGCGGCGTGATGTAGGCCGTCAGATCAGATTAGGATAATCCGAAAATAAAAAATGAAATGCGGCGTCGTTTTGGAGCCGGGGTTCACGCGGGTCCGGGTCTGGGCCGGGTTCCGGACCGAGTGGGTCGGGTCGACCCGGCCCGAATAACATTTTTTTTTAAATAAAAAATTAGAAAATGATTTTAAAAATAAAAAAAAATCGGAAAAATTTCAGAAAATCCAAAAAATGCTAGAAAATTCCAAAAAATTCCAAAAAAAATGTGGAAAAAATGTAGGAAAATCCTAGACACTCCAGAAATCCCCAAAAATCGAGGATTGACCACAGACAACTGGTCAACCCTATTTTTGGGGTTTCTTATCCGTTCTTCCAAGACTCGACGACATTACCCTTTAGGGGTAAGTCGCCTCTGCTGTGTATGCAAGATAAGGCTGATAATGCCAAGGTAAGAATTAGGGTCGATTAGATGACCAATTCTTAAGTTTGGGTTTCGAGTCCCGCCCCTTTTCTCAAAATGACGATTTTGCCCTTCAATGGGAAAATTGTCTTTCTTGTCTCAATCGAGTTCTGAAAATTGCTTAAAGTTAGGGTTTGGGTCAGGCGGACGACCAACCCTAGTATTTGAGGTTTTCAGTTCTCATCTTTGTCCAAATGACGACTTTACCCCTCCAAGGGTAAAATCACTTGAAAATTCCAGAAAAATCCTAGAAATTCCCGAAAAATAGGAAATGGATTGGATTGATGGCCAATCATATTTCCACTGTCTTTTGACTTCCCAATTCGTCTAAAATGATAAATTTACCCTTTTAAAGGGTAAATTTTCCCTGAATTGTTCAAAATTACGATTCTGCCCCTCATGGGCGAATCATGTCCAAATCACTCCTAAGCCTTGATTGATATTTCTCTAGGCTAATAGAGCCTCATTAGGGATACCATGCTGATTTTATGTGTTTTATCCGCATGTACTGATTCCTTGACTTGTGCTATTACTTTTAATGATTGTGAATGATAGGGTAGCTGTTCCCATCTGCATGAACTCCTAGATTTAGGATCAATACCTCACTCCTCTGTATGAAATCTTAAGATCAGATAAACCATTCAGCTTAGGTACCGAAAGGGCGTCAACTCTGATAGTTGGCGTAACTAAGTCCCCGAACCCACTTCTCTGGTTTCCGCAGAATCGAATAGACCACTCCCAACTATTCGATAGGGTTTCCGATCGTACCCTCCGCAAAACGATTGGTGGCGACTCCTCGACATGTACACTCATCACATGTCACTAGACCACACTGAAGGTCGACCACGTATATCCAGCAGTTGCGGCTTGGGTAATGGGCCTTGGGAGAGGCCCGCGTCCGATCAAGCCAGCGATCGGGCGGCCCATTAACCCTCGCTAGCCAATTTAGATGGCGCTCGGAAGAGGGTCGCGACAGACTGGCGACTCCGCTGGGGACAGATTCTAAAACCAGAATCTCTGGTTACGAATTCCAGAGGACTTGAGCCGATTAAAAAGTTGTCTGGTTTATCTAACCTTATTTTCTGCAGATGCTCTCGAAGGTTAGGTACGTACACTAACCATTGTGTTAGATATTTTTGTAGATTGGAGAAATAAGGGGTGGAGTGATTGTTGACATTTTTCCTGCAGGTTGGAGTGTGGGAATGTATGTTTACTTTACGCACATACTGAAGCGGTGTTTGATACAAACTGCTGTGCATGACCTTGCATTGTGATGATCACGACACATCGCACACACTAGCGGTCAAACCCCGACTGCGACCGCCCTTAGGTTACCTTAGATAGGGAAAGGATGCGAAAAGGATCTTGTGTTTGATGGCACTTGAGACTTTCGTATTCGTTCCCGCCTACCATCTGCATTGGCGATATCTAACCCTCTTGGGTGGGTACCCTTGGGGAGGAATCTGCCTCGTGTGGATCGTGGGAGCCTGAGCCCTAGGTTCCTCACCTGATTTTTGATTCTTTAGAGTATACCCACTTGTCTCATGCGCATGTCTATGGATGGTTGGTATACCTAAAACCACCCATTGATACAGGGGGCATTCCATATCCCCCAAAGCGTGGTGGGTAAGACATTTATTTCTAAATGTACTTTATTTCCTGCTCCATGACATGACTCATACATTGCATACACCCATATGCATTAGCATCATGAAGATTACTCAAAGTGACTAATAGGAACAACAATGATTATAGGATAGGATGTCGCTGTTTCCTAAGAGTTCAACAGAGTTGGTAACTTTCGAGTACTTGAGAAAAGTCACTCGCCCTGGACCGAACACAAGGCTACACTTCACTAGATTCGTGCATGGACGGGAACTGACTGGACGTAAGCTAGGATATGCTGAGGACTGTCAAACCCGCTACTACGTCGATAACCTCAGGTTTAAAAGACAAGCAGACAAAGGGATGAAGAATTACCTAGAGATGAAGAAACAGCGTCGCAACCAGCTGGCTAGGGAAGCGTATGCCCGTCGAAAGGCTGAATTGCTGGCCAGAGAGAACCTACCCATGATCACTTCTTGGAGTAGGAAGAGACGCCATGCGATCAAGACCAAGCCAAGGCGTATCACACTCAAGAAAGTAGAACCCGAGAAGACTCCCGAAGTCATCATACCCTGGACTAGAGAGTGGCTAGAGGAACTACAACCTCTCGGCCAAACCACTGAAGATAACCCCCTACCCTAGATTAAGGGAGAGCTCCTGACCGACTGTCATTTGGGTAGACTTCTGAAAAAAGAGTGATCTAGGTCCTCACGTTCCATTGGCTTTTATGGCTTTCTTGTTTGAAAAACATCTCTTTACCCTTCTTCCATTAGGCATCTTGATTGAAATAAAAGTTCATTCCACTTTGTTCTTTTGATGTATTGACCAATGGAATGTGACATTGCTGTTCCCTTTAGTCACGGAGTAAACCTGACTAAATTGCATAATTCACTTCCCTGAAATGCAAATTAGGCTTTGAGTCAGGCTTTCAAGACCTGAAAAAGGGTCATAATCTCCATTTCTTCAAATTGAACTATGCAATCAAGTTAGCTCATGCATGCTTCATGACATCTGCATATTCATACATTTAAAGTAACTTCTGGCGATTGACCTTTTAAAAATCATTTGCGTATTTTAGACTTGATGGGAAAGAATGATATTCAAGTGTTCAAGATCCCCCGAGCTGAACTCCAATCATGGTGGGATGGCATGGGAGAAGCCAGCCAGAAGTATGCCGAATCACGACTAGGGTACCTACTGGACCTATTAAAGATTGAGTGCCCACCTGCCTTTATTCAGGCCATGGCGCTCTACTGGGATCCTACCACCGCTACATTTTGCATGGAAGGATTAGAGATCACTCCCACTATCGAGGAATACAGCGCTGTCATCGGAGTTGAATTCACCCCCTACGCTCGTCCGACCCCCTATAGGACTTGAACCCCTAAGTCAAGTGGCTGAGTTCCTTGACACGAACCTAAATGAAGTCAAAGCAGATGCGAGAAGCAATTCTGGACGAGTTTCCTTGTCTTTCCTTATAGACCGATTTTCCCGCCTTCCTGCTTCTAAAGGAACCAAATCTGGTAGAGCCTTTATCTTGGCATTCTTTAGCTTTGTGCTATTCCCAATCTCAACTGTCACCTTCGACCCTATCATGGCTATAGTAGCTAGGCAAGTCTGTTGTGGGTGGGATTACTCAAACATCATCCTTGCCGAAACCTTCATCTCCTTAAATCGATTCAAGAAAAACAAAAAGGGAATCTTTAGAGCTTCTAGTGACCTTCTATATCTGTGGTTCACATCCCATATCAGACAATTCCACATCCGCATGGGTTTCACTGAAATCAGCCCCAATGCGCACCCTCTTAAAACATTTGCTAGAACCCATACACGTGTTCCTAAGTTCAACTTCATAGAATGGAAGAATTTCCTCAAAGCCCTAAGACCCGAACAACTCCGATGCCGGCTAAGGCTGCCGACGCTGAGCAAGGTCAGATTGACCTGTGATAATGGGGGTCCAGTCCCCTTGCTGGGGTTCACGGGCGCAACTGCATACTATCCAAGGAGGGTGATTCGGCAGTTTGGGGCACTACAAGAGATCCATTCTCCACCGCAACCTGATACCTTCTCCTTTGACATACCAAGCAAGACCCTCACGGAAGAGGAGAAGAGACAGTTCGAAGCCAAGGTGGCATCCATCACACACTCTTTGAAGAATTCCCAGGCTGAAGGAATAAGTTGGCCGGAAGACATGACTCGTGAAGAGAACATCCATAGGGCTACCACTAAATACATTCAACACTTCAAAAAGATCCGACGAAGCCTTGTCGAGCCCTACATACCCGAATACATCGTGCCGTACGTACTAGGAATAGAGCCATACATACCCGAAGACATGGGACCACTGTCGTGTTCAGAGGATGAGGAGCCCCAGGCTGAAGAGGGGAATCCATGCTGGGATGATGAGGATACCTTAGACCTCAAACGTCCTAGACTTGAATAGGCTATTCCGTCAAGTGTAAAATAAGCAAACATTATGATGCCTTCTCATACATTCTCATTTCTGTGGAATACTATCTTGGACACATAAGCATGAATGTGAACATGTTTTGCAAAAGCATAAAAACTATCGCCAGAAATTACGCTTCTTTCAATTCCATAAATTCTTGTCAAGAAATGATTAAAAGAACTACTTACGTGAGGCTAAGGTTCACAAGGTAGCCCTTTTCCTCTTCTACTGACAAGAAGCATGCAACTGAAAGAATTAGCTGTTCCTTTTCGCTAAAATAAAAGAAGTACTCACTGGAAATTTTTTCAAAACAGGTACGCTCTCACCACGGAACAACCGACACATCGTTTCCGTACTCGTCTTAAGACAAGAATGGAGCAGCAAGAATTGACTCCGCGCGTGGGAATGTTAGAATCCCAGATGACGGCCCTGGCAACTATGATGGCCGACATCAAGGCGATGTTGGAAGTCACCCAAGCTAAACAAACGACGACTCACAACCAGAACAACGCTGGTACTTCTTTCGTACCCGATACGGTAGATAAAGAGTTAACGAGAGATACACAGCATACAGAGGAAGACGTTCATGAACCAAATAGTCGGGAACAACAAAAGGCCTCGCCAGTTGTCATCAACCTTGAAAAGGAGGAGAAGGGAAAACAAACTGTGAAGACGGAGGCAGAGGCTAAGAGATTGGCCAAGATCGAAGAATGCCTGAGCAGCCAAGGCTATGAGCTAGCCCGCTTCGACAAAATATCTCCTTTTGCTAAAATAGAGACTCCTCCTGACTACAGGGAGCCAGAGTTCGTGAGAAAATACAATGGGACAGGCTGTCCCCGTGCCCATCTCAAGTACTACCTGCGCAAGATGGCGCACTATTCAGATTACATTCCACTGTTAATGAACACATTCCAAGAGAGCTTGGCTGGCGCCGCTCTAGCCTGGTTCATTGAACTAGACTTGGAAGATTACGACGGATGGGAGGATCTTGCAGAGGATTTCCTCAGACAATACAAGTTCAACACGGCTACAGCCCCGACAAGGGAGGACCTTCTGCGGACTTCGAAAGCAAGGGGCGAATTAATGAGGACATATACCCAGAGGTGGCGAGCCTTGGCTACTCAAGTGAAGCCGTCAATCCCGGAAGAGGAACTAATCGATTTATTCCTAAAAGCACTCCCTTACGAGTACTTTGACAGACTGAACACGTCTGGATGTCAGACATTCGCACACCTGATTAAGGTTGCTGAGAGGCTGGAGTGGGCCTTGAGAGAAAGAAGGCCTCACGAAGCACCTGTTAGGAAACAGTATCCCTTTAAAAAAGAGAGGGAAGCCGGGCTCGATATAGCATTCATACCAGATCCACATAAGCCCAAGTCGTTCAGCAACTCTAACCAGATCAAATGAGGGTCATCCTGGTCAACACCGAAAGTACAAGAGCCTAGAAGAAAGCAACCCCAGAGGCAATTCTCTCAGCTCCCAAGACCTTTATCCAAGCTGCTCCCGATGCTGTTGGAGCAACACTTGGTGGCGAAAGAACTACCTAGGGCAAACCCTCCAAGATATCCTGGCTTTGATGAGAGCCAAACTTGTGCCTACCATATGGGCGAAAGAGGGCATAATGTGGATAACTGCTATGTCCTGAAGATGAAAGTGCAAGCCCTAATCGATAGTCAGATTTGAAATTTGATAATGCAGCCCCAAATGTACAAGAAAACCCACTTCCAGATCATCAAGCAGTAGGGGCAATATTCACTGAAGAAGAGGAGGATTACCTTAAACTGAAGGTAGATATGCCTAAGCTGGACGCCCTGCTAACAACCGCTTCATCATACCCAAAAGAAGGGGAGATATCAACCGACCAAAAGAAGTTGTGTATCAACAAGATGGTGAGCTTGGGGATAATGTTCGACATTACTGATGAAGAATTCAAAGGGATTGAAGCATCTCTATCTTTGAAAGGAAACCACTTCTTGATCACAGCTGAGCAGAGTAACACCTGTGGTACCTCAAGTGAGAAATTGGCAAACAGTCTGGGGCCGGCCACTCAATCAGAAGAAGAATTTGAAGAAGACGAAATAGAAGCCATGAGGAGAAGTCTAGCAAACCTCAAGTTTATGGCTGACGCACTTGAGGAGGGCGAAATTATAGACGACCTGGGTCAAGATTCTGGAGGATACAATTTCAAGGTGAAATATTCGGCCCCTCCCAGCTTTTATCAGAAGATTGAAGACATCATACCGGACGGATGGGGAGGTATGGATGATCTCTCTCAACCAGGAACCTCAAACGGTATGGAAGAACTCGACAACGCCATATTGATGATCGAAGTAGCCACGGCCGTGGTGATTAGATTGGATGAGCTGGATAGCCTGAGCAAGGTGGAAGATTGCCCAGTCAGGCCTATCGTGATTCAATTGCCTCAAGAGGAAGAAGGCAACACGGCGGGACCAGAGACATCTCATCAGACAACCGTAACGATAAAAGTCCCCCAGTAGAAGAGTATGATCCTAAAGCAGTCCATTGGGACTATGGGACCACACAAGTAGATGCAGTAATGAGGTCTGGAAGATTTTATGCCCCCAGAGAGGGTGAATCCGAAAAAAAGGAGGTCTCAAAGGAAGATGCCGAAAAGCTCGTATCGATCATCAAAACCAGTGAGTTTGAAGTGATAGAGCAGCTGAGGAAGATGCCCGCTCAGATATCCCTGTTAGACCTATTCATCAATTCAGAGAAGCACAAGAACGCACTATTGAAGGTACTCAATGAAGTACATGTCCCTGAAACAATTAATGAGTTCCAACTAGGGGACTTTGTAGGGGCAATTCTTTTAAAAGACCAATTGAGCTTCTCTGACGAGGACTTCCCCATGGAAGGAAGAGGGCACAACAAAGCTTTATACATCTCCGCCTAATGTAACGGTAAAAGAGTGGCACACGTATTGATCGATAATGGATCAGCCTTTAACATTTGCCCTTTGGCTACCATAAGAAGGCCGGGAATCAATGAAGAAATGATCAAGGCATCCAAGACAGCTGTAAGAGCATTCGACGGTATGAGGAAGACTGTAGAGGGAGAGATCGAGCTTGACATATTCATCGGCCCGACAAAGTTCTCTATAAACTTTCAAGTAATGGATCTACCCAGTGCATTTGGATTCCTGCTAGGAAGACCTTGGATCCATACAGCAGAAGCTGTCCCTTCGAGCCTGCACCAAAAAGTACGTTTCGTTGTAGATGGGAAGGTGATTACCGTACATGGGGAAGTCGACCTCCAGACATACCAGAACAGTGACATTCCTTATATTGAGCCTGAAGAGAAAACAGAAGCAAGCTATCATTCCCTAGAATTGGTAGCAACAGTTCATACCCCAGCCGGGACGAAGTTGAGAACCCCCTACATCTCAGAAGCCAGTCTTCTACCAGCTAAGATGCTGTTGGCATACGGGTTCAATCCCAAAAAAGGCATAGGCAAACATAATCAGGGTATAAATACCCCGTTACAGTTAAAGGCTAATCCACATAGAATGGGCTTGGGGTACCAGAAATATCCCACGAATGAATCTATCCCAAAAGCAACTGGCCGAGGCCGAGGCAAAAGCCTGGGACGCCGGGGAGGCGAAAACAGCCCGAATAACTCATTCATCGGTTCTCCCACCTGGAAGGGCAGGTTTCGGATGTTCAGGAATCCCTTAAATGCCTACTTCAACCAGAACTCAAAATGGCTATCTGAAGAGGATATCACTTCGCCGATGGAACCAGATCTGACAAATCCTTTTCTTGAAGATGACTCTGTGAATGTCATCGTGGAGTGGTTGAACAATGAAGCCACTTCCTCTGAGTAAAGAAACTCTTCCTTTATCTTTAAATACTGCGTTTAAAACTTTCTGCATTTCATTGTATTTTCTTTCCTTATTGTGCGCATAGGAAAACGCCTTTGGATCTCCGGCCGTTGGTCCAAATAGCACATCTTGTAACGCGGCCCATTTCGCATTCAATAAAACTACGCATGTTTTGTTAAGGACATATGGAACCACGAATCAGCCCAATGATGATAATAGTCTTCCATATAGAAGCTTGAGGCCTGATTTGCCATATGTTTCCTAATTTTCAAAAGATTTCCATGGGGCCGGGATGTCCAATGACATGAGGACTAGTCCCATTGGTACCTATACCTGTTTCGAAAACTTTTTCAAAAAGACTTTACATGATCATGCATGTCATTTTTACTGAGCACGAACTAACCATACTCATGACATTTCAGGCATATCATCTCAAACATACATACCATGTTGTTACAAAATTCAGATCCCTCCATTAACCACTCCTATAACATCGAGGAAGAGGAAGACGGCGATTATGCATCTATCCGAAGAGATTGGAACACCTTTGAAGAATCAAAGCCTCCTACCTCAGAAGAACCAGTTGTCATTAATTTGGGAGACACCGTGAACGTCAAAGAGGTCAAGATCGGCGGACACCTATCCCGAGATGAAAGGCTCGAGTTCACCAAGCTACTAAAAGAATATCAAGACATCTTCGCATGGTCTTACGCGGATATGCCAGGCCTTGATCCTAAGATTGTGGAACATGCATTGCCCACGGATCCTGGCATCAAACCTGTCAAACAAGGCAGTAGGCGGATGAAAGCCGAGTTAGAAGACAAGATTAAGGAAGAAGTCATGAAACTTCTTAGGGTAGGCTTCATTGAAGCTATCCCATATTTAGACTGGATTGCGAATATAGTCCCCGTCATGAAGAAGGATGGAAGGGTTCGGATCTGCGTAGATTACCGAGATCTGAATAGAGCAAGCCCGAAAGATGATTTTCCACTCCCCCACATTGATGTATTGGTGGACAGTACGGCGGGTTACGAATTATTCTCGTTCATGGATGGATTCTCGGGATACAACCAAATCTTCATGAAACAAGAAGACAAACCCAAGACTGCATTTACCACACCCTGGGGAAATTTTTGCTACAAAGTCATGCCATTTGGATTGAAAAATGCCGGGGCCACCTACCAGAAGGCTATGGTCACGTTATTCCATGATATGATCCACAAAGAGATTGAAGTATATGTCGATGACATGATCGCTAAATCCAAGGAAGAACAGAATCACATACAGGTATTAAGGAAGCTGTTTGAGCGCCTGCGCAAATACAAGTTAAAGTTGAACCCTAACAAATGTGTGTTTGGGGCAAGATCTGGGGAACTCCTTGGGTTCATAGTCAGCAACAGAGGCATTGAGATTGATCCCTCAAAAATTCAAGCCATCCACGATTTATCAACTCCATCCACAGTGAAAGAAGTGAGAAGCCTTCTAGGGAGATTGAACTATATTGCCAGGTTCATCAATCAGTTGTCTGATGTGGCTAAGCCAATCTTCAAATTGCTTAAGAAAGGCGCGAAAATAACATGGGATGCCGAGTGCAACAAGGCATTCCAAATGATAAAAAACTATTTGATCACACCACCGGTGCTTGTACCACCAATTCCTGGTCACCCATTGACCTTATACCTGACCATACGACAAGAGTCATTGGGAGCCTTACTTGCCCAAACAAGCCCGATAGATGGAAAAGAAAGGGCCATCTATTACCTGAGTAAGAAATTCACGCCATCTGAAGCAAAATATATACCAGTTGAAAGGGCCTGCGTAGCAACGGTATGGGTACTTCGCAGACTGAGGCAGTATACCCTACACCACCATATCCAGCTCATAACAGAGAACGATCCTGTCAAATACCTCCTGGAGAAGCCCGCTTTAATTGGGAAATTGGCAAAATGGCAAGTGATGTTGTCTGAATTTGACATCAAGTGTTCTCCACAGAAGTCGGTAAAAGGAAGAGCTATAGCAGACATGCTGGCAGAAAACTCGCCAAGCGTTGAATCCCCTGAAGTAATAAACACTCGAGGTCAAATTCTGAACTTAGCAGAAGACAAGTGGATCATGTATTTCGATGGTGCTGTCAATCTATCAGGGGCAGGTACTGGGGCAGTACTGATATCCCCGGATGGTCAACATTACCCTGTCGCGGCAAAGATAACTTTTCCTTGTACAACAACATTTCAGAATATGAGGCATGCATTCTAGGCCTACGATTGGCCCTTTCTATGGAGATACCTAGGTTACAAGTCTTTGGAGACTCCATGCTCATTATTCTACAGACACAGGGGGAGTGGAAGACGAAAGATGCAAAGCTCATCCCTTATCACGAATACCTTGAAGAATTGATACTCAAGTTCGAAGAGGTGTCATTCGAATACCTGTCAAGATCTCACAATCAATTTGCCGATGCGTTAGCCACCCTAGCCTCGATGTTACAAACGACTGAAGGGTTGGATGTAGAACCTCTGAGGATCGGCATTGTTGAAAAGCCGGCTTATTGTATGCTAATCGAAGAAGAATCTGATGGAGAGCCATGGTACTATGACATCAGGAATTACCTCTTGAAAGGGGAATTCCCTGAAGGATGCCAGTCAGGAGACCGAAAATACATAACCAAGATGGCCAGCAAGTTCTTCCTCAATGGACAAATCCTGTATAAGAGATCGTTTGATTCTACTCTATTAAGATGTGTAGATGCCAAAGAAGCAAATGTCCTCATAAAAGAGATCCATGAAGGTGTGCGTGGGCCTCACATGAACGGCCACCTCCTCGCCCGGAAGATCATGCGGCTTGGCTATTATTGGATGACCATCGAATCAGACTGCTGTCAGCACGTCCGGTCATGCCACCAATGCCAAATATACGGGGATAAGATCAATGCACCCCCAAGCGAACTGCACCAAATGTCTGAAGTTTGGCCTTTCTCTATGTGGGGCATAGACATGATAGGGCCTATTAATCCTGTGGCTTCGAATGGTCATCGCTTCATCTTGGTAGCGATTGATTACTTCACAAAGTGGGTAGAAGCCAGCTCTTACAAGAATGTCACTGCAAGAAATGTGGCAAGATTCGTCAAAAGAGATATCATATCCCGGTATGGTACCCCTCAAGCGATCATCACAGATAATGGGTCCAATCTGAACAACAAGATTGTCGATGATCTGCTGGATCACTTTAGCATTCGACATCTGAACTCATCTCCTTACCGTCCACAAATGAATGGGGCAGTGGAAGCAGCCAACAAAAACATCAAGAGAATCTTGGCTAAAACAGCAGAAAACTACAGGGACTGGCACGAAAGGCTGCCCTTCGCCTTGATGGCTTACCGAACGTCAATCAGGACTTCCACAGGGGCAACTCCCTATAGTCTAGTGTATGGGACAGAAGCAGTTCTACCAGTAGAAGTTAAGATTCCCTCTTTGAGAATCCTATCCGAAGATAAACTCTCTGAGTCAGAGTATTTCAAGCACAGATATGAACAGCTGAATTTAATAGACGAGAAACGTCTTAAAGCCATTTGCCATGGACAAATTTACCAGAAGAGAGTAGCCAGGGCGTTCAATCGAAAGGTCAAGACCAGAAACTTCGAAGTAAATGACTTGGTAATTAGAAAAGTTTTGCCGAGTACTACCCATCCCGGGGGAAAATTCACTCCGAATTACGAAGGCCCCTACATTGTTAAGAAGATCCTCACGAGAGGAGCATTAATTCTTGTAAACTCCGAGGGAGAAGAACTGGGGCACCCTGTGAATTCAGATGCTGTGAAGAAATATTACCCTTGAAATAAAATCAGATTCCGGTCATATGCCCTGCCTCGAATTGAGCCTACTCTTCATGATAGTCTTTGCATAAGCATGTCACGCATCCATGCATACATTAGCATGTGTTCAATATTGCAGGACCCAAGGGAGCAGGTTCGCGATAGATTGGAATGCATGATCAAGAAGACTTACTGTTATGATGGTCAGGTGCACGTCCTTTCTTTTTAAAGACTGAAAATTTCAAGAAATTTTAGAACACTTAATCATCTTGTATTGTTAAGAAAAATGCAGATTTTCGCGAATCTATCCACTTTCATTGGAGTGCATGATCAAGGGTAAGATGTATCGTTCTAATTTTCTGAAATTCGAGAGCATACACCGACATATTCCTTTTATGTTTTTCAGAGATCCCTAGCCGCGCGGGGCAGGTAAGTATTCCTTTCCCAATCTTTTAGGTTTACAAGACTGTCAGAATCCTTATTGATAGAATTTGAAGGCTTCTTGGAATCCAGCATGCATTCAAATCTCATGTCTAAGAAAGACGCAAAATTCTCACAGTCATATCATTGGCATTCATGTTTAAACTTGGAGGTTATCTGAACATGATTGAAATATTCATTGTGCATCATAAATCTCCTTGGAGGGTAAGTTTTGGAGAAAAGAGAAATGAACTTTCCCAACAAAAGTTGTTTAGACCGTTCAAAAGGATGTTTCCTCAGACAAGAGGCTAGCCTGGTCCAAACACGTCCCATATACACTTGAGAGATAAGTGGAGTGGTAAGGACAGCGAGACCTTGACCTACGGACGTAGGGGTTATTCGCGGTGATTACATGGATTGAGACGACGGAGGCATTCGTTTCTCTATCATAAACACTACAGGTGGCCAGTGATAACCCTTTGAACGGCGGTTTCATTCTTTACCCCTGTCAAGAACCACCCCACACTGGGGCAAACTGGAGGTACGTCTAGCGGTATCAGGAGATAAATGGTTAGAAGTTCTCTTGCTCATACTTGCATCAATCTTCGTGTGTTGCTTGTCATTTTAACTTCTATGATAATTCAGGTGCTTTAGGATGACGAAAAGCATTCGTTTCTCTATCCTATACACTTTTACCCTTTGCACGGCCCAGTTGAGCCTATACGTTCGTTTCGCAAACCCGTTGGTGATCATTGCATATTCCAAGACAGAAGCGACGTCACTTCAAGAGCGGAAAAGTTCAAAACACAGGATTTGTGAAAAATTCCTAGATTAATGTTTGAGTGCTGAGATTCAAGTTGTACATCTAGCACACTCATTTGAAAATTCTGATCCCCAAAAGAAAAGAAAAGGTGGGATCTCGACAAAAGATGAGAAAAAGAAAAAAAGAGAAAAAAATCCGATCCTGGGCATCAAGAAAAAGCAAAGTGCCTGGTAAAAGCAAGGCCAATGCCCATCCAAATATTTGTACACTTGTGAATCAAGTGTTTGATCTTGTAAATGCCAAAAGATGGCATAATACCTTTGTATAAGTCACTAGTGAGATCTGATTGTAAAAGAAAATCCCAAGGGATCTGGACAGCAAAGGATACTCCCAGATTATGTCACGTTCAGATGATGAAAGCGTAGACAAGATGTTGACGCCACCTCAACACAAAAGAGATATTCTCTAAAGACAAATATGCACTTCAAAGACTAAAGACGCTCTTCGAACCAGAAGGGACAAGATCGGCGGCAAACCGGCAGTGATCACCAATGTTAGACCATTCGCATATTCTGAGCCAAAAACAAGCCTTTTTTGGTCCCCAATCCTACCTACGTTACAACCCTGAAAAGCCTTTTCTGATTAAGGCACTTGGATTGACATAGGGTTTAATGTCTAAGCTTAGCTCGAAGAAGTTCGAGCAAGATTATTTCTTTCTCATTTTGCAGGTTTCTTGACTTGTAAACCTGGAGCAGATATTAAAGACTTCTCTTCGAAAGCCTTGACTTGCACGCAAGTCCCTTTTGAAAACCGTTGACCAAGCCCAACATTACGGTCCCTTGGAAGTCCTCCTGATCGATCGAGGTGTATTCACTGCGAATGATCCTGAACCCTAGGCACAGGTTTGATAGGAAGTTCGAGCGCATTCTTGGTAAAAGACCATTATCTCAAAGCGGTGAGAAGTCCTCTTTGATGAGAATACTCCGTTGGACATTTTAACCAAACTCTTTTGGTAATTTCAGATTGTTTGTTTCAAACTTTCCCCACAAGGAATTTTTGATCACTTCCGTATGTTGCAAGGTGTTTTGGATAACCTCTAGCATCATAATGCATTCATTGAAATTTTTCATGACCATAGTATAAGTCGTAAAGTGCTCAAAGACCATTGATGTGCCTTTGGTAAGAAAACTTTCAGGTTGGAGCTTCTGCAAGATTTCTGATGACTTCGGCTCCTAAAACAGCTTGTATCACTCTTGGTGAGAAACGATTCACATGTCTAAGCTTCTGCAGAATTCCTGGCGAATCCAGATCTCAGAAGAACACAACCTCTCTTGGACACTTGGAGCTCCCAGATCCCAGAATGTCACATTCAATGTCGAAAGGACAACATTCAAAGACAGTCTTTCTGCGAGATCTCAGGTAGCCCATAGATCCCAGAAGAATCTTATCAAAATTTTTGCAAGTTTAAGTTCTCTGCAGGATACTTGGAATCCCCAAATCCCAGAATAACGCCTTGCGTGTCGAAAGGACAATTTTCAGAATCAGCTTTCTATGAGGTTCTAGGTAACTCCTAAACCCAGAATAGCCCATTTGGTAAAGCCTCAAGGTCAGGCACACCTCATTTGTATAAATCCTAGTTAATTCCTTAGAATATAGGATCAAAATATTCGACAATCCCTAAGAGACTGGGTGCGTCATCCATAGGTTCCTAGCAGAAAGGAATCCTATTCTCGGCCTGATCCCCCTGACGGATTAAAATGTTCGACAATCCCTAAGAGACTGGGTGCGTCATCCATAGGTTCCTAGTAGAAAGGAATCCTATTCTCGGCCTGATCCCCCTGACGGATTAAAATGTTCGACAATCCCTAAGAGACTGGGTGCGTCATCCATAGGTTCCTAGCAGAAAGGAGTCCTATTCATGGTCTGATCCACCATACGGATCAAAATCCCTGACAATCCCTAAGAGACTGGGTGCGTCATCCATAGGTTCATAGCAGAAAGGAGTCCTATTCATGGTCTGATCCACCATACGGATCAAAATCCCCGACAATCCCTAAGAGACTGGGTGCGTCATCCATAGGTTCCTAGCAGAGAGGAGTCCTATTCATGGTCTGATCCACCATACGGATCAAAACCCCGACAATCCCTAAGAGACTGGGTGCGTCATTCACAGGTTCTTGTCAAGTATAGGAATCACATTCTGGTACGGCCTACCATACAGGCTAGAGTTTAACTGCCCTAGGATACTCAAAAGACGAGTCCCTAGGTATTCACTTGAACCCGCTATACACCGCGCATGCCGTACGAGCATCAGGCAGGTGATCAACAGGTAAGTAACAGGTGGGTCGCTCTCTACTTTCTCTCTCACGTCAGCAAAAGAATGAAGAGCAGAGCGTTCACCAGTGGGACAAGAAAGATTGAGTGTCAAGATTCATTTTTCTTTTTCCCCAGTCGAGTCGGTCTAGACTCAGGTGTCACCTGTCTTTGAGCGAAACCTCTCACGAGATTCCTCTCAAAGAGGGGCAGCTGTTGACACCTGATTTTTTTACCAAGTCTTTTTCAGTTTTATTTTTGAAAATATCACAAAAAATTCATAAAAAGTCAAACCATTACAAAATCAACTTTGGTGGCCTTGGCCAAGCCCAAGGAACCATTCTTGACCAAAAAATAATTTTTCATATTTTTCATATTTTTTAATATTTTTTAGAAAATAGAAAAATACTTAAAAAATCAAGAAAAATAACATTTGAGGTCACAAAAATATGGAAAAATATCCAATATTTTTCTTTTTAATCCCTTGTATTTTTGACCTCACAAAAAATCCAAAATCAGATTCAATTTTAGGTGTTCCTTTGTAACCCGTACTATTGAATTTGAAGAAAAAATAACAATTGAGTCTTCTAATTTGCAATTTTGGCATTTTTTAAGATCTTGACATTCAATCTAACTATCCCTTATTTCAATTTAGCCCAATTGTTTGCGCAATTTGCTCAATTGCACGGATTTGACAAAATTATATACTAAAATTGCATTTTAGTCCTTGAAATTAAGCATAAATTGAAATTACTTTCAATTCAAGGGCTATCATTGCAAATTAAACATGCTACCCAATGGATTTCACCATTTTAAATCGATTGGCATAGGTGGTTTGACCCAATTTGATCATTTACACCCTCAATTACACAATCCCCAATTTCAAATTAAATGGGAATTTGGGGGTTTTATAGAAATTGATGAAAATTTTTGGGCAAAACCACATTTCTAGATAGAATTCGTGCCCTAGATTCGATTATGAGGTTCAATTGCAAAAATTTCCTGTTAATTTGGATTTAATTTGAAAAATTGCAAGTCGGGGCCGGCTCGGACCGGTTTGACCGCCGGTTGAACCGGTCAAACCGGTCCAGAACAGTGTCTTCTTCTTCCTCAGAGAACCGTACGAATGAACAGTGTCAGGGTCAATTTCAATGGCTAAATTGAGGGAGAAAACGACCATGATCGGAAGAGTTTGAAGAGGGGTTTTGTTCCTCGAATCATTGCCCATCGATTCGAACCAAAAACACGAGCAATGGTCGCCAGAACGGAGAATAATCGGTTGGTCAAGGCTGCTGCACCTGCAAAAGTCAACGGCGACAGAACTCAGATGAAACTTGTCCAAATTCATGCCAAATTCGCTTGAAATAGAGCTCGCCGGATGACCAAACGGTACTGGACAGAATGCCCATCCTCTCCGACGCCGTTTCGACCTAATTGCACGTGATCACACGTGCAATTGAGGCCGGTACACAGTCTACCGTTCGGCGCCAAAAATCGAACGAGCTATATAAGCTCATGATCGTTTTCTGTTGAGGAGGAGGAGGAGATTCAGTTGGAGAAGAGAGAACTGAATCGAGAGAGAGAAAGAAAGAGAGAGAAAGAGCTCACCTTCCCTCGCGGTGGTCGAAGGTTGGAGCTCAAATTGCAGAGCGCCGGTTGGGCCTTCCGAGGCAAAACCAAAGCTCCACGAGGTCGCCGAGAGGTCGCCCAGAGTCCCCTGAGTCGATCGCCGTCAGCCGTGCACGTGAAATCCACGAAAACAGGTGAGTCAGCGCTTCGAACTTCAGATTGAGCTTCAATGGCTGATTACATTTCTTGCAACGATTCTCGTATTTCATGTGTGCATTTCGTTTCCTGAACATCACTGACCATGTTCGCATCTTGTTTTTGCATCGATTTCACTCACATCCCCCGAATCGAGTCTTCGAATTTAGCCTCCATAGCCGACTCTTGCCCAGCCAAATCTGGGCCGAGCGAGCTCAATCGGAGCTCGAGGTAAGTCTTCTGCACTTCCTGCTGTGTCGACCTATGAATCAATTGATCTGATTTTGTGTAGTCTCTGCGATTGAACTCACATGGCCGTACTCGGCACCTAGCATGATTCTTATGATTCTATGGGTTAGATGTCGAGATTCTCAGATATGTTAAAATAGAGGTTGTTGCGAGTCGATTGCCACCGGTCTCGCTCCGATCCGTCAAGATTCCATCGTTAGATCACCACCGGAGAAGCACAGCCGTCCGTTCTGCCGGAGTCGCGAGGTTGAAGACGAAGTTGACGTGGCGCGGTCAGCGAGTCAGCGTCCTAGGTGGCAAAGTGTCATTGGTCCACGATAGCGTCAAGTCAGCTCGACCGTTAGTCTGTTAGGGCGAGTCAGCATTAGATCGAACGGCCTAGGTTAATCGAGTTTATTAAATGAGGACCGTCCGATTAGAAATTAGGATAATTCAAAAATGGTTTTTAATCAGAAAAGCAAAACTGGTTGAGACGACACCGTTTGGGTTAGTAGTGGAGCGGCGTCGTTTAGGATAAGTGGGTATGGACGGTTCAGATTAAGTCCTATGTTCTAATCGTGGCTATAGATTTAGTAAGTCAATCAAACGGTCCCGATCGAGTCATCGTTCAATCTAGACCGTAGGTTCCAGTAATCAGATCTAATGGGCGCGGACAAGCCACGTGGCGTGATGTAGGCCGTCAGATCAGATTAGGATAATCCGAAAATAAAAAATGAAATGCGGCGTCGTTTTGGAGCCGAGGTTCGGGCGGGTCCGGGTCTGGGCCGGGTTCCGGCCCGAGTGGGTCGGGTCGACCCGGCCCGAATAACATTTTTTTAAATAAAAAATTAGAAAATGATTTTAAAAATAAAAAAAATCGGAAAAATTTCAGAAAATCCAAAAAATGCTAGAAAATTCCAGAAAATTCCAAAAAAAATGTGAAAAAATTGTGGGAAAATCCTAGACACTCCAGAAATCCCCAAAAATCGAGGATTGACCACAGACAACTGGTCAACCCTATTTTTGGGGTTTCTTATCCGTTCTTCCAAGACTCGACGACATTACCCTTTAGGGGTAAGTCGCCTCTGCTGTGTATGCAAGATAAGGCTGATAATGCCAAGGTAAGAATTAGGGTCGATTAGATGACCAATTCTTAAGTTTGGGTTTCGAGTCCCGCCCCTTTTCTCAAAATGACGATTTTGCCCTTCAATGGGAAAATTGTCTTTCTTGTCTCAATCGAGTTCTGAAAATTGCTTAAAGTTAGGGTTTGGGTCAGGCGGACGACCAACCCTAGTATTTGAGGTTTTCAGTTCTCATCTTTGTCCAAATGACGACTTTACCCCTCCAAGGGTAAAATCACTTGAAAATTTCAGAAAAATCCTGGAAATTCCCGAAAAATAGGAAATGGATTGGATTGATGGCCAATCCTATTTCCACTGTCTTTTAACTTCCCAATTCGTCTAAAATGACAGATTTACCCTTTTAAAGGGTAAATTTTCCCCGAATTGTTCAAAATTACGATTCTGCCCCTCATGGGCGAATCATGTCCAAATCACTCCTAAGCCTTGATTGATATTTCTCTAGGCTAATAGAGCCTCATTAGGGATACCATGCTGATTTCATGTGTTTTATCCGCATGTACTGATTCCTTGACTTGTGCTATTACTTTTAATGATTGTGAATGATAGGGTAGCTGTTCCCATCTGCATGAACTCCTAGATTTAGGATCAATACCTCACTCCTCTGTATGAAATCTTAAGATCAGATAAACCATTCAGCTTAGGTACCGAAAGGGCGTCAACTCTGATAGTTGGCGTAACTAAGTCCCCGAACCCACTTCTCTGGTTTCCGCAGAATCGAATAGACCACTCCCAACTATTCGATAGGGTTTCCGATCGTACCCTCCGCAAAACGATTGGTGGCGACTCCTCGACATGTACACTCATCACATGTCACTAGACCACACTGAAGGTCGACCACGTATATCCAGCAGTTGCGACTTGGGTAATGGGCCTTGGGAGAGGCCCGCGTCCGATCAAGCCAGCGATCGGGCGGCCCATTAACCCTCGCTAGCCAATTTAGATGGCGCTCGGGAGAGGGTCGCGACAAAGCATCCACAACACCAATGATCCATGAATCAGCACTCCTATTGATTACCAATCAATCCAGTCTCGTTGTCACATAAATGTAGCAACATGCAGGTATCACAATTAAGCATTTCAACATCTTAACATAACATATCAGAAGTAGTCACTGCGTTCACAAGTACTTTGGAATCAACCATCAGGTATCAATTCATCGAAATCGACTAACCTTTCCAAATGAGGCCATTTAGCCTATTTCGAAAGCTAACCTTAATCGACCCCAATCAATCTACCTAAACGCCTAAGAATGCTAAGCACAACCATTCTAAACGTAATCAGCGACCTAACCAAAAATTAGATGTCAAATCACCATTAATTAGACGAGACGTGTGCGACGGCGATCCTTGAAAACCCTCCCACGAACTTGGAACTCTCGGGCCAACTTCTCAAACACGGGCCCAAGTTCTCGGCCGCGGGCCAGAGTTCTCGGCCAACTTGGCCGGCGACGGCTCAAGCACGGCCCTGGTCACTCGGGCCAGATTTCTCAACCACGACCTGGGAGTGACCGGTCGTAGCCCGTCGCTGACCAGCACACGACCGAGGCTAACGAGCACACGGCCCAGCGCATGGCCAAAGTGAGTGAGTATGAGATGAGAGGGAGAGAGCTAGAGATTTATAAGGTGAGATGAGGGGTAAGTTCTCACTCCTATTCTATGTGGGACATTATGGTGATAATGTCATCGATGATGTCATGCGATGTCATCGATGATGTCATGGTGGAGGATGATGCCATCAATGAGGTCGGATGATGTCATGGTGACATCATGATGATGTCATGTTCTAGAAAACCCTACAGGCATTTGGTAATTTTCCCAAATATCAATGGCATTTTGGTAAATTGTCCACTCAAAGGTAATTTTGTCAATTGGAAATCTATTGAGGGTATTTTCGTCAAATGCTGTCCTAGGGGTATTTTGGTCCCTCGCTAATCTTTTGAGAACAATCTCGTCCAATTCCAAACCAATGGTTTATAATGAAGCCTAAGTTTAGGAATCTCGATCCTAAGATGATACGATTAATTGATCGAACTTTAAACTAATTCGATCGTCGATTTAGGAAATTCTCGATTTCCTTCGCCTAAATCACTAACATTCAATAAAAAACAACAAAATAAAATTCACAGGTGATCCATAATCTAATTTCTATTATAAGAAAGAGGTCGAATTTCCAAGGCGTCACAACTCTCCCCACCTTAGGAAATTTCGTCCTTGAAATTTATACCGTTGTGCCAATCCTAATACGGAATCATCAGCGTCTCATAATGCTCTCTTTCCCCTTCATGTAGCATCCAATTCAGGTCGATCCATATCTCGACTTAGTGCACTAAAATCACAATGTGACTACCAGCATGTAAGTTCGATTCGAGTCTCCTTTTCCAACGTCAACCTGTCACAATTCTATATCCACAATTCGTATAGACATGTTACATAGTCAACCCCTCAAAGATTCCAATTGAATGGTCATCTTCTGGACTCATTATTCAACCCAATCGGTAGTCTTCACATGGTTACTATTTATCCTAGAAATCAACCTTCATGACGATATGAGTTGTCTATTCATCTTCAGCAACCAGACTTTATTACTGTCTCCTCAAACGTTCAGGATAAGTATGCTTCACTACTTTCTTACTTCCCATGTTACTTCTTCCGTTCCATAGTATCGCCAAACTACCTTGACTAACAAATTCATCATGTTCCAAGGCACCTGCTCCTTCCTATTCACGACCTCGACTAAACGTTCCATATACGATGTGTTGACACCTAAATTTTGACTTTTCCTTTTAATCATTTATTGCATAAAAATTAGGGACTAAACTTAATCCCTAGCAAAAAAAAATCAAATCCGTTTTCATATAGTTCTCATTTAGATTAATTTTAGTTGCATTGCATTTACATCGACAATAGATGAATGGTCTTGAGCTTAATTGAATTAAAGACCGGTGATGGACGTTGGTTCTGAAGCTTTAATTAGCTAATAGAGCTAAGCTTATAGATAAGAAATGAAATTGAGCCCACTACATCTTTATCATGGACAAATGAGGCGGTGGCGAAACTAAAAAGCTAGATCCTTAAAAGTCAGGAAGCATGAAGGACCGAAGGTTTGTGCTCTCGGAATCTGAGCCTTTCTACGAAAATTCCACCTGATTTTTATTCTAAAGGATACGATCATAAGAGGGAATATGGGTTTGACTTGGAGGAATCAATGGGATATTAGCGAGAGATTATTGAACGAGTTGGCTTAACGGTGAACAAACGGGGACGCAATCAGGGCAAAAGGGAAAATTACAAGATCGGTTAAGTGTCGTCAATCATCTTCCGTAGATCCCGAGCTTCCAAATGGATATGAGCATTCTCTTATGAAAGATGGATGACCTCAATTCGCAAAGGAAAGAGGGGTGATTTGGCTGATTCGGTGGATACAAAGCAGAGGGAAAGAATAAATTGAAAGGCATGCATTGAGTCACGGCCAATTCTTGATTATAATTCCTAGCCAAATTACGGTAATTGATTCCATGAATACAGGCTTTCCAAAGGAACATGAGAGGTTTTTGCTATAAAAAGTGAACAGCTTTAATTCACAAAGGGGAATTGAATAGGCAATTGCGCTCATCGTATAACTGAGAGAAAAAGCTTAGAGAGTTTGGACACTTTGTCCAGTAAGAGGATAGAGAGGGGGGGCAACGTTTTTCTGCACACAAAAATTCACCCAATAAAAGTGAGATTGAAGTTGACGATTCTGGAGAGGAGAATATGTGGAAAGGCTTCATCCAGAGAAAAAAGGAGGATCCTGCAAGCTCCATGTACCGGGATGACGCCAACGTGGAGATAACGCTGATCTCAGTCCTTACTATCTCGTAGTGTTCCAAAAGTCCGGAGGTCTCTCCGATGTTCCTGGCTATCAATGCAACCCGAGCGGTGCGAACTTTGTCCCAACGACAACTCTTGTTTGATTCCCCATTATGAAGCTAAGTCTCCTGATTTCTCTTCATTTTCTATTTTGGTTTTATGTCATGCCTACACTGTTCTTTCATCTCCTTTTTCTATTAATCAGAGTGGAGACCTTGGCCGGATCTCCTATGACAGGATGCTCCACAGAGGCCACCGATCACGTCCATAGCCAAGGCAGCCTCCGCAAACTACTGACCCCGGGGTACTCCTGTGAGTCCAGTCCAGTTCAGCAAGTAGCTCTATCGAGTCTGCCGTTAGTCATCGTACCATCCCAAGCTCCAACCTCCACAAGGAAGTCACTGTCCAGAGACCAGTACAACAAAGCGGAAACCTCGCAAGGGAGAGACACATCAACTTGCACGATTCATGCAAAAGGAAGGGCCATTTCATGCAGGGGATCTAGGCGCTATGTGGGCCACTAACGTCATCCACTTTCAAACAGGAGGTGACGAATCCGAAATTATTCCTGACTAGGTGAAATTCGATCCGCTCGTAATCTTTTTTTTTGTGGATATTGAATGATTTTCAGCTAGGCAAATTTTTATCTACTGATATTGTGATATGTGGTAATTGCCTTTTCGAACTTTTTTGATATCTCGAGCATATTTCTTTTAGACTAGAAAACCGTTTCGAATTAAGGGGTGATTCCCTACCGACAACGCGCATAATCAGATTGATCTCAACCTTGAGATTTGTCTCGACAGCGCGGGGATCGAGATATCTAATCTTAACCATTAGATATGATTCCTCGATCTACTCCGTCATCTAATTCGAATCGGAAGATATTTTCACAAAAGATCATGCATTATATGTGGTTTGAATTGATTCGTAAATTAAAAATAATAATAATAAATACCAAAAAAATTGTCTTACGCACATAGTTGCATATAGTTTAGAACATTTCATCAATTCATGTAGATTGAACATTTTCTTCTGCCTGCATGCCATATAGGCTTAGTCGCATAAGTGTGTGCCGTATTGATTAACCATGTCACCTAGTTTTGCTAGTCATCAAAGTCTCATATCATATGGTTTGGCATGTCATTTCATTTATCATGTCATTAGCTTGACACATCTTTGATGCCATGTCACATTCGTGTAATGTCATTCATTTTAAATTAATACACTAGCTTAGTCTAATATCACATGCCATTTAGATTAAATTCATGTCATTTTTCCATAACATGTAGTTTAGAATTTATGTTGCTTTGCACATCATTAAGATAAAAAAAATTAAAATCATCATGCATTTATGTCATGTTAGGATAATCATCACTTATGTCATTAGAATAATTGTGCTCCTAGCGCACGATTACATCCATGAATTGCATTCATTTAAACAAAAATTGATAAATAATACACCTTTGAAACTTTAAAGCAAAATCCTAGAAAATTGCTAACTCATAAATTTTTCATGAAAATGGTACCGAAAGGGCATTAATTGAAAAGTTAGCGTAACCAAATTCCCGAACTTAAAATCTCTGGTTCGTAGAAATAACGTATTTCTCCCGATACTTTATTTAGGTGTCTAATCAGCCTACCACGAAGTGATTAGTGGCGACTCCAACTTAAATTATTTGCATGTTAAATATTGAACCGTAACTTGCGATTTGGTATGGATTTGGGAGAGTCCGAGCTAGGTTTAGTAGCTTAGTAATCCATTAGCCTAAAAAGCTAATTTTTAGGTCGCGACACGATGCTCGCTCATTCAGCTCAATCTCTTTGTAACTTAACACATGAGCGAGGTCAAGCTCGTACTTCCTTAACATCGAGACGTGGGAAACATCATGACCCGGAGCGAGCCTTGATGACAATACAAGATGGTATGCAAGATTTCCCCAATTCATTTCAGGGTCCTAATGGTTCGACGTATCTCAGACTTGTTTTTCATTTCTTTTCTATGGACGCCACTCATGATTAGCATCAATGGCAATTTGGACATTCTATTTAAATGTGTAAGATTGACTTAATCTCCTCAACATTACCCAAAAATTAAGAACCATCGCTTGTCAATTATTAGAACTTCTAGGACTTCTTCAATCTTAGGTGCCTCATATTTGATAAGTCGAGAGCCACTTTAACTGTATCGATTTAGGGTTGGAATCATCCGTTCCTAAACCAACGGTTCCATAGAACACCATCGAGGTCACCTCTCATGACCAATTCAAATTGATGCAGGATTGGTTCGTCTCGACCCGTATTATTCCAACGACGCGTCACTTGACCTAGGATGATTAGTCCTTGATCAGTGCGCTGTTGGTACAAGGTTCTAGTACAAATCATCCTTCATTGGACCATGACTTGCTCTATTGTCGACTAATGGTATCTTACAAATCACGCCACGGATCAATCCCTGGTTAACTTCAGGGCTATCCCATGGTTGATTTATAGCTAAACAAGATCAACCCAAATCAATTCATGCTTGAGTCGAGGTCGTCACCCCGATCCACAGCACAATCGACTGGCAAGCCAAGCCACGATCCAATTCGAAGGCGATGTCCAATATCTTGGTGGCCTTTCTCGACACTTTACCATCATTCATGAAAAATCCGGGTCCTAAACTCGGATTGGTTCTAAGTTTGAGACACCAAACTCGCGCAAACTAAAATCTTTTCTTCTTGTCAAACCTTAATTGCATTACCTTGAACTCTTGTGGTCATTACTAGATCTAGTTCTGTGGCCTTGCCAATCTTTCGCTGCGTACTCTAATCATTTGTCTTTTCCCAATTGCACATCTCGTGATCTTAATCTTACGGTCAGCACCGTTCTTGACAACTTACAAGATCACTTGACGAGCCTCAACGTGTTGTCAGTCCATAACTTGTCATTACTACCTTTTCTCGTCTGTTCCTAGCAATAAGAGTTCTACAATTTCCAACCTTTGCAGGTGCTGACTGTAGATAGAACAGGAGGATGCAATTCCTATGGAAGTCAACACTTATGAGGTCCATAGACCAAGGGATTTATCTTATCATTGTGGCGGTTATGTACACAATCCAACAGTGCTCTTGTCACAAATGCCGACCTTTCTCCTCAAATGCTATTCTCTGTGCAACCATAATAGGAATGCCTATTTCATTGACCTTCTTAAAGACATCACCAGCGATCACGCAACGATGGGAAATCCTAAGCCCTTTCTAATAAACAATATCTACATTTCCTTGTGCCATACTTTGTTAGCAGCAATTGACGACTTTTCACAAATCCTATAGTGTAAATCAATATCTCGAGATACCTTGCAATACTTGCTTCATCTTTTGGGGTCATCGACAAAAGCCTATGACTTAGAACTCACTCTGATGTCACACATGCCTAGAGCCTATGAGTAGCAATAATCACAATTCCAAGTCCACCATTGCTAATCACCGATCTCCAATAATCCAAAACTAAGTCTTCACTTTCCACACATGTCGTTCAATCCCTTTGTCTATTACTAAACCACATCTTCGAGTTGGTTAATAACTATCCAAGTTATAGTTTTAATTTACAATCTAATTCTCCTTCCGCAAGAGGGCCACTTGAGTCAACACATTTGCTGGCTCAAATCCATTCTTATGACTCCTTGGCTCTCATTAGTTTTCTTGCATACCTTAGTTCTACAGCCAATCGGGAGCATCAACGGAAGCTGATAACCAAAACCATCAAGGCACCATATAAGTTCAAGCTTACATGATCCACAAGAGTACCAGTCACCTTACTACAACTCCGTGTTCAAATTTAACAAAAATCCTTCTTATCTCAACTAGCCATGGCTAAACCATAGCCAGAGTAGTCTGTTAGAGCCATTAAAAGTTATCCTTTGAGAAATTCCCTTGCGGTTATCATTTTTACGGAGGGGGATACTCAAGCTTCCTTTTACCTCATGGATAACCGTTTACTTAATGGTCAAACTAACCATATTCAAAACAAGCTCTTACAAAAGGGTAAGGGGTTGTCAAATATTTCCTTCGATCGACATTTCTTCTTGGAATTGCATGTCGACTTTTTTCACTGCATCTCCCTAAATTAAATGGAATAGGACACCCTCTTTTTATCCAAAAATCAAAATACTCCATGGAATAGACATTGCCTTGTCGTAAAAATATCTTTATTATATCTCTACAGTATACACAAGATATTTACAACCAAAGCCTACGGGGATTAACCCCGCGATCTCTCGGACCATTTCATTCCCCAAATACCACTTGGCTAATGTGCCGACAGTGGTTATGGGGTGTCTTATTTCCTTTTTAATGATTCCTTCACATTATTAATGAATAGAATCGAGTATCTCTAACTTTCTCAATACCATGATGTTGCCATAGAATCATAACCAATGGAATGACTCCCTTCCTTAAAACTTCAGCAATTTAGGCTTTAATATCGCTTTATCAATATCAAACATCATCAGTCTATTGTTCCTGTCTCCATCTAAAGATTTCTACTGGAAGTTTCCAACATCTGCAGGTTCTCATCAACATAGGAATCCTCTTGAACTAACCTTCCAGAAAGTTCTATCTCATTACAGTTGCTTATTACAGTAGGCATTTTACGGAGTCCTGCTTGCCCCATGGAGACACATAATGAAAGCTCATGCATACATTCTTAGGTTTAAAGTGACAAACACATGCACAAGCTTACAATCGTACAAACTATCCCAAATCACATCGCTCCTTATCACTCAAGGCCATGACCAAATGGATCAGGCTGACCTTGCTCTGATACCAAATCGGATGTCACGCCCCAAACCTCGGTATGTAGCATCCAGGTCAAACCGTCCCTTGGGTCATAATGGATAGCATCCCAGGTCTGCTATCGATCCATGATAATTTAATACAATATGCAAGCGGAAGCATTTAACACTCCCAAACTAGGTAATACAGGGATAGAAAAACAGGACACATATCAAATTCAAGAACATCATTTCATTTACAATCATGTCTCATCTCAATAGAGGTATTACACCATTCGGCCTCATACTTCGAGGCGGGGTAGGGTTTTCATCACATCTACTTCAAATGTTGTCTACTTCAACTCTTAGATAACCACAAGCTCCAGACTTGAAAAATGTTCCCACGAAGGGGTGAGATATAATCTCAGTGAGTCAACGCCTAAGCTTTAGCTAGGGTGTTGATTCGTCCAGAACAGTCTACCATGCAAGGCAGATATAACAATCACAATCAACTTACTTGTTTCCTTTGCCATACATAGTGCTAGGTGAGTACAATACAAAGTCGTGTCATTCCATACAACCATCAAAATATACCATCAGTTATAACACATCCAAGCGTTATATCTCAATCTTAGGTAACTTACCAGCCAGGGTGTCACACGTAATGCAACATGAACATATCATACCAATCATATCAATCCGACTCGAACATCAAGTCATTCAATCATTCATGATGCATCACATCATCGTTCAGGTCCACTAAGCATATTCATCAAAGTACCACGCATACAATGCCATGATAACTCGAACACCAGCGAATATGAGCTTCCGTCTTCCTACTCAATTCGTCTCATACCAAACTTCGTAGTTGAGATGAGCTCATACCAAACTCATGAACGAGTCAGATTGCATCCAATCCATTTTGTTAATCGATGATCCATGACAGTTGTCATATACCCCATGCCAATGGCACCCAGGTAATGTACCCCATGCCTAATGGCACCCAGGTAATGTAATGTAATGTATCCCATGCCTAATGGCACCTAGGTAACATCCTTGTAAAACAGGTTCCGTCCCATATCCTATCAGCAACGGCATCTACAAGTTGAATCCCATGCACGTGGCACCCAGATAACAACAAGTAGGCTTCCCAAAAGGGGTTCGATCCATTACAAGCTGCGATCCGCTTCCGACAGTCTAGTCATGCCCATACCAGCTTCGTACCGCACCATAGAAAGTCGAGCATCTAACAAGTCGTGTGGTAAATCCCCACTACCATTGGTACCCCAAGCACAACGAACATGTTAGGTGTCACTATCATCGATTTATCATATGACCACGCAATTCATTCAGCCGTCATTTATTCTTGTCTTTGCTTCTAGCCCGCAGTCAAACATTTGTGCTCAAAACTTGGCCTACGACCAATGTCGTGCCAAATGTGTCATATGAAGCATGCGACATGATAAACATATATCATTCTAGCTATTATTTATGTCAAGCATCCAGAACACCAATAATCCACGAATCGGCACTCCTATTGATTACCAATCAATCCATTCTCATTGTCACATAAACGTAGCAACATGCAGGTATCACAATTAAGCATTTCAACATCTTAACATAACATATCAAAAGCAGTCACTACGTTCACAAGTACTTTGGAATCAACCATCAAGTATTAATTCATCGAAATCGACTAACCTTTCAAAATGAGGCCATTTAACCTATTTCGATGGCTAACCTTAACCGACCCCAATCAATCTACCTAAACACCTAAGAATGCTAAGCACAACCGTTAATCAAAGATTAGATGTCAACTCACCGTTAATTAGATGAGACGTGTGCGACGACGATCCTTGAAAACCTTCTCACGAACTTGGAACTCTCGGGTGAACTTCTCAGACACGGGTTCAAGTTCTCGGCCGCGGGCCAGAGTTCTCGGCCAACTTGGCCGGCCACGGCCCAAGCACGGCCTGGTCACTCGAGCCAGATTTCTCGGCCACACCTCGGGCGTGACCAGTCATGGCCCTTCGCTGACCGGCACACGATCGAGGCTCACGGGCACACGGCCCAGCGCATAGCCGAAGTGAGTGAATATGAGATTAGAGGAATAGTGCTAGAGATTTTTAAGCTGAGATGTCACGCCCCGAACCCGGCGAGCACGCGAACATCCCACTTACGCCATTACCTTTGATGATCTCCCAGAAACTAACGGTCAATACTTAAAGGTCTATATGAAACATGCATGTGAAAGTGAGGACAACTCTATACGAATAAACTACACAAGATGACTCAGGACAAAAAGCGGTATACATCTCATCAATGTCAAAGTCAGTTACAAATCTAACTCCAAACAATATACAGTTCCTAATGTCTCAATCAGATTTATCTTGATCTTCTCCAATGACTTCCTCGAATGCCAACCCATGGCAAGTTTTGGTTTCCATCGCCTGGGACCTGAAAAATGTTATCCCACGACGAGGTGGGATATAAATCTTAGTAAGCTAAACCTAACCATAAACTAGGCTGCCAGTACCTTCAAACACTTTTCAAAAATGGGGTGTTTTGGAGTTAAAAAATATTGGCATGTTTAAAGCAGGGTACTTGTCAAAACCTGACATTTCAGTACTTCAAATCGACTCGACTCAGTCATGATTCATGATAAAAAATTTGAGCTTTGTACAATGGTAGGGTTTTCAATCAAATATAAGCTTGACGAAACTTCAAAAATATGAGGCAACTTTCACTTCTTTCTCAAAAGTATCGTTCCTTGAAATTTTCAGAAAACACGTTCTTTTCTCTCACGCCATTCTCTAGGCCAATTTCAATTCACGAGGCAAATTTCCAAACATGAGGCATAATCAATTTTCTCACAAATCATTCTTTGATTTTTCCAGAAAATACATCATTCCATATCCGCCCATTTTGGGCCGCCCATCTTGGGGCTGCGAGATGATTCGGTCTCCATATGACCCGTCGGTCTATATGAGACTCTCGCGTCCGGACCTAGAGATGACTCGATCACCATACGACTCTCGACGCCTATTTTCAATCGAGATGAATCCTGTCAATATGGGACTCTCTAGCCGCACGACCTCGTCAGGTCAAATGGGAGTAACTCCCTCCCAATACGTTGGCCACATTATAATTCTTGGCGATCCCACACGCCCTTGGCGATCCCACACGCTTGTGCACTTAAGATATTTTCGGCGATCCAACACGCCATTTATTCATAAAAAAATTCGGTTATAAAAATAGCCTCAAATTTTCATTAAAAGAAAACAATTCACGCCTCAAAATTCTTCATTCAAGAACAACTCAAGAGATTTATCGCCAAAACAAGGCATTCGTTTCAAACGTCCCTCAACTGGACGAAACGCATTTCTCATTATGAAATTCTTAGTAAAACACAAACATCATTCAACTCAATTTGATCAAATCTCAAGTTTGGTCATTCACAAGTCATCTCAAGACTCGATTGGTAAACCAATCCGCCTCATGCACTTAAATCAATGAGAATTTCCACAAAGCACGTCGAATGGCCCAACCACATGCCACAGCCAAATTAAGACTCCTCAATTCAACCTCGATTTCGTAATTTTCATGCCATGAAACCATTCAAGTTCAATTCACCAAAACAGGGCAGAATTGGGTTTCCTCGCGCCTCTCACAAAATCGGACCATTAACCTTTCATTTCAACTCAAAACTTCATCCTTTAGCAACCTAACATCCTAATAAAGATTTAGGCATAACTTACCTCGAGCTTTGGCCAAGCAATTCCATAAAATGATCGACACATTGTCGCGGCACCAAGCTGTCCACTCTTGGCTTTCCACGACTAGATTCATTCCCTAATAAACTGGTATTGATCTGTTAACCTTTTGAAAAATATACTTTCATAACCTTATGCTTCAAGGTCTTACGGATGTGTGAACGAAAACAGAACTCAATTTGGACATCGGACGACCTAGAACGAGCCATTTTAAAATTAGTGTGTGATGGGAACAAATCTACACGGTTTTCGGTTTTCACCTCAAATCAGCCTTTCAAACACTTCTAAACTCCAATTCTTTGCAAGATCTCCTTACCAACACATCATATAACATCAATAGAGGTCTTATCAAAAGTTTGGAAGTAAAATGACACCTCAAAGGCCTTCGAGCAGCTCGTTTTCTCTCAGTCCGCAAATGGTCAGAATCTGCTTGGTAAAGACTACTTCAAATCAGCCATGGAAACCCTTCAAATCTCACATAAATTTGCAACTACAGCTCACCCAACCCTAGTACTATGAATGTAGAAGATATGATCGAAAGTTTGGAGCCATTTGAAGCCTTAAAGCCCACAAAACAGGTCTTTGCCCAAAATTGGTCAAAATCTGATCTCGTTCTAACCTTTGTCCACTCAAACAGACCTACGGGACAAATGGCTGGGCCAAATTGAGCTTATAATATGTTCATAGAACCACAAGACAATAATATTTTAGATGGCGGTGGTTTTACCTCAATCCGAAGTCATAAAAAAAAAGTTCTAGCCAGAGGAAGTGAGGTGGTCGAGCTGGTCGGGCGAGCAGTTTCTGCAGGAGGAAGAAAACATTAGAGAGAGTGAAAGGAAAGAGATGGCCAGTGACCAAGAGAGAGGAAGGGAGGAAAATGCTTAATCCCACTTTGCATCCCTTCTAGAATGGTTGTTGAAGACAAGATGTGCATTAAATGCCAAGAAGATAAGATTATGTCATCTAATGAGACTTGACACCATCTAAATTAATATCTAAATCCCCTTCGACTTTCATTGACCAATTTTTCCTCCATTTTCGGCAGCTAGGGAAATCCAAAAAGACTAAAATTCCCTTCTAGAAATCTTAAGGCAAGGGTAAGGCTTGATGGGCAAAATGATCATTTTGCACGTGTCGTCCGAAATATGATTTTTCCAATCTAAATTGCTCTTGATGAGGCGACGTCTATCTCAATTCAAATATTGAAATTCCTCAATGTCCAATACCCAAATCTCGAGATCTAATTTCATGTTGAACTCTCGTCAACTGTAATTCTAGTTTATCTCAAACTGACGGGCGACTCTTGCAAGCGATACGCGTATCGACCTTGGGATTTTTCTCAAGCCGTGGCGACTTTGGTTGTCATGTAATTGCGAGGGTTTATCACTAGCTCCTGCGGTCCTGATAATCAGAATCCGATTTAGGAAATTCTCGCAAATTACACATTGGTTAAGCGGAATCATCCGCGCCCAACGTATAACGTTAGCAAGACATTCCATGATCGTTCCTAGATCGATCTCTGCTAGCCCAAAATATTCCCTCGACAATCCTTTTGGTCAAAGTGTCATTTCTCATTCAAATTCCCCAGGTCCATGTACCCGACTTCGCGTCAGTCTTTCCCTTTTGGTCAGTTAACTCAAGAGTGGCCAACTCCGCGCGGGTTACAACTGAAATAAACCGATCGATATCCTTCCATTCAATAGCCTCGAGAGGGGTCGGAATTTGGAATGTCACATGAGATGGGGGGTAAGTTCTCACTCCTATTCTATGTGGGACATTATGGTGATGGCGTCATTGATGATGTCATGGTGGAGGATGATGCCATCGATGGGGTAGGATGATGTCATGTTCTAGAAAACCATACAGGCATTTTGGTAATTTTCCCAAATATCAAGGGCATTTTGGAAAATTGTCCCCTCAAAGGTAATTTTGTCAATTGAAAATCTATTGAGGGCATTTTCGTCAAACACCGTCCTAGGGGTATTTTGGTCCCTCGCTAATCTTTCGAGGACAATCTCATCCAATTCCAAACCAATGGTGTTAGAATGAAGCCTAAGTTTAGGAATCTCGATCCTAAAATGATACGATCAATCGATCGAACCTTAAACTAATTCGATCGTCGATTTAGGAAATTTTCGATTTCCTTCGCCTAAATCACTAACATTCGATCAAAAGCAACAAACTAAAATTCACAAGTGATCCATAATCTAATTTCTATTATAAGAGAGAGGTTGAATTTCCAGGGCGTCATCACCAAGTTTGAAGACTAGTAAGATAGATAAAGAATTCATCATCCTTATTACAAAATAGCTTCATTTGATAAGGATTGTCTACTTCGGCGTCCTGTGAGAGGTGTTATGCAGAGTCAAATGTGTAGAGTGGAATAGCCTTAGTAGAGACAGAGCTCGCTTCTGTTGGAAGTGCTTGTGTTGCAATCACATCTTATCCGTAACCTCTTATTTGATTAGTTAGTGAAATTTAACTAGTAAGTTGTTAGTGTGGAAGAGTTGATGTATGCGTACCAAAAATCGAACTACTATAATCGCTTGTGCATTATATTCTATTCTCTACTTGTTTCTATTAATTGTTTTGTAGAAGTATTGCCGGATTCTGCCGATCACTTTTGCGTTTATTTCAATTCCGCATTATTTATTTGGGTATAATTAAGAACACCTCCTTCTAGCAAAAAAAACACTATGCAATGAAGAGAGGAAGACTGCAAAATTAGGGCTTCGCAGTGAACTCGTTTTGAAGAAAGAAAGAAAGAAAGCATTCAGGTTGAAAATGGATTGTTCTCCGATTGGTTCGACGGGCGCCATCGACTTGACGGAGCCGGAGCCGTCGGTGGGTCTGAGCGGCGGCGTGCACCTTCTCCCCTGCACCATCAAGTACGACGGACCGTGCGCTGTTTCTCAGTACTTCAAGCCCAGACCAACTGGTTCGTGTCTTCCTGCGGATCGAACCCAACCTGTCTCGTTTTCTTGACATTCTCGTGTGTGCCCGTGTGTCTGTGTCTATTGGGTGACGTCGATTTTGATGTTGCGTTCGCTTCCAGGGATGGAGGCCGATGGGTTGGCAGTGCAGGAGGCCTATTTCCGGGGGAGGAAGCTGCAAGGCGCCGCCGTTCCGCTTCCTCCCGGGTATTCCGGTAATTTGGTCGTTGTCGACTTTTGGATTTGTCATTCTGTTGCAGTTTTTCCTGTTTCGTTTTGGAATCGCGAATAAGTTATATCTGGAGTGATCTTCTAGGTGTGTATTTTCAGGTTGTTGTTGTTGTAGCTGCCTACTGTCGATGTTTGTCTTGCTAATCCTCGCATTTTATTTTTATGTATGGTTCTCGCCTTGCTTGCATGGTTCCTGCAATCCCTTCTCATATCTCTCATATATCCGCGCGGGGGCGTGGGGGGCACTTTATTTCATGTTTCCATGTGGGAAACTTTGTGAGTGCGGTCTCTTTTCTGATTTGGACCTTTCCTGCAAAATTAACGTTGACATTTTCACTGGGTGGAAGAGACTAGTAACGTGTTTCGTTCGAATTTTATCTGGATGAGTTCCGTTTGAAGTGGTTTCATTGTGTTGTTTTGTTTTTTATAATTTGGGAAGCAACCAGGATCGGCATGTAGCCATTTGAGGATCTATGATAGACATGGCATCTGCTGGCGGACTAGTTCTCTGCAAGGCGGCTGCAGAGTCATCCAACCATCTGGTTCTCACTGTAGGCTGGGAAAGCATCTGTCTGTTTTGGTTTTAGCTTTTCCATTTGTCTCGGAGGTCAAGACTTGCAGGTATTATTAGGATGATCTAGATGGTAGAACACTTCGAGTCTTTGGGAATTAGGGATCTTTGTGTTCATGCTTGCGCACTTGTGTGGGGAGTGCGTGTGGGGGTGCGTGTGTGGACGGGAGGGTGGGTGCTTTCTTTTTGTCTTTGTACATTGTAAAGATTGCAGGATTTCAATCAGTTCATTTATGAGTTATGGGATGACAATGGTGGGTTTTGTGCAAATTTATTATTTCTTTTCGTTTGATCCTTGTAACGATTTCTCTGTTGATTGCAAGTTTATGGTGTTAAATTATGACTGTTCTTCAATAGAATTTTTTTTTTCCTGGTCTCTTGCCAATGTGGATCTCAATGACTTAATCTAGTTTTTTTACTTTTGTTTCCACACTTGACAATTATTCACTTTCATTGCACTTGTTCTTCTTTTGAACTTCCATTGCTGTAATTTGGCATTTCATTGTCGGGAACCTAAGCTATAATTTGGCCAGACTAGTTCATTAGTTCATTTGATAGATGTTTTGCAGCCGCTGTATTTATGGTCCTATATCATGATCCCATTTCTAATTAAAGGAGAAATGAGTATCTGAGGGCGCTTTGTAATGGATAGATGAGCTTTGCATTGGCAAAGTATAATCCATCATTAAAAAGCACTTCTAAGACTGCAATGTTTTATCTGAAGTTGTCATTGCTTTACATATGCATGTAATTCGTCTGGCAGAATCAAAAGTTCTGATGGAACATGGAGGGAAAACTTTCTTGCTTGCAGGTTTTGTCATAGGAAGGAAGACTTTTGGTGAAACAAGTGGTTCAGAAATCTCTGAAGGGAACCTGAACTTTTGGGAGACGAAAGCAAAATTTGGTAGCGTAACATATTGGAACCACGATTGTCTTCCATCACAAGATGATGCATTTTTGCGTTCTTTCCACTGGATATCTGTTGCAGAGGCGGTAACTCTCTCTTCTCCTGATTGTTTGTGATACATCCAATTGTACTGCATGAAGTACTGAGCCCAGTCTGGTGCAAAATATGGTTTCTTCATGTTCAATAAGCAGTTTTAGCCAATATTAATACACGGGATGATTCTAAATTAATCGGATAAATATTAAGTATCTCTTTCGCGTCAATGCCCTTCACATGGAATCTCAATGGTTGCTTCCACATTTTCCACTTACGGTGTTTAACATGTAATGGACCCCATGTGCTCAGATTTGGAATGTTGGAAGTTTGTTTGGATGTTTACTTTGCTACTGGTCTGATTTACATACTCAACAATTCGTCAAGTGACTTTAGGCATAAGTTAAGGCTCATCTTTGTTTATTGTAAGATTAGCTCTGGCGTAAAGTGACTGTGTTGGTAAGAATTTTGTGGTAGCTATTACTCTATTAAACTGCATGATGGTAGGACTTAAAACCAAGATTGACTGTCGTAAAGTGTCAATGCTGGTAAGGATTTTGTGATATTGATCCCTTTTTCGAATTGCAATGTCGTTAGGACTTAAAACTACTGACTGTACTGGAAGAACTTAAATCAACCAGCCATCTTCACCAAATCTTGGCGGAGAATGGAATCTAGACAATTTACCCCCTTTGTTTGCTGATATATACGGTATACAGACCTTTGCATCTTATTCTCTTTTTTTTCCCAGCGGGAGATTCCAGAAGATATGTAAATCACAACTTGAAGCTTTTCAGCTAGATCCTACTGGATTCCCACCAATGCACAAGCACATTGTCCTAGTTTGCTGTGTTTCATCTTAAGTTTTTTAACCTCATATGCTTGTGTTGGAGAAGGTTCTACTTTGGATATTGACATTGATTTGATTAGTTATTTGTAGGGTTCTTGGTCTCTGATTCTAAATAATGATTTAACTGTTTGCTGCAGCTTCACAAGCCAGTGACAGCAGAAGATTTAGCTACTTCTTCAGTCCAAGAGAAAACTCAAATTGCTGAGAACTAGAACATGATCGCTAGCTCTTCTATTCGTGGGTAGAGAGGTTGGGCATTTGGAGTGATACTAATCCAGGTCCTTCATGCCTTCCTGCTTCCATTGCCGAACTTTTTCATGATTCCTCATGCCTGGCAAACTCATGTCGTTCGTCCTTAGTAAATGACACCACATCATTACCTCCATGCTCCTAAGTTTGGGTCAGGTAGTTCTTTCTGTCCGCTGTTTTGCGTGCTTGGAAAGCGGCATATATGCCCTGATGGTGGTCTCCAAATCATCATTAACATAGTTTTGTAAAAAGGACATTTGGATTAAACTAATAGCCTAGCAAGGAAGGTCGATGAAAGCATTCAAAAAGGTTGATAGACTCGATTGGGGTGAGTGACTTGATCAGTTGACAGACAGTTTTCGTTGCTCTTTGAAGCATCTGCACCTAAATATGTCGTTACTTTGATCGGCTCCCCACTATGGGCTTGATATATCCTTGCGTTAAGCGTTGTTATGCTTCTTAGTTTCGGTACTAAATTTTTCTTATTCGGCCAGTTTTGACTTGTATTCAATTGATTCTACTTTTCTACCATTCCTTGATTTCCTGATGGTCGTCTCGTAAGCTTGCTTCATAGAAACTTTATATTTTTGAGTTTTGAGTTTGGCAACATCGAGTACGGACGAGTTATTTCTTCCTTGCACGGGGGACTTCACTCTCCATTGTCGCATATTTTCCTCCCATTTTAAGTTTCTCTGCCGTTAATCTCCGTCTCTTTTTCCATTTAGTATTGTCTATTTTGCTACTAACCCTGAATCTCAAGAATTGGACAGAATCGAATTGGGGAAGGATTTTCATTTGCAATTATAGAAGACCACCTAACCCCATCACGTCACTCCATTTCCAGCGGTCGCTTATTTTTGGTTTCTGTTCTTTTTGCCTATTGCTCCACTTAGTTTCTTTCCATTTCAAAGAGAACAATTGACGCTTAATATCTCGCATTATGTCACGCCAACACGAAAAAGGAAAAAAAGGAAAGCGAAAAGTGTACAATCACTTTAAGCCTTAAAACTCTATTTCAATTCCAATCAATGGCCGGGCCACCACCTTTCAGAGCTGAGCTCACCACCAGCTCTAGCGCTGCTTCCCTACCTTACAATCATCGTCTCTCTTCATTTATTAACACTTCATTTTCTCCATGGACTTAAATTTGAAATCTTGGATTTGGAGTTATTCAACCAATAATTGAAACAATATGATTTCGTCACACATCAAATCGTAGTCATGATCATGGTGACACTGCGCATTCGAGGATTGTTAAGACCAAATTGGACCGACATAAGTGGGAAAAAAAATCAAAGTGGGAGTTGATACTCTTTAGCTTCATACGTACGGCGTATCTTTTTTTGTAAAAAATCGAATTTCAAGGACAGACTAAAATTATAATTCTCCACTTGAAACGCAATCCGTGAAGTACGGAATTGCTTGGAGATGACAATGGAGTAGGAAAAAGAACTCCTCCCAACCCAATACTAAAAGGCAGGCAGTGACGCACGATCAAAAAAAGGGCACCAGCAAGAGAAATCAAATGTTTATCACTGCCAACCCAACAAAAAGGAAAAATAAACATACATTTAAATTAAGGCTTCCACGCGAAAAAAGAAAAAAAGAAAGAATATATCACTCATGTAACTTCCAATACTTTCCATAACTCCCCTCTTGAGGAGTTGCATACAGCACAATTTTATTCTCTTTCAGCTAAACTAATACCAATCAAAGAGAATTAGCTATGTCCCCCACCCCCCAGAATTTCCCCTTTTTGTACTGCCCCCTATACCGATGGCTTTTTGGTGCACAAATGCCACATTATACGCTAAAAGTACGAAATACTCGCAGCTCATAATTATTATGCCTTGATGAACTAATAGCTATAGCCTCGATTTCGAACCGGTGAACTAGAGAGATTCGAGAATACGCACCCGAGTGAATTTGATTCGAGCATTTGCTCCTTTGGATGCCAACAAGAAACTCGCCGTCTACGAAAATATGGCTTTTCCAGGCAAGATAATCAATCTTCTCCAGGCTTCAAAATACGCGCTCGTTCTCTGCTACTACTGAAAATCAGACTGCTTTCTCCTCTTGGGTTCAGGTTCTCCCAGCTGCAACGAAACAGTGACCTCCGCGTCGGCATTTCTTGCTAAAGCCGACAGGTTCCTGAGTTCGGAGTACGCCTGTTGGTCGCCCCGATGGAGAGGCGATCTTGCGGAACAGCTCGATATGAACTGATGTTCGACACTGGGGGTTGCTTCGATCCCATCTTCCATGTGAAATCCACTGCGCAGGCCTTGGCAGGTGTTGATTTCGACGGGGCCCCCTTGGCAGGTGTTGATTTCAACGGGGCTCTGTTGATTGTTCAAGCTGAAAGGCTCCATGTTTTCTTCGGTTTTGTCTCTGGAGAGATGCCTAGAAGGAGGAGAGGATTCTCCCACTGCTGAATCCACATTTCCTGCAGAAACATTTCTTTGTTCCGACACTGCAGCTACAATTGCCGAAAACAATGAACAAGCAGCAATGAAACAGATATTAGAATGTTAAGTAGTAATGGAAACTCAGAAAACAATGGAGGAGAAACAAAGAAACATATTACAGAATGTTAAGTAGATTAATAGCGTAGAATGTTTGCTTAGTGAAAATTATACGTTAATGATTGAAGAGATCCATACAAACTAGTTAACTAGGACACAGAAAAAGGCTGGTGAGGATATTCAGGCAAATTTTTCGCCAGTTTTATACTTGACTAGATTTTTAAGCATGTCTTATCCTCAGGAACATAAAAGCAACTTTAGAAAGGTCAGATATGGGAGAGAAGTAACAAAAAAAAAAAAAAAAAGTAAAACAGGAAATTTTCTCGGAAAACTTTCCAATAATACAGACCTTGAAGACCTTCACTGCTTGTAATGAGATCAAGCTCAAGAAGATCAAGAAGACGCCCCAGATCAACTCCACTAGTCCAATTCTCAGGAGGTTGGCCAACCTCTAACTTTAGGCGCCCCCGGTTAGCCGTTCCTCCCCATATGATCCCAACTGGTCGCGGCTTCTCGCCATTGGGAGCAGTTAAGAGAATGAGGCTTCCACTATCACCTTCAAGATCAAATGTCTGCTGGTTCTCCCCAACTACGAGAAAATCGGTGAAGAAACATATTCCTTTTTCATCATTGTATTCAAGGGCATATGCCATGATTGTTCCAGTGGTCAAACCAGAGCTTCTTCCGACTTTGACAACCTGCCTTCCAATGAGACTACCGATTGGGGACTGCAAGTCAATAGTGTTAACTGAGCCAACGTCACCGTCACCAATTCCTCTAACGGATGTAGTCACATTGTTCATATTTAAATCCTCAGAAAAGGGAATGAAGGCCCCATCTGCTCGCACAAATGTTTCTGCCACAGAACCAATTCAAATTGATACTTATGAGTGAATGGGACCAAAAAGATGAACTTTTGGCAAGACCAGGAAAAGGAGTTATGACCTACTTAAACATCAGGAGATCTAATAATATGTGAAGCAAGCCCTCATTACTTTCTCTTTCAATTAAAGATCAGAATAAGGAAAACCCTGGTAAAATTACAGCGCAAGACAGCATATAGGACAAAAGAAACAATCCATAGTCCTCAATGGGATATTTTGCTGCTTAAACTTATGATTACAAGTCATCTAGAGACTGAAAGCACAATCCCAGTGTCAAACCAAGCAAGCAAAGATGCCTGAGCTTATTCCATGTAATTTGATAATCTAGGATAAGTGTTTAAATGCCTATGATTGAAGCCAACATTAAAGAAATGTAAATAGAGCACAAGTCAATAACATAAAATAACACAGAAAATAATGATTGTCCAGTTATTGGAACAAGATGGAGTTGGAGAACTAAACATACCCAACAGAGCTAAATTTTCAGTTACTACAGGAGCTTAGCCTGTCTAGGAAAAGTTAAAAGCTCTCATAAACTTTATAATACCTGTAGTTAACTATCTGAAACATAAAATGAAAGAACTACGAGCTTTTATGCATGAAAGCTATGTGTTCTAGTGAGAAAGAATATATTATGGTCATCGTGGAAACTAACAGTGAATTTGGAATTAGTGAAGCAGGTTTACTCATGTACTAGGGTAAACTCAACGGAGGTACAAACAGTTGGAAAAATCAAATAAGACATTCATCACAGCTCTTTGAATAAAGAAGGGGCATCCCCAAGCATGAGGCTCCCATGGGGTCTTGGGATGGTCAGATGTACACAATCTCATCCCTGCTTACTCAGAAGTTGTTTTCGTGACTCGAAGTTGTGGCCTCCAAGTCATGGTGGAGTAACCTACTGACCTTCATTACAATTCTTTGAACAAGTCAAAACAAAGAAATACTGACCCGGTTATACCTTTGCTGAAGCATACATAAATAGTATAAGATGTAATTACAGGGCAAGTTTACATCTCACTTGGGCTACTGGATATATGTTCTTAATTTTCTGGCGTTCCCAATAGTTTATGAATAAAGAAGCACAGTGTAATAAGTATTACTGTCAAGTGCGCAAGATATATCTTTCAGTGACTGCGCTCAAGAATTTTGCTCCTATAAGCAGGCAAGGGCATAGAACATGGAGATCATGTGACATCAGTTATAATGGTGGTGCTTCAATTTGCATAATACCAGTCATTTCAAGGTACAGGACAGAAGTATGGCAGAAGATTTGTAATTTAAGAAAAGAAGACATTGGCATAAATGTCCAAAATTCACGTCGACGACAAACAGCAGCTGCAGCAACAGAACAAATTCCCCTGAAGTGGAGTCTGCTACATGGATCCTATCTAACAAAAGGAAGGATTTGTTTTTTCAGCTAATAGGAACCTTCTGTTTGACAGAGGAGTCACCTATTTTCGAAAGGAATACTCGGTTTCTGAAGATGAAAACATAATTTTCTCCCAAGCTACCCTACAGAGATAGTTAACTGTCAATGGAGTACGAAGATCCCAAAGAAATTGTTAAGGAGACTTCATTCTTTCCCCCTCAACTCGAGACAGAGCCTCTCCTGCTAGAACAAATATAGGCTTGTCCACCCCAGGAGAGAGATCACAGTCTCTTATAACATAAAGCTGAATAAGATGATTTTTTGACATCCTAAACCTCCGGAGTCCTGAGTTTTCTCAAAGTGTCTTCACCATAAGTAAACAAAAAACTAATCAAGCATTGTTATGTGGGGCAATTTGAAAGAAACATTTTCTAAAGGAAAATGACCACATCAATACCCAAGAAGATCAACAGATACTTTCCACTAAGAATCTTGAAGCAAGAAGATGGAAAAACTACATCCCAATCCACCTAATCCATCTCCACACTTCCACTCTGTAACTTCCAAGTTGTGTAAATCCATAGAAGCTGATGCATGAAGCTATGACATGAAGTAAACAGGAAGATCAGACAAAGTGGCTTCCACGCATGAAGCTATGACATGAAGCTATGAGGATCAGTCTTGGTCCCATAGCCAACTTATGTGGCTTCCACAGCATGTCTGGGGTTTATCTCGATACATAAGCTCTTTCCCTTATTTGTTTCCGTAAAGGCCTATACAGGGTACACATCTTATCACACCTGACGAGAAAATGTGCAGCCACAATTATGGTATTGAGAAGAGTATTATCAGATTAATGCTGCAAATGTGAACGTTACAGATCTGTGTTTCACATGTTTTGTCCCTCCTTATGAGGCTGTCTGCAAAGGAAGATGTATCCTTGTCTATCTCTTTGAATTGGCAGTCACTTTGATTAACAATCCAATTACAAAAAAAGGTTAAAAAAAAATTGCTTCGAAGTTTTATTCAGTAAGTAGCATCCCAGATGATGACAATCCAGGATCCAGTATTACCTCGATTGTTAGCAGCAAAGATGCCATACCATAGATCGTCCGTTATAAAAGATGTGGCCCTCTCAACAGCACCAAGGTAAACACCGGGTCCAAGGCTAGGTGGTAAAGGGTGAAACATTTTCTGATTTGGATAGTCCAAATCTACTGCCACATGTCGATTTGTTAGGAAACCCACTTGTTGATTACCGGTCCGGCTTCTCACTATAGCACCCAGGGTTCCATATGTCTCTTGACTTGCAACCTGAAACATTTGAAAACACAGAAGAGAGGATTAGAGAAGAAGATGAACCAATAGATCCTAGAGCAAAGGTACTAATGCTTGCTCCAGGGGGAAAAAGAGGTGTGAGATATGGCCTTTAACATATTGAATTGTGAGCGCACATGACACCAAAAAATTAGCGACTCGAAAAAAAAGGGATGCCCCAGCACCTTCAGATATTTTGTAGTCAAACATTTCGAATGTTGAAACATCCAATGATGCAATTTTCAATTTCGTAACTTCAGTACCAACAACAAGTATCAATTTGACTGTAGCAACATATCAACATATATGTCATGACAGTGCTCTTAGTAAAGAAAGACAAAGATTATGACGTAAAAAGCTTCCTATGATATTTTCACTAAAATCATCAGCTGAGAGAGAGAGAGAGAGAGAGAGAGAGAGAGAGAGAGAGAGAGAGAATTTTCATGCCTATCCATAACCTGATTGGAAAAGAATCATGTTCATTGCATGTCATTTACGGTGTCTAGTAAGAGAAATAAGAAAGGAGACTAACAGGATACCTGAGAACCAGAACCAATACATGGATCGCTACCCCGCAAGCCATCTACAAGCTCATTGTATAACTGCTCTTTTGGAGTAGGAGCTGGTGCACCATAATAAGAAAATTCCACAACATCTACCTCACACCAGACACCTCCTGGTCCCTGCACATCCGTTGTAGAGGTAGTCAGCTTCTCCGAGTATATAAGCCCCAAAATCACATGATTAATCCTGCTAAATATTTTCCATGACAGAGTAGATGTTTCAAGACCTTTAGTTTACTCTGCCAGGGTTCTCAAGTTATTCCATCGAAGCTTTTTGTGCCATGCTAATTGCAGTCTATTTGACCAATTTAAGTTGGAAGACTGAAACTAACCACATTGTCAGCAGGTCAGCAAAAGCACACAACAAACAAATGTACTTCTGTAATTTCAAACACGAGTGGTCTAAAAATTGCTTCCCAAATCCTCTCTCTCTCTCTCCCTCCATCCCTCCCTCTCCTCCCCCACCCACACCACCACCCCACAACTTAGTGCATGCGATTGATGAACCAAGTCATTTCTTGATAAGGATACCCACATATCCTAAGAGAATTTTTTTGGATCCTTGAGATTATCTAGTAACAAAGTAGATCATTTTATGTTGTTCCATGTTCACAAATTCTCAGGTCTCAAAATTAAAAAAAAAAAAAAAAAAAAATCTCGTAGATTAAAAAAATTTACATCTAATGATCAATGAAATTGGTGCTCAAAACAAAGAAGAGAAGGACCAATTTGTTTCACCTCAAGGGCTGCAGGTAGACACTGGATACGGCTGAGCCATTGTTTGTGAACTTTTCGGGCAACGAAGACTAGAATTGCTGGTATATTGGTCAGAACCCCACGTCGAATACGAAAACCAATGGCCGTCCCGAGACTAAACCGACGCAAAATCTTGCTGTGGAATGCCCTAATTGTCATCAGTTCAAGCAAGGTTGTAGCTTGCTGCCCCATTGGCAACTGGCCCAAAGTTTCAGGAAGCACCCCTTTTTGAAGGTTCCCAAAATAGTTTTCCCTATCTTCTGCTGCATCTATCAGACGGCTCGAAGTAGGCCACGAGAAATAAGCAGCATTACTTTCAGAAAGCTGCCCACCAGAGGAAAAAGGCTGTAGAGGAGATGGACTTGAAGACAGCAAATTCTGATGATTGCAGTAGTTTCTTTCCAAATCTAGAGCTGACTCCTCTGACTGTGCCGATCCAGATGGCTGAAATGCCAAGTCTAGTCTTGTTCTGTCCATATTTCAGCTCTAGAAAACAATACGGACTGAATAGCTTGAAGTACACCTGATAGGCTGATATCCAAAATTCACACTAAAATGCTCCACTCCAGTTTAATTAACGCCCCGCAAAATCACATTTTTCTAAAAGGTTCACATCTTCAGATGAATATTGATTCCATCTACAAAGTCAGAGAGGAAAGTTCTTTCTGATAAGAAACTGTATAGTCAACTACAAAGCAAGCGCTAACAAAGTCGTGTAAGCATACCAGCAATAACAAAACATAAGTCCACTGAAAGCTGCAAATTCAGTCAATACAAAGCCATGCGTTCGAAAATCACATTGATTGAAGGGGCAAGTTTTCAGAAGCTCCATATAGGGTAACTCCAATTTTTTGCTTCAGAGCTCAAATAAAGAAGAAGAACCCAAACAAGGGGATAGAGCCATCAACTGAGATAACGCAATACCCAGTTGAGATAAACAAGTGAAATCTTAATGCAGAGGCAAAATCTGCGAACTGAGCAAGAAATCACACTGGGGGTCGCTAATCGCGCGAAGGAAGAAGCCGGCGAATGGGTGATCGATGAAGCGGCAGGAGAGACGGTGTAACAATCACCAGCCTGTCTTCATCTCTCACAAACAAAATGAGAAGAGAAAGACTCACTCATAAAAAGAAAAACGGAAGACTCTGAACTCGGACTCGAAGCAGCAGAATCCACGACCATGAGTGAGGTCCTCGTGTCCATAGAAAGAGAAATTTGCCTGCAGAGAGAGAGAGAGAGAGAGAGAGAGAGAGAGAGATCGTCGAGTCTTGAGAAGACTCGGAGAAGTGGCAGTGCATAGACTATTATATGGACTTTGGGCGCCTGGATGTGTATTAATAAGAAATATCTAGGATCTGCAACAACTGTTTTATTATTGGGCTTCACTACTTATTAAATTTGACCCTTTTCCCATCTCTCTCTCTCTCTCCTCTTCACAAACTTCCATTCTTTTGGCCACTCAGGGGGATTTACTCCCAATTTCTCAGGAAAACAAACTAGTGTATTCATTACAAAAAAGAAACTTTTTTATAAAAAGTTTTTTTATGCAAAGACAATAGATGGACTGGGCTATGCAAAAATTTTGTATTTCAGTGTTTGTTAATATTTAGTATGCCTTGCAATCATGGAGAAGGAGAGTTGAAGATTTTGATGGGGAGGGAGAGGGAGAAAAGATTGGTTTTTCTTGGATGCTACTTGATATTTCGATTGGTGGTGGGGAGACTTGGCAAAACCAATAAAGGGGAAGAAAAAAAAAAAGCAGAGGAAGATTGGTGGTGGGGAGGATTAGGGCCCATGCATATTTGCTCCCCAAAGCTAACACACCTATCGACTCTAATAATTCAATGCCCACTTATCACAAAAGTGGGGATAAGGTAAGTGAGCATTGTTCTCTTTGTTCTCTTTGGCCATGGACTTTGGTTGATCTACCATACCATACATGAATTTATAAAGTCACTAAGTTCCTTGGAGTTTCTCTGGATTGTGGTCATGCCCTAGTCTCATCCGCCATGTCAATTTGCCTCGGCCCTACCCAACTTAAGAATGGTAAAAAGAAAGCAGCATGAAATACCTCAAGGACTACTACAGAAGTATTGTTGGTCTTGGCCTCCCCCCACTCGCAACTTGATGAGGCAGCGGTGACGGGTTCGCCCCATGGCCAGTAGCACACCAGTAAGATTTGCCAATGTTAGGCAGCCTTTCTTCCAGCTACTTTGTTAATTACCTACTGAAATGTGCATAAAATTCAGAGAGAGAACAAAAACTTGAAATCTAATTTTTTGCATATGCACATTTCGAAAACCCTGAGCATGTCAAAGTGCGTGCTCCCGCAAATTTTAAGTTGAATTGCCCTCATTTTCAAAAGATCATTTAAGTTGATCCAGGATTGATGGCGAGTTGACCAAAATTTGACGGATGAGGTGCAAGGCACGTAACACTCCTAAAATATGGGGAGAATTACAAAAAAAAAAAGTCTTAAATCTATTATAGTAATACCAGTTCATCTAGTAAGTATACTACGTGTGTCATAACTTTTGTATGGCACTCACTTGAGTGTCACATCGGAGGAAAATCATTCTTTTGAGTACTACTTCCGGCGAAAATCGTTCACTTGAGTGCCACTTCCGACGAATCATCCTACATGGACTTTTTATTAATTTTTTTACTTCTTTTTTAGCGACACGTGGATTTTTAAAAATATTTTCTGAAAATTTTCTCATTTTTATTTATTTTGATATTTTTTCCTTTTATTTTATTTTTGTTGCTTTTTTAGCTTTGGCCGGTGAGGGTCGCTGGCTAGCTCAAGGGCGAGGGCCGCCTCACCTTGAGCAGCCACTGCCCGCGGGCCCATGGTGAGGCGGCCCCCACCCTGAGGTCGCCAGCCAGGAAGCAAAAAATAAAAATAAAAATAAAAATTGTAAAAAAAATAAAAATAAAATCCACATGTACATTAACATATTCAATAGAATCATTTCTTCGGTGCCACGTTAGCTTTTCCGGCATCCACATCATTGTGGCTGGCAATTGTCGTTGGAGCTCCCCTATATGTGCGCGAAGAGCAAGGTTGCATTGCCATTGCAACTGCTCGCAACCCCCCCCCCCCCCCCCCCCCCCCCCCCCCAATCTACGCAAGGCTGGGGGAGCACCATGAATCCATGATCCTCGTCGACCACAATGAGAAAAAAAAAAGAGAGAGAGAAGAAAAAAGGGAAATGAACAATTTATTTATTTATTTTTTTATTGTCAACACTAGCGTCAGCGTCCACGTCAACAATTTCTGGATTAAATTGGTCAGATGGGATCAATTGGTATCAATGCAATACATTTAGTACTAAGTTAATGAAATCAAAAAGGTTTAGGACCGAATTGGTATAAATATAATATGTTGACGAATTTTTTCCTACTTTTTATCTAAATAATGAGTTATGCTTGTTAAAAAGAGTCATTTGATGATCATATTGTCATGAGAATTCCTTAGTCAAGGAAAAAAGAAAAAAACACGACGGAAGATGACGAGAATGATTTGGATGTTTCAGACTTTAACCTCGTGCATGTGAGTTTTTTAGCCTTGTTTCTTTGCAGGGAATTCCCTTCCAACTCCGAAGCAAGACATGCTTACATAATTACGTCCAATTGGGAAAATTCATCCGGATAAATCTGATAATAAGAGAGGTCTGAAACTGGAAAAGTCGTCACCAATTATGACGTAGGTGTGTGAGTCTTCGGGCAAAATTTGATCCTCGTAGGAAGATCCCTGTTTCAAAACAACCTGGCCTAACCCACGCTACTACCCCTTCGGAAATGCCACTTCAATCTTGGATAACTTGAATGTTCTCCTCAGGAAACGCCAATAATGGGGAAAAGTGTCAAAAAAGTCCTAAACCTATTGCTCTAGTGCCAATTCAGTCCTAAATCTTTGTTTGGTGCCAATTCAATCCTAAACCTTTTGCATTAGTGCCAATTTAGTCCTAAATATTTTGTATTTATGCCAATTGAGTCAATTCGATCAATTTTGACCGAAAATTATTGGCACAAATATCAATTGTCATGCGTGGCACGATTTGTGCTAACATGGATATTTTTTTTTTGATATTTTAAATAATTTTTTAAAAAACAAAAAAATGCTTAAATTTTTTTTTAAAATTATAGAATAATATTAAAAAAATATCCAAATCAGCGTTTGTCATGCCACGTAGGACAATCGATGTCCACATCAGTCATTTTCGATCAAAATTAGTTGGATTAACTCAATTAGTATAAATTATCAAAGATTTAGGACTAAATTGACACCAATGCAAAATGTTTAGGACTAAATTGACACAAATGCAATAGATTTAGGACTTTTTTGACACTTCTCCCCCAAGTAATGACTTGTGTGAATATTTAGCCTGCTAATTTAACGATGAGAAAATGATGCAAGAATTCTTCCTAGATTAAGTAATTTTCACGAAATGATGCGTTTGATTCGCACGAGCTTATGGAAATACAATTAAAGTCCATGTGATACGAATACGTCGAACGATGGCGTACGTAAATACTAAACGCAAATACTCAATGAAAATGCGTGGCCGAAGCACGAATAAAACGCTTTCGAGCACGGATATGACTTCATGGCAAGTTTTATGGGATTACTCGCCCTGCATAACTGTGCGTCTGTGTTAAACCTCATGACTGTATATCAATTTTGTTAGGGCTAAATATGCAACCTGCATAACTGTAATTGTTATAATCAAGCTTGCTATATGCTGGAACTATTTGATATACATTCAAGAGTAACTAGATGATATCAAGTGCAATATTCTTCTATCAAACGGATATAGAAATAAATAAAGAGAGATAGAAGAGTTGCCCTCAGATCTTCTGCTAGTCCGGCTTAGGCCAAGCCTACGTCCACTCTTCAAAACTAACAAACACCTGCAAGTTGGATTTCACTAGAGTAATTCTCTGAGAGTTTACAATGTAGCTCGTGCTGCTATTAACCAAAGCCGGTAAATGACACTACCAAATTCCAAGTACTAATACGACCCTCTTACACTTCTCAAAAGAGATTATAAACAGTGAATGACTTTCAGTAAATGAACTTCTTGCTCAACATCCGAAGAATAGGTTTATTAAATAAATAAAGCTTTCTCGTGTTTGTAGAAGCTCTCGCAATTCGTGTCTTCTTCGGTATGGGTTGATCTTCTCATGTATAGTCTAGAAGATTTATACCAAGGTTGGATAATCTTCAAGACGATCAATTTGGCCGTTGAAAATAAACGACACAATCATCGGGAAAGTATGATCACCCATAGAATTAACTCTACCTAGCAATAGTGTGGTTTCCACGAGCAGAATTGCTCATATTAGGAAATAAGTATTTTCGTCAATTTGATTGATAAATGATTGAATTCTCCTCTGTATATCTGGAGTTCCAACCTGTGGTTTGCTGTGAATATTCCTTGAGGCTTAGATTGACAGTCAACGGAATATCAGCAACGTGTGTCTATCAAGGCTTCTCGCCGGTGGTTGACTTACATACTGCCTTCCACTTTATCTTTGAGTATGACTATGACTGTCCAAGCTGTTCACCTTGCCATACGGATAAATACACTAGATGTGTCATAACTTTTGTACCATATTCACTTGAGCGCCATAACTTTCAAAACGGTCACTTAAGCGCCATAACTTTTAAAAAGCGTTCACTTGAATGCCACGACTAACGTGGCCGCCAGAAATGGTGGAGTGACTCTGATGAATAGTTTTTTTTTTATTATGGATTTTCTAAGTGCCACGTGGATTTTCTTTATATTTTTAATAGTTTCTGCAATTTCTTTTACTCAAATCAAAAAAACAAAAGGCAAAAAAATGAAAAAATTAATGATTTTTTAAAAAAAAAGAGAAACCTAAGGGTTTTTCTCGATGGTGGCCAGCGGTGAGAAACCCTTAGGTTTCTCTTTTTTTTTAAAAAAAATCATTAATTTTTTTGATTTTTTTGCCTTTTGTTTTTTTGATTTGAGTAAAAAATAAAAAAAAATTGCAAAAACTATTAAAAAATGTAAAGAAAATCCACGTGGCACTAAGAAAATCAATAAAATAATAGTAAAAATTTCACGTCGCCTTTTACGGAAAAAATAGCACTCAAATGAACGATTTTGGCCAGAATTGACAGTTACCTTGCTCCGATGTGACACTCAAGTGAACGTTTTGAAAGTTATGGCACCCAATTGAACGTGGTACAAGGTTATTGCACTTCTAGTGTACTAATCTCCCTTGCCACGATACCTCCACGTCCTCGTGTAGTCATAGCCACGGGCCAGGGATCGCCGATTTCTATTCATGAACCGGTGGTTCCAGTTACAATTTAAGGGGAACCGAAACCGAGCCCTTAAGTGGCGGTTTTAGTTTCGATTTTAAACTGACGGTTATGGGCTGGTTTCGGGAACTATTTCTATTCAAAATCGAAAATAGAATCTCTTATTTCGGTTACGATTTTTGAGTTTAAAAATTGAATTGTAATGAATTTGTAATAAAATTATAATAAAATTATCAAATAATGATTTGTGAAATAAAAGAAAATAATGAATTATCAAATACAAATTGTAATTGGAAAAAAATTATCAAATACAAATTGTAATTGGGGAAAAATTATAAAATACAAATTATAATCAAATTTGGGGAAAAAAAAGAGGGGGCTTAAACTTAATGAATTATCATTAGGCGCTTACATATCTCATTGGGGGTAGAAAAATCAAAGTTCATGTAGTTTTCTTACCTTTGATAACCCCATACCTATCTCATCCCCAATCGTTGCTACTTGTTCAGCTATCGGTTCCCGCGGTATCTACATCATCAAAGAATTTAGCTTCATAATTGCGATGTATCTTTTGTTGTCTATGTCGCGACCTAAAAATCATTTTTAGGCTAATGGATTATCAGGTTAATTATTTAACGACTAACCAAATACGGACTCTTCCAAGCTCTACCAAATCGCAACTTTGGTTAATTAGAATGATTTGGAATTTGGAGTCACCACTAACCATTTTTGGTAGGTTGGTTAGAAACCTAAGCAAAATAGCGGGAGAACTACTTTATTACTACGAACCAGAGATTGAGGATTCAGGGACTTGATTACATTAGCTAACCTTAGCTAATGCCCTTTCGGTACCTTAATTCCATGAAAATCCTAGTTTGGCAATTCGAGCTTGATTGAATTCACTTTAAATTTAAATGAGGTGTTCTTTTATGTTTTCGCTTTTTAGAAGATGCATGAATGATTGTGATGCATGAATGGACAAAAATAAATGCAATGACATGAATGAATAAAGTGGTGCAATGCAAGGCATGCAACAATTAAGTTGGTCTTACCCTATATGCAACATTAGCTAGTTAATTAAAGTATGCAAAATGACATAACATTTAAAGCATAACGCAAGACAAAGTTATTCTAAACATGCGATGATCATATGTGAAAGATCGATCAATCATGCAATTGGTTAAACAAGCATGCAAGCTATCATACAATTAATTAAACAAACATGCAAGAACTACGAAACGCACGAAAATTGACATCTAACCTAGATAACATGCGACTCCAAATCCAAGCAATTTAGTCATGCAATTAGATTAACTTAACATGAATATCCTAAACATGGCATTAACGACACGCAAAATGACATGACAAAATACGATGCGACATAGACATGCAAATTATGAGACACGCAAATGCTATGATATAATATGCATGATTTTAAAAAAAAATGGATGAGGGACCAAATGGTACTTGTGACATTCTGGTTTTCCTTTCATTTCGAGACTTTTTACTAAGAATGTATCTAATGATGTAATTCAGTCTTATCTCGCTCGGATCTGATCAATCTCTAGTTAACCAACCATAAGGGGAAAGACTATCGCAAGACAAGATACGTGGACCTAGGGAACTCAAATAGGAGATGGCACTTTGGCCACAAGGATTGACGAGGGAGTATTTATAACCATTAAGGGTCGATCTAAGAACGATTAAGGAAGGTATTGCGAGCGTTATACGATTGGGACACGGGTGATACCGTTTAGCCAATGTATAATTTGCAAAAATTCTCCAAAATCGAACGATGACAATCGAGACCATCGGAGCTAGTAATAGGCCCTCGCAATTGCATGACAACCAAAGTCGCCATAAACTGACGAGCCCTAAGTGTGATGAGAAACACAGTGTCGATATGCGTAAGTCTGCAAAAGCCGCCCGTCAGTTCGGGATAGCCTGAAATTTCATTCGACAGAGAATTGACCCAGAGATGAGTCTCGAAATTAGGAAATGGAAAAATGAGAATTCCAACATTCTATTTGTTTGGACGTCGCCTCATCGAAGGAAATTTTTAATCAGAAAACGACGTTTCGGACGAAGTTACCATTTTGCCATCAAGTCTTGGCTTTTTCTAAATAAACGGACAAGGGCTTTTTGGACAATTACCCCACCTCAAGGCTGCCGAAAATAAGAGTGATTGGTGGCCATTGGATGAGTGTGATTAGTGACAACAAGACAAGTGTCAATGGATGGTTAAGTGGCATTAATTGGTTAACTTTTTACCTACCATTCTACTTGGTTGACCATCAAATTGATGTGGATTTCCTCCTTCTCCATCTTCCTCATCCGAACACCCTCCAAGCTGCCATCTTCTTCTTCTTTTTCTTCCTCCTTTCCTTCGGCCGAGAATTAGAGCTGCCCGACAGCTTCTACCAGTCCACTTTGTCGCCGTCGACCGCCACTTCCGGCCATCGTCTGACCTCGCGTCGACCACCATATTCAAGCCCTGCCTCTTGCTGACCATCTCCAAGTGGAAGCTCGACGTTTGGCCACCGGTAGAGCCCCGACCAGCCATTCTCCCGAGAGTCGACGGATTTCGTCGTAGCTGGTGGTAGGTTGTCGTTTCGCCTTCATAGGACCTCAATTTCCTTCCAATTTTCGGTCAAATTTTGTAGACATGTAGGAAACTTATATACTGAGCTGATGTGAAAATTGTGGCTAAGTTTGATGGAGATTTGTTGATGAAATGGAGCTGTGTTTGAAGGGCAGAAACTGACCGGCGGTGGACTTGAAGGAAACGGCTCTGATTTTGGACTTTCGGGTGTCGCCTTGCCACGAAATTTTCGGTGAGGCTCCCTAACACATAGGACTTGATGTTAGTAAGTGAATTGAGTGAAGAATTGAGGTTTATTGTTGGATTGTGGACTGTTTAGTCGGGTTTGAAACAGAACCGAAAATACCATGTTTCGGTTCTGTGCAAACCGAGATCTTAGGGGTTGTTAAGGGTGTCGCCAAGCTCCAAATTTATCGTTGGGGCGTACTAGAATGTTCATTAAGATGTTATTAAGGTTTACGCTCTGTGGTTCGACGATTGGACGAGAAAAAATGATAAATTGGTTAGATTTCCCTTGGTTATACAGTTGCCCTGTTTTGGACCCTCAAGGCCGAACCCTTGTTATGCTAGAGAGTAGGATTTTGTTGAATTGAGCCTACGGTAAGGAGTCTCTAAACCTTGGTGAGGACGATAGGCCTCGACAGGATGAATTGGCTTCGAATTGAATGAGTTTTCATGAGTTATTGTGTGATTGTTCGACGTTTGTTATGGTGAGTCGATGATTGCTCGAATGCTTGCTAAATGCTCATACTTTGTGTCGATGCCACTTTGGAGTAATGAATTTTATTGTCTCGCGTACCATAGACACTTAGTCCTTGCATGTGCTTATATTCAATCAAGAAGTATTGAGTTGAAATGATAATTGGCATGCTTGGAAACTCATGATGTCCCGATGCGTTGAGACGTGGGATGAGATTTATGTGTGTTGACACAGAGCTGGAATGGCATGAAAAACCTGATGCGTTTAACGCGGGTTTGTCAATTTGATGATCTAAGGCGTAATGACGCGGATCAAGCCTCAGGCGTAATGATGCGGACGTGAATTATGAGAAAATTCTAAAGGGTGGAATGCATGGCTTAGACTAGTGATTCATGCATGACTTGATTGATGTGTTTTGGTGACTTGAATGTGTGATTGTCAATCATTGGTTTATGTATGGCATGTTATGACTGATGAGTGCAGTGTATTGTCGAGTGCATGTTCTTGTTATTTATTCACATTCATCTGGGTGTACTGTTAGCCTGACCTAGGGTTAGGACTTATTACTGAGATGTAAATCTCACCTCGTCGTGGGACCTTACTTTTCAGACCCTAAAACTTGAGGATGCTACCGACACGTCTAGGCAATCCTAAGGAGATGACATCATATTTTGATGAGTTCCCTGACGGTCGAGGTGCTGTGTTTGTAAGAAATTGTACAGTTGTTTGGGTCGATGATGGGGGTAAAGACTGGAAACCACATAGGTTCGAGGCCTGGTTTCGTAGGGTAGGCGTTGTCACCACTGGTCCATTGTAGTCCACGGAGGTGCCTCGAAGGGTCGTCTCGAGCTGGTGCCATCCCACTCGGGATTCTGTAGAAGTAAAGATATCCGTTGCAAGTTCGAGGAACATGCCGAAGAAGACCCCCACTAAGGAGGACACTGTTGAGGTGATCGTGATCGAGGCCTCAGAGGATGAACTGGAGGTTGATACGATGGATGACACTGTGGATGTATGCTCCGAGACCTTTTCGGACTACGAACCTACCGAGGATGCAGACGGGACTGATGGGTCTAGTGGTTCGACCTAGGGGTTTCCAGACTTTGCTTTTCAATTTTTTTTTTTGTGTTACCCTCGTTGGTCTGTAACCTTTTGGGGACTTAGGTATAGCGGTATCTTTTGGAAAGGTCCCGACTGTCCCAATTCCCTTGCAGTTTTAGTAGATCTGCGCTTTTGTATCAGAACTCGAGTTGATGTTTATAGTTATGTTATGATCTCGTTATCCATGTCTCCATCTTTTGCGTACGGAGGAGTAGTTTCTTTTCGTTTTCGCTTGTTCATATTCTTCATGCATCTAGTGTCATGTGAGTCCTGGGAACCAAGAGCTCCACTTGGGAAGTTGCGCTTGGGCACTCGATGGAGCGGGGTGTGACAATCTAATTGAAGTGGTATCAGAGCGAGGTCAGCTCGATCCAAGTTGATTGAGGATTGGAGTAATAAGGAGGAATGAGACTCGGGATGACTGGGTAGCGAGACCATAAGAGGAATCACTAGAGTCAAGTTAGAAATGCATGACATATGACTTGGCGCATGTGTTTGGCGTCATGAAAGTGGTGTAGTTATGATGATTAAATAGTGACCAAGCTTCGTACTTCTTGTGTGCATCGAAATAGAGGATACTTGCTTCATGAATTGATGAATGTCTTGTTCGAACTTTGATTATAATTGGACGTTCCTAATTGTTGTGCTCTTGAGAATGATTGGGTGAATGGTTGCTTGATGTAAGTGCTGCTTGCTGTGTAGCATAGAACCACTGGACTTGTGTGATTGAGCTAAGTCTCCAATTCCGTGGTAGAATTATAGTGGTACAGGTAGTATAAGATGAGCGACCGACCTGGTAGACGTGGGAGACCTAGAGGTGGAGCTTCTAGTTTAAGGCCACCTATGGTAGAGAATCCTGGAATGGGTGACGTACTGAGAGCACTGGAACGAATTGGAAACTTGATAGATAGGCAAGCCCAAGATAGAGATGCCGCCATTACTCAAGCTGTTGGGGCTGCCTTAGCTACTGTCAATGCAGCGACTGGTGTTAATATGGGAAGTGGAGTTAATGAAAATGCTGGCCAAGGCGTTGGAACTAGTAATGTCCGAACTAATGAGAACAGTGGCCAGGGAATGGAAGCAGGTAACACGTCGGGTATTAATATTGTACCTAGAGATATGGGTCAGTTAGTGGAGCAGTTTGTGAAGTTCAAGTCACTCTAGTTTAATGGAACTGGTGACCCAGAGTTGGCGCCCAGGTGGATAGAAAAGCTCGAGAAGATTTTTGGGGTTTTGAGATGTAACGATGAGGAGAAGGTACTCCTAGCGGTGTATCAGCTGGACGGTACTGCGAATGACTGGTGGAATGCCACGAAGGGCGGGATTTTCTTGAGGGTACTACACTGAATTGGACTGCCTTTACTGCCGCTTTCAATGACAAGTATTTCTCGGAGACTGCGCGAGAAAGTAAACTGGTGGAATTTCAGAATTTACGTCAGGGCCACATGACAGTGGATCAATATGAAGCTGAGTTTGCTAGGTTGTCGAGATACGCGCCATGGTATGTTGAGGATCCGCTGGAAAAGGCGCGGAGGTTTCGAGATGGACTACAGCTCGAACTTCGCAGTCAGATTGTGACCGTAAACCTGAGAACTTACAAGGAAATCTATGAGCGGGGTCAAATGATAGAACGAGATATGAGAGAAAGAACAGCTGCGTCCGGATCGCGATTCCCTTCATTTCGAGACAATCGCCAATTTGGAAAGAAACCCATGACTAATACTAGACGCTTTGTTTCACCCGCAAGGAAGTATATTAGTAAGCTACCGCACCAGTCCAATTTAAATTGTCGTCTTTGTGGAAGGAGGCATGGAAATGGGCCTTGGCGGACTAGGACGGGCGCGTGCTTCAAGTGTGGTCAGATGGGACATCAGATGAGATCTTGCCCCAACCAAGCTCCAATGGCTAGACCTCAAGGGCAACGACCACAGGTAGGACCACCAACTGCAGTGCCCCATAACGAACAGAACCGACCGAAAGCCCAGGGAAGAGCGTATGCTGTGGCACGCAGGGAAGCGGAGGAAACGCCTGGCGTGGTCACATGTACGGTTTATTTGTGCGACCAAGCTACTTATGCGTTGTTTGATCCTGGTGCCTCACATTCCTTCGTGTCCGCTCAATTTGCTGATTTGGTTAATATGAAGTTGAAACCGTTAAGTGTGTTACTGCATGTTGCTACTCCGTTGAAGGATAATGTGTTGGTTTCGTTAGGCTGTGAGAATTGTAAGATAGTCATTGGTAGTAGCGAAGAGAGTATAGATTTGGATGTGTTGCCCATGTGCGATTTTGATATGATCATAGAAATGGATTGGTTGGGTAAGCAAGGGGCAGTAGTCGATTATGGTAGCAAAGTGATCCGTTTTTACCCGGATGGTCGCCCTAGCTTCGAATTTAAAGGAAGCCGTGGAGGAATCTCTATTCCTTTGGTTTCGTTGCTTGAAGCGACAAAGTTGTTAAATGAGGGATGCCAAGCTTACTTGGCCGCAGTACTGGATACGACGGTTGGGGAATCGAAGTTAGAAAATATAGTGGTGGTACGTGAATTTCCGGATGTCTTTCCCCAAGAATTGCCTAGGTTACCACCCGAGCGGGAGATTGAATTTGTGATTGAATTAACTCCTGGGACGGAGCCAATTTTGAAGGCACCTTTTAGAATGGCGTTATCGGAGTTGAAGGAGCTGAAGGTGCAGATGCAAGAGTTATTGGATAAAGGATTCATTAGGCCGAGTGCATCGCCCTGGGGAGCACCAGTGTTATTCGTGAGGAAAAAGGATGGATCCTTGCAGTTGTGTATTGATTATCGATAATTGAACCAAGTGACCGTTAAGAATAAGTATCCGTTGCCGATGATTGATGATCTATTTGACCAGTTGTTGACACCTGATTTTTGACCATCTTTTATTTTAGTTTTTATTTCTAAAATTAGTTAAAAATAGCAAAAAAAGGTCAAAAATTGCAAAATCAACTTTGGAAGCCTTAGCCTAGCCTTAGGAACCAATTTTGAACAAAAAATATTTTTTGTATTTTTTAATATTTTTTGTTATTTATTTAATTATTAAAAATAACCAAAAAATCAGAAAAATACCATCCGTGGTCAGAAAATTACAAACAAATATTCAGAAATTTTATTTTAATTCCCCCTTTAATATTTTCACTTTTTATTAGGGAAATTTGGCTCGATTCATGGGGTTCCTTCACAAACCTAAAACTGAAACGAGCCTAAAAAATCCCTTTCGAGTCTTTTAATTTTCAATTCTTGGTTTTTATAAGCTATGACATTGTATTATAAAGTCTTGAAGTGCAATTAGGTCAATTTGCCCTCCAATTTGATCAATTTTAAACAAAAGGGCTTAATTGCATAATTTTCTTTCAATTTAGTCCCCGGTTTCACAATTTCTGAAATTAAATTTCGTATGGGCATACCCATTGAAATTAAACACCTCTACCCAATATTTTTCATCGTGCTGAATACATTGGTGGCCTCAATTTTGACTAATTTGGTCATTTAGGCCCTCGATTGAGCAAAAATCATTTTCGGATCCTAGGGACAATTTGGGGTTTTCACTAAATTCGAATCAATTGATTCTAGAAAATACCCCTATTTGATAGAAAACATGTCAAGGAGTCCGATTTTGGTGTCAATTGTATGAAAATGGGTTAATTTGAGACCCAATTTGACGAAAGTGACCGAACCGGGCCGGTCGGGTCAGGCCCGACCCGACCCGGTCCGGACCGGGTCTGCAACTCAGTGTTGCAGACCCGTGCGGTGCCAAAACAGGAAAGAAAAAGAAGGAAAGAGGGGAGATTGGCGGGATTTTTTTTAAGGAAAGAAACGACGATCGTGGGCGACAAAAAGGCGAGTGGTCGAGGAGGAAGAAAAGCCGGTCGGCCACGGCGGGAAAAAGGAAGGCTCGGTTGAATGAAGAGGGGGGCCGAGAGGAAGAAAAAACAGGGGGGAGGAGATCTTGGCGGAGCGGCGAGAAGCGAGGCGGAACCAGCGTCTTGGATCTTCAGTAGATCATCGTCAAAGCTTCAGCTACCATCCTCAATCTCGGGATAGTCTTTATTTCGCGTCGAGAAACGCCGAGGACGCGAACCCAAGCTTCGCCGGCCGCGATTCCGGACCGCAAGCTCGACGGGCAGCTTCGAGCCATCACCGAGGAATGGGTGATCTCAGGTAAGTCTTCTGACCCCCCATAGATGTTCCCTGAACGATTAGAATCAAGCTTCAAGTAGCAAAATTTTTCTGCATATTTTCGCCGGAGGGGGAACTGAGGAGGTCCGGTCCGCTGTTTTTGACGTACGCATGGCATTGTTCTTAGTTTCATGTTGATGCCAAAGTCCTAGGGAGTCGGACGCCAAAAGAACGGGTCAAAATTACTAAGTTTCGGGGCTGTTTTGCTTTTTCCGGCGAGATTTCCGGCGACATCGCCGGAAATTTCACTATTCATCGTCTTCTCCGGCGAAGTCGCCGGCGGTCAACGGTCAACAGTCAACAGTCAACGGTCAACGGTCAACAGTCAACAGTCAACGGTCAAAAAATCCGACGGTCCAGGACGCGCCACGTGTCTCGATCTGGGACGTCCGTTCGAAGCTTTCGGAACGGCGTCGTTTTGACCATGGGGGAAGCGGGCCGGGCTTGGGTCGCGGGTCCGGGTCGGGGGCCGGATCTGACCCGGCCCAGAAAATTAGAATAATAATAATAATAAATAATAAAAAATAATAATAATAATAAAAAATTCAAAAATCAATAAAAAAAAATGGAAAATCACAAAAAAATTCAAAAAAATTCGAAAAATTCAGAAAAATTCTAAAAAATTCCAGAAAATAGGAAATAGCCACATTCAACTGGCCATGACCTGTTTCGGGTCTTTCGACCCCCGATCTTTCCAAAAATGACGGTTTCGCCCTTCCGGCAAATCGTTTTTTTTGAAAATCACAAAAAAAAAAAAAAAAAATTCTAAAAAATCCAGGAAAATCCTAAAAAATAGGAAACGGCCACAGACAACTGGCCAGGACTCATTCCAGGTGTTTTGAACCCCGAACCTTCTTAAAATGACGATTTCGCCCTTTGGGCGAATCGTCTTCCAAAAATTGATTGTGATTGATAGGAATAGTCGTCCAACCTGCATGAACTCTTATTCAGGAAAATCACTCGCGTTAGGTACCGAAAGGGCGTTGGGTAATGACACCAGCGTAACCAAGTCCCCGAACCCAAAATCTCTGGTTCCGCAGAACTGATCGATCTCTCCCAATCGGTCAGTAAGGTTCCCGGTCTACCCTCCAAGAAAGACCGGTGGCGACTCCAAATGCATGTACAAGTTGCACATGTCACCACGACCACACTAAGGCCGAAAGTGATCGACTCTTATCGTCGTATCCCTCAAAAATACTCCCGCCGCGATTTGGTATGGGCTTGGGAGGGCTCGCGCCGATCCAAGACCTGCGATCGGTAATCCATTAGCCGCGTCCGCCTCCGGACGGGTCGCGACAGCTGGCGACTCCACTGGGGACCTTTATGTTCTAGAACCCATGGTTCTAGACCTCAAGTGGACTTAGGCCGTAATTAAAACGCTGAGTGATTTTTCTAACCTTACAGGCGCTCTTGAAGGTGAGGTAAGTCCGCTCACGATAGGTGTTATATGTTTTTGCAGATTGGAGTAATAAGGGGTGTAGTCTGTGATTAACTTTATTTTACGCAGGTGTGGCGTAGGAATGTATGTTGTGTGGATGATTTGAAGTGCTGATTGATAAATTGTTGTGCATGACTTGCATTGTGATGATCACGACACATGGACACACACAACCGCGCCTAAAACCCCAGGCGCCGCCTTTAGGAACACAATAGAAGGAATTGAAAATGGAATCTCCGTGAGGAAAAACACGGGGTAATCCACTTCTCAATTCCGCTCGCTTCGAACTATGGATTGAGTCCCAATGCAACGATAGTTGTGCAATGGAATCGGCTCTTTCTAGAACTCGAGGTGGGAACCTTAACCTTAGGTGCCAAACCCTCTGATTTTTAGAAGTTCACCATCACTTGTCTCATGCGCATGTCTTTGGGCGGTTGGTACACCTAAAATCGCACATAAGTCGACGAGTTGGGTTGGTAAGACTCTCTATCCCTCAAAACTATTACAGTTCATATAAATATAGGCATTTCATTCATTGCATTCTGGTGATTAGATTAAATGCCATTTCAAGGATAGATGCATGTGTTTTTCCCAAACGTCCTTGATAGAAGACGAGGAGGATGATATCCCATGGCGAACACCGAGTGAGCAACAAAGGAGCCTACTATGGACATTATTGAGATATCGTCCAATGAAGATGACGAGTTGGGGCAAGTGATCCGGAAGTCACAGATCGAACTTGGGGCATCCTTAAACGTTAGGATCACATTCCTTGGTTTCATTTTCCATTACTAGTCCTCTTGTATAGGGTTTATTTTTATCGAGGCTTTCTCTATCTCACCCCTTAGAGTGATTGTATTAGGGATCTATTGATGTATACATTCAGATGGAACTCGGTTGTATTTCTTTTGACGGGTCATGGGAATGTGATAGTGGCATTTTCTCTAATCATCCGAATACTCCCAAGTCAAGTTTATAATTCCTTTAGAGGAAACTAAAGTTGAAAATCTTACACGACCTTTTTGGTCGTACAGGGTAATCCAACCCCAATTTCGCTAGAAGGAATTATACACTTGAATTGGTCCATGCATGTCATACGTCACTAAGTAATCCACGATAATTGATCAAGAGTATTGACGTTATTTCGAATTTAATGACGAGATAGATGTCCAAATTGCTCTCGTTCTTAACAAAACGGCCTTGATTTGGATGCCGTATCTTCAATTAAATTTAAAAACACGTCGTTATGCCTTGCATTTTTGACTAATTCGCTCTTCTGAATATTGGTCAAAAGCAATTATCGTGAATTACATTCCTTTCAATAGTATGCTTTCTTTCGAGGAATATTGATAAAAACTTTTCGCACAAGATTAAAACCCTTGTAAAAGTTCTTGTCATTATTAATTACGAGCAAGCATAAGATTGAAAGGGGTCTATGCTTTCTTTTTCAGATTATTCCTTTTGACTCGGTCTTTTCATTTGCAGGTGAAAAACAAGTAGCATAAAGAAATCTTTTCTTGGATAAGTCTGAGGCTATTCTTTCATCTGACCATGAGTGAGTTAGAAAATCAGAACACATCTACTCGACTTATTATGGATCGGCTCATCCAAGTCTAAGATGTCCGGATGCTCGAAGAAATAGATCATATAAAAGCTAAAACAAACACAGGGGCTTTCATTCATTCTTGCCCAAACCAGATCATACAATTCATTGGGGTGGAAAAGTAAAGCAGAAGTGAGCCCTAATCAACGACACAAAGGAGCCCAGCTGGCCCTCCAGGTTATGGATGCTTTGTTTATACGCACCACTCCGCGTATCATGGTCCGCAAGCCTGAGGTGGAGGCGTTTGCGTTCATCATTGACTGCAACAACCTGAGTCTCGTGATCTTCGGCGACTGCTTCCAAGTCCCGAACAAGTCCATTCTCACGAGTTATATCCTCGTTTATGCCGTTGAGCCTTTCTTCCAGCCACTCGCTCCGATTCCTTAGCAGGGCATTACGTCGATCGCGCTCATAGGTAGCCAGAGATAGAGCTAAGTCCTCCACCAGATTCCTCCTCTCGCGTAGCAATGTCGAAACCCGCTCTTTGGCGAACTCAACAGCCTTTTTGTGACTATCGGCCAGGTAGTCAGCCAACGCTAGGCGGTCGGACTGATCCTCATAACGGGCTCGCAAGACACGAGCCACGGTAACTCCCCGATGAGCAGCGCGGTAGACCTCCAAGGAGTTCGTAAAGAGCGTTGGAAAAATATTGTATTCCCTCCCCAACGCGGTACCCTCGAGGGAGGTGATGTCCAGGTCCCCGAACATGACTCTGATCTCATCCTCGGTTTCGGGATGATCGGCTATGTGAGCGTAGCCTCGACCCAAGAGGTTATAGAACTCTTTCCATCGAGTCAAAGCATCGGCTGAGAAAGTGTGAACTTGGGAAGAAGCCATTTTCGACGGAGATGTGTGTAGTGGAGCGATTAGAGGATGGAAGCAAATTATATGAGAGCGTTAATCTCCCAAACACCAACTCCGCATTTTATAGCGTCTCGAGAGTGGAGAAAAGTTGCAGCAATAATGCTTGTGGAGCCGGGTTAATTAATGTAAAGCGAGGGCTGCTCCTCCCGTGAATCATCAGACATGTCCTGATCCGCAATTTCAGGCCTGACAAATTCGGTCTCGCCATTATTAAAGCTGGGAGGGAGGCGAGCGCAACTATCGAAGAAGCCGCGAAAGGATTGTGTTGTTCCATCACGCATGAAGCTGGGCGGCGAGTGAACAGCTCTGCCACTTAAAAAGAGAAGACAGTGCTGAACAGGCATGACTATTGAGGAAAAGTGAAAGGCGAGCGCAACTATCGAAGAAGCCGCGAAAGGATTGTGTTGTTCCATCACGCATAAAGCTGGGCGGCGAGTGAACAGCTCTGCCACTTAAAAAGAGAAGACAGTGCTGAACAGGCATGACTATCGAGGAAAAGTGAAAGGCGAGCGCTACTATCGAAGAAGCCGCGGAAGGATTTGGTTACCCCTTCGTGTCGGAAAGCTGAGCAGGAGGTAAACAGTTCCGTCGTTTCAAAAACAGAACGCTGAACAGACCTAGTTTTCGAGGAAAAGGAGGCAACAAATCGAAAGAGCGGGTATACAAAAGAGAACAGAGAACCCCGAGTGACGAGTTCGTTGAAAGACCTCAAATTCTCTAGAATCAGATTCGACATCGAAGCCATGGAACTCAACATCGCCGGTGACGAACATCAAGATCGCAGTGGTGACGACGGCAGTGGCCACGACGCTCAACCCCGGAAAAGAAAAAGTCGCCAGCGCTACGCTCGGAAAGAAATCCAGGAGCTTGAAGCTTTCTTCGATGAATGCCCTTGCCCAAACGAGGAACAAAAGATTGAATTGGGCCAGAAGCTGGGAATGAATCCTATGAGAATCCATTTTTGGTTTCAGAATAGACGTTTCAGACTAGGTGTCCAACACAGGCGTAAGGAGATCACGGCCCTAAAAGAGCAGAACCAAAACCTTCAAATGGAAAACATGTGGTATGAGAAAATTCTCAGTACTATTACCTGCCCTGACTGCGGTGGCCCTACCACCCTCAGTAAATTGTTCCCCAGTAAGCCTTCTACGAAGATGGAAGGTGCTCATTTATCCCCCTGCTCCCTTGAGCCATCTCCGGTACAATCAGATCCTGCTAATGGCGCGCATGAGCAGATCGATCCTACAGAAATTATACCAGTGTCTTCGGAGGAAGAAAATACGTGTCGTTATGATCGGAGTCACCTCATCGAAGCCCATGAATCTCCTCCACAACAGCTTCCGGTAAGATCAGATACGGTTCAAGAGGAGTTAGAGGTTAGTCGGCAGGCTATCTACGCCACTCTGGACGACGAGAAGAAGAAATTCACTTGGCCCCCGGAGCTTCATCTCAAGTTCTTGGACGCAGTTCGACAGATAGGACTCGACTTCATAGGTCCGACAAGCATACTTAGGGTCATGAACGTACCGGGACTTACCAAGCAATTAGTCGCGAATCACCTTGGTTGCTACAGAAGGGCGTTAGGACAGCGTTATGCAGAACTGAATCCGAGCAATAGACTCGGCTGCGAATCCAGCACCCTTATGACAAATGAGGCTCGGTCGAATCTGGACGACTATTGGGGATTTGATCAGGATATCCTCGCGAGTCATTTCAATATTCCTCAAGAACACGCATCACAAGTGCAACGAGTAAGCACTCCTCCGTCCGAGCAGCAGCTAGTCAGTGTTCATCCTGTCGCAGATCAGCCCACCACGCCCAGTGCTCAAGGGTTTGCCCAATCAGAGCATATGGCTTCAGATGATCTAATGGGAGAAAGCTTGGAGCACTCTTATTTCCCTAATCCCCAAGTGGGAGATGCTTGTGGTAGTCAATCGATCAAATCTCCTCTTATAATCCCAGACAAAGATGGAGGTTCCAGTTCGAAGAACCCGTCGGGCGATGCAGCTCAACCTACACATCAATCGTTCGAGGGGTCGGGTGATTTCTTCGATGAAGGACTTGATACCTGGTTCGATCAGTTGGAAGCTATTAAAGGTTGGCAACCATGATCTGCACTTGGTAATGGCACACCTAAGCTGAGGCCAGACTGGTTAGTCATTGGACATGCCCCAAGAAAGAAGGGGATGTACGCGAGAAGGATGTATCTCCTATTGTAAAGTTCTCATCGGTGCATGCGTTTGTTTCTTCAATAGCTAGAGTTGATTCTGCATAATGTTTTTCGCAAACGTCATCTCGTGTGTATACGGTAATTCCTTGTTATTAAGTTCAAGGTAAAATCAGCCCCGACGCGTGAAGGCAGAATTGATAGCATGAGTTACTAGCAGAATGTGATCGAGCTCGAAAGTGAAAGATTACTAGCGGCCCCAAACGCAATGACCGCAAAATCAGGGGCAATCTTTAAGTTTCGAGCAACTACAAATCTATTTCTCACGAGGCATTCAGGTCAATCAATTATAAAGCGTCGGGCTGTGAGAATGATGCGTAGTCAATCTGTTGACACAGGCGAAAAAGGAGTCGCGTAGATCCGAAAGCAAAAACCTTTCTTGGCTAGTCAACAATGCAGAATGAAAGAGCATATATAAACAAACTCGCATTTATTTCATTCAGCAGGAAAGTTTACAAGTGGATCACTGAGGGGGAGCAGTAAACCCAAAATGAGTTCTGACAAGCATCACAAAAAAGCTTAACTGACTCTCCATGCTATCCATGCCTTGCTTACAACCCACACTCCGGGAATCGAGGTCTACAAGCTTGAAGAAAAGGAGACGACATTTCTCCTTAAGTTCGTTCACCTTGGTGTCATAGTACTCGAACTCAAGCTCTAAGTCATGAGCCAGCACCCTCCCGCGAGCTATATCCATGCTCAGGTCTTCAAGCCTTTCCTCCAACCAGGCACACTGGAACCTCAGCACGAAGTTGTGCTGGTCTTGCTCAAAGGCGGTGTCAAAAAGAGCCAGACGCTCCACCAAGTTGTCCCTCTCACGGACCAGCATCGAAACCTGGGCGTGGGCGTATTCAACAGCCCTTTTATGGTTATCGGCCGTCAGCATGGCCAACATCAGGGACTCAGTTCGGTCCTGATAACGGGCTCGCACGATACCAGCCAAAGTGACCTCCCGGCTAGCAACTTCGTAAGCCTGCATGAAATTGTTAAAGAGAGTTGGGAAGATCACAAACTCCCTTTGCAGTTTCGTACCTTCAATACACACAGTATCCAGGGCCGGAATCAGAGTACGAACTTCAACCTCAGCTTCAGGATGATTGTTTATGTAGCCATAACCCCTACCCAAGAGGTGGTAAAATCTCTCCCATTGGGTCGAAGCTTCAGGTAAGGCAACAGGCATAGAGGAGGAATCCATATGCGATGGAATGACGGAGAAGAGAGTGAGAATGTGAAGAGTGTTTGAGAGGCTGAGTCTGATAAGGCTAAAGTGTTAATCTTCTTGACATCAATCTATCACCTTATAAATGCTCGAGTACAGGGAGAAGTGGTAATAATATTTTATGTGCAGTAGAGCCAAGCGGGTTTCGTTAATGCATCCCCGATGAGTCACGAATCCACCACCGTCCTGTGATCTCGGGTTTTACGAAACATAATGGCGCCGAAAGGTGGGCAGGCTTGTTACTCTAGAGACTGGGCCAGGGGGACAAGCGTAGTGCTCGACAAAGCGAAATCAACGCAAGAGATCTTCAGGCTCCGTTCACGTAGAAAAGAGCAAAAAAGGACAAAGTGGGAATTACGAAGCCTTGAGAAAAACGCTCGTCAAGTAGCCATCACAAAAGGACGAAGTGGGAATCTCGAAACATTGAGAAGAGCGCTCGTCGGGTAGCCATCACCTTTGATCGAAGAACGGTGATCCGGCTCCTTTAACCTCTCAGAATTTGCAGAGAAAGTGAAGATCCAAGGAGGAACAAAGAAAGCTGAGTTAACGGAAAATCAAACAGTGATATCCCGGTCAAAATGTTCAAGGGATTCTGTCATTTACTGGAAGCGCCAGACTTGGAGGTCTCCGAGCTTGAGCTGCTGGAAGAGTTTGAAGATCTCAGGACCGAACCTGACACGAGGGCCATGGAGACCGATCCTTCTAATGATGAAACCCGCGGCTTGGTTAACGAGAACAGTACCCGCGACGGTTATCAGCGTCAGAAAGGGGAATATCTCAAACGCAACACTTCAGGTCAAGTCCATAAACTCGAATTGTTTTTCAGGGAATACCCCTATCCGGACATGGAACAGAAAATCAAAATGGGCCAGGAGATAGGGTGGGAGCCTCGGAAGGTCAAGTGCTGGTTTGAAAACAAACGAACCCGGCTGAAGCAGCAACGCGATCGGCACGAGTTAGCGGTTGTAAGGGAGGAAAATGAAAAGCTTCGAATAAAAAACACTCAGTACAAAAAAGCTCTAAGCATCGCTATTTGCCTGGAGTGCGGTAACCCTGTTCCCACGGACGGAGTATTCACTGAAGAGCCAGATCTGGGGGTTTATAATGCTCATTTGTTGCAATGCCCTTCGCAACATCTTTCGGAACAGGCGGGTACCGCCGAGGATCTACAAGAGGAAACTAGTGCTATAAGGTCAAAGTCGACGCCCATTGTGGAAGGGAACATGCGTCATGACAAGTCGAGTCCGCTCGATGATGAACTCACCATCATGACCAGCCGATCTGAGACCACTAAATCCCCTCCAGAGCAACCCCCAACACGACCAGATTCCGAGAAGAGTAACCGCCAAGTTGCTGACACCACTTCGGCTAGCAAGAAAATAAGATTTCGTTGGACCCCGGAGTTTCATAGCAAATTTGTTGATGCAGTTCAACAGTTGGGGATCAGTTTTGCTTGCCCATTGCGCATACTCGAAATCATGAACGTGCCGGGACTGACTAAAAATATGGTCAAGAATCACCTTTGGCGCTACAAGAAACTACTGAGAGATGGACGAGCGTCGCTAGACCAAGATAGAGGCGGTTCAACACGACCAGATTCCACGAAGAGTAGCCGCCGAGTTGCCAACCCTACTTCGGCTAGCAAGAAAACAAGGTTTTATTGGACCTCGGAGCTTCATAGCAAATTTGTTGATGCAGTTCAACAGTTAGGGATCAGTTTGGCTCGCCCATCGCGCATACTCAAGATCATGAACATGCCGGAATTGGATAGAAATAAAGTCAGGAACCACCTTTGGTGCTACAAAAGACTACTGAGAGATGGACGAGTGGCGCTAGACCAAGAGAGAGGCAGTTCAAGTTTAAACGATGAGCATGGCTGTGATCGCAATCCTCATGAAGCAGGAAGCATCCAATCACCTCTTAACACCGATGGGACTGACAATTACACGGTCGATTGTTCAGGCATCAATCAGAGTACTCCCATGGGTTATCCCAGTACTCCTCAGGAGTATGTACCGCAATTTCAGCAAATCGGGACTCCCCAGTCTGAGCACCGACTGGCCGTTAATACTAGTCCTACAGCGGATCTAACACTGGCAGGAGATGCACATACAATCTTGCGAGACGATTACGGAGATTCCGGCTCGAAGAATCAGGTGGTCCATGACGAAAATGGCAAAAAGATTCCTTCTCCAGTAGTCGACAATACTCAACCTGAGTGTCAGTCGCTCGATGGTTCAGACGATCTCCTTGAAAACATCTATTCTTGGTTCGATCGGCTGAATTCCCCCCTGAGTTACCCTGGTACTCCCCAAGAGTATGTACAACAATTTCAGCAGGTATGGACTCCCCAATTTGAGCACCAACCGATCGTTAGTGTTATTCCTACGGCGAATCCAGCATCGGGTACAAACCTACTGGACAACGATGAAAATACCAACTCGAGAAGTGAGGTTGTTCATGTCGAAAGTAGTGTGAGGAACCCATCGCCAACGGTTGAGGATGCCCGACTTGGGCGTCAATGGCTTGAAATTTCAAGCGAGTCCCTCAGTGAGCAACTCGGCGTGTGGATCACGCATAAACCGAGAAACCAGGTTGTTCATGCCGAAAATGGGAGAAGTCTGTCACCAGCAATTAAGGATGCTCAACTTGGACGACTCGAGCGGTCGGACGATCTCCTGAATGAGCAACTCAGCCTATGGGTCAAGCATTTTGGAACAAGTGCATCTTCGCAGTCGTGACCGGTACCGGCGACCGGACATCTGGTTCGAAGCTCGTGTGCTAAATCATTAGAAGGCTCAGGAGAGTGAGAGGTGAATACATCGAATGAATGTGTTACGGATTTCGTTGTAAAGTTCCCGCGGGAACATTGTAATTAACGCTGAAAACTAACCGCTCTGAGTGTCAACATTACCCTTTGAACGTCTTCGAGCCAAGGGCCATGGATTAATCACTTAATCCGTGGAGCAAATTCCATGAACGATGACTATCACCCGCGGAGCATAATGGGATCTACCCCCATTCAGCACGAAATACGTTTGGTCACGAAGCCTCCCATTTGGTAAAACGATGTATCGTTCCTAAACGATCTTCAACCGAATACCAAAGTAATGTCTCATTTCTTTCCCTTCTCAGGTGTTAAACGTGGATAAATCACCCAAGGAGCCATCTGTTCAAATAACAAAACAGACGTTGCCCAACCGGGGGCAGCTGAACCATTGATATTGCAAATATTCCAAGCATGGATAAGCGGATTTGATAGACGTGGTTCATATCAATACGCGACGTCAAAACGGGATGAGAACCAAGAGTAAAGTTGTATTGTCCCAATTTGTCTTCAATTTGGGAATATGAGTTAACACTTGCTATTTATCCTTGATAGGGACTCACCATCAAGGAGGACAAATTTTGACAACCTGTGTGCACTCGCAGGGGCACACGACCGAGGGTAAGATGTATCGTTCTAATTTTTTGAAAAATTCATGAACGAACAATAACATGTTTCTTCCGCATTTTCAGGGATCTCCAGCCGCGGGGGACAGGTAAGTATCCCTTTCCCCAATCCATTGAAAATGTTGAATAAAAAATAGAGAAGAAAAGAAAAGCTTTTAGAATCTGATGTCTAGAAAAGACATAGGATTCTAACTTCATTGGCATTCATGTTTTGAAACATGAGGTTATCTGAACATGCATTGGGCATCATAAAATCCCATTGACGGGTAAAATTTTTGGAGAAAACGAAAGAGATTTTTCTAATCAAAAGTTGTTCAAAACTTTCAAAAGGACGTTTTCTCAAAAGACGAGAGGCAAAGCCTAGTCCAAACACGTCCTATACACACTTAAGAGAGAAATGGAGCGGATAAGACAGCAGAATCTGGACCTACGGAAGTAGGGACCATTCGCAGCGATTACATGGGTTGGGACGACGGAGGCATTCGTTTCATATCCCCAAATACTACAGGTGACCATTGACAACCCCTTCGAACGGCGGTTTTCATTCTCAACCCTGTCAAGAGCCACCCCACATTGGGGCAAAATGGAGGTGAGTCCAGCAACATCAGGAGAAAATGGTTAGAAATTTTCTTGCTCGGACTAACATCAATCTTTGTGTGTTGTTTATATGGTAATCCAAATGCCATAGGATGATGAGAAGCATTCATTTCTCTATCCCACACACCATATCCTTTGCATAGCCAAGTTGAGCCTGCAAATTCATTTCATAAACCCATTGGTGATCATTGCAAGTTCCAAAACAAAGGAAAATCACTTCAAAAATGGAAGAGTTCAAGACTCAGGGATTACGAAGAGAATTCCCGGACTGATATTTAAAGCATGTTTAGACTATATGTCTAACATGATCCCATGAAGATGAGAAAAAAAGCGGGATTCCAAAAATGAATGAGAAAAATCCACCGCATCAAGAAAAAGCAAAGTGCCTGGTAAAAGCGAGGCCGATGCTCGTGCAAGCTGTTTGCTTGATTCCCAGTGAAACTTGGATGGGAAAAGAGAAAATTCCTAAAGGAGTCAGATAAAAGGACTGCTCTCCAAATGATGTCAAGCGCGGAGGAAAGGCGCAGACAGAGTTGTCAACCTTCTCAATGCGACAAGAGACGCTCTCTAAAGGACTTGTGCACACCTCAAAAGCGGTTGCACACCTCAAAAACTGAAGATGCAGAATGGAAAAGACAGGTGACAAATTTGCAATGATCACCAATGTCAATCCCCTCATAAATTCTGGGCCAAAAACAAGCCTTTTTCAGTCCCCAATCCTACCAACATCATAACCCTGAAACAGTCTTCTCTGACTAAGACACTTGGGTTAACATATTGCTTAACTCGAAGAAGTACGAGCAAGACTATTTCTTTCTCATTTTGCAGGGTTCTTGACTTGTAAACCCGGAGCAGATGGTGAAGGATTTCATTCAATGGCCTCGACTCCAAAGCAGGTCCCCCTTGAAAACCAATATCCAAGCCCAACATTACGGTCCCGTGGAAGACCTCCCGACCGATCAAAATGTATGCGCTGCGAATGAGCCTAAAACCCAGGCACAGGTTAGTAGGGAATTGAATGCATCCCCTATAAAAAACCACTATATCAAAACAGGTGAGAAGACCTCATTGTCGAGAAATATTCCAATTGATTGTTTTGAACAAACTCTTTTTGGAACTTTCAAACTGTTGATCCAGATTTTCCACGCAAGGAATTTGTGATCACGTTTGCATGTTGTAAGAATGCTTTGGATAACCTCCAGCATCAAAATGCACATTTCATGACTAAAACTTAAGTCATAAAATTTTGTCAATTGGACAATTATTGTCTTCCCAAAGATTACTAACGTTTTCTCGGTGAAGAAAAATCTTTTAGGCTCAAACTTCTGCAGGATACCTGGAGAACCCAGCTCCCAGAATGTCGCCTCAACAGACCCAAGTGAAGCTTTGTCAAGATAAAATCTTTCACTGCTTCAAAACTGAATTCCCGGCGAATTTCGGGATCTTTCAAAAAAAGGGGTGAGGATATAACCCTTTTTCAAAAGAAGTCAGCAAACTGTCCCAACAGACGTGGAGAACCCTCGTCCTAGGACACCCTTTTCAAAATTTAGGCAGTCTCACCGGACGTGGAGAACCCTCGTCGTGAGACCCCTTTCAAAATTCAGACAGTCTCATCGGACGTGGAGAACCCTCGTCATGAGACCCCTTTTCAAAATCAAAATAATGGTAGAAACCGCCTGAAGGGTCAATCAAAGGTAGAAACCGCCTGAAGGGTCAAAACAAAGGTAGATACCGCCTGAAGGGTCAACCATGGTAGAAACCGCCTAAAGGGTCAACCAAAGGTAGAAACCGCCTGAAGGGTCAATCCAAAGGTAGATACCACCATAAGGATCAATCCCATGGTCCGATCCACCATACGGATCAAAGCTTTGACTAATTCTAAATGTCGGAGAAGTTATTTTCCTAGGTAAGCCTTGCTGTAGGTGAACCGCTTATGGTCTGATCCACCATACGGATCGAAATCCTTGGCAAATCCCAAAGCGTGGGATACGCCTTCCTTAGGTTCCTACCAGTTAGGAATCCCCATAATGGTATGACCTACCATACAAGTCAAAGCTTAATCTCCCTAGGATAAAATGATGAGTCCTAGGTATCCTCTTGAAAGTTATCGCAACCGGCAGCATCCGACAGGTGAGCTTCAGGTAAACCTCTCTCAATCCAACCCATGTTCGAATTGCAAGAGTAAACCGGTGATTAATTTGGGCGTTCATCAAAAAGGCTTAAAGATCCGATGTCATAGCATTTCTTTTCCCCAGTCAAGTCGGTTAAGATTCAGGTATCATTTTGTCTTTGAAAGCAACCTCTGACGAGCTCACTCTCAAAGAGGGGCAGCTGTTGACACCTGATTTTTGACCATCTTTTATTTTAGTTTTTATTTCTAAAATTAGTTAAAAATAGCAAAAAAAGGTCAAAAATTGCAAAATCAACTTTGGAAGCCTTAGCCTAGCCTTAGGAACCAATTTTGAACAAAAAATATTTTTTGTATTTTTTAATATTTTTTGTTATTTATTTAATTATTAAAAATAACCAAAAAATCAGAAAAATACCATCCGTGGTCAGAAAATTACAAACAAATATTCAGAAATTTTATTTTAATTCCCCCTTTAATATTTTCACTTTTTATTAGGGAAATTTGGCTCGATTCATGGGGTTCCTTCACAAACCTAAAACTGAAACGAGCCTAAAAAATCCCTTTCGAGTCTTTTAATTTTCAATTCTTGGTTTTTATAAGCTATGACATTGTATTATAAAGTCTTGAAGTGCAATTAGGTCAATTTGCCCTCCAATTTGATCAATTTTAAACAAAAGGGCTTAATTGCATAATTTTCTTTCAATTTAGTCCCCGGTTTCACAATTTCTGAAATTAAATTTCGTATGGGCATACCCATTGAAATTAAACACCTCTACCCAATATTTTTCATCGTGCTGAATACATTGGTGGCCTCAATTTTGACTAATTTGGTCATTTAGGCCCTCGATTGAGCAAAAATCATTTTCGGATCCTAGGGACAATTTGGGGTTTTCACTAAATTCGAATCAATTGATTCTAGAAAATACCCCTATTTGATAGAAAACATGTCAAGGAGTCCGATTTTGGTGTCAATTGTATGAAAATGGGTTAATTTGAGACCCAATTTGACGAAAGTGACCGAACCGGGCCGGTCGGGTCAGGCCCGACCCGACCCGGTCCGGACCGGGTCTGCAACTCAGTGTTGCAGACCCGTGCGGTGCCAAAACAGGAAAGAAAAAGAAGGAAAGAGGGGAGATCGGCAGGATTTTTTTTAAGGAAAGAAACGACGATCGTGGGCGACAAAAAGGCGAGTGGTCGAGGAGGAAGAAAAGCCGGTCGGCCACGGCGGGAAAAAGGAAGGCTCGGTTGAATGAAGAGGGGGGCCGAGAGGAAGAAAAAACAGGGGGGAGGAGATCTTGGCGGAGCGGCGAGAAGCGAGGCAGAACCAGCGTCTTGGATCTTCAGTAGATCATCGTCAAAGCTTCAGCTACCATCCTCAATCTCGGGATAGTCTTTATTTCGCGTCGAGAAACGCCGAGGACGCGAACCCAAGCTTCGCCGGCCGCGATTCCGGACCGCAAGCTCGACGGGCAGCTTCGAGCCATCACCGAGGAATGGGTGATCTCAGGTAAGTCTTCTGACCCCCCATAGATGTTCCCTGAACGATTAGAATCAAGCTTCAAGTAGCAAAATTTTTCTGCATATTTTCGCCGGAGGGGGAACTGAGGAGGTCCGGTCCGCTGTTTTTGACGTACGCATGGCATTGTTCTTAGTTTCATGTTGATGCCAAAGTCCTAGGGAGTCGGACGCCAAAAGAACGGGTCAAAATTACTAAGTTTCGGGGCTGTTTTGCTTTTTCCGGCGAGATTTCCGGCGACATCGCCGGAAATTTCACTATTCATCGTCTTCTCCGGCGAAGTCGCCGGCGGTCAACGGTCAACAGTCAACAGTCAACGGTCAACGGTCAACAGTCAACAGTCAACGGTCAAAAAATCCGACGGTCCAGGACGCGCCACGTGTCTCGATCTGGGACGTCCGTTCGAAGCTTTCGGAACGGCGTCGTTTTGACCATGGGGGAAGCGGGCCGGGCTTGGGTCGCGGGTCCGGGTCGGGGGCCGGATCTGACCCGGCCCAGAAAATTAGAATAATAATAATAATAAATAATAAAAAATAATAATAATAATAAAAAATTCAAAAATCAATAAAAAAAAATGGAAAATCACAAAAAATTCAAAAAAATTCGAAAAATTCAGAAAAATTCTAAAAAATTCCAGAAAATAGGAAATAGCCACATTCAACTGGCCATGACCTGTTTCGGGTCTTTCGACCCCCGATCTTTCCAAAAATGACGGTTTCGCCCTTCCGGCAAATCGTTTTTTTTGAAAATCACAAAAAAAAAAAAAAAAAATTCTAAAAAATCCAGGAAAATCCTAAAAAATAGGAAACGGCCACAGACAACTGGCCAGGACTCATTCCGGGTGTTTTGAACCCCGAACCTTCTTAAAATGACGATTTCTCCCTTTGGGCGAATCGTCTTCCAAAAATTGATTGTGATTGATAGGAATAGTCGTCCAACCTGCATGAACTCTTATTCAGGAAAATCACTCGCGTTAGGTACCGAAAGGGCGTTGGGTAATGACACCAGCGTAACCAAGTCCCCGAACCCAAAATCTCTGGTTCCGCAGAACTGATCGATCTCTCCCAATCGGTCAGTAAGGTTCCCGGTCTACCCTCCAAGAAAGACCGGTGGCGACTCCAAATGCATGTACAAGTTGCACATGTCACCACGACCACACTAAGGCCGAAAGTGATCGACTCTTATCGTCGTATCCCTCAAAAATACTCCCGCCGCGATTTGGTATGGGCCTGGGAGGGCTCGCGCCGATCCAAGACCTGCGATCGGTAATCCATTAGCCGCGTCCGCCTCCGGACGGGTCGCGACACCAGTTACAAGGAGCTTCGGTATTTTCTAAATAGACTTGAGAACGGGGTATCATCAGTTGAGGATTAAGAAAGAGGATATTCCAAAAACGGCTTTTAGAACGAGATATGGGCATTATGAATTTACGGTGACTCCTTTTGGGTTGACTAATGCTCCAACTGCATTTATGGATTTAATGCATCGAGTGTTTAAGGATTATCTGGATCGCTTTGTCATAGTATTTATTGATGACATTTTGATTTATTCGAGGAGTAATGAGGAGCATGAAAGGCATTTGAGAACGGTTTTACAGACCCTGAGAGAACACTCGCTTTATGCAAAAGTTAGCAAGTGCGAGTTTTGGCTGAATAAGGTGGAATTTCTTGGCCATATAATATCTAGTGAAGGGATATCTGTAGACCCTACGAAAATCGAGGTAGTGATAAATTGGCCTAGACCTACGACGGTTATGGAAGTTCGAAGTTTTCTGGGATTGGCTGGCTATTATATACGCTTCGTAGAAAAGTTTTCGTCTATAGCTATGCCATTGACGTAGTTAAGTAAGAAACTTATGAAGTTCGAATGGACGAACAAGTGTGAAAGGAGTTTTCGAGAGCTTAAACATTGGTTGACGACTGCACCTATTCTTACAATTCCGTCTGGACCCGGAGGCTTTGAGATTTATAGCGATGCCTCGCTAAAGGGTTTGGGATGCGTACTTATGCAACACGGAAGGGTAGTAGCGTATGCTTCGTGACAATTGAGACCCCATGAAATGAACTATCCAACGCATGACTTAGAGCTAGCTGCGATTATTTTCGCCTTAAAAATTTGGAGACATTACTTATGTGGCGAAAGGTTTCAAATATTTACGGACCATCAGAGTTTAAAGTACTTATTTTCTCAAAAGGAATTGAATATGAGGCAACACCAATGGATGGAGCTGCTTAAGGATTATGATTGTGATATTTTATACCATCCTGGGAAAGCGAATAGAGTTGCTGACGCACTTAGTCGGAAGTCTAGCATTACGCACTTATTAGTTAAAGGTTGGTCAGTACTTGAAGGACTGAGAGACTCCGAGTTTAAGCTGGAAGTTTGTCAATTGTCCAGTCTGGTGGCGACCTTGAGAATAGAACCTGAGATCCAAGAAAGGATAAAAACCTTATAGCCTACGGACCCAGAAATCCAGAAGATCCTCGAAATGGACGCAACGAAAAGAAGACAAGAGTTCCAAGTACTAGAGGACGGAATTTTGAAATTTCGAGGGCGTCTGTGCGTGCCTAATGACGAAGAGCTTCGAGGAAAGATTTTGTCTGAGGCTTACAGAAGTAATTACAGTATCCACCCAGGTAGTATGAAAATGTACCAGAACATGTGTCAGTATTACTGGTGGAACGGGATGAAAGTGGATGTGGCTAAGTACATAGCAAGGTGTTTAACATGCCAATAAGTAAAAGCTCAGCACTGTAAGCCGGGTGGATTGCTACAGCCATTGGAGATTCTGGAATGGAAGTGGGAGCACGTGACTATGGATTTTGTAATGGGACTACCGCGGAGTCAGAGAGGACATAATTCGATCTGGGTAGTGGTGGACAGATTGACCAAGTCTGCACATTTTATTCCGGTAAGAAAGGACTTTGCGATGGATAAGTATGCCAAGCTGTATATGCGTCACATTGTGCGACTGCATGGAGTACCTATAACCATTACGTCAGATCAAGATCCTAAGTTCACAGCGAATTTTTTGAAGAGCCTTCAGGATGCCTTGGGAACCAGACTACAGTTTAGTACGGCATATCACCCACAAATAGACGGACAGTCGGAAAGGACAATTCAGACGCTCGAGGATATGTTGCGAGCATGTGTTATAGATTTTAAAAGTGGATGGGAAGACCATTTGCACTTAGTAGAGTTCGCATATAACAATAGTTTTCAGCAAAGCATTGGAATGGCTCCTTTTGAAGCACTCTATGGTAGAGCCTGTAGGACTCCTTTGTGCTGGGATGAAGTAGGGGAAATGAGCATGACAGGTCCTGAACTGGTAGAACGGTCAGTGGAGGCAGTGAAAGTGATCAGAGATAGATTAAAAATAGCACAAAGTCGCCAGAAGAGTTATGTTGATAAGCGACGTAAGCCCTTAGAGTTCCAAGTTGGTGATCACGTTTTCCTCAAGGTGTCGCCAATGTGAGGCTTGTCTCATTTCGGAAAGAAAGGGAAGTTGAATCCGAGATATGTAGGCCCATTCGAAATTTTGGAACGGATTGGAACTTTGGCATATAGACTTGCTTTGCCGCCTACTTTATCTCAAGTACATAACGTTTTCCATGTATCAATGCTAAGGAAGTACGAGCCGGACCCGACACACGTGTTGGATTATGAAACTATCGAAGTTGACGACAGAGTGTCCTATGCGGAAAAGCCAATCAAGATCGAAGATAGAAAAGAGCAAGTTCTGAGGAACAAGACGATACCATTGGTCAAAGTAGTTTGGGAGCACCATGGAATCGAAGGCGCTACATGGGAAAGCGAGGAAACGATGAGGCGTCATTACCCTCACTTGTTCGAGCAGCTGGATTTATTATAAATTTCGAGGACGAAATTTTTGTAAGGGGGGAAGAGTTGTGACATTATGGTTTTCCTGTCATTTCGAGACTTTTTACTGAGAATGTATCTAACGATGTAATTTAGTCTTATCTCGCTCGGATCTGATCAATCTCGAGTTAACCGACCATAACGGAAAGGCTATCGCAAGATAAGGTACGTGGACCTAGGGAACTCAAATAGGAAATGGTACTTTGGCCATAAGGATTGACGAGGGAGTATTTAGAACCATTAAGGGTCGATCTAAGAACGATTAAGGAAGGCATTGCGAGCGTTATACGATTGGGACGCGGGTGATACCGTTTAGCCAATGTATAATTTGCAAAAATTCTCCTAAATCGAACGATAACGATCGAGACCGTTGGAGCTAGTAATAAGCCCTCGCAATTACATGACAACCAAAGTCGCCGTAAACTAACGAGCCCTAAGTGTGATGAGAATCACAGTGTCGATATGCGTAAGTCTGCAAAAGCTGCCCGTCAGTTCTGGATAGCTTGAAATTTCATTCGACAGAGAATTGACCCAGAGACGAGTCTCGAAATTAGGAAATGGAAAAATGAGAATTCCAACATTCTATTTGTTTGGACGTCACCACATCGAAGGAAAATTTTAATCGGAAAAATGACGTTTCGGACGACGAGGACGAAGTTACCATTTTGCCCTCAAGTCTTGGCCTTTTCTTAATAAATGGACAAGGGCTTTTTGAACAATTACCCCACCTCAAGGCTGCCGAAAATAAGAGTGATTGGTGGCCATTGGATGAGTGTGATTAGTGACAACAAGACAAGTGTCAATGGATGGTTAAGTGGCATTAATTGGTTAACTTTTTACATACCATTCTTCTTGGTTGACCATCAAATTGGTGTGGATTTCCTCCTTCTCCATCTTCCTCAACCGAACACCCTCCAAGCTGCCATCTTCTTCTTCTTTTTCTTCCTCCTTTCCTTCGGCCGAGAATCAGAGCTGCCCGACGCTTCTGCCAGTCCACTTCGCCTCGTCGACCGCCACTTTCGGCCACCGCCTGACCTCGCACCGACCACCATAGTCAAACCCTGCCTCTTGCCTACCATCTCCAAGTGGAAGCTCGGCGTTTGGCCACCGGTAGAGCCCCAGCCAACCATTCTCCCGAGAGTCGATGGATTTTGTTGCAGTTGGTGGTAGGTTGTCGTTTGGCCTTCATAAGACCTCGATTTGCTTCCAATTTTCGATCAAATTGTGTAGACATGTAGGACACTTATATTCTGAGCTGAGGTGAAAATTTTGGCTAAGTTTGATGGAGATTTGTTGATGAAATGGTGATGTGTTTGAAGGGAAGAAACTGACCGGCGGTGGACTTGAAGGAAACGGCTCTGATTTTGGACTTTCGAGTGTCGGCTTGGCACGGAATTTTCGGTGAGGCTCCCTAACACATAGGACTTGATGTTAGCAAGTGAATTGAGTGAAGAATTGAGGTTTATTGTTGGATTGTGGATTGTTTAGTCGAGTTTGAAAGAGAACCGAAAATACCCTGTTTCGGTTCTGTGCAAACCGAGATCTTAGGGGCTGTTAAGGATGTCGCCAAGCTCCAAATTTATCGTTGGGGCATACTAGAATGTTCATTAAGATGTTATTAAGGTTTACGCTCCGTGGTTCGACGATTGGATGAGAAAAATTGTTAAATTGGTTGGATTTCCCTAGGTTATACGGCTGCCCTGTTTTGGACCCTCAAGGCCGAACCCTTGTTGTGCTAGAGAGGAGGATTTTGTTGAATTGAGCCTAAGGTAAGGAGTCTCTAAACCTTGGTGAGGACGATAGGCCTCGAGAGGATGAATTGGCTTCGAATTGAATGAGTTTTCATGAGTTATTGTGTAATTGTTCGACGTTTGTTATGGTGAGTCGATGATTGCTCGAATGCTTGCTAAATGCTCATACTTTGTGTCGATGCCACTTTGGAGTAATGAATTTGATTGTCTCGAGTACTATAGACACTTAGTCCTTGCATGGGCTTATATTCGATCATGATGTCTTGAGTTGAAATGATAATTGGCATGCTTGAAAACTCATGGTGTCCTAATGCGTTGAGACGCGGGACGAGATTTATGTGTGTTGACACAGAGCTGGAATGGCATGGAAAACCTGATGTGTTTAACGCGGGTTTGTCAATTTGATGATCTGAGGCATAATGACGCGGATCAAGCCTGAGGCGTAATGACGCGGGCGTGAATTATGAGAAAATTCTAATGAGTGGAATGCATAGCTTAGACTAGTGATTCATGCAGGACTTGATTGATGTGTTTTGGTGACTTGAATGTGTGATTGTCAATTATTGATTTATGTATGGCATGTTATTACTGATGAGTGCACTGTATTGTCGAGTGCATGTTCTTGTTATTTATTCACATTCATTTGGGTGTACTGTTAGCCTGACCTAGGGTTAGGACTTATTACTGAGATGTAAATCTCACCCCATCGTGGGACCTTGCCACTTTGGAGTAATGAATTTGATCGTCTTGCGTACCATAGACACTTAGTCCTTGCATGGGCTTATATTCGACCATGAAGTCTTGAGTTGAAATGATAATTGGCATGCTTGAAACTCATGGTGTCCTGATGCGTTGAGACGCGGGACGAGATTTATGTGTGTTGACACAGAGCTGGAATGGCATGGAAAACCTGATGCGTTTAACGCGTGTTTGTCAATTTGATGATCTGAGGCGTAATGACGCGGATCAAGCCGAGGCGTAATGACATGGGCGTGAATTATGAGAAAATTCTAAAGGGTGGAATGCATAGCTTAGACTAGTGATTCATGCAGGACTTGATTGATGTGTTTTGGTGACTTGAATGTGTGATTGTCAATCATTGGTATATGTATGGCATGTTATGACTGATGAGTGCACTGTATTGTCGAGTGCATGTTCTTGTTATTTATTCACATTCATCTGGGGGTACTCTTAGCCAGACCTAGGGTTATGACTTATTACTAAGATGTAAATCTCACCTCGTTGTGGGACCTTGTCACTTTGGAGTAATGAATTTGATTGCCTCGCGTACCATAGACATTTAGTCCTTGCATGGGCTTATATTCGATCATGAAGTCTTGAGTTGAAATGATAATTGGCATGCTTGAAAACTCATGATGTCCTGATGCGTTGAGACGCGGGACAAGATTTATGTGTGTTGACACAGAGCTGGAATGGCATGGAAAACCTGATGCGTTTAACGCGGGTTTGTCAATTTGATGATTTGAGGCGTAATGACGCGGATCAAGCCTGAGGCGTAATGACGCGGGCGTGAATTATGAGAAAATTCTAAAGGGTGGAATGCATAGCTTAGACTAGTGATTCATGTAGGACTTGATTGATGTGTTTTGGTGACTTGAATGTGTGATTGTCAATCATTGGTTTATGTATGGCATGTTATGACTGATGAGTGCACTGTATTGTCGAGTGCATGTTCTTGTTATTTATTCACATTCATCTGGGTGTACTGTTAGCCTGACCTAGGGTTAGGACTTATTACTGAGATGTAAATCTCACCCCGTCGTGGGACCTTACGTTTCAGACCCTAAGCCTTAAGGATGCTACCGACATGTCTAGGCGATCCTAAGGAGATGACAGCATATTTTGATGAGTTCCCTGACGGTCGAGGTACCGTGTTTGTGAGAAAGTGTACAGTTGTTTGGGTCGATGAGGGGGTAAAGTCTGGAAACCACATAGGTTCGAGGCCTGGTTTCGTAGGGTAGGCGATGTCACTACTGGTCCATTGCAGTCCACGGAGGTGCCTCGAAGGGTCGTCCCGAGCTGGTGCCATCCCACTCGGGATTCTGTAGAAGTAAAGATATCCGTTGCAGGTTCGAGGAACATGCCGAAGAAGACCCCCACTAAGGAGGACACTGTTGAGGTGATCGTGATCGAGGCCTCAGAGGATGAACTGGAGGATGATACGATAGATGACACTGTGGATGTACGCTCCGAGACCTTTTCGGACTACGAGCCTACCGAGGATGCAGACGGGACTGATGGGTCTAGTGGTTCGACCTAGGGGTTTCCAGACTTTGCTTTTCATTTTTTTTTTGTGTTACCCTCGTTGGTCTGTAACCTTTTGGGGACTTAGGTATAGCGGTATCTTTTGGATGGGTCCCGACCGTCCCAATCCGCCTGCATTTTTAGTAGATCTGCGCTTTTGTTTCAGAACTCGAGTTGATGTTTATAGTTATGTTATGATCTCGTTATCCATGTCCCCTTCTTTTGCGTACGAAGGAGTAGTTTCTTTTCGTTTCCGCTTGTTCATATACTTCATGCATCTAGTGTCATGTGAGTCCTGGGAACCAAGAGCTCGACTTGGGAAGTTGCGCTTGCGCGCTCGAGGGAGCGGGGCGTGACAGTACTCGAAAATATGAATGGCATGAGATAATGCAAGATCACGAATGAGCAGATTTTTTTATTTTATTTTTTCTAATTTTCAACAATGAAATATGTATGAGATAATGTGGGCGCAAGCTGGCCCGGACACCTCGGTTACAAAAAAAAAGATGTATGAGATAAAAGATATGCATGATATGAAAATGATATATATATTTTTAAAATATGGAATGCAAGATATGATACTCGAAAATATGAAGTGAATATATAAAATTTGAAAAGATGCATGAGGATGTGCCGAATTTTCTGGAGGTTTTTTTTTTAATCTTTTTGTATGCAATTTTCAGCTAGATTTAAAAAAAAATATCCTAGATTTGATCCTCTTGACCTCATTTTCCACAATAAAATTAATGAGATGAAGTTTCTAAGAACTCTTTATCTTCCTATTGATTTAATTAGATATAATTTCTAGAAAAATGTATCTTGCTAAATTTTTTAGGAATTTTAAGTTTATTAGAAAATTCAGATTAGGAAGGATATCAATCAAATCAGATAATCTAGGATAGCGATCACAGCAAAACAAAGCAAATCAACAATTTTCTTCTTGCGACTTAAAAAATATATATTCCTAAATCTAAAATCGGCTTTTGAAAGATAACAAATCGGATCTAAATGGCCATAGATTAGATTTGCTAACTTTCCCATTCTTTTCTAAATCGAAGAATCGTTCCCAAATGATAACGGGAGGAATCGTCCGATTTAACATAAATGTTGTCTATTAGGAAAAGTAATCTTCCTAATTTAGATTTAGAATTTTTTAAATTTAGAAAAATATGCAAGATATATCATTGATTCACAATCGGAATAATATCAGCAAATCAAATTTAGACAAGCTAACTTGCCTAATACAAAGTGTTGCGGATATCGATTCCCAATTTCAAAGTGAGGATCGGAGAATGAACGGTTCGCGTGTGATGACTTAGACTCCCATGTGATGGTGCCTAATCTTCTCGGTAAAGCTGCAAGTATTGTGAATCAATTGCAATGGCTCCACAAATTATTTGCCGGTGTGGAACTGGAGTACAAACTCAGAGTCTGCTACTTCTATTTTACTTGCATAAAATAAAACCATGAAACCCACAATGCATGCAGCTTGATTCTAAGTAAAGACACACACACACACACACAAAAACATAAAGAGGTTAGATTCAATGTTTTCCTGCAAGCTCACACGTAATGCTCCAATCACTGGTCTTTCCCTTGAAGTCTTCAAGGAATGCCCGTTATCAATTCTCCACCATTCTTCTCTATCAATTGCGGCCGACCTACTGAATTATGTGTAGCCACGTTGATGTTTGTGGAGTCTACAGTTGTGAAGGAGCCAAAGAATTTAAACCGAGAATGCTTTGTTTACGAAAGATCTCTCCAAGTTTGGCCTGAGGATGACTAAGGGTCACAAGCGATGGATGGCTCGACAAGCGAGAGTGCTTCTTCGATGATCGTTGTGCTTCTTCGATGGTCTTTGTGATCAATCTGCAAGAACAGAAAGCAAATCGAGCCATACAAGAACCTCAGTTATGACTGGTTTCGAGCGACGATGAGAGGCCAGAGGGAAGCAATGACGGGCTTATCGTTGAGGTGCAGCAGCTGTTCTTGGTGTTATTGAAACAGGATGGTGACCACCAAAATCTGGCGTTGAAATCTGAATTGATGCAGCGAAGTCTGGTGCGGCGTCGATGCTGCTAGTTGGTATCGAAGACTCGATCTAGTGATGAAAAAAAGCAGTGAAGAATATAGTAAAGGAGCCTTTTCCTGTCCCTTGCTTGTGAAGCATGCACAAAGATCAGGGAAAGGAAGAAGAAGGGAGTCCTGATCTTCTACAATGTGACTTCCCTCTGACCTTCTCTCTCAATTCTGCCAAATAAAATTTTTGTGGCCGTGTATTATGATCCATGGCCCCCTAAAAAATCTGCCGTATCTTCAATTAAAGTGGTCTCCGCTAAACGTGAGCCCTACGTGTGTATTTGTAATGGTAGCTAGAGTTCACGCTTTCCATTTAATTATGAAATAGTTCCCGTTCTAAAACCTTTTCCAATTGAGTCCTTAAAAAGCTTAATTATGTTCAAATAAATCTCAATTTTGCCTCATTACTTGAAATTTTCGGCAACATGTTCCCCAATGCTTCAGCACAATTTTATTTTTTCGCTCGTAGAATCCACATGATTAATTCTGCTTGCTTCACCGCTGGTTCATTAAATGAAAATGAAAATGAATGATAAAAATAAATATGAAAATGACTTAATTGTTTTTGTTAGAGCTAAAAGATATAGCTGTAATTTTCTATGTAAAAATGATTGAAAATTTTAGTCAAAATTTAGGTGTTAACAGTCTATATTGAGTCTTTGGCAATCACCAACACAAGCTTGAGTCTCCATCGAATCGAGAGTTAATCATGAATGTCGTTCGTTCGAAATATTGCCTCCATCGCTAAATGATTGTTCTACCGCAATTGTTGAATAAGGGGTTGCTCAAATTTATTTTGCAATTAGAGCAAGAATTGGGTATTGGGTGGAACGCCTTTTTCACCAATCCAATATTGTGAAATCTGTGCTGCCTTCAGATTCATCAAACTCAAATTTGGGGAGAAAAAAAGGGAGGGGGAGGGCGCTTGAACTTAATGAATTATTATTAAGCGCATACATAGCTCCTCGAAGATAGAAAAATCAAAACCCACGTAGTTATCTTAATTTTGATAACCCCATACTTACCTCATCATCAATTATCGCTATCTGTTCCGGTACCGATGCCGGTGGTATCTCCGTCATCAAAGAATTCGGTTTCATTATTGAGATATATCTCTTGTTGTCTATATTGAGCCTTTATCCAATCATCAACACAAACTTGAGCCTCCACCGAATCGGGAGCTAATCTTGAATGTCCTTTGTCCAAAATATTGCCTCCAGTGCTAAATGCTTATTCTATCGCAACTGTCGAACAAGGAGTTGCTAAAATTTGTTTTGCAATAGAGCAAGAATTGAGTATTGGGTGGAATGCCTCTTTCACCAATCAAATATTGTGAAATCTGTGTTGCCTTCAAATTCATCAAACTCAAATTTGGGGAGAAGAAAAAAGGAGGAGAGGGGCTTGAACTTAATGAATTATCATTAAGCGCGTACATATCTCATTGAGGATAAAAAAAAAATCAAAGCTCTTGTAGTTCTCTTACCTTTGATAACCCCATACTTAACATCATCCTTTATCGTCGTTATCCGTTTCAGTACTGGTGCCGCCTTCATCAAAGAATTCGATTTTGTTATTGCTATATATCTCTTGTTGTTTATATTGAGCCTTTGTCCAATCATCAACACAATCTTGAGCCTTCACCAAATTGAGAACTAATCTTGAACGTTGTTCATCCAAAATATTGCCTCCATCGCTAAATGCTTATTCTACCGCAATTGTCGAACAAGGAGTTGCTAAAATTTATTTTGCAATTAGATCAAGAATTGGGTATTGGGTGGAATGCCTCCTTCATCAATCAATATTGTGAAATCTGTCTTCAGATTTATCAAACTCAAATTTAGGGAGAAAAAAAGGAATAAATTATCATTAAGCGTCTATATATCTCCTTGGGATAAAAAATCAAAGCCCATATAGTTCTCTTACATTTGATAACCCAGTACTTACCTCATCTTCAATTGTCACTACCCGTTCCAGTACCGGTGCCAGTGATCTCTCCATCATCAAAGAATTCAACTTCATTATTTCTGATATATCTCTTGTTGTCTATATTGAGCCTTTGTCCAATCATCAACACAAGTTTGAACCTCCACTGAATCGGGAGCTAAACTTGAACGTCGTTCGTCCAAAATATTGCCTTCAATGCTAAATACTTGTTCTATTGCAATTTTCGAACAAGGGGTTGCTAAAATTTATTTTGCAAAATAATTGGGTATTGGGTGGAATGCCTCTTTCATCAATCCAATATTCTGAAATCTGTGTTGCTTTCATATTCATCAAACTCAAAAGAAACAGTTAGATAACTCTCTATTTTAAAATTACTTCCTATTGCTTTCTTTTTCTTTTTTTCCTATGCAACAAAAGTTAGTACCATATACTAATTTTACTTATGTTCCCACTTTATATGCCACTAGATTGAAAAGATTCACTGTCACATAGATTATATGTACTATAAAATTCATTATATAATTTTCGTGTACAATGCTCACTTTAGTGCCAATATTTTTTTTTGATCACTTAAGTGCCAAAATCGGAGAAAAACGATCATTTAAGTACCAATTCCTGAAAAAAAAATCCACATGGAATTTTTAATTAATTTTTTAATAAAAAGTCAATCCACATGACATTCACGTGGAATTTTTTTAAAAAAATTCAATCCACATTTATGCCATGTGTAAATCATTTTACAAAATAAGCAAAAATATTTTTAAAAATTGAATTAAATTTTAAAAAATCTTTGTAATCTAAAAAAAAAAAAAGAGGGCAAGGGCTTCAGCCTTCACCGCCGCCACCCACCATCGACGGCAATGGTTGACGACGAGTAGGGGCTGGTTGACCTGGTTCGGTGACCCCTAACCACTGATCGGCGGGGTGAGGGTTGCTTGCCAAGGGCTGGCAACGGCCATTTGCCCTCGCCCAGATCTGGGTGAGGGTCGTGGCCCTTACCCAGGTCGGAAGCCTGGCCATGGGCCTCCATTGGCGGGGGTCGGCCGCCATTGGTGACCAGGCCTAGGCGAGGGCTGCTGGCCCTCGCCCGACCTGGGGAAGGCCGCGACCCTCGCCCAGATCTGGGCAAGGGCTGCTGGCCCTTACTAGCCCTCAGCGGGGCAACCCTTGCCTCACCCACTAGTGGCCGGAGGCTGCCGACCCTGGTCGACCAACCTCTACATGGCCGGCGGCGGTAGGGCGGCGACAACGAGGGCTGTGAAAGCCCTTGCCGTTGCAGCTCATCTTGATTTTTTTTTGTTTACTTTTTTTGTTATTTAGTCAATTTTGCAATTATAAATGCCGAAGTTATGCTTTTTAGGTTTTTTTAAATTATTTTCAGTTTTTAGCTTATTGGTGTAATTTTTTAATTAATTTTTTACTTTTGTTATTGCTGATTGGCATTTCCGGCGTGCCACGTATGATTTTTGGCAAGCCACATCGGACTTATCATTGAAATAATCATTTTTAAAAAAACTAACACTTAAGTGTTCCAAAAAATATATATTAGCACTAAAGTAAGCACCGTACTCAAATATTGGCATTCCAGGTGTTCTTCTGCCTATAATTCTATTATTACATTTTTAAACCTTATTTGCATAGTTCTAATATTTACCTCATCAATTAAATGTAAACATTCATAATACATATTTAAATAATCACCTAAATCATCTAATTTACAATGTGGATAAAAAAACACAAGCAACTAAATAAATAATAGGAATTTTTCCATAATAATGTAGCCATTTTGTTTGCATTGTTCTAATAGTGTCATTTAATTCTAAGTCATTTTCATTTTCTTCAAAAATTCCAACAATATTAATACATTCCATTAGAAATAAATGCGTAGTAGGATAATACATATTGGATAAAGTATAAGTTGCATCATTGAAAGCTTTTAAAATATCTAAAAAAAAATTGTAAATATCTCATTCTTGTGGGTATAAATTAATTTGAGTTATATTATGTGGAATTGCACATAATAAATTTTTATATGCAAAAGATTCGTTAAGCAACTCGTAAATAGAATTCCAACGATTTAGAATATCTCTTGGAAATCTTTTTGATTTTTTTTCCATTTGTTCTACAAAATTTAACCACTCTGTCATTTTTTGGGAATGTTTACATAAAAATTGAATTTCCATTTTTATTGGGTCAAAAAATGTCAAGAGTTTTTAAACCATCTTGCACACATAAATTTAAAACATGACAAGCACATCTAACTTGAAAAAATTGTTCACCAAAAATGGGTTTGCAGATTTTTTCTATTTCAACAATTGAAGCAGTAATTGCCGCGACAATATCAAAATCAATTGAAAAAATATTTATTAAGTAAATAATATTTTTCTAAAATTTACCTAATTAATCTATAAATATTATTTTCCGTATGCCTATCATTAAAAAAATTTAGATGCAATATTTTTTTTAAAATATTTTAATTATCATCTATCCAATGACATGTTATACCCATATAAGAATGAACTTGCCAATGATCACTCCAAATATCACTACATATACAACACATCCATTAAAATTCATAAAAAAGTTCTGTAAATTTTTTTCCTTTTTTATAAATATATTTTATTGTGGGTTTAAGTGTATTTCTAGAAACACGTTTTACTTGTGGAACACTTGCATTATGTATAAATTGATTGAAATCAAATATTTCACCAAAACTAAATGATAAATATTCAACGGAAATAAATTTACCTAATTCTTCTTTACAAGTTTCTTCATTATAGCAAAATAAAAGATGAGTGTTATGATTGGCGTACTCGGAAATTTGTTGTTGCTTGGTGTCAATTCCCGCTTTGGTCGAATGTTTCACCTTAAGATACCGCTTAAATGTTCCATATCCGCCTCCACCAATATATTTGTAATTTATCCCACAATGTTTATAATTTCATCATAACTTTTTGGAGCCATATCAAATCTTTCAATCTTCGTGAAATAGTCACATATGTCAAATGTAAACTCCCGCTCCTTTGTTGTTGAGATTTCTTCAATACTAGTAAGAGGATGAAGGTTCTCTTATGTTTGAACTTGCTCCATATTAGAAATAATGTTGATTTCATCATTTACATCAACTTCGAGTCCCCAATCTTCATAATCACGAGGACTAGGAGGATAGTCAGGTGCCCTCATCTTGTTCTTACCTTTACCACTAGTTTTACTTCCACTTACTAATTTTTTTTATATATAGAAAAAATATATGGTATAATGCAAAAAATATAAGGTATTAAAAAATAATTTGAAATAGGGAATTATTAAAGGAGATAATAAATAAAGAAAATAAGAAAAATTGGATGAGATGGTATGAAAATAATGGATTAAGAAAAATTAAGAGAGAATAAGAATAATTGAAATATTGAATAAGAAATGAAAAAAAATGGTGTGATTGAATAATTGAAGAATTGAAGAAACGAAAATAATGAATTGGATGTTGTGAATAGGGGTGTCAAATGGGTGGCTGGGTCAGGTCATAAATGGTCCGACCCAAAATGACCCATTTATGACCAATTTATTTCTTATACAATTTAGATGACCCATGCACAACCCAACCCATACCCAACCCAACCCATATGACTCACTCTTCACTAACCCAGTCTTCCTCTTTCTCCGCCTCCGCCTCCGCCTCCTTCAACTTGAATAGCTTCAACTTCTCCTTCGATTCCTTCTCCATATCTGTCCCTCTCCAAGATCAAGCAGTTCTTGCCCGATAGCCCCTTCATCTACACCCTCTTCGACCTCCGCCTCGCCACAAAAAATTTCTTCTCCTCCTCCTCCTCCTGGCGCTGTGCCCTCCGCGACCGGGACCTCATCATTTTCCAGCGCTGCCTCAGGCGTCCTCTCAACCTCCCCTAGCTCAGCCGCCACCTCTCCGCCATCACCAAGAGCTACCACAACAGCTTGATCAAGCTTTTGGGCCCCTTGGTTTTCAGGAACTTCATCTACTTGGTCTACGAGTTCATTCCGGGCGCAAATCTATCTGATAGCTTGAGGAACAGGGTGAATCGGGCTTTCACCGTCCTCTCGTCCTGGTTGTCCTGGATGCAGATCACAGCAAACCTCGCCCATGGCCTCGACTACATCCACCACTATGCGGGCTCCCTGAAGAAGGTGGGGTTCCAGACGATGAAGGCGGAGCCTTCGCCGTTCCAGGAGATGACATCGTCGATGGCGCGATCGTCGATGAGCTGGTAGATCTTGGTGAGGAAGGGCGTAGGGACGGAGCGCCGGGACTCGCCGGAGACCGCAACATCGCAGCTGTGCTCCACTGGCGACGGGGCCATGGCATACAAAACGAGGCATTTGGGACGATTAGATAGTGAGACCTTAGGTGGTCATAAGGCACGAATTGCATGGCATTTACAATGGCGCATGTGATTGGCATGATTAGGAGCTTCGTACTCGACAGTGATTGTTGTTTGTGAACTGGCTTTGTGATTGGCCTGCTTGGCGAGTTATGTACCTGGCATTGTAAGTTGTTTTGGGTCCGTGTCTAAATGAGATATTAGACGGCATGTTTTATTATTGCTAAGTCGCAGATGCATTTGGACTTAAGGTACAAGCCAGTAACCCATTGAAATGATGCCTTGAGTGGTTGATTGATGTTGGCCTAGTTGAGACTTACCTAGTAATTGGTGAATAATTGAGAATTTTCCTAGAACCATTGGATGGTTGATTGCTTGTGAAAACTATTAAGATGAGCAGTCTAGGACTGCTAGACCCAAGTAGATGACTTAGGTCTTTAATTTCTGGAGGGAATTGTAGTGACTCAAATGTCATAGAGCCTAATGGGGTTGAGCGACCAAAGTATGGGCATGAAAGAAGTGTTTGGCTCAAGTATGCAAATCGTGAGAGACCCAAGAACTGAAGGGGTCATGGAAACTTAGAAAAGAAATGGGATTTGATGGGAGGGCAGGCACAAGAAGGAATTGCCATTGTTACCCAAGTCGCTGAGACTGCAGTTGCTATTGCTAGCGAAGTAAATAGTAGAGATCGTAGAAAAGACGATAGAAAATAGGAATGAGATTCGTTCGATGGGATGCTTGTGGAAGAATTCATAAGGGTGAGACCGATTAAGTTCGACGGAGAAGATGATCCCGAAACTGCCTTTCTCTGGATTGAGAATTTGGAAAGAGACATTAGAGGTATTGGGAACACTGAAGAAGGAAAGTTTAAAAACGATAAAAAATAATTTTTGTTTATTAAGTTTATTAACATTACCAATGAATAATAATGAAAGGGTTTTTTTTTTTTGGAATAAGACATATCAAATTGGTGGTAATGAAAAAAAAAAGATGCACCCCTTTATTACTATTACTCATTTTGGTGACCCCGGAAGTTAATAGCCTTAAGAGGCTGTTGATGATTGGTGAAAGACCACCAAAGGAAGAGTTTTTCCCTTGAAGGCGTAGTATTCAACTGGATTGCCTTCGTTGAGTTGTTCAATGGAAAGTACCTTTCTGAGGTTACTCGAGAGCAAAGGATTGCTTGAATTCTATCAACTTTGCAAAAATCGGAGGACGATCGACCAATGTGAGACAGAGTTCTCAAGGTCATCTAGGTATGCACCAAAGGCGGTCAGGGACCCTTTGGATAAGACAAGTAAGTCCCCGAGCGGAATGGAATTTGGAAACCTTATGGTTAGCTTCCATTCCCAAATCTAAGGAACTATAATGGATCTCAATGAAAGGAGTGGATAATCGGAAGAGGTATAAGTAAGAGAATTTCCGCTCATAGGTCATGAGTAGAGAGATTTTCACTATGGGACATAGAACGTGCCCGTAAGGAATAGCTGTTATCTCGGCATAGGGCTTATGGTGATTAACCTCTTGCTAACGTGGGGAATATTACGGAAGATGGGCGTGTCAATTTGTCGAACCCTTTTGATTCTATGAAATTGGTTGAGATTGAACTAGGGCCGTTGGAAATGGAATTATAAGTTGTTGTTCCCTAAAGGGTATGGCATTGTCCTTAAGGACGATTGGACCATGAGATGATCGTTGATGGAAAGGAAAGTGAATGGACTTGGTAGTCTTAACTGTTCGTGATTCTAATGATAGATGAGCAAGCAAAATGAGAGCTTGGATTATAACCGCAAAGTGACTTATCCTAATCAATTCGTATATCCAAGGTATGAAATTATGGAGACCGAAGAGGAACCTCAACCCCTTGGAACCTTGTCACTTGAGGTGACCGAGTTCTTGGAAGAAGAATGTCGAGTAGGGTGGTATATGAATCCTGGAATAAGAGTACCGCTGTTAGCGTAGACTCCAAGATTGAAATCCTATGGAACAAGAACGATAAGGTGGATTCAAAGCAAGACAAAGCCATTGAAGTGTACCTCGTATGGTAAGAGACCCCAGTGTGGAAGGAAGAGGAAATTCTACTTGTCTTGGTGTTAAGATTGGGCGTCTAGACTTAGAAGGAAGACGCAGAACTCAAATGATCTCTGGAAATTACATCCGAGAAACTGTCATGTAGACAACGTTGAATTCCAAGATAATGTTGACGTTCAGTCGAATGGATGAAATGAGAATTCGCATTGGCTGGTTATGGAATCCAGCGGTTAAGACACTAATGCTCCTAAGGAAAGTGTGACGCAATGAACGAAATATTGCATGGTCTAATTGGAGATCCATAAAGGTAGAGAGCTACATTATAAGCTCTCCAGTGGATGGTGCGAAGGACAGTTGGAACGATTCGACACCTGGTAGTAAAGAAGCTGATAACAATCGGATTAGGTATTCAAAGAGTAATTGGATTGGTTGTTCTTGTCTTTAGATACGATGATCGGATTCAATCAAGAGTCATAAAGAACATGAACAGCTTTTGGAAAGTATCCTATTGACCCTAAGGGAACGCTCGTTGTATGCTGAATGTAAGAGCGCGAGATTTGGATTTATTAAGGCAAAGTTCTTGGTCGTGGAATTTCGAGGAAATGGAATCCCTACGAGTACTTCGAAAGTAGAAACAATGACGAATTGACTGAGACCAATGTGGATTACCAAGCTCCAAAGTTGTATGAGGATCACAGATTGTTATGGTCAATTCGTGAAAAGGTTCCTCGTGAAAATTGTCTCGTCAATAAGATTGACTAAGGACGAAATACCTCGTGAATGGACAGGTTAATGAGAAAGGAAATTGAGCATGGATTGACGACCGCGTCGTTAATGACGATTCTACCTAAATTTGGAGGTCATGAGAATTTCAATGATGTGTCGCAAAAGGGATTAGGACGTGTATTAACGCAACATAGGAAGATTGTTGCCTATATACCACGATAGTAAGACTCCATGAGTTGGAGTACCCCAATGCATGATTGGAATTGGCATGCGACCATCCTTATGACGAAGTTGAGGAACGTTACTTGTATGGAGAAAGTTTCAAGTTTAGACAGACCACGAGAACGTAAAACATTAGTTTCCTAAGAGGAATCGAATGGGGAGCGACATGGATGAGAGAAGCTGCCCAAGGACTAAGCATAAGATATCCTATATCGTTTTGGAAAGGCAAATACGGTAGCGGATGCATATAATAGAAAATCGAGCATCGCGCGATTAGTGGTCAAGGAACAGACCTTACCTCACGAAATGAGAGAGATTCAACTTCTAAATTGGAAGTTTGCCGACTGGCTAGTTGGACGAATACCTTAAGCATTGAACCTGAAGGTCGGGAAGTGATTAATACGTTGTAATGGACGGACTCTGATATCCAAAGGATTATAGAAGTAATTACAACAGGGAGAAAATCCAGATTCCGAGTACCAGAAGAAGGAACCTTGAAGTTGAGGAAGGAAATCTTGAAGTTGCATGGACAAGTGTACGTGTCCAATAATGAAGAGGAACTTAAAGACATGACTTTATCGGAAATTGTAGGGAGAACCATGGTATCCATCGGAATAGCACAAAGATGTGCCAAGACTTACATTGGTATTATTAATGGATGGAATGAAAGCGAAGATAGTCAAGCACGTGGCTAGAAATTGAGACGTGCCAACGAGGAAAAGCATAACCATTGTAGATTGGTGAATTATTCTAATCGTTGGAAATTCCCAAATGGAAAGCTGGGATATGTTATTATGGACTTAGCCACGAGATCATCTAAAGAGTCAAGAAGGTTATGACTCGACTTGAAAAGGGTAGGGATAGACTGATTAGAATCTGCACATGTCTGACGATGTAAAAAAAAACATTTGAATTGGATAGTACGCCAAGTGGTATATGCACTAAGGGACATGGCCTTATGGTGATTTGACAATGATGGTGATAGATAAAGACCTTAAATTGATACAATGTCATGGAAGAGTCTTCGAGTCCAGGGATTAGAAAAGGCAGAACTGTAGTAGGACGTACCGATTATCTTTATACCAATGGACAAACTAAAAGGAAAATTCAGACGCTCTAGGATATGTGGTGAACGTTAAATTTCAAAAGAGACTAGAAAAGAGTAAGTACAGTTGGCAGGACTCGCCTGGAGTGGTAGTCGTTAGCAAAGGATGGGACTAACGATGCTGAAAACGTCGAATGATGAGGATCACGGAAACCCAGTATACTGGAATGAGGTTGGTGAAGGAAACATGAAGGACTAGGATAAACCTAGCAATTAAGAGATCCAACTTAGGATAGTCAAGGAAGTTTAAGAATGCCCAAAAGAGATAAATGGACGAGCGACATAAACCTTTAGAGACTCAAGAAGGAAAGTCAAGTATATTTCGAGGTGTCGTAGAGGAACGGACCATTTCGATTCAGAAGGGAATTGAGTGATGAAAACAAGTTGACCGTGCTAAAGAAGTACGAGTATCTGGAGAAGTGAAGTTGAAATGGTGGACAATAAGGTGTAGTTGACAGAAAGGCAAGTATGGATTGAGGACAGAAGGAAACGAGTTCTGAAGATGACAACTATTATTGATAAAGATAACATGGAAACGTCGTGGGTTACCTGAGAACGTGAGGCAACGATGAGGCGTCAGCACCCCCATTGGTTATGAATTGGGAATGTGACAAATTTCGGGGATGAAATTTCTTTAAGGGGAGAAGAGTTGTGACATTTCGAATTCTGACCTTTTTCAAGGCTAGTGAATGGAAAGAATTTCATCGATGTATTTCAGCTGTATCTCGCTCGGAACTGGCTACTCTCGAGTCAATTGACCAAAGAGGAAATGTTAACGCAGAATGGAGTATGTGGACCTAGGAACTCAAATAAGAAACGGCACTTTGGCCATAAGGATTGTCGATGAAATATTTTGGGCCAGTAGAAATCGATCTAAGAACGATCATGGAATGCTTTGCTAGCATCATATGATTGGGACGCGGGTGATTCCGCCTAACCAATGTATAATTTACGAAAATTTCCTAAATCGAATTATGATAATCAGGACCATAGGAACTAGAGATAAACCCTCGCAATTACATGACAATCAAAGTCACCGCGACTTGAGTAATCATAAGGTTAATACTCATAGCACCTACAAGAGTCGCTCGTTAGTTTGAGATAAACTGGACTTACAGTCGATGTGATTTGACATGAATTGGACCTCGAAATTGGGTATCGGATATTGAGGAATTCAAACATTTGAAAATTGGACGTCGTCTCATCGGAGTCGATTAGATTATTAGAACATCCCTCAGTAGTTAGTTAATTAGGAATTAGAAACCTAAGATAGTCGTTATCCTTAATCGCCCTTAATTAGCGCCTAATCTTAGAGATTAAGTTAAGATGGGACAAGGACCTGTATACCCCTTAAGTGGCAGAATATATAAGGGCTTATTGGTCTTTTTCCTTAGCATTAATGGAGATTAGGACAAGGAGATCTTGTCAAAGGTAGGGGGCCCCTCTAGCAACCTATACAAGTCAAGTCCCATGTTTTTCTCCAATGAAACCCTAGCCTATTAAGCCTAAAAAGGCTAACCCATCAACTCATCTCTCTTCTCTCTCTCTTGGCTTGAAGGATTAAGCCATGCTTCTCTCATTTTGCCCTTCAAACCCACCGAGCGTCTCAAACTCTCTCTCGACACCCTCTCTCCCTCTCACTCGCTCACTGCCCACCAGACACCGTCCGTTGCTTGGCTCATATCTCCATCGTCCGTGATCGGCTGTTGACGACCACCAACCATTAGAAATATTATTCTCTTGATGTTCTAACGAGACACCATGAGCCCCGATCCGCCCAGCCGTTTGTCTCGTAGAGCCGTTTGAAGCAGCAAAGGTTGCTGTCTGACCCTGTACCGACCCGAGGAGCTCTAAGTTGAATTTTTAATCTTGTTTCAACCCGATCTTTGGTGAGACCACCTCTGAAACTAAATTAAGACATCTAGTATTGTGTTTATGAGCTTAAAGACAGTTTATAGTTGTGTTTAAGTGTGACATTTTGAATTTCCCTACCATTTCGAGACTATTGAATGAAAAATATCTATCGATGTATTTCAATTTTATTTCGCTCGGATTTGATCAATCCTGAGTAAACTGACCAAAAGGGAAAGGCTAATGCATGGCGAGGTACGTGGACCTAGAAAACTCGAAAAAGGAAACAACGCTTTGATCATAAGAATTGTCGAGGGAACATTTAGAACTAATAAAGGCCGATCTAAGAACGATTGGAGCACGGGTGATGCTGTTTTAACCAATGTATAATTTGCAAAACTTTCCTAAATTGAACTATGACGATCGAGACCGTCGGAACTAGCATTGAACCCTCGCAATTACATGACAACCAAAGTCGCCATAACTTGAGTCGTATTAAATGTGATGAGAATCACAAAGTCGATACACCTAACTGTTGACACCTGATTTTTGACAATCTGTTATTGTGATTTTTATTTTTAAAATTAATTAAAAATATCAAAAAAATGTCATAAAATCACAAAATCAACTTTGGAAGCCTTGGCCTAGCCTCGGGAACCAATGTTGAACAAAAAATATTTTTTGGTATGAATTTTATTTTTTAATTTACAATATTTGCATTTTCGGAACCTGGACATCTAATTTGATTGCCTTGCCATTGTTTCAACTGTCGCTAGTATTATTAAAAATCTTCAATTAGCGGCATCCGAAGGGCGAAAATTGAGGAATCCGGAGTGGAAAAGGAGCTGGACACTACACTACTACTTCTGCTTTCTTCAATGAGCAGGCAATGAGGAATTAAAGAAAGGGTCGGCAAGACCATCCATGGGAAAGGAGTCGACCATGAGAATTAAAAAAATGGGCAAAAGACAAAAGGGAAGGGAATCTGCATATGCCTCATAATGCTCTCCACCATCGTAAAGGGAAGTGGAGGTAATAAAAGAAGAGAAAAAAAAACAATGAGGATGAGGGAGAGGGATCGAATTAATAAGTAGAGGATGGCAGGAGCCTTCCATCAGGGAATATACGGTCATTGAGGAGGGGATGAAAAAAGAAAGGTATGCCTCTGTTCTGGTCGCCACCAAGCTCCCACCTCGGCAGCACTGCACCATCTTTTCCTCCGCCAGCGCCGGCCACCGGTAGCTATGCGAAATGGTCCTTGCTGCCTGCGACGTCTAAACTGAATGTTAATTGGTCACCGAGCTTGGACGGGCCAACATCGGTCAGGCCGATTCGGAGCATGCTGGACTGCTGAGTATCAGCTTCCCTAAACTCCAAGAACCCGAACGGTATCAGCTTCGCCATCGGAGATCGCGAAAGCAGCTCCCTCCGACCGGCCATGTGCTCCATGGCTCAATTCAGATCAAACCGAAGCTCCGCGAGGTGTAGGCAAGGATGACGACGTGAGTGTTGAAAGTGAGAGTAGAGACCGAGCGAACAGCGGCAGCATGCGAGGCGAGGCGAGCCAAACAAGGGGAAGCTCGTGAGCATATCCCGACGGACGCGGTGCGATGGCTAGCTCAGAGGCGACGTAACAGATCCCGACGTTGATGGCTCGCTAGCAAACGAGCAGACTCGACATTTCCGATGAGTGAGTCCATATGAATAGGTCCTAGCAGCAGTCGTTGATGCCCGGAGATGACGAAGAGCAGTTGAAGCCGTCGGTAGGTGGTGATCGCTGGAGGGCACGACGAGCAGACTTGGCGTCCAGGTGGTCCGCCGAGCGCGATCTGACGGAGCTGGTGAACGAATCCCAGCGTCGTGGTTCGGCGGGAGACGAGCCGACTTGGCGTTTGTAACGGGGACGTCCACGGGAGTGTGACCCGACGGTGGAGTGATCAGGTGATGGGATAGTCAGGAAGCCGATGACGATTGGGAGTGAGGGACGCCGGCGGCGCAAGCTGAAACAGACTCGAGGTCGCCTCTAGTTCCATGCAAGAAGGCGCGCGGGGAAGAAGATGGAACAGTGGCGAGTAGGCCTTCCCATTTTTGCTCCGTTGGGTTGATGCAAGTGGGCTAGAGTAAAAAAAAGATGGACTTGTGGGCCTGGTTTGTCTTCATCAAGAGAGTGTAGCTTCAGGTTTAGAATTGGCCCAAGAAGAATGAAAGGCAAAGGAAGTGGGCCTGGATGTCTCTTGCGCAGACCGGGCCTATTCGAGTCCTCCTATCCGAGCCCGATCAGAGATGCCCTTGGCAATGGTAGCCCACTGAGGCTTCGCGATTGAAGGCCGGTGTCCAATCAGGTATGTTTTGCGTATTCAATTCGCATATCTGAGTTATTTTTCTAAAATATTGTCATTAGAGACTTGATTTGCATGTATTTATTTCAATCTAGTAGTTAGCTTATTTATCTAGTTGAGTGTTGTCTATGGCCAAAGATATGCTTTTTATTAAAATATTTGTCGAAAATAAAATAATTAAAAAATAATTAAAAAAATTCAAAATTCAATAAAAAATAAAAAAAATCATAAAAAAACTCAAAAAAATTCGGAAAATTCAGAAAAATTCTAAAAAAATTCCAGAAAATAGGAAATTGCCACATTCAACTGGCCACGACCTGTTTCGGGTCTTTTGACCCCCGAACCTTCCAGAAATGACGGTTTTGCCCTTCCGGCAAACCGTCTTCCAAAACAATTCTAAAAAATCCAGGAAAATCCCAAAAAATAGGAAATGGCCACAGACAACTGGCCAAGACTCATTCCGGGTGTTTTGAACCCCGAACCTTCTTAAAATGACGATTTCGCCCTTTGGGCGAATCGTCTTCCAAAAATTGATTGTGATTGATAGGAATAGTCGTCCAATCTGCATGAACTCTTAGTCAGGAAAATCACTCGCGTTAGGTACCGAAAGGGCATTGGTAATGACACCAGCGTAACCAAGTCCCCGAACCCAAAATCTCTGGTTCCGCAGAACTGATCGATCTCTCCCAATCGGTCAGTAAGGTTTCCGGTCTACCTCCAAGAAAGACCGGTGGCGACTCCAAATGCATGCACAATTTGCACATGCCACCACGACCACACTGTAGGTCGAAAGCGATCGACTCTTATCGTCGAATCCTTTGAAAATACTCCCGCCGCGATTTGGTATGGGCCTGGGAGGGCTCGTGCCGATCCAAGCCCGCGATCGGTAATCCATTAGCCGCGTCCGCTTTCGGACGGGTCGCGACAGCTGGCGACTCCACTGGGGATCCTTGTGCTAGAACCTATGGTTCTAGACCTCAAGTGGACTTAGGCCGTAATTAAAATGCTGAGTGATTTTTCTAACCATGCATGCGCTTTCAAAGGTAAGGTAGGTCCGCTTATGATAGGTGTTATACGTTTTTGCAGATTGGAGTAATAAGGGGGGTAGTCTGTGATTAACTTTGTTTTATGCAGGTTGGGCGTAGGAATGTATGTTGTGTGGATGATTTGAAGTGCTGATTGATAAACTATTGTGCATGACTTGCATTGTGATGATCACGACACATGGACACACACAACCGCGCCTAAAACCCCAGGCGCCGCCTTTAGGAACACAATAGAAGGAATTGAAAATGGAATCTCCGTGAGGAAAAACACGGGGTAATCCACTTTTCAATTCCGCTCGCTTCGAACTATGGATCGAGTCCCAATGCAACGATAGCTGTGCAATGGAATCGGCTCTTTCTAGAACTCGATGTGGGAACCTTAACCTTAGGTGCCAAACCCTCTGATTTTTAGAAGTTTACCATCACTTGTCTCATGCGCATGTCTTTGGGCGGTTGGTACACCTAAAACCGCACATAAGTCGACGAGTTTGGTTGGTAAGACTCTCTATCCCTCAAATCTATTACAGTTCATATAAATATAGGCATTTCATTCATTGCATTCTGGTGATTAGATTAAATTCCATTTCAAGGATAGATGTGTGTGTTTTTCCCAAACGTCCTTGATAGAAGACGAGGAAGATGATATCCCATGGCGAACACCGAGTGAGCAACAAAGGAGCCTACTATGGACATTATTGAGATATCGTCCAATGAAGATGACGAGTTGGGGCAAGTGATCCGGAAGTCACAGATCGAGCTTGGGGCATCCTTGAACGTTAGGATCACATTCCTTTGTTTTATTTTCCATTACTAATCCTCTTGTATAGAGTTTATTTTTACTGAGGTTTTTCTCTATCTCACCCCTTAGAGTGATTGTATTAGGGATCTACTGGTGTATACATCCAGATGGGAAGTTTGTTGTATTTCGTTTGACGGATCATTAGAATATGATAGTGGCATTTTCTCTAATCATCCGAATACTCCCAAGTCCAGTTTATAATTCCTTTAGAGGAAATTAAAATTGGAAGTCTTGCACGACCTTTTGGTCGTATAGGGTAATCCAACCCCAATTTCGCTAGAAGGAATTATACACTTGAATCGGTTCATGCATGTGTTACGCCACTGGTAATCCACGATAATTGATCAAGAGTATCGGCATTGTTTCGAATTTAATGACGAGATAGATGTCCAAATTGCCCTCGACGGCTTTGATTCGGATGCCGTATCTTCAATTAAATTTAAAACGCGTCGTTATGTCTCGTACTTTTGACTAATTCTCTCTTCTCAAAATTGGTCAAAAGCGATTATCGTGAATTACATTCCTTTCAAATAGTATGCTTTCCTTCGAGGAATATTGATAAAAACTTTTCGCACAAGATTAATCCTTGTAAAAGTTTTTGTCTTTATTAATCATGAGCAAGCATAAGATTGAAAGGGGTTTATGCTTTCTTTTTCAAAATTATTCCTTCTGATTCGGTCGTTTCATTTGCAGGTGAAAAATAGGTAATAGAGAGAAATCTTTTCCTGGATAAGTCTGAAGCTATTCTTTCATCTGATCATGAGCGAGTTAGAAAATCAGAACACATCTACTCGACTTATTATGGATCGGCTCATCCAAGTCTAAGATGTTCGGATACTCAAAGAAATGGATCATATAAAAGCTGAAACAAACACACATGGGCTTTCATTCATTCTCGCCTAAACCAGATCATATAATTCATTGGGGTGGAAAAGTAAAGCAGAAGTGAGTCCTGATCAAAGACACAAAGGAGCCCAGCTGACCCTCCAGGTTTTGGATGCTTTGTTTATACGCACCACTCCGCGTATCATGGTCCGCAAGCCTGAGGTGAAGGCGTTTGCGTTCATCATTGACTGCAACAACCTGAGTCTCGTGATCTTCCGCGACTACTTCCAAGTCCCGAACAAGTCCATTCTCACGAGTTATATCCTCATTTATGGCGTTGAGCCTTTCTTCCAGCCACTCGCTTCGATTCCTTAGCAAGGTATTACGACGATCGCGCTCATAGGTAGCCAAGGATAGAGCTAAGTCCTCCACCAGGTTCCTCCTCTCGCGAAGCAATGTCGAAACCCGCTCTTTGGCGAACTCAACAGCCTTTTTGTGACTGTCAGCCAGGTAGTCAGCCAGCGCTAGGCGGTCGGACTGATCCTCATAACGGGCTCGCAGGACACGAGCCACGGTAAGTCCCCGGTGAGCAGCGCGGTAGACCTCCAAAGAGTTTGTAAAGAGCGTTGGAAAAATTCTGTATTCCCTCCCCAGCGCAGTACCCTCGAGGGAGGTGATGTCCAGGTCCCCGAACATGACTCGGATTTCATCCTCGGTTTCGGGATGATCAGCTATGTGAGCATAGCCTCGACCCAAGAGGTTATAGAACTCTTCCCATCGAGCCAAAGCTTCTGCTGAGAAAGTGTGAACATGGGAAGAGGCCATTTTCGACGGGGAGGTGTGTAATGGAGCGATTAGAAGATGGAAGCAAATTATATGAGAGCGTTAATCTCCCAAACACCAACTCCGCATTTTATAGAGTCTCGAGAGTGGAGAAAAGTTGCAGCAATAATGCTTGTGGAGCCGGGTTAATTAATGTAAAGCGGGGGCTGCTCCTCCCGTGAATCATCAGACATGTCCTGGCCCGTGATTTCAGGCTAGCCAAATGAAAGCTGCAAAAGATCCTTTGGTCTCACCATTATTGATTTTAGGTGAGAGGCGAGCGCAACTATCGAAGAAGCCGCGAAAGGATTGGGTTGTTCCATCACGCATAAAGCTGGGCGGCGAGTGAACGGCTCTGCCACTTAAAAAAGGGAAGACAGTGCTGAACATGCATGACTATTGAGGAAAAGTGAAAGGCGAGCGCTACTATCGAAGAAACCGCGGAAGGATTTGGTTACCCCTTCGTGTCGGAAAGCTGAGCAAGAGGTAAACAGTTCCGTCGTTTCAAAAACGGAACGCTGAACAGACCTAGCTTTCAAGGAAAAGGAGGCAACAAATCGAAAGAGCGAGTATACAAAAGAGAACAGAGAACCCCGAGTGACGAGTTCGTGGAAGACCTCAAATCCTCCAGAATCAAATTCGATATCGAGGCCATGGAACTCAATATTGCCGGTGACGAACATCAAGATCGCAGTGGTGACGACGGCAGTGGCCACGACGCTCAACCCCGGAAAAGAAAAAGTCGCCAGCGCTACGCTCGGAAAGAAATCCAGGAGCTTGAAGCTTTCTTCGATGAATGCCCTTGCCCAAGCGAGGAACAAAAGATTGAATTGGGCCGGAAGCTGGGAATGAATCCTATGAGAATCCATTTTTGGTTTCAGAATAGACGTTTCAGACTAGGTGTCCAACACAGGCGTAAGGAGATCACGGCCCTAAAAGAGCAGAACCAAAACCTTCAAATGGAAAACATGTGGTATGAGAAAATCCTCAGTACTATTACCTGCCCTGACTGCGGTGGCCCTACCACCCTCAGTAAATTGTTCCCCGGTAAGCCTTCTACGAAGATGGAAGGTGCTCATTTATCCCCCTGCTCCCTTGAGCCATCTCCGGTACAATCAGATCCTGCTAATGGCGCGCATGAGCAGATCGATCCTACAGAAATTATACCAGTGTCTTCGGAGGAAGAAGATACGTGTCGTTATGATCGGAGTCACCTCATCGAAGCCCATGAATCTCCTCCACAACAGCTTCCGGTAAGATCAGATACGGTTCAAGAGGAGTTAGAGGTTAGTCGGCAGGCTATCAACGCCACTCTGGACGACGAGAAGAAGAAATTCACTTGGCCCCCGGAGCTTCATCTCAAGTTCTTGGACGCAGTTCGACAGATAGGACTCGACTTCATAGGTCCGACAAGCATACTTAGGGTCATGAACGTACCGGGACTTACCAAGCAATTAGTCGCGAATCACCTTGGTTGCTATAGAAGGGCGTTAGGACAGCGTTATGCAGAACTGAATCCGAGCAATAGACTCGGCTGCGAACCCAGCACCCTTTTGACAAATGAGGCCCGGTCGAATCTGGACGACTTTTGGGGATTTGATCAGGATATCCTCGCGAGTCATTTCAATATTCCTCAAGAACACGCATCACAAGTGCAACGAGTAAGCACTCCTCCGTCCGAGCAGCAGCTAGTCAGTGTTCATCCTGTCGCAGATCAGCCCACCACGCCCAGTGCTCAAGGGTTTGCCCAATCAGAGCATGTGGCTTCAGATGATCTAATGGGAGAATGCTTGGAGCATTCTTATTTCCCTAATCCCCAAGTGGGAGATGCTTGTGGTAGTCAATCGATCAAATCTCCTCTTATAATCCCAGACAAAGATGGAGGTTCCAGTTCGAAGAACCCGTCGGGCGATGCAGCTCAACCTACACATCAATCGTTCGAGGGGTCGGGTGATTTCTTCGACGAAGGACTTGATACCTGGTTCGATCAGTTGGAAGCTATTAAAGGTTGGCAACCATGATCTGTAGTTGGTAATGGCACACCTAAGCCAAGGCCAAATTGGTTGGTCATTGCACATGCCCAAAGAAAGAAGGGGATGTACGCGAGAAGGATGTCTATCCTATTGTAAAGTCCTCATCGGTGCATGCGTTTGTTTCTTCAATAGCTAGAGTTGATTTTGCATAATGTTTTCTGCGAACGTCATCTCGCGTGTATACGGTAATTCCTTGTTATTAAGTTCAAGGTAAAATCAGCCCCGACGCGTGAAGGCAGAATTGATGGCATGAGTTACTAGCAGAATGTGATCGAGCTCGAAAATGAAAGATTGCTAGCGGCCCCAAACGCTATGACCACAAAATCAGGGGCAATATTTAAGTTTCGAGCAACTACAAATCTATTTCTCACGAGGCATTCAAGTCAATCAAATATAAAGCGTCGGGCTGTGAGAATGATGCGTAGTCAAGCTGTTGACACATGCGGAAAAGGAGTCGCGTAGATCCGAAAGCAAAAACCTTTCTTGGCTAGTCAACAATGCAGAATGAAAAAGCGTATATAAACAAACTCGCATTTATTTCATTCAGCGGGAAAGTTTACAAGTGGATCACTGAGGGGGAGCAGTAAACCCAAAATGAGTTCTGACAAGCATCACAAAAAAGCTTAACTGACTCTCCATGCTATCCATGCCTTGCTTACAACCCACACTCTGGGAATCGAGGTCTACAAGCTTGAAGAAAAGGAGACGACATTTCTCCTTAAGTTCGTTCACCTTGGTCTCATAGTACTCGAACTCAAGCTCTAAGTCCTGAGCCAACACCCTCCCGCGAGCTATATCCATGCTCAGGTCTTCAAGCCTTTCCTCCAACCAGGCACACTGGAACCTCAGCACGAGGTTGTGCCGGTCTTGCTCAAAGGCGGTGTCAAAAAGAGCCAGACGCTCCACCAAGTTGTCCCTCTCACGGACCAGCATCGAAACCTGGGCGTGGGCGTATTCAACAGCCCTTTTATGGTTATCGGCCGTCAGCATGGCCAACATCAGGGACTCAGCTCGATCCTGATAACGGGCTCGCACGATACCAGCCAAAGTGACCTCCCGGCTAGCAACTTCGTAAGCCTGCAGGAAATTGTTGAAGAGAGTTGAGAAGATCACAAACTCCCTTTGCAGTTTCGTACCTTCAATAAACACAGTATCCAGGGCCGGAATCAGAGTACGAACTTCAACCGCAGCTTCAGGATGATTGTTTATGTAGCCATAACCTCTACCCAAGAGGTGGTAAAATCTCTCCCATTGGGTCGAAGCTTCAGCTAAGGCAGCAGGCACAGAGGAGGAATCCATATGCGATGGAATGATGGAGAGGAGAGTGGGAATGTGAAGAGTTTTTGAGAGGCTGAGTCTGATAAGGCTAAAGTGTTAATCTTCTTGACGTCAATCTATCACCTTATAAATGCTTGAGTAAACAGGGAGAAGTGGTAATAATATTTTATGTGCAGTAGAGCCAAGCGGGTTTTCGTTAATGCATCCCCGATGAGTCACGAATCCACCACCGTCCTGTGAGCTCGGGTTTTACGAAACATAATGGCGCCGAAAGGTGGGCAGGCTTGTTACTCTAGAGACTGGGCCAAGGGGACAAGCGTAGTGCTCGACAAAGCGAAATCAACGCAAGAGATCTTCAGGCTCCGTTCACGTAGAAAAGAGCAAAAAAGGGACAAAGTGGGAATTACGAAGCCTTGAGAAGAACGCTCGTCAGGTAGCCATCACAAAAGACGAAGTGGGAATTACGAAGCCTTGAGAAGAGCGCTCGTCAGGTAGCCATCACAAAAGGACGAAGTGGGAATCTCGAAACATTGAGAAGAGCGCTCGTCGGGTAGCTATCACCTTTGATCAAAGAACGGTGATCCGGCTCCTTTAACCTTTCAGAATTTGCAGAGAAAGTGAGGATCCAAGGAGGAACAAAGAAAGCTGAGTTAACGGAAAATCAAGCAGTGATATTCCGGTCAAAATGTTCAAGGGATTCTGTCATTTACTGGAAGCGCCAGACTTGGAGGTCTCCGAGCTTGAGCTGCTGGAAGAATTTGAAGATCTCAGGACCGAACCTGACACGAGGGCCATGGAGACCGATCCTTCTAATGATGAAACCCGCGGCTTGGTTAACGAGAACAGTACCCGCGACGGTGATCAGCGTCAGAAAGGGGAATGTCTCCAACGCAACACTTCAGGTCAAGTCCATAAACTCGAATTGTTTTTCAGGGAATACCCCTATCCGGACATGGAACAGAAAATCAAAATGGGCCAGGAGATAGGGTGGGAGCCTCGGAAGGTCAAGTGTTGGTTTGAAAACAAACGAACCCGGCTGAAGCAGCAACACGATCGGCACGAGTTAGCGATTGTGAGGGAGGAAAATGAAAAGCTTCGAATAAAAAACATTCAGTACAAAACAGCTCTAAGCATCGCTATTTGCCTTGAGTGCGGTAACCTTGTTCCCACGGACGGAGTATTCACTGAAGAGCCAGATCTGGGGGTTTATAATGCTCATTTGTTGCAATGCCCTTCGCAACATCTTTCGGAACAGGCGGGTACCGCCTAGGATCTACAAGAGGAAACTAGTGCTATAAGGTCAAAGTCGACGCCCATTGTGGAAGGGAACATGCGTCATGACAAGTCGGGTCCGCTCAATGATGAACTCACCATCATGACCAGCCGATCTGAGACCACTAAATCCCCTCTAGAGCAACCTCCAACACGACCAGATTCCGAGAAGAGTAACCGCCAAGTTGCTGACACCACTTCGGCTAGCAAGAAAATAAGATTTCGTTGGACCCCGAAGTTTCATAGCAAATTTGTTGATGCAGTTCAATAGTTAGGGATCAGTTTTGCTTGCCCATCGCGCATACTCGAAATCATGAACGTGCCGGGACTGACTAAAAATATGGTCAAGAATCACCTTTGGCGCTACAAGAAACTACTGAGAGATGGACGAGCGTCGCTAGACCAAGATAGAGGCGGTTCAACACGACCAGATTCCGCGAAGAGTAGCCGCCGAGTTGCCAACCCTACTTCGGCTAGCAAGAAAACAAGGTTTTATTGGACCTCGGAGCTTCATAGCAAATTTGTTGATGCAGTTCAACAGTTAGGGATCAGTTTGGCTCGCCCATCGCGCATACTCGAGATCATGAACATGCCGGAACTGGATAGAAATAAAGTCAGGAACCACCTTTGGTGCTACAAAAGACTACTGAGAGATGGACGAGTGGCGCTAGACCAAGATAGAGGCAGTTCAAGTTTAAACGATGAACATGGCTGTGATCGCAATCCTCATGAAGCAGGAAGCATTCAATCACCTCTTAACACCGATGGGACTGACAATTACACGGTCGATTGTTCAGGCATCAATCAGAGTACTCCCCTGGGTTATCCTAGTACTCCTCAGGAGTATGTACCGCAATTTCAGCAAATCGGGACTCCCCAGTCTGAGCACCGACTGGCCGTTAATGCTAGTCCTACAGCGGATCTAACATTGGCAGGAGATGCACGTACAATCTTGCGAGACGATTACGGAGATTCCGGCTCGAAGAATCAGGTGGTCCATGACGAAAATGGCGAAAAGATTCCTTCTCCAGTAGTCGACAATACTCAACCTGAGTGTCAGTCGCTCGATGGTTCAGACGATCTCCTTGAAAACATCTATTCTTGGTTCGATCGGCTGAATTCCCCCCTGAGTTACCCTGGTACTCCTCAAGAGTATGTACAACAATTTCAGCAGGTATGGACTCCCCAATTTGAGCACCAACCGATCGTTAGTGTTATTCCTACGGCGAATCCAGCATTGGGTACAAACCTACTGGACAACGATGAAAATACCAACTCGAGAAGTGAGGTTGTTCATGTCGAAAGTAGTGTGAGGAACCCATCGCCAACGGTTGAGGATGCCCGACTTGGGTGTCAATGGCTTGAAATTTCAAGTGAGTCCCTCAGTGAGCAACTCGGCGTGTGGATCACGCATAAACCGAGGAACCAGGTTGTTCATGCCGAAAATGGGAGAAGTCCGTCACCAGCAATTAAGGATGCTCAACTTGAACGACTCGAGCGGTCGGACGATCTCCTGAATGAGCAACTCAGCCTATGGGTCAAGCATTTTGGAACAAGTGCATCTTCGCAGTCGTGACCGGTACCGGCGACCGGACATCTGGTTCGAAGCTCGTGTGCTAAATCATTAGAAGGCTCAGGAGAGTGAGAGGTGAATACGTCGAATGAATGTGTTACGGATCTCGTTGTAAAGTTCCCGCGGGAACATTTTAATTAACGCTTAAAACTAACCGCTCTGAGTGTCAACATTACCCTTTGAACGTCTTCGAGCCAAGGGCCATGGATTAATCACTTAATCCGTGGAGCAAATTCCATGAACGATGACTATCACCCGCGGAGCATAATGGGATCTACCCCATTCAGCACGAAATACGTTTGGCCGCGAAGCCACCCATTTGGTAAAACGATGTATCGTTCCTAAACGATCTCCAATCAGATACCGAAGTAATGTCTTCTTTCTTTTCCTTCTCAGATGGTAAACATGGATAAATCACTCAAGGAGTCATGCGTTCAAATAACAGAACAGACGCTGCCCAGCTGGGGGCAAAGGAACCATCGATGTTGCAAACACTCCAAGCATGGATAGAAGGATTGGATAGATATTGTTCAGGAGGGAATGCATACCAAGAGTAAAGTCGTATCGTCCCAATTTGTCAGACACTTGGAAGCACGAATTGACACTTATTTTCTAATCCTTGATAGGAACTCGTCATCAATGTGGACAGGTTTCCACAACCCTAGTGCACTCACTGAAGCACAAAACCAAGGGTAAGGTGTATCGTTCCAATTCTTGTAAATTGGCGAACATACAATGACATGTGTCTTTCATATCTCCAGGGATCTCCAACCACGACGGACAGGTAAGTATCCCTTTTTCCCAATTCGTTGAAGATAAAAAAGGTGTGAGGATTCTTTCAATCGTTATGTCTGAAAAGAGGCATCGAATTTTCAAACTCATAGACATCCACAATGGAAGCTGGGAGGTTGTCTAAACATGAATGAAGCAAGCATGGTATACCATAAAATTCCCTTGAAGGAAATTTTTTTGAGAAAACAAAAGAAATTCCCCAACAAGATGTTGTTCAAAACATTCAAAAGGACGTCTTCTCAAAAGACGAGAGGCGAAGCCAAATCCAAACACGTCCAACACGCACTTGAGAGATGAGTGGACCAGATCAGATAGTAAAATCTGGACCTACGGAAGTAGCGATCATTCGCAGCGATTACATGGGTTGGGACGACGGAGGCATTCGTTTCTTATCCCCAATCACTACAGGTGACCGTTGACAACCCCCTTTGAACGGCGGTTTTCATTCTTAACCCTGTCAAGAACCACCCCACACCGGGGCAAAATGGAGGTGAGTCCAGCAGCATCAGGAGAAAATGGTTAGAAATTTTCTTGCTCGGACTAACATTAATCTTTGTGTGTTGTTTATATGGTAATCCAAGTGCCATAGGATGATGAGAAGCATTCATTTCTCTATCCCACACACCGAATCCTTTGCATAGCCAAGTTGAGCCTGCAAAATCATTTCATAAACCCGTTGGTGATCATTGCACATTCCAAGACAGATGCAGCATCACTTCGGAAACGAAGGAGTTCAAGACTTAGTGTTTGCAAAAAAATTCCTAAGTTAATGCTTAACCTTGTTAGACCTTTGATCATAGGTCTAACACGATCCCATGAAAATGAGAAAAGAATCCACGACATCGAGAAAAAGCAAAGTGCCCGATAAAAGCAAGGCTGATGCTCGTGTAAGTTGTTTGATTGATCCACAATGAAGCTTGGATGAAAAAAAAGAAAAAGGAAATCCCTGAATGAGCCAAATCAAAAGGATGCTTGCCAAATGATGCTAAGCGCAGAGCAAAGACATAGAGAGAGTTATCAGTCTCTGAATGCAACAAGAGGGGCTCTCTAAAGAGTTGGTGCACACCTCAAAATCGGTTGCGCACCTCAAAGACTAAAGATGCAGAAAAGAAAGGACAGGTGTCAAATCTGCAATGATCACCAATGTCAATCCCCTCATAAATTCTGGGCCAAAAATAAGCTTGTTTCGGTCCCCAATCCTACCAATGTTACAACCCCGAAACAGTCTTCTCTGACTAAGACACTTGGGTTAACATATAGCTTAGCTCGAAGAGGTACGAGCAAGACTATTTCTTTCTCATTTTGCAGGGTTCTTGACTTGTAAACCCGGAGCAGATGATGAAGACTTTCATTCAATGGCCTCGACTCCGAAGCGGGTCCCCCTTGAAAACCAATATCCAAGCATAACATTACGGTCCCGTGGAAGACCTCCCGATCGATCAAAATGTATGCGCTGCGAATGATCCTAAAACCTAGGCACAAGTTAGTAGGAAGTTGAGTGCATTCCTTACAAAAGACCATTACCACAGAGCGGTGAGGAGCCCTCTTGGATGAGAAATTCTCCAATAGATGTTTTGAACAAACTCTTTTTGGAAATTTCAAACTGTTGATCCAAATTTTCCATGCAAGGAGCTTGTGATCACATTTGCATGTTGTAAGAATGCTTTGGATAACCTCAAGCATCAAAATGCACATTTCATGATTAAAACTTAAGTCATACGGTTTTGTCAAATGGACAGCCGTGGTCTTTCCAAAGATTACTAACGTTTTCTTGGTGAAGAAAAATCTTTCAGGCTCAAACTTCTGCAGGATACCTGGAGAACCCAGCTCCCAGAATGTCACCTCAATAGACTCAAGCAGTCTCATCGGACGTGGAGAACCCTCGTCATGAGACCCCTTTTCAAAGCAAACCAAAGGTAGAAACCGCCTGAAGGGTCAAAATAAGGTAGATACCGCCTGAAGGGTCAAACCAAGGTAGATACCGCCTGAAGGGTCAACTTAAGGTAGAAACCGCCTGAAGGGTCAACCAATGGTAGAAACCGCCTGAAGGGTCAACTCAAGGTAGATACCGCCTGAAGGGTCAACCAAAGGTAGAAACCGCCTAAAGGGTCAACCAATGGTAGAAACCGCCTGAAGGGTCAACTCAAGGTAGATACCGCCTGAAGGGTCAACCAATGGTAGAAACCGCCTGAAGGGTCAACTCAACGTAGATACCGCCTGAAGGGTCAACTCAAGGTAGATACCGCCTGAAGGGTCAACACATGGTAGATACCGCCTGAAGGGTCAACTTAAGGTAGAAACCGCCTGAAGGGTCAAAATAAAGGTAGAAACCGCCTGAAGGGTCAACTCAAAGGTAGAAACCGCCTGAAGGATCAGCCTAATGGCCCGATCCACCATACGGATCAAAACCTTGACAAATTTCAGACACGGAAGGATTCGTCTCCTTAGGTAAACCTTACAGTAGGTGAACCATTTCTGGTCCGATCCACCATACGGATCAAAATCCTTGGCAAATCTCAAAGCGTGGGATGCGCCTTTCATAGGTTCCTACCAGTTAGGAATCCAATAATGGTATGACCTACCATACAGGTCAGAGCTTAATCTCCCTAGGATATTCTGAATGACGAGTCCTAGGTATCTTCTTGAAAGTCGTCGCAATCGGCAACATCAACAGCCGACAGGTGAGCTTCAAGTAAGCCTCTCTCACTCTGACCCATTTTCGAAGTGCAAGAGCAAACCGGGGATTAATTTGAACATTCATCAAAAGGCTTAAGGGTTCGATGTCATAGCATTTCTTTTCCCCAGTCGAGTCGGTTAGGAATCAGGTGCCATCTTGTCTTTGAAAGCAACCTTTGCGAGCTCACTTTCAAAGAGGGGCAGCTGTTGACACCTGATTTTTGACAATCTGTTATTGTGATTTTTATTTTTAAAATTAATTAAAAATATCAAAAAAAATGTCATAAAATCACAAAATCAACTTTGGAAGCCTTGGCCTAGCCTCGGGAACCAATGTTGAACAAAAAATATTTTTTGGTATGAATTTTATTTTTTAATTTACAATATTTGCATTTTCGGAACCTGGACATCTAATTTGATTGCCTTGCCATTGTTTCAACTGTCGCTAGTATTATTAAAAATCTTCAATTAGCGGCATCCGAAGGGCGAAAATTGAGGAATCCGGAGTGGAAAAGGAGCTGGACACTACACTACTACTTCTGCTTTCTTCAATGAGCAGACAATGAGGAATTAAAGAAAGGGTCGGCAAGACCATCCATGGGAAAGGAGTCGACCATGAGAATTAAAAAAATGGGCAAAAGACAAAAGGGAAGGGAATCTGCATATGCCTCATAATGCTCTCCACCATCGTAAAGGGAAGTGGAGGTAATAAAAGAAGAGAAAAAAAAACAATGAGGATGAGGGAGAGGGATCGAATTAATAAGTAGAGGATGGCAGGAGCCTTCCATCAGGGAATATACGGTCATTGAGGAGGGGATGAAAAAAGAAAGGTATGCCTCTGTTCTGGCCGCCACCAAGCTCCCACCTCGGCACCACTGCACCATCTTTTCCTCCGCCAGCGCCGGCCACCGGTAGCTATGCGAAATGGTCCTTGCTGCCTGCGACGTCTAAACTGAATGTTAATTGGTCACCGAGCTTGGACGGGCCAACATCGGTCAGGCCGATTCGGAGCATGCTGGACTGCTGAGTATCAGCTTCCCTAAACTCCAAGAACCCGAACGGTATCAGCTTCGCCATCGGAGATCGCGAAAGCAGCTCCCTCCGACCGGCCGTGTGCTCCATGGCTCAATTCAGATCAAACCGAAGCTCCGCGAGGTGTAGGCAAGGATGACGACGTGAGTGTTGAAAGTGAGAGTAGAGACCGAGCGAACAGCGGCAGCATGCGAGGCGAGGCGAGCCAAACAAGGGGAAGCTCGTGAGCATATCCCGACGGACGCGGTGCGATGGCTAGCTCAGAGGCGACGTAACAGATCCCGACGTTGATGGCTCGCTAGCAAACGAGCAGACTCGACATTTCCGATGAGTGAGTCCAGATGAATAGGTCCTAGCAGCAGTCGTTGATGCCCGGAGATGACGAAGAGCAGTTGAAGCCGTCGGTAGGTGGTGATCGCTGGAGGGCACGATGAGCAGACTTGGCGTCCAGGTGGTCCGCCGAGCGCGATCTGATGGAGCTGGTGAACGAATCCCAGCGTCGTGGTTCGGCGGGAGACGAGCCGACTTGGCGTTTGTAACGGGGACGTCCACGGGAGTGTGACCCGACGGTGGAGTGATCAGGCGATGGGATAGTCAGGAAGCCGATGACGATTGGGAGTGAGGGACGCCGGCGGCGCAAGCTGAAACAGACTCGAGGTCGCCTCTGGTTCCATGCAAGAAGGCGCGCGGGGAAGAAGATGGAACAGTGGCGAGTAGGCCTTCCCATTTTTGCTCCGTTGGGTTGATGCAAGTGGGCTAGAGTAAAAAAAAGATGGACTTGTGGGCCTGGTTTGTCTTCATCAAGAGAGTGTAGCTTCAGGTTTAGAATTGGCCCAAGAAGAATGAAAGGCAAAGGAAGTGGGCCTGGATGTCTCTTGCGCAGACCGGGCCTATTCGAGTCCTCCTATCTGAGCCCGATCAGAGATGCCCTTGGCAATGGTAGCCCACTGAGGCTTCGCGATTGAAGGCCGGTGTCCAATCAGGTATGTTTTGCGTATTCAATTCGCATATCTGAGTTATTTTTCTAAAATATTGTCATTATAGACTTGATTTGCATGTATTTATTTCAATCTAGTAGTTAGCTTATTTATCTAGTTGAGTGTTGTCTATGGCCAAAGATATGCTTTTTATTAAAATATTTGTCGAAAATAAAATAATTAAAAAATAATTAAAAAAATTCAAAATTCAATAAAAAATAAAAAAATCATAAAAAAACTCAAAAAAATTCGAAAAATTCAGAAAAATTCTAAAAAAATTCCAGAAAATAGGAAATTGCCACATTCAACTGGCCACGACCTGTTTCGGGTCTTTTGACCCCCGAACCTTCCAGAAATGACGGTTTTGCCCTTCCGGCAAACCGTCTTCCAAAACAATTCTAAAAAATCCAAGAAAATCCCAAAAAATAGGAAATGGCCACAGACAACTGGCCAAGACTCATTCCGGGTGTTTTGAACCCCGAACCTTCTTAAAATGACGATTTCGCCCTTTGGGCGAATCGTCTTCCAAAAATTGATTGTGATTGATAGGAATAGTCGTTCAATCTGCATGAACTCTTAGTCAGGAAAATCACTCGCGTTAGGTACCGAAGGGGCGTTGGTAATGACACCAGCGTAACCAAGTCCCCGAACCCAAAATCTCTGGTTCCGCAGAACTGATCGATCTCTCACAATCGGTCAGTAAGGTTTCCGGTCTACCTCCAAGAAAGACCGGTGGCGACTCCAAATGCATGCACAATTTGCACATGCCACCACGACCACACTGTAGGTCGAAAGCGATCGACTCTTATCGTCGAATCCTTTGAAAATACTCCCGCCGCGATTTGGTATGGGCCTGGGATGGCTCGCGCCGATCCAAGCCCGCGATCGGTAATCCATTAGCCGCGTCCGCTTTCGGACGGGTCGCGACACTAACGTCTGCAAAAGCCACCCGTTAGTTCGAGATAAACTGAAATTACGATTGATGGAAAATTGATCATGAAATGGAATCTCAAAATTGGCAAATGGACAACGAAGAATTTCAACATTCGAATTGAATTTGACGTCGCCTCGTCGATGGTGATTTAAAATTGGAAAAGTAAAATTTCGGACGAAAAGTGAAAAATTACCATTTTGCCCCTCGAGTCTTACCATTGTCTTAAGGATTATTGAAGGGCGTTTTGGTCATTTGGACTCCCCAAGGCTGTCGAAAATCAAGGGGTAGTATGGTTAATGGAAGCCAAGATATTATGATAGTAAAGACAAGTGTCATCATTGGGTGGTTAGCATTAATTTCCCACTCCCAACTACCAATCTTCATCTTTGACCCAAAGACTTGGTGGAAGACTCCTTTTCCCTCTTGCTTCAGCCGAACCTCCCACCATCTCTCCCTTTCTTCTTCTTTCTTCCTCACCCGAACCTGCTATGCCCGACCAGCTCTACTCGCTCGCTTCGCCGCCCACGAGCACCCTTTTCCGGAGACCACCTTGCCTCACGCCGACCACCACATTCACCCTCAACCTCTCCTCTACACATTCCCAGTGGTTGCATGTCCATTGGTTGACTCGTTTGCCCCGTCCAGCCCCAAATTCGAAAGTAGACAGATTCTGACCAACCTGAGGTAAGGCCTTCATTCTTCCACTTCGAGGCTTTGTTTAGCTTCGAACTTGCGGTGAGATCTTCTAGACATGTTGTACTTGAGTTGGCTGAGCTAGGGTTGCAAGTTTATTTGAGATTTGAGGCGTTTCCATGGCTGAATTATGGTAGTTTGTATGGGGCAGATTCTAACCGCCTGAGCGCCGAAGGGAACCGAGCCGATTGGAAGACCTAGGAGAGTTATTTTGCTTCGAAACTCTCGGTGAGCCTCCTAGACTTGTGGATTAAGATTTTGACAAGTGGTTTTGTGGTAAATTGGAGCTGAGGAATGAATTGTAGACTGTTTAGGATGAATAGGGTTAGAAATGAATCTGTCCTGTTTTGGTACTATGCAAACCGAGCACTTTAAGGGCTGAGAAAGGTGTCGCCTTGCTATAATATCATCGTTAAGGCGTCTTAGAATGTTAATCGAAGTGTTATTGAATTATTGGCGCAATGGAATTGAGAAATGAATGAGTTTTGATGTGATTTTTCCTAGGCGCGACGCGGGTGCCCTGTTCGGCCGTGAGCTAGCCGACCTTGGAGGGTCGTGTGAATTGAAATTTGCTATTGGATCGAAGGGCAAGTGATCCTTAAACCTTTACTCGAATGCTAGGACACTACTAGAAGGGTTTTGATTGATGAATTGATTGATTGAAATGGCATAGTGTGATCTTGGTTATGATGAGGACTAGCATGGTCATAAGGCAATTAAATCTTGATCGGCAATTGTGATGAATATGGCTATTGAGCCCTTATGTGATGAATATGGAGCCTCGTGCATCGAAATTGGCTATTGAGCCCTTGAGAAAATGTGATACCATTGAGATAATTTCTGAAATTATGAGTTCATTATGTGTTAGTGCGATAAGCTTGGTCTCATGGTGTATGGTATGCTTGATTATGATTCTTGTTCATGCTAATTACATTGAGGTGTTTCGATGTGTGATTGCCATGTGCTATTTATCTTGGTGAATTTCTGCATATTGCTTCACTGCATAGTCTGGAGGGACTAGCGGTCTAGTCTAGATTTAGGATTCACTTGCTGAAATGTAAATCTCACCCCATAGTGGGACATGTTTTCCAGACCCCAAGCCATGAATCATGTTGCCAATGCGCCTAGGCGATCCGAAGGAGATGACTACCTATTTTGACAAGTTTCCAGATGGTAAGGTTATTGTGTACGTAAGGAAGCGCACTATTGTTTGGGTCGACGAGGGAAGAGAGGATTGGCAGCCACATTGCTTCGAGGCGTGGTTTCATCGCGTCAGGGATAGTACTTTTGGTCCGTTGTAGCCTACTGACGTCCCTTTAGGAGTAGTACCAAGTTGGTGTCATCCCACTCATCCTGAGATCGAGGTAGAGGTTGAAGCTTCAGTAGTAGGATCAAGAAACATCCCTGAGAAGACCCCTACGATTGAAGAAGACCATGAAGTGATCGAGATATCAGCTTCAGAGGACGACATGGAGGATGATACTGTGGAGGTGCACTCAGAGACTTTCTTTGACTATGTTCCAAACGAAGACGAAGCTGAAGACGGCGATGAGACGAGCAGTTCCACCGAGTAGCCTAGTTGTCGTGGATAGTTTGGGGTTGTAGCCTTTTGATGTTAGGTTTTGTTAGGGCGATGGTGTAGTCTTTTGATGGTAGCCCTTAGTTCCTCCGACCCAGCTATGTGCGTGTTTGGTTTATGTCCTTCCCGATTTCTGGGTGTAAACTGGATGCTTATGTTATGTATATATGCCTTTATGTCATCTTGAGTCGCTTTGGTATTTAATGTTCCTAACCCTTTATTAGGATGTTAGGTTACTAATAGAGGTTTTATGGTTGGATTAATAGAGTTTTAAAGGTTGTTTTTGTGTGAAAAGCGTTAGAGACCCGAGAGCCTGCGTCATCTCGTTTTCAGTGCACACCAAATTTAAAACAGGTCGTCCGGAGTTCGAATTGAGTCTCGTTTTCTCCCTTACAAACCATAAGATCATGAGGGACATGATTCTGAAGTTAGATTTCTCAAAAAGTCAACAGAATGATGTCATTTTATTTGGGAATGAACCTGGCCGTGGGAAACCAAACATGGACAGTTTTGGGTTAAGGTCTATTAGCTTGTTTTAAATGGAAAACCACATTACCATGTTTGGATCTCATTGTCGAATTTGCTGAGTTGGATCATTTGAATCGACCTTAAAAACGATTGGTATGATTATGGTTTAAATGATTAAAGGGCTTGAATCACCTCGAATGATTTTTTATTTATGTCATTGAAAAACTAAGCTTTGAAGGCATGACCTGCCTTAGTGAGTTTGATCATGGCTTAATTTCCTTTGGATGGATACTTGAATTGCATGAGTGTGTTTGTAATTAAAATTGAGGCATATAGGCTGAATTGTGCTCTTGAATGATGAATGTGCAATTTATTACGATTGGCCGTCGGTTGGTTGAGTTATAGGCTTATGTGCATGTTATACCTTGATGCGTTAGACGCAAGGTTAAAGTATATCCTGAGGCATTAGACGCAAGATTGACCTGAGCCGTACTAACACGGGTCCTATAATGGCATTGTAACCTGAGGCATACTAATGCGGGTACAATAATTCTTTAAGCCTAAGGCGTGAATATGCGGGCCTGGCCATTGGAATTAGGAACCACGAGTAATATACTATCCTTAAAGTGTATGAGCTATCAAGTGCCATAGTACGAAGCTTAGATTTTATCATGAATTATGATTGAGTCGATTTGAAACACCGAAATGCCTCGTTTTGTAAATCATCATATTTTCGCGTGCCAAAGCTTCTTATTCCAAAATATCCATTTTTCAAAAGTTTCTGGAGGTACTAGCAGCCTAGTTTAGGGTTAGGTTTAGCTTACTGAGATTTATATCTCACCCCGTCGTGGGATTACTTTTTCAGACCTTGAATCCCACACGTGGAAGCCATACTGCAAGGCCTTGGAATCTCGAAGAAGATCGATGATGAGGAGCATAAGCTGGATCACAAACTCGACGTTCTTTTTAGAATGAAGAGGAGTAGACCTTAATTAGTATGATTTTTCCTTTTGTTGTCTCGTATTTTTTAAACCGAAACTTGTGTTGTATCTTGAGTAAACGTTTTATTGTGTAGTCCTGAAGTCATATTTTGTTATTAATTGAAGGGTTGTTTTCTCGCTTTCGCGTGCATGTTTCATTTAGTCCTTGTGAACATCGCCGTTGAATCCTGGGTATCATCATAAATGACAACGGCTATGAGGTATATTCGCGTGTCCGCCGGGTTCGGGGCGTGACAAGAAAGAGACCTCAGCACTAATCGTCTCAACCGGTCTTGAACCAGCTGCTGCAAGATCCTTTGCCGATGCATCCGAGGTCCTAGTTGAAAGATCTCCTAGAAAGTCGACAACCGAAGAAGTCGCAGATATTGAAAAAGAGACTGAGGAAACGAGTCCCCCCAAGAAAACATCAGGTGGAACTCCTGCACCAAAAGTAAGCACGTCTGCTCCAGATCTCCAAGAGTCTTAGGACTTACCTGAGGAGCAAGTCGAGATTAGTGAAGATATTCCTAATATTGGTGATGGAGCGAATGAAAAACGATGAGAGGATGATGATGGCGGTGTTTTTCAAAACTTTGAGTCTGCAAATGGTTTTGAACTCAATTCTACTTTTTCTGACCCATTGTTTTTTAAGAAGAGCACAAGAAAGCCTGTAACACTATTTCTCTAAAAATTTGAATATCTTGACTCACATGATATTTTTCTAATCGAAGTTTTAGAAAAACATAAATTTTTAGAAATGTGCATGATGAAGGATCGCTCTTGTCCGAATTTGACGACCCTATTTTACTCAAATATGCATTTTCCAAATTCTCATTTCTTCCTTCGAAAAGAAAAATTACACTGTGACGGTCGAGGAATTAGCTGAGTATCTCCAAACTAATTTCCATCCATATTGAAAGTTGGAGATTCCTGCTAACGAGGCATACAGTTTTCTTTTGGAAACACCGAATGTTTTGCCTCTCAAAATCAATTTTCTTCAAAAGATCTTGACCCTCGTCCTCCGTCCAAAATCTTCATCCTCAAATGATGTGTCAAGGTTTGAAGCAAAGGTATTGTGGGCATTACTCACCGGGTATGAAATTTCTATTCCGTACCTTGTCATCCTACACATGTATCGGCAGTGAAGAGGAAAACGGAAGGTCTGTCGTATGGTTCACTCATCTGCCGTATCTTCAAGAGAAAATGGATTGAGTTCTCACACATAGCTAAAGATCATCTCTCCCAGACGGTGATTGAAAAGAAGACTCCGGAGGAAATGATGCTGAGAATATCTTCGAAAGGATGGTTGAACGCAAAAGATGAAGTGATATTGATCGAACAAGGAGATGATGAAAAAGAAAAAGAATTATTCAAATAAAGATATGCAGAACAACCTGTTTCCAGGACAAAGCAAAGAAGCAAGGATGTCACTATCAAGAAAGCCTCACGTCCCCCGCGCCCTGAGAAAGCTTCTACTTCAGCAGGACCCGATGCTCCTATGTCTACGGACATCTTGCAAGTTGTTTAAGCCGATGTAAAGGAGTTGAAGACATCCATGGCCAATATTCTGAAATATCTGCTTAAGCTGAAAAGTACCATTATCAGCACGGACTGCTACAACCCCTCAATACCCTTCGTGATCCTCCTCTATTTCTACCATCTCATAAACACAAGCGTACCAGCCCAAAATGAACTTACCTAATGTTTTGCGTGTTTGTTGCATGTATCTAATGCCCCTGGATTTTCTCTATTGAATGATATTTTGAATGATTTCTATGTACCTTGATGCTTGCACCACCTGTCCCAATGAATGAATGAATTGAAGTTATCCATATTCTGAGCTATCTTCTTTGCTATTTTCTCTCTTTGTTGATGAAAAAAAGGGGAAGAGCATCTATATGTGAATGGTATGTGGACATTATATTTAAATAATGCTTAAAACAGGACGTGCAATTCTAAAAGACGCACAAAAGCAGGGGGAGCTATAAGACGGAAACCTAGGGGCTTGAGTTAAAAAAAAAATCTCTCAAGATGTTTTTATCCTTTTAACATCTTGAAACTATAACTACTTAGCCTGATCAATACTTTTCAAAATCAAAAGATCAGTTTAGTCTGTCCTTCTCCAGGTTCAGTTCCAAATCTTTTTTGAGAAATCATTTATCTGGAACTGCACCATGTGATCGAAATATCAGCTATGCAGATCTTTACTTCATTTTCTTTATAAAATCTGTCTCACATTACATCTGGGGGATAATTTTATCATCATAAAAAAAAAAGAGATTGTTGGAGAAATATCTTATAAAATATTTTGATGATTTCCAAATTATCCTTTGGTATTTTATTTACCATTGGTATGCATATGTTAGCAAAGGATCACGACCGTCGAGTAAAAATTGAGTGAAGACTGAAACACTTTCATGAAAACATTCACTAAGATCTGGTCACCGAATATTTGATATCGGAGCTTGAAAGATCCAGTGAAATGAGGAGTATAAAGTTCCTACATGCAATGTTTAGAAAAGATCTGCTGAAGTTGGCTACACGAGCTGGAAATGGCCAACGAAAAGATTTCTGTCTTCTCGAAAACAATTCTCCGCTGTGTCAAAGAAAAGCTAAAGCTGTCAATGGGGAACAACAAGCCAGCACATATTTTAGGAAAGTCTTGTCTGACGGAAAGAATTTCATTCTAACGCAAAGACAAGCTATCCCATCGAAATCCAATGACTTTTTTGCTCCTCTAGAGTTGTTCCAATGGCTAGTTTACTAAGGCTTATAAAAGGAAGAGGTCGTGAAGGCCAAGTAGAAGAGGGAACCCAAGCTGATTGAATATCTATTATTGCTCTAGAAATGTTGTGATCAGTTGTTGCCTTATAATTGTGCAGAAACAAGTGTACATCTCTGAGCAGTGAGGTTGCATCAAGATAGTATGATCTATCGTGTAAAAGATTAGCTCACGTACTATTTGTAACTTGTGATTCAGTTTACTAGTGCATTCCAGCTCGTGTTGTGGCTATTAATTGTGTGGAGTGGACGTAAGCTTGGTAGATAAGCTGAACACTATATATCTGGTGTACTGATTTTTTCTAGCTCATATTCCTACTTGCATACACCCAAATACTGTTTGGTAAAATATTTGCTCACTCGATCTTCTTCTTATTGCTTTCTATTTTTTGCAAAATCAGAAAAAGTTTCGAAACAACTATTCACTCCCTCTAGGTTGCGTTGCCAATTCTAACAGGCGAACCCCCTCAGCCATTGCCCACCCTTGCCAGCCATTAACGGTGATGGTGAGGACAACAACGGTGAGGGATGTGCAAGCATTCGCCGCTGTAACTTCTTTCTTTTAGCTTATTTTTAACTTTTGTAGCTTATTTTTTATTTTTTTATGTAACTTTTTAGATTTTTTTTAATTGCTAAGTGGGATCCTCCAGCGATTCACATAAATGCCATGTAAAACTTCCAGTGAAGGTCATTGGAGTTGGCACTGAAATAACTATTTTTTTAAAAAAATTGGCACTTAAGTAATCAAAAAAATATTAACCCCAAAATAAGAGCCATACATAAATATTTGCATTCCAGGTATTGTTAGATCTACAATCTTGTAATATCCAATTTGTACCATTCTCCCTAAATTCATCTTGATCTTGACCATTCACCCGATATCATGCACAACATAAATAATTAGCATAATTATTTAAATTTCTATTGAAAAATCACTAATGCCAATTCGAACTCGACCTAAAGAGACTATCAATTTTCCCCTTTTAGGGTGAGTGTAACATTCCAAGTTCCGACCCTCTTCGAGGCTATTGACATAGAATAAGATTTCGAAATTGGATATTGGACAATGGAGAATTCCAACATTAGGAAGGCATTGGAAGTCGCCTTATCGAGGGTGATTTATATTGGAAAAGTGAAAATTTGGACGGAAAGTATAAAATTATCATTTTACCCCTCGAGGATTAGCCTTGCCCTAAGATTATAAGGATGGCGTTTTAGTCAATTGAAATTCCCCCATGGCTGCCAAAAATGAAGGGGTAAAGTAGTCATTTGGAATGCAAGATATTATGTGCAATTGGACAAGTGTCATTAGTGGAAGCTTGGCATTAATTAAGATCACTATTCCACCAACCATTCCAACCTTTGTCCAAGTGGATTAAGACTAATTTCTCTCTCCCCCTATTCATTTGGACGGCAACTTCTCTCTCCTCCCTCTCTTCTTCTTTATTTTCTTCTTTTGGCCGAGAGAGAGCTCGCCCGACCAGACTGCCTAGTTCCGAAGCCTTCACTGTTCCGGCCATAACTTTGTCGTCCGACATCGGATTGATGTGAGTCCACCTCCATTAAAAAGCTTATTGTATTGTGGTTCTAAATAAATATTATAAGCTCAATTTGGCCTCGTATTTTTTCCCGTATGTCTGTTTGAATGGACGAAGGTCAGGCTGGTCAGTTTGAAATCCGGTTTGAGGAAAAGCTCAATTTCCCCGACTTAAAGAGCTCATTTGGCTTTCAATTATCAGTGAGGTCTTCTCAACACATAGTATAAGGGTTTAGCAAGATCATATTGAAGATTGGTTGGAGTTAAATGGGTTTTAGTGGTTGAAACTTCGTGTTCTTGCAAGAGACAGATTCTGCCCCTACTGCCGGTTGTGGAACCGAAGCACTGTGAGGTTCATTGGAGTGTCGCCTTGTCTCGAAACTTGTGGTAAGTCACCTAGGGACGTTATTTGATGTGTTGGCAAAGTGGTTGCTTAATGAAATGGAGTTTAGAAGAGATTTGAGGGCCGGTTTGTGTGATTCTTTCTAGGGACAGATTTTGCCCTGCACTGAACCGGTTAGAACCAAACCACTTAAAGGTTCTTTGAGGTGTCTCTTTGCTTCAAAACTCTTGGTAAGACACCTATGGACATTGTTTGATGTGTTGCCGAGGAGATTGTGTGATGGATTAAGGTTTAGAAGTGGAATTGATGGTTGTTTTGTGCGATTTCCTTTAGGCCGCAAGTTGCCCTGTTTCGGATGAGCAAGAACCAAACCTTGTGGTGGACATTGGGGGAATTGTGGGCTGAATTAATTGGTAAGTGATCCTTAAACCTTTACTAGGATGCTAGGACACTACTGGACGTTTTTGATTGATGAATTGATGAATCGGTGGATTTATTGTGCTTGATTTGATGATGGCCGACTAGGATGGTCGTGGATTGAGCCATGTGCATCTGTTTTGATGTGAAGTTGCAATTTTTATGGTTGAATGATTGGTGTGCGCATTTGATTGGCATGTGACCTCAAGTGGCCGTATGACATTTGAGCCTTGAGTGACGAATGTGCTAAATGGATGCTTGAAATGGCAAGGGAACTAACGAATTAATTATTCACCATGAAGTGCTAGATTATGTATGGCTCTATGTAACTTGGTTATGCTCCTTGATGAAAGTTTTCGTGGTCACTTGAATGTATGATACCCGATTGTGAGGTTGCCTAAAAGAGGAGTTTGGCTAGTGAGCCCTTATGCATTGAAATTGGCTAATGAGCCCTCATGCATTAAAATTGGCTAGTGAGCCCTCATGCATCGAAATTGGCTATTGAGCCCTTGAGGAATACATCGCGACTAGAGAGCCCTTGGCGATGGGAGATTGTGATGCCATTGGGATAAATTCTGAAATTATGAGTTTATTTTTGCGCTAGTGAGTTAAGCTTGATCTCTTGGTTTTATGCATGCTTGCCTATGATTTTCGCTCATGCCAATTATGTTAAAGTGTTTCAATGATTGAATACCACATGCTTTGTGTCTTGGTGAAATCCTTGTCTATTGTTTTATTGCATAATCTGGGAGGACTGGTGGTCTAGTCTAGGTTTAGGGCTAGCTTGCTGAGATTTATATCTCACCCCGTTGTGGATTAACAGTTTTCAAGTCCTAGGCGATGGAACACCAAGTTTGCTATGGATTGGTATTCGAGGAAGTAGTTGGTCGAACGATTATAAAACATTTTGTTACCTTAGGGATTTCATTTGGTCTTGTGGATTGGAATTGAACCATTGATATTTGACCGCTGTAACAACGGAAGTGTAGTATATAGATATGTGAAGTGTACCATTTTTTCCGTCCTAAGTCATTTTGTTTTTATTTATGATAGGAGTGGTTTCTCGCTTCCGTATGTATATGGATTTTATGAGTTGTGGGCCGAAGGATCCTGGGAAACTATCAAAAAAATAAATAAATAAACGGCTTGGTGGGATGTTCGCGTGCTCGCCAAGTTCGGGGGGTGACATCCTCGTTTGTTTGGTATCAGAGCAAGGTCAGCTCGATCCAATTTGATTGAGGTGTGGAGTGATAAGGAGTGATGACTTAAGGACGATTAGATAGTGAGACCTTTAGGATTAAGCATAGATTGCTGAATCTTGGGAGTTATAGGGTTGAACTTGTGTTGTATCTAATGGTTCTAGTGTCGATTTTAATTGATGATCTTGGGTGGTGCTGTTATGATAGAGGTTCATAAGGAAGCGAGCAAAAATTTGGGAGCTATAAGTGTGAATTTTGAGGTTGTAAATGTGTTTGGGGTTAATAGAGAATTGCCTAAGAACTGAGAGTTTATATGATCGTGATTGTGGCTTATCAACGACCAAACTTGAGGTATATGGTTGAACATAGGCAATTGATCTGTGAGATGCGATGGTCATTATGGAATTAGAAGTCTTCTATGGATAAGGCTTGATGTGGAAACGAATGTGATATGACAAGTAATGAGGACAATCATGCAGTGCGTGGGTTGGTGGCATTAAAATGAAAGTTGATGATGGTGTATACATGAGCTTATCACTAACAGACTTAATAAATTATCGCTTGGTATGAGACAAGCTGACGAGATACCTACAAACCGTAATGAAGCATGGTATGAGATGTGTGGAACAGAGCTTTCTCCGTAGATGTATGACTTGGGACAACCTGCAATGACCAGGTCTGATGAGGGCGGGAAGTGATCGCCGGGACAGAGAAGTCCAGACAAGGAGCGGCTCCTAGCAGGCTTCTAAGATAGCAAGGAGGCAGGACTGACCCAAGTCATAAATTGAAAGGGAAAGCCTAGGTATCGGGTTGAGTCTGATTGTGGATAAGATGTGCATTACACTAAAGTGATCCTCAAAGTGAATTTCCAAAAGTTGCAAGGCATTTGTGATAACGCTTGTGATTGGCATGGTTAAAAGCTTCGTGTTTGGCAGTGGATGCCATTTGAAAAAGAAAAATTGATGTTGTGATTGACCTGTTTGACGTGTTTTGTAGTTGGCATTGTGTGATTGTTATGGCCAAGGTCTAACTGAGGGATTAGACGGCATGTGGGGTTTATACCCCGTTGAACTGATGTCTCTCGAAAGTGAGATAGCATGTTGTGTTCTAGAGTGGCAGATGTCTTTATACTTAAATTATGAACGATTGACTCACTGAAGTGATGCCTTGAATGGTTGTTTGATGTTGGCCTAGTTAAATTTTGGCTTAGTTGAGGCTTGCATGGTGATTGGTTGTTAATTGAGGAATTACCTCGTTAAGGCTGGCTTGACATGTGGTTGCAGGATGATTTGGAATCCATGGATAATGGGCAATTAGTTGAGAATTACCTAGGAACCACTGGATGGTTGTTTGCTGGTGATAGATGATGAGATGAGCAGCTTGAGACTGATAGACTCGAGTAGATGGCCTGAGTCTTTAATTCCTGGAGGGAATTGTAGTGGTTCAAGTGCCATGAGAACCTAATAAGGTTGAATGATCAGAGTATGGTCACTAGAGGAGCATTTGGCTCAAGTATACAAGATATGAAAAGATTTAAGAACTGAGAGGAATCATGAGAATTGAGTAAAGAAGAGCAACTGGAGTATGAGTATTGAAAGAGCGTTTGGCTAGAGCTTGTGAATTACATGAGACCTAAGAGTTGAAGAGGCCATGAGAACTTTGAATGGAAATGAGAAAATTGATGGGTAGGCAAGCTCGAGAAGGAGCTGACATTGTTGCCCTAGTAGCCAAGATCGCCACTGTTGATCGTGTTGCTAACGAAGTAAATGGTAGAGACCATGTGAGTGGCGATAGAGAATGGAAATGAGAATCATTCGATGGAAAACTTGTGGAACGATGTATAGGGATGAGAACGACTAAGGGTCGATGGAGAAGATGATTCCGAAATGGCTTTTCTTTGGATTGAGAAGTTGGAAAGGAACCTTAGAGGTTTTGGGTACACTGAGGAAGGAAAATGACCCTAGCAGTTATTAGCCTTAAGAGGCTATTAATAATTGGTGAAAGGTCGCCAAAAGAAGAGTTTCCTTGAAGGCATGGACCTAATTGAATTGCTTTGTCGAATTGATTGACGAGAGGTGCTTTTCTGAAGCTGTTGGAAAACAAAGGTTGCTTGAACTCTGACAACCTTACAAGGACCTGAGGAAGATCGACCAATATGAGACAGAGTTCTCAAGGTCGTCTAAGTATACTAAGAGTGGTCAAGAACTCTTTGAATGAGACGTGAAGTCCTTGAGTGGCTTGAAATTTGAAAGCCTTATGGCTATTTGTTATTCCTGAATCTGAGGAACTGAAATGGGTCTTAGTCAAAGAGGCGAATGATCGAAAGAGGACTAAACAAGAGAATGTTCGCTCATGGATTACGAGTAACGGATTTTTCACTCATGGAGCACAGGATGTACCTGTGAGGAATGGTTATTTCCTGGACATAAGGCTCGTAATGAGAGATTAACGTGTTGTTTCTTCCGTCGTGGGGAAAATTAAGAAAAAAGTTATGTCAGTTGTCTGGCCTTGTTGATTAAAATGGGATTGATTGAGGATGAATTGGAACCACTAGAAGTGGCATTGCGATACATCGCCCCTAAGGGGTATGACGTCATTCTTAAAAGACGATTGGACCATGAGATGGTTGTTGGCGGAAAGGAAAGTGAATGGACTTGATAGTCCTAACTACTTGTGATTTTAATGAATGGATGAGTAAGCAAAAAAGGTGCTTAAATTGTGGCCGCATGATGATTTGATATAATCGATTCGAATATCCAAGGCGTGGATGTGTGGAGACTAAGGAAGAACCTTGACTCCTTCGAACCTTGTCAATTGAGGTGACTGAGTCATTGGAAAAAGAATGTCGAGTATGGTGGCATCTGAATCTTGGAGTAAAGGTACCGCTGTGGGCATAGACTCCAAGATTGACGTCCTATGGAATAAGAAAGATAAGATGAATTCTAAGTAAAAGAATGCCACTGAAGTGTATAACTTCCTTCATAGGGTAAGAGACCCTTGTGTGGAAGGAAGAGGAAATTCTTATTGTCTTGGTGTTAAGGATGAACGTCTGGACTAATAAGGAAGACACAAAATTTGAATGATTTCTGGAAATTAAGTCCGAGAAGCTGTCCTGTAGACAACGTTGAATTTCAGGATAATTTTGACGTCGGTTGAATGGATGAAATTGGGATAAAGTTGCATTAGCTGGTTATGGAATCATGTGGTTATGAAACCAATGCTTCCTAAGGGAAGAGTGACAAAAATGAACAAATGCTACCTGGTCGAAGTAGAGACCCATGAGAACAAAGAGTCGAGGTTTGAACTCTCAAGTAGATGTACGAAGGACAGTTCGAACGATTCGACATCTGGTAGCAAGAAGCTGATAATAGTTGAATTGAGCATCCAAGGAATAATTGGATTGATTGTTACCGTCTTAGAGACGATGATTGGACTCATTTGAGGAGTCATGAGAAACATGAACAACCTTTGAGAGTATTCTATGGACCTTAAGGAAAACGCTCATTGTATGCTAAATGTGAAGAGCGAGAGCCGTAGGCTTGATAAGGAAAGATCTCTTAGACGCGAGGTTTCTGGGAAATGAAATCCCTATGGGACCTTGAAGAATGAAATAAGTGATGAATCGACTAGGGTCGATGTGAGTTGCTGAAACTTGAAGTTTCCTGGGATTGGTGAATTGTTATAGACAGATCGTGGGAAGATTTCCCACAAGAGCTATTTCATTGATGAGATAGGCTAAGGATAAGATGTAGTGCGAATGGATGAATGAACGTGAAAAGAGTTTTCAAGGACTTAAGTCAAGATGGAGACCACGCCGACAATGGAGTTTCCGTTTGGAATTGAAAAGCTTACGAAGATCATGATGACACGACACATAAAGGAAATTTGAGGCATAACAAGGCAGTATGAAGTAAGCATTGCATATACGTCGTGATGTTAGGGCCATATGAGTTGGAACGCCTAGTACGTGATTGGAATGGGCATGCAATCGTCTTTGCGACGAAGTTTGGAAAACACTACTTGCGTGGAGGAAGGTTTCAAGTTTATATATACCGCAAGAATATGAAGTGTTAGTTTCCCAAAAAGAATTGAATGAGAGGCAACACCGATGGGTGAAATTGCTTATGGATACGAAAGCGTTGCTTGTGTAAAGAGATTCAACTTCTAAATTTGAAGTTTGTCAATTGACTAGTTTGATGGCTACCTGAAGCATCAAGCCTGAAAGTCAGAAAGGGATTGAGATGTTGCGACGAACGGACCCTGATGTCCAATGAATTGTGGAAATAAGTCTAACATGGAGGAAATTTAGACTTTTGAATGCTTGGGAAAGAAACTTCGAAGTTGAGAACATAAGACTTGAAGTCCTACGGACGAGAATATGAGCCCAGTATTGAAGATGAACTTAAGGAAATGACCTCATCGGAATTCCAAGAGAAGAACTATGGTATTCATTGTAATGGCACAAGGGTGTGCCAAGACTTGCCTCCATATTATCAATGGAATAGACTGAAGGTTGGGTTAGTCCAACATGTGGTCAAGTATTAGATATACCGACAAGAAATGAGCATGATGTTGAAAGTCGATGGATTACTATGATCATTGGAGATTTTCGAGTGGAATCGAGAACGGATTACTACGAAAGTAATCGTGAATTTCCTTAAGGAGTCGATAAAGCTATGACTCGAGTTGGATAATGGAGAGCAAGTTAATAAAGTCCATGAATCTCTAATGGTACGATAGGCCGTTTGGAGAGAGTAATACGCCAAATGGTATGGGCACCAAAGAGTGCAATCTTGCGATGGGTTTGTAACTAGGGGTGTGCAACCGGACCGGGTTGACCCGAAACCCGGATCGGCCCGCCCGAAAAATAGGGTAGGGAATCGGTTCCGGCTTAAATCGGTCCGGGTTCCGAGTCCAAATTTTGGAAACCGGTTGAAATCGGTCCGGGTTCCGGGTCTATGTAAATACCCACCCGGACCGGTTTTTAGAACCGATTTTCTAGTTACTATTTAAAAAAACGAAACCCTAGTTCCCTTTAGGCTTTTGTCGCTTCCCAATCTGGAGCTCACGGCCTCCTCTCACGATACACCTCCTTTGAGTCCTCTCGTTCTTCTTCTTCTTCTTCATATCTTACCATCATCGACGCAGCGGCAGCGCCTGGAGGAGTGCGGGGGAGGAAGCTGAGGACGAGCCTTCCATCACGAGGGCCTCATGTCCTCGCATCGAACCGTCGCACCGAGATCGGAAAAGGGACGTGGCTTTACGCCGCGACGACGCCGAGAGAGAGGACCAAGCAGAACGCAATGAATCGCTCGCCTGACAAGGCGGTGTAGGGGAGCCTTGAGTGACCGAACTTAGTGATTGGTGATGGCGGCGTCGAGGCCGAGGCGTTGGGGAGACGCGGTTCATGGGAAGGATGGGGGTGGGGGCGATGGCGGTGGTTGTGTTGGTGGCGGTGACGACTGTGGTTCGTACACAATAACTGAAGGAAACTGAGCCATTTTTTTTTTTTGCAGGTGAAATTGAGTCTAGAATTTGAAGAGCTAGATGAAGAAATCGAAGGCGTACGGCGAAAAATGGTATCAAAGGAAGTGTGCGGGAACTGATGGCAAATCTAGAACAAGAGAAGGCAAAACTGAAGGAATTGACGGAAAAGCTGGAGGTGCTGAAGCAAAAGAAGGATGAGCTGATGATGTCTTAAGTTATAAACGTTGTATTTTCTGCATAAAAGCAGAGCCTGTTACGGCCGTACAAGCATGTGTTTAATCGCACATGTTCTTGCATTGAACTCAGAGATCCTGTGTTATGCTCTGCAGTTTTCGGTGGCATTGCATCTGGTGGATGCTATGGCCATTGAGATGTACGCGGGTTTGGCCCCCGAGGGTGGCTCGAAGCTCAAAAAAGGAAAATAGGGTGAACCCGGAAACCGGACCGAAAAACAGGGTCGGTTCCAAAATAGGTTTCAAGACAATCAGGTTCGGGCATCGGTTCCAAAAAATGAGAACCGGTTATAATAGGGCCGGGTACATGGTCTAGGTCTGGAACCGGCCCATGCTCACGCCTATTAGTAACGACGAAGATAGGCAAAGAGCTTGAGTTTAATATGATGCTCTGGAAAGGCCTTTAGTCAAGAGTTGGAAAAGCTGGATTGTAGTATGACATGCCTATTATCCTCAGACCAATAGACAATGGAAAAGGCGATTTGAATGCTCGAGGGTGTACTACCAATAGATATTATGAATGTCGAAAGAGAATAGAGAAAGGTGAACACAGATTGAGGACAAAAAGAAACGAGTTCTGAAGGACAAGAATTGTTACTAGCAAGAACATTATGGAAATGTCATATAACAAAAGGAACTACTTTGGAAAGTGAGGTAGAGATGAGGTGTCGGTACCCCACAAGACGAGATAATTGGAAAGTTACCAATTTCGAGGACAAAATTTCTTTAAGGGGGAAGAGTTGTGATATTCCGAGTTCCGACCCTCTTCGAGGCTATTAACATAGAATAAGGTTTCGAAATTGGATATTGGACAATGGAGAATTCCAACGTTAGGAAGGAATTGGACGTCGCCTCATCGAGGGTGATTTATATTGGAAAAGTGAAAATTCGGACGGAAAGTGTAAAATTACCATTTTGCCCCTCTAGGATTAGCCTTGCTTTAAGATTGGAAATAGTGCGTTTTAGTCATTTGAAATTCCCCCATGGCTGTCGAAAATGAAGGGGTAAAGTAGTCATTTGGAATGCAAGATATTATGTACAATTGGACAAGTGTCATTAGTGGAAGCTTGGCATTAATTAAGATCACTATTCCACCAACCATTCCAACCTTTGATCAAGTGGATTAAGACTAATTTCTCTCTCTCCCTCTTCATTTGGACGGCAACTTATCTCTCCTCCCTCTCTTCTTCTTCGTTTTCTTCTTTTGGCCAAGAGAGAGCTCGCCCGACCTGACTGCCCAGTTTCGAAACCTTCACTGTTCCGGCCATAACTTCGTCGTCCGACATCGGATTGAGGTGAGTCCACCACCATTAGAAAGCTTATTGTCTTTTGGAGCTTAATTTGGCCCAGTATATTTTCCCGTATGTCTGTTTGAATGGACGAAGGTCAGGCGGGTCAGCTTGAAATTCGGTTTGAGGAAAAGCTCAATTTCGCCAGCTTAAAGAGCTCATTTGGCTTTCAATTTTCGGTGAGGTCTTCTCAACACATAGTATAAGGGTTTAGCAAGATTATATTGAAGATTGGTTGGAGTTAAATGGGTTTTAATGGTTGAAACTTCATGTTCTTGCAATAGACAGATTCTGCCCCTATTGCCGGCTGTGGAACAGAAGCACTCTAAGGTTCATTGGAGTGTCGCCTTGTCTCGAAACTTGTGGTAAATCACCTAGGGACGTTATTTGATGTGTTGACAAAGTGGTTGCTTAATGAAATGGAGTTTAAAAGAGATTTGAGGGCCGGTTTGTGTGATTTCTAGGGATAGATTCTACCCTGCACTGAACCGGTTAGAACCCAGCCACTTAAAGGTTCTTTGAGGTGTCTCTTTGCTTCAAAACTCTCGGTAAGACACCTAGGGACATTGTTTGCTGTGTTGCCGAGAGATTGTGTGATGGATTAGGTTTATAAGTGGAATTGATGGTTGTTTTGTGCGATTTCCTTTAGGCCGCGAGCTGCCCTGTTTCGGATGAGCAAGAACCGAAACCTTGTGGTGGACATTGGGGGAATTGTGGGCTGAATTAATTGGTAAGTGATCCTTAAACCTTTACTAGGACTCTAGGACACTAATGGATGTCTTTGATTGGTGAATTGATGAATCGGTGGATTTGTTGTGCTTGATTTGATGATGGCCGACTAGGATGGTCGTGGATTGAGCCATGTGCGTCTATTTTGATGTGAAGTTGCAATTTTTATGGTTGAATGATTGGTGTACGCATTTGATTAGCATGTGACCTCGAGTGGTCGTATGACATTTGAGCCTTGATTGACGAATGTGCTAAATGGATGCTTGAAATGGCAAGGGAACTAACGAATTAATTATTCGCCATGAAGTGCGAGATTATGTATTGCTCTATGTAACTTGGTTATGTTCCCTGATGAAAGTTTTCATGGTTACTTGAATGTATGTTACCCGATTGTGAGGTTGCCTAAAAAGAGGAGTTTGGCTAGTGAGCCCTCATGCATTGAAATTGGCTAGTGAGCCCTCATGCATCGAAATTGGTTATTAAGCCCTTGAGGAATACATCGCGGCTAGGGAGCCCTTGGCGATGAGAGAATGTGATGCCATTGGGATAAATTCTTGAATTATGAGTTTATTTTTGCACTAGTACGTTAAGCTTGGTCTCATGGTTTTATGCATGCTTGTCTATGATTTTCGCTCATGACAATTATGTTAAAGTGTTTCGATGATTGAATACTATGTGCTTTGTGTCTTGGTGAAATCCTTGTCTATTGTTTAATTGCATAGTCTGGGAGGACTGGTGTTCTAGTCTAGGTTTAGGGCTAGCTTGCTAAGATTTATATCTCACCCCGTTGGGGATTAACATTTTTGAGGTCCCAAGCGATGGAACACCAAGTTTGCCAAGGATTGGTATTCGAGGAAGTAGTTGGTCAAACAATTGTAAAACATTTTGTGGCCTTAGGGATTGCATTTGGTCTTGTGGATTGGAATTGAACCATTGGTATTTGACCGCTGTAACAACGGAAGTGTAGTATATAGATATGTGAAATGTACCCTTTTTCCGTCCTAAGTCATTTTGTTTTTATTTATGATTGGAGTGGTTTCTCGCTTCCGTATGTATATGAATTTTATGAGTTGTGGGCCGAAGGATCTTGGGAGACTATAAAATAATAATAATAAACGGCCTGGTAGGATGTTCGCATGCTCGCCGTGTGACATTCTGAATTCCGACCCTCTCGAGGCTATTGATTGAAAGGATAACGATTGATGGACGAATGATCATAAAATGGAGGCTCAAAATTGGCACTTGAAAATAGAAAATTCCAATTCTGGATAAGAATATGACAATGTCTCACTAAATTGTGATTTTGAATTGGAAAAAGTGAAGTTTGGACCGGAAATGCAAAATGACCATTTTGCCCCTAGACCATTTTCCTATGCCATAATAACTTATAAAAGGACAAAATGGACATTTCCCCTACTTCTTTTGGCTGCCAAAAATTTTATCTTCAATGGTCAAAGATGAGTCAAAGCTAAGATTGAATTATTGGGGGAGTGCCACTTGTCAAGCAATGAGACCCCCAAGCATTTATGAGTCTACTAACATTGTCTTGTCAATTTGGCTCAATTATAGGTGTGAGCAACCTCATTTAGTGCCTCTTCAGCCGTGTGTGCCATTCCCACAACTTCCCTTGCAATTTCCTCTTCATTTTTCTCTCAACAGAAGACTGCCCAGAAAGACAGGTTTCTGCCTTCCCGTTCGGTCCGTACGAACGGCCCTTTCCGGAGTCTTTTGGTCGAGCCCACTTACCACAGGTTATTTAAGAATTTCCCTGACATTTTCCCATTGGTTTCGTGATTTTAGGAGGTCTGGTTGATATAGTGATTTTTGTAAGAAAGGCGGACAGATTCCGCGCGAGCTGAGAGAAGGCTATGGTTTGCCCTCTTAGAAATTCCTTTTGGCCTCAAATTTTTTAGGAGAGCTTCATAACACCTATTATGATGTTCATATAAATTTGGCTGCAAATAGATAAGGATAACTTTGGTTTTCATGGAAGAACAGTAGCAGTAAATTCTGGACAGATTCTGATCAAGGGGAGATTGGACTGTTTTGTTGTCTTTGGAGTGTCAACCGACTCCAAATCTCTTAGTGAGCTCTTTAAACATGTAAATGAAGGTTTTGAGAGGTTATTCGTGTAAAGAGTTAGACACGAGGTTTGTTTATGGCTTGATTGAGCGGATTGAAACCGAAACCGATTCTGTTTGGTGGGTGAACCCTTGCTGGCCGGTTCTGTTAAGGGTCATTTAAGTGATATTTTGACTTCAAATTGATGCATAAGACTTCATGAGATGTAGTATGAGGTGTTAATTAGAAGTGTATGAAGTGGATTGGGAGTTTGGAAGTGATTTAAGGGCTATAATGTGCATTAAACATCAAGTTGCATTCTGCCCTGCATTGAGTCGCATGAACAGAGTATATAAAGGGTTTGAGGAAATATTGTGGTGATTTCGATCCATTGATGAGGCATCCTGAGTTGACATTCGATTGGTTAATGAGTGGATTTTGATTAGAAATTAATGAATCTCCTAGGACGGTACGAGGACCTTGATTGGTCGAATACTTGGAGGGTTAAGGAAGATCGATCGAAGTGGAGCTTTGATAGTTGCTTGAGGTAAGTGTCCCTTAAACCTCTACTAGGACGTTAGGACACTACTGGATGTGTATGATTGGTGATTTGTTTTATGAGTGGATCGTTTGAGCATTGGTTTATGATGGTTGAATATGAGCATGTGAAATGATTTGGTTATGATGCTCTATTATTGAATTGGCTCTGATGCTCTATTGTTGAATCGGCTGTGATGCATTGGCAATTATGGTGGTTGCTTGGCTAGTGAGCCCTGTTAATTGATGTTGAACAATGAGCTTTGATGAATTACATTGACTATAAGGTCTATGCTATAATGCATTCATCGATCCTTGGCTTGGTGCCCCGGAGATCGAATTGGCTTGGTGCCCCGATTATATGATTGGCCTTAGTGCCGATGTTATATGAATGGGCGGTAGTGCCCCAGCGATCAATTGGCTTGGTGCCCCGGAGATCGCACTGGCTTGGAGCCCCTTTTTCATCGTAATTGGCTTGGAGCCATGACGCAAATGAATGATCAGAGTACCCTGAGAAACTACATCGCGGCCATGGGCCCTGGCGATGCTTGAATAAATTGAAACTACATCGTGGCTGTGGGCCCTGGCGATGATTAAATGGTTGTCATATTGATGACTTATGAAAACGATAAGTTTGTTTTAGGATAATGTGTGAAACTTGGATCTCATAGTATGTGATGTGCTTGATGGCGATGTTCTTTATATCAAGGTGCCATGAGAAAGTGATATTGAGATGCTATATGCTAATGCCTCGATGAGTTCCTATTTACTGCTTGTGGCATAGTCTGGTGGGACTGGCGGGTTGGTCTAGGTTTAGGGTTTACTTGCTGAGATATATATCTCACCCCAGTGGGGGATTAACATTTTCAGGTCTTTGAAGACGAAAGTACAGGCGAGATGAAGATGAGCTCTCAATGAAGTATTGGAGTGTATAATTTTATGTCTTTGGTAGCCTTAGGGATTGTATCTGGATTTTGAGGATTTAGGAACTGAATTTTGGGGTACTTGGCTGCGATGACTTCTGAGGAGAATTTTACTTATAAAGAGTGTATACCCTTTGTCATGAGTCATTTCTTTATGAATTGTACGGAGCAGTTTTATGGCTTCCGCGATCTTGTTCCTTCGTCAAGTTGTTGTGGGATTGGACGAAGGATCCTGGATGGCACAGCTTGTTTACGGTCTGGCGGGATGTTCGCGTGCTCGTCAGGGTTCGGGGCGTGACATCCCCGTTTAAGTGGTATCAGAGCAAGGTCAGCTTGATCCATTGAGATTGAGATTTGGAGTGATAAGGAGTGATGACTTGAGGACAATTAGGTAGTGAGATCTTTAGGGTTAAGCATGGATTGTTGAATCTTGAGGATTATAGGTTTGAACTTGTGTGGTATTCTAATGGTCTTAGAGTCGATTTTCATCGGTGATCTTGAATAATGTAGTGATTGAGATTTAAGTGGAAGTAAGCTGAGATTAAAGAGACATAGGTATGGATTTTGAGGTAGTAATTGTGCTTGAGGTTGGTAGAGAATGGTTATGATTAATGAGTCAATTGAAGCATATTATTGTGATTGTGATTGTCAATGACCTACCTTGAGGAAAGCGAGTTATACCTAGATGATTTGTATTAGTGGATTTAGGCTTGAATTGTGTTGAATCTTGATGGTTTTAGTTGTCGATTGCTATCGACAACCTTGGGTGATATGAGATGAGATGTATACAAGGAGTATTTGAATTGAAGATCAATTGTGGTCGAATGCATATGAATTGACTTGTGTAGCGACTAAACTTGAGGTGTATGGGTGAATATAGGTAATTGATCCATATGATGTGACGGTCATTGGTGGAATTAGAAATCTTTGATGGATAAGAATTGATCTGAAGGCGATTGAGGTATGACAAGTAGTGAGGACAGTCATGACGCGCTTGTGCTTGTGGTTACGAAATGAAAGTTGATGAGGGTGCATGCATGAGCTTATCGCTATCAGACTTAATAAATTGTCGCATGGTATGAGACGAGTTGATGGGATACCTATAAACCGTAATAAAGCATGTTATGGGACGTGTGGAACGGGGCTTCATCCGTAGATGTATGACTTGGGACAACCTGTAACAACCAGGTCTGATGAGGGCGGGGAGTGATCGCCGGGACAAAGAGGTCCGGACAAGGAGTGGCTCTTGGCAGGCTTCTAAGATAGTGATGAGGTAGGAATGACCCAAGTCATAAATTGAAAGGGAAAGCCTAGATATCGGGTTGAGTCTGATTGTGGTTAAGTGAGATGTATGGCACGAGATTGAGTCTCGAAAGGAATGATCGAGAGTGGCAAGGCATTGTGATGGCGCCTATGAATGGAATGGCTGAGAGCCCTATATTTGGCAATGAGTGCCATTTGAGAAAGAAAACTGAGGTTGTGGTTGGCATGATTGGCGTGTTTTGTAATTGGCATCGTGTGGTTGTTTTGACTAAGGTCTAACTGAGAAATTAGACGGCATGTGGGGTTTATACCCATTGAGTTGATGTTTGTTGATATTGAGATAGCATGTTGTGTTTATGCTAGAATGGCAAATGCCCTTAGATCTATGGCATGAATAATTGAACTGGCACTTTGAGTATTTCCTAGGTTTGACCTAGTTGAAGCTTGCCTAGTAATTGGCTGATGATTAAAAGGTTACCTTATTGAGGCTGGCCTGTCGAATAGTCATTGATTGATGAGGATCTGGAATCCTTGAGTAATGAACAACTAGTTGAGAGTTGTTCAGAAACCACTGGATGGTTGATTGGTGGTGATGAATGATGAGATGAGCAGCCTGAGACTGCTAGACTTGAGTAGATGGCTTAAGTCTTGGATTCCTGGAGGGAATCATAGTGGTTCAAGTGACATGAGAACCTAATAAGGTTGAACGACCAAAGTATGGTCGTAGAGGAGCATTTGGCTCGAGAATAGAAAGGGATCGTGAGAATTAAGTAAAGATGAGTGACTCCAGTACGAGTACTGAAAGAGTATATGGCTCTATCTATTAATCGTACGAGACCCAAGTGTAATAAGGGGTCATGAGAATTTTATGTGAAAATGAGGAAATTTGATGGGTAGGCAAGCTCTAGAAGAAGCTGCCCTTGTACCCAAGTCGCTAAGACGACTAACGCTAGTGTTGAAGAGTTAAGTGATGGAAGTCACAAGAAAGGTGACTCTGATATTATTCATTTCCAAAGTGGAAACGTGGAAAAGAACTACGAGAGTTTTGGAAAACCTGTGAAGTTATGTATAAAGTTGAGATTGACTGAGTTTGATAAAGGGATGGAATTTGAAACTGCCTTCTTAAAAGTTGATGGTTAGTGAGAAAATCTTAGAGGTTTTGGGTACACTGAGGAAAGAAAGTGACCTTGGCAGTTACTAGCCTTAGGAGGCTGTTGACGATTGGTGAAGAGTTACCAAGGGAAGAATTTTTCCTTGAATGCATGGTATATATTCGGATCGCCTTCGTTGAATTGTTCAATGGAAGTATCTTCTTGGGATTGCTTGAGAGCAATGGTTGTGTGGATCCTAATGATCTTGTAAGGATCTGTGGACGATCGACTAGTGTGAGACCGAGTTCTCAAGGTCATTTAAACATATGTTAAAGGTGGACAGTGACCCTTTGAGAGAGACGTAAGGTCTCCGGTTGGAATGGAATTTGAAAGCCTTATGGCTAGTGATTATTCCTGACTTTGAGGAGTGGTAATGAGATTTAGTAAGAGAAGTGCATAATCGGAAAGCATGTGAATAAGAGAACTCCTACTCATGGATTACGAGCAAAGAAATTTTCATGATGGAACATGAAATGTGTCTTTAAGGAATGGCTATTACCTTGCTGTAAGGTAAAGGGTGGTTAATTTCTGGTTATTGTAAGAGATATGAAAGAGACTGACATGTCAGTCTGCCAGACCCTGTTGATTTTATGAGATCGATGAAAGATGGGTCGAAACCACCAGAAGTGGTATTGTGTGTTAAACAGCCATAAAGAGTAGGGTGTCGTTCTTAAAGGGCGATTGGACCGTGAGATGGTCGTTGATGGAAAGGAAAGTGAATAGACTTGGTAGTCCTGGTTGTTCATAATGTGGACGAATGGTTGAGTAAGCGAAAAGAGCGCTTAGAGTGTCATTGCAGAGTGACTCGAGGTGGTCGAATTGAGTATCCAAGAAGTACTTGAGTTGATTGTTACCGTCTAGAGAGACAATGATTGGACTCATCTAAAGAGTCATGAGAAACATGAACAATTTTGAGAGTATCCTACGAATTCAAAGAAGATGCTCGTTGTATATTAATGAGAAGAACGTGAGTTGTGGACTGGATGAGGTAAGATTCCTCCATTGAGAGATTTATGGGAAATGAAATCCATGTGGATTCTTTGAGAATTGGAATGAGAGATGAATCGACTAGGGTCGATGAGAGTTGCTGGAACTTGAAGTTTCTTGGGATTGATGAATGGTTATAGATGGATCGTGGGAGGATTCCCCACGAAAGTTGTTCCATTGATGAGGTGGATTAAGGACGAGATATAACGTAAATGGGTGAATGAACATGGTGAGTTTTCGAAGACTTAAATCAAGTTGACGACTGTGTTGTTAATGGCGTTTCCGGTTGGGAATAGAAAGGATTATGAAGGTCGAGATGATGTGACGCAGAATGAAATTTGAGGCATAACGAGGCAACCGGAAGTGGACATTGCATATACATCGTGATGATAATGCCATGTGAGTGGAAATGCTCGGTGCATGATTAGAGTTGGGTTGCGAGTGTCCTCGCGACAAAGATTGAGAGACCTTGTTTGAATGGAAGAAGATATTGAGTCTATATCTACCACGAGAGAATAAGGTAGTACGAAGAGATTCCCGAGGGGAATTGGGCAAGAGGCAACGCGAATGAGTGAAATTGCTTATAAGTATGAAAGCATCGCTGGTATGAAAAGAGACCTCGCAATTATGTGAACTATAAGAGATTGAGAGCAGCGACTGCCTAAAGACAATTGGGGGCGATTCATGTGGAATGAAGAGATCACTCAAATGTTGTTATGGCAATATTCATATCGCTAAGGAAGAGTGAACTCTTTCGCGAGTTTCGCGGATGCTTACAGTTGAGAATTAAGCATTGTGTAATTGGCGATGGAGGGACAGATCTTCCCTCATGAAATAAGAGATTAACTTTTCAATTGGAAGTTCGTCGTGTGGATAGTTTGAGGGCTACCTGAGATATCAGGCTTGAAGGATATAAAAGAATTGAGAAATTTCCACGATCAGACCCTGATATCTAAGAGGTATGGAAATGATTAGAACATGAAAAATTAAGATGCTCCTGAGGATGGCACAAAGGTGTGCCAAGATTGCCTTAACACTATCGATGATGTGGATCGAAGGTTGAAATAGTATAACGTATAGTCGAGCATTAGACATGCCGACAAGAGAGAGACATGATTGTGAAAGTTGATGGACGATCGTTGGAGATCTTCGAATGAAGTCGAGAAGGCTATAGTTCGATTTGGACAATCGAGAGAAAGCTAATAGGACTTGTGCGTCCTTGACGGCACAACATGACGTTTGAAAAAGATGATTATGCCAATTGAAAGAGGCACTCAAAGAGCACGATTTCATGATGATGGGGTAATGATCGTGATAGAAAACGATCTTGTATCTACTGCGACGTTTTGGGAAAAGTCTTCCGACGGGGAATTTCAAAAGCAAGGCTACAGTGTGATGCACGCGTTATCCTCAGACTAATAGGCAAAGTGAACGGAGGATTCGAGTGCTCGATGGTGTATCACCGGCAGATATTATGAATGTCTGAGGAGAATAGAGAAAAGCAAGTATAGGTTAAGGACTGAGAAAAATAAGTCATGGAGGAATATGACTGTTGTAAAAAAAAAAAAGAGACAAGTGGGGACATCAAGTAATGTGAGGATCTACTTTGGAGAGTGATGATGCAATGAAGCGTCGATACCCCATGAGATTGGATAATTAAAAAGGGACAAATTTCAAGGACAAAATTTTTTTAAGGGGGGAAGAATTGTGACATTCTGAATTCCGACCCTCTCGAGGCTATTGATTGAAAGGATAACGATTGATGAACGAATGATCATGAAATGAAGGCTCAAAATTGGCACTTGAAAATAGAGAATTACAATTCTGGATCAGAATTTGACAATGTCTCACTAAATGGTGATTTTGAATTGGAAAAAGTGAAGTTTGGACTGGAAATGCAAAATGACCATTTTGCCCCTAGACCATTTACCTATGCCATAAGAACTTATAAAAGGACAAAATGGACATTTTCCCTACTTCTTTTGGCTGCCAAAAATTTTATCTTCAATGGTCAAAGATGAGTCAAAGCTAAGATTGAATTATTGGGGGAGTGCCACTTGTCAAGCAATGAGACCCCCAAGCATTTATGACTCTACCTAACCTTGTCTTGTCAATTTGGCTCAATTATAGGTGTGAGACAACCTCATTTAGTGCCTCTTCAGCCGTGTGTTCCATTCCCACAACTTCCCTTGCAATTTCCTCTTCATTTTGCTCTCAACAGAAGACTGCCCAGAAAGACAGGTTTCTGCCTTCCCGTTCGGTCCGTACGAACGGCCCTTTCCGGAGTCTTTTGGTGGAACCCTATTACCACAAGTTATTTCAGAATGTCCCTGACATTTTCCCATTGGTTTCGTGATTTTATGAGGTCTGGTTGATTTATAGTGATTTTTGTAAGAAAGGCGGACGGATTCCGCGCGAGCTGAGAGAAGGCTATGGTTTGCCCTCTTAGAAATTCCTTTTGGCCTCAAATTTTTTAGGAAAGCTTCATAACACCTATTATGATGTTCATATAAATTTTGGCTGCAAATAGATAAGGATAACTTTGGTTTTCATGGAAGAACAGTAGCGGTAAATTCTGGACAGATTCTGATCAAGGGGAGATTGGACTGTTTTGTTGTCTTTGGAGTGTCATCCGACTCCAAATCTCTTAGTGAGCTCTTTAAACATGTAAATGAAGGTCTTGAGAGGTTATTCGTGTAAAGAGTTAGACACGAGGTTGGTTTATGGCTTGATTGAGCGGATTGAAACCGAAACCGATTCTGTTTGGTGGGTGAACCCTTACTGGCCGGTTCTGTTAAGGGTCATTTAAGTGATATTTTGACTTCAAATTGATGCATAAGACTTCATGAGATGTAGTATGATGTGTTAATTAGAAGTGTATGAAGTGGATTGGGAGTTTGGAAGTGATTTAAGGGCTATAATGTGCATTAAACATCAAGTTGCATTCTGCCCTGCATTGAGTCACATGAACAGAGTATACAAAGGGTTTGTGGAAATATTGTGGTGATTTCGATCCATTGATGAGGCATCCTGAGTTGACATTCGATTGGTTAATGAGTGGATTTTGATTAGAAATTAATGAATCTCCTAGGACGGTACGAGGACCTTGATTGGTCGAATACTTGGAGGGTTAAGGAAGATCGATCGAAGTGGAGCTTTGCTAGTTGCTTGAGGTAAGTGTCCCTTAAACCTCTACTAGGACGTTAGGACACTACTGGATGTGTATGATTGGTGATTTGTTTTGTGAGTGGATCGTTTGAGCATTGGTTTATGATGGTTGAATATGAGCATGTGAAATGATTTGGCTTGGAAGCCCTGAGAAATGATTTGGCTATGATGCTATGTTATTGAATTGGCTCTGATGCTCTGTTGTTGAATTGGCTGTGATGCATTGGCAATTATGGTGGTTGCTTGGCTAGTGAGCCCTGTTAATTGATGTTGAACAATGAGCTTTGATGAATTACACTGACTATAAGGTCTATGCTATAATGCATTCATCGATCCTTGGCTTGGTGCCCCGGAGATCGAATTGGCTTGGTGCCCCAGTTATATGATTGGCCTTAGTGCCGATGTTATATGAATGGGCGGTAGTGCCCCAGCGATCAATTGGCTTGGTGCCCCGGAGATCGCACTGGCTTGGAGCCCCTTTTGCATCGTAATTGGCTTGGAGCCCTGACGCAAATGAATGATCAGAGTACCCTGAGAAACTACATTGCGGCCGTGGGCCCTGGCGATGCTTGAATAAATTGAAACTACATCGCGGCCGTGGGCCCTGGCGATGATTAAATGGTTGTCATATTGATAACTTATGAAAACGATAAGTTTGTTTTAGGATAATGTGTGAAACATGGATCTCATAGTATGTGATGTGCTTGATGGCGATGTTCTTTATATCAAGGTGCCATGAGAAAGTGATATTGAGATGCTATATGCTAATGCCTCGATGAGTTCCTATTTACTGCTTGTGGCATAGTCTGGTGGGACTGGTGGGTTGGTCTAGGTTTAGGGTTTACTTGCTGAGATATATATCTCACCCCAGTGGGGGATTAACATTTTCAGGTCTTTGAAGACGAAAGTACAGGCGAGATGAAGATGAGCTCTCGATGAAGTAATGGAGTGTATAATTTTATGTATTTGGTAGCCTTAGGGATTGTATCTGGATTTTGAGGATTTAGGAACTGAATTTTGGGGTACTTGGCTGCGATGACTTCTGAGGAGAATTTTACTTATAAAGAGTGTATACCCTTTGTCCTGTGTCATTTCTTTATGAATTGTATGGAGCAGTTTTATGGCTTCCGCGATCTTGTTCCTTCGTCAAGTTGTTGTGGGATTGGACGAAGGATCCTGGATGGCACAGCTTGTTTACGGTCTGGCGGGATGTTCGCGTGCTCGTCAGGGTTCGGGGCGTGACACGCCGGGTTCGGGGCGTGACAGTGAGCAAGACATAAACATGCTGAAAAATACTCACAAAAATCAATGAAAGTCCCGAAGGTGTCTCTCGAAGTCCAACAACAATCTTCTCCTCTTGTCTAGGTTTGCCTGTTGATCAGCGGCTTTGGTGGTAGTCCCTATAGTCTAAGTGATGCCCAACGAACTCTCACTCATCCAACCAGCACTGGTAAGTATTCTGCAATCCGAGCAATCGCTGGAGGCTTTCCATCGTGCCTTGTCCTTCCTTAACATGTTCAACATTGCCTCTATTGAGGCTACCTTATCACTTAGAGGGGAAGTGAATAGGTAATTTTAAAGCTTATTTTGAAAATAATGGCGAAATTAAAATAAACAAGTTCAGAATTTATTTCAAAGTCTAATCAAGAATAAGATCTAAGATGACTTGAGAATCTATTGACGCACAATTCAACTATATAGTATGATGACAAAGTGTTCAAGGATGAAGAATTTACACATAGAGTTTATGGTGGTTTGGCTTTGTTTAAAACTCCGTCCGCTCCTTCACATTGACGGCCAATCGGCTGGATTCCATAAGTGAACAGCTCAGAGGTTGCAACTTGGTGATAATTCTTGAGTCAAGAGACTTCCAGTCTCTTACTTACTCGATCTAGTTAAGAACCTTTAATTGTTACAATATTTAGATCAAGAATGAATTGAGAATAGTGAAGTTTTCTTGAACTTTGAAATTTTGAATTCTAGGGTTAAGTACACCTCAAGTGACATAAGTTGTATACGATGCTCATTTCAGTGTCAAAACTTTCAAATCGATCACTTTAGTGCTAAGTTTTTGTAATTTCGATCACAATTGATAGATCGTTAACTTAGAAGTAAAACACTTCAGAAGAATGAGTAACCTACTCTGTACCAATTGATGTATCTAACAATATCACCTAGAAGGAGTAATATGTTATTCTAAACAATTTTGAAACTAATTACAGAATTTAAACAAGTTAGAAATATCTGAATATATTCAGTAGCAATTCGAACCGAGTGCGCTTTGGAAGAATTGATCTGTTACAGTGGTCGACCCCATGGCAGCAAGAAAAGGCGATCAAGGAGGAATTCCGTTTGTAGGTTATGTACGTTAAAGTTCTTTCCTCCAAGGGGGAGATAAGCTTTTCTCTTATCTGCTCTTCCCATCGTTCTCTTTATGCTTTCAGAACAAAACGTGCAAAGATCTAAACACAGTAAAGAAAGTTTGGAGTAAGAGAGAATTACACACAAACTTTATAGTGATTCGCTTAGACAAGCTTACGTGCACTCTCCCATGCTGATATGCAATTGGTTGAATTCCATCAGATTAAACGTTGAAAGGTTACAAGTGATATCACACTATTCACTCTTAAAGAACCTCTCAAAGAACAAATATTTCGCTCCCACAAACAAGGGCAAAAAGACACCTCAAGAGTGAGTATTTGTCACTTTGGCGTCAATTTTTTTTTATCACTTAAGTATCAATTTTTTTAAAGAACGATTATTTAAGTGTTAATTCCGATGCGGTGAGGTCACCAGAATTGACATTAAAGTAATCGTTTTTTCTCTAATTTGGCACTAAAGTTGGATCAGTTAAGTGCCAACTTAAATAAAAAGATTATTTAAGTGCCAACTCCGATAAAATCACCGGAATTTATTGTCATTGGCTCTAAAATGATTGTTTTTCCTCTAATTTGGCAGTTAAGTGATCCCAAAAAAATATGGTACCAAAGCGAGCGTCATATACAATTATTGGCACTTGATGTGTCCTTATGCCTAAGAACAAGTATATGAACCTGAACAACTCAAGCACTTTGAAATTTGTAAGTTCTGATGTCTCTTTATCAGTTACCATGGACCTCCCTTTTTTACTACTTTGCGTTCAAACTAGTCGTAGGTTAGGTTTTCAAAGGATTGCTCTTGAATCATTGATTGGATGCCATCAATCTTGATTGAAAGAGAATGTATCTCGAAAGATTTGATAACCGTTGGCGTAGTGTCTGAACCTCTGTTACACGGACATGCAAGTTTTCAATTTTTCCCCGTGTCGGATACGGACTAGTGCCCGACACGGAGGGACTCGGCCGGACTCTCCTCGGACACGCGGTCAACGCGTGTCCAAGACCGGACTCCGAGTCAACTGCCCAGACACGCGCGTGACTCGCGTGTCCGGCGTTAAATGGACACAGACTCATAGAACAGAAGCCCCAATTTGCTTTGACCTAATTTCTTCGCCCGACTCACCTCACCTCTCCCTCTCCCTCGTCGACTGGCCTGGCCTCTCCCTCTCCGGCTCTCCCTCTCGCGACTCACCGGCTTACAACGTGGCTCGCCCCCCGCCGACGCAAGTCGCAACTCGCCTCTACTCGCAATATTGACTCGCCTCAGATCCCCCTCCTCTCGCCGTCGCCGATTTCTGCTCACGCGACGGCTTGCTACCTCGATTGACGACCTTTGCTCGTGCCTCTACTCTCGCCACACTTCCTCTCCTCTAGCCAGCCTCTAGTCTCGCCTCAGCTTATCGCCTCAAGGTATCGCCGTCCTCTGCTCGCCCTTGAAAAAATTCTAATCATTTGAAGTTAGATTATAATGTTTATGCAAGTTCTGTATTACCGATGCACTGATGCTTTGCTCGCCTCAAGGTATCGCCATGAAGATGGTTGCGCTTGCTTGCACTTGCAGGTCATTTATAACGTGTTCTTCCCCTAGTGATGCATTGATGCTCTGTTTCTGAGTTTCCAGTATGCGAGTGTGCTGTTTGATGCATTTGATGCACTGATCTAACAATGGCTGAATATCTGCTAATTTGATGCATTTTAGTGTGATACTCGTTTCCATCTGATAGTGTTATGCTTGTTTTACTCAATCACAGTGACTGAGGTTTGTTCTAGGGTCTTTTAACTATTTTTTTGCCTTGTAATTGCATTTTTGTAGAGTGAAATCAACTTATCAAGCATGGACAGCAGTAGCAATGAAGATATAAATAAACCATTGTTGAGGTATATTACTAAGTTGGCTAATCATGGAGATGCGGGGGGGAATTGCTCTTGGAAATGTAATTTTTGTGAAAAAGATTTTAAGAGTTCCTACACGGGAATTAGGGCTCATTTGTTGATGATAGGTGGAAGAGGGATTACAAAATGCAGAAAAGTTGGAAAAAAAAAAGATCTTTTGGAGATGGAAAGATTAGATAGGGAGGTCAGTGATAGATTAGAGAGTAATACTCTTAGAGATGTGCCTTCGCCACCTTCTAGTTGTAGTAGTGTGCAAATGGATTCGTTCTCTAAGAAAAGGAAAATGGGAAGTGGGAGTGGGAATGGAGGACCAATTGAGAAAGCATTCAACATGTCTGAACGGGAACATTTAGATCATTTGATTGCTAGGATGTTCTATTCGGTGGGCTTGCCGTTTAACCTAGCAAATAACCCTTGCTTTCATGAAGCTTTCGCTTATGCCGCTAATCACAACATTGCGGGATATGTACCACCGAAATTTAATTTGTTGAGTACTACTTTATTGCAAAAAGAGAAGGCAAATATTGAGAGCTTGTGTGCACCTATTAAAAAAATGTGGAAGGATAAGGGTGTAAGTATTGTGAGTGATGGATGGAGTGACTTACAAAGGAGGCCACTTATCAACTTTATGGTGGTGTCGGATGGAAATCCTATGTTTGTAAAATCGATTGATTGTTCGAATGAAAGGAAGAGCATGCATTTCATTTTCAACTTATTGAAAGAAGTAATCATTGAAGTTGGACATGAGAATGTGGTCCAAGTTATTACAGACAATGCTTCAAATTGTAAGGGCGCGGGACAACTCATTGAACAAGAATTTCCGTCCATTGTTTGGATGCCTTGTGTGGTGCACACACTTAATCTAGCTTTGAAGAATATTTGTGCCACAAAGAATGTGGAGGCCAATGAAGTAGCATACAAGGAATGTAATTGGATTACAAAAATTGTTGATGATGTTATGCAAATCAAAAATTTCATCATGAACCATTCGATGAGATTGGCAATATACAATGAGTTTGTTCACTTAAAGTTGCTTTCCGTGGCGGATACCCGTTTTGCATCGATGATTGTGATGGTTAAGAGGTTTAAGTTGATAAAAGGTGATCTTCAAAGCATGGTTATATGTGAGAAATGGAGTACTTATCGAGATGATAATCAAGGGAGGGTTAGGTTTGTCAAGGAGAAAGTGTTGGATGATCTTTGGTGGAATTCAATAGATTACATACTCTCCTTCACGGCTCCTATTTATGACATGCTTAGAGTTTGCAACACCAACAAGCCTTGTCTTCATTTAGTTTATAACATGTGGAATTTGATGATCGAAAAAGTGAAGAAAGTTATATATATGCATGAAGTGAAAAGGCCACATGAGGTGTCCAGGTTAAATGAGGTTGTTCTTAGAATTCTTGTGGATCGTTGGACTAAGAACAATACTGCACTTCATTGCTTGGCACATGCCTTGAATCCTAAGTAAGTTCTAAACTTATATTATATTGGTTATTCTTTCTTTGACATATTGATATAATGCTCCTCTTACTTATTTATGTTTTGTTAAATAAGTAACTATAGTGATCAATGGCTCGATGAAGATTCAACTCGAGTTTCTCCACACATGGACTATGAGATCAATGAAGAAAGCAAGAAATGTCTTAGGAAATACTTTCCTAATGGGGAAATGTACACTGCAAGTGCTTTAACTTTCTACGGCGAGCACTTAAGTGCCTTAACTTTCAAAGTGCTCACTTGAGTGCTAACTTTTTTTTAACTCGTGGACTTAAGTGCCTAACTTTCAAAGTGTTCACTTGAGTGCCTAAACTTTTAAAAAATATTCACTTTAGTCAACTCCGATGAGCCACGTCAGCACAAATAATAATTAAAAATGCCACGTGTCGGATTTTCGGTGAGCCACGTCAGATTTGGCACTGAAGTGAACGATTTTAAAAGAAGCTGATACTCAAGTGAACGCTTTTTAAAAGTTTGGGCACTCAATTGAACACTTTGAAAGTTAAGGCACTTAAGTGCACGCCGTACGAAAGTTAAGGCATTTGCAGTGTACTTTTCCCTTCCTAATGAGGATGAGCTCTCCAAGGTAAGTGTGGAGTACGCAAATTTTGCGTGCAATAGTGGGCGTTTTCAAGACCCTCATTCCATTCGAGATTGGAATATGATGGATCCTAAGATGTGGTGGGTTGAACATAGTACATGTGCACCTATGCTTCAGAAAATAGCCTTCAAGCTTCTTGCACAACCTTCTTCTTCATCTTGTGCCGAGAGGAACTAGAGCACCTACTCCTTTGTGCAATCGGCGAAATGACATAGGATGACTCCAAGACGTGCAGAAGATTTAATTTTCATTCATAGCAACCTTCGTCTTCTATCAAAAAAAGACCCACAATATTTAGAAGGAGACCAGGATGTGGGATATTGGTAGAGATGCATTTGACATGTTTCAAGATGTTGGGGTGCTTGAAGTTGCAAGTCTTTCACTTGATGAGCCGGATATAGAGTGTTCTTTTGTTAGGAGGAGCAGATAATGTAGCTCCATGACTTCTTGTTATTTTTTTATGGTGAAATGGGATTTGTTTTTTATTTTCCACTTAAGGTTAAATGTTAAATTTAAGGTGGAATATGGATTGTGGATTGCCTTTTTTTTCCCTCCAAGTTTTATGGATTATTGAAATGAAATGTAGTTGAATTCTTCAAAGGATATATTTTGTGAAATTTTTCTAAGGAGGAGATTAATAATAGTTTCGATATCATGATGTTATTATTGTTGAAATCATAAAAATATTAATTTATCGTGTATATATAAATCTATATATATAATATACAACCGTGTTCCAGCGTGTCGGAATTCTATTTTTTTGAGAATTGTTGTGTCGACATATCGTGTCGTATCGTGTCGCGAGACGTATCCCGTATCCGTGTAACATAGGTCTGAACCTTTCTGATTCAATTGTCCATACAACTAAATCCTTAGTTTTCATAAGTGGAGTTTATTGCAAGCATTCTTGTCCCATGGAAGGTAATATCCAATTGAAGATATTTTCCTAGTCTGTTTGAAAAAAAAAAATCCTGTCAATCAAAGATTACAGACTTCTATAAATACCACAACTAAACCGGAAACCTGTCAAACGTGGGTTTTCAGAATCTGATAAGAGGATATTGCAGAATCTACACATAATTCAAAAGCAATCTTCAGAAGCAAAAGAAACTCTTTGAATTTGAAGAGACTAGAATAGTGACTTTGAGCTTTAATAAAGTCGATACGTCACATAAGTCTTTTCCAGATTGAGTAATCAGAGGTGAGATCTCTCCATCTAAATAATAAGATTTAACTCACTTAGAAGCAAATATGTGGAGACTTCATCATTAGTCTGGATATCAGGTTTGGAACAACAAAAGCCTTTTATTCATGTGTTTATACTTGCAATAGAATTTTTCAAAGCATTAACCAGATTCTTTCTAAAGAATGATAGTTTTGTCAGAATCAAAATATTCAGTTTATTGATGCTAAATCTGATCAACATGCGTGCAAGCGCGCAAGTGCGTCTAATAATCTCACTAAAATCGAGACCTTTTAAAGGTCGTAAAAGAGCCTAATAACTGTAAAGCTAATTAATAAAATTCAAAGTAAATTAACATAAAAAGGTAATCGTAAACCATATAGATTGAAAATTCTGATTTAAACAAGAGCACAAAGTTCATGTTTTTCACACCCACCCATGGGTAGCTCAGTTGGTTAGGGCGCACTTGGGATTGTGTAGTTAGGCGTACTGGTCTCAGGTTCGATTCCCCAGATGAGCACCTATGATTTAAGTGGGGGGCCATGGCGGTGGTTTGCTGTGATAGTCTCCCCCGGGGAATAGTCGAAGTGTGCGTAAGCTGGCCCGGACACCTTGGTTATAAAAAAAAAAATTCATACTTTTCACGATCTTCTTCCTCTCAGGTTTAAAATCATTCAAAAGATTTCGATCGCGTGTCTCCAGCCGAAGGCCACATCCACCCAATGTTGTTTCGCGGTGCGAGGACAGACTTTGATCATGAGCGGCATCAAGTTCTCCATCCCTCATACGGTGAGAAGAGACTTGGAAAGCTCACTTATGGCACGGTCATCAGTTGCATTTTCAAATATGAGGGCACCAAGATCCCTAACGAAATGAAATAGGACCAAATGATCAACTTGGAGATTGGAAAGTAGACGACGCCCGCGATGCCTACTGTGGATGGATGGGGGAGTAGCCCCTTCTTCAAGTATGGATGGTTCGAAACTTATGAATGTTAATGTCAATGAAAGATACATATGGTTAAAAAAAAAAAAAAAGAGAGATTTGTTCTAAGGGACAAGCTGAAAGAAGGAGCCAGTATGAGCACAAAGAGAAGGGTTCAATGCAAATACCCAGTGTTGAGGAAAGAAAGAAGGAGAGCGCAAAGGGGGAGCCTTGATAGAAGAATGATGTGGAGGAGATTCATCACGTCATTTGTAAACCCTCGTTAGTGTGAGAGAGATTTAAAAAAAAAAAAGTTATGATAAATGCTTGCGGAAAGCTATCAGTTTTGCAAATGCATGATGTTGTGATTTTGTCTGAGTGTTTGATAAAGAGATTTGTAAATCCACTGTGGGATCAGTGGAGGGGGTGAGAAAAAGTGTTTTTTTTTTAGTATTATAAAAAAAAATCATGAACTTATCGAAGTTGAACCAATAAAATCCCTTTTTTTGTCAATTGAATCCTAAACATTTCGCATTAATGTCAATTAAAGGTGTAGGACTGAACTGATACAATTGCAATAGATTTAGGATTTGTTTTTATAATTTTTTCAATTTTTTGGTGAAGCATCAACCTAGGAATGCATGCAAGACCTAATAAGACTGCTAGAGGTTAGAGAGTGGAGTAGGCACAAGCAAAGCCAAACCACTAGCAATGTTGTCTCGATCCTATTTATTCCTGTCTCTTTTCAATATTGTGTATACTTGCAAGGATTGCTTCTATTGTTGCACTCACACAATTGCCTGCATAAGTTTTAAAGTCTGTAGTTTTTAAAGGGCCCAATATCCAAAAAAACCTTCAACTTTAACATTTGTGATAATTATCCAAAAAAAAAATTATCTCATAAAAAACCTCTCACTTTTACTTTTGTCTCAATTCTTCCCAAAAAATTTATTTTTGTTCCAATTTTACCGGCCTAGTACCAAAAAAACCTCAACTTTAGCATATGTCTCATATTATATTCAAATTTTTTTGCCTCATAAAAAACCTTCAACTTTTACTTTTATCCCAATTTTACTACCATTAGCTTTCTATCTATAATAATCGTTAGTTAATCTTACGTGGTATTTTCACGTCATTAATGAATTACACCTCAGCAAAACTGACATGTGAAAAAAGTTTGAGCATCTCTTATGTTGTTTGCACTACATATTGCCGAGAGATATATAATCACTCAAGACGACGCATTTTGTATTCTCTTCAGCACTCAAAATCCAAAGAACGGCTATACATGGAGATATTCTAACGAACTTTTTAAAATCTCATCGTCCCCGAAACCTATTGTTTCTAAATTTTAAAAATTTAGTGGTAAATTCAGAAAGAAAATTCGAGTCACGTAGGAGTAACTAATGGTGATTATGAACAAAAGGCTAACGGTGGTATAATTGGGATAAAAGTTAATGTTAATGGTTTTTTAGGAGATAAAAAAAATTGGATATCATTGGGACTAATGCTAAAGTTGAGGAGTTTTTTTTCGAATATTAGACCGGTAGAATTGAGACAAAAATAAAAATTAGAAATTTTTATGAGATAAAAAATTGGTTTTTTGTGAGATAAAGTTAATGGTTTTTTGTCAGGTCCCTTGTTCAAATCTCTCATCTCGTGCTCCATGACTTAAGTGGGGGTCGCGGCTGGTGGTTGTCGTGCTAGTCCCCCCCAGGAATAGTCGAGGTGCGCGCAAGCTGGCCCGGACACATCGGTAAAAAAAAATAGATATAATTGACACAAATGCTAAAGTTATATGATTTTTTTGTATTAGACCATTTTTGAATTGTTTAAAAAAATATTGCACTTTTGACCCCAAAATATATATATATATATATATACTCGCACTAAAAGTCTATACTTGATTATGTCACGACTAATCCACCCCCTCTCTTGATTTTACATCTAGGACGGAATTTTGTGTCAGCGCTTTCTACTCAAATTTTCGGAGGAATTTTTCTTTTTACAGTCAAAGGTCAAATTGAAATCATTGTCGGACAAGCGTGAATGAATGTAATTCAATCACGCGACCACCTCTATTTGGTGGACTAACATTTCACATCGGAAGTGCATGATGACCCGAAGAAACAACTAACTTAGGTCAAGCAGAGTAGTGAAGTGCCTTCATAACTAGCTTGAAGAGACATCATCTTCTAGTCCAAGATGGGGGCTCATCTAAAGGACAATAATGTAGGGTTGTGACGCATGGGATGATAAAATAGGTAATGAAATAAATGATTTCTATACTTTAATTTGATGTGCAATGTAATCCTTGACCTTTATATTTTTTAAATGAGATCCCTAAACCTTAATATAACGTGCAATATCGTCTTTGAAATTTTAATTTGTTCAATGTAGTCGCTGGACTTTAAGTAAATATTCCATTTAGTTCCTAAACTGTATGAAATTTTTTTATGTTATATACCCACTTGACTTAATGGGAAAACAACATTGAACATTTTTACACAGTTCAAGGACCAAAATGAACATGTATCAAAAGTTTATGGACTATATTGAATAGATTAAAAACTTGAAGATGATATATTCAGAGATCTTATTGAATAAAAATTTGAGAATTATATTACACATCAAATTAAAATTTAAAAATTACTTTCATTTACCTAATATAGATGATAAATTTACGTGGCCAGCAAAAGACTAAGTTGGAAAAGCTTAAGTCCCTCCCAATCATCTGCAATCATTGCCACCTTTACTTCCCCCTCTCTCCTCATTCTAATGGGAGACATCCAAGCAATCTCTCTCTCTTCACTCTCACTCTATGTTATCTCAACATTGTCCTCAATCACATCATCTTTATCCCCATCTTTTCAACTATCATGTCATTACACGATCTAACCGTTGAATTCTCTAATCAAATATGTGCCAAAAAGCAGTTGCTGTGCCGCACTTCTTGCTCAGCCGAAACGAGAGTGATGTCAAGGGTTCGAATTTTGGACTTTAGTATCGAGAAAGAAAAAAAAAGTAATCAATCGAATTAAAGATGTGTTCGCAGGAGAAGAAGGGTGGGATTTCCTACCAACAAAAAGATGTAATATTGAAATCCCCACCCTCCATAAATGATTAAAAAATTTTCCCCCTATAATGGAGGGTGGGGATGTTAATGATTCCCTTTCATGCCAGTAGGGAATTCGGATCTCAAGAAGAGAGTTCTTCTCTCGAGATAGCAAACGCCGGGTATTAAAGTTGCCAATAGGCCGATTCGATTCGGTTCTTCTATTAATATCCGATCCGATCCAAAAAGGAAGGATGTGTGCTTTTTCTAAAGACTAAACTTGAGAAAATATTTTATTTTCATTTATTTGGTGATTTGGGGAAAGTTATTTTGATTTATTTTCTCCCAATTTAAGCATATTATTTTCAGTCGTGGATACTCATACATCGGAAAGTCAGAAAATAACTTTTTAGAGATAGTTTTCTTTCAAACAAATGGACCGTTAACTTCATTAGAATTGAATCGTTCAACAAACAATAGAAATGGTAATTTGTCCCGGGGCATAACATTTGCATAATGTGGCGAACATAATTTCTTCACTTTAGGGCTAATGTGAGCTATGGTGATTAAAACTGTTCTGTCGCCATAGACAACCAACGGCAACAAAATTATTCTTCGCCGCTATAGCACCTTCCGCTACAACATTGCATCCGTCGCCGGTGGTCGTCTATGGCGACAAAATCTAGTTCATCCGCCGCGGCGAAATGTACACTCTCGTCGCCGTAGGTTAACTAGGAGAACTTTTCGGCAATGAAACAAAACTTCTTTTTTTTTTTTGGACCCACGGCAACAATTTGAGCAGATATTTCATAGTGTAGTTTCAGCCAAAACTGGATTTTTTTTGGTGTGGAAAAAGTATGCAAAAGTCCACAAGACGCCAGACCCCACAGCACCCCAACAGATAAAAAGAGAAAAGAGCATTGAAAAGGAAAGGGGCGAGCCTTTCCCGTTATCTGTCTCCCGCGATTTTTCTCTCCTTTGATCTGCTCGACTTGTCTCCCGCAAGTTCTATGCCTCAAATTATTTTTGTTAACTGTAGTTTGAGGGACCCCTCCACGCCAAGAACTGTGTATTCGAAAACTCGTACCGACACTTGCAAAACACAAATATATCAGGACAGGCAAAATTGTGCTGTGTCAAATTGGGTATTGAGTCGATAAACCGTATGCTAATGTTGTGGGAGGGGTGAAGTCTAGGCGGAAATGCATGATTGCGGAGAAATAATTTTGAGTTCGTATTAAGGAGATCGACTAAGGATTAGGAAATGGACAGTCTTACTCATCACAAGAATTCACGGGAAATGTCATAAGTCGACAAGAAAGATGAAAGGATTTTGCGTTGCGAAACCTCCACCGGTGGAAATCAGCTAATAGAAATATCATCGGCAGGATACAAATCAGAAAAGCACATGATTCTTCTTGTAATTCTAGAAGGGACATTTCCAAATAAAGATATGAATTGCCCTCATTTTTCTCAAATAAGGGCCTGAAGTTGAACTTACTTCAGATAAGGGCATAAAATGCCCTTATTGTTTCATAAAAGGGCCAAGGGTATTTTCATCGTTTATATTTTCTGATTTTTTTTTCTTTTTTACTTTTCCTATTCGCCGATACCTAGTCTTGAGCGATGGCTGGCCACAGGCAAGGCCACCCAGCCCTTGCTGATGGCCGATCTCGAGCGACTCTTGCCTGTGGCCAATACAAAAGGAAGGGGAAAAAAGGAAATATATATATTTATATATATGACATAAATACTCTTGGTCAGTCTTTTCTTTGAAATAATAAGGACACGTCATGCCCTAATTTAAAAATTTTCTATTCTAGAATGATACTTAAAAGCAAATGGCAATGAAGTTATTGATGGTTTTATGGCACGAAGCAATTGTGGGCAAGGGCCCAATGTATGCCAAATGAGCAAATAGCAGGAATGAGAACGTTACATTGGATGATGTTTGGGACACTCATTTAAGGATGGCACTCCACAATAATTATCTCCAATTGGATGAAGAGATAGAGAAGCTTATTGTCTTTCACACACACAGATGAGAAGACACAACTCAATAGCAGAGATCATCCAAAAGAGTAGGGAAAGACTTGCGGAAGACGGGTAAAGAGACTAAGGAAAAAGGATGGAAAATCCAGATCTTTTGGCAGATTGACATAGAAGAGTTCTCAACTATGCAGGGGGATTTCAGCTTAACAAATATTGATGCATTGTTGTTTTACCTGTTGTGTCATTGATAGTCTCCTGCCCTATTTGGTGCGACCGCATGCTTTCTTGCGCTCTCGGGATTACGTGTTGTCTAGAAAGTACATGGGAAGATTAAATCCAAAAAAAGAGTAGAGAAAGCTCTGAAGCATCATTTGACAGGATCAAACACGATCCTTCGGTGCAATTGAAACTGGTCATTAGAGCAAGTGTTGCACATGCCTGCTCAGCACCTATGATGTTAGAACAGCGTCCCCCAAGAAAGACGTTCATCCAGTTTACACCTGTTTGCTGGAAATATGCAAGTCACCTACTCACCCACCATATGACTAAAGATCAAACTATAGATCCATATATACAAGGGAAAATATGGTGCAAAATCAAAGGCAACCTCTCCGAGAAATATGCATGCAATATTTCTTCATAAAATATTGAAAGGCGGACTGCCAGAAGCAGTGTAATGGACAATATGGCTTCAGTTCCTCTCACTCATGCAATCTGCAACGTCACAATTCAAAGGAACAAGCATTTAGTCAAAGAGAGAAACTCAGAATGAACACTCCAAAATGACTCATAAAGAATTACTCAGAAAACTGTAATTAAAGAGAGAAATTGGTTGACTAGTGATGACACTGGCTTCCAGAAATTACTAAGCATACTTTGCAAGCTAGTTCCTCAAGGAAATATTATCCAGTGCATTTTTGAAGGCTACAAAGAGGAAAAAGCAGGCTCATACCAGTCATGCAGACTTGAAAACACCATTCCTAGTTAAAAAATTTCAAGAGGTAACTATGGCAGTATCCATGTCAAACTGAACAGTTTTACGTTCCATTAATACGGTAAAATTACAATCAATTGAAGAGTGGATGCCTGTTTAGCCCAACTAATAATGATGAGAATCCTGCCTCATTGTTTGCAACTCCACAGTAGTGTCTGACAGGGACACCAGTAGAATCAGAATTTTGCAAATCAGATTTTAGATAAGTCATCAACTGGTGCTGGTCCACCCATGCTCTTTCCCGTTTGTAAATTAGAAGAGTTCCTATTTTAACTATTCTTAGAAGCCCGACATCCAAAATCATTAATGTTGAGAATGTTGTAATTATCAATCTCTCCAAAGCGGATGGTACTGCACACTAACCTGCCGCGACACTTCTAAAACATGAATTACTGAATGCATCTACCAGCAGAGGCTGTAGCAATCACAGGTGAAATGAGACAAAAAAGATTAACGGGAAGTACACAACGAAGAAAAGTAACAATATTAAAGCAAAACTTTCTATTGCTGAGCACACGTGTGAGAATAAAAAGTGAATGGAATTTCTAGTTCTCAAGATTCTCTCTAGTGTCTAATGAGCATCTAAGTTGTGGCGATATAAATGTTTTCCAATTTGGTGATCACGGTCCTGACCAACAGCACGCATGAGAACTTCGCCAAGTTGCTGGTGATTCAACTAGGGTGATCCAGGACAGTACTTCATTTAATTCCAGCAGAAACTTCACATGTTAATTTTTATTTAGCTATTCCTTCATTGCTCTTTCATCTTGGTTAAGGAGAATGGAAAGGTGAGGGGAACAGGAAAGCAATAGAACATGTGCAACGGCTGCATCATGGAAAGCAGATGCACAGGTCATGTCAAATAACTTGTCAAAGCTGTCTCTAGCAGCCAAGGAAGTTAGAGTCGTTACATGTTCATAGACAACTAAAAATGTCAAGGAATCTTCAGGCAGGCCATAGGGCAAAGTTGATTCCTCAGTCAATTTTGTGCCTATTCATAGACACTGTTCATAGACGAGAAACTGAAATTTTCTGCAGAATCCATGCTACGCATATCATCCATGGAACTGTGCATCTCCAATATTCAATAAACTAAAGGGACCGAAGAATCAATCTCCAGCATGAAAGTAGGAGGAAAATCAACAACGAGACTCCAGCCCAAGGCCCAGGTGTCATTATCAGAATCCACGTCTCAGGTCATAATGAGGGCTTTCATCTACATTAGGTTCATTTTTCTTTAACAAAAGTATATATAGTTTGCTTAAAGTTGTTTCACAATTATTTTTATATTGATTCAACTTTTGTCATACTTGAATACTCCTAAAGACTCGAGGATCCTAAAAGTATGAAGTAATTCTAAAATATAAAGAGAGAGGTTAAGCAATTTATCTGTCGTTGTCCCCCTACCGTAATTTATTAAGCATTTCCAGATGCAGATTCCATAATGATAAAAAACTATTATATGTTTCTCGCATTTAAGAATTCAGACTTACAAATCCAGGAGACACTCAGGTATGTAGTTACTACAGTTTCTATTCATTTACACATACTTAAAATGCTACATTTTTAGCTCAGTCTTTAGACATCTCTTCTATTTCCAGTTGGGAGTTAACCTCCCGACATAAGAACACAACATTCGAGGCCTATAAACAAAAAATTTACATCCACTAATAATATGCATTGATCAACACAAGAATAATACCAGGACAATGTTTATAGACTTAAAAATGATGCCACATTCCAACTAGGCAATATCACCCTTTTGATTTTCCCTCTTTCTTCCTTTGACAGCACAACATAAGTACAATGATCCCCACTAGGCAACTTATCTGCGCATGTTTTACAGTACATCAGGGGAAGTTTGATCATTCCGTGGAGAACCAAACAAAATCATAAAGCGTCCTCAAATGTCTTGTTGAAGTTACACAAATACTCATTCAGAGAGGAGAAAAATGCTCTTGATCATGGCGAAGCAATGATGCTCAAGACGTAAAATACTAACCCGAAGGTCCACTAGAAGCCTGAAACGCAACCTTCCTGGGAACATAGGAAGATGCGCACTAATCAGTCACCCTGCCAGACTGCTTTGCTCTATCTGCAGGTTTCAAGTGACTGGTAAGAACAACAGGAAGGAATCAATACTCGATCGTTGACGGTCCTTAGCTCAAAACAAACATGAAAGCAAACAGCAATTCATGGAGAGAAAGACTGCCTACAAGTCCAAAAGGCACTGCACACACATCATATCAATTCCACAGAACTCCAACTAAAATTGCACGATCGAAGACAATCAGATCATAACAACATCCATGATCGAGATATATAAACGTAGAATCGCACTACAGGGTGCAGTCGATGAGGAACACGACAGAGGAAGTGAATTTTGAAAGGGGAAATCACCCGGAGGAAATCGCGGTATCTAGGGTTCTCGAGAAGGATCAATCGCGTTGATGGGAAGCGAGACAGACGGAGAGATCCAACTGCGCTTGCCGGCACTGGGAACGCTTGAGGGCGGTCCCGCCGCTGGCACAGAGGCTGCGGACGGCCTCCGACTCGTCAGGGCAGACCTCGGACACCAGGCACTGCGCTAGAGCGCTGTTCAGGTGCCGGCACGCCGAAGCGCGGGCGAGATCCGACGGGACACGGCGGTGGCACTCGATGAGCGCGCGATGCAGCCGCTCGCACCCTCGAGCCTCCATGGCAGGCCTTTTTCTGTGGAGGACCCAGGTGGCGCGTGGGTGGTCCGAGGGTACAGCTGGAAAACGCAAAATCGCGCACTCGCACTGGGAACGACAGCGTTTCAGAGGACGGCGACGGCGGAGGAGAGACGCTGTTCCCGTGTCAACTACTAGCGCGCACGTGCGCATCTTCACAGCGGTGCAATTTTATTTTTTTTAATCAACACGGCGGTGCAATTGCAAGGGCTTTTTTCCAATTTAGGATTAAAAAAATAATATTTATCAAAATAGGCGAAACAAAGGTTTTTACCTATTTAGGTACTGCCGAGCGGGCCCAAAAAAATAAAAGAATTGCTCGCTCGGCAGTTGAGAGTTTTTTACAATTTAATTAAAAATATTTACAAAATTAGATAATTTTAAAAAGTATTTACCGATTTGGGTCTCGCGCAACAGTGCTTTCATCGCACTACACATGCGCCTGTGTGGCCAGGGCGCAACCGTTGCACGCTGGCCCGACCGGCATGCGACCGTTGCACGCCGGCGAGTCCAACGCACGAACATCGCGAGCCAGTGTGTCCAGCACGCGACCATCGAGCGCTGGCCACCACACAGGCACGGGGTCTCGCGCGACGAAAGCACTGTCGTGCGAGACCCAAATCAGTAACATATGAGTGGGATATGAGCCGTCCAAATGTGTTGTCCCTGCTGGCAGTAATTTGGTAATTGCTCAATAATGTCATTGGTGTAGGGCAACCAAGTAATATGTTATCGCAATAAAACATATCAAATTAAACGAAGAATTAATTTAAAAATTAACATTATAATAAACTCATTTGTTGCTATCATTACTTACATCTGCATATGACATTTTATCAAGTAGGTAGCGCAGATGTAGCAAAGTATGTGTGGACACCTCCGTTGTCTGTCGGGCTCGACTCCATCTGCAAAAAAAAAAAAAAAAAATGAGATCTTCATATATTATACGTACTGGAAAGAATTAATGACTCACGAACTGAAAAAACATTAGCTTACATAGCGGCTACCGAGAGGTGCATCTAGACAAGGATTACGGCCCCTCAAGGATGGGGAGATACATTTGAAACGCTCATATGCCCAAATCTGCAAAACATGTAGGGCACCGCCGATCTGCTTCGTTTCTGGATCAGTTGCACTGCACAGTTCCCGATACAGCCACGCAAACGCGGTTGAACCCCAACTGTACTGGGCAAGGATGTTAAGGTTCTCTAGTAATGGAAGAAATAACAAACTAATCTGGGACCCTGATTTGTCAGCAAAAATTGATCCTCCAAACAACTGGAGAATGAATGCTCCAGCATGCTACTGCTTGGCGGGAAGATGGAGATCTTGGCAAAAGCTCGGGGTTTAGTTTACGAGTTTGAAATATTCTTATCTGGAGTCAAGGTCGGGCCCCGCCACGGCCAGCGTGGACTCTCCGACCACGCCTCTGGCCGGTTGCCGGACTGTCGCGACCGACCAGAGGTGTTCTGGTGAAGGGAGGGGGGGGGGGGAGAAGGAGAGGAAGGGGAAGAAAAAAAGGAAAATAAAAAACATAAAAAAATTATTAAAGAATTAATAATAATAATAATAAAATATTCGATCGTCGGTCGACCGGCGTCCACGTCAATGTTGGCAGGCCAAAATTCGTCGGATGAACTGAAATGGCACAATTATAAAATGTTTAGGATTGAATCGGCAAAAAAAAAAGGTTTAGAACTGAATCGACACAAATACAATAGGTTTATGACTTTTTTGGTAATTTCCCCGAATGGAATCACGTGGAGAAATAACAACATCACTAGAAACTAAAAAGCTCGTGGCCAACTTTCGTAGGTCAATGCAAACGTCCTTATACTATAATGTTTATCTACGTGAATTGATCATTGGATAGGGTTCAGCTGACCGCTACGTAACCAAGAAGAGAGCCACATTCTGTCTCTAATTCCTAGAGATCTTTGAGAATCAATGCCTTCTGGCTCTAGGGAGTTCCTGCAGAGGCAACTGACCCACCAGCGTCTCATTCATACTGCAAACCCTATATTTAAGACGGGTTAAGTTCACAAAACGTGCTCTGAACAGAGAAGGGTTCTCCCACTACTAGCAGACATGATCGTTTCAAAGTTGAGTAAATTCTAGACCTGAAACTTGCGACCTACCTTATAATAATCGACTATCAATTTTTGAGACCTAAAACCTATCTCTTTTTTTTTTTGGAACCCATTCTAGCACTTACCTTGTTTTTTCAGTCGATTTTAGGGTTTACCGCGAACCTTTTTTTTTCCGTTTTTTGAATTTCATTTTTTACATCAAAATAAAGTGAGCAGCAAAACGGCTCAAAGTAAAAGATAATCAATATAAATCTCTATCCGTCAAACATGTTGTTACGTACAATGAACAACTAAACAATGAAAAGTTCAAACATATAGCCATGTAAAATTATAAGCAATAAAAAATTCAAACACATAATATAAAATATAAATAATAAAACTCCATTGCCCATTCATCAAAATAAATTTTTAAATTTCATTTTCCATTCTTTTATAAAAATATTGCTCCAAAAAATAGAGAAAGGTGACAAAGAATGGAGAAGAAACAAACGAGGCTAGACAAAGTTAAACTCAACTCAGAGAAATTATGTTATTTTTATTGTAGTTAAGAATCGGTTTCAAAACCAGTCCCGTTCCTGGGTGGATCTTCATTTAGAACTGGGAATTGAAACTGTTCAAACCGATTCCAAAAATTTAGAATCGAAGAGCGGACCTGTTTTTTGGACAGGCTAGTCCGCTTGCACAATCTAACTGTTAGGATTCTAGCTTAAGTACTTTTGTCCATGATTATAAAGCTAGCTTAGATACGACCAACGTACATGACTTGTGTATCGGCCATAAGCACAGCAAAAAAGCAAATCCGAAGACCTTAACAATGGAGCTTTTCGTATGAACTTATCCCATCCTTTGATATACATATACATATAGGCTGCGTTTGGTCGCTCGGATTTTTAGTCAGGATAGGATTTGATATGATATGATAGGATATGAACATTTTGCCATATCCTATCATGTGTTTGGTGAATCGCAGTAATAGAGCCGGATATATTCATATCATATCATATTCATTGTTTAGTATATACGATATATCAATGTAAAATGAATTTGAAAAAGCACAAGCGAAAAATATAAGAATCTATTGTAATTCATTGGTGTATCTAGTAAAAGAAAGAAAATATAAACATTCAACTTTTGCTGAAAAGTTTTGCCTTTTTCGCGATATTCGTTAAACCTCAATATGAAACAAAAGGTTATGGAGGAGAATAATGTTTGACTCTCTTTATTCTTTTTTTAGATTTTTTATGTGAACCAGAAAGCTAAGAATGAGAGTAAGTTTCAACTATCTCACTGTTTTCGTGAATTTTTATAATAAACTATAAAGTTACAAAGTAATCATGAAACTTCCACTTGAATTAGAGATAGAGAAGACAGAGATGGAGATGCTAGGTTTTTTAGAAATTTCATTACTCCTTCTCTTCAAGAATTAGAAAAATCATTTCAAATTTGAATATTTTTACTTAAAATCTAGTTTATTTTAATTCATTTTTATTATTTTTAATTATAAATCTCTTTTTATCATTATTTTGACTCCCTTCCATCATTTCTTAATAAAATTTTTCATTAAATAACAAACTATACTATTATACTTAAAATATTTAATGATATAAATACTAAGTGTGTGTGTGTGTGTGTGTGTGTGTGTGTATACATATACAAACTATACATTATAAAGAAGAAAGAAATCAAATTATAAATATGATTTATAAAAAATAAAAATAAAAATAAAATTTAATTATTTATTTTGATTTTTCTTTCTAACATTAGAATTCAAATTTATTTAAAAGTAATTATTATTTTAATTTTATTATATAAGAAGTTTGTTATTCAGAAAAATAGTTTTTATACCATAAACAAAAGAAATCCTATTCATCTTTATCCTACCTCCCCCCCTAGGATAATTATATCCAGGCTATATCTCCCTTATATCCTGCTATATTCTATCCTGAGTAGGAACCAAACACAGGATATGATAAATTTTATCCTATCCTGACTTATATCCCGACTGTCAAATATAGCCATAAAGTGTGTACATACTCGTATGTACATACGCAGGGAAAATTATATAAAAAAAAAGTCCTAAACCTATTGTAATTGTGCCAATTCAGTCCTAAACTTTTTTTTTGGTCAATTCAGTCCTAAATCTTTTGCAATTGTTCCAATTCAGCCCATCCAGCCAATTTTAGCCGACCGGGGCTAACATGATCGCCGGTCGTCTGGGGACAAAATATTTTAATAATATTTTTAAATATTTTATTTTTTTCATTTTTTTCTTCTTTTTTATTTGTTTTTTCCTCTACTGTTCTGCTTCCTTTCAATCCTAAGATTGTGCTGCTTCCACTAGAGATGGAGAAGATTATGATGTCCATGAACGACTCGCTTGAATTGTTTCGTCTTGTGATCGAGGAGTTGATCCAGAGGTAACGAGCCTCGCTAGCCCAGATCTGGCGAGGCTCGACCTCGTTGTCACCGAGTGAGGCCGGTCGAGACCTCGCCAGGCTGGCCTCGGCGAGACACGAGGTCGAGCCTCGCCAAATCTGGAATTACGAGGCACAGCCTCGCGCAGCCACGATAACAGTACCCACACCAAATACCGAGGATGAAGAGCCACTATCGCGACCCTCTCGAGAGGCTCGGGCTTGCTCGCTCTTGAGGGCAAATGGGCCGTTCAGGTCTGATCGGACATGGGTCTCTCCCAAGGTCCATTACCCAAATCGCAACGAAGGTATATGTGGTCAACCTTCAGTATAGTCTACTGACATATGATACGTGTACATGCTAAGGAGTCGCCACCAATCATTTCGTGGGAGGTACGATCGAAAATCCTATCGAATAGTTTGGAGCTTCTATTCGATTCTGCGAGAACTAGAGAAATGGGATCGGGAACTTAGTTACATCAACTGTCAGAGTTGACGCTCTTTCGGTACCTAAGTTGAACGAATTATCTAACCCTAAGATTTCATGCAGATGAGTGGGATACGAACTCTAAATCTAGGAGTTCATGCAGATAGGAGTGACTACCCTAACACTCACAATCAGTAAAGTAAGTGCGCAAATCAAGGATCCAAGACATGCGAATAAATCACATGAATATAACATGGCATCCCTAGTAAGGCCCTATTAGCCTAGAGAAGCCCATGAGGAGCAAAATCGTAATTTTGAAAAAAATTGGGACAATTTGCCTCAGAAGGGAAAAATAGTCATTTCAAATGAAATTTGGAGTCAAGAGGGGCTGGGATTAGGATTGATCATTGAATCAATCAATTTCCTATTTTTCGACAATTTTCAGAATTTTCTAGAATTTTGTAAACGATTGACCCTAGAGTAAAATCGTCATTCAGAAGATGACGAGAAGTGAAAATCCAAAACAGAAGGATTGGTCGACCACCAGACCCTAAATCCTAATTTTGAGCAATTTTCACGACTTGTTGAAATTGGAGAGATGATTTACCCTTTGAAGGGTAAAATCGTCATTTCTGAAAAAGTATGAGATTCGAAAACTCAAGCAGAAGAATTGATCACCTAACTGACCTTAATCCTTATCTTGGCATTTTCAACCTATCTTATGTACAAAGTAGGGGCGATTTACCCCTAAAGGGCAGAATCGTCAATTTCAAGAAGAACGGATAAGAAATCCCAAAAAATATGATTGACCAATTGTCTATGGCCATTCCTCAATTTGTGGGAATTTCTAGAATGTCTAGGAAATTTTTTACAATTTTCCTATATTTTTTGGAATTTTCTATGATTTTATAATTTTTTTTTGAATTTTCTAGAATTTTTATGATTTTTTTATATTTTCAAATCATTTTTTTGAATTTTTTATTATTAAAAAAATGATTCGGACCGGGTCGACCTGATCCATGCGAACCGGAACCAGGCCCAGACCCGAACCCGCGCGAATCGGCCCCCCAAAACGACATCGTTCAGTATTTTTTATTTTTTTATTATTCGGATTTAATCCGATGGCTCCTATTGAAGCACGTGGTTATCTCACAGCCCTAGGATTGGATGACTAATCCTACGGCCCAGATCAAAAGCTGACTATTCCTCAGCCGTCACATCTAATTGTCTAAATTTACGGCCACGATCGGACGACTCGGCTAATCCTCGACCGTCCGATCAATTAATTTATTTTTTATTTTGAAAATTTGGTTTTTATTAACCGGGGATTTAAAACTGATCCGACGGTTGCCAAGCCAACACGTGGCATACCTAAACCGTTGGATCATCTAACAGACTGCTACCAGACTCTAACGACTCAGCTGACGTGGGTGCCACGTGACATGCTACGTCAGTGCCACGTCAGCACTTTGACCAGTTGACCGCCATGTCATCGTCTTCTTCCTCTAGCGGTCTTCCCCTACAATGGACGGTTGAGAACTTCCGGCGAGTTCTAACGGCGAAACCTTGACGCCGCCGAGCAAGATTAACACAAATCGACTCGTCTCAACATCGCGCACAACATATCTTAGAATCATGCATGATTATCCTCAAGAACCACGTTAATCAAGTTTTAACCAGTTCGGCCATGGCTATTCTAATCAAACAACAAAGAGCACATCCAGCCAATTCCTTTGCACAATCACATCTACGCGAGTTCAGAACACTTACCTACATGTCAGATTGACCTGGTAAGGTCTAGGATAGCCTAGACAAGTTTCGACTGAATCGGCAATGGCAACGGGATTCAAACGCGAGGCTCGACTCGATTTCAATGCAATCAAAATGCAGAGAAGTGCTTAACGATGTCTCAGAGATATTTCACACACATCAATTGTGAAGATTGAAACCGAAAGGAAAACCCGCCATTGAAGGTCAAAGATCAAGCTCGAAAGTTGACTTACCGTTTTTCGAGATCAAAGGCGATGCAGGTTGGTGCGATCAACCCTGCGGAGCTTAGGGAAACTTCTCGAAGTGAAATTGTGACTCGATTCGGCTTGAATTACCGTCGCCGATCACTTGCAGGTCGAGCTCAAGCTCTCGATGACGGGGGTCGGAGAACTAGCTCTTTTCCCTCGTTCTCTCTCTCTCTCTCTCTCTCTCTCTCTCTCTCTCTCTCTCTCTCTCTCTCTCTCTCTCTCTCTCAATTATGTTCTTCTTTCTCAACTGAATGGAACACTCTTCTCCTTCTAGAAAGCCGTTCAAGCCTGTATATCCTCATTTTGATTTCCTGTTCAACCGGTGGACGTTCGCCAATTTGAATTCATGTGCCAAATGGCACGCAGACGGTGACGGAGATGCTGGGCATTCCATCCAGCTCCGTTTGGTTCTTCGACGAGTCTCATTCCAGGAAATTTGGCATGGATTTGGTCTGTTTTTGACAAATGTTGACTTTCGCAGGTCCCGCATCTTGACCGCCCAATTGCTCCCTGCTCCGGCGACGTTAGATGCTGCCGCCGGTGTTGATTGACAGGGAATAATGAGATGAACCAAACGCCCACCATTGCTCGTCCAATTGTTCGCGGATTCCCCCTCAGTTTGATGGTCAAAATCAAGCTGAGGACTGTTCATTCGTGCAAGAGCTGGGGGAAGAAGACGACACTGTTCCTGACCGGTCTGACCGGACAATCTGATCGGTCAGAACCTGTTCTGACTTGTAATTTTCAGAATTAATCAAAATCGGTGGAGAATTTTTGAAATTAAGTCTCAAAATTGCACTTAGGGGCATGAATATCATCTAAAAATATGGTTTTGCCCAAAATTTCATGTCAACTTATGCAAAAACCCCAAAATTATCCCTAATTGCCCTTGCCAATTGACTCAAAATGATGAAAAACATTAGGCAGTGACTTCAATTTGTAAATGTAGCCCTTGAATTAAAAGTAATTTCAATTATGCCCAAATTCAAGGACTAAATTGCAATAAAATATGTACTTTTGTCCAATTCATGCAATTAAACCATTTACGCGAATAATTGGATCAAATTGCAAATGAGGACAATCAGATTGGATGACAAGACTCTCAAAATGCCAAAAAGTACAAATTAAAAGACTCGATTGACATTTTTTTTACCAAATTCCATCATATGTGTAACAAAGGAACATTTATGATTGAACTTGAATTTTGACTTTTTATGAGGTCAACAAGACAAGGGATTTTAAAGAAAAATATTGATTATTTTTCATATTTTTGTGACATGGAATGCTATTTTTCTTGAATTTTCATGTATTTTCCTATTTTCTAAAAAATACTAAAAAATGTGAAAAATATGAAAAATTATTTTTTGGTCAAAAATGGTTCCCTAGGCTTGGCCAAGGCTTCCAAAGTTGATTTTGCAATTTTTCAACTTTTGATGGATTTTCTATGAATTTTCTAAAAATAAACTAGAAAAAAGACTGATCCAAAATCATGTGTCAACAGCTGCCCCTCTTTGAGAGGAATCTTGTGAGAGGTTTCTCTCAAAGATATGTGACACCTGAGTCCAGATCGACTCAATTGGGGAAGAGAAAAATGAATCTTGATATCAAACCTTTCTTGTCCTACGAGTGTATGTTCTTCTCATTCTGTTCTAGATAATATGAAAGAGGAAGAGTAGAGAGACCCACCTGCTGATTACCTGTTGCTCTCCTTCCTGATGCTTGTGTGGCATACGCGATGTATGGCGGATTCAAGTGAATACATAAGGACTCGTCTCTTGAGCATCCTAGGGAAGTTAAGCTCTAGCTCGTATGATAGGCCAAACCATAATGGAATTCCTATCTGATAGGAATTTAAGGATCACGCATCCGTTCTTAGGGGTTCGTCGGAGACTAGGCTTCCTATCTTCCAGGAACCTAAAGGTGAGGCACCCGTTCTTTGGGGTTTGTCGGAGACTAGGTTTCATATCTATCAGGAACCTAAATGTGACGCACTCGTTCTTTGGGGTTTGTCGGAGACTAAGTTTCCTATCTATCAGGAACCTAAAGGTGACGCACCTGTTCTTTGGGGTTTGTCGGAGACTAGGCTTCCTATCAATCAGGAACCTAAAGGTGACGCACCCGTTCTTTGAGGTTTGTCAGAAACTAGGCTTCCTATCTATCAAGAACCTAAAGGTGACGCACTCGTTCTTTGGGGTTTGTCATAGGCTTTACCTGGGAAATGGTTCGTCTCACTCTTGAAGACTAACCATGGATTCGAGAAAGGGTCACCTAACAAAAGGATTACCTATTCGAAGATCTGGACTGGAACATTGTATCCCAGGATGACTTATCCCACTTCTCGGGAGTCGTCTGAGAATTTTCAAGAGGTCAAACTAGCACTTGGTTTACCTATGGAACGGCTAATCCTATACCTTGAGGAATCAATGGGGGTATATACAAAGGAGGTATACCTAACTCCTAGGTTTACCAAAGACACTATTTTGGGGTTTAGGGGTTACCTAGAACCTTACAGAAAGTCGATTCTGAAAATTGTCCTTTCGACATGTGAGGTGCCATTCTGGGATATGGGGATTTCAAGTATCCTGTAGAAAGCTCAAACCTACAAAAAATTTTATAACATTTTTCTGAGATTTAGGGGTTACTTGAAATCTCACATAAAGACGATTCTAAATATTGTCCTTTTGACATGTGAGGTGCCATTCTGCGATTTGGGGACTCCAGGTATCCTGCAGAAAGCTCAAACCTCCAAAAAAATTTATAACATTTTTCTGGGATTTAGGGGTTACCTGAAATCTCACAAAAAGCTGAATCTGAAATTTATCTTTTCGACATGTGAGGTGCCATTCTGGGATCTGGGGACTTTAGGTATCCTGCAGAAAACTCAAACCCACAAAAACTTTTATAACATTTTTTATGATTTACGGGTTACCTGAAATCTCACAGAAAGTTGCATATGAAATTTATCTTTTCGACATGTGAGGTGCCATTCTAGGATCTGGGATTCTAGCTATCCTGCAGAAAGCTTAAACCTACAAACTTTTCATTAAAAGATATATATATTTTTTAGGAATGGGGTTACCAAGGATCCTACAAAAAAATATGCTTGAAAGCTCTTCTTCACAAAGCAATGCATCCTTCTAGAATCTGGAGTTACCATGAGTCTTGTAGAAGTTTAACCAAGAAAGATAACATTCTGGGATCTGGGGTTACCATGAGTCATGTAGAAGTTTAAGCCAAGAAAGATAGCGTTCTAAGATCTGTGGTTATCAGGAATTTGGCAGAAGCTTAGTTATATAAATTCTTCTTCACAAAGAACAGCATCTTTTTGAGATCCAGGGTTACCAAGAGTCTTGCAGAAGTTTAAACCAAGAAAGATAACATTCTGGAATTTGGGGTTACCAGGAATCCGGCAGAAGCTTAGGCATACAAATTCTTCTTTATATAGAAAGGCATCCTTCTGAGATCTGGAGTTACCATGAGTCTTGCAGAAGTTTAAACCAAGAAAGATAGCATTCTGGGATCTGGGGTTACCATGAATCCGTCAGAAGCTTTGACCAAGGGAGGTTATGTTCTTTTGAGATCTGGGTCACTAGGATCCTGCAGAAGCTCAAACAAGCAATTTTTTTTTTACCAAGAAATATGTCCTTCTAGGATCTAAGGTTGCAAGAAATCCAGCAGAAGCTCAAACTTGAAAGTTGTTCTTCATAAAAGAAGTGGCATTCTAAAGTCTGGGGATACCAGGGATCCTACAGAAGCTTGAACATGTAAATTCTTTCTTACCAAGAGAGGTTATATTCTTCTGAGATCTGGGCTTACCAGGAATTCTACATAAGTTTAAACAAGAGCTGTTGTGTTCTTCTGAGATGGGGTTACTAGGAATTCTGCAGAACCTTAAATTTGAAAGTCATTCTTCACAAAAGAAATACCATTCTGAGGTTTGGGGATACAAGGGTTTCTACAGAAGCTTGAACATGTAAACTCTTTCTTACCAAGAGATGTTGTGTTCTTATGGGATTTGAGGTTACCAAGAATCCTGCAGAAGTTCAAACACGTAAATTATTTCTTATCAAGGGAGATAGAAGCCATTCTAGGAGCCGAAGTCACCAAGAATCTCGCAGAAGCTACAATTTGAAAATTTTCTCACCAAGGGCACATTAATAGTCTTTAAGTGATACTAATATCAAACTGACATCACTTTATGACTTATATTGAAGTCATGAAAAAAAAATCAATAAATGCATTACGATGCTGGAGGTTATCCAAAATACCTTGCAACATACGGAAGTGACCAAAAAATCCCTTATGGGGAAAGTTTGAATCAACCAATCTGAAATTACCAAAAGAGTTTGGTTAAAACGTCCGTTGGTGTATTCTCATCAAAGGGGACTTCTCGCCGTTTTGAGATAATGGTCTTTTATCGAGAATGTACTCGAATTTCCTATCAAACCTATACCTAGTATTCGGGATCATTCGCACTACATACATTTCGATTGATCATGAGGTCTTTTGAAGGACCGTAATGTTGGGCTTGGACACGGTTTCCAAGGGGGACTCACAAATGAGTTGAGGTAATTGAACAAAATGTCTTGATCATCTGCTCCGGGTTTACAAGTCAAGAACCCTGCAAAATGATAAAAAAATAATATTGCTCGAACTTATTCGAGCTAAGCTTAGACATTAAACCCTACGTTAGTCCAAATGCTTTAATTAGAAAAGGCTTCTCAGGGTTGTAACGTAGGTAGGATTGGGGACCGAAACAAGTTTGTTTTTTTCCCAAAATACGCGAAGGGTTTAACGTTGGTGATCATTGTAGGTTGTCGCCCATCTTAACCCTTTCTGGTTCAAAGAACATCTTCAATCTTTGAAGAACGTCGATAATCTTTGGAAGGCATCGTCAGTCTTTTGAGAACACTCTTTATCTTGGAAGAGTATTTCTGATCTTCGGAGAACATCATCAGTCTTCGAAGCACACCTTTGTCTTCAGAGGACACCTCTTTTACGTTAAGACGGCGTCAACATCTTGTCTATGCTTTCGTCATCTGAATGTGATGTAACTTGGGAGTATCTTTCGCAGTTTATCTCCCATGGGATTTTTTTTTACAACCAGATCTCACTAGTGACCTATACAAAGATATCATGCCATCTTTTGGCATTTACAAGATTAAACACATGATTCACAAGTGTACAAGTACTTGAATGGGCTTTGGCCTTGCTTTTACCAGGCACTTTGCTTTTTCTTGACGCACAGGATTGGATTTTTCTCTTTTTTTTTCTTTTTCGCATCTTTTGTTGAAATCCCACATTTTCCTTCCTTTTCAGGAACTAGTATTTTCAAATGAGTGTGCTAGATGTACAATTTGAACATTATCACGCTTAAACACTAGTCTAGGAATTTTTCATAAATCCTATCTCTTGAACTCCTCCGTTCTAGAAGTGATGTCGCTTCTGTCTTGAAATATGCAATAATCACCAACGGGTTTTTGAAACGAATGTACAGGCTCGATTGGGTTGTGCAAAGGGTAAAAGTATATAGGATAGAGAAACGAAAACTTTTCGTCATCCTAAAGCACCTGAATTACCATAGAAGTTAAAATGACAAGCAACACATGAAGATTGATGCTAGTCCGAGCAAGAGAAATTATAACCATTTACCTCATGATACTGCTGGACTTACTTCCATTTGGCCCTAATGTGGGGTGGCTCTTGACATGGGTAAAGAATGAAACCGCCGTTCAAAGGGGTTATCAATGGTTACCTGTAGTGTTTATGATAGAGAACGAATGCCTCCGTCGTCTCAATCCATGTAATCACTGCGAATAACCCACACACTGTAGGTCAAGGTTTCGCTATCCTTTCCACTCCACTCATCTCCCAAGTGTATATAGGACGTGTTTGGGTTAGGTTTGCCTCTCGTATGAGAAAACATCCTTTTGGAACAGTTTAAACAACTCTTGTTAGAAAAGTTCATTTCGTTTTATCCAAAAAAAATTCCCTTAAATGGGATTTATGATGCACTATGCATGTTTCAATCATGTTCTGATAACCTCCAAGTTTAAACATGAATGCCAACGACATGATTGTGAGAATTCTGTGTCTTTCTAGACATGAGAATTTAATGCATGCTAGATTCCAAGAAGTCTTCAAATCCTAGTAATAAGGATTCTGAAAGTTTTAAAACCTAAGAGATTGGGAAATGAATACTTACCTGCCCAGCGTGGCTAGGGATCCCTAAAAATATAAAAGGAATATGTGAGTGTATGTTCTCGAATTTTCAGAAAATTGGAACGATACCACTTACCCTCAATCATGCACTCTAATGGAAGTGCGTAGAAAAATCTACATGATACTTAACAACACAGGATGGTTAAGTGTTTTAAAATTTCTTGAAATTCTCATTCTTTGATGAGAAAGGGCACGTACCTAGCCACCACAACGGTAAGTCCTCTTGATCATGCGTTCCAATCTGAACGCCAATGTGTAGATTACAGAAAATGGCCATTTGACTTATGGCGATGATCCCACCGTCTAGTTAGGCAACAAATCATGCTCGATGACTCCATTCATCCTTTTGGGTTTGTTCCATGCCACTCTTCGAAGTTCCTTATTTAAGGAAAAAGGAATTCTTATCAAAATGTATGTTAAAGCATGTGGTGTGAAAGCGATACTTTTTACTCTCCACTTGATTTTATAACCAAAGATCATTTCTTGAATGCTTGACTTCCAAAGCTGTTATCTCCAAAGATCATTTCGCCTTGAATTTTGAGTCGGCGAGTTCTTTCCTTTTGAGTGCTAATAATTTTCTATTGAAATTAGGGCAAATTCATATTAAGAGAAAGATCATTGAAGATCAAATTAGAACGACACAAAGTTGCCCTTCACTCAAGTTTGTATCTTGAGGTTTGACTCTGATGTGAATGACTCTTCTATCACGTTCATTGATCTTGCTGGGAATGAAATGCCACTTTTTCATCCGGTCGCGCAGATGATTCGCTTGCCCTAGTTAGGCGTGACTTGTCATGGCTAGGTAATGCTTGCCCCAGCAAAATGGCTCTATTCATTTTTGCGTTTTCATGCAATCCCCTATCCAATTTGAAATATCTCTTATTTGGGTCTTCACTTTACTTTTCACATTTGAAGTGCCATCCTTCCAATGTTTGAGAAAATCGTTTGCTTCAAGCATCTTGTCACTTGTGACCTTCGTTATGATATTCTCCTCTTATTGGACCCGTGATAATGTCCTATCGGCGTATTCCTTCTTTTGTCAATTGTCAACATTTCTCTTTTGATCGAGTCCATTCCAATGTTGTATAATGATATGGACAACATTTATCGAATTCTTTCATCTATGCTTGAAGGTATTGGTAACATCAACAATCCATTTGCCACAGTTGGGCGATGTCTACTTGGCCAAATGCCTTTGCACTATTCATACTCTTTGACGATTTTCAATTCCATTTGAAAAGGTCTTTGTACCTGTACATGAAGAAATGATTATTCATCCATGTTTGACTTTATTTGAATCACTTAGAAACATGATACTCCCTTTGAGGTGAAGCATTTTCAAAGATCAAAGAAATTATCTTTTTTCGGTTGCTTTACCCCATTAGGGCATGTCTTGATGCTTGTTGTCTTTAGGTTTGATAACTTGTTCCAATATGCTATTTTGGTGGCACATGAAAATCTTTCCCCCAACTTGGTTTCTTGACAAGAAAGGAGGGGTTTGCCCCCAATGAATTTTCTTTGTTGCTTCCACTCATTTTTCTAGACTACTAGAATCGTCGATTGTTTTCATCTGTCTCTCGGTAGCTTGACAACTTTGGAATTTTTCACACGGCAACTTGGCGACTCTCTCAATCACAATCGCCTTTGAAGTGTCAGATGTTTCCCTATCAAAAGAAAGAGAGCTCGTGTCTAAATGGCATATAAAATGGACTATTGAAGTCGATACAATTTACCCTTCATCCTTTGGGTCTTGGCATTCTCTTTTCATTTGGATTCTTCAGCCTTGACCTGTCAGCATCTTTCAAGGAAGAATATGCATATAAATGATGCATGCATGATATGTATAATGCAAGTGATCTGAGTTGATTCATGGTTGCCATAAAAAAATGGATTCGTGCATTACGCTCTATTTACAAAAAGTATCTCTTTATCAAGTATGCTAATCTGCAAAGTTTGAATTCTTTCTTCTCAAATACTCTTTTCAAAGAGACTTCTAATTGATAAGAAACCTTTTCACGTTTTCTCGAGAATTTTATTCACGAATTGAGCCATTAGAATGCTCTTAAAATCGTTTATCCTAAATGCATGTTTGAGATGCCTTGAAGGGGTACTCCCTGTTCTGTCATTTGAAGTCATTGTTTCTTGGGTGTCTTGACTCTGTTCATCACCTGCGAGGAAAAAGATAGGAAATATTATTCCCACATCTGATTGAAACTTATTTAGGAACAATACGTCCTTTTCTACCAAAACGGATGGTGCGGCATTGTTCTTCTTGAGATGTTTCTCTTTCATGTGCAGAAAGTGTCGGTTTAAAACAAATGTCAGAGTAGATTGGAGGGGACGAAACGCCAAAATCGTCCGACATGGAAGTGATTGATTCAACTAAGAGGGAATGCATTAGCTTGATACAATGGAGCTGTATATGCCTAAATCAGCTAATTCAAGGTAGAATACTCAGTTACTGGGGGAAAATCATTCCTCTACCTAGAAAGCATGTCGAGGTCGAACACTTCATATTTGTCATGTGGTATATAGGACAAGTTCCTGAAATGGCCGTTATCACCCATGGAACGTAATGGAATGAAATCAGAATAAGGGATAATTTACTCCCTTTTGTGACATCAGAGGATAAAACTTCATTGTGATTATCCAAAGATCTCGATATTTGATGTTCCACGATGTTCGACACTACTTGGGTTCTGTTACTCTCCTTCTTGAGGTTAGGTGATCTTTCGCCACTTTCGCTCTATCGATGCATTTCAATCTGTTTAGAGTGAAAGTAAAGTATTTGACATTTGACTATGAAAATCAATGATTAAAATAAGTACTCCCTCTTGATTCGAAGATGAGCTACAATCATCTCTTCATGATCTTTTCGATTTGTCATGACCTGTAACGCCCCGTGTTCCACGTCACATCCGCCACATGCCAATAAAAATAACTCCCAGGAACAAACACGCGGCCCAAAGTGAAATGAATCCACATGCGGAAGTAAATAATAACCCTGACAATGGACAACGTGAGAAATTTGGAACAGCAGAAAAGCATACACTTATATACATAACTTGAACATTTAGGTACATACAACGGTAGAGAAGGACCCAAAAGAAACCACACACCACACTGGGTAAGGAACTCAAGCTAACATTAAAAGGATACTTCTTAGCTTCCGCCAAAGCCCAACACCAAAATTGTTCCTACCCCTAATCTTCAAACCACGACAGCTTTACTACTCTGAAGAACCACTCGACCTATCACTCGCTTCAGCCTCGTCCTCCTCCGGGTTGTATTCAGATAATGTTTCCGATGATACTTCCATAGAATCATCCTCAAAATCCGCCTCAGTCTACTCCTCGGTGTCTTCTTTCTCATCCGTAGAGATCTCGATGTAGTTCTTGTACTCCTCGATAGGGGGAGACTTTGACTCCTCGGGAATGTTCCTTAATCCCCCCATAGACGCCGCATTCTCCACCTCGATCTCAAAACGGGATGGATGACACCAGCTAGGCACCACCCCCATAGGAACATCTTCAGGCAACAAATGACCCATCAAACTACTATTACCCAGACGGCGGAACCATGCTTCAAAGCAGTGAGGCTGCAACTCCATTCTCCCATCGTCCACCCAGACCGTTGTACACTTCCTAATATAAAGAACCCCCTTGCTCTCAGGGAACTCTTCAAAAGAGGCGATCATCTCTTTCGGATCGCCTAACCTGATCGGCAACATACCTACGGCTTGGGGTCTGAAAAATATGTCCCTATATAGGGTGAGATTTGCATCCCAACAAATGAAACCTAAACATAAACTTGACCACTAGTCCCACTAGATCACCCAATGATGCAAGAACACAAAGAGTCAACAAGCACTAGCATATGGCAATTCAGAATTAATTTTCTCAAGTACATGCCATAAATAATTCACCACCAAGTACAACACCTACTATGAGACCCCAAACTTCGCACATTAGCATAAATTAAACATATAATTTCCTAAGCCGTCCAAACTGACATTTTATTCATTCATCGCCATGGGCTCCCGGGGCCGCGATGTAAATCACAAGGGCACTCTGGCCATTTAAAGCACAAGGGCACTTTGGCCATTTCAATTCACGAGGGCACTTTGGCCTTTTCATTTCACAAGGGCACTCTGGCCTTTTCAATTCACAAACTACCAATTTCCATTTATTCGTCACATGATCACACCAAACATTTCTATCATCCAGTAATGTCCTAGGGTTCGAGTAAGGGTTTAGGAAACACTTACCTTGTTTGACTAACAAAAATCTACACCAATTGGTCCTCCTCAATTCCACAAGTACATGACCAACCAAGGATTACTCGCCAACCTAGGAAATTTCATCGATTTCCAAATCAAAATGCAATTGAATCTCATTTCCATTATACCAAACCCTCAATAACCCACCAAATAACCACCTACAGTACTTCATCGACCAATCAAATACACAACGATACCTCCATGAACCATCAATGTATTCGGTTCAAACAACACCTAAGGCAGAATATAATTCTAAGTTTCGGGCGCAAGTTGGTCCTTAAATCATCTCAAATTTCCAATCCACTTCACATACTTCCAATTAACACCTTGTGCAACGTCTTAAGTAGTCTCATGAATAATTTTGAAGCCAAAATACCTCCTAGATAACCCCCATCAGATTCGGTCAAAACAGTGTATCCACAGAGCAAAAATTGATTTTGGTTAAATCCGTACCAACAATCCATAACTCGATCCTAAGTCCCAATTTCTCACTAAATAAACTTGCTAACATCTCAATCCAAGTGTTTAGGAAGCTCACCAAGAATTTTGAAGCAAAACAACACCACGAAGCCCTCAAATAGTTCGGTTTCCTCTTGGTGCTCGGCGGTCAAAATTCTGCTCGGTAGATATCATCACAATCAGCCATGAAAACACTCTATATTCTCAACAAACGTGCAACCACAGATCATCCAACTTGAGTATTATATGTTATAGAGATCCCACAGAAAGAACGAAGGCATTTGAAGTCTCTAAGAGAAAAAACGGAAGCCTTACCCCAGCTCGCTCAGAATCTATCCGGTTTTGGTCTCGGGGCTGCACGGGAAAAACTACTCAATCAAATGACGAGCTACCACTTGGAACTTGTCAAGGGAAAGGTTGATCTTGCTACTAGTGGTCGGCGCACGGCGAAAGGACGGCAGAGAGGAGCGGTCGAGTGGACCAAACGGGGCTGCAGTACTTTGTCGAACTGGGCAGGTTTGGCTAGAGAGAAAAAGAAGAAGAAAATGAGGGGAAGGGAGAGGGAGAAGGCCACGGCAGATGCAAGGAGGGGGAGAGAGTGTTCCACACCAATTATTTGAAAAATAAGTGACTTGATGTGTAATTAATGCTTAATCTCTCCAAGGTTGACACATGGCAAATGTGACGCCCTGGAAATTCGCCTTTTTGTAAATCGTCTGAATTCGATAAAAGGAATGAAATTGAATTTCAGTCGATATGAAATTTTGAACTATAAGGAATTAAGAGACAAATTTTTGGACGATCCTCGAAATTAGCTGTCAATTAGATTAGGCTCCGTAATTCTTAGTTACCGCGAATTAGAATCAAATCCCCGCGCCCGAGCCTAGCTAATAAAATTACCGAAATGCCCTTCGTCCAGTGCACAAAATTTAGTTCGGTCCTAAATTGCCAAATGTCCATTTTGCCCCTCAATATTTACTACGAGACGAAAATATTTATTTTGATTTGACCTGTGGGACCCTTGGTCAAATTCCCCCCAACCACCAGCCCTACCTACTAGTCAAACCCTCTCACGTGCTTTTCTCTCTCTCTCTCTCTCTCTCTCTCTCTCTCTCTCTCTCTCGGCAGACTCTCTCTTCCTCCATGTTCTCGCGCGACAACCCCCCACGACCAAAGCTTCCTTCTCCTCTCCTCCGTCGGCTGTCGAGCGACCACCCCCACAACTCCGACCTCAGACTACTCGCCGGACCTCCAGCCTTCCTCTTCGCCGCCGTTGGACTGTTGTGCGCCGCCGGAGGAGCCCCGAAACAGACCCGTCGGCCCTGCTCTTTTTCGGGTTTAGTGGCTGTTTTGAGCTACGACAGCCCTTGCGTCGCTCCCGACTGCCACCAGCCGTCGTTCCTCTGTCCTCTGCCTCCCAACAGTCCCCTCGACTCCCTGTCGCCGTTCGTCACAGCCCTGAACAGCCGCGGAGGCCCTGTAACCCGAGGACAGACTCATGCCCTGTTTCGGGCCCAGGACTACTCCGTCGCTTTTCGCCCGCCTCCGCCGCCTTCCGCCGGTCGCCAGCCACCACTCACGACGCCCCTGACCCCATTGTCGTTCCCTCATAGCCACCGGAGCTCGACCGCCGCCTGTGGACCCGTGAGAAGCCCCGGCCAACTCCTTTGTTTTTCCCTTATTTTTTCGCCGGTTCTGTTCGTGGACATTTCCGCCACCTCCGGCCACCAGCCGCCGCCGTTCACCTGTCCTGAAGCTTGCTCCCGACCTGTTGGTGAGTCCCGTAACCTTCGCCGGCCTAGTCTCAGTCTTGAAGCCAAGATTCCTCACCGAAACAACCTGTTTTGCCCTGTTTCAGCTGCTGGCCGATTCGATTTTGGCCGGACCGCCGCTCGCCGGAGCTCCACCGCCGTCGTCGACCTCTTGCCGGACCTCCGTGTTGTGTCCTAGCCGCTGTGGGGGTGGCGTCGCCACTTGGTGAGCCAAGAAACCCTGGTTGTTCGAGGGAAAATCGAGAACCGTTGTCGCCGGATTTCGTTGCCGCGGTTTCGCCGTCACCGTGCCATCGTGGTTGCTGCCCGAGCTTGATTTAGGGGTGAGTTAACCCCTAAACCTTGGTTAGGGCGCTAATTATGCCTAGGGTTAGTTAATTAGTCAATTAGGGTAATTTGTTAGAATAATCGTGGTCGGTTTATATAGAACTCGGGTTTAGGGTAAATGGCCTCGATTAAATAAGTTAGTTGATTTAGTTAGGTTGCCTATGGCTAGTTGGTGGTTAGAATCGATTGATTGACTGATTGGGCATCGATTGCCATTGTTTGACTGCGAGCGAGCGATAGTTTAGAACCGAGCGATCGATATATAATTTGATGAAATTGGGATTAACCAATGCCGTTTGATTAATTGAAATGGATAATCGATCATGTCTTGACTGCTTGACTGATTGCAGTTGATTGGTTGTGATGTGACGTGATTGAATTTCTGAGTGTTTCATTGTCTGTGTCGGGCGCAAGCCTAGTTATGAGATGGTGCATTCATATGACCTGTGTGAGATCAAACTGCATGATTTAGCATGAAAACGACATGAGGCCGAGTATTTGAGCATGTCTGTATGAGAATCCGACCTAAATCAAAGATGATAAAATTGATTGATTGTCGGGTGTCATGTGTGGTCATATGATTAGACGATGAGATTCCTGACAAGATTGTACCGTGACGATCGAAAAAATACGACTTGTTAGAAGCACATCATTCTATGACGTCAGTTTGATGGATGCCGGTCACAGCTTGTGACGGACCGAAGCCCTGGAAGGAATTCCTGGTAGTTCCGTGCCGTGACGATCGGAACGACACGGACTACTAGAAGCAGTCGCAGGAAGTAAGGGACGTTGCCTGGCGCCGCCAGAAGAGTACCAACTGACTAGTGTACTAGGTACCAACTGACCAGTGTGCCGGGCTGACATGCCTTGGGCTGAAATGCCCTATCTCATAATAAATGGACTACGTGTGACGTCATGTATGTCAATTGATGTGATGCTTGCCTTGATTGGCCTGTTTGACTGTCATGTCGTGTCTGCATCTCATTTCGTGTGCCTTCCTGGCGGGTAAGTTGCATGTGGTTGGATATCTATATCGGTTGATATGCCGTGTCTGTTTGGTAGGATACCCTGGGTGAATCAACGTCCTAATCGAGCTTAGGCGTTGACTTCACTGAGATTTATTTCTCACCCCGTCGTGGGATAACACTTTCAGGTCGCAAGTGACGGAGCCTCGTGGATGCAGAGGCGTGACCTTTTTGGAGTAGCCCTTTTGAGGTAGATATGGAGTTAACCTTATCGACCATTGTCTCTTTTGAGGTCCTAGAGAGCCGCCCCGAAGAATGGGGTTGTATGTTGTTAGCTCTATAGAGTTAATTAGTATCTGCTTTTGATTTGAGGGTTGAAGTTGTCTTTTGATGAATTGACTGAATGAATGTTCCTGCTGTCCTATCCCATGTTGAACTTGTTGTTTCGGAGTTTGGCACGTTCCGCATGCGTATTACGATTGTGGGTCGATAGCGAGCCTGGGACGCTATCCTTCGTGACCTATGGCGTCAAGGTAGGGATGGCGCATTCTCGAGAGTCGGGGCGTGACAGCAAGCCCCCAATTATTTATCATCCAAACATTTGACTCTCTTTGACCATTTTATTTCCTCATTTTCAATAGCCTCTAGAGATCAAAATGACCATTTTATCCTTCCATCATTCTTAAGGCAAGGGCAAATGGTCGAGGGGGGGGGCAAAACGGTAATTTGGCACTTTCAGTCCGAAAATCATTTTTCCTTTTTGGAATGACCATTGGCGAGGCGACATCAAATTCTTTTCCAATATTGGAATTCTTCATTTCCAATTGCTAATTTCGAGTTTCTATTTCGTGGTCAATCTCTAGCCGATCGTATCTTCAGTTTATCTCGAACTAACGGACGGCTTTTACAAACGTTACGCGTATCGACTCTGTGACTCTCATCACACTTAGGACATCTCAGGGTAAGACGACTTTGGTTGTCATGTAATTGTGAGGGTTCATCGCTAGTTCCGACGGCCTCGATCGTCATTGTTCGATTTAGGAAAATTTTGCAAATTATACATTGGTTAAGCGGCTTCACCCGCACTTCAATCGTATAACGCTAGCAACAGATTCCTTAATCGTTATTCGATCGGCCTTATTAGCTCTAAATGTTCCCTCGACAATCCTTATGGTCAAAGCATCATTTCCTTTTTCGAGTTTCCTAGGTCCACGTACCTTATCATGCGTTAGCCTTTCCCTTTTGCTTAGTCTTCTCAGGATTGATCAGATCCGAGCGAAATATAACTGAAATACATCGATAGATATTTCTCATTCCATAGTCTCCAAAAGGCACGAAATTCAGAATGTCACATAATCCCATGACGCCCCTCAAGCATTTTGCTACTCGAGATCCACAAGCGTCGATTTATTCCTATTTGTGTACATTTACACCTTGAAGTGTTGCTTCGCAAACAAACATTCAATTTTCTTCACCCCTGGCTATATAAAAGGAGCGGATCATTTCACATCTTGACAAGAACTGAAATGAGGAACGAGATACATCCTTTTATGGTTGAGGGATCGTCCATCTTATGGAAAGAAACATGAAGATTTGTACTCCTCTAGACGTTCTTCAGTTGGTGATCATGCCATGTTGCATTCACCTCACGCTTCGAGGGTCTAAACTTGAGCCTTTTTTTAAGAGATGGATGTCAACCTCACATAATCCTTTTATTTCACCTACATGACAGAAGGAATGAATAAGTCAATTGTCACGCCAAAAAGCTCTAATTAAAACGATCACAGATTTACTATCCCCAAAGTATATTTTCTCAGCTCCAATCATTTGAGCATTAGAGATAAAGGATCGTTTCTCGACGATCCCATTCATTTTTTTTACAATCACCTGCAAGTATGGATAACTATATCAATTCAGAAACAAATTAATTTAATTTGGAACGAACACATCCTTTTCAACTTAGAGAGAGTCGATCCAAATTATGTGGCTCCTTTTTCATGTTGTCTGTTTAGGTTTTGTCATAGTCGATTCATCTTGTCTTGGAAACCCAATGGGTGGCATTTGATGAAGGCGCATTTCCTTTCATTTTACAGGGAAAACAAGTCTCGCATCATTGTCCTTCAAGAATTTTGACCTGTTGGCAAAAGAAATAAACGAGCAAGTCAAGTATAACACTCGAAGTTTTTATTGGAACGATTACATTTTTACCATCGTTCCACCACATCTTGCATGTGGTCGGATAAAAGGATTCTCAATAAATGTCTATCATGTACAACTTGCCAGAAAGGAGACACACTTAGCATTTTATATAGCAAAGACATCTCTCAATGAGGTTGCCTCTTATAATGAAAGCAATACGACAATACATATCCCATAATCCCTATTTACGGGCTTCTGATGTCCGCCAAGATTTCAAAATAAGGGGAGACATCATTAAAAGATCGATCCACGGTCATCAATCGGACACCCACTCAATTTCAAAGATTTTACATGCAAATGGAGGCATTAATCTTGAAAGATTGCTTTGTGACATTTTTCTTTTAAAAATCATGTGATTCTTGTTTAAGAAATCACTACAAAGAAATGTGATTGGAAACAGGGTTTTAGCTTTGTGCCCCAAAATCTTAAATCAGAAGAATTTTAGACATCAAATATGACATCTTAATCCATGATTGAAATTTTGGACAAACCCTCTACTCCGTAGGGACGGCTTAGATGTGTTTCAACTTTATATCCAAAACTCATTGCAAAAAATTTTCATTTGTAAACTCAAACACCCAAGGCATTCGATTGATTCCCATGAATTTTCAATCATGAAATTTCACTAGGAAATGAACAAGTAGAGGGAGAAATCATACTTACAGTAATCGGTGAGATTTTTTTTTTTTTTTAGGTATACCAACCATCCAAAGTCATGCGCATGAGACAAGCGGGGGGTATACTCTAAAAATCGAAAGTCAGGTGAGGAACCTATGGCTCAAGCTCCCATGATCCAAATATGGCATATTTCTCCCCAAGAGTACCCATCCACGAGGGCTAGAGATCACCAATTTATATTATGAGCGGGAACGAATACGAAAGTCTCAAGTTCCATCAAACACGAGATCCTTTCGCATCGTTTTCCTATCTAATGTAACCTAAGGATGTTGTAGTCAGGGTTTGACCGCCAGTGTGTGAGATGTGTCGTGATCATCACAATGCAAGGTCATGCACAACAGTTTGTATCAAAACACCGCTTCAATATGTGCATAAAAATAAATATACATTCCCAACTCCAACCGGCAGGAAAGATGTCAACAAACACTCCACCACTTATTTCTCCAATCTGCAAAAACATCAACATAATGGTTAGGGTACGTATCTCACCTTCGAGAGCATCTACAGAAAATAGGGTCAGATAAACCAATCAACTTTTTTTTAATCGGCTCAAGTCCTCTAAAATTCCTAACCAGAGATTCTGGGTTGGAATAAATCCTCAAGGGAGTCGCCAGTCTATCGCGACCCTCTCAAGAGGCTCGGGCCTACTCGCTCTCGAGGGCTAATGGGCCGTCCAGGTCTGATCGGATGCAAGCCTCTCCCAAGGTCCGTTACCCAAATCTCAACGGAGGTATACGTGGTCGACCTTCAGTGTGGTCTAGTGACATGTGATACGTGTACATGTTGTTAGGGAAAATCCCTTATGATGTTTTGAAGATGACAAAATAATCAAATGCTACTAATGTATTTGTTGATTGAGAAGAACCAGGTGAAAGAAGCACAAGCCGTTATGCAGATGGTGTATTGACAGAATGTCAGAAGGTTGAGAGTTATCTATCAATGGTGAACAAGACATTGGGAGTAGAGGCGTCTACAAGTTGGAGATACCTAAGTAGAAGGTGAACAAGCCTAGAACGGGAAGTTCGGTAAAGCTTGGAAGGACCTTGGATAGGTGAACAATAAGGTAGAGCCGCAATTGCCAATATGCTTGGAGGGACCGAAAGATGGAGTTCAAGATATTGATCTTAGTTATGTATTCTGAAGACGGTCAGAATGAGTGCTTCTGAAGATGGTCAGATGGAAGTGCTTCTGACGCGGTCAGATGGAAGTGCTTCTGAAGACGGTCAGATGGAGTGCTTCTGAGGACGTTCAGTTGGAGTTGCTTCTGAAGATTGTTCAGAATCTGCGAGATATGTTATTTCGAGATTCTGAAGACCCACGGCTAACATATATCCATTATTGCTAAGGTATTTATGAAAGTTTGTAATCTTTGATTGATAAGATTATTCTATAACATGATTGATAGAATATCCTTGATTGGAAATTACCTTCCATGGGACAAGAAACCTTCTATATCTGAAGAACTCCACTTATGGAAACTGAAGATTGAGTTGTATGGGCAACTGAATCTGAAGGGTTCAGATTCTGTACCAACAGTCACTAAATCTCCCGAGATACAGTCTCATTCAATCATGATTGATGGCGTCCAATCAGTGATTGAAGAGCGATCCTTTGAAGACCTGCCCAATGGCTAGTTTGGGGGTGAAGGAGTATAAAAGGAGATCCATGGTGCTACTACAGAGTAGGATAAGGAACCATAAATTCCAAAGTACTAGAGTTGTCCAGATTCATACTTGTCCTCGTGAGCTTTATATGACAATCATTGAGAGGCTTTGTAAAAGTGATTGAGAAAGGATAGTGTGATCTATCAGATGGAGTATCATCACTTGTTGTAAACCTTCATTGATTCATCTAGTACAATCCAGCCAATCGTCTGTCATTGTGGGAGAGTGAACGTAGGCCTGACAAGCCGTACCACTATGAACTCAGCGTGCATCATTCTCTCTCTAAACTCTTATTTATGTGTTTATATTTCTTGCATGTTGTTATATTGTTCCTGATTCTAATTGTGCATTGAAATTATTGTAATTCCGCAAGAAAATTCAATTAGATTCAGAATCACCTATTCACCCCCCCTCTAAGTGATATTGTTAGATCCAACAATTGATATCAGAGCCGGTTGCTCATATTTTTGAAGTGTTTTACTTCAGAGTTAACGATCTATCATGTCTAGCAATATTTATTCAGGATCAAGTGATGCACAGTTCATCTATAAGCCTCCTTACTTCGACGGAAAGGATTACAACGTTTGGTGCAATAAGATGAAGTGGTACTTCAAGGCATTAGACAATCTGATGTGGGATGTCGTGACTAAAGGAGTAAATCCTACAACTACTGCAACTTCTGGAAATGGGAATAATGCTCATGCTCCTACCCTATCAAATACTGAAAGAGAAAGAAGACAAGGACTCGATTCCAAAGTTGTTTACGCACTCTTTTGCGCGCTATCTACTCCTTTATATAATTGTGTTGCAGAAGAAGAATCAGCAAAGGCTATATGGGATAGACTTCATGTCACTTTTCAAGGAACTGACAGGGTGAAGGAAACCAAACTTAGCATTCTACTGAGTGACTATGAAGCCTTCAAAATGGAACCGTATGAGTCAATTGCTGATATGATTAACAGATTTCAAATACTAACAAGTGGTCTTGCAAGGCAAGGTGCTCCTATTTCTGAACCTATGCAGGTCCGCAAGATTCTTTGAGGACTTACGGATGATTGGAACTACATCAAACCGTCCATTCAAGAATGTCAAACAATCATACCATTATCCATTGACGAACTTGTTGGGACTCTACAGTCGTATGAGATAGAACGATTCAACAAAGAAAAGGATACGACAGGTAGGAAGTGGATTGCTTTAAAATCTAAAATTGATTCTGATGATTCAGATTCGGAAGATGATGAAGAGGACGATGAAGAACTTGCTCGCATGGCAAAGAAGTTTAGAAAAATGGCCAAGAAATGGAGAAAACTCAAAGAGAAAAAGCCATTCAAACAAGCTGATCAAAAGAAGACATTCGGCGATAGAGAAGAAGGTACGGATGTAATTTATTTTGAATACAGGAAAAAGGGACACATCAAGCCAAATTGTCCTTTGCAAAAGAAAAAGAAAGGCAAGTATGAGAAGTCCAAAAATGCTCCAAAAGCAAAGATATCAAGTGATAGTGAGTACGAAGATAGTGATAAAGACTATGCAAATATTTGTCTCTTGGCAAATTCGAATTCGGATGAAGAAATTGAGGTATATCATTATGAAATTTCAAAAGAAGTTTGTGATTATATTGACGAATTATGCCTAGATTATAAAGTTGCTTTAAAGAAGATCTTTGAATTGAAAAACGAAAATTCAAACTTGAGACAACAGGAAATTTTGAATTATGAAAAGATTGAGTTTTTACAAAAGGAATTTTCGCAAATGAAAGAAAATCGAGATTTTCTTGCAAAAAAGAAAATACTTTTTTAAAAGAAGAAATTTCAAAAGTTTTCAAAAAGTTTTCTCCCATTCCAAAATCTTCAGAAAACGTTCTTTCTATACTGGTTCCAAGTTTTAAAAAATCAAGACTTGTTTTTGAAGAAAAGAGTTTTATCAAAAATGGTTTTTCAAATGTCAAAGAAAGATTAATGAGTATGTCTTCAAAAATTATTTCTGAAAATTATTTGGGAAAATATTTTTCAAATCCTGTTGGTCGAAACTTCTTTGAATATTCAAACTTTCGGAATTTAATTCATGTCAAGCAAGATTTTCAAAAAGCTTGGAGACAATCCAAAAGGACTTTTCGGAATTTCGATAAATCTTCTAACGTGAAAGGACCCAAATTCATTTGGATACCAAAGAAAATATGAGTTACTTTTCTTGCAGGAAATATAAAGAAGAAAAAGAGAAGTCGGTATTTTTTTTTATTTGTATTGCAAACATATTTCATGGCATTTTGGTTGATTTTTTTTTTTTTGTGTTCAAATGATTAGTTGTGCTAGAAATATTTTTTTTGGAAAATCATGTGATGCATCGTTGGTAGTTTGTTAGATGAGATTAAATGTTTGATTGATATCTTGCTTGGAGATAATGTGATTGATGCTTGCTTTGGAAAGTTATTTTTTAAAGAGATCTTTATGCATGATATCATGGTTGAGAAAGATTCTTATGCTTCGTTATTTCAATTAGACATTATCTTTTTATGGCATGTTTTGCATCATTAGTTGTGCTGCAAAGTGAGTTGTGTAAAGAATGTTATTTTGATTATCTTATTTATTCCTATGCCATAAGATTATGGAAAGAATCCTTGGATAATTATGAAGTTTCCTTATTTTTCCCTAACGTAAAAGAAATGATCCAAAATTCATGGATACCAAAAAGGAAACGAGTTTATTGCAGAATTTTCTACATGGAAAGATTGCAAGTCAACGCAAATCATGATGCAATCAAAGACGGATCTCAATGAGGAATGTTTTCTAAGAATGGAAGTTTACTCTCTCCTCTACAAGAAACCGTTGCTTCATAATTTTACAGCCTTTTTTTTAACATTATTAGTGGTATATTATCATTGTGTGTATGAGATTCATGCTCAAAAAAATCTCTTTGATTTGAAAGAAATATATGTATGGATACTCTTGCTATTATCTTTAAAGTATATTTTACATTTGGCAAATTCAATCCGTGAATCAAAGGATAGTATGCACGTGATATTCTCCATATTTTATTTGCAAAGATTATTATCTCTTCTACAAGAAAGTGCGGGTTGTAAAAGAATCTTTCCATTTAAAGTTGAAATGTTCGTTCAGAAGCACAATTGTCGAACATTTGTTCAGAAGCAAGTGCTCAAAAGCAAGCGTTCATATGCATACGCTCAGAAGAAACGTTCAGAAGAACTATTCAGAAAGAACCTCAGAAAAAAGCCTCAGAAGGAACTTCAGAAGGAACCTTAGAAGAAAGCCTCAGAAGGAACGTCAGAAGGAACCTCAGAAGGAACGACTTTCAGAAGAACCCTCAGAAGGAACCATCAGAAGGAACGTCAGAAGGAATTTCAGAAGGAACGACTTTTAGAAGAACCCTCAGAAGAAACGTTCATAAGAAATGTTCGAAAGGAACTGTTTAGAAGGAAACAATTAGAAGGAACATTCAGAAGGAAATGTTCAGAAGGAGTCTACTGATCAGATTCAGAAGGAGATTATTAATCAGATTCAATGACAATTATTTAGAAACTGTTCGGAAGGATAACAATCCTTGAAGACGCAACTAAAATCGAAAATCGATATCACTATTCAGCATGTGATTATTGATGTTTTCAAAGTTCATGAATTGATTTCTCACACTTAGGGGGAGATTCAACTTGAGGGAGAGAATCATCTCACAAAAAACAACAAATTGAGGGGGAGCATTAATCAAGCATGAGAAAATCTTGTTGAATTTGCATCTTGATTACCATCCAGACAATGGAAGAACAGGTAAATGTGTGTTAGAACTTTCTAAGTTCTACACAATCCGATTAGTACATCTTCCATTTCCCTTACTTTTTGTCATTACAAATCTCTAATCTTTAATATCGTTTTATTATGACAAAAAGAAAGTGAAACTTATCTGCACTCCTTAATATATGTTCAAAGACATACATATTGGTTGATTTAGAACATGAGCTAGATTTCATATCTTTTATGTTAATTTCAGAGTGTAGAAGATGTTTTGCATCTAAAGATATATTATCTATGTGATACCCTTCTCATTGTTATCGCTTTTTGATTATGAAAAAAAGGGGGAGAAATATATATATATATATATATATGCATATGTGCTGATTGATATGTGTTGAATATTGAGCTGCGATTATGTTACTATATATCATCATGCTCAATAAGCATATTTCGTTCACTTTTCAAGATTCTACAATTGAATATCATTGAAACGTGTTTGCACATCTGCATATTCAGAGATTATTTTGTCATCATCAAAAAGGGGGAGATTGTTAGGGAAAATCCCTTATGATGTTTTGAAGATGACAAAATAATCAAAGGTTACTAATGTATTTGTTGATTGAAAAGAACCAGGTGAAAAAAGCACAAGCCGTTATGCAGATGGTGTATTGATAGAATGTCAAAAGGTTGAGAGTTATCTATCAATGGTGAACAAGACATTGGGAGTAGAGGCATCTACAAGTTGGAGATACCTAAGTAGAAGGTGAACAAGCCTAGAATGGGAAGTTCGGTAAAACTTGGAAGGACCTTGGATAGGTGAACAATAAGGTAGAGCCGCAATTGCCAATATGCTTGGAGGGACCAAAAGATGGAGCTCAAGATATTGATCTTAGTAATGTATTTTGAAGACGGTCAGAATGATTGCTTCTGAAGACGGTCAGATGGAAGTGCTTCTGACGTGGTCAGATGGAAGTGCCTCTAACGGGGTCAGATGGAAGTGCTTCTGAAGACGGTCAGATTGAAGTGCTTCTGACGCGGTCAGATGGAAGTGCTTCTGAAGATGGTCAGATGAAAGTGTTTCTGACGCGGTCAAATGGAAGTGCTTCTGAAGACAATCATATGGAGTGCTTCTGAGGACGTTCAGATGGAGTTGCTTCTGAAGTCTGCTTCTAAAGATTGTTCAGAAGTAGCGAGATTGTTCAGAAGCTGCGAGATATGTTATTTCGAGATTCTGAAGATCCACAGCTAACATATATCCATTATTGCTAAGGTATTTATGGAAGTTTGTAATATTTGATTGATAGGATTATTCTATAACATGATTGATAGAATACCCTTGATTGGAAATTACCTTCCATGGGAATAGAAACCTTCTATATCTGAAGAACTCCACTTATGGAAACTGAAGATTGAGTTGTATGGGCGACTGAATCTGAAGGGTTCAGATTCTGCACCAATGGTTAGTAAATCTCCCGAGATATAGTCTCGTTCAATCAAGATTGATGGCGTCCAATCTAAGGGTGTGCAAAAAAGACCGCCCGGACCAGACCGATAGTCCGGTTCTCGATTTTAGGGGGATCCGGTCCGGTCCCCGGTTCCTAAATTGGAATCGGTGACCGGGCGATACGGTTCCCGATTTCTAGGTCCGGTTCTGGAACCGGACCGCCCGGTATTAAAAAAGAAAAAAGAAAAATATACAATCCTCACGTTTACACCTCTCGGCTCTCGATAGTCTGACTCTCAATCCTCTCTTCCTCTCCCCAAGCGAACGTTAAGGTTTCTTTCTGTCTTCTCTTCTCTCGCTCAGGTTTCGTCTCTATGCGATGGAAGAGCCAAAGGCTTCCCGCACACACTCTCTCTCTCTCGATCGATCTCTCGATCCCTCAGTCGCGCTTGGTGAATCTTCACCCTCCTTTAGATCGCCCCAGCCGAAGCTCCAGAGCCCCCTCGACCACCAGCTCCTCTTCTCCACCGTGAAGCTGCCTTTTGTTGCTCCCCCTGACAACCACCGCTTCTTCCTCGAGGCGCCGCGCAGGGTCGCTGATCACGAGGCCGATGCCATCTCGGTTCGATCCCCGGTGAGTGGACCCCTCTCCTGATTCACACGAGCCTGCTTGGCTCAGGTTTTTTTAGGGCTTTTGCCGAATTGCAGTGAGTACTGAGTAGTGGGCGTGTCATGTTTGACTCAGATCCAAATCCAATTGGGGATTAAATTCGCAATTAAGTCTCTGTCTCTATTTTTTTGTCCAATGGGGTTTGATCTGATTCATATCAAATTCGATAATGGCATAAGCCACAAAAGATCCATTTCATATTACAAGGGTCTGAGTACTGAGTAGTGGGCGTGTCATGTTTGACTCAGATCCAAATCCAATTGGAGATTAAATTCACAATTAAGTCTCTGTCTCTATCTGTTTGTCCAATGGGGTTTGATCTGATTCATATCAAATCCGATCATGGCATAAGCCACAGAAGATCCATTTCATATTACATGGGTATACGTGAAGGGTTTGAGGACCGCGAACGATGCTTGTCATGCGGAATGAATAGATGAACTGTTGGTCATGCGTATTGTTCCTTGGGTCCTTGTGTTATGATTCAATTACCATTGCTTGCATATATGATTCTTAATCTGAATTTGCAGTCGTAACTTGTTAACTAAAGAACCTAAATAAGAAGCTTCAGTTTGGAAATTGCAGATGGGTAAATGAGCTTTTGCTATAAGGGCTCTCCTCATAGTAAGCATATTTCCGAGATATGAGCTCTGGTATGTTTCCCACTGGAATGATTTGCTTCATCTTTTGTTATTGGTGGTACCGCTATTTAGATTATGGAACTTTTTGTCCTAGGAGTAGCCGCTTTTGTCTTAAGGCTAGCTGCAGTTCCATCTACCCGATTAGCATGTAATTTCTTCTCCCACTTCTTTCACGAATCTGTCTGTACATATGTATTTATACTGAAATTGATATTGTTTGAAACAGAAAACTGGTACAAAATGGCTTTGCGTGTGCATCCCATAAGATTATGTTTGGTATGGTTTGTCATAAAAATGACTATTCCAACTATTAGAACTTCTATTTTCTAGAATATAGAATAAGATTCTAATCCGATTATTCTATTAAGGTGTTCTACCTATATGTCAATGGAAGTGGACCAGTCCATCGATGAGGTGACTTCACCAATGGATTCACTAGAGCATAAAGGTGAAGAAATACATGAAGGTAAAGAAGTCTTCGAGTCGGGAAAGTCATGGATATATCTTTTCTTTTGTATTTTGTATTTTTTTTTGTATATTTGACAAGTGAATGCTCTAATTAGTATCTTTTTTTTTTCTATCCATGGATGATGCTTGCTCGGAGCTTACCAGTAAATAGAGTTTACAAATTGGTGGAAGGAATATATGGTGAGATTTTCATTCACTAATTTTTGCCTCGATTTTGTATCTTATTGGCTAAAGCATGCTTAATAATCAGTTTGCTGTAAAGTTTCGGAGAGAGAGAGAGAGAGAGAGAGAGAGAGTCTTCTTCATATTCGTTTGGATATGGAAGCATTGCAAGTAATCTGCTTGCTCAAAACAAAGAGAGAGAGAGAGAGAGAGAGAGAGAGAGAGAGAGAGAGAGAGAGAGAGAGAGAGAGAGAGAGAGAGAGAGAGAGAGAGAGAGAGAGAGAGAGAGAGAGAGAGAGAGAGACTTAATGGTTTTTGGCATGAATAGTCATTGGCTGATCTGCAGTTGTGTAGCTCTTCTCACCTGTACTTGTAAACAATTGGTTTGAGAGTTGATTCATGGTACTTTCGATGAATACCTTAGGGGTGAAATTGTGGATAACCACTTAGATTGGAAGATTGTTGCATTTCATCAAATGGATTAGAGAGATAGCATATTCATTATATGCCCTGGAATAATGAGAGTTGCACTAAGATTAGAATTATGCTAGGTATATGTAAGACTTGTTTGTGTAGAATGCTGTGGCAAATTTTGTTCATGTACCCATTTAATGCTCGACAGTCATTGGATCATTCAATTGGATCGTTCTGGTTTAAGTATCTTCGATTTAAATATTAAAGCAATGTTAATATTATTTTCTCGCCCTCTTCTTACATTCAAGTGGATCGTTCTAATTTTTATATCATTTTTGTGATACTCTTTTCTCCTCCATAGTGTGATAGCTGTCTTTCTTGATTTTGCCTCCATTTGCTAACCTAATGTCTGTTTTTGAAATTTGAAGACTGCTACCATTCAATTGCTTAAGAAAGCTGGTCGTCCTTTAGAATGTCTTGTTAGCCATGAGAACTGCACATTCAAGAAGCCAATGCAACATGAATGCGTGCATCTTCATGAGATAACAGAAGTTGAAGGAACAAATGAGGCAGATGCCGAGTATGACAATGCTCTTAATGAAGCCATCAGAGGCATCCAGGATGATGTGACCACCACAAACGAATCTGCTTCTAGCTCATTAGTAACAGAAGCCGAAGGAACAAAATAGTCTTGTTAGCTGTCTTATTTTTTAAAACTTTTTTTGCTTAAATCTGCTTCTAGCTCATTAGTAGTAATGTTAGGTAAGGTTTTGTTCCGCCTGCTAAAACTCAAGCTAGAGGTTTGATTCAATATTCTCTATGTCCGGTTTCATAGTCTTCCAACTAAAGAGAAGTCAGTGTACTTTACTTGGGTTGCATAAAGCTTTTGAGAGTTTTTCTTGAAGAATTGGATGTTGATATTGCAAGTATTGGCCGCTGTAGAAATGATTCGCAGGTTATATCTCGAGAACATTGCTGATTAGGACTAGCGATTGTGAAATTGGCTGCACAGGATGGCACGATGGGTGACCATGCAAGTATTTTCGTCTTGTTTGTGTTATTGATTCCTTAGAACCGGACCGGAACTGGACTGGACCCCCGGTTCCCGGGGTGGCCGGTCTGGTCCACAGTTTCGAAAATTAGGAACCGGGACTATTTGTCAGATTCGCGATTCTTGAGGGGAACCGGACCGGACCGGGAACCGCTCACCCCTAGTCCAATCAGTGATTGAAGAGTGATCCTTTGAAGACTTGTCCAACGGCTAGTTTGGGGATGAAGGAGTATAAAAGGAGATTCATGGTGCTACTACGAAGTAGGCTAAGGAACCATAAATTCCAAAGTGCTAGAGTTGTCCAAATTCATACTTGTCCTCGTGAGCTTTATACGACAATCATTGAGAGGCTTTGTAAGAGTGATTGAGAAAGGATAGTGTGATCTATCAGATGGAGTATCATCACTTGTTGTGAACCTTCATTGATTCATCTAGTGCAATCCAGTCAATTGACTGTCATCGTGGGAAAGTGGACGTAAGTCTGACAAGCCGAACCATTATAAAATCGATGTGCATCATTCTCTCTCTAAACTCTTATTTATGTGTTTAGATTTCTTGCACGTTGTTATATTGCTCCTGATTCTAATTGTGCATTGAAATTGTTTTAATTCCGCAAGAAAATTTAATTAGATTCAGAATCACCTATTCACCCCCTCTAAGTGATATTGCTAGATCCAACACATGCTAAGAAGTCGCCACCAATTGTTTCATGGAGAGTACGATCAGAAACCCTATCGAATAGTTTGGAACTTCTATTCGATTCTGCGAGAATCAGAGAAATGGGATCGGGAACTTAGTTATGCCAACTGTCAGAGTTGACGCCCTTTCGGTACCTAAGTTGAACAAATTATCTAACCCTAAGATTTCATTCATATGAGTGGGGTACGAACCCTAAATCTAGGAGTTCATGCAGATAGGAGTGAATACCCTAACACTCACAATCAGTAAAGTAAGTGCGCAAATCAAGGATCTAAGACATGCGGATAGATCACATGAATACAACGTGGCATTCCTAGTAAGGCCCTATTAACCTAGAGAAGTATCAATTAAGGCTGATGAGTGATTTTGATATGATTTTCCCATGAGGGGCAAAATCGTAATTTTGAAGAAATTTGAGACAATTTGCCTTAGAAGGGAAAAATAGTCATTTCAAATGAAATTTGGAGTCAAGAGGGGTTGGGAATAGGATTGATCATCGAATCAATCCATTTTCTTTTTTCGGCAATTTTCAGAATTTTCTAGAATTTTGGAAACGATTGAACCTTTGAAGGGTAAAATCGTCATTCAGAAGATGACGAGAAGTGAAAATTCCAAACATAAGGATTGGTCAACCACCAGACCCTAAATCCTAATTTTGAGCAATTTTCACGACTCGTTGGAATCGGAGAGATGATTTACCCTTTGAAGGGTAAAATCGTCATTTCTGGAAAAAGTATGAATTCGAAAACCCAAGCAGAAGAATTGATCACCTAACTGACCATAATCCTTATCTTGACATTTTCGACCTATCTCATGTACAAAACAGAGATGATTTACTCCTAAAGGGCAGAATCGTCAATTTCAAGAAGAACATATAAGAAATCCCAAAAAATAGGATTGACTAATTGTTTGTGGCCATTACTCAATTTGTGGGAATTTCTAAAATGTTTAGTAAATTTTTTACAATTTTCCTACATTTTTTTGGAATTTTCTAGGATTTTCTAATTTTTTTAGAATTTTCTAGAATTTTTCTGATTTTTTACATTTTAAAATAATTTTTGAATTTTTTTATTTTTAAAAAAATGATTCGGACCAGGTCAACCCGATCCACGCGAACCGGAACCCGGCCTAGACCCGAACCCGTGCGAACCAGCCCCTCAAAACGACGTCGTTCCGTATTTTTTATTTTTCTATTATTCGGATTTAATCCGACCGCTCATATTGAACCGCGTGGTTATCCCACAACCCTAGGATTAGATGACTAATCCTACGGCCCAGATCAAAAGCCGACTATTCCTCAGCCGTCAGATCTAATTACCTAAATCTACAGCCATGATTGGACGACTCGGCTAATCCTCGACCGTCCGATCAACTGATTTATTTTTTATTTTGAAAATTTGATTTTTTATTAACGGGAGATTTAAAACTGATCCGACAGTTGCCAAGACAACACGTGGTATAACCTAAACCGTTGGATCATCTAACAGACTGCTACCAGACTCTAACGACTCGGCTGACGTGGCATGCCACGTCAGTGCCATGTCAGCACTTTGACTGGTTGACCGCCACGTCATAGTCTTCTTCCTCGAGCAGTCTTCCCCTGCAATGGACGGTCGAGAACTTCTGGCGAGATCTAACGGCGAAACCTTGACGCTACTGAGCAAGATTAACACGAATCGACTCGTCTCAACATCGCACACAACATATCTTAGAATCAAGCATGATTATCCTCAAGAACCACATTAATCAAGCTTTAACCAGTCCGGCCATGGCTATTCTAATCAAACAATAAAGAGCACATCGAGCCAATTCCTTTACACAATCAAATCTACGCGAGTTCAGAACACTTACCTACAGGCCAGATTAACCTGGTAAGGTCTAGGATATCCTAGACAAGTTTCAACTGAATCAGCGATGGGGACGGGGTCCAAACGCGAGGTTCGACTCGATTTCAATGCAATCAAAATGCAGAGAAGTCCTTAGCGATGTCTCATAGATATTTCACACACATCAATTGTGAAGATTGAAATCGAAAGGAAGACCCGCCATTGAAGGTCAAAGATCAAGGTTGAAAGTTGACTTACCGTTTTTTTAGATCAGAGGCAATGCGGGTTGGTGCGATCAACTCTGCGAAGCTTAAGGAAACTTCTCGAAGTGAAATTGCGACTCGATTCGGCCTGAATTGCCGCTGCCGATCACTTGCAAATCGAGCTCAAGCTCTCGATAACGGAGGTCGGAGAACGAGCTCTTTCCCTCGTTTTCTCTCTCTCTCTCTCTCTCTCTCTCGATTCTGTTCTTCTTTCTCAACCGAATGGAACACTCTTCTTCTAGAAAGCCGTTCAAGACTGTATATCCTCATTTTGATTTCCCGCTCAACTGGTGGACATTCGCCAACTAGAATTCACGTGCCATCACGTGCCAAATGGCACGCTGACGGTGACAAAGATGCTGGGTATTCCGTCCAGCTCAGTTTGGTTCTCTGGCCAGTCTCATTTCACGCGAATTTGGCATGGATTTGGTCTGCGTTTGAAAAATATTGACTTTCGCAAGTCCCGCATCTTGACCACCCAATTGCTCCCTGCTCCGGCGACGTTAGATGCTGCCGCCGGTGTTGATTGACGGGGAATAATGAGATGAACCAAACGCCCACCATTGCTCGTCCAATTGTTCGTGAATTCCCCCTCAATTTGATAATCAAATCAAGCTAAGGACTGTTCATTCGTGCAAGAGCTGGGGGAAGAAGACGACACTGTTCCCGACCGGTTCAACCGGTCTGACCTGTCAGAACCGGTTTTGACTTGCAATTTTCAGAATTAATCAAAATCGGTGGGGAATTTTCGAAATTAAATCTCAAAATTGCACTTAGGGGCATGAATATCATCTAAAAATGTGGTTTTGGCCAAAATTTCATATCAATTTATGCAAGAGTGTTCCATTCAATTCGTGTGAAATTGAAAGCTTAAATGGCCAAATTGGACCAAATCACCCCTACCAATCGACTTAGAATGATGAAAAACATTAGACAGTGACTTCAATTTGTAAATGTAGCCCTTGAATTAAAAGTAATTTCAATTATGCCCAAATTCAAGGACTAAATTGGAATAAAGTATGTACTTTTGTCCAATTCATGCAATTAAACTATTTATGCGAATAATTAGACCAAATTGCAAATAAGGACAATCAGATTGGATGACAAGACTCTCAAAATGCCAAAAATTACAAATTAAAAGACTTGATTGACATTTGTTTACCAAATTCCATCATATGTGTAACAAAGGAACATATATGATTGAACCTGAATTTTGACTTTTTATGATGTCAAAAATACAAGGGATTTTAAATAAAAATATTGAATATTTTTTCATATTTTTGTGACCTCGAATGCTATTTTTCTCGAATTTTCGTGTATTTTCCTATTTTTTAAAAAAATACTAAAAAAGTGAAAAATCATGAAAATTATTTTTAGGTCAAAAATGGTTCCCTAGGCTTGGTCAAGGCTATCAAAGTTGATTTTTCAATTTTTCAAATTTTTATGGATTTTCTATGGATTTTCTAAAAATAAACTGGAAAAAAGACTGATCTAAAATCAGGTGTCAACAGCCACCGCAGGGAGAGATCGAAGGATGGCGATGATGAAGGCGAAGGAGGAGAGAGGTTTCTCAGCCCGCCTCGCCAAGCGACAGCAAGGTCGAGCTTCGCCAGCCCAGATCTGGGGAGGCTCGACCTCGCCGTCATCGGGCGAGGCGGGCCGAGACACTCTTCTCCTCCTGCGCACAAACACAACGAGGCAAGACCAGGCTCGGCCTTGTATGGTTTGTCGATACCAAATGCCCAAAGGATGAAGGAGCCGTCGTGAGGCAGAGATGGGAGGATGCTCGTTTTCTTGATCTTTGGAAGAACAATGGGAGGAAGAAGAACAGTTGGGGAAAAAAGAAGAAAAATAAGTAAAAAAAAAATTAAAAAAATATTGTTAAAATATTATGTTATCGGACGACTGGCGCCGGCCGATGTCCATGTCAGTGCCGGATGGACTGAATTTGCACAATTGCAAAAGGTTTATGATTGAATTGGCCAAAAAAAGTTTAGGACTGAATTAGCATAATTGCAATAGGTTTAGGTCTTTTTTAGTAATTTTCCCTACATACGCATGTATGTATATATGTGTGTGTACATACACATACGTCTGTGTATTTTTGGAGTGTTGTTCATATCCTCATTGATAAAAGAGAGAGAGAGAGAGAGAGAGAGAATATCGTTCCCTGATGAGTGAACGTGGGTTTGACGGGCGCCCCAGCATGGGTCACTGGCAACACCCTCGAATTGTCGGAGTGTTTTTATAGTTTTAACCCCTATTTTTTCATTAGTAGCTTGTGCTTGGGATATGAATACCTACTATTACATGTTATCTCTTATTTTTTTAAAATAGAGATGTAATGAGAGATATGAGGTACCAATTATAGTAGAATATTTTGTGAGACATAGCCCTAGTTTAATGGCGAATCAAAATAAAACCTTATGTTTCGATTTCTCTTTCTCACTTTTACACTTTATTTTGTAGTTGCTGTGCGCTAAATCCTAGCATATTCTAAGGTTCAAATGCACTGTATGACAGATGACGACCCTTGCATTCTTCAAATCTCCAAAGGACCAATCATGCTACTCCATAACTTCTTCTTCTCTGGAGAATAAAATGAGGGAAAAGAAACTCAACCGACCCAAATCTTTCCCTTTCCTTCCTCGCCACACACGCGCCCACACACAGAGACCACGAAGCCAAACCAAGACAAAACCACTTCTGTAAAATTTCGAGCATTTAGAATCAACAGATCCCTTGTTGATCCCTACCTTTGCACAAAACTTTTTTTGGTTTAAACAGATGAGCCAAGAGCTGTAGGCTTAGGTGGTTGAACTACTTAAGACCCAGCATCAAACGGGGTGACACAACCAACGATGAAGAAGATCTAATTATTAGACTCCAACGGCTTCTTGGCAGGTAAAACTTCGAAGCTTGCGTGTTCATGTGGAATCGAACAAATGAAAACTATCATTTATGCGCTCGTTTGGCTATTTGACGCAATCAAATCGATTATTCAATCGTGGTTAGGATCCAAAGATGCCTTTGCATAGCGCACTCATCCTAGAATAGTTTCACGAAAATGTGAAGTTTATTATGTGTATGTGAGATTAGGTCAAGGTTATAACTTCAACCACATATACTTGTCATTCATTAGGATCAATCCACACTCATGGTAACAACTTATAAGTGTATACAGCAATTGCATGAACACCGTCCTCCAAGGAGATTCACTAGGGTTTGGTTGTTTTTGTGATACTAGTTATCTGATCCACCATAAGCCCCCACGATCGGTTGTTCTCGCTGGGTCGTTGAGCAAGGATGGATCCGATTAAGAGAACGACCCTCCAAATTGCGGTCTCTTAATATTGCCTTCTAGCCCTAGCTCATGCACTAATTAATTTGTTCATGTATATAAGTTGCATGAGATAGGGTTCTTGATGAAAATACTTACTCGAATTATGTCCATGCATGTGGTCCACCAACCTTTAACCTCTTCTAGCTAGGTGAATGCATAATCAATCATTCAAGACGCTATCCAAAGTTGCTTCAAAGCCCTAGGACGCTTCTTCGATATCCCTTTCTGCTTCGAAGCCCTAGGAGGATCCTCCTGGATGTCGTTGCCATCCTTCATGATTTGGATCTGCTTTGAAAGCATGCGAATCGCAACAATCGAAAATGAATAACCAATGAAGCCAATTGAAAATCGAGCTATCGGATCTGAGATTTGGAATGAGGGAGGCCTTACGAGCGTTGTAACAAGTAGGAGGATCCTTCTGGACATTCTGGAGATTCTTGCGTGCCTCCAAGAGCCGCTTCCGCTTCCGCTTCCAAGCCCTAGAACGCTCCTTCGAGATCCCCTTCTGCTTTGAAGCCTTGGGAGTGGGAGGATCCTCCTGGGTGTCCTTGCTATCCTTCAAAACCTTCGCATCACGTTTTCTAATGAGTGAGCTCATGTGAACGTTAGGTTTTAGTGCAGGGATTTGTAACCTATCTTCCTCAATTTAACTCAACCCATACCATGCAGCTCCATATTAAATTAAATATGAAACCTTATCTTTAAAAAAAAAAATCTTATTTCTAAGAAATCTTATCTCTTTATTTTATTAAATTAACTAATAATAATAATAATAATAATAATAATAATAATAAATAGAGCCTACATTGGTATGAAAAAGCATTCGCCTGACAGACTTCGCCCCAGCTTCATCCAAACCCTAGACCACCAAGACATCATGTTCAACTTCCTCGTCCAAGAAGCCGAGAGATGTTCTAGTGTTTCCACAGTCATCCTCAACACCTTCGACGCCCTCGAGCACAAGGTCCTAGAGCCTCTCTCCTCCATCTTGCACCGCATCTACACCATTGGGATGCTCCAGCTCCTTGCCGACCAGATCCACGGCCACGCCCTGGGATCGGTAGGGGGGAACTTACAAATAGAGAGGAGCCTGGGTGCTTGCCGTGGCTCGAGTCTAAGGAGCCCGACTCGATTGTATATGTGACAAGACTGGCTTGTCTTAAATAGCATGGGGAGGAAAATTGGCTTAAAGTATTTTTAAGGAATGATTGGACGAGTTGAATTACTCAAAAGGAATGATTGAACGAGTTGAATGAAAGAGAAATGTTCCCGATAAAATCAATTTTTTGTACAATATGAAATTGGTTATGACGACCGTTAAATGTAATGCAAATGAAGTTACGATATTCAATTAGATATTTTCTTTTGGGATTCCAAATTTATTGTTATCATTATAACTCGCTTTGCTAACATAATATATATTTTTTTTCGGTGTATGTGGGAATAACATTAGGTTATGGATCCTCTTATAATTGATAATACGTTTTACCTCAAATAGTTTTCTAATAGAACATGTCTGGTGCTTTCATCAGACCTTCGGGAATAACATTAGCTTATTTGCATCGATGTTCGGATTAGACATAAAAAGAAGAAGAAAAAACCAAAGCCCAAGCCCAATCTCACCCACGCATAAGTTCTTGAGTAAGAAACAGACTCGACTCTCTCTCTCTCTCTCTCTCTCTCTCTCTCTCTCAACTGATAACTCCTCGCTCGTTGCTTTCGCTCTCTCCCACGCAAACCAACCGATCTGCGCTCATCGATCTGTTCGTCGAAGATGGCTTCGAAGCGGATCCCGATCATGAATGATGCCAAGGACATCGAGGAGGATCCTTCTAGGGCTTCGAAGCGGAAGGGGACCTCGAAGGAGCGTCCTAGGGCTTCTAAACGGAAGCGGATCTTGAAGGCGCGCAAGGATCTCCAGAATGATCCTTCTACCTCTTGCACCGCCGGTAAGCCCTCCCTCATTCCATATCTCAGATCTGATGGGATTCCTGGGCCTGTTTATCCTTGTTCTCAAGGGTTGAATCGTCTTTGCCTTTAGGGTTATAGTAATGTGCGGCTTTTTCTGCGTTTTTATGGTGTTCCGTGTAAACTCGAGTTAGATTGCCACGTTTTGTGATGCTCGGATGTTTCTGGTTCTGCAAAAAGAGGAGGTAACTAATGTTTGCTCTGCAAACGCAATAGTTGTCTTCTTCCCACTGAACCTGCTGGTTTTATCTATCCAGTTTCTTCTTTTTACTGTTGCTAGAATACCCGCAAGCTACTCTGGGATTACTATATAATATCCAGCATTCGCTTGATGTGCAGAAACAACCATAAGGCTGGATTTCGACTGTTCACATCCTAGTTCTACCTATGGATACTGCGATGTTTGCTGGGAGTACCTTCCAGTATATTGTCGTCCGCCACTTGAACTTGTGCTGAGGGTATGACATCTTTTGAACTGCATGCTAATTAGAGATTTGGAGTGATGTTTTGCTTGCAGTAGTTCTTTCTTCCCTTTAAGGAAATGAATGATGATCGATCAGCCCGTGGTTTCCGTTCTAAAACGGAATAGGCCCTTTAATCTCGTTTAATCCCTTACATGCGTCGCTTTTGCTTTGTAAGTTTAGCTAAATGCATAGATTAATTAAAAAAAAAAGGTTATTTGCTCATGAAACAGCCTCGTAATTGATACAGTGCAAATACAGCCTTCGTGATTAATCTTTATTCCAGAACTCTCTGGAGGTGTCCTCCTTTTTAGAAGCCTGTGTCGAAAGCGACAATTAAGAAAGAGTTCCCATTACGTTGATGACAGCATTCCATTAGCAAACTTATAAATTCTCCATTTAGTGGAAGGAGTTCAATGTCGGTCATCGTTTTCCCTGCTGCCCTAGCCATTATATCGACATTGTTTGTGTTTGTCATCTCATTGATTTCTCATATCCTCGAGTTACTTCTCATCCTTATACTAGTCTTCCAACTTTTGTTCGTATGAAGTTAGTGTGTGCTTAGCTTTAAAATGACGTCGATCAATGATATAGCTGTGCATTAACTTCATTGGCAGTTTGCGCCTCCTTTTAGGCATTTAGGGCCTTTACTGTTGTGTCTTGCCCTTCTCCGTCGGTTCTTATACTTCATTACTTTCATGGAGCGCTTCTGAAACAAACACAATGACCTTGCCGGAGCTATGCGATTCGTATCTGTCTGAGTGAAATTTTCTTTTCAGGAATTGGCTCCACGCAAAGATGTTATTTGGTCTCGGCCAAGGCGTTGACTGAGGAAATCTGTGTCCCACCATATCCATCCAATTTGTTGCTTGGTTGGCATTTCTATTTGCATGGGCTAGAGTAGCCTTAGGGAACAGGCCCAATAAGTCACGGGCCTTCAAGATAAGTGCGTTAACTTCCCACAAGATCCAAGATCTGGTCTGAGTTGTTTATGGCGTTGACCACTTCCAAGCTATCTGACTCAAAGGCTTCATTTTCTCTTCCTCGCACGTGCTTAAGCCCTTCAAGGAGAGCATAGACGAAGCCGGGACAGGTCTTGCAAATCCTCCACGGAGAACACCCAATTCGGCTCGTATAAGGCATGATGTGAGGGCAATTCGTTCAATCGAGAGGTGTTATTTTGTCATAAACGTGGATTTTGGACATTTATGCCCATGTCTTCTTAAAATACTAATCTTCTATCGTACCTCTATCATGTAACTTGAAATAACGGATATTTTCCTATGCAAATTGAAGTACCGCCACTAACATCAGATGAACTGGTGTTTTTCTATCCAAATTGAAGCACCACCATTATAACTGATATCATATCCAAATTGAAGCACTGCCTTTATATCTGATATCACATGATCCCCATCTTCTATGCCCCTGCCTGCTCATAGGAGCAAAACTCTTGAGCCCAGGGGCCCAAATGATAACCAGTGTCCCAAACTTTCAAAATCAATCGAGGAAATTTCTAAGCAACTAACGATAGATGAAGGGAAAGATAATGGAAAAAACTAGTTGACAAAAAGACAATTATCGATATCAGGCAGTACAAATCAAAGAACACTTTCCTTACCCAAAAAAAATCAAAGAACACTTAAAAAAAAAAAAAATTGTGACAATTTAACGAAGAACATGATCATCAGATTGTTGTTGGACTGTTATTAAGCAAGTACAGTCAACGTAATCATCTCTCCATTTTCACCAGTTAAATAGATACTCATGAGGCTCCAGAGATCCTGACATTATCATGGCCAGAGGAAAAAAGAAAAGCAAGAAGTAACTTTATCATGGCATTGAATCACCACTATGTTGCAGAATACAAACCTCGAAAGCAGAGCTCAACACACTTCATCCCTCCATAACTTAGAAAAAGAAGAGAGTAAAAGAGGGAAAGACAGAGAAGCGGTTGCCCGCCAATTAGTAACACTGATATCACAAACTAATGTTGCTCCGCATCCGATCCCTTACTCAGTTCAGCATTTGATGAGTCATAAGCGGCATCGGCACAAGAAGTGTCCATGTCATTCAGACCCAATTCCTCGTTCTGCTCCCATGACCTTTGATACTCCTCGACTGCAAACAAGTCCAGCAAGAATTGTCAAAAGAGAAAAACAGCTAGTGTCGGCAGGGATGTCCTGAAGCACCGGGCAGTCGGGGGTTTCCTCATGCATAGCGGTGGAACTCAATGCTCGAGAGTCTTTGCAGCGGCGTGCTAGTGATATGCTGGCCGTTCTTTGCCGAGCAGCAGACAGTCTGCTGGTATAGCTGCACTGAGTGAGGGATTGGGATGGAGACCGTCAATGAGGTGAAGAGGGAATGAATGGAAGAGTTGGTGAGGGAGTTGATGGAGGGAGAGAAGGGATTTGGATCCTCTGCCTTAGGACAGAGGATCCTGCAAATTTGGGGCGTCGGATCCCCCTTATATAGGGGGAAGAATGAGGGGATCCGATGGCCCTAATTGCAGGGATCCCCTGCCCTAGGGCAAGGGATCCAATTCCGGAGAGAATGGGAAGGAATGAGTGGAAGGCGAAGGCCACCTCGTACAATAACCACGCGGGGATCACCTGCCTTAAAGGCAAGTGACATAGTCAATCCCCACCGCCCATAAACCTTCCCCCTATATTAAGGGGGTCAGGATCCCTGACATATAAAGTCAGGGGATCATAGCCCCCACAGCCGTCCGATCACCCCTACCCCGATGATCGGACAGCCCCCTTGCCCTGATCCCCTGACTCTATGTTAGGGGATCCCCGTCCATATTAAGGGGGGATGGGCGGCTGGGATTGACTTGATTTCCTGCATTTAAGGCAGGGAATCCGAATAACCTGGACAAGCTCATCTCTCAAGTGTTGTTCTTGCCTGTTAATTGAACCGACCCCCATAGATGGTAGAAGGTTTTGGCCAGTTGGTCGATCAATTAATAAATTGCCCCATGGAGAAATTAAGTTAGATGTTTGGGTAGCATTTGCAACTATCTTTTCATTTACTAATACTTTGGATGAAAAGAAGATATTAAACATACGAAATTTCAATCGCACTATCATGAATTAATTGTAGGACTAAGACCACCGTGAAAGAAGATGTTGCACACTGTAACCAAAAGAAAAAGAAGGGTCACTCGTGCACATTTTAATTTAAGCATGAAAAATTACCAAAAAATTTATAAATCTATTGCAATTTTATCAATTCAGTTATAAATATTTTTATTTTTTGGCAATTGAGAGTTGAACCTTTTACATTTGTACCAATTTCAGTCCATCCAGCCAGCACTAATGTGGATGTCGGTTGGCGCTAACATGGCGCTGCCAATACTAACGTGGTAATTTTTAATAATATTTTTAAATTTTTTCTTTCTCCTTTTCTTTTTTATTTTTTCCTTTTCCTTCTTCCTCTAGCTATTCACTAAATCAATGACTGGCTAGAGGCGAGGTTGGCCTTGCCTAGAGAAGGGGAGGGCGAGGTCGGCCTTGCCTAGTGAAGGCGAGGCCGACCTCGCCTCGCAAGACACCTTGCCCAGCGAAGGCAAGGCCAAGTTCAACCAGCAATGACGCCTCGCCAATGGTCAGCGAGGGCTAATCTAGCAACCGATTGGAGGAAGAAGGAAAGGAAGAAAAAAAGAAATAAATAAATAAATAAATTGAAAAATATTAATAAAAAAATCCACATCAGCGTCGGCTAGACAAATTCCTAAATTGATTGAATTGACGCAAATGTAAAAGGCTTAAAACTCAATTGGTAAAAAAAAAAATTAGGACTGAATTGATATAATTACAATATTTCTAAGAATTTTTTGTTGGTAATTTTTCTCATTTTAATACCGTGTAGAGTATATATTGATCTCGACTATTACTTCTTTTACTTCAGTTCAGAGTAATGATGAAATTATAAGAATTGTAAAATTCCTATGCATTTCAATTTGTATAGAAAAGTGTACATCAATTCTAGTTAGGCTTTATTAGAAGACTAACTAAGGTAATAAGATAAATATAATATCAAAATAAATCAATCAATGATATGAATGAAACAAATATATTGTATTTAATGAGTGATGTAAATGAAGTTAAGTCACACTCTACCCCTGTATGCTATATAGATAACAAATGTTATGTCTCAAAGTACATATACTTGGTTGTGCCATCTTTTACTTTTCTTGTATACCAAATCATGCAAATGTACTCACATCAAGCCATAACATGGCTCACCAAACCGAGAAAATTCATTAGCCGGACGATGTCCATACTGCTTTTCATTTATTTCCTGGACAACGAATGATTAAAAAAATATTTTTCTGAAATTTTTTTTCGTGTCGCGCTTTGGTATTCGATTAATATGGTCGAATACGGACTTAAGTGATTTGAGATCTTTTTTTTTTTTTTGTCGCGCTCTCAGTCATGTTGATGAATTGATGCGGAGTCTCTTAGTAATGCGTTTTTGAATCTATGAGCAAGAACGATGGTGAGAACACACATGGAGATAAAGAATACCACAAGCAAATTTTTGACAAAGATACTCTTATTTGTTTGGTAAAGTGCCTGAAAAATGACATGCCACTGAAAAATAAAATTTTGATGTTCACGCACACCTAAAAAACCGTACGTCGTTCCTTACCCAAAAAAAAAAAAAAAAAAAACCGTACGTCGTTTTGTATGAGCATCTAAATATCACTTAATTTCTTACATGTCATAACATGTAAATTATTCAATCAAAGTGATAGTCTTAAACTTAGGCGTCTCCTGAATACCGATTTTTTTTTTCCTGAATACCGATTTGGTTCACCACTAATTATTCAATCGCCCAGATCTGGCGAGGGCTTCGCGCCCTCGGTCGTCGCTGCAGAGGCTGCGACGGCCGTCGCCTTGGGCCGTTGCGGTCTTGCTGGCCCAGGGCGAGCCGACCTTGGCCTTGGGCTGGCCGGTGGTGGCCGACAGGACCGATAAATCCTAGATTTGGTTTTTTTTTTTTAAATTTCAATAAATAAATAAGCCAGAAAATTAAAATGTGCAAAAAAAAAAAGATTTCCGACGCCATGTCAGCTTCTGGCGAGCCACGTAGGATCACTTAATGAACGCCGTACGAAAGTTATGACACTTGTAGTGTACTTTTCTCCTCTAAACTCTATCTTTGTGTTTGAATTGTCTGCACGTTATTGTATTGTTCTCGTTCCTGATCGTTGATTGAAATTGTTTTATTTTCGCTATAGATTTCAATTAGTTTCACAAGCACCTATTCACCCCCTCTTTTGGTGTTATTGCTAGTTCCAACGGGTTTTAGGATGAGACCGTACTGGACCGAGAATCGACCACCCTTGTTTGAGCCATCATTTTGCAACACGAAACGGATGCCCTCTGTCACGACAAAAACGCCAGTCTGGCCTGACCCTGCACAAATCATGTGGCATCATCTTTCGACATTGCATTTGAGTTGCAGCAGATCAGTCACAGAGCTTAAGGGATCTTTGTAGAACACAAGCTTCATGGTCATCATCTCCACCACTTCAATCCTTCATGGCTAAAGCATCTCACAAAACAGAGAGAAACACCACTTTTCCAATCCGCACTAAAACTCCCTCCTCCTCCAAGTACCGCAAAAAATGTTTCACCCTTCCTCTTCCCATCAATTGTCGAACTCTCTCTGCCTCCATTCTCACCATAGGTCTCACATTCTTTGCCCTCTCGCGCATCCCAAATCTCCAAACCCCACCATCTACAACTTCAACACCATCACCTCCCTGGTCTCTCAAGCAACAGTGGCGTAGCATCCTCGACACCACTCTAAGCCCCGATAATTCGACCCTAGAGCCTAAGCTCGAAGCTATGGCTGAAAAGCTCCGTCAATCGGTCACATTTCTCCCGCTCAAGGACGTGCGCTTCGCGGACCGACCTCAAGAAGGCCACACGTGGTTCATGAGCTCCATGTATGACACTCACGTCGAAGGCGTGGTCCAGTACCAGCACTTTCCATCGGAATCGTCGAAAGGTAGGGTTCTGTGCGTTAAAGGACGCGACACCCACGATGGGTCATGGAACTACTACGCGCTCGCATGGCCTGAAACTCTCCCGGCTAATACCACGTTCATGAGAGGCCTAACCTTTGTATCGTACAATCACTACCATTACAATAACATCTGGCACGGCTTGTCGTCCATTCTTCCCATTCATATGAAAACGTTGATATAATGCTAAATGCCTACATTGCTTTTCTCTTCGCAAGTACAATTCAAGTCTGTGATAATGCAATCAAGGACCTTGTTTCGGGTGAAATTGATGAGCATGACAGACATTCTAGTGTCTCCACACGGTGCGCAATTGACCAACATGTTCCTGATGGACAGAAACAGCAGCATAATGGAGTTCTATCCAAAAGGGTGGTTGAAAAACGCAGGAGTCGGCCAGTATGTTTATCCTTGGTTAGCTAGTTGGTCAGGGATGAGATATGAGGGTGCTTGGAGGGACCCAGATGGAGACCCGTGTCCCTATCCGGAGGAAGATCGTCCATGCATGTCCATCTACAAAAGCGGTAAAATTGGATATAACAAGACATATTTTACAGAGTGGGCGAGGAATGTCCTTCGAGAGGTCATTACCACCAGGAAAGTAGAAGCACTGTAAAAAAATTCTTTTGGTGGCTGTGCTTGCAGCTAGATCAGCCTCAATTAGATCTCATACCATAGATAGAGCTTGATGCATAAAAAATAAACAAAGCAAACATGTCTATTCTTCTCTAGTGTACTTGACGTACCTGTGGAAGTGTCTCTAGGTAAGAAGAAAGTGCCTTTGCAACAGTAGAATCCAATACCTCAACCTTTTCACATACGTACGCACTGCTCTGGTTTAGCTCTGCTTCAGCGGATCAGTACCACTCACTTGTTCAGAGATGACAGATTCCATGTAAATTTTTGACAAATCACAGCTCTGAACAAGTGAGTGGCATTTGTTATTTGGCAGAATAACTAGGAAGCATGATTTTTTTTCAATTATTCAGAAACTTGACATTGTGTAGCGTTTATAATCCACAGTTTAGTACTAGCCACTTCAAAACTCATCAAGAGCCAAGAGCCAACAACACACATGCACTACATTATATGGAGTACTGAAATGTATGCCTCTGCACCAGCAATCCATCACATGCCAAATAGGGTACTGAGTCACTCCGCGCTAAGAACTTCAATCTCAAACACTAAAACCGAGTTCGGCTGGATCCCCCAAGCAGGAAATCCACTTGGGCCATAAGCATAATCAGGAGAGCACTGCAAAATCATTGACACATACCAGATGATTAGAGAAATACAGATTAGGAAGAAGCATAACAAAATTGTTCCACATAAATGAACCAAATCTTGGAAAGGTGATGTCCTCATCATAAAGAAGTAAGATGCACTTTACTGTGAAGGACAATAAAAAACTGAAGACAAGGGAACATAAGGGATGAGATTCACCCGAAGACGAGTAACTTCCCCTAGTTGCATTCCCATCACGCCTGCATCCCGTCCTACACAGGAGATTCAAAAATCTCATAACACAATTCATTGTGTAAAGCAACAAAAAAAAAGTGCTGTATGGTTTGTTTTATAAAATCTATGGTTGGATCATTACTTATGGAGCTTGAAAGCAAGCAAATTTAACTAAAATTTGATCAAGAAAACACGAGTCACAAAAGTTTGAGAAGTTTATCTTTCTAAAAAATTAGGAATAAGATTTGGATTAATATAAGTACAGATCTTTTTAATAAATTAATATCGTTTTTAAATATCCTTATGAAAACACTTGGACTTAATCCGAGTAACAATGTGATTATAAATATTTTATGAATCCTTTTTTTTTTGGTCGAATAAGGATTTGCATTCTCATTACGCAAAGTCCGAGTGGGCAAGATATATGCTTCAAAGCATAGCAATTCTAAAAGACAGGTAGGGGGATAATCAACCCAGTTGGAATTGCGGTGGGCTTTGACGATCCAAATCGCAACCTTATTACATTCTCTCCTGTAATGGGCCATCTTCAAATTTCGAAAGAGCTTTGCACGAGCTTGGGCCTCTATGATAATCGCGTGTGCTTCCCGGCTGACTTGATATGTGCCTTTACCGGTCGCCCACAAATGTAATTATGAATATTTATGAAACTTACAAAGCACTAGTTTAACTTTGTTATGAAAAATTGATGGGCTAAATTGAAAATTTAGACATTGTATTGCACAATTGCAATAGTGTAGCGACTAGATTGCATATCTGGTAATAGTTCAGTCCAAGACTTAGCTTGGAGGTTGTTTGGACTTTGCCTTAAGATCCTAGTGTCAAAAAGCCTATTTAGCATAGGGATGTGGACTGTTACCACATGAGTCCATTATTGCAGAAATGACATTAGCTTGGTCGAAATGACGCCGTTTTTAACTAGCTAGTCAAACAAGAGTTAAAACGTGATTGCATCAGACATGGCTAAAGTGAGGCAAAATCAAGGGTTTTGGTATAATCAGAATTGGGTCAATTGGCCAGCCATTGCCAAGTCGATTACGCATGGAATGGTTGACGACGAAATTCGACCGGATGCTAATGAAAGGTAAATTTGGCATAACGATATTACTTTGTGGATTCTGAAGTCGATTCCGCATGGAATGATTATAAATATTTTATGAAACAGACTCGACTCTCTCTCTCTCTCTCTCTCTCCGATCTGCGCTCATCGATCTGTTCGTCGAAGATGGCTTCGAAGCGGATCCCGATCATGAAGGATGGCAAGGACGTGGTGGAGGATCCTCCTAGGGCTTCGAAGCGGAAGGGGACCTCGAAGGAGCGTAAGCGGAAGCGGGTCTTGAAGGCGCGCAAGGATCTCCAGAATGATCCTCCTACCTCTTGCACCGCCGGTAAGCCCTCCCTCATTCCATATCTCAGATCTGATGGGATTCCTGGGCCTGTTTATCCTTGTTCTCAAGGGTTGAATCGTCTTTGCCTTTAGGGTTATAGTAATGTGCGGCTTTTTCTGCGTTTTTATAGTGTTCCGTGTAAACTCGAGTTAGATTGCCACGTTTTGTGATGCTCGGATGTTTCTGGTTCTGCAAAAAGAGGAGGTAACTAATGTTTGCTCTGCAAACGCAATAGTTGTCTTCTTCCCACTGAACCTGCTGGTTTTATCTATCCAGTTTCTTCTTTTTACTGTTGCTAGAATACCCGCAAGCTACTCTGGGATTACTATATAATATCCAGCATTCGCTTGATGTGCAGAAACAACCATAAGGCTGGATTTCGACTGTTCACATCCTAGTTCTACCTATGGATACTGCGATGTTTGCTGGGAGTACCTTCCAGTATATTGTCGTCCGCCACTTGAACTTGTGCTGAGGGTATGACATCTTTTGAACTGCATGCTAATTAGAGATTTGGAGTGATGTTTTGCTTGCAGTAGTTCTTTCTTCCCTTTAAGGAAATGAATGATGATCGATCAGCCCGTGGTTTCCGTTCTAAAACGGAATAGGCCCTTTAATCTCGTTAATCCCTTACATGCGTCGCTTTTGCTTTGTAAGTTTAGCTAAATACATAGATTAATTAAAAAAAAAAAGGTTATTTGCTCATGAAACAGCCTCGTAATTGATACAGTGCAAATACAGCCTTCGTGATTAATCTTTATTCCAGAACTCTCTGGAGGTGTCCTCCTTTTTAGAAGCCTGTGTCGAAAGAGACAATTAAGAAAGAGTTCCCATTACGTTGATGACAGCATTCCATTATCAAACTTATAAATTCTCCATTTAGTGGAAGGAGTTCGATGTCGGTCATCGTTTTTCCTGCTGCCCTAGCCATTATATCGACATTGTTTGTGTTTGTCATCTCATTGATTTCTCATATCCTTGAGTTACTTCTCATCCTTATACTAGTCTTCCAACTTTTGTTCGTATGAAGTTAATGTGTGCTTAGCTTTAAAATGACATCCATCAATGATATAGCTGTGCATTAACTTCATTGGCAGTTTGTGCCTCCTTTTAGGCATTTAAGGCCTTTACTGTTGTGTCTTGCCCTCTCCGTCGGTTCTTATACTTCATTACTTTCATGGAGCGCTTCTGAAACAAACACTATGACCTTGCCGGAGCTATGCGATTCGTATCTGTCTGAGTGAAATTTTCTTTTCAGGAATTGGCTCCACGCAAAGATGTTATTTGGTCTCGGCCAAGGCGTTGACTGAGGAAATCTGTGTCCCACCTTATCTCTGTTGTAGGAGAAAATATTCAGCAGTTGTAAGATAGATTAGGATTTTTCCTTCCTCCTCCTCAGCGCCATAGTAGGATTTTCTTGCTGCTTATCGATGTACAGTGAGACAATGAGGGACGGAGGTTCAAATGTAAGGTACCAATGAGTGAATCAATCCAGCGATTGAGTGGATGGTCTGCTCAGCGTAGTGTCTGATTTTTCTTGTGTGTATGATTGTTGTGGTTTGCTTGCAAGGGTGGAGCAACATTTGGTGAGTTTAGCTGAGTGAAAGATGAATTCTCGAAATAAGAGTTTGCACGCCAAACCTCCTAGACCCGTGGCTAACTTTTTCTCTCCGCGGCTCGAAATTTTCTCCAATGATGCAAATCATTTCGAGTGAAGGCAAAGGATAAGTATAATTTCTTCGGGTGATAGGATGTGATGAATTAGAGGTAAAACAGGGGGCAGACAAAAGGTAAATGTCTTTAATAAGTAATGTTGTTAGTTTTGTCATATTCAACGTGCAATCAACCCATTTTGCAAGTATGAACTCGAGAAACTCCAGTACCGATGCGCAAGCACTCTTGATAAATGCTTATACTTGAAAAAGTTTAGAAGCTTTCAGGCCACAAAAATGATGATCTTGCAGTATTGTACGACACCGACACTTTTTGTCAAGCACTCTACAAAGCACATTTAAATCGCTACATTATATCGAGCAAGACGTTAACTAAACTATATCCATAATGTACATCCCAGCCAAGACTAGAGATGGGCAGAAGACAAAAAGTCTCCCCCCCCCCCCCCCCCCCCCCCCCATGTTCCGGCTATTTTTCTGGACTAGAGAAGGTCCACATTAAAAAATCCAAGGGACATGACACGCATTTTCTTATCCTTGATTGAGCTCTCCAACTTATCACATTTCCACAAAAATGGCACCACTTGATACGGTCATCTTCATCCTATTCTTCTAGGTTTGCAGTCCCAGATTCCAAGTAGTTCACTTGCATGTCAACTGCAAAGGATAAAAACGGATTCATGGGAAAGCAGGCTGCGACTGGCGGGGCTCTTGAGGGAGGCGGAGGCAATGGGGACATGCTGGAGAGAGTGTGTGTCTTCGTTGTTCTTCTGCTCCGCTTTCGCTACAAAATCGTTGGCGATTGATGGGAACGGATCTCGTTTACATACAGCGGAATTACACGAATTAACAAGCCCTAGAATCGATCTTGAGTCACTGATCGGAGAAGCATATCACAAAATGGACATACCTCGTATTTCACAGATTAAATGTCTACAGTGCAGTCAAGAGAATCCGTCATCCGACGTTTCAAAGAGGAGAAGGGAGAATCCGCGTCGTCTTCACTGTTCTTCGTTTTGAAGAACGTCTGTTAAACGACGTTTTTGACGAACGTGTTTTATTAACACGTTGTAACTGCCCTTTGGCAGTTATATATAATGGGTGAAGGGCTATGATAGCCTACATGGGCGGACTACGGTCCTTCCCATGCACCCTTATTTTCCAACATCTCTCACTCGCCCATGAAGGGCTATTCATAACTGTCATTTGTCCACTAAGGATCAACAACTCCCATTCACCCACGAAGGGTTAAATATAACTCTCTCTCTTTTCTGCAAAGTTCATATCAACAAATAATCCGTGCGACCAGCATACTGCGAGAGCTCATTGCCATACATCCGTTGGGAGTATATAGCAGCTCTTAAATGGCATGTTAACTCAGAGTAGATTCAGTATGCAGTACCCTAGATCATTCGGTCACATTTACATCATGTTTCTCTTGATCTCTTCGATCTCATTGAGCGCTCAAATGCAATACATTGTATTCACAATCATGATTAACTCAAATAATCATAATTGGTCGACCTGTGAACACAAAGATTGAATGTGACATCCAAACAAATTTGATCTTCCTCTTCCCTTAAACCTCTCAATCTCAGTCCAGCTCGCTTTTCTAGAAATGTCCCATTAGGTCGAATCAATCTCATGATCATTGGTAACATCCTAAGATAGCGAACACCAAAAAGAAATCTTGAGAATAAGTAAGAGTCGTGAGGGGACTTAATTTGAGGAACTTTTATCCTCAAGAATCTCACACGGCTATAGAATTGAGATCAAAACTCTTGCCAACTCTACTTGGCCGATTCATGCATACGTAATATGAAGTACGTATTACGGTATTCTCTCTTTTCCCATGGAGCGTATGTCTTTTCACTTTTAATACCGTACAGATGATAGCTCAGACATACTAATGTCTAGCTTGAGTTCACAAATCTACTCTCTATAATAGAAACTTTCAGAACTCACATCTGGCATTAAGACAGATAAAGTGAAACGTGTGGGCTATACCATTTCGATATTTCACTTTCGGACATAATAAAAATTATGACCTCATCTTAACACTTTTGTTAAGGCGACATAAAAAACATTTCAAGCTTCAGCTCTCAATTATCACCTAGATAATTAGCTTGAAATCGTCCCATCTCTATTTAACACGTAGTAAATAGAGGCGATTACCTATGTGAGTAGGCTAATCTCATCTATCCGACATACATTCTCAACATAATGCACCAAGCATTAATATGCATAAATGTCATACAATCTCATAGGCATCAATAATGATAACAAATACCATTAACTGTGAACATTGGGAAATATAAATGTCCAGTACTCTCACTTTTACGCACTTCTAGAGATTTCAATATATATGGAACTGATCCTTTTGCTAACACATGACTAAGGAGAAATATCTCTAGGTATTCACTTCACAGAAGAGCTGCTATCATTCTGTGCATGTATGTGTACTGTATGTTCACATCTTTTCTTACAACCACGTCTTTCACAAAAAACGTATTGCATGTCTATTTACTTAGTCTGGCAATGGATCCTTAGTGAAAGCTCTTGTTGCTTGGCTGTCACAATCAACTAATAATTGTACTTGCAGCACTCTTAGCAACACCTCATTGATCCAAACTTCTCTAAAGCCAAACATTCTCTTATACTGCTGTTGATAACACCACGAGATCAATTTCCATCGTAGATAAGGCTATACATCTTTGCTTCTTACTATTCTAACACAAGGCGCCATTTCTAAGTAAGAACGCAAAGTTAAACATTTTCCTCAGTCAACATCAGCATAGCCTTCAAGGTACAAATCTCTACCTTGATAACTCAATAAAAAATTCAGCAGTACTTTTCAAATATCTCAGAATTTTCTTGACGGCAATTCAAAGCACTTGACATGTAGTGAATTGGTATCTACACACCATTCCAGCTACATAATTAATATCAGGTCTTTTACACACATAGTGTACATTAAGCTTCGAACAACACTAGAATATGGAACACTTTCCATTTCTTTATTTTGCTTGTGGAGTCTTAGGACACATCTTCGGCTCAGACCTTCACCTCTTACAATAGGAGTATATTTTATTTTACAATCTTGCATACGGAATCTCTCAAGGACTTTATCCAAATAAGTCTCTTGTGAAAGAGATCATAATCTCTTTAAACGTATGCAGATTCATCCATTTATCAAAATTGGAACATAACCAATTTTGACTGTATCAATTAACTCCATACTGCTCCAAGCAGTTAGCATATCATCAACATATAATGATAAGATCACAAACTGATCTTTGGATCTTTTGATATATACACAATGATCCTCATCAATCATTAGAAAAACATATGTCACAGTGGCATTACGAAAAAGCATATATCATTATCATGAAGACTGCTCAAAGCCATATATCGATCTCAAAAGTCGATATACATTTTGTTCTTGGCCTTCTACAACAAACCCAATAGGTTGTTTAATGCAAAAATTCTTCTTTTAATTCTCCATTGAGAATCGCAGTCTTTACATCCATTTGATGTAATCCAAGATCCATACCAATCACTTTCATAATAAGGTGAACTGATCATACTAATTCACCATAAGGCGAGCTTTAAATTTCTTAATCGAGCCATCAGCTTTACGCTTTATTTTGAGAACACACTTTCTCATACTTGGTTTGATCTCATCGACTCCATCTCTTTTTCCATTGCTCATATCCATTTTTTTTTAACTAGGGCAAGTCCGAGTCTCATTTACATTTCTTGGCTCTCTTATTCGCCAAATTAGAGATTGCACACTTAGTACATCATTCTCCATTACGCTCCCACTCAGATCAGACAACGACGACATCTTCTTCACATCAAGTGGTTGCAATTGAGACTTATTCAAAATAAATTCCCCACTTCTCACATTGCTCCCACTTGGATAAGATGTCTCAATAAAATCATTATCACTATCCAAGATTCAAACAACTTATCTCGCCCTTTTTCGGAAGTACATTCACTAAGAATGCGACATATTATGATTCAAATTCAGTTACCCTTCCCACTTTCTTGCTCACCTATAGCACTTGCCCTTTCGAGTGCTCTTAGTATTTCACGAAGATACTATTTTTGCCTCTAGGGCCCAATTTCCCATACCTATGGGAGGACTCATGTGTATAGGAAGCATATTAAGATTTGAGCAAACTCAAATCTCATATTCGACCTGTCCACAACTCATATGGAGTAGGAGTAACTGATTTACAAGGCACACAGTTAAGTATCTAGACAGCCATCAATAAAATATCACCACAAAAGGTAATACGCATAGTAGAAGGTGCCATCAAAGACTTAACCATATCTATTAGAATCTATTTTCTTTGCAACTCCAATTCTATTAAGGAATCGCCTAAATAGAAAACTATTTTTCTATTCCTTTTTCATCACATAAATATCTGAACTAATCAGATAGATTTTCTTGACTTCCATCGGTGTGACGAAATAAACAACCTTATGCCTTGTTATTACATTCATTGAACCACATATGTCTGAATGGATTAATAGCAAAGGAAACTCAGCTCTTGTTCATTTTCTAAATGGTTTCTTCATTGTTATTTCCACTAGGCAATGCTTACAAATGGGCAAATTTACACTCTTAATACTGTCAAATAAGCCCTCTTTAGCTTACTTTACCTAGCCTAGCATGCCACATATTCATATCATCACAAAAGATGAAAATAGGGAATAACTATCATTCACATAATTGTACTCAACAATCTGTACATTGAAACCATCTAGAATTCTAATAACTTGTTCCTAACGACAAGTCATCACCATTATTATGAAAGTCCAAATTGAAACCAAGTTTAACCAGAACTAATACGGAAGCCCAATTCCGTTGTGTTTTGGAGCACATAAACATTGGTGAGAACAATGTGCGACCATCACACATATTCAATTGGCATGTGCCAATTACTTTGATTTTCACTCAGAAAATATTTCTCACATTTATTAAATTTGCTCATTGTGAAACTTATTAAAACTTCACTACTACATGGTCTGTGGCCCTTTAGATCTATAATCCACAAAGGATAAAATTCAGTTACCAAAACTGAACTACAGACATATGTACACTCTTAAGTGTACAAAGGGATTCTAACTTCTTTAACCCATCACAATTGTGAGTAAAGTGACCCTTTTTGCCACAGTTAAAACACTTCACTTTTGAAATGTTTTTTTTTTAAAAGGACATTTTCCTTTTCCGTGTCGGTTAAGCTTTGATTTCTTCTCTGAAGATCTGTTCCTTTACTTTTTCACTTCTCAAACCCACATTGACGTTATTGCCAGTAGCACGAAGCCCCAATTAAGTTAGAACCAGTACTCTAGTTCAAGACGGCACATAGCATCCTCAAGAGTCTTTACTCTTTATTGTGGATTTTCATAAACACATAGCTATGAGATAAAGAACATATTACTACTTGCATTTACTACTCATCAAGTCAAAATGTAGTCTGCATCTAACAGTTCACTTATCATGTTTGACATAAGCCACAAAATGTTGTTTCATATTATGCCCATAAGGCATCATATATACGTCAAACCTTAAAGTGATCTGTCCCAAGTTGGTGAACAATATCTAACCAAACTTACTTTTTACTGCTTCCCACTTGACTATGACATTTTATAAATGCCTGAACTCATGCATAAAAGTATTTTCATGCTACTCAACAACATAATGCGAGTAATAGAGTTTATCCTTCTGTTCAATACAGCAAATGCAGTATTCCCATCTTCAGGTACTTTCATAATTAGGTTAAGAGCTTCTAGTGCTTTTAACTTTTCTAGCAGATACTGGATTCTCACATTCCAGTTTCATAATTCTCGCCGTCTAATTTCTATTCTAATCAGGCTTAGCCACGATATTCCAAGAAGCTAAAGCCATAACATCTAAACACAAAGTTCTATAGACATGTAATCACGATATTTTGATGCCTAACATTTATGCATCTATTTTACACTAACTAATTATGTTAATAAATAATTTCACATAAGGTCTCAAAGTCGAAAGTTCACTATGTTCCCAATCATCGTCTGAGAATCCTCTCTTGAAATTATCATTAACATAATTATTTATGTAAAATCGAGTTCACTGAAATTACTAAAATTTTCTAGAACTCCCCACTCAAATAAAGATCATAATTCATACTATGATCTTGATATCTTGTAATCATAGCAAAATGACATGGCATGATTTGAACTAAAGCACCAATAACATATGCATCAAATCATACTCTAATTTCATATACAAGATATGGATTATGCTATCATCAATAATTATAAGCATGTAAATCATCCTCTATATTAGAAACAATACGAATGAAAAATACTCAAAAAAAACAAGCAAAATACGTATATTAAGAGGGTTCATATGTATTTTATAATATTTTATAATATTTTTTTTACATTCATTAAACATGCTCATATAGCATATCAAATCGAAGATAATTTCGATACGAACGTAATGGTACCTCGCACGTCTCAATCGGAGCTCAAACGAGCCCGTACGAGCTGGTCAAAGTTTCAGCTCATTCAGTCAAAGCGTGGTCAACGGCCAAAGTTGACTTGAGGGACCAAATTGCAATTTCAATAAAGATTATGAACCAAATTACAATTTATGAAAAGATCGAGGACCAAATTATAATTTTACGAAAGTTAGAGGACCCAATCGTAATTTTCAGAAAGCTCAAGGACCAAAAACTCAATTTCAGAAAAATTTGGCTCGACGTCAACGGTCAACGGATGACCGGTCAATGGTCAACGAAGACCAGTCAAAGGTCAACGCAGCCCAGGTCAACGAACGACCGGGTCAGAATCTCGGGTCGCGGTGGGAACAAAACGGATATCTCACCATCAGGCGTGCCACTCACGTGCGACGATCCGCACGATTAGCCTCTTCTTTAATAATAACAGTTTTCTGTCAACCTCAACAGAAAGAAAAACTCAATGTGGCGTAGTGGTGAAAGGCGCCTGATTATGTGGTTGGGAGGGCGTGGGTTCAAAACCCACAAACTGCTGTTGTTCTTTTTTTTTTTTTTTTTTTTTGGAGGAACTGCCCTCGCGTGTGCAACACGCGCCCGCTCCCACGTGCGCATGTGTCTGAAACTGCCAGCGCAATTTTTTTTTTTTTTTCGGTCTTCTTTCTCGCGTGAAGACCTTTCCACACGCGCAGAACCTCGTCGCCGATTTCGCCGCCCTTTCACCCTCCGATTCTCCTCCGAAATACCACCATAAACCAAAATTGATAGTGGGTTTTGAGCATCTTCTCGGGGCGACCACATAGGTTCAAGAATCAAAGAAAACGATGAAGAAATCTGCGCGAAATCGAGCGATAACCGGTCGGATGCGGAACCCTAATCCGCAAAATTCCTTCGCGAAATTCGTTACCGGCGAGCAACCAAATGCCGAGACAACTTAGGGCTTTTGTTCCCCATGATGAGATGACCTTGCTGTCCCGAAGACAGCCCGTGGTTCGTCGGAATTTGGCCGGAATCGGCGTAAAACTCCACGGCTAGAAAAGCTCCGAAAAAGAAAAAATGATATGCCCATAAAAAGAAACACAAAATTCACTAATATCATTGTATGATCAGGAAACAAGGAATTTCGGCTCTGATACCAATTATGGGAACGGATCCCGTTTACATACAGCGAAATTACACGAATTAACAAGCCCTAGAATCGATCTTGAGTCACTGATCGGAGAAGCATATCACAAAATGGACATGAGTCACTGATCGGAGAAGCATATCACAAAATGGACATACCTCGTATTTCACAGATTAAATGTCTACAGTGCAGTCGAGAGAATCCGTCATCCGACGTTTCGAAGAGGAGAAGGGAGAATCCGCGTCGTCTTCACTGTTCTTCGTTTTGAAGAACGTCTGTTAAACGACGTTTTTGACGAACGTGTTTTATTAACACGTTGTAACTGCTCTTTGGCAGTTATATATAATGGGTGAAGGGCTATGATAGCCTACATGGGCGGACTACGGTCCTTCCCATGCACCCTTATTTTCCAACAGCGATGTAGCTGAGCCCGAGGTCGGAACACAAGCCAATCGGCGATTTCTGGAGCTGAAGCTGGACGAAGGCGAAGGAGGAGGAGGAGGAGGAGGAGGAGGAGGGGAGGGCTTGAAGCGAGCAAGAGATTCGGGAGGGAAATGGAAGGAAGGTCCATTGAAACGAAATGAATTTTGTTGCAACGAGGAGAGAGAGAGAGAGAGAGCAGAGAGTAAATGTGTGAGCATTAAATGTTTGCTTGCTCTCAGCCTTTTCGGAGCCTAGAGAGAAGATGGGTTTTGATTTAACTTTTTTTTATTCCACGTCAGAGACAGGTGCCGATTTATGAATGGAGCCACATGGGCTCGTGCACAAATGAGCTGGCATTTGACAACCGCGAATATTTTCTCCATTTGGATTGAGATAGAGTAACGGATATAACGAGAAGCTATCTACTATATAAAAAGATGTCCTCCCTTATTGTGATCATCCAAGAAATATAAAGACTATTCTTTTCCCAAAGCTTTTCTCTCTCTAGAATTCCGAAGTCAGCCCGTGACAAATTCCTATCGGTAAAAAAATATTGCTATCTTCCTAAAAATGACCTTTTGCAAAATATTTTTAAAATTTTCGCAAAATCTCGTATACTTTCCATTTTAGACTCTAGGATAGAAGAATAAAAAAAAAATGAACAAAATCGTCTTACAAATCTTGCCCTAGCAGACTCCACTTTAGGGCAATTCGTTCTTCCTTTTTTTTTTTAACGGAAAGAAAATTAATTTTATTTACTAGAGTAGCACTTAAGCATAAGGGCCCGACGAAGGGGCATCCAAACAAAGTAAACTCTTTTTTGGTCGGAAAGAAAATTAATTTTATTTACTAAAGTAGTACTTAAGCATAAGGGCTCGACGAAGTGACATCCAAACAAAGTAAATTCCAAGGGTCGTGAGGGGGTTGTCAACCCAATCCAGCGGCAGAATATTTCGTCTTTGAACTTTAGCCATCCAATCTGCTGCTTGGTTGACATTTCTATTTGCATGTGCTAGAGTAGCCTTAGCCGGCCCAATAAGTCACAGGCCTCCAAGACAAGTGCGTTAACTTCCCACGAGATCTGGTCTGAGTTGTTTGTGGCGCTGACCACTTCCAAGCTATCTGACTCAAAGGCTTCACTCTCTCTCTTCCTCGCACGTGCCTGAGTCCTTCAAGGAGAGCATAGACGAAACCGGGACAGATCTTGCAAATCCTCCACGGAGAACACCCAATTCGTCTCGTATAAGGTATGATGTGAGGGCAATTCGTTCAGTTGAGAGGTGTTATTTTGTCATAAACGTGAATTTTGGACATTTATGCCCATGTCTTCTTAAAATACTAATCTTCTATCATACCTCTATCATGTAACTTCAAATAACGGATGTTTTCCTATGCAAATTGACGTACCACCACTAATATCAGATGAACTGGTGTTTTTCTATCCAAATTGAAGCACCAACATTATAACTGATATCACATGATCCCCATCTTCTATGCCCCTGCCTGCTCATAGGAGCAAAATTCTTGAGCCCAGGTGCCCAAATGATTACCGGTGTCCCAAACTTTCAAAATCATTCGAGGAAATTTCTAAGCAACTAACGATTGATGAAGGGAAAGACAAAGGAAAAGACTAGTTGACAAAAAGACAATTATCGATATCAGGCAAAACAAATCAAAGGACATTCTTTATTTCTTGTGTGTGACAATTTAACGAACAACATGATCATCAGATTGTTATTGGACAGTCATTAAGCAAGTACAGTCAACGTAATCATCTCTCCATTTTCACCAGTTTAATAGATACTCAAGAGACTCCAGAGATCCTGACTTTATCATGGCCAGAGGAAAAAAGAAAAGCTACAAGTAACTTTATCATGGCATTGAGTCACCACTATGTTACAGAATACAAACCTCGAAAGCAGAGCTCAACACACTTCATCCCTCCATAACTTAGAAAAAGAAGAGTAAAAGAGGGAAAGAGAGAGAAGCGGTTGCCCGCCAATTAGTAACACTGATATCACAAACTAATGTTGCTCCGCATCCGATCCCTTACTCAATTCAGCATTTGATGAGTCATAAGCGGCATCGGCACAAGAAGTGTCCATGTCATTCAGACCCAATTCCTCGTTCTGCTCCCATGACCTTTGATACTCCTCGACTGCAAACAAGTCCAGCAAGAATTGTCAAAAGAGAAAAATAGTTGATTTACAAAAACGAGAGAATTACTCAACATGCATCCTTGAAAAATTCACTCTATGCTGGAGCGCAACTAATACTTCCATCAATATACTTGTATATCCCCTCTTAAGTCTCATTTACTGGTTGAGATATTATATGCAAGTTACTACTTATCTCAGATATTGTCGCTTCCTTTTGGGCTAAATATAAACCTTCCCATGGCCAACAGTTGTCGGATAGGCCTGCATTCACTGCCAGGTGTCAAACCCTATGGTTTCTTGGTAGGTGACATTCGTGAAAAACCTAACTGGATGAGATCAGGTATCTTTTTCCATCAAGACATTACCAATGGCCCATATTGGGCGCTGCAACTTTACCACCATTAGAATTGCCTCTTTCCCATGAAGCAGCACTGGCAAATACACCTAAACGGACATAGATTCTCCAACATTTAAGCTTTCACATGGACACACAGTTCTCAAGCAGCTTTATGGGCAAGTTTCCAAAAATGAGGATATATCATAAACACCAAATGTAACTTTGCCCACGAAACATGTCAATCTTGCGTTCTGATAGTAGTATGATAGGCAAGCTCATAGGGGAAAACAAACTTACATGTCAACTGATGGTCATCCTCAATATTGTCAGTTATTGGAGCAATGAAAGAATTTGCCAGTCCATCATCGAGAACCAAAGTCCAGTGTTCCTCCAGACTTGAAAGCTGCAGCACATTCAAGCTTCGAGAGTGTGAATAGAAAATAAACAACTAACTTGAACTTAACCGAACAAGTCACTAATGTTTGAAGCAGATGGTAAGGTACTGCTTTACACCTCGAAGGAAATAGTGAGGGAAAAACTAGCAATCTATTTCTTGCTGACTAAAGCCTGCTTCATCTGTGCCATTTGGATATTCTTGCAGCTGGTTTATACAAACACACACACAAACCCCCCCCCCCCCCAAAAAAAAAAAAAAAAAAAAACAACCCCCAAAGTAAATAAATAAAACAAAGAAGAAAAACACCAATTCGCAAAAGCAAGACTTCATGTTATTTTATGCAGAATACGAATTGTAATGTCTAAGGACTTACGATTGAGTAATTGGATAAAGTCACATTTTCTTTAGCAATGGGAAAAAAGGTGGAAAGGTACACTGAGATTCAACAATCAATCATCTCACAAACTAATCTATTCAAGTTCTAAGAAACTCTTTTCTTGCTAAATTCTTATGTCATACCATAATCCGAAACGATTTTCACATCTAATGTAAGGATTACCAACTGCAATGAATGCAAATTAAGTGCTGAAAGTGTTGACTATCAGGACTCAATCACATGAGAAAAGTCTCCAAAGAGTCCCATTTCAAGCTGTAAGTGGACAAGTTCTTATAAATATGTCTGCAGCAGCCGCAAACTGAAATTTGGAAGACTAAACCAAAAGGGATGAATTATAAAGGCCTACAGTTGGTCCCGACCTCATAGCTAAACTAAAAAGCAACTCCAAGCAACAGCAGATAAGAGCTATCGTATGTGTTTACTTCAAAGACAAATCATAGCAGTGAGAATAGAGTATTTGCAAATCATAATTAGTGTCTTGATCTTTTAGGGCCTGTGAGGATTGACTTTTAGTTTTGAATTTTTACCTTCATCTAAATCTTGAACTGACACACATCTCCGTTTCTTGAGGTTACTGGGTAAAAAGTTACACAAATAACGATCGAGGTTTCATCCATTATAAGATTCTGGAAATTATTTTGAGAACTTCGATCTCTCTATTCATTCAGTTCTCTTGCATATCTTAACTTGAAGGAGATTCTTGATGATTATGGAAGTAAGAATTAATAAAAAGTTAAGTTTCATAAGGAGATAAAGTTTCATAAGGAGAATCTATTTGTTTGTTGTGTTTACTCAAATTGCTTTAGCATGGTAGCATTAGAAATCAATTCAGGTTTTTAACTTCTTGTAGGTGCATAAGGAAAGAAATAAGAAATATTTTCTCTAATTTCTTCTGGATTTGACGGTTAGGTTGTCTTAAGGAGAGACTAATCCAATATAGGGAATTGAATTTCTCATTATATTGCGGTTGTTGTGGATAGAATGATGTTATTAGTGAAATTGACAAAATCATTGGTAACTTACAAAGAGTAGACAGAATAACAAATTACTGGTCACTTTTTACTTGCCATCAAAATTTAGTACCCATGTTAAATATTTACCATCCATGAAAGGCAATTCCATTTTCGGCAAATGGTATTTTTGGAATCTGCTCCATCTCATCATAGCACTTCCAACACTCAACTAATTGCACAGTCCTATCAGTAAATAAGTTAAATCAAAATAGCAAAACATAAAAAGAACGAAGGAAAAAAAAGGAAAGATGCAACATGGGATGACAGATCATTATGAAGGGAGGCATGTCTAAACAATCCTTCAACCTATTTTAAGTTTTTCCTTTGCAATCATACTTTACCTGCCGTAGTCTTTCTTTAAAGTCTTTCCACTTTGCTCTCTTGTGATCATCAAGACTGTCCCCAAAAGTAAATCCATGCACCCTCTCAAGGCCTACATAGGAATTTTCACTTCAGTTAAAAAAATTACCTTATTGCAAACATACTACTGACAGAATACATACAAAACAGGAAATGCTCTGGGAATAATCTGCTTAGCAATCTTATAACTTCTCACTCGAAGTGGAACCTCCAAATAAACTATAAATGCACACAAGAAGATCAATTCGTGCTACTTAAAGTTTCTATTTTTCTATGTATCCCTTAACATAATCCTTCCCTCCAATTCTTCAAACAGACAACCATGTTGAATTGAAAATGCAAAAAAAAAAAAAATATTACTCACATAAGACACATCTTCCACTGAGATTTTAAAATCAGTTTGCCATGCCATGAAATTCCATGTCCGAAATCATATCATCCCTACTCTTAAAGTTCTTTAAATTCCCATCTCTATATTAGCGAAAAAAAATGTTGCAACTATTATTCCAAGTAACTGAACTCGTAGACTTGGGTTGATAAGATGCGCGGCATAGATTTGATTGCACATACCACCAAGTGCAAATAATTTCATGTTTGACCCATCTAGCTGAGCTTCGGCTTGCTTCCTACTTGGACCATGAGGTAAGAGGAGTATTTAAGGGCCGAGATTCTCCTATCTGAGATGGGTTTCCACATCATAAAAAGAAAGGCCTACACTTCGGACTAATACAATCTATTCCAATTCCTTGACTCAAAAAACTTACTTGAACTTCTGGAACATTTTCTAATAGAATATAAGAGTGATTTTAAGCAGATAGTCACTTGGTAAAAATGATAATAAAATTGCAGCCCAGCAAACGCATTTCCATTCTTACAAGCAAGTAAAAATCTTTTCTGTCAGTGAAATATTTTATAATAAGTTTCCAAGAACTCTCCTAAAAGACCAGCTAATTCCTATCACAGAACATAAAGATCTGCACCCAAAAGAAGCCAAATGTTTGCAAAAGTAGTAAAGAATCATGAGATAAAATGACAACCAGCTCAATTGACATCAAGGAGAACATCACTGAATTAACTTGCACCAAAGCCCAACTCAAGAGCCAGGCACTAGCACAACAGTGCAGAGTCAATGATGAAATTATCTCAGTTTCAATACCACCAGTAATCATAACTTGACACTCATTTTTAACAGGCTAGGAAAACATCGTTCGAGCAAACACAAACTTGACTATAAGGCATTTAATTGTTAACTCTGTTTCACATCACCAATGGCCATTACAACTGATTCACATTAAGATTTCCAACCAGGCATAAGCATCAATTATGTTCAGTTTCACAGCATGCAACTCAAACGTAAAAAATACTTCGTGAGTGTTTCAGATCTATCTTTGGGCTCACTCAATTCTGTTTACAAAAGGTAAACCAAACTGGGTACACTGGACAATTAAGTAATCTAATGATAAAAGAGAACAGCATGAATACTCACTTTCACTTATCTTGGAGATCAATCCTTCAACAGTCGTAACAACTCCACCTAAAGTGCCACTCGTAAGCTCCAACTCAAGCTCTGGAACTCTCACACTGGCAGTATCAGACTACAGATATTCACAAAGTCACCAATCAGATGAGATTTTATGACTTTCAAGTACGAGAAACATCTTTGTGCTCTCATGCAATTCTAGAAATATAGATTATGCTTTACCACATACTCCTCAATTATGTCTACAGCAGTCACACAACATCATAAAACAAATCAAGGATAACAAAATTTTCTTTCCTACAGAGTCAATCTACAATAACGGAGTTCTGTTGGCAATAGCTCATATGATTTTTTCATTTCATTATCTTTCTAAAAATCCTTATTCTTTCTCCCTCTGATCCTGGCACCAAACTGGTGCCTTCATTGGAATTTCCCTCCTTCAGTAATTCTGAAGGCCAAAGAAAAGGAGAGGAACTATATTCTGGGAATTGCCACTTTACTTACTCCACAAAGAAGGGAAGAAAACGGAACAACTATCCTCAGGAACTAGAAGTTCAAGCTCTATAATGAAAAAAAAAATTCCTGCTCACAACAATCCTTAATTTTCTGTAGAAACCTTGTGGAAAAATTTGCTCCTCATCATACTGTGATTGAGACAGTAAAAGTATGAAGAAGATAATAACATGTTGTCCGAGGGTAAGGCAAGAAGTGACTAACATGGAGGGAACTAATGAAAGGTCAAGGTTCAAAAACCAGGAAATCAATCAGTAACAGAAAATTAATAAGAAAACGTGAAACTTCGATGAGAGCAGAAATTAAAGATGAATGTGAAAGCCAATGTGCACTCTAGTCGCATAGGAAGCAGGAGACAAAAGCAGTATTTATTTCACAACAGCTGCTGTCTGAGGCTGGAAAACGACAGATGAGAATGAAGGCCACCGGCACTAAAGAGGGCAAAAGACTTCAATAAAGAAAGGATTGAGAAGATAAAAAAATTGTTACCAAAGAAAAAACAACAATCCAGAAGACAAAAAAAAAGGGAGGCAAGAGGTAGAAGTTCCGATTAATTATTCGGTAAATATCCCAGGTAGAAACAGTAGTGTGACACACTTGATGCCATGAAAAGTGGAGACCTGTCACCTGAAATTGAGTCTCTGTAAACTTATCAGGACTGCTCTGAAACTAAAAGGAGAAATCCAGGAAAGTGTTATACAGAACTTAATGTAATGCGATATTACAACATCCGAAAACTGTTTTGACTTTACGGTGGGCGAAAATACTGTTCTCTCTCTTTGAAATCTACGAGCTCGGGGCAGATGCAGCTGAAGATAATAGAGAAGACTTCGCACTACATTGTCACAGACAGAGAACAAATGGCAAGGACAAAGGAGCCATGATTTTGCAAGACAGTATCGTGCTGTCAGTAACTTGAGAAGATAGAAATTTGACTTTCATACAGCTAGCCGCTTCCTTAAACCAGTTCTGACCACCATAACAAATTATAGGTCCCGCACAACACATTATTTGAAATGACGTAACTACTGTTGACACGACGGAGTTAGGAAACAACCTTTCAATAAGGTATGAGCTCATTTTGATGTCAACATTGAAGTTCATTACTGAATTAAATCAGTATAAGCAGAAGGCAGTCGGGTATATGTGGAACTATAAAATAATAACAAGATTAACATAAATGGCTTGCAAAAATATCATCCAAACCTTTATAACATCACGGCTTAAATCTTCTGTATTCTTCACACAAAGAGAGATTCTCTTTCCCTTCTCAGGAATTCGGCCACCGGGCTTCAACTGCAAGATAAAATATTAATTTTGACAAGCTGCTGGGTAAATAAAGGTACATGGACTATGAAGAAGCTACATGAACAACTGTAAACCTCTGAATTACGATAACCACAAGCATCGCATGTTGATGCCATCACAATTACTTCTTGAAAGTATGGGATATCTGCATGACTTAAGCTCGACAAATATGTATTCTGAAAACTGTATCGAAAGCTCCACAAATAAAAGTACTAACACCAGTCAGAACAAACATACCCTATTAATGGTAATCTATAATCGAAAAGTTCCAATCTGTCCCTGACTCTTCTTAGGATTTTCCCAATGGATATTTGGTTTTCTGCCCAGAGAGATCTCCTCCTCCTGCTTCTTTTTATTTTCAAAGATATATTAGCATGTCATCTAAAGAAGAAAACTAATCCTTGTCCTGCTATCTTATATCTAATATATCAGACAGCATGATTACGTCAAGTAATTTCAAGCATGAAGGATGAGATTCATCAATCAATCCCAGATCAAGCAATTACGCTTTTTTACTGTTGCTTAGCACAAATCTAAAAAATAGGATGGAGCCAATATGCAATTGAGATTAAAAAGTACTCTTGTTTACTTTTACTTCGCATATATTCTAAAAATAGGATGGAGCCAATACACAATTGAAATATCTACTAAAACCATAACGCTGTAAACCAGAAGAAAACCTCTCCAAGTCAGAAATATGAATGTCCTATACATTTACTCATCCAAAACATAAAACGACAGATGTAAACTAGAATATACACAATTTAATTGACAAAACTATCACCGAGTGTCATAGAATTGAAAAGGATACTGGTGACGAACATTCGAGTCTCACACATAGCAGCACAAGCTCCGCAAGTCGAAGGGAAAGTCATAACCTATTAATGGGGAGATCCATGAGCAATTATCTGGAGCAATAGCAAAATTGCCAGCATGGTCACGAAGCTTCTTTTCCAAAACTGGCAAAATCACTTACTTCTTCAGGAGCAGAGTAACGAAACATAACTTCAGCAATCTCTGCACTGTTACCCTGAGCAATTGCACGATGAGCAGCTGCTGCTCCAACTGCACCATGCGGTTCTCTTCTTCTTGGTTCTGGAACAACACTTTGCACTTCCTCTGTTGTCACTCCATCACCAACTTCTCTACACTGTGCATGGTCGACAATGTACCCTAATAAAGCTTGTTGTTCTGGCGTCCGCTCATAAAACTTGATAGTAAGTGAGGGATCAGGGGATGGGGCAAAACTGTTGCATGTTAATATGTTTGTTTAGATAGCCTGAAGAATTGACAAGTATCAATTATATAGTATCATCCATGAACTACCCAATTGAGGCCAGATAATTCCTTACGGGTTCTCAATGAAGCTGTTTCCAGCAGGATCATCCAAGATGAAGGTAAATGGAGAATCTGCTGAGGCACAAGCTTTCAGTTTTAATAAAAACTGATCAATCGCTTCAGCTTTCTGCGGGTCCACTTTCTGGAAAGAGGGTGTTTGATATACTGAGTGACAATTCACACAAGTAATACAGCAAGAACTACTGGAACTAAGATTTTAGCAGGAACCTTGCGTTCTTCTTGGAGGGCTTGCAGTTCTTCCGTGGCTCGTACCAGTATCCCTTCAACCTATGCCCATAAGATCAGAGGAGATGTTATTAGAACAACAGCGGGTGATTAAAAGTAAGTAAGAATAGAGATGAAAATGCCGCATTTTGCGGACATCTGAAGCAGAACTGCCTATGCATCCTTAAAACTATTACACAAGCAAATCCAGAGGACCCAAGATTTTCAGGATATCAATGAACCTAATGAACCAATGCAGGAAAACCCAGAAAGACTATTGGCCACCTAACAGGTTTAAAAAGTCTCTTGAGGGGAAAAAAATAACAAAGGAAGGTGCAAAGCATCAGATACAAACAAAAGAAGAATGCCTAATCACAAAATGAAAGAAAGAAAGAAAGGTTTAAGGCCTACTGTAGACAAGGATCCCCTTTGAGCCTCTGGAGGAATTTCGAAATCCAATTCAGGAATCTGCAGTAAAAAAGAAAGCTAAATTAAACTCCCGAGTGCATGCAGGCATAAAATTATCCGATCAGTATATTTGAATCAAGAGAATTTATATGCAGTTGTCACGGAATTTAAAAGCACGAAATAGTCAAAATTGCTCAGAGGTAGATGAATACATTATGTGACAACTAACTTCTGCAAGTTCAACTGAGCTAATATAAGACTTCTCATTCCAACAGCCATAAAGGTTCATGCTGAGCAGCAGTTTCAAGAAAAAATTTATAATGCAGAGATAGCATGCTGACTACTTTGGCATGTCATTTTCCAAAAACATGGCCCAGTAGCACATGCCATTTGCCATTCACCAAACGAGTTATGCATCATCACGATAGAGCCACTTGAATCCAGACAAGTTTACATATCACTATGCTGAACTAGCCAGCATGCAACTTAACCTACGGTAACATCAAATTACTGAAGCAAAACTTGGCTGCTCTTTATTTTCATTTTGGGTAGGGAGAGCCAAAAAAGTGGAAGAGCGGTATTTCCTAATAGATTACACAATGAAGTACCTTGATAGTGGCAGATTCAGATTTCACAACTTGCCGGTTGAACATCTGCATTCATAAAGCATATATAATAAGTACATAAAAAAGTCCACATGATAATCTTCACTCCACCCTCATCAAGAGAGATAATAAGCACCAGCATTCTCAATACAGGGAACCGCAACCACAAACTAGATACCACCTCATTAAAACCAATGCACTGCATGTGTAGAATGAGAAACAACAAGAAATCCAACATAATCTCTTTCTGAGAAGTCTCAAACGAGTCAACAGCCAAAAAAAAAAAAAACAATGACAAATAAGAATGTATACAAATGACTAACTCCTAACAGGATACCAGCAGCTGCAGTTTCGTACAATGAAGAAATTCAACGCAAACTCTTTTTACACATAGTGAAACTAGAAGTCACCAAGGTATAATCAACAACAACACAACACCCAAAAAAAACAAAAGAGAGAGAAAAGATGGTATCCAAATGACCAGATGGAATATCAGCAGCGGCGGCAGTTTCATCAACAGATTTAAGAAACTTTTAATTCGTTCTTGCAAGACAAACAAAAAGAAACTAATAGAGAGAACTACAAAAATCATGATGCACAGTATATTTTAGAAGACTGCTGCGAAGAGCAATGAATCCACTTAGAAATGCGAGCTCAACTCTATGGATGAATTTACCACAGAGAGAAGATCAATTAAAATCGAAAAGCATCAAAATCCAGTCAGCACAACCTTCTGGTCGCCTGTAGGAACCTGCAAAGTGTAGCAACATCCCCGAGGTTGGATCTCGCCAGCAAACTGAACTTCATTGTTCCTGCGACAACAAGGGCTCAAAACAAAAACAAAAGAAACCAAAAAAAAAAAAAAAAAGCGCTGGCATTTGCACAAATACCGCTGTCGCCAAAGAAGAAGAAGTTAATTTACCTCTCACCGCAGTGTGGGCAGTCGAAAGCCGACAGCAAGACCTGCAAGGGCGGGAAGAATTCAGTTGAAAAACCAGTGATCATCTGCAAACCTATGGAAACAAAACATGGAAACGTACCTTCCTAAAGTGAGGAATCAACGTAAGCAGAAATCTCGTCACTCCCTGTGGACCAAAACAAACGATCATTCAGCGAAAGCCTCAAGAAATAGAGCATAGCAATTGGACATCCCAACGCCAGTTCTGCATTCAATCTCGCATGACAGGAGCAATCGCCAACCACACATCGCGTCAGAGAGAGAGAGGGTACATTTTCGTGGCAGCGCATGCAGAGGCTCTCGACCTGGTAGAGAGGGGCTTCAGCGTCGGCGTCGTCGGTGGAGATAGCTTCCACGACCGACCTCACATCGATCTGCTCCTTCGCGTCGGTCGCGTCCATGTCTTCTTCTGAGTTTTCACTCGGGCAGAGGAGAGGGAGGCCTTAAACGGTCGTAGGGTTGGGTTTCAGAGGTGGGGTTGCTGCGGGCCCCGCCAGAGAACTCTCCAGCCCGCTCTAGATTCTGCCTTTTTATTTCGCGCATTAAGTTTCGAACCGGCTAATGCTAAATTTGCACCGTGGGGTAAGCAAAGAATTGTAGAGTAGAAAGGAATAATCTTTGGCTGCGTTTGATCTCACCGCTTAAGTCAGGATAATCCTATCTTGTATTTGGAATAGGATAAAGGAAAGATATAGGGATATAGCCAAGATTTAAAAAATCCTAAAAAATAAAATGAGGTAGATCAGGATATGATTTCTCAATAGAGTACACATGAGAAGAACATAGTTTTTTCCACAACTATCGCATCTCCTGCGCTTTGGGCTACCTCTCCGCCGCACCAAGTCATCTCTCTATTGGGGGGGGGGGGGGGGGGGTCGCCTCAAGTGTGGCCACCTCTCAAGCGACGCTAGGTTAGGGTTTCTAGTCGCAAAGTTGGGTATCTCCACCGCCTTGTTAAATAATCGATTGTCTAATATGATATGAGATTACGTTCCTGGTTCTTTAATCGCTTGATCATTTCCAACATTTGAAAGGGGGTCATGATGTTCGAAAGGACTCTTTTGGACATTCGATTGGCTCCATTAGACGACCTGCACGAGTGCATCTTCAACTTGAGAAAAGAGGCGGAATAATTAAATTGTGCAGCACTTGTTTACTCACTCGACAAAACAACAAGCAAGACCAGCGGATCATTCTTAAAGGATTCGATTTCAATATCGACAAGACAACATGGAAAATTTTCTCCAAAATAAAACTTTTCTAAGATATGCAAATTAGAGACGACTTACAATAATTTTTGCATAGAGGACTAATGGAGGCCGATTTAATTAGGATGGGAAATAATTAGTGATTTTTATCTTAAACAAAAAAAGATCGGCATAGAGATGGAACCGGACTTAAAAGTTTGGATTTTTATTTGTTAAGAAAAGTTCAGGGCAGGTTTGAACTTGACCTAAAATTTGAGATTTTTTTCAAGACAAAAAAATGGGATAGAATTAGGACTGGACCTAAAACATTTCAGCAATATAATGACTTTTTTTTTTTGCAATAGATTTGCTATTTCAATACAAGGACGACCTAAAAACCCGTGATTTATTTATATTCATACAAAAGTATAACAAAGTCTTTTCGATCATATAAGGCTCCATTTATTTTGCGAAAAATATTTTTTCCAGCAAAATATTTTCCTCATTTTTCAGCATTTGAAGTGCTTAGGAAAATGATTCAATTGGAAATATTTTCCTAGTAAAAGAAAAAAAATTCCTATCAAGGCTTAAATTTAGGAATATGATTTTCTCTTTAAGGCTTTGTTTGTCTCGCAAAAAACGAGACATATTTGAGAAATATTTTTTAGAAATTTCTTCGGTGTTTGTCTAAAACCTAAAACTGAATAGAAAAATATTGGGGTGAATAGGTTATCTCGAAAATTTTTCAGATTTTACGGAAAATCAAAAGTGATATGAAAAAGATCACATGAGCAAATGTTTCGCTAAACAGTATCTAGGTGTATCCAAGAAGAGATATAAGGTAGAAAAGATCAGCACACTAGATATATAGTGGTTCGGCTTATATTCCAAGCCTACGTCCACTCCACACAGCTAACAGCCACAACACGGGCTGGAATGCACTTGTAATCTGCTCACAAATTACAAAACAGTTCATGAGCTAATCTTTCACACAATAGATCACACTATCTTGATGCAACCTCACTATCCTTAGTTGTACACTTATTTTTGCACGAATACAAGGCAACAATTGATCACACGATCTTTCACACTCGTGCTTTTCGACTAGAACAACCGTTTATAGCATCGATAGATATACAATGAATTTAGGTTCCCCTCACTCCTACCTTTGGCCTTCACGATCTCCTCCTTGCAATAGATTAGCAAACTAGCCGTTGGAGCACCTCTAGATAAGCAAAAGGAAGGGATCGCTTTGTAGTGCGTTGGGATTGCTTTTGCAACGTCAGACGAGACTTTCCTAAAATACGCGCTAATTAGCTGTTCTTGGCTGACAGTTTTGCAGATCCTCCGACACGCTAGAGAACTGTTCCCGAGAAGGCAGAAATCCTCCCGTTGGCTATTTCCAGTATGTGTATGCGACTTCAGCAAATCGTTTCGAGACATTGGCATGTTGATATTTTATACTCCTCATTTCACCTGATCTTTCAAGTACCGATATCAAACATTCGGTGACCAGATCTTTTGAGAACCTCAGTGAATGTTTCCATGAGACTGCTTCGGTCTTCACGCGACTTTTATTCGATGGCCATCTTGTGATCCTTAGCCATTGGCAATAAACATCTGCACAATAACGATAAATAAAATACCTAAAGATAGTTTGGAAATCGTCAAAATGTTTTATGAAATGTTTCTCCAACATGGTTCACTCTCAATCCTTAAATTATTTATACTTTAGTTTTCTTCTTCTTATTTGTTTTTTGTTTTTTGTTCTTTTAGCCATTTGGGACGAAAACAATGTTCCTCTTTTAAAAAAAGTTAATTTACTTTGCAGATACCCAATTAAAAGCTGTATAATACTTCTTCTGTTTTCTTTTTGCAGTAGGAAACCATCTAAAATATCCTAAGCAATTAAGAGAGAAAAATATCATCGAGCTTTAATGAGTGCATTTGGTTTAATTCTAAATCCAATATATATCATTGTGGTATGATCCTTGTATTTTAGCAGCTTAACTTTTATTTTATCCAGCTAGTCCAATTTTTATTTATTTTTGTGCCATCACCACATGATTGTCTAAATTTTATTTTGAAAAAATATATTTAGATTATAGAGTTAAGTACATAAAAAAAATTATGAACATTCATCATTATCGTGCAAACTCAAAAGAAGACACTCCTTGAAATGTTATTACATCGATTATTATCTTTGGCATGATTACACATGCTCGGGTTATTTTTAGAATAATGGGCTTAAGTACACCCCAAGTGCCATAAGTTGTGTGCGATGCTCACTTTAGTGCCAAAACTTTCAAATCGATCACTTTAGTGCTAATTATTTGTAACTTTGATCACTTCACTGCCAACTTCTTTTAAAAACGATCACTTTAGTGCCAACTCCGATTTAAGCTGACGCGGCTCGCCGAAAATTCGACACATGTATTTTTATTATTATTATTTGAGCTGACATAGCTCATCGGACTTGGCACTGAAGTGAACATTTTTAAAAGAAATTGGCACTTAAATGATTGAAGTTACAAAAACTTAACACTAAAGTGATCGATTTGAAAGTTTTGGCACTGAAGTGATCAGAATTACAAAAATTTAGCACTAAAGTGATCGATTTGAAAGTTTTGACACTAAAGTGAGTGTCGTACACAACTTATTGCACTTGGGGTGTACTTAACCTCTCAATGATGAAATGCATGTATGTATAACACTCATTAACACGATAATTTTGTTGGCTATTTGCCAAGTAAACTAATTAATTTTTTAGTTAAGAGGGATCCCCATATTTGACCTTTGTCTTCATTGTGGTAGTATTATAATTGAAAAAAGCATAATAAAGTGTGAATCGCAAGGTATAACATGATGAATTCAAAGCGGTAAAGGTGGCTGCAGAAAAAGTGGTGAAGCCTTTCGAAAACACCCTTCATATTATCGTCCAAAACATACGAGTGACATAGTCAAGTGGAAAATGATATGACCAAAATGATGATTTGGTCCAACAGACCTACGACAAAATTAAGCGTTTATATGTGATTGAAGCTAATGGTAGGGATTAATTTGAAAAGAAGATGAAATAGCTTGAGAATTTGCTATGAAGAGAAGATGCAAAATGTCCCGAAGAGGAGTGGTGACTAGTAGAGAGTGAGATTGAAACAATTGAACCATGTGTGAATAAGAAAGAGAGTTTTGGAAAATAATTTCTTTTTCTTTTTTTCCATTTTCCTCGATTTTAAGTATAGTTATTTTCCTTCATCATAAAATCATCTCCATGAAAATCATTTTCATAAAAACAAACAAATCCGACATTCACTCACAATTAAAAGAGTGCGTCAAAACTGTTCTTTCACTTTTGTGGAGCAGAAGCCCTAGTAAGAAGTTCGTTTCTCTTTTAGGCCATAGCACTCGAATTCGTTTAAATGAGCTCATGCAACTCCACTATCACTATTACCATCTTTCGCCTCAATAGCTTAATCCTGCCTTGATTCCATTCCAAGGAGCAAAAACATTTTTATTTGGCTCGAGGATGATTAACCTGCAACAAGAGCAGGACCAAATTAAGCATTTAGGAGATGAGTACAACGTTCACTATACATCCAGAATCTCTGAGACTATACAAACTTTCAGAGCAAAAGAATGGCCAAAATTGGGGCACAACATGCCAACTGTGAAGGAATTTTCATCGTTACAAGCCATCACAACTCTCGAGTCTTCCTTCTCTTGATGCCATCACCATCGTCTGTTTTAACAGTTTCGTCATCGTCACTTCTGATCCTACAATATACCCTCTTCTCACTGCCGCAAATCACCCTCCTCAAAACCCCTTCCGCTCCATTTCCAATTCTTCTTCCCATTCCAACGGTGAACTTCACCTTCCCACGCCGTTCCTCCAGCCCCCTCAATGATGGCTCCTTATTCACCAATGTCGGCTCATTAGACTCGTGATTTTCCAACGATGACATACTTCCCCATAATTGCTCGCCATGGTTTCTTTGACTTAATGAAGTCCCCCGATTCTCTACAAAAGAAGCCATATCAGGAAAGGGTGGCAGCCATCTTGGTATATGCAGGCCCTGAGAAACGCTCGAGAAGTTTGAACTACCACTAGAATGCATCATGGGTGAAGGCAAATCAACCACACCTCCTTTGGGAACAGGTTTGGCAAAGGGGATTTCACGTGAGTTCCTTACAAAGTTGTTGAGATCAAACAAGACACCAGACGCAAGCACAGATGCGCTGTTCTTGTGAAGAGAAGCAGCACCTTGGAAACCTGATATAGAGTTGACGTCGTTGAGGGCACTAATAAGGTCAAACACGTTTGACTGAGTGCGACTTGAAGCATTTGCATATGCTGCAGCGGATTTGGCAATTGATTGGAGGTATCTTATGGCAACATCTGTAAGAATATCTAGTGTATATAGTTGGGCAGCCTTGAAACCTACTGATTTGGAGATTTGAGAGACTGCAATTTTGGTTACTGAGGATGCGAACTCTGTCTGATTAGATGCCACAAGCGAGCAATGTTCCTGTTTCTTCGACTTTCGTTTCATTGGCAAGGTTGCCCTAAAAGGTCAACAATCCTCAAAACCATAGGAGCCAATATCCCTCTTTTCCTTTACTGCATCAAAACAAAAGATCTCGTGTTAGTGTACATTATCCATGTGCACACCAGAGGGCTGAAAACTGATCATCCAACCATCATAATTGAGAATCCCATCTGAAAGAATCAAACATGACCTATTCCAAACTGCCAAAAGTCAGTGCCAAAGGGAAAAGACAAAAGACCAAAATTGTACAACCAAGAGGACTAAAGACCTTCCAGACAAAGGAAAAGGACGAAGGCCTTATTTGGTTCCATGACAAGCACTCCCATTCCAAGGAACCTCATTATTCCTTTTCAATTTTTGAGATTGCCAAAAGTTTTGGCCCTCTGAAACAGAACTGGTGGTGGTGGCGACTGGTAGCAGTAGCAAGCAGAGGTGAGAGGCGGCGGTTGGCGACTGATGACTGGCCGCTGGCGACAGACGACCGACAACCAGCAGCTGGTGGCAGCGGCGGCCAGAGACCGACGGCCAGCAGCAGCGTTTTTGAGAAATCATATAGCATGTGGAATACAATTCCACATTTTGATTTCTCTTGAAACATGAAAATTGTAAGAATTGGATCCCATTGCCTAACAATTCCAATTCCGCATTGAACCAAATGGGGCCTAAGAACTTTGCCACAAGAGAGGAGTCCGAAGGGTCTGTCTACAGTACAGAAACTTTGGTCACACATGCACACACCCATTCCAAACATGAGGTCAACGAGTTCCACCCACTACCATCACAGAGGATATCAACCATATCTAGATCTCACTAGTCAACCACTAGTCAACCAATCTCCAATTACTGGACTTCAACTCTCGCTGATGCACTCTGCACTCTGCACTCTGCAGAGCAGAAAGCAAAAATATTGCTATATCTTCAGGAGAATGATCTGACAACACTTTAGTTTGGGGACAATGCCACATCCAGACTAAAGATGCAGTTCGCATAAAAAGCAAAAATGTCTTTTGATCAACCCAATATATATTTTGGCGCTCAAGGCAAAGCAGTACCATAAAATTGCACGCACATGCCCACATACTTAAACATGAATCTGTAAACATTGAGGTACACAGCCAGCCTCTTGCTCCCATGTGCACATTCTCACATGATACCTTCTCTTATTTACTAATATCCATAATCATCTGTAAAAGGAAGGCACCGCCATGGTCTTTGTGTAAATTAGATTCAACAGTTTGAACAAAGCCTGACTTGAAAATTGATGGCTGATTAGCCAATACAAAATATATCAGTTCAACTACCTAAGGGTTCTGAACAAACATATACTAGAAAATCTACTAAAGAAATGTCGAGTGCACATATTGCCTTTTAGTGAAGCACAATGGGCATTACAATCTTGCTAGAGTGCTGATTCATCCTGCCTAAAGCCCTAACTCACCAACTTAATTCTACAGACTCGATATTTGTTCAGAAACTACAATCTGACCAAGGGTTAATGACATGATGGTGGAAACTTGGAAATGTCACAACTGACATTATGCTTTGTAGAAATTTAACATTACCTATGGAGGAGAATGATCGTTAGACCCTTGATATTTCAATATATGGACTTTTTTTAATTCCAGATGCTAATGACAGTGGGAGTCCTCTCAGCAAATGGAGGACTTGAATGCAATTCATGACAAAGTTATCGAAAGGGCTAAATTAATTAGAGGCAGATCTCCAGCAGTCCGCTGAATTCTTCCGAGAGTCCTCTAAATTTCCTGCATAACTGACAATACCAGGCATAGAAAAATTTCAATGAGGTACCTATGTCCGCTTACATAAAGCAAATCCAATCCCCTCAAAATTACCCCGTTTTTACTACGGCCTTCAGTCCCCGACATCATTAAACCTTGTCATGCACAAATTTATAAGCACTTAGGGCACATGACAGCATCCAACCATGAATTCTCTGCCAATCAGAGTTCCACAAGATTCTAAACAAAACAAACATGTTTTCGGCTGAAGAAAGGCGTGATTGATTTACAACACACAGTAACCCTAACACCCACCTCTCTCAAACACCCACCAGCTGATGACCCTCAACATGGTATTTGAACAAATCGTTAACAGAGAACAACGCACTGTGCCCGTGTATGGGCGCTCAACCTCCATCATCCGAACAAAGAAACAAGAAAGGTAGGCGACGGTCTGAACTCAATGTAATGCTGCCATTAAGTTTCGGTCGAAGTGGGTCACTTAGCTTTGAATTCACACGAGAGAGAGCGAGAGAGAGAGAGAGAGAGAGAGAGATTACCTGTTGTGGAGGCAGAAATGAAGGAGGCCACTGCGCCTTGCAAACCCTACGATCAACTCCAACGGAGAGACTTTTCCTTTGTACTTTTGCCGCGCAACAGCAGAATTGGTTTCTCCTTCCAAATATCGATGTTTAAAATAATTTCCTAAAATGAATCTCTCCCCATTATTTAGGGATAATTGCAACTGAAAGTACTAAAACCCGTTACAAATGTACAATTGAGTCCTTACAATTAAATCCTAAAACTTATTAAATTGATACAACCATGTCCTTTTGTTGATTACGTCTAATTTAGCTAATGAAAAAGCTGACGTGATTCTTTTTATTATTTTATCTACTTACATGGAATTGACGATGCTGAAAGACGTCGTTTTGAATCTACATTTGAATTTTCTATGCAAAATTTAGTTAAGATAAAGTTGGAAAATAGCTAAAATTTTAAAAAAATATAAAAAAAGGAAAAAGAAGAAGAAGGAAAACACAGCAACCTGTCACCGCCACCCCACCATCGCCAAAAAGGGCTGACGACGTGAATGTTATGTTCGAGTTCAATATTGGGAAAAAGAAAGACATGAAGGTGCACGTGAACGATGTTTACAATGAGTTAGTAAGAGCTGGACACTCCCCGAGTATGGGCTTAAGTATACCCTAAGTGCCATAAGTTATATACGACGCTCATTTTAGTGCCAAAACTTTCAAATCGGTCACTTTAATACTAAGTTTTTTTTTTTGGTCATTTAAGTGCCAACTTCTTTTAAAAACGATCATTTTAGTGCCACCTCCGATTTAAGCTGACGTGGCTGGCCGAAAATTCAACACAAGCATTTTTTTTTAATTATTTGAGCTGACGTGGCTCATCGGTCTTGGCACTGAAGTGATCGTTTTTAAAAGAAGTTGGCACTTAAGCGATTGAAGTTACAAAAACTCAGCACTAAAGTAATTGATTTGAAAGTTTGGATACTAAAGTGAGCATCGTACACAACTTATGTCACTTGAAGTATACTTAACCCCCGAGCCATGAGACGCCATTATTGTGCCCTTTGAAGAAAAGGATGCAAATGATGGTCGAAGACGGACCGATCGTATTTGCCGATCACACCGGCATAGTATCCATTATTACCATCGATTGGAACGAGGCATTCGGCACAATGAAGAAGGGGAAAAGCGAGATCAACCCTTTTACTCACTGACATGCCACCACGGGAAGATGCGTCTGACCATGAAGGATTGCTAGTCGAGACACCTTCGACGGGCGAAGGGATAGTGATTGACATTCCTCAGCTTTGCGAGTATGCTGACAGCAAAACAGTCCATTGGTCCTACGACTTTCATGGGGATTTGATCACGAGGACTGGGCATAATTATGCTCAAGCCAATCCCCGGCCTTCAAAACCGATCCCTGGTGAAGAGGACAAGGAATTCTTTGCTGTGATCAAGGCGAGTGAATACAACGTGGCTGATCAATTACGAAAGATGCCTGCACAAATTCTTTATCGAAACTATTTCAACCGTCCGTCAAGCACCACAAGACCCTGATGAAGGTATATTGAGTGAAGTCCATTTTCCTGAGATGGCAGAACATGACAAGCTCGAAGAATATGTGGGATTTATTCTGCTCAAGGATCTAATAGTCTTTTCGGATGAGGAGTTCCCCGCCGAGGGAGGAGCTGTTGTAATTATGTGTTTTAATAGCTCAATTACTGTCTACGTAACCGACCTACATTTATGTCTGCGTAACCGACATGGTTTAATGGTAGCGTGACTGACATTGTTTAATGTCGGCGTAATCGACGCTTTCCCGATATATAAATAGACTCGAGAAATGATCAAGCTTTCTACCAGCTTGGTTCTGATCCTAATCTCAAGTCAGTATTCCTGGCTTCCATCCCTAAAGAGATTAGTCAAGTTGTTGAGAAAGCTCTGAAGTTAAAAAACAAGACCATCACAGATGCGACTTTTGGAGAAATCCAGCAGTCTATCCACCTTGCAATTGAAGAAATGTGCCACAGAAGAGAAGTCTTCAGAAGTTATCTCCGAGAGAACGATCATAACTCACAACCCGAATCACACTCCTCTAGTTCTCTCGTAGTCGTCCACCAAGTGTGGCCTTTTCAAGAAGTGTTCGACAAAGTCATGTTCATATAGTGTTGATACAAATAGGTTCGAGGTGGTGTATCTTGGGAGGCATAGTTCATGAAGCTGCTTAGCAATGTTGGCAAGAGCTAATCGCCTTAAGGAGATTCAGTTAGCCATACCTCACCTCACCTCTTCTCCAATTCCTTTTTAAGTTTACATTAACTAGCAATTTTATTTGCTTTGTAATCTTTATGTGTAAAGATTAATACAAAATTATTGGCTTGTTTATTGTTATTTAAGTTATTATTTCCATTTTCGTTTTATTATTTTTTCTGATTTCAATAGACAATGTTACGTATTTCCCCGATACGTTTAACGTGTGCGCAATATTTTCCAACAGTCTTAAGGCGATTATCGCTTATACTTACTGTATGTTTGGTTTTATCAGAAAAAATCTTGATGGATGATAACAATCAAGTACCCAGTAATGTCCACATTGTTTCTGGAGACATTCCTATGGTAGATCCGACTATGATCGGTGGATAGGTTCACACCTCGAGGCCTGGTGTTATGGCAGCAAATGCTATGAGCATCTATGGTGATTCGGGTATACATCAACAAGCTTTGCCTTCTTTGATGATACTATCTTATACACCGAATGAGAAACTCGAAAAATTTACCGGTGTGGGCTTTAAGCAATGGTAGAAGAAGTTGTTATTTTATCTAACCACACTGAATCTGGTCAAGTATTTATCGGAGGTGCGCTCGATAATTAATCCAGATGCGCAAGATGTCATGACACTAGGGCATTGCAGGCTTGGAAGCATGGGGACATCCTATGTCGAAATTATATCTTTAACAGTTTGGTAAATTCCCTTTATAATATTTATTGTAACATTAAATTAAACTGCTCAACAATTATGGGAGTCCTTAGAGAAGAAATACAAGACTGAGGACGTGGGCATCAAGAAATTCGTGGTTGCCAAATTCTTGGATTTCAAGATGACGGATTCTAAAACTGTCATGAGTCAGGTTCAGGAATTGCAAATAATTCCGAATGACATCTTTGCTGAGGGAATGCTACTCAGTGAATCATTCTAAGTGGCAGCTATTATTGAGAAGCTACTTCTAGGCTGGTAGACTTCAAAAACTATTTGAACGGAAAGAGACGAGCCTTGAAGATATCATTTTGCGCCTCAAAATCGAGGAAGACAACAGGAGGAATACAAATCCTTCTATGAAACCAAAGGCTAACATAGTCGAGTCTTCCTATTCCAAGTAGGGTAGGAAAAGGAAAAAAGTTTTTTCAAGGAAGAGGCAAGCAGAAGGAACAATCCCAGAAATTTCAAAGGACATATTTTATTTACAATAAGCCTAACCATCGTGCTAAGGATTGCAAGAAGCGCCTGAACAAAGACAAGGGCAGTGATGTAGCCAAACAGCTGAATCTGGCAGAGCAATATGGTGGTGTCCGAGGTATCCCTGGTGTCAAATAATATCGATTGGTGGTTAGACACAAGTGTCACAAATCACATTTGTGTGGACAGACACCTATTCTCGTCATACGAGAAAGCTGATGAAGATGAGATGCTTTATGTGGCTAACTCTACATTAGCAAGAATTGCTGGGAGAGGAAAGGTGATCCTAAAGTTTACCTTTGGCAAGGAGATTGCGTTGCTAAATGTGCTGCATGTACCGAAGATCCGGAAGAATATCGTTTCTAGCTTCATACTTATCAAGAAGGGCTTCAAAATTGTATTTAAATCCGATAAGTTTGTACTTTCTAAAAGGGGAATGTATGTGGGGAAAGCGTACTTGAGCAATGACCTGTTCAAAATCAATGTGACTGTTATTGACGTAAATTCGAAATTCTTGTACTAAAAAAAATAAAGAGAAGTTTTCCATGACAAAATAATAATAATAAATAAATAAAGAGAAGTTTTCAGTTTACATTGTTGTGTCTCCTTATCTATGGCATGATAGATTAGGACATGCGAACTATGGTACAATGAAAAAAATAGCAAACTTGGGGCTAATTCCAAAATTTGTGTTGGACGCCCGTTACAAGTGTGCGACTTGTGTTGAGGCTAAGTTTGCTAAGAAATCTTTCAAATCGTTTGAAAGAGCGAGTGAACCTCTACAACTAATCCATAGTGATCTATGTGATTTAAAGTTTGTAAAAAGTAGAGATGGAAAGAAGTACTTCATTACTTTTGTAGAGACAAAAGTACATTTTTAGTGCCAAAAGTTGTGTACGGAGATCACTTTGGTGCCAAAAGTTTCAATCGGATCACTTTAGTGCCAAGTCGGAGAAAAAATGATCACTTTAATGCCTTCGGCAAAACTTTCGGCATAAATTGCACTGTGGTATTTTTAATTAATTTTTTAATTTTAGTTGGCATTTTTTTAAATGAAGTCCACATTGATTCCACGTGGACTTCAAAATTGAGAAAAATAATAAAATAAAAGAAAAACTAACAAAAAGATTATTTAAAATAACTTAAGATAAGCTGAAAAATAAGGAAAAAAACTAAAAAAGAGGGCAGGTGGTGAGGGTTGCTGTAACCCTTGCCGCCGCCGTCCCACCATCGCCGGCGATGGCCAGCGAGTGTGCTGGGGCTTAGCGACCCCCATCGGTCTCAAGTGAGGTTCTGCAGACCCTCGTCTAGGCCGCTGCAATGTCTTTTAAAAAAAAAATATTTCTAGCCTTTTTTTGAATTTTTCAGCATATTTATCAAATTATGTTAAATAAAAAATTTGAATATTAAAAATAATGCCACAACGGACCTCTGACAAGCCATGTCAGCAAAAAATATTAATAAAAGGGTGCCAAGTTAGATTTTCGGCGGAGCAAATCGGACTTGGCACGATTGTTTTTCAAAAAACTTGGCACTAATGTGATCCGATTGAAACTTTTGGCACCAAAATGATCTACATACACAACTTTTGGCACTAAAAGTGTATTTTCCCCTTTTGTAGATGATTGTACTCGATCTTGCTATGTTCATTTGTTAACTAACAAAGATGAGGCTATATGAATATTTATCAAGTATAACGAAAAAGTACAATTTTAGTGCCAAAAGTTATGTACGGAGACCATTTTAGTGCCAAAAGTTTCAAATAGATCACTTTAGTGCCAAGTCGGAAATAAAATGATCACTTTAATGCCAAAAGTCTCAAATGGATCAATTTAGTGCCAACTTTTTTTTAAAAATGACCACTTAAGTGCCAACTTATTTTAGAAACGATCACTTCAGTGCTAATTCCAATTTAAACTGACGTGGCTCACCGAAAATTCGACACGTGTCATTTTTATTATTATTTAAGCTAACGCGACACATTAGAGTTGGCACTGAAGTGATCATTTTTAAAAGAAGTTGGCACTTAAGTGGTCGTTTTTTAAAAAAATTGGCACTAAAGTGATTCGTTTGAAACTTTTGGCACTGAAGTGATCTCCGTACATAACTTTTAGCACTAAAAATGTACTTTTGCCCAGTATAACAATAAGATTGAGAATCAACTTAATAGACGAATTAAAGTGCTTATGTATGACAGAGAAGGAGAATATAGTTCTTCCAATTCAAAGGAGTTGTGTGCTAGTTTGGTGATAATTCTCCAAATGAATGCATCTTATACTCTACAGCAAAATGAAATTGCTGAACAAAAGAATAGAACTCTGAAGAAGATGGCTAACGCTATGCTCTTAAGTTCTAGTTTACCTCAAAACTTGTGCGGGGGGGGAGGCAGTACTAACTGAGAACTATATTCTTAATAAAATACTCCACAAGAAAATGGGCAAGACTCCATATGAGTTATGGAATGGAAGGCTACCATACTATAATTATTTGAAAGTGTGGGGTGCCTAGTCCAGGTGGCGATTCCTCTTCCTAAACAAATTCGATTGGGACCTAAAATGGTGGATTGCATATTCATTGGTTATGCTCAAAATAGCAGTGCATACAAATTTTTGTTCACAAATATGAAAATGTGAAAAACCATGCCAATACTATCTTAGAATCAATGGATGCTGAATTCTTTGAGGATATATATCATGTGAAAAGAAATCAGGGTAAACCTTCTCATAAGAGATTCAAAAATTCAGAATTTGAGAATGATGAAGCTGAGGCCGAGGATGCTGAACTTTGAAGGAGCAACAGGTTGCTTTCGAACATGACTTTCTAACGTACATGTTGGAAGGTGAGCCTAAAAAATTCAAAGGGGCAATGTCATCTCCAGATGCTCCTTTCTGGAAAGAAGTTGTTGACAATGAAATTGATTATATCCAAGTAACCATACTTGGGAATTAGTTGATCTTCCATATGAAAATAAATCAATTGGATGCAAATGAATATTTAAGAAGAAGCGTAAAACTGATGGTTCCATTGATAAGTACAAAGCATGGCTTGTTGGCAAAGAGTTTAGACAGAAGGAGTGTCTGGACTACTTTGATACTTATTCACTAGTAACAAGAATAACATCGATTAGGATGTTTTTGCTATAGTTTCGCTATACAATTTGCAGGTATATCAGATGGATGTGAAAACTACATTCTTGAATGGTAATCTCAATGAGGAAATTTATATGAAACAACATGAAGGATTCAAGGTCAAAAGACAAGAACACAAAGTGTGTAGACTTATCAAGTAATTGTATGGACTTAAAAAAGCTCCTAAACAATGGCATGAAGAGTTTGACCATGTGATGATCCAGAATGGGTATAGAATCAATGAATGTGACAAATGTGTGTACACTAGCGCGATCGTATGTAATTTGTACTTCCGCATGCTCATAACAACTAGTTACTAAAAAGAAAAAAAAATCACATGTCACACGTGACGTTCTGAGGGCGTCACAACATCAAAGTTTCTTTTACATGGATATTACCTTAATGATAAACATCTTGTGCATGTAGCGGAAAGTAAAGCATAAGACTTGTAGTTTAATCCAATAAGCACTGATATAATAAAGACATTCAAATAAATAGCATAAAGCTTACGATGAAATTGAAATGTGACAGTTGATATTACAAATGAATTCTTTCCAATAAATACTAATATGATATGCACATTAAAACAAATAGCATACAACTTAACATGAAAAAGTAAACTAACGGTTGATGTAAATAATGATTTTTGTTGTTGTTGACTAATATGAAATTGATCTAGATTTATAAATATTACAGGGCTAATATAATGAAAAACCGTAAACTAGTACACCTGTGACAAATTTACTCTAAACTAATTTTTTTAACCCCAAACTAATTTTCTAACCACAAAAATCCTAATTGGTATACATTTGACAAATTTACCCTCCATTGATTTTTGGTAAATTTTACTGTCAAATTGCTGATTTGGATATGAAACAGTTGGCGGGTGTACCAGTTTGGGGTTTTTACGCTCCGTTTTTGTCACGTGTGTACCAATTTGAAATTTGTTGCGGTAATAACTTAATTTAACAGAAATTAATGGAGCATAAATTTGTCACATGTGTATCAATTTGGGATATTTGGTGGTTAAACAATTATTTTGGGTAAATTTGACGCATGTGTACCAATTTAAGATTTGTTGTGATATTAACCCAAAATTATATAAGTCTTATATCGTTTGATTATATTATATAACCAAAATCAGATTTGAATAAGTAAATTCTTGAATCTATGCAATGTGCCAGTCTTTACTAGTAAGTCAATAGTTATAGGATTGCAAAATTTAACGGACCTCGGAACTAAACGATTAGGTCGGAAATGATAGAGTGTAGAAAGGGCAAACGGACACAAGAAATACCAAAACTTGTGTATGACACTTATTTCAGTACAAAAACATTTTTTGGATCAATAAGTGCCAAATTATTCGAAAATCGATCACTTAAGTGCCAACTCCGATATGCTTGATTAGAAATTCAACGTGGTCTTTTGTTTATTTATTAATATCTGAAGCCGATGCGGCTCGCTAGAGGTCTAGGCAGCACCTAAGGCATAAAACGATGTTATTTAACACATTTCCTCAGTTGTTTTATTTTTATTTTTTCCCCTTTTCCTTTGGCCATCGCCCAGCCGAAGGCTGGTAAGGGAGAGGTCGGCAAGGTCCGCCCTGCCTCTGGCCTGAAGTCGATTCGACGACTGACTAGAAGAAGAAGGGAGAAAATAAAATAAAAAAAGATATATAATATGTCACTTTAAAGAAAAAGAAAAAGAAATTAAATGCCGTCACGTAAAAAATTTAATTATAAATGCTTCATATACTTTTTTTGGCAGGAATTTCTCGTTGTTTGCACTAAAGTGGTCGTTTTTATCTGATTTGGCACCTAAGTGAGCTGACGAAAAGTTTTGACACTAAAGTGATCTCCTTGCACAAGTTTAGGCACTTCTAATGTACTTTTTCCGTGAAGAAATGCATCCCATAAAGGTAATTGACGACCCAACATAGATAGCATCTTCTTAAAATGTATATATATTTTCGGATAAAAATCGTAGCTTTTCCAGTTTGATTTAGCGAAAAAACTAGAGGTGAACATGGTTCCATGGTAAAACTTGGAACCTGAAATCTGGAATCGAACTAGTGAGATATGCAATGTAGGTTCAGATAACATAAATTGGAGAATCTGTTCCGACTGGTAGGTTTCGAGTTCCAGATAGGTGAAACCTGGAGTTTTTGATATGTTTTTGTGTTTTTCTTGAAATATATCTTTGTGTGATCCTGCAGTATTCCATGGTGTTCAATAATGAGTGTGTAATTTTAAATCACTAGTCCGAGCTTCTATTTCCGATGATTTTTATAATTGAGACTTTTAGATTGTTAATGTTTCATATTCATTTGTGTATCTAAATATGTGTTGTAATCAGCTATGAAGCATCGACACGCCGATCTCCTCAGCACGTCGGTGTTGGACACGGACACGCGTCCGACATGTGTTCGACACGTAGTCAACGCGTGTTGGAGGTCCGACACGTGATCAATGCCAGCAACACGCGGCGGACACGAAGTCGGTGAGGAAGGAGGGGGGGAACGCAGATCTCAAGCTGTGATATCAGGAAGAGAGGGGGAGGTGGATATCTGCAACTCACCATAAGAGATGAGGGCGAGAGTTAGCGACGATGATGGTGGATGGCGAAAACACCGTGAATCTGGAGGAAGGGAGGTAGCGAACGAGCCAACACTAGATCAAGCAGCGAGCATCCGAGCAGTAAATGGATTTTGTGTGCACCGGAGCGGAGAGCAAATGAGCGGCGGAGGTAGCGACGGAGGAGAAACGAGGCAGCCAAAATAACGGTGACTGTCGTTGCTTCGCTCACTTGGCAAGAAAGAGAGGCGAGGCGTGTGTTCAAAAAGAAAAGAGAGAGAACAGAGAGCTTGGGGAAGTGGCAAGACGAAAGATAGTGAAGAGAGAGAGAGGGGGGAAGTGCGAAATTTTTTCAAAAAGTAAATAGAGAGAAAAGAGAGAGAAAGAGCGCGCGCGCCAGGGAAGGAGCGGATCCCCTGCCTTACTTTTTCTAAGGCAGGGGGATCCCCACCCTTGATATAGGGGAAAAGCTATATCAAGGGTGGGGATAGAAAAAAGTAAGGCAGAGGATCCTCACCCGCAAGATAGAGGAAAGTGGAAAGAGGGCATGCGGCGTTGAGTGGTCTAGTCGAAGCAATAAATTCAAGTGATTTAATTTTTCATTTTGTTATTTATTTTTTTCCAAACTGGCTTAGGTTAAAATACAGTAGTATTTATGGTAGAAAATTTCTTTTTTATTATAAAAGTACCTTTTATAAATTCTCTATTTTTATAAAAAAATCATAGAAATAATAATTTATTTCACATAAAAATATATATTTAATATACAACGTGTCCTTAACGTGTCGGAAATTTCTATTTTTTAGAAATGACGTGTCGACGTATCGTGTCGTGTCGTGTCGTGTCGCGTATTAGTGTCAGTGCTACTTAGGTAATCAGTGAATTGTAGCAAGAAATGATGGTCATTAAAGATGATGATTTACTGCAATCGCTCAATTAAGAATATAGATAGAACTTGGGTAAACCATAAAATCGACCTTGGAATCCGTGATATGGTAGGTTCTAAATTCCATGGTATATATGGTAGGTTTCAAGTTCCAAAAAATGAGAAATCTGTTCCAACGAGTAGATTCTCGACGGTACCTGTACGAAACTTGGAGTTGCTCACCCCTAGAAAAAAAATACAAAAACCCTAAACTATGCATGTGACCCATTTACCCTAAAATTTTTATTGTGACATCAAAAACTTTAAACTTGTACCCGTGACATATTTACCCCAAAATTTTTGTTGGATACAAAAACCTCAAATTTATGCTCAGGTGACACGTTCACCCTAAATTATTTATTGGTGACAGAAAAAGTTTATAGGCATGTGGCACATTTACCATAAAAATATGACATAGAGATACAAATTTATGGTTTTTGCTGTTACAAGAAAAAGTTTGGGGTAAATGTGTTACGTGAGGTGCAAGCTTCGGGGGGTTTTTGTGTGTGTGTGCGCGTGTCATAAAATAAATTTGGAGCAAATATGTCACAGTGGGCATAGTTTATTATTTTTACTGGCTTTTTACCTTTGATTTATCATGAGAGACAATATCAGAAAAAGTAAATTAAATTGGTAACACAATAATTCTCTAATTTACAAAAGCTAGCATGACGGGCAATTAATCGAAGAGGCTAGAAGATGCTCGAGCATTGAGAAGGCATCCCCACATTAGCAACAAGACATTGATAAAATTGCTCACATAATTCTTTTTCCAACAAGATATCACTTAATTCGGCCATACAAAAACGCCTTGCGTTTTAACCAGAGACAAATAACCTAGGGTCCCGAATAAAAAAGACAGTGGCTAGATCCACAATTCCTACAATGCACATGATGAGCGTTAATCCTGCCAGGATTATAAGAAAAAAAAATCCTAATAAAGCGCGCTAAGAATCCCGAATAAATGGCTAGAAGTCTTGAGGACATTCTGTCTTCTCTTGAAGGTATTATTAGTCTCGTGTCTAGAGGTCGTGTGGACATCCCATCTTCTCCATCTAAAAGAATGTATAGGAGGAGACTCCTAGTTCTTTTAGATGGAAAAGATGTATTGTCCTCGGGACTGCTTCTAGACATTGCAGCCTATGGCCTTCAAATGAAGAACATCATGTTCTCCACATCAGCGTGCAGCTTGCAGAATCGCTCTTCATTCGAACCAGTCGATGAGAACGATGAGGATGCCATCGAGGAGAGTGAAGATGCCCTCGAACTGGGAGAATGCTCCATCACCGCTTCGTGATACAACCTTCCTCTGTAGGCGGCGAGATCAGCATAGTAGACGGGTGTGACCAGAGACACTGGTTTGGTGCATCGAGCAAAGGTAAAGCATAAGCTGTAAATCAACTTCTCCAAGTGGTCGGAGCTAAACCCGTGTTCGTCCCAGAGGACATGGTAATGGGTCGGCTTGCTCGTCCCGAGGCCGCCATAGTGGCTGCACAGATAGAAGTCGAATTCGAAAGGATGCACGACTGTTGTGTCCACGACTGTCCCTGGTGGCACGTTGCCCGTGGGACCCCCATCGACGTCTCTCTCGGGGAAAAGGCGAGTTTGGTGGCGCTTCTGAGCCACGATAATTGTGATGGTTGGCCTGTAATCTTTCTCGGAGAAAGTCTTCTTCAGATCCTGCAACTCTTGATTCAGAACCATATCAAATTGGCTTTCGCTTACGCCGTCGCGAAACAATACGAGTTTCCCGGGCCTAACTCGATTCAGACGGGCGTATGTCTCGACGAGCTCAAGGCACATCTCCCCAATGTTGACAATTTTCTCTTGCCGATGGAGCTGAGGTCGCACCCTTGCAGCATAGCGATTGGCAGCAGGCCAATTGACAGTACCAACAACAGCAGCAAATGATGGACTAATCGTGTCACGGGATGCGGGATGGTTGACATCGGCACCAAGGAACATCACATGCCCCTCGCCGTCCATGTGTGGAAATCGATTGAATAGCTCTACATTGCTGCCCCCAAGCTTGGCATTGATCTTGAGGGCCAGATTAGCAAGAAACTGATCGTTTGCTTTATTGGCATGCACGGAAAGGCAACATTGAGTAACTAATCCAACTCGAGTCTCACAGATCCATTTGAGGTGCTTGTAGCCCATGTCCCTCCTGGACATGACGCAAAGAAGGAATTGAGGACGCCATCTCCCGACTCTACAAGCGTGGTCATTGACATCCTCTAGCAGCTCAGTCAATCTAGCCACATTGGAGAACATGCTCATCGCAGCATCTTGATAAAAGAGCGGTTCTTCCATGCAAATTCCCAAGTTTCTGCATCGGCTGATAAGCTTTTGGATGAACAGCTTACAGTTAAGCCGATTCCGGTCCGACGCGCTGAAGTCGATGATGACCCATCTTTCAACCCGCTTCCCATCCACTACCGATTTCCCGATCAGATTCCAATGGCATTTCTCTTTGTCAACTTCTATCTTGATCATCTTGCCATTGGGAGTGGCCAGCTTCAACTCGGGAGGTCTGATGACACGTCCCACCACTTTTGTCATGTTCATGTCGACTTCAATTCCAAAGTTTTTGCTAACGTCTCTGCAACAACGTAAGAGCAGTATAAAAAAAAAAAAACGAAAAACAAAATCAAAAGGATGATGAAGCCTCATGTGCATAACCACATTAATTGTTTTGATCCGCAGGTCAAGTTTGGACAGAGGCAGTGATGGGGATACACATTTAGAGCAAAGAACAAGTGTTGCATACCCGCACGGTCCGTTGCTCGACCTGATCATGTCGCAGATGGACTTCTTTCTGATATGCGGGGGAGGCAAGGAAAGTTTTTTCAGCACGAAGGCGGCGTCTCTATCCAAGTTCTCCTTCGGATAACTCTGCCCCTCGACCAACACATCGGCACATAATTTTTCTTGCTGTTCTTGCTAAAATCCAAGCAAGGAATGTCCTTGCACTTAACCTCGATTTTGTACTTCTCCGAGAAGTAGTTCAGCAAGTTGATCTTCTTCATCTTGCCCTCAGAGCTCCCGCAGCTGAAAGATATCGAGCGTGCGGTCTCTTTGGTCAGCCTCACGACGATATAGTTCTGCTTGGTCCTGCGGTGGGTCATTGTCACCTTCACCCCCTTCAAGGCCTGCTCGACTTCCCTCCTGTACCTTGCAAACTGGCCGATATTGAATCCACGTATGTGCTCCTTCAGGAAATCGATGACCGACATCCTCTTTCGGAAGGCAATGACTGAGTAATCGAGAGACAGTGCGAGGCCTTGGGAGGTAAGCTTCAAGCTGTGTTGGAATCCCTGGAACGCCGCGACGCCGCACTTGAGGTCGTCTTCCTCGTGATACTCGAGGGGATAGAAGTGTCGGCCAACCGAGATCATGTGTCTCGTGGGGTTCTCCTTCATCGCCAAATCCATGCCCTGCAATATGTCGCGCGGGATCGACCGCAAGTTCCCAGCCAAGTAGTCCTTCAACTTACGGAGCTTGAGCTCGTTCACGAGCGTGATGGTGCATCGGAACGAGGAGTCCTCGCTGTCTTCCCTGGAAAATATCTTCACGTTGTATGTGCCGCAAGGCAGCAGGATCGCACTAAAGATGTTCTTCTCGCCGTCATAAGCAGTCATGGATAAAGGAAACTGCATGCGGTTGTCGGAGAATAACTTCTCCTTGATCTGAGATAAAGTGGCTTTTGATAGCCTCACGGGTTGGCCGTGCCTCGCCGGCGCCTCCGGCTTGATGTCGACATCATAGTGCCTTATGATGGTTTCCGGATTGAAGGTGATGGGAAAGTTGTTGACAAGAATCCTGACATGCCGAGCAGCCAACGAGCCACCTTTGTCGGGGCGTCTGACGGGGCAAATCTTATCCCCATGTCCTCGGGAAATCAGATTAGACTCCGGCTGGACGGCAATATGCTGAAGATCTGTTGAGGGAATATAAATTTGACGGTACACATTAGCTTCAGTCACTTTGTCAGAGGTACCGTAAAAAAAAAAAAAATCAGCAGGTATGCACCAATTTGCAGATTATTATCCAGAAAAAAAGGATGAAACTCATGACTTTTTTTTTAATCGCAATGACGTCTGAGCGATTAACTATTGAAAGCCCGGCAATTTAGATGCAGCGATTACGCACCGGAAATATTATGAGTAATATGTGAATTGAATGGAAAATGACATGATTCGTACGCACAGAAAAATGCAGAAAGAAAGCATTTCCCATGTCACTCAGAAAATGCGATCAAAAGCACCTGAGTTTCAGGCCATTTGGCCCACTTCCTCTTTCCAAAGCAAGTCAATCAATATTCAGTGAGGTATGGCACCGCGAGGTTAACCATGATGAGGCGAACTTATACGCACCGTCTATAGACTCGGGCTCCGGATACATTGAGGCATCATATCCAGGATGACCAGCGTCCGTATCCATAGGTGACGGACTCTTATCTCTATCATGAGATTCTCGGAAAGTGTTCCTCTCGTCTCCACGACCACCCCTTGTGCGTCGGTGTTCTCGCTCATAGTTGTGATGGCAAGGACGACGATTCCTATTCTGGTTTCTTTCTTCCTTCTCTTGATTCCTGTCGCGTTCTCTCCGACGGTTTCCATGTCTGTCCATGACGTCTCTCTAATTGGGGTTCGGGTTAATGGTTATACGAGTTAAGGACGGAGTGCTTTTAAGACCAGAGAGGGGCGACTGTACTACTGGAATGGAAACCAAAAAGAGATGAAGAAAGGCGAGGAGATGTGCAACAAGAAAGGTTAAAGCAGTACGAAAGAGAGAGGTCATGGATGCTAGGAATTTTCGCGGCGGTGAGAGCGAGAGAGATTAAGCGGTTTTAGGAAAAGGGCCAAGGCAGCTACGGCAGAATCGATGTGTCATCACCAATATAAGATATCCTATTGAATTTTCACATGAAAAGTAGAAATGAAAGCAAACACCGAACTTGGAACTGTTGTTATTGCATTGTCCATTAGTAGATTGTCCCACTCTGGTGGATTGACATGCACGAACCAGTAGTATATTCAGCAGATCTACCAGCCCAAGTACGTTGATTGGAGATATCTACCTTGAGGCCCCAAAGATTGGAATGAAAGATCCAGGACAAAAAAACAATAGAGAGAGGGGTGAGGATGGCATCAATCTAGCGAAAATCCTAAATTGGCGCTCCTATGGAAAATTTATTCTTTGTTACTTTCCGTTTACCGTCAAATTGCTGAAGTTAGATGACACGTGGTAATTGACATGTGTACTAGTTTAGGGTTTTTACCCTCTGTTTGTCGCAGGTGTATCGGTTTGATTTTTTTTTATGGTATTAAATCAATTTAACAGAAACTAATGGATGGTAAATTTGTTATAGATGTACAAACTAGTTTGGGTTGCATTTGCCACATGTATACCAATTTTGGATTGTTGTGATAAACTTGCTATTCAGATTCGCACCATTATCTGTGATTATAACCTCAGGGGCTCCATATCGAGCAATTAAATCTCGTCCGATGAACTTTACCACATTTCGGGACGTGACCGTTGAATATGATGTCGCCTCAATCCACTTGGAAAAATAATCAATTGCCACCAGAATGAACCGATGTCCATTGGAAGCTTTAGGGTTGATCGGGCCAATCACATCTATTCCCCACATGGAAAACGGCCAAGGCTCGGATAACTGATGCAACTCGTTTGGAGGGACATTGATCTTGTCACCATGAATCTGGCATTTATGGCAACTTCTGACATGCTGTATATAATCATTTTCTAAGGTGAGCCAATAATAGCCCAGCCTCATGATCTTCCTTGCTAGCATATGGCCGTTCATGTGAGGGCCACAGACGCCTTCATGCATTTCTGCCATTAAACGAATCGCTTCAGTCGCATCAACACACCTCAGTAGGACCGAATTGAAAGACCTTTTATAAAGATTTTCTCCGCTCAGGAAGAACTTTGAAGCCATCTTCCTTATATATTTCTGGTCTGAAACCGTACTATTCTCAGGAAACTTCTGCTCCTGGATATACATCTTGATATCCTGATACTAGGGTTTTCTATTTGACTCATCCGCCACAACCATGTAGTAGGCCGACTGTCTTAAGACTTCGAACTTTAGTGGTTCGACTTCTAATCCCTCCGTGACATGCAACATTGATGCCAGAGTGGCCAAAGCGTCTGCAAATTGATTTTGAGTTCTAGACAAATATTCAAACGTGATATCCGTAAAACTTTCCATCAATTCGTCTAAATACTCATGATAGGGCAGCAGCTTTGAATCTCGCGTCTTCCATTTACCAACTGTCTGGAGAATAATTAAGACTGAGTCTCCAAACACCTTGAGCTTAGATATTCCCATTTCTATCGCCGCTTGTAGACCAAGAATACAAGTTTCGTATTCGGCGATGTTATTAGTGCAAGGGAACACCAATTTTACTGCTACTGGATAATGTTGACCTCTAGGAGATATCAGGACTGCTCCCGTGCCGGACCCTGACAAGTTTACTGCTCCATCAAAGTACATTGTCCAAACATAATCTTCGACCGCCATAATTCGATCTTCAGGTCGATAAAGATCATCACCTTGCCTCGGATTCTCTGCTAGAACATCTGCTATAACTCTTCATTTCACCGATTTCTGAGGCAAATATCGAATGTCAAATTCGGAAATGAGAATTTGCCACTTGGCAAGTTTGCCAACCAATGCAGGCTGATTCAGGAGATATTTAATGGGATCGCACTCCATCACCAAAAGGATTTGGTAATGCAGAGTGTATTTTCGCAGCCTGTGTAACACCCATACCAATGCTGCGCACGTCTTTTCAGCCTTTGAGTAATTTAATTCGGAGCCCGTGAATTTCTTGCTCAAATAATAGATGGCCCGTTCTTTAGCATCTCCCTGACTTTCTTGGGCTAGCAAGGCTCCAAGTGACTCACTGTTTATTGTGAGGTAGAGAATCAACGGTTGCCCCGGTGTGGGTGGCACAAAGATAGGTGGATTCATAAGATGCTGCTTCAACTTCTCAAACGCTTCCTCACATTATTCATCCCATCTAATAAGTGCATTCTTTTTCAGGAACTTGAGAAAGGGTTTGGCGGTCTCTATCAACTGAGAGATGAATCGAAAAATATAGTTCAATCTTCCCATGAGACTCCTAACCTCCTTCGCCGTGGTCGGTGGTTTCAATTCGCAGATTGCCTTAGCCTTCGATGGATCAATCTCGATACCTCGGTTGCTGACAATGAAACCGAGCAATTTGCCACTGCTAGCCCCAAAAACACACTTCGCTGGGTTGAGGCGCAATTTGAACTTCCTAAGTCGCTCAAATAGCTTAAATCAGAGTCTGGACATGGTCTTCCCCTTTCCGGGTCTTGGCAATCATATCATCCACATATACCTCTAACTCATTATGAATCAGGTCATGAAATAAAGTCACCATGGCCCGTTGATATGTTGCCTCGACATTCTTCAATCCAAAAGGCATCACCTTGTACTGAAATAATCCCTATGGGGTAGTGAAAGTGGTTTTATTCTTATCATTTTCGTTCATCAGAATCTGGTTGTACCTTGAGAAGCCATCCATGAAAGAAAACAGCTCGAATCCAGCTGTGCTGTCCACTAGAACATCGATATGTGGGAGGGGAAAATTATCCTTCGGGCTGGCCTTATTCAAGTCCCGGTAGTCTACACAAAGTCGAACTCGACCATCCTTCTTCATCACTGGAACGATGTTGGCAATCCAGTCTTGGTATTGAGAAGTCTCAATGAATCCCACGTCTAGGAGTTTCACAACCTCATCTTTGATCTTATTTTCCAACTCTGGTCTAGCTCTTCGTTTCTTCTGTGCTACTGGATCATAAGATGGGCTGAGCGGAAGACAGTGTTCAACAATCGAGCGATCGAGCCCTGGCATATCTGCGTAGGACCATGCAAAGATATCTTGGTAATCCTTCAGGAGTTGAATCAACCGTCTAGCTGTGTCATCAGGAAGGTTTGCCCCAATCTTGACTTCCTTAAGGTTTTCTTCATTTCCTAGATTGATAGACAGGGCCTCATCTCCGGTCAACGGCTTGACCGTTTCATGTTCCTCGAATTCCCGACGTATTTCTTCGTATTTGGGGTCGAATTCATCGAGGTCATAAACTCCAGAATCCATTAGATCTCCCACCACATCCCTGAAACATAAAGTAGGGAATTCAGAAAAACAAACAGAGTTTAAAGATGTATGCCCTATCGTTTTCGGATGCAATTTTTTTTTGGAAAATGCTTCTTCTTGGTTTTTTCTGTTTTTCTTTCTGAAAAATTTATTTTACAAAAAATTTGAAACGAGAATCTTTAAAAAAGCCCAACCCTCGGTATCTTACCATTGACGACAATTTGTTTGACCGTTGGTTATTGTCATTGGGTTGGTTTTGGGTACTTCGACAAGATCCCAAAATGATGGATAATTTTGTTTTTTTTTGTAATTTTATTGATCTTCAAAATCAATTCATTACATTTATTGATTGAAAAGTGCAATACTGAAGAGAAAAGTCCTAACAATAACCGAAATGACTGAAATTAAAAGAAAGCTGGAAATATTTCACGCGTGGGGTAACATAGACTAGTTACTCTGAATCTAATCCCTCCAATGGATCGTCTTCAGAGTGAACATTGTTCGAAGGCCTCGGTGGTCTGTGTTCCAGGTAGGGCTCTTCTTTAGGGGTCCCATCTATCTTCATAAGGTCTTCAAGCACAGCTCCCACGGTCATGTCACCAAACCATTCAGCCAGGTTAGGTATCTCACCCTCCACATCCAGTTCCATGGGCTCTACTTTGGCGACCTGCTCCTTCATTGGAACGTGGAATACAATCATCAAATCGTCCTGATACTTGGACAACTCATCATATCCTCCGACCACCCCACCAGATCGGAAAGTGACGTATAGGGGCTGTGGCTGAGAACTATCTTCTTGCTTGCCAAGTCCTTTCACTACCTGCTTGCCATGTCTCCGTCCCGGATAACCAAGGCCCGCCTTATGATTTTAACCTTTAAGCTCAACAGGGGTGCGGATTCCTTGGCTATGTCTTCCCAGTCCCATGCCGGGTTGATAGCCATTCCCTACCATTACTTTGGTCACCATAACGAAGTGGCCGACACCTCAGGAGTTGGTAAGGGACTCTCAGGAGAGGCATGTATGGTCTGTATTAGCTCGAACGCGTGATACGAGCTCTCTTCATTTCCGGTCGGCTCCACGTAGGGAATGGCTGTCTCGTTATAGATCTGATGGTCTTCCTCACCAAACACCGTCACTAGCTTCTTCTCGACCACAAATTTAATCTTCTGATAGAGGCTCGAAGGTACGGCGCCTGCATTGTGGATCCAAGGCTGTCCAAGTAGAAGATTGAATGCAGAGGGGATATCCAGGATTTGAAACAAAATGTCAAATGTTGATGGTCCGATGAGGATATCCAGATTTATCTGTCCCAGAACGTCTTTCTTCATCCCGTCAAAGGCTCTGCCATGGGCCTTTGCCGACTGCATTCTAGCCAAGTCCACTCCCAATCGGTTCAAGGTGGCCAATGGGCATATATTCAATGCCGAACCGTTATCAATGAGGACTCGAGACACAAAGGTCTGTTTGTGCTTCACGGTAATATGCAGGGCTTTGTTATGGCCTGACCTTCTGCAGGAATCTCATCGTTCGCGAAAGCTACTTGATCCTTCAACAGGACCGCCCCGACAAATCCTTCCAGCTTCTTTTGGTCGATGTCCTCAAGGACGTGAACCTGCGCCAGGACCTTCTTTAACGCCTCCTGATGCTTAGGTGGGGTTTGCAACAATTCGAGTAGAGAGACTTGAGCTGGCGCCTTCCTCAGCTGATCTACAATGTTGTATTCTCTAGTCTTAATGACCGCGAGAAACTCCTTACCTTCCTTCTCTTCGACCAGTTTAGCCGGCTTGTCTTCATTGTAGGTCCGTCCTGACCTAGTTATAAGAGCTAAGTCATAGGACCAAGGGACTGCCCGACCATCTGAATATGGGAAAGGTTGTGAGGTGGTAATCATCAGGTTCTCGTTCACCACCAGTCCCAGATCATCATCTGATGCGTCTTGTAGAGGGGGTGTATCTGCTAACTCCGGATCTACTTGAGCTTCTATTTCAATCTCCTCGATGGGAACCGCTATTTCAGGTGGGGATGTAGCCAATGCCGCCAGCTCCTGTTCCCAGTCAATAACCATCTCAGAGATGGTAGTTATCAATCCAAACTAGTTCATCCGAACCACCAAGCCATCTCTGATCAACTTAGTAAACATCTCCTCCAACTGAGTTGAGGTCACCACTTCTTCTGTTTGACAATAACCCGCCCTGATTAGGGCGACAAGAGCTTCAGCAGCCTTGACTTTAAATGGACCTGCTGTGCTAATTTCCTCTCCTAAAATAGCATTGATGGCCCCGGAATGTTCAGGTAGGGGATTCTTCTACACGTTTGGCTGCTTGTTGGGTAGCGAGATTGCCCCAGTCTCAATCAAATCCTGAATACGATTTTTCAAGATGAAACAATTGTTTGTGTCGTGGCCTACTTCCCCACGATGATAATCATACTTCTTACTCGGGTCATACCATTTTGCGTTTGACGTGTTCGCTCTCATTGGCTCTATAGTTAAGAGCCCTTTCTTTTGTAGGATGGCCCAAATACTCATGCACATTTTGTCTGCTTTCTGATTGTATTATAAATTCATCACTGAATTTTTCAATCAGGAGATTTGTTTGGTCAATTGATGTTGATCATTTTGAATGACGAATGCCAGGCGACGAAAGGCAAGCCATTTCCATACATGTCCTGTATCATATCCCTAGTGACTAATTGTGAAGAGTTCCATGCTTACAAGGTGAAAGGGTATCTTGCGAAAAGTATGACGACCAAGATGATGTGAGGCATTTCATTTCCTCTATCCAAACACTACAGGTTGCCCTTTGCTAAACTCCTTTGAACGGTGGTTTCGTTTTCATACCCCTGTCAGGAACAACCCCACATTGGGGCAAATTTCAGAAAATTCAAAACATGAGTAGAATTTTCTTGCTTTCACTTGTATCAATCTTCAAGTGTATTTATCGGATGCGAATTCTATGTTAGCTCAAGTGCTTTAGATATGATGAAGAGCATTTCATTTCTATACCCATACACACTCATCCCTTTGGTTTAGAATAGTCCCCAGTGGACTCGCTAGTCTGTCGCGACCCTCTCGAGGCGGGATGTACGGGCTCTCGAGAGTTAATGGGCCGCCCGATCTAAGCCTGATGGGACGCTGGCCTCTCCCAAGGTCCATTACCCAAATCGTAACTGCTGGATATGCGTGGTCGACCTTCAGTGCGGTCTGGTGGCATGTGATATGTGTACATGCCAAGGAGTCGCCACCAATCGTTTCGTGTAGGGTACGATCGGAAATCCTATCGAATAGTTGGGAGCGATCTATTCGATTCTGCGGAAACCAGAGAAGTGGGATCGGGGACTTAGTTACGCCAACTGTCAGAGTCGACGTCCTTTCGGTACCTAAGTTGAGCGGTTTATCTAACCTTAAGATTCATGCAGACGAGTGGGGTACGGATCCTAAATCTAGGAGTTCATGCAAATGGGAATGACTACCCTATCACTCACAATCAACATAAATAAATACGAAAATCAAGGATCCAATACATGCGGATAAAACACATGAAATTAGCATGTCATCCCTAATGAGGCCCTATTAGCCTAGAGAAGTATCAGTCAAGACTTAGGAGTGATTTGGACAAGATTCACCCATGAGGGGGGCAGAATCATAATTTTGAGAAATTTGGGGACAATTAGCCATAAAAGGGAAGAAATGTCATTTCAGATGAAATATGAAGTCAAAATAGGGTAGAAATGGGATTGGTTATCAAATCCTTCAATTTCCTATTTTTCGAGAATTTCCATAATTCTTCAATCTCGTCATTTTGGACAGAGATGAGAATTGAAAATCTCAAATATTAGTGTTGGTCACCCACATGACCCAAACCCTAACATCAAGCAATTTTCAAGACTCGATTGGAATAGGAAAGACAATTTACCATTTGAGGGGTAAATTCGTCATTTCAGGGAAAATGATGAAATTTGAAAGCCTTAACAAGAGGATTCGCCACCTAACTGGCCCTATCCTAGTTTAAGCATTTTCAACCTATCTCAAATACAAGGCAGGGACGAATTACCCTTAAAGGGCATTGTCGTCAATTTCCAGATATAACATATGAGAAATCCCAAAAATAGGATTGACCAGTTGTCTGTGGTCAATCCTCGATTTTTGGGGATTTCTGGAGTGTCTAGAAATTTCTTACAAATTTTTTGGTATTTTCTAGAATTTCCTAGCATTTTTCCGATTTTTTTTTAAAATCATTTTCTAATTTTTTTTATTAAAAAAGTGTTTTGGACCGGGTCGACCAGACCCACTCGGGTCAGAACCCGGCCCAGACCCGGACCCATGGAACCTAAGCACCAAAACGACGTCGTTTCTGTCATTTTTTATTTTCGGATTAATCGGACTCGATCCGACGGTTCTCATTGAGCCGCGTGGCTAATCCACGAACGTCGGATCTGATTACTAAAACCTACGGTCTAGATTAAGCGAAGACTCGACCAGGGCCGTCCGATTGTCCTATTGAAATCTACGGCCAGGATTATAACCTGAGACTTGATCTGAGCCGTTCAATCTTACTATCCTAAACGACGTCGCCTACTCATTAACCCATGTGACACCATTTCGATTGAATTTGATTTTTCGACTTAAAATATTTTTGAATTATCCTAATTTCTAATCGGACGGTCGTTATGAAATGGACTCGATTAACCTAGACCGTCCGATCTACGCTGACTCGCCCTAACAGACTAACGGTCGAGCTGACTCGACATCCACGTGGACCAATGGCCAACTGCCACCTAAGCTTTGACTCGCTGACTATGCCACGTCAGCTTCGTCTTCAACCTCGCGACTGTCTCCGAATGGACGGCTACAAGACTCCGGCGATGATCCAACGGTGGAATCTCAACAGAATTGAGCGAAACCGGCGGCAATCGACTCGTTTCAGGTTCGTGCATAGCATATCGTAAAATCGCATGACTACACCCATAGGATCGAACGCGGTGAAGCTCGAACCAGTACGTACATAGCTACTTTAATCATGCGATTCATGGCATTTTAGGCTAATTCATCAACACAAGAACATCATTCAATGTTCGGAAGACTTACCTCAAGCTCCGATTGAGCTCGCACGACCCAGATTTGGCTGGGCAACTATGGACGGCGGTCGGCAATAGAGGCTATGTTTGAAGACTCGATTCGAGATATTCGGACGAAATCGATGCAAAATGAAGATGCAATGATGGTCAGTGATGTCCAAGGAATGAAACGCATACACTAATTGCAAGAATGATCAAGAAATATATGGGTCGCCATTAACACACAGTGAGAAGCTCGGAAGTCTATCTCACCTGTTTTCGCGGTCGTAGCATGCGCGGTCGGCAGCGATCGCTTCCTGGGAGTCAGGGCAACCTCCTCACAACACTCACCGACTTTGGTTTGGCTTGGAAGTGGCCCTACCCACGCCTCACAATTCGAGCACGAGCCCTCGAGAATGGTGGTTGGAGGGCGAACTCTTAGTCGCTTTCTCTCCATATCTCTCTCGATTCAGTTTCTTCTTCTTCAACCGAATTCACTCACTGCTTGCTTCGCGAAGGTCCATCGGCTTATATCCGTCTTTGAAATTTTTGGCGCCGAATGGGGGTGACCAACTGACTCGAATTTGCAGGTGTAGTCACGTGCTTTTAGGTCCAAACGGTGTCGGGGAGGATGGGCATTCCGTCTAACTCCGTTTGGTCCTCCGACGAGCTCCATCTCATGCGAATTTGGCACGAATTTGGTCTGAGTTTGGTGATTGTTGACTTTTGTAGGTACCGCAGCTTTAACCGGCTGATTACCTTCTCCTCCGGCGACGTCGGACGGTGCCGTTGGTGTCAATGACGGGGGAAGATGAGAGGAACAAAACGCCCACCATTCCCCTTTCAATTAATCGCGAATTGCCCTTCAATTTCTTGATCAAAATTGAGCCGAGGACTGTTCATTCGTGCGGGGTCTGAGGAAGAAGATGACACTGTTCTAGACCGGTTCGACCGGTCCAACCGGCGGTCAGACCAGTCTGAACCGGTTCTGAATTGGGATTTTCAAAATTAACCTAAATTGGTGGGGAATTTTTGCAATTAAACCTCAGAATCGAATTTAGGGCATGAATTTTATCTAAAAATGTGGTTTTGCTCAAAAGTTCATATCAATTTCAACAAAAACCCCAAATTTTCATTTAATTGTAAATTGAGGAATTGTGCAATTGAAGGTTCCAATGATCAAATTGGACCAAATAAAAATATGCCAATCGATTCTAAATGATGAAAACCATTGGGTAGTATGTTTAATTTGCAATGATAGTCCTTGAATTGAAAGTAATTTCAAATATGCCCAATTTCAAGGACTAAAATGCAATTAAGTATGCCCTTTTGTCAAATTCATGCAATTGAGCAATTTGTGCAAATAATTGGGCTAAATTGCAATAAGGAGCAATTAGATTGAATGTCAAGATCCTAGAAAATGCCAAAATTGCAAATTAAAAGACTCAATCGACATTTTTTTACCAAATTCAATAATATGTGTTACAAAGGAACATGTAAAATTGAATCTAATTTTGGACTTTTTATGAGGTCAAAAAGATAAGGGATTTAAAATAAAGATATTGGCTATTTTTCCATATTTTTGTGACCTCAAATGCTATTTTTCTTGATTTTTCTAGTATTTTCCTAATTTCTGAAAATATTAAAAAATGCAAAAAATATGAAAAATTATTTTTTTTGTCAAAAATGGTTCCTTAGGCTTGGTCAAGGCCACCAAAGTTTATTTTGCAATTTTTTGACTTTTTATGAATTTTTCATGAATTTTCTAAGAAATAACCATAAAAAGGCTGATCCAAAATTAGGTGTCAACAGTTGCCCCTCTTTGAGATGAATCTCGCAAGAGGTTTCTCTCAAAGACAGGTGACACCTAAGTCTAGATCGACTCTACTGGGAAATAGAAAAATGGATCTTGACATCTCAATCTTTCTTGTCCCGTTGGTGAATGCTTTGCGTTATCTTTGCCGATGTGAGAGAAAGAGAGGCGGGATAGAGATGCTCACCTGTTACTTACCTGCCTGATGCTCGTGCGGCACGCGCGGTGTATAGCGAGGGCTCGTCTCTTGAGCGCCATAGGGTAGTTAAACTCTAGCATGTATGGTAGGTCGTACTAGAGTGGGCTTCCTATGTTTGACAGGAACCTGTGAATGACGCACCCGTTCTTCAGGGATTGTGAGTGGTTTTGATCCGTATGGTAGATCAAACCATGAATTGGATTCCTTTCTACTAGGAACCTATGGATGACGTACCCGTTCTATAGGGATTGTCAAACACTTTGATTCGTCAGGGGGATCAGGCCAGGAATAGGACTCCTCTCTGCTAGGAACCTATGGATGACGCACCCGTTCTGTAGGGATTGTCGAACATTTTGATCCGTCAGGGGGACCAGGCCGTAAATAGGACTCCTTTCTGCTAGGAACCTATGGATGACGCACTTGTTCTGTAGGGATTGTCGAACATTTTGATCCGTCAAGGGGATCAGGCCGTGAATAGGACTCCTATCTGCTAGGAACCTATGGATGACGCACCCGTTCTGTAGGGATTGTCGAATATTTTGACCCGTAAGGGGGATCAGGCCGTGAATAGGGCTCATCTTTACTAGGAACCTATGGATGACGCACCCGTTCTATAGGGATTGTCGAACATTTTACTGATCCTATATTCTAAGGAATTAACTAGGGTCTATACAAGTGAGGTGTACCTAACTCTTAGGTTTTACCAAATAGTCTACTCTGGGCTTAGGGGTTACCTAGAACCTTACAGACATCTGTTTCTAAAAAATGGTTCTTTGGATGTGCAAGGTGTTATTCTGGGATTTGGGGACTCCAAGTATCCTACAGAAAACTCAAACCTGCAAAAAATTTTGATAAGATTCTTCTGGGATCTAGGGATTATCTGAAATCTCACAGAAAGACGATCTTGAATACTGTCCTTTCGACATTGGAGGTGACATTCTGGGATAAGGGGACTCCAGGCATCCTGCAGAAAGCTCAAACCTATAAAACTGAAATCTCACTTAGAGATGATTCTGAAGATTGTCTTTTTGACATTGGAGGTGACATTTTGGGATCTGGAGACTCTAAGCATCCTGCAGAAAGCTCAAACCTGCAAAAATGAAATCTCATGAAGAGATGATTCTGAAGAGTGTCATTTTGACATAAGAGGTGACATTCTGGGATCTGGGGACTCCAGGCATCCTGTAGAAAATTCAAACCTGTGAAACTGAAATCTCATGAAGAGATGATTCCGAAGATTATCCTTTTGACATAAGAGGTGACATTCTGGGATCTGGGGACTCCAGGCATCCTGCAGAAAGCTCAAATCTGTAAAACTGAAATCTCATGTGGAGATGATTCTGAAGATTGTCCTTTTGACATTAGAGGATAAACATAATGTAGATAAAGGTTCATTTTAACCTATGCAATTATGTAAAATGACTTGGGATGCTAGAGATTTATTCAAAATATCTTCAAGCATGCGAGGATGATCAAGAACCCTTGTGAGGAAAATTCTTGAATCAAACAATTTGATGTTTTCAACCAAAGCTTCCTTTCGAGCATTCTAGTAGAGTATCTCTGTCAGAAAGGTCTTCTTACTAATTTTTTTGACTTGGTCTTTTCATAAAAAGAGCACTCGAATTTTCTAATACCATGTACCTGGATTTTCGGGACCGTTCGCAGCGCATACATTCAGATCAATCGGGAGGTCTTTACGGGACCGTAATGTTGGGCCTGGACATGGTTTCCGAAAGGGGACTCACTTTCTGAGTCAGGTTCTTTTGTCAACAAAATTTTCTTCATCTGCTCCGGGTTTACAAGTCAAGAACCCTGCAAAAATGAGAAAGAAATAATTTTGCTCGAACTTCTTCGAGCTAAGCTTAGACATTTAACCTTACATTAACCCAAATGCTTTAATCAGAAAAGACTTCACAGGGTTGTAATGGAGGTAGGTTTGGGGACTGAAAAAGAAAGGCTTGTTTTTGGCTCAGAACACGCGAATGGTCTAACATTGGTGATCACTGCAGATTTGCTGCCGATCCGGTACCTTGCGGTTCGAAAAGTGCCTCAGTTTTTTAGGTGCATCGGTAGCCTTTGGAGAACCTCTTTCTTGTGCTAGTGCGACGTCGACATTTGAATGCGACATAATCGGGAAGTGTCTTTCGTAGTCCAGCTCCCTTGAGATTTTCTTTTACAATCAGATCTCACTGGTGATCTTTATACACAGATATCATGCCATATTTTTGGCATTTACAAGATCAAACACACGATTCACAAGTGTGCAAATATTTGGAGGGGCATTGGCCTTGCTTTTATCAGGCACTTTGCTTTTTCTTGATGCCCAAGATTGGATTTTTCTCTCATTTTTTTTTGTTGAAATCCCAGCTTTTCCTTTCTTTTTGGAGTTAGAATTTTCAAATAAGTGGGCTAGATGTACAACTTTGAATCTTAGCACTCCGACATTAACCCAGGAATTTTTATCCTTCCTATTCTTTTGAAGTGAGGTCGTTTCTGCCTTGGGATATGCAATGATCACCAACGGGTTTGCGAAACGAATGTACAGGCTCAACTAGGCTGTTCAAAATATAAAAGAGTATAGGGTAGAGAAACGAATGCTTTTCGTCATCCTAAAGCACTTGAATTACCATAGAAGTTAAAATGACAAGCAACACACGAAGATTTATGCAAGTCTGAGCAAGAGAATTTCTAGCCATTTACCTCCTGATATCGCTGGACTTACTTCCAGTTGGCCCCAATGTGGGGTGGTTCTTGACAGGGGTAAAGAATGCAACCGTCGCTCAAATGGGTTATCAATGGTCACCTGTAGTGTTTAGGATGAGGAAATGAATGCCTCCGTCATCTTAATCAATGTAATCGATGCGAAGGGCCCTTATACCCTCAGATCTAGGCTTTCCTATTCTCATACTTCTCTCATCACTCGAGTGTATGTAGGACATGTTTGGATTATGTTTGCCTTTCATTTGGAAAAATATTCCTGCTAGATAGTCTAAGCAAGCTATGTTTTCGAAAAAATCACTTTGTTTTTCTCCAAGCATTTTATTCCACAGGGATTTCAAAGAAGCATCATGCATGCTCGTACCGTGCTTGGACATCCTCTGATTATGACAGGTGCGCAATAAATGTCATGAATTCATTTCTCAAAAGCAAGATTTATTTCTAAGTTCAGGCATGTGAATGTTCATTTTCTTGCTCTTTTCATCTTACAGAAGGTGTAAGAGATTTTACTGCGTTTGCCTTTCGTCTTCATCAGGCATTCCTGCATGTAGGATAGAATAGATATTCTTGTGAGTGAAAGGTGGCTTTACCTTTGATGGAACATATACATATCACCTGATACTTGGTGTTGAAGATCCTTATGTCCAGGGTTCCGTTTGGATGAGTCTAATTTTGAGTCCGCTTCTTGGAATCCTGCAAAACTGAACACATGCTAGTGTTTGCATGGATGCATGATATGCTTATGCAATGGCTATTATGGCGGTTCAGATCATTTCGGAACAAGCCAGATATTTCAACCTCTGATTTCATTTCAAGGATAATATTTCTTCACAGCATCTGAATTTACAGTGTACCCCAATTCTTCTTCTTCAAAATTTATAAGAATCAACGCTCCTCCTATGAGAATCTTCTTGACAATATAGGGGCCTTCGTAATTCGGGGTAAACTTGCCTTTCGGATGGACAGTATTTGGCAGAGTCTTCTTTACCACAAGGTCATTCTTTTCAAAATTTCTGGCTCTAACTTTTCGATTAAATGACTTGGCCACCCTCTTCTGGTAGCTTTGACCATGACAAATTGCTCTAAGACGCTTATCGTCTATCAAATTCAACTGTTCATATCTGTGCTCGGAGTATTCTGACTTAGAGAGTTTACCTTCCGATAAGATTCTTAAAGAGGGAACCTTTACTTCCATGGGCAGGACTGCTTCCATCCCGTATACCAGATTGTAGGGAGTTGCCCCTGTAGAAGTCCTAATCGAAGTTCGATATGCCATTAAGGCAAAGGGTAGCCTTTCATGCCAATCCCTATAGTTTTCTGCAGTTTTAGTCAAAATTCTCTTGATGTTCCTGTTGGCTGCTTCTACTGCCCCATTCATCTATGGGCGGTAAGGGGAAGAATTAAGATGTCGAACGCCAAAACGGTCCAGTAGATCATTGACAATCTTGTTGTTCAGATTGGATCAATTATCTGTAATGATCGCTTGAGGGGTACCATATCGAGATAATATGTCTCTTTTAATAAACCTTGCCACACTTCTTGCGGTGACATTCTTGTAAGAATTGGCCTCTATCCATTTTGTGAAGTAATCGATTGCTACCAAGATGAAGCGATGACCATTTGAAGCCGTTGGGTTAATAGGTCCTATCATGTCTATCCTCCACATAGAAAAATGCCAAGCTTCAGACATTTGATGTAGTTCATTCGGGGACGCATTAATTTTGTCGCCGTATACTTGACATTGGTGGCATGATCGGACATGTTGGTAGCAGTCTGATTCGATGGTCATCCAATAATAGCCAAGTAGCATGATCTTTCTAGCGAGAAGATGGCCATTCATATGGGGCCCACATATACCTTCATGGATCTCCTTCATGAGAATATTTGCTTCTTTAGCATTTACACACCTTAACAGAGTGGAGTCAAATGACCTTTTGTACAAGACTTGTCCACTGAGGAAGAACTTGCTGGCCATTTTGGTTATGTATCTCCGATCTCCCACCTGGCACCCTTTAGGAAACTCCCATTTTAAGAGATAATTCTTGATATCATAGTACCATGGATCTCCGTCGAATTATTCTTCTATCAACATATAATAGGCCGGCTTTTCAACTATGCCGATCCTTAGTGGTTCTATTTCCAACCCATCAGCTATTTGTAACATTGAGGCTAGTGTGACTAATGCATCTGCAAACTGGTTATGAGATCTTGACAAGTATTCAAATGACACATCTTTGAACTTAAGTGTCAACTCCTCAAGGTACTCATGATAAGGGATGAGTTTTGCGTCCTTCGTTTTCCACTCTCCATGTGTCTGTAAAATAATGAGCATGGAATCTCTATAAACTTGCACCCTAGGTATTTCCATGGAAATTGCTAATCGTAAGCCTAGAATACACGCCTCGTATTCTGAGATATTGTTGGTGCAAGAAAAAGTCATCTTCGCCGCAACAGGATAATGTTGATCATTTGGGGATATCAATACTGCCCCAGTGTCGGCTCCAGATAGGTTAACAGCACCATCAAAATACATAACCCACTTATCCTCCGCGAGGTTCAAAACTTGATCTTCTGTCTTTGTCTTTCCAGAAGACTTGCAACTTTGTGAGTTTTCTGCCAACATATCAGCTATGGCTATCCATTTTACTGATTTCTATGGAGAACACTTGATGTCAAATTCAGATAACATCACCTGCCATTTTACTAACTTCCCGATTAAAGCGGGCTTCTCTAGGAGATATTTGACAGGGTCATTTTCTGTCACCAGCTGAATATGATGATGTAGGGTATATTGTCTTAATCTGCGAAGTACCCATACAGTTGCTACATATGCCCTTTCAACAGGTATGTATTTTGTTTCAGACGAGGTGAATTTCTTGCTCAAGTAATAGATGGCTCTTTCTTTACCATTCATCGGGCTTGTTTGGACGAGTAAGGCTCCCAAAGATTCCTGCTGTATAGTCGGATATAAGGTCAAAGGATGACCTGGGATGGGCGGCACAAGCACTGACGGAGTAACCAGGTATTTCTTGATCTTCTGGAATGCCTGACTACACTTTGTATCCCATGTCACTTTCGCACCCTTCTTGAGTAGTCTGAAGATCGGTTTAGCCACATCTGATAGCTAATTGATGAATCGGGCAATATAGTTCAGTCTCCCCAGAAGACTTCTCACTTCTTTTACCGTGGAGGGAGTTGCTAGATCATGGATGGCTTGAATCTTTGAAGGATCAATCTCAAAGCCCCTGTTACTGACCATGAATCCGAGAAGTTTCCCAGATTTTTCCCAAAACACACATTAGTTAGGGTTCAACCTCAACTTGTATTTGCGCAGTCGCTCAAATAATTTTCTTAACACCTGAATGTGATCCTGTCCCTTCTTGGATTTAGTGATCATGTCATCGACATATACTTCGATTTCCCTATGGGTCATGTCGTGGAATAACGTAATCATATCCTTCTGGTAGGTGGCCCTAGCGTTCTTTAATCCAAAGGGCATAACCTTATAGCAGAAGTTTCCCCAAGGCGTGATAAAAGCAGTCTTTGGCTTGTCCTCCTGCTTCATGAGGATTTGATTATACCCGGAGAATCCATCCATGAATGAGAATAATTCACACCCCGCGGTACTATCAACCAATACGTCAATGTGAGGTAGTGGAAAATCATCTTTTAGGCTTGCTTTATTCAAATTTCGATAATTCACGCAAATCCGGATTCTGCCGTCCTTCTTCATGACGGGGACTATGTTTGCAATCCAGTCCGAGTATGGGATAGCCTCAATAAAGCCCACCCTGAGAAGCTTCATCACTTCTTCCTTGATTCTGTCTTCTAACTCGGCTTTCATCCGTCTACTGCCGTGCCTGACAGGTTTGACACTGGGATTCGTGGGCAATGCATGTTCCACAATTCTGGGATCCAAACCTGGCATGTCGGAATATGACCATGCGAAGACGTCCTGATACTCCCTCAATAATTCTGTGAACCTGAGTCTTTCATCTCTGGATAAATGTCTTCCGATCTTGACTTCTTTGACATTAATAGAGTCCCCCAAGTTAATAATAACTGGTTCCTCTGAAGTGGGAGGTACTGACTCTTCGAAGGCACTCCATTCTCTGCGGATAGATACGTAACATTCATCCTCATCCTCTTATTCAATATTGTAGGAATAGCCATCATGATGATCCGAATCACACAACAACCTGGTATGTATGTTTGAGATGATATGCCTGAAATGTCAGGAGCATAGTTAGTCTGTACTTTATATGGAAATGCCATGCATGAGTGTGAAAAACCTTTTCGAAAGAGGTTTTTAAATAAGTGGAAGTGTAAATGGGACTAGTCCTCATATCATAGGACATCCTTGTCCTTGGGAAATCTTTTGAAAATTAGGAGTCATATGGAAAATCAGGCCTCAAGCTTTTGCGCGGAAGACTAGTATCATCATCGGGCTGATTTATGGTTCCATATGTCCTTAACAAAATTTGTGCGATTTTATTGAATGCAAAATGGGCCGCATTACAAACTATGCTATTTGGACCAACGGCCGGAGATCCAAAGGCGTTTTCCTACATTTATTTCAAGCAACAATACTAAAGGTGCAATGGAATGCGGGAAATTTAAATGCAATATTAAGAGTAGGAAAGAGGTTTATTTACTCAGAAATGGTGGCTTCATCACCCAGCCACTCTATGATGACGTTCACGAAGTTATCCTCCAAGAAAGGGTTTGCTAGATCCGGTTCTGTTGTTGGAGATATGTTTTCTTCTGACAACCACATAGAGTTCTTGCTGAAGTACTCGTTCAAAGGGTTGTTGAACATCTGCGACCTGCCTTTTCAGGTTGGAGAACCAATGAACGAATCTTTCGGGTTTTTTCTGGCCTCCATGGAATCCCTGGCTCTTGCCTCGGCCTCGACCTATTGCCTTGGGGATAGACTTGTCCAAGTGATTTTTTTGATACCCTAGGCCCATCCTATGCTGGTTAGCTTTCAACTGCAGGGGGTATTCATTCCCTGACCATACTTGCCCAGACCTTCCCCAGGGTTGTATCCATATGATAATAGCATCTTAGCTGGTAGAAGATTAGCTTCAAAAATATAAGGAGTTCTTAATCTTGCCCCCACGGGAGAGTGTACTATTGCCACCAACTCCAAGGAATGATAGCTTGCTTCCATCTTGACCTCGGGCTCGATGTAGGGAATAGCGCTATTCTGATATGTTTGGAGGTCGACTTCTCCATGCACGATAATTACCTTCCCATCTACTACGAAGTGCACTTTCTGATGTAAGCTCGAGGGTACGACTCCTGCTATATGAATCGAAGGTCTCCCCAGCAGGAATCCGAATGCACTAGGTAGATCCATTACTTGAAAATTTACGGAGAATTTGGTTGGGCCGATAAGTACTTCTAGCTCAATTTCGCCTGCCACAGTCTTCTTCATTCCATCAAAGATTCTAACCGCCGTTTTGGAGGTTTTAATCATCTCCTCGTTGATCCCCAGCTTCCTTAACGTAGCCAGATGGAAAATGTAGAAGGCGGATCCGTTGTCGATTAATACGTGTGCCACTCTCTTCCCATTACATTGCACAGAAATGTATAAGGCCTTGTTGTGTCCTCTACCTTCCATAGGGAAGTCTTCATCTGAGAAGCTCAACTGATCTTTCAAAAGGATCGCCCCTACAAAGTCCCCTAATTGTACATCATTAATCATTTCAGGGATATGCACCTCATTGAGTATCTTCAACAGTGCATTCTTGTGCTTCTCTGAATTGATGAATAAATCCAATAAAGATATTTGAGCTGGCATCTTCCTCAGCTGCTCTATTACTTCAAACTCGCTGGTTTTAATGATGGACATGAGCTTTTATGCGTCTTCCTTCGAGACTTCATTCTTTTCGGACTCGCCTTCCCTAGGGGCATAGAATCGTCCAGACCTCATTACTGCGCCCACTTCCCTTGTTCCGTAGTCCCAGTGGACTACCTTAGGATCATACTCTTCTATTGGAGGGACTTGTATGGTTATTGTCTCTGGATAAGATGTTTCTAGTTCAGCTGTATCGTCTTTTTCCTCTTTCGACAATCGAATCACAACAGGCTTGACTAGGCAATCTTCTACCTCATTCAAGACATCAAGATCTTCCAATTTGATCACCACCGTCGCAGCGACTTTGATCATTGACACAGTGTCGTCAAAGCCCTTTGAGAGGATTTCGTTTCCCAATTGGCAATGCCGGTTGCCGTCACCTAGTATCGTTGATGTCGCAGATCTCGGGTATTCTCTCATTCCCTTGAATAGTTCAGCTGAACCCTGCTGTCGATCCTTCGATTTCTCATACTGTTTTGTGTTAAGTCCGGAATCTACCGTCTGTTCAAGTGATGGTTCAGGTTCCTTGGTAAAAGGTTTTTCCACCTCCTTCGGGATTTGAACGGGATAGTCCATACCTCCCCATCCATCTGGTATGATATCATCCATCCTTTGATAGAAGCAAGGAGGAGCATAATATTTCACCTTAAAATTGTATCCCCCATAATCCTGACCCAGGTTGTCTATAATTTCTCACATTTCCAGCGCGTTAGCCATGAATCCGCGATCTACTAGGCTTCGTCGAGTTCTTCTTCTCGCTCGATGATCGACCCAAAAGTGCCTAACAGACCCTCGTACGGGATCCCCCACATTCTTCCCTGCTCGGTTTTGATCATAAAGTGGCTTCCTTCCAAGGATATAGAAGCTTCGACTCCCTCGAATCTTTCATCGGTAATATTTGACATTATTCCTAGGCTCATCATCTTAGCGATACACAACTTCTTCCCGTCAGCAGAGATCTCCCCTTCTTTCGGGTATAGTGAAGCGACTGCCAAAATGTCGGTCAACTTAGACACGTCCACTTTCAGCTTAAGGTGATTTTCCTCCTCTTCAGTGAATATTGCCCCTACTGCTTGGTGATCAGGGAGTGAATTTTCTTACACATTCGGAGCCATGTTATCAAATTTCAAAATTTGAATGTCAATCAAAGCTTGTACCTTCAGCTTAAGGATATAGCAATTATTCACATTATGTCCCCTTTCGCCCATGTGATAGACACAAGTCTGGCTCTCGTCAAAACCTGGATATTTGACAGGATTCGCCCTAGGTGGTTCTTTCGTCACCAAGTGTTGCTCTAGCAGTATCGGGAGCAGCTTGAATAAAGACCTCGGGAATTGAGAGAACTGCCTTTGGGGTTGCCTCTTTCTAGGCTCCTGCCCCTTTGGCGCCGACCATGACGATCCACTTTTGGTTTGATTAGTATTGCCAAACACTTTGGGCTTGTGGGAGTCTGGTATGAACGCTATGTCGAGCTCGGCCTTTTTCTCCTTCTTCAAGGGGTACTGCTTTCTGGTAGAAACTTCATGATGTCTTCTTTCTCTTAAGGCCCATTCTAGCCTTTCAGCCACCTTTATCAAATGTGCAAAGGTTTGACATCCAGAGGTGATTAACTTGTCAAATTATTCATAGGGGAGTGCCTTCAGGAATAAGTCAATCAGTTCGTCTTCTGGGATTGACGGTTTTACTTGGGTTGCTAAAGCTCGCCATCTCTGGGCGTATGTTCTGATCAACTCGCCCCTTGCTTTCAAGGTTCGCAGCAAATCTTCTCTCGTCGGTGCTGTAGCTGTGTTGAACTTATAATGCCTAAGGAAATCCTCAGCAAGATCTTCCCACCCATCATAGTCTTCTAGGTCCAATTCAATGAACCAAGCTAGAGCGGCGCCCGCCAGACTTTCTTGGAATATGTTCATTAGTAGTGGAACATAATCTGAATATTGCGCCATCTTGCGCAGATAATATTTGAGGTGAGCGCGGGGACAGCCCGTCCCATTATACTTCCTCACAAAGTCTGGTTCCTTGTAGTCAGGAGAGGTCTCCACTTTGGCGAAGGGAGATATCTTGTCGAAACAAGCCAATTCATAGCCTTGGTTGCTCAAGCATTCTTCGATCTTGGCTATTCTCTTAGCCTCTGCTTCAGTTTTTGCGGTCTGCTTCCCTTTTTCTTCCTTCTCGAGATTGATGACAACATAGGGTGCCTTTTGCTGTGACTGGATGTTCGGCACACGAATATCTTCCTCTGTACGTTGAGTATCTCATGTCGTTTCCTTGTCAGCCATATCAGGTGTGAATGGCAGATTTGAATTGTTCTGGTTAGGAGTTATTGTCTGCTTGGCTTGGGAGACTTCTAGCATTGCCTAAATATCAGCCATCATAATTGCCATAGCAGTCATTTGGGTTTCCAGTATGCCTACGCGTGGGGTCAACTCCTGTTGTTCCATTATCGTTTTAAGCCGAGTGCGAAAGTGATGTGATGAGAGTGTACCTGTTTAAAAGGAATTCCAGTGAGTATTTCTTTGGTATTGACAAAAGGAAGTACTTGATCCTTCTAATTGGATGTTTTCTATTGGTGAATGAGAAAAAGGACTACCCTATGAGACTTAGTCTCATATAAGAAGTTCTTTTAATCATTCTCCAAAGAGAATTCATGAAATTAAAAGAAGTGTAATTTTTGACAATAATTTTTATGCATTTGTAAAATATGTCCACATTCATGCTCATGTGTCCAAAATAATATCCAGTAAAAGTGAGAATGCACGAAAATGCATCACAGTGTTTGCTTATTTTACACTTGACAGAATAGCCTATTCAAGTCTAGGACGCTTGAGGTCTAAGGTGTCCTCATCATCCCAATAAGGATTCCCCTCTTCAGTCTGGGACTCTTCATCTTCTGAATATGACGGCGGTCCCATATCTTCGGGTATGTACGGTTCTATCCCAAGTATGTACGGTATGATGTATTCGGGTACATAAGGTTCGACAAGGTGATTGTCTCAAAGTGTTGAATGTATTCTGCGGTAGCCCTGTGAATGTTCTCTTTACGAGTCATGTTTCCGGCCACCTTATATCTTCAGCCTGAGAGTTCTTCAAAGTGCGTATAATAAATGTCACTTTATCTTCGAACTGTTTCTTCTTTTCTCCCACGAGGGTCTCATTTGGTATGTCAAAGGAAAAGACCCCAAGTCGCGGTGGAGAAGGGATCTCCTGTAATGCCCCAAATTGTCGGATAACCCTCTTCGGATAATATGTAGTAGCGCCTGTGAGTCCTAGCAAAGGGACTAGGTCTTCGTCATTGCATGCAAGCCTGACTTTGCCCAGTGTTGGCAATCTGAGCCGCCATCGGAGCTGTTCCGATTTCAGATTTCCAAGGAAGTTCTTCCATTCTATGAAGTTGAACTTAGGAATACGTGTATGGGTCATGACAAAGGTTTTAAGAGGATGAGAATCGGGGCTAATCTCAGTGAAACCCATGCGGATATGGAACTGTCTGATATTAGACGTGAACCATAGGTACAGAAGATCACTAAAGGCTATAAAGATTCCATTCTTATTTTTATTAAAGCGGTTTAGGGAAAGAAAGGTCTCAACGAGGATAAGGTTTAAATAATCCCACCCACAACAGACTTGTCTGACTACTACAGCCATAATAGGGTCGAAGGTGACAGATAAGATCGGGAATAGCACAAAGCTAAAGAAGGCTAAGACAAAGGCTCTACCTGATTTAGTCCCTTTAGTGGTAGGGAGGTTGGGGAATCGATCTAAGAGGAAGGATAGTGAAATTCGTCCAGAATTGCTTTTGGCATCTGCTGTGACTTCCTTGAGGCTCGTGTCAAGGAATTCGGCTAGTTGACTCAAGGGCTCAAATCCTATGGGAGGTTGAACTAGTGAGTGAGTAAATTCAACTCCGATGGCGGTGCTGTACTCTTCAATAGTGGGGGTAACCTCCAGTCTCTCCATGCAGAATGTAGTGGTGGTAGGATTCCAATAGAGCGTCATGGCTTGAATAAAGGCAGGTGGGCATTCAATTTTCAGTAGGTCCAATAGGTACCCCAGTCGTGATTTGACGTATTTCTGGCTGGCTTCGCCCATGCTATCCCACCATGATAGGAGCTCGGTCCGAGGAACTTTACACACTTTAATATCGTTCTTTCCCATCAAGTCTAAAATATGCAAATGATTTTGAAAAGTCAATCGTCAAAAATTACTTTAAACATGTGACTATGTAAATGCCATGAAATATGCATGGGCTGACTTAATTGCATAGTTCAATTTGAAGAAATAGAAATTAGAACCCTTTTCAGGTACTGAAAATCTAACTTGAAGTCTAATTTGAATTTCAGGAAAGTGAATTATGCAACTTAGTCAGGTTCACTCCAGTGACTAAGGGAACTAACAACGTCATATTCCATTGGTCAAAGCATCAAATGGGAGAAGAGCAGAATGAATCCCTTATTACAACCAGGACGCCTAACGAAAGAAAGGTAAGAAGAGACTCTTCGAACAAGAAAGCCATAAAAGGCCGATGGAATGTGAGGATCTAAACCACCCTTCCTACAAGTCTATTCCCTTTCACAATGATAGTCGGTCGGGAATCCTTCCCCAATCGAGTGTAAGGGGTTGCCTTCAATGCATTGGTCGAGGGGTCCTAGTTCCTCTGGCCATTCTCTGGTCCATGGTATGATGACTTTTGGAGTCTTCTCGCGTCTCGTCCTTTTGAGTGTGATGCGTTTCGACTTTGTCTTGATCGCATGGCGTCTTCTTTTTCCCCAAAAGGTGATCCTTGGTATGTCTTCATTAGCGCGTCGTTCGGCCTGTCGACGTGCGTATGCCTCTCTGGCTAGGTGGTTGCGATGCTGTCTCTTCATCTCCAAATAATTCTTAAACATCTCGTCCACTTGTCGCTTGAATCTGAGGTTGTCGACGTAGTAGCGGGTTTGACAATCTTCAGCATATCCCAACTTGCGTCCAGTCAGCTCTCGGCCATGCACGAACCTAGTAAAGTGCATCCTTGTGTTCGGTCCAGGGTGAGTGACTTTCCTTAGGTACTCGAAGGTCACTAATTCTGTCAAACTCTTAGGAAACAGCGACATCCTACCCCTTATCATCGTTATTTCAATTAGTCACTTGAGTGATTTTCATGATGTATGCAAATGCATGTACATGTATGCAATGTACAAGTCATACTATGAAATAGGGAAAGGTAATGTACATCGAAAGTAAATGCCTTACCAACCATACTTGGGGAATGTGAAATGTTCCCCTGTAACAATGTACGGTTTTAGGTATACCAACCATACTTGGGGAATGTGAAATGTTCCCCTGTAACAATGTACGGTTTTAGGTATACCAACCATTCATAGACATGCGCATGAGACAAGTGGGTATACTCTAAAAAATTAGAAATCAGGTGAGGAACCTATGGCTCAGGCTCCCACGATCCAAATTAGGCAGATTCCTTCCCAAGGGTACCCACCCAAGAGGGCTAGATATCTCCAATTTGGATTGTGAGCGGAAACAAACACGAAAGTCTCAAGTGCCATCAAACACGAGATCCTTTCGCATCCGTTCCCTATCTAAGGTAACCTAGAGGTGGTTTGTAGTCGGGGTTTGACCGCCAGTGTGTGCGATGTGTCGTGATCATCATAATGCAAGGTCATGCACAGTAGTTTGTATCAAAACACCGCTTCAGTATGTGCGTAAGATAAACATACATTCCCAACTCCAACCTGCAAGAAAGATATCAACAATCACTCCACCCCTTATTTCTCCAATCTGTAAAAACATCTAACACAGTGGTTAGCTTACGTACCTCATCTTCAAGAGCATCTGTAGAAGACAAGGCCAGATAAACCAACTAACTTTTTAATCGGCTCAAGTCCTCTGGAATTCGTAACCAGAGATTCTGGTTTAGAATAGTCCCCAGTGGAGTCGCCAGTCTGTCACGACCCTCTCGAGGCGGGATGTACGGGTTCTTGAGGGTTAATGGGCCGCCCGATCTAAGCCTGATCGGACGCGAACCTCTCCCAAGGTCCATTACTCAAATCGCAACGGCTGGATATGCGTGGTCGACCTTCAGTGCGGTCTGGTGGCATGTGATATGTGTACATGCCAAGGGGTCGCCACCAATCGTTTTGTGGAGGGTACGATCGAAAACCATATCGAATAGTTGGGAGTGATCTATTCGATTCTGCGGAAACCAGAGAAGTGGGATCGGGGACTTTGTTACGCCAACTGTAAGAGTCGACGCCATTTCGGTACCTAAGTTGAGCGATTTATCTAACCTTAAGATTCATGCAGACGAGTGGAGTACGGATCCTAAATCTAGGAGTTCATGCAAATGTGAATGACTACCCTATAACTCATAATCAACAGAAATAAATGCGCAAATCAAGGATCCAATACATGCGGATAAAACACATGAAATCAGCATGGCATCCCTAATGAGGCCCTATTAGCCTAGAGAAGTATCAGTCAAGGCTCAAGAGTGATTTGGACAAGATTCACCCATGAGGGGGGCAGAATCGTAGTTTTGAGAAATTTGGGGATAATTTACCATAAAAGGGGAAAATTGTCATTTCAGATGAAATATGCAGTAAAAATAGGGTAGAAATGGGATTGGTGATCAAATCCTTCAATTTCCTATTTTTCGAAAATTTCTAGAATTGTTCTGGAATTTTAAAAGTGATTTTACCCTTAGAGGGGTAAAATCGTCATTTTGGACAGAGATGAGAACTGAAAATCTCAAATATTAGGGTTGGTTACCCACATGACCCAAACCCTAACATCAAGCAATTTTCAAGACTCGATTGGAATAAGAAAGACAATTTACCCTTTGAGGGGTAAAATCGTCATTTCAAGGAAAATGATGAGATTTGAAAACCATAACAACAGAATTCGCCACCTAATTGGCTCTATCCTAGTCTAAGCATTTTCAACCTATCTCAAATACAAGGCAGGGACGAATTACCCTTAAAGGGCATTGTCGTCAATTTCTAGAAATAACAGATGAGAAATCCCAAAAATAGGATTGACCAGTAGTCTGTGGTCAATCCTCGATTTTTGGGGATTTTTGGAGTGTCTAAAAATTTCCTACAATTTTTTTTGGGATTTTCTAGAATTTTCTAGCATTTTTTAGAATTTTCTAGGATTTTTTCGATTTGTTTTTTATTTTTTAAAATCATTTTCTGATTTTTTATTAAAAAGGTGTTTCGAACCGGGTCGACCCGACCCACTTGGGTCGGAACCCGGCCCAGACCCGGACCCACGGAACCTAAGCACCAAAACGACGCCGTTTCTGCCATTTTTTATTTTCGGATTAATCGGACTCGATCCGACGGTTCTCATTGAGCCGCGTGGCTAATCCACGAACGTCGGATCTGATTACTAAAACCTACGGTCTAGATTAAGCGAAGACTCGACCAGGGCCGTCCGATTGTCCTATTGAAATCTACGGCCAGGATTATAACCTGAGACTTGATCTGAGCCGTTCAATCTTACTATCCTAAACGACGTCCCCTACTCATTAACCCATGCGACACCGTTTCGATTGAATTTGATTTTTCGACTTAAAATATTTTCGAATTATCCTAATTTCTAATCGGACGGTCGTTATGAAATGGACTCAATTAACCTAGACCGTCTGATCTACGATGACTCGCCCTAACAGACTAACGGTCGAGCTGACTCGACATCCACGTAGACCAATAGTCGACTGCCACCTAAGCTTTGACTCGCTGACTACGCCTAGGGGTGTGCATGGTCCGGACCGGTCCGGTCCCGGCATGAACCCGAGGACCGGACCAATAGTCCGGTCCCCATACTTTCAGGACCATGGACCGGACCGGACCGGGACCGAACAGGACCAGGACCGTCGGTTCGGTCCGGTCCCGGTCCCGGTCCCGGCCCAACCACTACAAAACCTACTACTACATTTTTATTCTTCCTCCAGTTGACCGCCAAGCCCGGCGATCAACCAGAGGTGGGGGCGAGCTTCGTTGGCCCTCATCTTAGCTGGAAGAAGATGAAAATAAAAAAAACAAAGAGAGGAAAAACAAAGGAAAAATAAATCCCAGAAAATATTAAAATATATTAAACGACTATTGTGTTCCACATTGGGGCTCGACAACTTGAGTCACTGAATGCCAAAACACCACCAGGATAGCATACTGAATGCCATATGAATGCTGGGCCGGTCCGAGATTCTTCTTACTCTTGAGAGATTTCGTTTTATTTTTAATTTCTTTTGTAATTATATATATTTATATATATAAATAATTATATATTATTGGCGGTCCGGTCCGGGCCGGGCCGGTCCGGTCCCAACACAAGAACCCGAGGACCGGACCGCCCAGTCACCGGTCCCATTTTTTGGGACCGTGGACCAACCCATCCACCTCAAGGACCGGACCAACCCGCCCGATCCGGGCCTGTCCCGGGCCGGTCCTGGCCTGTCCGGTCCAGTTTGCACACCCCTAACTACGCCACATCAGCTTCGTCTTCAACCTCGCGACTGTCTCCGAATGGACGGCTACGAGACTCCGGCGATGATCCAACGGTGGAATCTCGACAAAATCGAGCGAAACCGGCGGCAATCGACTCGTTTCAGGTTCGTGCATAGCATATCGTAAAATTGCACGACTACACCCATAGGATCGAACGCGGTGAAGTTCGAACCAGTACGTATATAGCTACTCTAATAATAAAATTCATGGCATTTTAGGCTAATTCATCAACACAAGAACATCATTCAATGTTCAGAAGACTTACCTCGAGCTCCGATTGAGCTCGCATGGCCCAGATTTGGCTGGGCAACTATGGGAGGCGGTCGGCAATGGATGCTATGTTTGAAGACTCGATTCGAGATATTCGGGCGAAATCGATGCAAAATGAAGATGCAATGATGGTCAGTGTTGTCCAAGGAATGAAACGCACACACTAATTGCAAGAATGATCAAGAAATATATGGGTCGCCATTAACACACAGTGAGAAGCTCGGAAGTCTATCTCACCTGTTTCCGGGGTCGTAGCGTGCACGATCGGCAGCAATCGCTTCCTGGGAGTCTGGGCAACCTCCTCGCAACACTCACCGGCTTCGGTTTGGCCTGGAAGTGGCCCTACCCACGCCTCACAGTTCGAGCTCGAGCCCTCGACAATGGCGGTTGGAGGGCGAGCTCTCAGTCGCTCTCTCTCTCTCTCTCTCGATTCAATTTCTTCTTCTTCAACTGAATTCACTCACTGCTTGCTTCGCGAAGGTCCATCGGCTTATATCGTTCTTTGAAATTTTTGGCGCTGAATGGGGGGGACCAACTGACTCGAATTTGCACATGTAGTCAAGTGTTTTTAGGTCCAAACGGCGTCGGGGAGGATGGGCATTCCGTCCAACTCCGTTTGGTCCTCCGGCGAGCTCCATCTCATGCGAATTTGGCATGAATTTGGTATGAGTTTGGTGATTGTTGACTTTTGTAGGTACCGTAGCTTTGATCGGCTGATTACCTTCTCCTCCGGCGACATAGGACGGTGCCGTTGGTGTCAATCGACGGGGGAAGATGAGAGGAACAAAACACCCACCATTCCCCTTTCAATTAATTACGAATTGCCCTTCAATTTCTTGATCAAAATTGAGCCTAGGACTGTTCATTCGCGCGTGGTCTGAGGAAGAAGATGACACTGTTCTGGATCGGTTCGACCGGTCCGACCGACGGTCAGATCGGTCTGAACCGGTTTTGAATTGAGATTTTCAAAATTAACCCAAATTGGTGGTGAATTTTTGCAATTAAACCTCAAAATCGAATTTAGGGCATGAATTTTATCTAAAAATGTGGTTTTGCCCAAAATTTCATATCAATTTCAACAAAAACCCCAAATTTTCATTTAATTGTAAATTGGGGAATTGTGCAATTGAAGGTTCAAATGATCAAATTGGACCAAATTACCTATGCCAATCGATTCTAAATGATGAAAACCATTGGGCAGTATGTTTAATTTGCAATTATAGTCCTTGAATTGAAAGTAATTTCAAATATGCCCAATTTCAAGGGCTAAAATGCAATTAAGTATGCCCTTTTACCAAATTCATGCAATTGAGCAATTTGTGCAAACAATTGGGCTAAATTGCAATAAGGGGAAATTATATTGAATATCAAGATCCTATAAAATGCCAAAATTGCAAATTAAAAGACTCAATCAACATTTTTTTACCAAATTCAATCATACGTGTTACAAAGGAACCTGTAAAATCGAATCTGATTTTGGACTTTTTATGAGGTCAAAAAGATAAGGGATTTAAAATTAAAATATTGGCTATTTTTTCATATTTTTTTGAACTCAAATGCTATTTTTCTTGATTTTTTTAGTATTTTCCTAATTTCTGAAAATATTAAAAAATATGAAAAATATGAAAAATTATTTTTTGTCAAAAATGGTTCCTTAGGCTTGGCCAAGGCCACCAAAGTTGATTTTGCAATTGTTTGACTTTTTATGGATGTTTCATGAATTTTCTAAGAAATAACCATAAAAAGGCTGATCCAAAATTAGGTGTCAACATAAGAGCATGGGCAAAAGTACACTTTTAGTGCCAAAAGTTGTGTACGGAGATCACTTCAGTGCCAAAATTTGTGTACGAAAATCACTTTAGTGCCAACTTCTTTTAAAAACATTCACTTCAGTGCTAGAGCTGACGTGGCCCGTCGAAAATCCGACAACTGTTATTTTTATTATTTTTTAAGCTGACGTGGCATATCAGAGTTAACACTAAAAGTAATCGTTTTTAAAAGAAGTTGACACTTAAGTGATCGTTTTTTTTTTAAAAGTTGGCACTAAAGTGATCCGTTTGAAATTTTTGTCACTAAAGTGATATTCGTACACAACTTTTGATACTAAAGTGATCCATTTGAAACTTTTGGCGCTAAAGTGCTCTCCGTACATAACTTTTAGCACTAAAAGTGTACTTTTCTCGAGAGCATGTGATGAATGGACTTATTGGGACATCATCTTTTGTAGTGATACTCTCATAGATGACTATTTCACCGGAAATGTAGATAAAATACCTTTCATAACGTAGATAAATCAACAAGGGAATCAACGAAAATTGTGTAGGATCCTTAGCTTATTTTAAATAGAAAAGTAAACGGCAAGAAAAATTTAGAGGTACTAAGATCGGAGACAATAGTGGCCAGCATATAATTTTGGGAAAGTGAAGATAAAGACAAATTTGCAGTATAATGTCCGTTCTATGATTGATGGAGATCCTTCACAAAGAGTCTTTTGAGGTATTTATGTCCCGCTATCGACGGTTACAACATTTGGATTCAAACAAACTTGCTAATCATATTGGGGGTCACAGGAAGTGACACTATCCACCATCTCCTACATTCTAGCAACTCAATCCACAAGAAGTCACAAAATAACCATCCACGTGTCGATTCATCATCACTGCCTTCGAGTTCCAACACTAATTAATCTCCACAATGGTTGTTGATGATCTCATCGACTGGTGAACGCTCTCGTCAACAACTGATTATGTCTGTTATGAATAAACTCACTGGCAAGTTTTCTCGTCAATTGTTTAAGTTATCGACTGTTCTGATTAAACTGTCTTTATCAATTGATTAGGCTTCTTGTCGATAATAAGCAAAAGTTGATCATTTGTCAGTGCCAATGATAATTAAAACATTTAGCTACTTGACTAGCAATGTGATCCATGAGATCCTTGGACCATGATGGCTCAAATAATCCACGACTTAATATGGAAGTAAGAATTGAATCTCCAACATATACATATGATGGGGCTTGGGCGGGCCAACATAAGTGGACAGAGCCCTAGAAGGGAATGGCCTGCAATGGTCTATCAAAGATGCCATTGCAACATGAAGTTAGACCAGATTTTTGTGCAGACATGAAGTATGACAGATGTGCACGTATAATTCTTTTTCTACGCATGCCTCAGAATTCTTATACCGGGGGCCAAAAGGTAGTTGCGCAATTTTGTGCTTTCATATTTGTGTAAAATAAATATATTAGTACTTTGTACAATTTTCTCAATTTACTAACAAATGTCATTATCAGAGATTCGTTGAGGGTTTATTCAACGTGAGCATTGCTCCATGATGGAATGACTTGAGATGGACGGCATGATCCTAAGGTATTCTTATCCCTTTTGGCTGTTTTAGAGAGTTTGACTTGATAGTCCCGGAGCAGGAATCGTTAGGAATTGCTCGGTCAATTTCCTAACCCTTTGTAATGGTTTGATTTTGGCTGCGTTTTCTTGACACATGGCAATCCCTGATCAGGCATTTTCTCCTAACTTGTTGCAGCCTATTTACCGCGATTTCCTGCGCCAGGATTGCCACGTGCAAGAATCTTTTTCAATCAATCCTTTTGATCGTCTCAGTAAAAATATCCTATCAGTGTAACCAGGGGAAGAGCAGTACACGAGTGGTTACAACTCATGTGTGTACTGTCTTGTCAACCTCATGTAAACATGAAGTCAACTACAAGGGCCTGAGCCAGTGAACAAGATATTTAGCCCTGCGCTTTAACTCATGCATTCCTTTTTTAACGTGCCGTGCCCGCACGCCTTGCACCCCTAATTGGAACTAATATTTTCCTTCCCGTCCTCGGGAGTAGCCTTCTTTAACGTCATTAGGCAAGACGAAACCTTTTAAGGTCTTGCTTAGGACCAAGTTCACTTACTATTAGGGACCTTTTAAATTCTGTGGTACTTTTGGTAATGGCAAAATTACCTAATCAGTCTTAAACCTATTGTAATTGTGTCAGTTCAATCCTAAATTTTTTTGGGTAGATTCAATCTTAATCCTTTTACAATTCTGCTAATTCAGTTCATTCGGCCGAATTTGGCCAACCGGCGGTGACACGGAAGCCGGCCATCCGACCTAATAATAATTTTTTTATTTTTTTTAGTTTTAATTTTTCTAATTTTTGTTTTAATTTAATTTAATTTTATTTCCATCTCTGTTCTTCTTTCTTTTTTTTGTTTGTTCATTTTTCTTTTTCTTCTTCTTCGGCTAGAGGTGACCCGGCCTCAGCAAAGCTCGCCCCTACTGGCCACTAGCGAGGGCGAGCCTCGACGACACTAGAAGAGGTCGGCCTCGCCAAGGGCCAGCAACGCCCAGCCTCGCCAACTCAAATCTGGCGAGGTCAGGCCCGGTGACGACAACTGAATTTTTCATATATTTCACCTCTGCTACTCCTATCTGGCGAATGTGATGCCATCGTTCTGATCAATTCATCTTAAGGAGACAATAGAAACGAGACGAAGGGATGTACCCCCAGAAAGGAACATCCAACCCAAATCGAAGCTCTCATTCTAGATACCAATCCCCATTCCAGAGACCAATCTCATCTCCACAGATTAACGCACCATTTTCAAGAAAAAAACACAGAGAGAGACAGAGAGGTGTGGCAGTTCAAGTTCGTCGCATTAATTTCGGTCGATTAACTAATCAACGAAACAAATATTGGAATTCGAGAGATGCAGAGGGAGAGAGAGGTATACACGAGAGGATGCGATGGAGCTCTTGCTTGTAACCGAGATGCTTGAGTCAAGAATCGTTTGAAGCATCGTCGATGGCGTCGCCAGACGATACCTCACTAGATCTGGGCTGGGGAGGTTTGATCTCTCACGGCCATGGCAAGGCTTGGCATTGCTATCCCCTGGCAAGGCTGACCTCTCTTAGTGACGGCGAGGCTCGCCTTCACCATGGCCGACGAGGTCAACCTTCCACCTTCGACCTCATTGACGGTCGCATGCCCAGAGGAAGTACAAGAACAGAGAAGAAAAATAGAGGACAAAGAAGATCATAGAAGGAAAAGAAAAGAAAAGAAAATATAAATAAAAAACTCAAAAAAATACTAAAATATTATCTCGCTGGACGACCGGCGCTGACCGGCGTCCACATCAACAAGCCCACCATATTTGGCCGAATGGACTGAATTGGTACAATTGCAAATGATTTAGGACTAAATCGGCCAAAAAAAATTTAGAACTGAATTGGCACCATTATAACAAGTTTGGGACTTTTTTGGTAATTTTCCCTTCTGCAACCAACCCTTCCGCAAGGCTAATAGATCTCAACATCGAACCTCCTCAATGATGTTTCAATTGGGAAAGCTAGGACATTCTACAATCAATAAAATTGAAATTTTTGCTATTGTTACCTCATAACATGAAGTAGTAATCCATTGTTGACACGCAAGTGTTGCTTTTTATCTATCTGAGTGTTGACACCAAACAATAAACACTGAGACGCTGAGAACTGTAAAGGCTGTTTATTCTCGAAGATCGATAAGTAGCCATGAATCGGTAAAGTCCCGAAAGCCACCAAGAGCCGATGGGGAATGGTCACGAACATAGAAGATAATGGATCAACCCAGTTAGCCACGTTTTGGGGAAGTTACGAACAAGGAGCGAAATAGTGGACACGAACAGATCATGGGAAGTTATTCAAAAGGTTCAAATTTAAAATCATGGGAGCAGTTGAAGATCAATTTTGGTGGACAAAAGCCATGGAGAACATGGGCAAAAAGGGATGGTTATTGAAGGCACCAGATTTCAAGATTTGAAAATGTAACCGCCCGAGCAGTTGCAAGGTACAGAGAATACAAATACTCAGAAGAAAGAGGAAGAAAGCATATCAACAACTCATAGAAAAACTCCCAACTTCTATTGCAATTTAACTTTCTTCGCACTTTTAGTTTCCTGCACCTTTAGTTTCTACAAATCAATTTCGTTCCAAGTCATTTACATATTTCCTTATAGCTTTTCTAGGAGTATTGTAACTTAGTCTGGTCCCTTTATTGATCTCAAACACATTATCAATCCATACATTTTCGTCCATATCCATATCTCCTCTGTGTGATTTGTTCTTTGCCATACATATTTTTTTGAGGATTGAGCCACAGAACCTTCTTAATAAAAATTGAAGAACAAATTTCAGTGAAAGAACCTCCTTGTTGCAAAAACAAGCAAACATCTTTTTGGCACACTTGGTGGGACTACTCGTGGTGAGGTTGGAAGAAATGGTGAAAACCAGAAACCAACCAGAAGGAACACAAGTTGACAATGTCAACAACCCATATGATGGTGCGCGATCGGGATAAATACACTAGAAGTGCTATAACGTTTATACGGCCTTCAGTTAAGTGCCATAACTTTCAAAACGTTCACTTAAGTGCCATAACTTTTAAAAAGTGTACACTTGAGTGCCAAATGTGACATGGCAGTCGGAAAAAGTTGACGTGGCCGCGCGAAAATGCTGACGTGACGCCGGCGAAGCGGTTTTTTGAAATATTTTATTGTGCACGTATAGATTTTTATGATTTTCTTATTTTTTTCGAAATTTTCTTATTTTCAATATTATTTAGAGAGAGAGAGAGAGAGAGAGAGAGAGAGAGAGAGAAACCCTTGGTTTCTCGGTGGTAGCCGAGAAGGGCTGTCGCTGGCCACCACCTGCCGGCCCAATGGCCAGCTACGGAGGCCTCGCGACGGCCCTCATAGCCTTGACCATCGTCTAGAGGCGGAAGCCCTCGCCCACCCCACGGGAGGCCGCGACGGCCGTCGCAACCTTGCCAACCAAGGGTGAGCCAACCCTAGCCCTTGGGCCAGCCGGTGGTGGTCAGTGACTACCCTCGCCGGCCACCACCGAGAAACCAAGGGTTTCTCTCCTTTTTTAAATATTAAATAACAAAAATCAAAATCAAAATCAAAATGAAAAAAATATATTTAAAAAAAATCAAAGTGGCACTCAAAAATCAATAAAATAATAGCATGACACTCAAGTGAACGTTTTTTGCCAGAATTGGCACTCACCTGAATGATTTTGCTAGACATGGCACTTAAGTGAACGTTTTAAAAGTTATGGCACTCAAATGAACGCCGTACAAAAGTTATGGCACTTGTACTGTACTTATCCCATGCGCGATCAGAGCATTCAGCAACTAATCAGGTTGAAGAAGTAGCCCATCGCAATGCCGATGTTCTACGGCAATTAACTGAGGAACATATTTGTGCGTTGACACTTGACGCAACATTGGTAGCCACGATGAAAAGGATATTTGAGGAATAGCGGAACAACCTTACGAAATGCATGGTGAAGCATGTTACAAACGTGATAAAACTCAAGATCATCAACGCCATCAATGAGGTAATATCTCGTCCGAGTTCTTCTTCGTAAGTTTCACTCTTTCATGCAAATTCTCTAAGTGCCATGCCAATTCCTCGAGCGTCGGGACTTCCCAATGTGGGTACAATGGTAGTGGGGGGATAAAATCTGCAACCTCCTATGAGAGTTGTACTAAGACCAGAAAATCCAACACCAACAAACTTAGTGAATGGAGTGAGCGGTTACAACTTCCCTCAAACTTGCCTCATTAAAGTTAATGCAGTTAACTCTGTAATTCCAAATCCACAACCAGTGTTGAATATGCCACCACCAGCGAATATGCCCAACACTGAACCCATGAGGCCCCCTGTAGCCTAACTATGCCCACACATTGTAGAGAATCCTCTCCACATGCCACCTGTGACATTTCGAATTCCGGCCCCTCTCGAGGCTATTGAATGGAAAGGTATCGATCGAGGTATTTCAGTTGTATCTCGCTCAAAATAGGCCACTCTCGAGTTAACTGACCAAAAGGGAAAGACTGGCGCGGAGTCGAGTACGTGGACCTGGGGGGATTTGAATGAGAAATGGCACTTTGACCATTAGGATTGTCGAGGGAATATTTTGGGCCAGCAGAGATCGATCTAGGAACGATCATGGAATGCCTTGCTAGCGTTATGCGTTGGAACGCGGGTGATTCCGCTTAACCAATGTGTAATTTGCGAGAATTTCCTAAATCAGATTCCGATAATCAGGACCATAGGAGCTAGTGATAAACCCTTGCAATTACATGACAATCAAAGTCGCCACGGCTTGAGAAAAACCCCAAGGTCGATACGCGTAGCACCCGCAAGAGTCGCCTGTCAGTTTGAGATAAACTAAAATTTATAATCGACGATGGCTCAACATGAAATTGGACCTCAAGATTTGGGTATTGGACATTGAGGAATTCCAACGTTTGAATTGAATTGGACATCGCCTCATCGAGGGCAATTTAAATTGAAAAAACGAAGTTTCGGACGAAAAGTGCAGAATTACCATTTTGCCCCTCAATCATTTGCCCTTGCTTTAGGAGAAATAGAATGGCAAATTGATCATTTAGGTATTCCATGTGGTTGCTGAAAATTCATGTGGGTGGAGTCAATGGAAGTCAAAGCCAAAGATGACAATTATTTGAGCCTTGCCAAGTGTCATCCATTGAAGGGTTTGAGTATTAATTACCCACCTACCAATCTTGTCATTTGCTAATCTCAATTAATAGTGGAAGACTCTTTCTCTCTCATTCCTCTTTCATTTTGGCCGGCCACCCCTCTCTCTTGCCATTTTTCTCTCAAAAAATCCCTCTCTCGCTCGCCAGCTCGCTGCCCTGTTCCGATCGCCTCACTGTTTCGGTCATAATTTCTTCGTCCGACATTGGATTGAGGTCAAATACCGTCATCTGAAAGCTTATCGTCTTGCCCTTCCAACAAGGTATTATGAGCTTAATTTGGCCCAGTAGTTCGTCCCGTAGGTCGGTTTGAGTGAGCTAAGGTCAGGTTGAAGGCATAATCTGACCGGTTTTGGGAGAAGAGCTGTTTCGTGGGCTTAAAGGCTTCAAATGGCTCCAAATTTTCTGTAAGATCTTCTACACTCATAGTACTAGGGTTTCCTAAGCTGGGGTTGCAAGTTTACTTGAGTTGTGAGGTGTTTCCATGGCTGAGTTGAGGTAGTTTTTACCGAGCAGAATCTGATCGCTTGCGGACCAAGAGAAACCGAGCTGCGTGAAGGCCTTCGAGGTGTTGTTTTGCTTCCAAATCTTCGGTGAGCTTTCTTAACATGTGGATTAAGGTTTTAGCAAGTGCAATTCATAATGAATTGAAGTCTAGAAGTGAAATGGAGGGCTGTTATGTGAGAAACAGTGAAGGCCGATTCTGCCCTGTGTAGTGGCTGCGTAAACCGAGCATTTTAGGAGCTCGTGGGAGTGTCTCCGTGTCTTAAATTCACCGTTAAGGCACCTTGAGACGTTAATTGATGTGTTGGCAAAGAGGTTTTGTAAATAATTGGAATTTAGAAGTGATTGAGGACTGTTTTGGGCGTGAATGATGTTAGAGGCCGAGAGGCCGTGTAATCTATCCTTAACGCACACCAATTTTGAATTGAGTCGTTCTAAGTCGTCCGGTATCCTAATTGAGCTCCGTTTTCGCCCACGCGTCCATAAGACAATGAATTATAAGGTTATGAAATTTGATTTCATATAAATTCAGTGGATAAATACTAGTTTACTCGGGATTGAATCTGGTCCTGGAAGGCCAAAATGGACAGCTTGGTGCCGCGAGGTTTTGTCGATCGTTTTATGGGATTTCTTGGCCTAAGCTCGAGGTAAGTTATTCCTAAACCTTTATTAGGAGGTTAGGTTATCAAAGGATGGAGTTTGAGTCGAATTGAAGGGTTTTATGAACTGATTTTGTGAGAGACACGAGGAAACCCAAATCTGCCTATTTTGATGAATTGAGCTTGAGTGGTTTCATGGCATGGAAATCTTGAAAACGAGGTCGAACTGAGGAGTCTTAATCTGATTGTGGCATGTGGTTGGGCCATTTGGCATGTTTTGTGGAAATTCTCATGATTTGAGTGCATTAAACGGATTGGTTTACCAATTGAGTCTTGAAATGCCTTGTGAATGATCAAATTTGAGATTTGCTTGAATTGAGCCGAGTGATGCTCGTGTTTTACTGAACATGTTCGAACTTGAAATGTGTTTTGTCCAATGACGGACGTCTGAAAAGAATGCCTTGAATATGCGATAAATGCTTGAGTTTGTTGAGTGTGTTTTTGATTGAAAATTGAGGCATGAATGCTAACTGAATTTTTATGAGTAAATGGCGTGTGGGATCGCCGAGAAAATCTTAAGTGCACAGGCATGTGGGATGGCCGGGAAAAATTATATGTGCACTGGCGTGTGGGATCGCCAATGGAGTGTGGGATCATCGAGAATTATAATTTGGCCAACGTATTGGGAGGGAGCTACTCCCATTTGACCTGACGAGGTCATGTGGCTAGAGAGTCCAATACTAACACGATTCATCTCGATTGAAAATGGGCGTCGAGAGTCGTATGGTAACCGAATCATCTCTAGGTCTGGACGCGAGAGTCTCATATAGACCGACGGGTCATATGGAGACCGAATCATCTTGCAGCCCCAAGATGGGCGGCCTAGGATGGGCGGATATGGAAAGATCTATTTTCCGAAAAAATCAAGAATGATTTTGAGAAATTGAATATGCCTTATGATTTGAAATTGGCCCAGAAAGAGGCGTGAGAGTAAATAACATGTTTTTTGGAAATTTTGAGGAATGATACTTTTGAGAAAGAAGTGAAAGTTACCTCATGTTTTGAGATGGCGTCGAGTGCTTGCTTCTGATTGAAAACCCTGCCATTGTACGAAACTTAGAGTTTTCATGATTTTTCTTGACTGAGTCAAGCTGTTTTGAGAGTACTGAAATCAAGTACCATGTTTTATCATGCCAATACTTTTATACCCCAAAATACCCCATTTTTCAAAAGTGTCAAGAGGTACTGGCAGCCTAATATAGGGTTAGGTTTGACTTACTGGGATTATATATCTCACTTCGTCGTGGGACAACATTTTTCAGGTCCCAAGCAATGGAAACTCAAGGAATGCCATGATTGACATTTGAAGACTGAATTGGAGGAACTGGTTATGAACCTTTTGTGGCATTAGGGATTGCACTAAGAATTGTGGATTTAGAATTTTAACCTTTGACATCTATTAGACCTTAATGGGAAGCGTACCCTTTTGTCTTAAGTCATCTTGTGTTGTTTTATTTTTACGGAGATGTTCTCGCTTTCGCTTGTATGCTTCATATAGGTCTTTAAGTTACTGGCCGTTGGTTCTTGGGAGATCATCAAAGGTAACGGCGAAGGTGGGATGCTCGCGTGCCCGCCGAGGTCGGGGCGTGACACCACCACCACCCATTAGCTTCAATGTGGAGCATCAAGCGATGAATAGATCTCATCAAGTTGATCTTAGGGGGCAGGATCCTCGGATAGGCCCACCAAATATGAGGCCATGGAACTTAAATAGAGTGGCCTAGTTGGTGATGTAGCATTTGGAAGCCGGAAGAGGAGCTCCAAGGCATTTATATAGGAAACCACATCCCGATTGGGTAGATACTATCTCATACCCAATGGGCTTCAAGACGCTAGATTTTGTCGTGTTCACAGGAGAACAAGATCAGTCAACTGTGGAGCATGTGGGTCATTTTCTAGCACAATGTGGCGAGGTTGGAACTAATGAATACATGAGATTGAGGCTATTCCCATTGTCGTTGTCAAAGACAGCATTTACCCGGTACACTAACTTACCTGCGAACTTAATCCAAACACGACTGAGATGGAAAGACAATTCCATTCCCAATTTTACCGATCGGTACCTAAGGTAACAGTAGCCGATTTGGCAAGGATGTACCAGTATAGCACAAAGACTGCAGACCATTTCGTTGCTCGTTTCAAGAGATTCAAGAACAGATGTTTGACTTCCCTCACGGAGAAAGAGTTTACTGATTTGGCTTTTAACGGGCTAAATTTTAATCTCGGAGAAAGGTTTAAAGGACAAGCCTTTGATGACCTATTTCAGTTAACTGCTCGAGTATCCAAGTATGAACATTTATTGGAGAAGAAGGACAAGATGCCGACTAAGGATAATCGGTAGACAGTAGCTCTTGCTGAAAGTATCGAATTTGGTGATATTACCGAGGAAGAGAATGAGATAGCAGTGGCAACTATGGTGCTTGAAAAGCCATATGTGTGCCTAGCTCTTAAGCCATCTAGAGTGAAAGATGTATCCAAGTTTAAAGCCAAGGAGACAAATGAGTACTCGTTTGATATCTTTAAACTAGATGAGATATTTGACTTGTTATTAGAAGATGGAATGATTAAATTGGCTAAAGGTCAAGTAATCACATCTAAGGAAGAGTTGGCTAATAAAAGGTATTGCAAGTGGCATCATTCAGTGACCTATGATACAGTGAATTGTATTGTCTTTAGGAAGATAATTCAAGAGGCAATTTGGCAAGGTAAAATCAAATTTGCCGCAGATAAAGGCAAGGCTTCCATGGAGGTGGATGCGGATCCTTTCCCGAAGATGACCAGCATGGTAAACATCCGTGAATCGGCAAAATATGATGACAAAAGACTATGTGCTCGATGTCGACAGGAATTGAGGGGGTTAAAATCGCGAAGTTTCCAGGTTCCAGTTTATGAGGAGTACTCGAGGAAGGTATAGATCAAGGTCATTTGTTCGAAGAGAAGGTAAACCACAAGTAAGATCTAAGATAGTATCAACTATACGTCCTTTCTCGCAGTCAAGAAGGGACGAAGTCCAACCAGAACAATCAGTGCAAATGCCGAAGAAAAAAATACTAATGAACTGACTAGATCATCCAAGGCCGGATTGTCCGGATCGGGAGATCAAGTGTCAGGCTCCCAAAAAGGATTAGATTCCATGAAACATGAAAAGAAAAAAGCATGTGGCAGAGATACAAAGAAGGGGATCCTAAAGTAGGTTTACTTGGGGAACCAAGCAAAAAATTTGAGTATGTGCTGTACTATGGAGACACGTCTGACTATCCACCTCTGTCATTACCAATTGAACCAACTGGCTAAGGAGATGAGTTTAATGATCTACAACCAAATCCAATCCCACAAAAGAAAAAGACAGTTAAAGTTCCACATGATCCCCCTAAAGATAAATGGTTAATAGCTAAGTCGCATGGTCAAGCATCCTACCAAACCATGAAAAGACATTTTCAATGAATGAAAAATAGACATGGGAATTTCAAGAATAATCGGATTGGAAATATGGCATCGCAAGTTTCAACAGCCAGACCAACTAACAGGAGAAGCAATTAGGTTTGGAGACGAAATTCTTGTGAGAAGGAGCCTGTCAAAATGGAATGAACCTCTATAGTTGATTAGGGAAGTCATTCTCGTCTTAAATCGGCGAAGGAAAAGGAGGTTCAAGATACGTCTCAAAGGATCAAATTTGGGCAGTTCAGTGTGGACCTTAATTCGAGACATCGAGGGAAACCAGAGCAAAGAGATTTGAGGTCTCCATTTGAGGATGGTAAAAGTTGCCGAGCAGGTCGTTCCAAGATGCCGAAAGAATGTTATTTGCCAATGAGAATAAATATGGTCCACGCAAAACTTCCACCTGAATATGGAGTATGTTTTAAAGTGGAATAAGATCCGAAAGCACATCTCAGAGAAAGAAGTGGCAATGGCAGAGTTTCAATTCCTCGACCAAGAAGCCATCAAGTTCGAGAAAGTATCATCAGATAAAGCTAGGCACTTGAGATCCTTAATTATTTCAAGCAAGGCCAATGGCCGTCCTATTAGCAAGATCTTTGTAGACGTAGGAGCAACCTTAAATCTAATGTCTTATAAATTCTTCAAGAAGTTTGGGAGAGATGATGAACATATAATTCCATCAAACGTGCAATTGTTACTTTCTTGGGGAAGTTACTAAGGTCAAGGGGGCAGTTGTGCTTGATCTAACTATAGGATCCAAAACATCAAAGACTACGTTTTTTGTGATAGAGCCGTAGATGCGCAAAATGCAAGAGCTTGAGGTTTGAGAGCCATTGAAGATGATCAAGTATGGAACGGGGTCGTAAAATCGAGAAGATGAGGAAGAACGGCGAGGAAGACGGAGAACCTCGAAAGGTTCTAAAAAGTGAGAAGTTGTGATCCTGTGGGGACAGGTGTATATATATCAGACTGATGTCAAAAGAGTTAAAAAGGCAGGCGCACAAAACAAGGCAATGAACATGCGGCTGAAACAAAAGTAAGTGACTTTTCATTCTTGGCATTTAAAAGAATTAAGATTCTTTTAATTTTTTTTAAAAGGGGGCATATGTTGACACCAAACAATAAACACAAGTACCGAGCAGGTATTGAGGTGATTAACTCCCGATTCGATCTTGATTCGGTAAAAGTGACATGGGATTTATCGAAGATTCGGGAAATTGGCTATGAGGCACTGAGAACTGCAAATGTTGTTTATTCTCGAAGATCGGTAAGTAGCCGTGAATCTGTAAAGTCCCAAAAGCCACCAAGAGCCGATGTGGAATGGTCACGAACATAGAAAATAATGGATCAGCCCAATCAGCCACGTTTTGGGGAAGTTACGAACAAGGAGCGAAATAATGGACACGAACAGATTATGGGAAGTTATTCAAAAGGTTCATGTAAAATCATGGGAGCAGTTGAAGATCAATTTTGGCGGACAAAAGCCATGGAGAACATGGGCAAAAAGGGCTGGTTAATGAAGGCGCCAGATTTCAAGATTTGAAAATGCTAACCGCCCGAGCAGTTACAAGGTGCATGGAATGCAAATACTCAGAAGAAAGAGAAAGAAGACATGTCAACAACTCATACAAAAACACCCAACTTCTATTGCAATTTAACTTTCATATTACGCCACCAAAACTAATACTTTTCAAATAATTTAGTTGAAAAGAGACAAAGATTATTGTTCAAGGGGATTTTGAGAGATATGAGAAAGAAGAGAGATTTTAAGTTGCTCATCCAGTTTTTGCTGAGTATTTCAATTATGATGCAGTTGACCAAATCGAAACAGCCCAAATCGGGAAAAAAAACTGTTATTTTTTTTCATTTTTCAAACCGAACCGAAAATGTACAAAATTTCAATTCGATTCAATTCTCACACCCCTAAGTAAGAACCATACACACATGGTACCAAGTAGGATGGATCTATCGCATGTGGGTAATGACAATTTGGTCATGTACATCGCGTCATCACTGTCATGTGAGGTATCCGCCACTTGAAATACTTTCTCGTGAGATAAGATTGGAGAGTGTTTAAGATGTTCGCCACTCTGTGAGGATAACCATTTGCGAAAAGGAATGTTGGTGAAAAAGGATAACATGGGACATAATAAAACTCACGTCCCGGAAACCTCATACTATCATGAGTGTTTTAGATTCAGATTAAATGTATATCTATGGTTTACACAATAGTTTATAGAAAATACAAACAATTTCCTCACAGTACATTCTAATTTTGGAATAAGTAGATAAATAGTCCTTGAACTTTAACCCAATATGTAATGTCATCCTTGAACTTTTAATTGTTCAATGTGGTCTATGAAAGCCAAACGTGCAATGTCATGCATGAACTTTTGATTTGTTCAATATGATTCCTGAACTTTAGTTTAATGTGCAACGTTATCCATGAACTTTTGATTTTTTTCATTGTAGTCCGCAAATTTTTGGTAAATATTCAATCTAGTTTTAAATCATGTAAGAACACTCAATGTTACCCTTTCATTAATTTAATTCTATGGACAACACTGAACATTTTCATATAATCAAAGAATTAAGTTTAACATAAATTTGTGGTCCACATTGCATATTGGGCTAAAGTTCAGGAATTTTGATGAATAAATGAACAACTCATTGACGACATTTACACATCCGACCAAATTTTAGGGATCATTTGCGTCATTCTTCCTCTAATATTAAAGTTAATGTTTTACGATTAGGGTCTCACAACAAACCTTAGTTTGTTTTGCTTCAAGTAAAGTTCATCGGCTTTACATAGTACATTCTCTTAATAGCATTGCTACTGAACGTAAAATGGTGAAATGCCAGACACAAAATCAAAGGAGGGCCAAGCTTTGACTTATATATATTTTCTTTTTCATACATAGTACTCGTGGCTGAAATATCACAGCGCACTGGCATTTCTCTTATCTTAATATATGTCATTGTTATTTGATATGATCTTTTTTCGAGTTTCCACGATTTTAGGTTCGCAAATACTATCTTACGTGAAATTCGGACACATAATGACTCAAAACAGGATGTCGAGTATAATTACGTGTTTTAACTCATCAATAAAAGGAAAGAAAAACAGAGAGAGAGAGCACGAAAAACCATCATCACTTTTCTAAACAATCGCTTTTGACTCTATAAAAGTCCTTTTAGTTTGAGACGTGACACACTTTTTATTTACGGAAATCCTCATTTTTCTTTCCCAAATGCCTCTACCAAAATCGTTATGTCCTTAAACAACCAAAATCACAAATCAACCCAACCCCTAAACGAGCAACCAGCAGTACCCTCCCCATCACATCACCTCCGCTTGTCGTTTTGAGGTTCCATCCTCAATACAATACCTGCATCTCTCTCTCTCTCTCTCTCTATATCAAACAATTTTATGCCACCGCACCGACACGCTCAATGGCAAGGTCGCTAGCAATCATTGATGAATTTAGCCCAGCAGAGTAAGTGTGATCAATTCCTAATCCGATTCGGTCCGATCTTACTAAGGAATTAAGAATCGGGCCGATTCTCATCTTTTGGAACCGGAATCGAATCGGATGATCTTGGGACAGGTTTGGTCCGGTTCCTGAACAGTCCAATAGAACAGGTGGATTATGAGGTAAGCAACATATACTTTAATTTTAATATATAATTAGAATTAGTTTTGCATTTTTAGGTTTGCACTTAGAAATGAAATAAGATAGTAAATAAAAAAAAATCAGATTTAGGCAGTTCAATTTGGTCCGATCTGGGCGGTTTCCGGTCGGTCTTACTCACCCCTGCTGCGGAGGCCATGGGTGGATGGACTGGGGATGGAGCGAGGTCAAGGTGTACAGTGACATACTGATAGGATTTGAGAGTGAATGCAGGGAAATATATAACAGGCCCATTATATAGTCTCCCTCATTTGCGGGGCTTTATCCTAGGATGCCAAGTAATTGTTTTAGGAAACTGAAAAAGTGGTGGGGATGACAATTCATTGGGGGGTAGGCTTGTTAAACGGACGAATCGGGTCGAAAATTATCCGGACCTAAATTAACATGTTTAACTCATTTTGACTCGTTTTCGTGCAATATAAATCTAGCGACACTTTGAAATATCTGGTTAGCGCGCAACTCCCTCGTCTCCCAACACAAGCAGTCGAACCCAATCAGCATAATCCACTTTGCTCTAGACATGCATCACAATTACATGAAGTGGAATAGAGGCAACTTAAAGCGCGAGGCAGTATTGGCGAACTTTTCGACTGAGATGGAAACCACCTGACCCAGGACTACTGAAAATAAACATCGATGGATCACACCTCTCGGGGACCACGGAAGGGGCAATCGCTTGCGTTTGCCGCGATTCGAAAGGAAGATGGATTGAAGGTGTCGCTCGCCCAATCTGAGCGTCACCTGCCCTTCAAGCCGAAATTATAGCCTGTCTCCATGCTCTACGCCACTTTGACGATCGACCTCGAATGGAACTAATGTTGGAATCCAATTGTTCAATCTTGATAAGCTGTCTGCAAGATTCTTCCCTCTGTCCTTGAGATGCTGAGCAACTTAGTACTGAATGTATGTATCCAACAAGTCTTTCATGCATTCGTGTCTGGCCAAATAAATAAATAAACGCATGACGAGCTAGCGGGAGCTTATTTCAGTCCTAACGGATCAAGAGAATTCGAGCAGGGACAATGACTTCTCAACTCCATCTGAAACTAAAATCAAGGTTCCAAACCAACCTTGGCCTCAATAGGAATAGCCGGTCCACTATACTTACCCAATTTTTTTTTTTTTTTTAGGGTTTTTTTGGGGAGAGAGAATTTAGGACTTGAATTACCAGAGTACCCACAAAATCCAGCTGGCTCTCCTCAAAGGGGGGCAAAATGGGCAAACCGTGGCTCAACCTTTTTGTCAGAAACCACAGAGCCAGGCTCTACCCAATTAGCCAATAATGACCTCCCATTTCCACAGAGAGTAAGAAGTGGGGAAATCAAAAGAGGAGGGACCAAAAAGCTTTTTGCTCCAGCCCCATCCACCACAAGCCAAGAACAAAAAATAAGTAGAAAATAAATTAATAAATGGCATTCTGGTAATTATGAGCAAAGGCATCATCAGAGAGTCATTGACCGGTCGCCTTTGACCAGTCCTTTTTGGAAGTGCCATACCTGTTTTTGCCAGAGTACTCGTCAGTCCTGCTCGGTAGCAAAATATTTCTCATTTTTGCGCCTCATAAATGATAGGTAAGCCCCAGCCTCCCTCACCCCCCCACGCGCCAATGCCGGCGCGTGGCGGTCCAACTAGGGAGTATGGAACTCTAAAACCAAGATGTGGAAAGCTGATTAACACCAAATTGCTTGCTCCAAAACTTGCAAAACACCAATATTGCAATCTCTCCAATTGATTCACTTCACTTAGGAAAAAGGAAAAAGGAAAAAAAAAAATCTCCCGCTAATGAAACATCATAGGACGAACTCTCGTGCGTGGGAGGAAGATCCATTCATATTAGGGGAAAAACAAATGTTACAAACGAAACCCAGCCGGACTAATCGCGATCAATAATGAAATGGAGTTGATGGAGATCATCAACATCATCATCATCATCATCATCATCATCAATAATGGACGACGATCATCTGAGACATTTTTGTGAATTTTTCCTTATGTACAAGAACCAGATTTGAATGTGGGGGCTGGCTCATGAAGAGGATTGGTTCTTACTACTACTGGAAGCTAGAGCGTGGATTGAACTGGCGAGCTTGTTGATGGCGCTCACCAGGCCCTCGATGCCTTGCCGGCTGATCTCAGTCTTGGACTCCTCCAGCTTGAGCCGCCTCTCGTGGAGGCCGACCAGGTCCCTGTGCCGCCGCTCTTCTCTCTCGTCGCAGGCCTGGAGCGCCTCCGCTATTATGGAGGCGCTCCTCGAGATCGCGGTCCCGACGTCGCCGCTCCCCGCTCCTCCACCGTGATCTCCGCTTCTCCTCCTCCTCTTAGCGGGCGAGTCCGAATGCTCGCTCGGTTCGGATTCTGCAGCGATTTGGAAAGGAATTAAAATTATGGTTGGTTAGAGTCTGATTATATTTACAGAGAGATACCTGGTGTTGGAAGTGTCTGAGAAGTGGCGGCCGAAGGAAGCTGAGGCGGAGCCTCCGGCGTCCGAGAAGGAGGAGGCAATGCTAGCGGAATGGGGCCCGGGAAGACATGCTCTTGCTGCGGAGGCAACGGAGGCTGAAGGGGCGTTTCCGCTAAATAACCAGTGGTAACAATGATGTCGGGATTCGGGTGGCCGATAGAATAGGGGGCGACGGAGGAGGAAGGAGCGGCAGCGGCCCCCAGAACTCCTCCTCCTCCTCCTGCTCTCCTCTCCACCACATCTACCAAGGCCTCGTATATCTGGGGCATCATGTTGGTGGGCAGGTTGCTCTCCTTCCTCTCGCTCTTCTCCATCTTCCAGTAAGAGGCCGCCTCAGCCTCCTCGCCAGCCCTCCGCCGCTCGTACTCCCTCACCTTCTTGTAGTCCCTCATGAGGTTGTCCCACTTGTCGTTGCACTGGTTCTGGCTCCTGAAGCAACCCTTCCTCCAGCAGTAGTCCTCCACCCACTTCCACCTCGGCTCCGATGGCCTGGCCCCGCCGCCTCTCCCGGCCCCACCTTCGCAGCTCTCCTCGCTCCGCTTCGTCCGCCTCTCGTCGTCCATCCTCTTGGCCTCGATCAGTATCATGGTCTCGTTCACATTCCAGTTCCCTTTCCTGTAGTCCCTCATCATCACATTGCCGCCGCCGCCTTGATCGGCCATTTCACCACCATGCCAGTGCAACTTCTAGAGAGAGAGAGAGAGATTATGTGCCTGCGCAACGAGTGTTTACACGGACATGAGTGCGTTTTTGCTTCCCTTTTGGAGGGGCTGTGGGGGGTGGGTTCACTGGGTTGAGACCGGTCAGAATCTTTCTGGCGAGAGTGGGACTCAGTGCTAATTTTGGGCAAAGGAGAGATTGGTGCAACGGGGTCGGGTCTGGTCTTCCTCGGTCAACAACAGGATCAGGATTTGCAGCAGAGTCCGGAGTGGAGTGGACGGTGGGGTATGTACATGCCAATTCCAACGGAGCATTCTGATTAATGCTTCCTTTATTTTGCCGGAAAAAGGAAGTTATTTTCACAATACAAATCAACTTTTACTGATGTAATGCTTTCTTAACTGAAAAACTCTTCGCTGCACGCGATCCTCGCCCGATGGCCGACGAGGGTTGGCCGGTGACCCTCGTCGGGCTTTAAAGGAAAAAAAAAAGAAAAAGAAAAAGATCATAACAATTCGGAGATTTATAAAAAAAATTAAAGAAAAAATGTTCATGTCAGCGCCGACCACCCACACAGGACGGCCAGCGTTCACCTCAGCGATTTTCTCCTAAAATTGGACGGATTGACTCAATTAGCAAACCGTAAAAAGATTTAATACTCAATTGACTAAATTGAAAATTTATGACTAAATCGGTCAAAGTACAACATGTTTTATTTTTATCTGAGTCCATTTCTTATTTAGAACACAAGCTGGCAACTTGTAAACCACTTTCCATACCGATTGAGAAAAATATTGCTAGCTATGTTCATCGGCAAAAGTACACTTTTAGTATCAAAAGTTATGTAATGAGATCACTTTGGTGCTAAAAGTTTCAATCAGATCACTTCAGTGTCAAGTCGGAAAAAAAAAAAAGATTACTTTGTTGCCTCGGGCGAAAAGTTCTGGCCAAAATTGCCACATGAAATTTTTAAATTTTAATTGGCATTTTAAAAAAATGAAGTCCATGTTGCAAAATTTAGAAAATAATAATAATAAGAATATTTTAAAAAAAGAAAAAAACTAACATAAAATTTTTAAAATAAAAGCTTTATTTAAAATAAATTAGAATAAGCTGAAAAAAAAAACTAAAAAAAAAAAAGTTAGGCGGCAAGGTTGTTGTAATCCTCGCCGCTGTCGCCCCCCACCATTGCCGGCAATGGTCGACGATCCCCCACCGGCCTCAGGCAAGAGCTTGGCGGCCCTCGCCTAGATTTGGGCAAGGGTCGCAGCTCTCAGCCACACCTGCAAGGGCTGGCAACCCCCGTCGGCCCTTGTCCGGGGTTCGACGACTCTTGCTGGCCATGCCCCACCCTTGCCTGCTATTACCGACGATGGTGGGGCGTCTGCAGTTTTTTTTTTTTAATTTCTATTTTTCCTGATTTTTTCAGCTTATTTCTCAAATTATTTTAAATAAAAAAATCAATTTAAAAAAAATGCCATAGTGGACCACTGGTGAGTCACGTCAGCCGAAAATATTAATAAAAAAGTGTCACATGAGAATTCCGACGGAGCAAATCGGACTCGGCACCAAAGTGAACGTTTTTCCAAAAACTTAGTACTAAAGTGAACCGATTGAAACTTTTGGCATCAAAGTGATCTTTGTACGTAACGTTTTGACACTAAAAGTGTACTTTTTTCTCTGTTCATCTATGAGATCCCCGGCCCTAGGAATTCTATACCCATTGTCTTTTGTTGCCTTTTTGAGCCGACGATGGTCTCTAGTTGTTCCTGTTTTCTCCACCACCTGCTCTGCGTACATATATATATATATTGGTCGAAATCTGCACTGCATGGTTAATTACCATAAAAGCTGGGCTTAGAGTGCAGACTCAAAACTATCTCTATCAATTCTTTTGACAGCAGTTCAGGTTTCAAATTCCTCAGCCACCTCTCTAGACCTGTTAAAATGGGTCATAAGTCTTTTTCTTAATCCATATATGATGTGATGAGTTATTATATGAGTTAATCATAATCAATAAATTAGTTTAAACATAATATGAGTGTTAAATGGGTCATAAATAGATCGTAAATTAATCGTAAATGGTTTACAACTTATTTAAACCTAACTCACCTCTATAATTCTCTTTTCATTATCTCTCAATCTCATGCTCACTCGCTCTATGCTCTCACCTCAATTTCGATATGTGTTTTTTAGAATGGATTAAATATGACACTGTGTAAGAAATATTGGTCAAGTCGGGTATTGGTTGGGTATGGATCGGGTTAAGTATTGATCATTAGATTTGCATTGTAAGAAAATGGGTTATAAACATGTTAAAATGGATATATTTGGTCAAATCACTTGTGATCTAACCCAAATCCGACCCTACTCACCCGGGTCTAGCCACCTCAATGGTTTATGTTATAGTTACTGCTCGAATGATGGTGCTCGAATCTATACCGAGGGTTTTCAAGAATTTTGATTGCTACACCTGCCATAGTATTCGTAGTGTTACCTTTTCACAAAGGGAAAATTTACCAAAAAAATCCTAAACATATTGTAATTGTACTAATTCAGTTATAAATCTTTTTTTTTTGGTCAATTTAGTCCTAAACCTTTTGTATGTGTCAATTTAGTCCATCTGGCGAATTTTGACTAACTAGAGCTAACGTGAGTGCCGGCCGGCCGGCGTCTTAATATTATAATTTTTTTTTCTTCCACTTTCCCCTTCCCCTTCCCCTTCCCCTTCCCCACCCCCATCCCCATCGCTATGCTACTTCTTCTCCACCACTAGTCGTATCTCCGCTATCGGCCATAGGATGACCGACGAGGCTCTCATCGACCTCGTCATGGCTGGGTGAGGCTCACCTCGTCAACCCAGATCTAACGTCGTCAAGCCTTGCCTAGCCTTAGAAAATTGCATATCAGATCAGAAAATCCAACTTCGTTTCTATGGTATGTACCATCGTTATGACGCTTAGATTTGTTTCCTCGTCTTTTGCTGTGACGCTCCCATTCATTCGTGAAACTAACCCCTGTTTTCCAAATCCTTCGATATGTAATTTTTCGAGCCCAGATCTGGGGAGGCTCAACCTCAGCCGGCCACGACGAGGTCGGGTCTCGCTCGACCATGGAGACCTGCGAGAGCCTCAACGGTTGTCCACAATATTAGAAAATCTCATGGTAGACAGGAGAATAGGGAAATAGGATGGGAAGACGAAGGGGAAAGTGGAAGGAAAAAAAATTCAAAAATTCAAAAACAAATTAAAAATTTATTATAATATTAGGTCGTTCCGACCAAAATTTGTTAGATGGATTCAATCGACACAATTACAAAAGGTTTGGAACTGAATCGGCAAAAAAAAAAAAGAACTAAATTGGCACAATCGCAATAGGTTTAAGACTTTCTTAGTAATTTTTCCTTGCACAAAGTGCTTATGTTCATTTTGTCTCCTTATGAATGTATTGGCAAGATCGAACATTTGCCTCTAGTGTCGAGAAAGAAGATCTGTCGGACGACGGATCTTGGTTCTCCAATAAGGACCCGAGCATTGAAATCTTGATGAATTGTAGTGATCTCAAATAGAAAAGCATGAGACCTGGATCTCATGTACGAGGATTTTTTTTTTTTGGGGGGGGTCAAAATGTACGAGGTATTGGAACATTAATACATGATTTATGTGGTCATGGGCTCTCCCATCTTAATAGCTAACTTAGGTGCCGTAATCCTCTCAAGGTGTCTGAGAGAACACTAGTGCTATCATGAATTGATTAATGCCATAAAAGATACGCTTACATTAAATCGTAATTCCATACTTCGCAATTCTCGAATAGAAGACTTTCAAAGTTTTTTTTTTTTTACAATGAAATCACGAAAATTACTGGTGTGCTTAAGCGAAAGAGGAATTTGCTAAATCTACTCGCTCGATAGATCAAAATATATAAATAAAAAAGTATGAAATAAAACTAAATAATTTTTTAAAAAAATTATTAAAAAATTATTTGAAATTATCAACATTAGCGCCGATCATACTACGTAGGGCGGCCAACGTTCATGTTAGTAATTTTAAGCCGAATTTGGCTAGACGTAATAAATTGACAAAACATGAAAAAGTTAATGACTCAATTGGCAAAATTAAAATGTTTAGGGCTGAATTGGCCAAAATGGTGTTAACCTTTCTGAACAATTTTCTCTCATAACTATAGTACTTATCTTATATCAACCATTAGTAGAGAAAAATGCGACATTTAGTGAGAAAGTGGATGTTTATACTAATCAAATTGGAAAAATTATCAAAAAAGTCCTAAACTTATTATAATTGTGTCAATTCAGTCCTAAACCATTTTTTTGTCAATTCAGTCCTAAATCTTTTGTGTTTGTATCAATTCAATTCGTTCAGCCAATTTTTTCCAGAGGCGTGGCGCTGCCAACACAAATGTGAATTTTTTTATGTAATATTTTAATATTCTACAATTATTTATTTATTTTTTAATTCTTTAATAACTTTTTTCCTATCTTTTTCTGTCCTTTTTTTTTTGTTAGGGCTGGTAAGAGACCGCCGGTCGAGGCCTACCCACCTCCTCTGATCACTAGGCGAGGGCATGCGAGCCCTCACCCTCTAACAGAAAAAAAAAAAACAAAAAACAAGAAAGAATTTTTTAAAATTGTCCACGTCAGCAATTTCTGATCAAAATTGATCGGATGGACTAAACTGACACAAATGCAAAAGATTTATGATTGAATTGAAAAATATATATATACCTAAAATTGAATTGACACAATTGCAATAGGTTTATATATATATATATATTGGATTTTTTCAATCATTTTGGCAGAGAAGGTTGTTTATGGAGAACTTGTCTTCTAGTGACTGATGTATATAATATAATTAATATTCATCCACAGTTCGATATGTTTTGGGAAAGAAAGGATGGGTTTTGCACCTCCAAGGGACGGGCAAATGATGGAATGCAACTGGGAAGGAGGAGGAGGAGGAGGATGCTTTCTCCTTCCTCTCTCGCTGCGCTCCGCTTTTTTCTGTCCTAAAAAACATCAACCCTTTTCGACTTAAAAAAAAGTAAAGAAAAAAACACATGTGGAAGCCAAATTTTCTTAAAGTCTTCGAAGATCTCCAAAGATTAAAGTCAAATCTGAATCTACTTATTCCAACCACTGCTCCCCCACGGAGGAACTGCATGTGCGACGGAAAGGGAGGGACGAGGGAGTACTCAAGCGCAGCGTCGTTATAAGAAAATGCCAAACGAAATCCGCACTGACAGATTTACAAAACCCCAGAAATTACATACACGGGGAGAGAGAGAGAGAGAGAGAGAGGTGTTTCAAGTGCATTCAAATTATTGTAGGTGTATCTGTACCCAATTTACAAAATGGATCCTTAGTTTAGGATTTTTCATGGTATTAACCTAGAATAAAATACCACAAGCTTCCACAGTACCACTTAGAGCACTGTAGGGTGAGATTCATAGAAACTTTTAATTTTCAAATTTACTGCTAGTCAACTATGAGTGTCTAGTCAACTACCTGAAATATAGTTTGATTAGTCAGGAACCTCAAGACAAAAACCATCACGAACATCCACGAATCTCACCCAAACCACCACAACTTGTGATCTAATTATCATATCACCAAAAAACAACTCAACACCAATCAAAACACATCTTTAAAAAAAAAAAAACCCAAGAGAATGATGACGGAGACAAGAGAAATTGCTTGGAGGCTTTGGGCTCAACTGCAAGAGTGGCAACTATGGGAAGGAACCCTAGCGGCGGAGGTGTGTTCGTAGGTCTTCTCTCGCGTAGAAAGGTTGTGCTATGATACCATGTTGTTGGTAAAAGAGAGAATGATATTATGTAGGTCCAAAATAATATTTAAAAGCTTAGGATGAGCCATGTACGATTACATAAATAACTCCAACTTGCTAAAATTATTCTGAGTAATATGCCCAGGAACCTCTTTCCTTTACTATTAGTAAGTAACAGTTGGCTGTCCGCAGGGCTTCTTGATAATATATACTTGTATTAAAGGGTAAATTTCGTGTTTTGTTTATTTTTATTTCGACAGTTCAGCTTCGTATATCTTAAAATAATATTTGACTTGTGTCATATTGCAGGACCATAAAAATCTCCTTTGACGTCCACTGCAGCCAAAGACATTCTCACATCGCTGCTTGGCAGGCTATGCTTTTGTAGATTGATTTATTATTAATTGGATATAATATGTATTTTTCTGGAAATCTCTGTTATTCCTGTGTAATGGACAGTGTTCTTCCTGCGTAATGGATAGTAATATAAAACTAAGAGCTAAATGGAGTTATAAGATGAGAATATGAACGGAAAATCCAATCCCTAAACTGATACTACTCGTGGGACTTGCTGGCAAATCGACTACTCGCAGGAAGAAGAGTAGACTATTGGCTTAAAAAAAAATTAAAATTAAAATAAGGCGTATTTGAGTTTTCCACAACCAAATCCATAATCATATCAGAATATACCACAACAGCCTGTCTTTGGAATTAGCTCTTTTCCAGGGACGAAAACTTTTTCAAGAATTATGGTCGAAATTGGACTTATTTTTGTTAGATATATATATGTTGGAAACTAATTCCTAATTCGTATACGTAATACGTGCGGAAAACTATTGAATTATGCCCAGAAATCACTTACTTGGATCACTGATCGGAGTACGACTACACGAGGAACCGTACCCACTGTCCACAGATTAGATGTCGCCTTCGCAATCCCGAGAGTCCTTCGTCGCCTTCAATGCGATCCGATGTCGGGAGGGGGAGTGAGACTTTCTGTCTTTTTCATTCATCGACAATGTGTCGTTAGGGAGAGAGAGGGAAGCAGGGGGAAGACGTTCTCTTTTTACGTCGTTCTATTTGACGTGAAGAGACACGTCTCTTCAAAATTGCAGATAACCGCTATTGCGGTTATCTGTGGAGGCGGGAGTGATTGCCCGCATGGGCGCACACCATAAGCCCTATATTCCATCATCTCTCACTCGCCCATGTAGGGCAAATAACTCTCACATGTCCACGGAGGACTAACAACTCCCACTTGTCCACAAAGGATCAAGCATTACTCTCTTTATATCTGCAAAGTTCATATTGACAAATAATCCGTGTGCCCAGCATACCTGAGAGCTCGTTGTCACACATCCGTTGGGAGTATATGATAGCTCAAAATGGACATAATCAAAAGTATATTTCCGTATGCTTGTACCCTAGATCGATCAGTCACATACATATCTCTCTATAGATCCCATTTAAGTATGATATATTATATTCACAATTATGATCACACAAAATAATCATAACCGGCCGGTTTGTGAACATAAATCTATTATGTGACTCAAATCTCGAAATCGATCTTCCTCTTCCATTAGACCTCTCGATCTCAATTCAGCTCGCTTTTCTAGAAGTGTCCCTTTAGATCGAATCAATTTCATGACCATAGGTAACACCCTAAGATAGCGAACACTAAATAGAAATCTTGAGAATAACGAAAAGTCGTGAGGGCACCAAATGAGGAATTTTTATCCTCGAGAGTCTCACACGGCATTGAAAAAAAAAGTTGAGATCATGACTTTTGCCAACTCTCATTGGTCGACAATGCATACGTAATATGAAATACGTATTACGGTATTTTCTCCTTCCCCATGGAGCGTATGTCTTTCTATTTTAATACCATACAGATGATCACTTAGACATACTCAATGTCTAACCAGAGTTCACGTAACAACTCTAACCAAGAGTTTCCATCAGAACTCTCATCTGGCATTCAAGACAGATAAAGTGAAATATGTGGGAGGACTAATAATAATAAAATCTCTTTATTTCACTTTCGGACATTATTAATAGTAAGTCCTCATCTTAACATTCTTGTTAAGGCGGCATAAATATTTTAAGCTTCAGCTCTCAATTATCACCTAGATAATAAGCTTAAAATTGCCTCATCTCTATTCATCACGCAGTAAAATAGAGGCGATTACCCGTGTGAGTGGGCTAATCTCTCATCTGTCCGACATATCTTTTCAAACTAATGTACATAACATTAATATGCATAAATGTTACACAAAATCATAGACATTAATAATGATAACAAATATCATTAAATCATTAACTATCATAAGCATCAGTAATGATAACAAATATCATTAACTTATTCACTGTGAACTTTGGGGAACATAAACATCCAATATTCTAATTTCTACGCCCTTCTAGAGATTCTAATGCAAAGAACCAATCCTTCTTGTCAACACATGACCAAGTCTAAACATCTCTAGAAATTTATTTCATCACAAGATCTGCTTTCATTCTTATGCGTAGATATGTACTGTTCACATCTTTTCATACAAACATGTCTTTCACAACATCATATTCTGAGTCAATACATTTGGTCTTGCAGTGGATCCTCAGTGTAAGCTCTTGCTACTTATCTATCACAATTAACTAATAATTGGACCGGTTGCACTCTTAGCAACACTTTATCAATCCAAACATCTTTCTAGTTAAAGATGAAGACCCCCTTTTGTATAACCGCTGATAATACCACGAGAACATCTTCCATCGTGGATAAGGCCATACACATTTGCTTCTTACTTTTTCATGATATGGCGCCATTACTCAGTAAGAACGCAAATCTAGAGGTAAAATTCCTCTAATCTATATCTCCTCCTCAATCAATATTAATATTCTTTCAAGGTGCAGATCTCTACCTTGAATATTCAGTAAATTGATCAGCAGTACTTTCAGATACCTCAGAATTCTATTGACGGCAATTCAGTACACTTTGACTTATATTGGATTGGTACCTACTTACCATTCCAACTGAATAACAAATATCAAGTCTTGAACATATCACAGTGTACATTGAGCTACCAAAGGCACTTAGCAAATGGATCACTTTCCATTTCTTTATCTCCTTATGGAGTTTCAAGACACATATTTTGGCTCATACCTTTACTACTTGTAATAAGAGTACATCATCAACATATAATGATAAAAACACAAATTGATTTTAGGATCTTTTGATATATACACAATGGCCTTTATCAATTGTTACAAAATCATATGCCACTAAGACATCATGAAAAACGTATATATCAATATCTCAATGACTGCTCAGGGCCATATTCTTGACCTTCATTCACAACTCCTGCAGGTTGTACCACATAGGTTTCTTTTATTAATTCTCTATTGAGAATTGCAGTCTTTACATCCTTGATGTAATTCTAGATCCATACCCATCTTTATTACTAGAATAAGGTGAATTGAATATTACGATTCACCATAAGGTCAGCCTAAAATTTCTCAAACAAGCCATCAGCTTTATGCTTACTTTTGAGAACACATTTGCTCCCAATGGCTATGAGTCCATTCAAAAAATCAATCAGTTCCCAAAACTTCGTTTGATCTCATTAACTCCATTTCTTTTCCATTGCTTCTATCCACTTTTCTTTATCAGGGGAAATCGGAGCCTCATTTTATACTCCTAGACTTATTCTCTTCTTTTGGAGCAACCATGAAAGCTTTATAAAGCTTCTTGCGACTTATTCGCTAAATTGGAGAGATCGTACACGAGTACATCATTTAGATCATACACTTAGTACATCATTCTCCATTACGCTCCCACTCGGATCAGACAATGACGATATCTTTTACACATCAAGTGGTTGCAATTGAGATTAATTCGAAACAAATTCCCACTTCTCACATTGCTCCCACTTGGATAAGATGCTCATAAGCTATCATTGTCACTATCCTAAAATTCAAACAGAGAATTGTCTTGAAATATCTCGCCCTTTAGAAATTTATTCACTAAGAATGTGACATTTCGTGATTCGAATTCAGTTACACTCCCCACTTTCCTGCTCACCCATAGCACATACCCTTTCGAGTGCTGTTAGTATTACGAAGATACTTTTGCCTCTAGTGCCCAATTTCCCAAACTTGTGGGAGAACACGTGTGCATAGAAAGCATATCAAGGTCTGAGAAAACTCAAATCTCATTGTCGACCTGTCCACAACTCATATGAATTGGTGGTAACTGATTTGTAAGGCACATAGTTAAGTATCTAGACAACCATCAACAAAAATATCACCACAAAAGACGATATTGTGCTATCATAAACTTAACCATATTTATTATGATCTGTTTCTTCTCTCTGCAACTCCATTATTCAGAGAAATCGATGGAATAGTCAACTATTATTCTATTCCCCCTTTTTTTTTTTATCACATAAACATCTGAACTAATCAGATATATTAACTCGACCTCGATCGGATTTCAAATAAAACTTTCTCAAAGCAACTTATGCCTGAAATTTATGAAAGAATCATAAAACAATAAATCCAAATCGAGTGTAATTATACAAATGTGATGAAATAAATAGCCTCATGCCTTGTTATCACATTCACTGAACCACATATGTCTGAATGGATATCAACAAAGGAAACTCAGCTCTTGTTCCTTTTCTAAATAGTTTCCTTATTATTCCTTCCAAAAGCAATGCTCATAAATAGGCTAAACGACATTTTCAACACTGTCCAATAAGCCCTTTTTAGCTTATTTTACCCAGCCTAGCATGCCACATATTCATATCATCACAAAGATGAAAATGAGGAATAACACTACATAATTGTACTTAACAATCTGCACAATTAAACCATTTAGAATTCTAATAACTTGTTCCTTACGACAAGTTGTCACCATTGTTATGAAAGTCCAAACTGAAACTAAGTTTAACCAAACTAACACGGAAACTAAATTCCGTTGTGTTTTGGAGCATATAACATTTTATGTAGGAATAAAATGCGACCATTACGCATATAACATCTGGCTAATGCCAATTCTTTTAACTTTCACTAAGAAGTTATTTCCCACATTTACTCACTTTGCTCCATGTGGAACTCGTCGAAATCCCACTAAGGTATTTCTATCATTCAACTACATGATCTGTGGTCCCTAAGTCTACAATCCACTAAGGATAAGATTCAGCCTGAAAGACTGAACTGTAGACACAAGTAACACTCTTAAGTGCACAAGGATTTCTAAGTTCTTTAACTTACCACAATCATGAATAGAGTGACCTTTATTTCCATAGTGAAAACACTTCATTTCTGAAATATTTTCTTTGAAAGGACGTTTTCCTTTCTTTGTCAGTTAAACTTCTATTTCTTTCATGAATTGTTCTTTTCACTACTTAAATCCACGTTGACACTTATCTCTAGAGTACAAAACTCATTAGAACTAGAATCAACATTACAAATGTCGATCTTAGGTTTTGCCACCATAAGGCAATCCATCTCTAGTCTAAGGCGTCGCATAATCTCTTTAAAAGTTTTACTTATAATGTGGATCTAGTGGATTTTCATATGCACATAGCTTATGAAATAAAGAACAGACTACTGCTTGCACTTGCTATTCATCAGTCAAAATGGAGTCTGCATCTTACAGTTCACTTATTTGTTTGATATATGCCACAAAGGCTATTTAATATTCTGCCCATAAGGCATCATATACGTATCAAACCTTATAGTGATCTGTTTCAATTGGAGACCAATATCTCATCAAAATTAATTCATTAATGCCTTCCATTTGACTTTAGCATTTTATAAGAAATGCCTGAACTCATGTAAAAAAAAAAAAAATTTCCTTGCTACAGCAACATAATGCGAGCAATAGAGTTCAACTTGTTTCTCATTGCAAGTATCTCTTTGTACTTTCTTGACAATGCAGTAATCATATATTCAGATTCTTCCATAACTAGGTCAAGAACTTATAGTGCATCTAGCTCTTTTAGCATATATTGGATCCTATTCCAATTTTCATAATTTTCGCCGTCTAATTCTATTTTCAATCAAGCTTAACTACAATATTCTAATAAGCTCAAACTATTGTATCTGAACACAAAGTTCAATAGACATGTACACATTAATTATTGATGCCTAAACATTTATGCATTTATTTTACACTAACTAATTATATTAATGAATAATTTCATATAAGGTCTCAAAGTCGAAAGTTCACTATGTTCCCAATCATCGTCTGAGAATCCTTGCTTGAAATTACCATTAATACAATCATTTATGTAAAATTGAGTTCACCAAAGTTACTAAAATCTTTTCGAACTCCCCACTTATCCATATACCACCAAGGCATTTCATTAAATAAAAAAAATATACAATTCAAGGCTAAATATTTTCATACAACATGAAAGATAATATTTACACCTATAGACATGCATCAATAAGATGTAAAAAAAAAATAATAAAATTCCAGGACTACAACATCATGTGACATAATGTATGCCAAGAACGGGAAAAGATTCAATAAAATCTTTAGGGAACTTCTTGACCCTAGAAGGCGTCCGTATAGTAGCTCTTGGGAAACTCTCTGGTCTCAACCAAGGGAACAAATCTCTTCGCCAAGGCGCATTCTGCCTACACCAAGACCCATTCATAGCAAGGGTCGATGTCTTCCTTGCCCCAACCTCTAAGAACTCTATCATGAATCTTATTCCAAGGTCCTTATAAGAAAAATAGTAGCTATTTTTCCACAAGCGGTCCAAGACCTCATGCCAATCAGGAAGAGTAGTTTTTAAGGCAACAACCCTCAAATAGTCCGGCATGACATAATCATTACAAATGATTTCCAATATCATTTTGTTCACTGTTATGATGTGAGTTATCATATCAACTCTGCCATCCCATCGATAAAGTGCCAACTCATTCCTCAACTTAAGGAGTCTCTCATGTTCCTCGTCTGTCCACGGGAATATTGCAATTCGCACTGCACTCTGTTCCATAGTTCCTGTAACGAATGCAAAACAATAAAATGGATTACACATAATCCATAGTGCATAAAAATGGTAAAACAAATATACCACATTGTAGGAAATTTCAATACGAACACATCGGCATCAAAATCACCTCAATTGGACTCCGCACGCACCCTCACGCGCGCCTAGAAGCCTCTGCGCGTGGGCTTCACGCGCCTCACGTGCAGGGCACGCGCGACTCAACGCCGTCAACGGTCAGCGTTGACCGGTCAGTGTTGACCGGTCAATGGTCAACGGTTGACCGTTGACCCGGGCGGGTCATGGGTCAAATCGGGTCAAATTCGGGTCGGGTCGAACTGCCACGTCATGATGCCACGTCATCCACCACGTGTCTGCCACGTCAGCGACCACGCAAGCGCCACGTCAGCAAACCGTTTCAGCGGCTCGATGCACGCGCGACGCACGTGGGCGCGTGAGGCCCACGCGCAGAGCGCGTGAGGCCCACACGCAGAGCGCCCCGTCGGCGCGTGTCGGCGCGTGCGGCGTCGTCCGGCGTCCGTTGGCGGCGATCCACCCCTCAAAATGCTCGTATTGGCGAGACGATTCGGTTGGTATGTTTATTTTCCACTTTCACCGAGCGAAAATGTACAAAATCGCGTCGATTCGCCGCTACCCCCGGGAACCTTATCCCGAGGCGGCGCGTGTCGCGCGTGCGTCGCCGTCCGGCGTCGCCTCGTGACGTTCAACCACTCTAAATTCTCGTCTCGCCGAGCCCGTTCTAATGATGTGTTCAAAATAAATTTTCGTCGTCCAGAACAGAATCTGTCGCCAATGAACAGTACGCTCGGGTCCCGATTTTCTCCTTAAAAAAAAATTGTCGATTAAAAGCACGATAAATCAGGAAACAAGAACCGGCGCTCTGATACCAATGTTGGAAACTAATTCCTAATTCGTATACGTAATACGTGCGGAAAACTATTGAATTATGCCCAGAAATCACTTACTTGGATCACTGATCGGAGTACGACTACACGAGGAACCGTACCCACTGTCCACAGATTAGATGTCGCCTTCGCAATCCCGAGAGTCCTTCGTCGCCTTCAATGCGATCCGATGTCGGGAGGGGGAGTGAGACTTTCTGTCTTTTTCATTCATCGACAATGTGTCGTTAGGGAGAGAGAGGGAAGCAGGGGGAAGACGTTCTCTTTTTACGTCGTTCTATTTGACGTGAAGAGACACGTCTCTTCAAAATTGCAGATAACCGCTATTGCGGTTATCTGTGGAGGCGGGTGTGATTGCCCGCATGGGCGCACACCATAAGCCCTATATTCCATCAATATATATTTAGATATATTGTATATACTACGAGTATGTCTTTTGTGTATTTACTTTCTTGCACTTCTTTGTATGTATATTTATATTGGCCTCGTGCCTAATTGTAATTGACGATTCTATTATTCAATTCTCAATTCTATCATGGTATCAGAGCTAGGGTTTCTCGCTCTTCTCCCATATGCAATGTGGTGAACGAGCCTCTTGAATTTTTTTCTTCCCATCTTTCGGATTGGTCCTTTTCGTGTGTGTTTTCGAGATCAGTTTTCGTTTTCGGATTATGTGTTCACCCGTCAGTCGAAAGCTGCCTCCCGTCATTCTGCTTCAATTATACACTCTGTGTGTTTCGTTTAATCTTCAACTGGCATCACCAATCGAGGCTTCTCGGTAACTTCGTCGAGGATCTGTACATTTCGAGATCAGTTTTGGTTCGGATTTTGGTTTGTCACTCTCCATAGGTTTTTTTTTTTAGTCTCTGGAATTTGTGGTTTGGGTGAAGTAGGATTTTGGTCGGGAGCTGTCTGAACCTCGCACCTCGCGCCTCTTCTCTGGAATTTGTGGAATTTGTCTGAGCCTCCTTCTCTTGCCGTTCGTTGGAGACGGAATCGTCTGGATTGGCTTTTATTCTCACCGGTGGTCTTGCCCAACTTTGCGTCCACTGCCAATTCTCACTGGATTGGTTTTATTCTCATTGGTTTTTATTCTCACGATACTAATATTCACGATACTTTGCCGTGAGTGGATTTTTCTTCTCGGTGGAGGAACTTCAGTTGCGTGGATTAGTGTTGGATTTTGGCGTCTTCAGTAATTCTCGATGGAGGAACTTCAGTTGCGTGGATTCTTCTTAGATTGAATTTTGTGTGGATTCTCGATTGCTTCTTCAGTAATTCTCAGTGGGGGTTCTTCAGTTCTGGAAATTGGTGAATTGCGTGAATTTTGAGCTGCGTGGACATTTTTTTTTGTCACGCCCTCAGATTGGTCAACGCCCTTGACCTCCATTCTCAGATTAATTTGGTTGACGCCTTTTTTGTTTTGGTTGATGCCCTGCTTTCGCCCTCAGATTGGCCAACAATTTTGTTCTTCTGAGATTGGCGATTACTTCAATTGCTTCGCAGATTCGATGGATCTTGTCACTTCATCATCGTCTTCAGAAGATCGTCTTGCTAATATTGAGGCTCAGCTTTCCCATTTAGCTCTGCTTCATCTCTGTTCTACAGGTGCATCTTTCACTGTTATTACAGCAGCAGCTGCACAATTTTCAGGTGACAGTTCTTCCTGGATTCTTGACTCTGGGGCTGCTCATCACATGACTGGCTCTGCTCATCATCTCACTCAACAGACCACACTAAAAAATCCACAAGAGTTCTTTACAGCCGATTGATCATCTCTTACTACTACTATGCGAGGCCATCTTACTATCTTGGCAATTTTAATGTGCCCAATGTGCTGCATATACCGCACTTAGCCCTAAATCCTTTATCTGTTGACCAACTAGCCGATATGGGTTATACTGTGACATTTACTGTTGATTCTTGTGTTGTACAGGATCGTACAAGTGGTCGAACGATTGGCAGAGGTAGTAGACATGGAGGATTGTACACGATGCAGCATCTTCAGGTTCATTCACCTCAACCTGTTCTTGCCATCTCCGACCTTGATTGTTGGCACCAGCGTTTGGGTCATATATCTGCTTCTCGTTTATCTTTTCTGCGTCAACAAGGTGTACTTGGGCATGTTTCATCTACTATTATGCGCCCATGTCCTAGTTATCCTTTAGCTAAACAATCTGCACCTCCTTTTCCTGTTAGCTCCTCTGTTTCCACTTCTTGTTTTGATTTAGTACATTCAGATGTTTGGGGTCCTACTCCCCAAATTTCTAAAAGTGGATTCAAGTATTATGTATCGTTCATTGATGATTATTCTCGTTATACATGGGTTTATTTCATGCGCTCTCGTGATGAATTTCTCTCTATCTATAAGAACTTTGCAGCCATGATATCTACTCAATTCTCTAAAACTATTAAAGTTTTTCGTTCTGATTCTGGTGGGGAGTATCTTTCTGCAACTTTTCGTTCTTTCTTAGCTTCTCAAGGAATCTTACCTCAGTTGTCCTGTCCCGGTGTTCCTGCTCAAAATGGTCTTGCTGAATGAAAACACCGTCATATCTTGGATACTACTCGTGCTCTCTTGTTGTCCAATTCGATACCTATTGAATTTTGGGCTGAAGCACTATCTACTGTTGTATATCTCATAAATCGACTTCCTTCTCCTATTCTCTCCAAAGCCACACCTCACCAACGTCTTTTCTCAAAACTGCCCACTTATCATCAACTTCGTATTTTTGGTTGTACGTATTATGTGCTTCTTCCACCCCATGAGCGTACCAAACTCTCTGCAAAGTCAGTTCAATGTGTTTTCTTAGGTTACAGTATGGAACACAAAGGCTATAGCTGCTATGATCCTTCTTCACGGCGTATTCGTATCTCTCGTAGTGTTCAGTTCTTTGAGCACCTACATTTCTTTTCCGCTGCCTCTACTTCTTCACAGTCTTCTCCAACTGTATTTATGGATTTTCCTCTTGATTCATCTCCTCTTCCTCCTCTTATATCTTCTTCGTCCGATCCAGTGTCACCACCTTCTTCTAATATGCCTCCTCCTTCGTCTACTTTGCCTGCTACTTCGACGCCTCTTGACGATACTCGTCCACCATCCCCTCGGCGAAATCCTCCACGAGATCGTCGTCCTCCAGCTAGGTACGTGGCGGCCACAAGTTATTCTGATGAGTTTGGTTCCTTTATGGCTGCTGTCCACACTTTGCAGGAACCATCAAATTATCGTATGGCCGTACAACACGCTAAATGGCGTGATGCTATGACTGAGGAATTATCTGCTCTGGAGCGCACTGGTACGTGGGATCTTGTGCTTCTTCCACCAAGAAAATCCTTAATATCTTGTCGTTGGATGTATAAAATTAAGACCCACTCTGATGGAACCATTGAGCGCTATAAAGCGTGTCTTCTTGCACGTGGTTTTGATCAGGAGTATGGGATAAATTATGAGGAAACCTTTGCTCCTGTTGCCAAAATGGTTTATGTTCGCACTCTTCTCGCAATAGTCTCTATTCGTAATTGGCCTCTATTTCAGCTTGATGTGAAGAATGCTTTTCTTCATGGGGTTCTTCAGGAGGAAGTCTATATGCAGCCACCTCCAGGTCTGCCTCATTCGCCTGGCCAGGTATGTCGTCTTCGTCGGGCTCTTTATGGTCTCAAACAGGCTCCTCGAGCTTGGTTTGAACGTTTTGCAAATGTCGTTCGATCAGCTGTATTTGTTCAGAGTGAGAATGATCATGCTATGTTCACTGATACATCTTCAGCTGGTTGTACTATTCTGCTCCTGTATGTAGATGATATGATTATTACTGGGGATGACTCTATACATATTGCTTATACTAAGCAATATCTTCACCGCCAGTTTGCTATGAAAGATCTGGGTTTATTAGATTATTTTCTCGTTATTGAGGTTGCTCGGAGTCTGTTGACACCTGATTTTTGACCAAGTCCTTTTGCAGTCTTATTTTTGAAAAATCACAAAAACTTCATAAAAAGTCAAAAAATTACAAAATCAACTTTGGTGGCCTTGGCCAAGCCCAAGGAACAATTCTTGACCAAAAAATAATTTTTCATATTTTGCACATTTTTTAGCATTTTTAGAAAATAGGAAAATACTTAAAAAATTCAAGAAAAATAGCATTGGAGGTCACAAAAATATGGAAAAATATCCAATATTTTTATTTTTAATCCCTTGTATTTCGGACCTCACAAAAAATTCAAAATCAGATTCAATTATGGGTTTTCCTTTGTAACCCGTACTATTGAATTTAAGAAAAAAAATACCAATTGAGTCTTTTAATCTGCAGTTTTAGCATTTTCTAGGATCTTGACATCCATTCTAACTGTCCCTTATTGCAATTTAGCCCAATTGTTTGTACAAATTTCTCAATTGCACGAATTTGGCAAAATTGCATACTAAATTTGCATTTTTAGTCCTTGAAATTGAGCATAATTGAAATTACTTTCAATTCAAGGGCTATCATTGCAAATTAAACATACTGCCCAAAGGGTTTCACCATTTTGAATCGATTGGCACAGGTAATTTGACCCAATTTGATCATTTGAACCTTCAATTGCATAATTCCCCAATTTGCAATTAGAAGGAAAATTGGGGTTTTTATTGAAATTGATGTAAACTTTTGGGTAAAATTACATTTTCTGATAGAATTCATGCTCTAGATTCGATTTTGAGGTTCAATTGCAAAATTTTCCCATTAATTTGAGATTAATTTGAAAAATCCTGTTCGGAACCGGTTCAGACCGGTCAGACCGCCGGTCAGACCGGTCGAACCGGTCCGCTACAGTGTCATCCTCTTCCTCAAAGATCCTGCGCAGATGAACAGTGGAAGGTTGGATTTCGAGGACAAAATTGACCAAGCAATCGGCGACAGTTGAAGAAGCGTTGGTGGGCGTCTTACTCCTTATCTCAAGACCTTTCGATCAAGACCGGCCCCATGACAAATGACCGCCAGACGAGCTCCGGCGAGGTCAGTCAAACCTTTGAACCTGTGAAAGTCAACATTCTCGAACGCAGGACAAATTCGTGTCAAATTCGCACGAAATGAAGCCCGCCGGAGGACCAAACGGAGTTGGATGGAAATGCCCGTCCTCCCCGGCGCCAATTGAACCTAAAAACACCTGCGGCCACGTGCCATTGAAGTCAGTTGGAACTCCCCAAATCGACGCCAAAATTCGGAGATGCTATATAAGCCCACAGGGGCTTTCAGTTAAGGGGACGGTTGATTCAGTTGAGGAAAGAGAAACTGAATCGCGTAAGAGAGAGAAAACGCGCGAGAGAGAGAGCTCTCCGACCCCCGTCGTCGAGAAACTGAGCTCGAATTGCGGAGCACCGGTTGGGCCTTCCCAGGCTAAACCAAAGCTCCACGGGACCGTTAAAAGGTCGTCTGAAGCGCCAAGAAACGATCGTCGCCGGCCGCGCCCTGTGAAATCGCAAGAACAGGTGAGACGCAGTCTCGAGTTCTTCTTTGAGCATTCATGGCGATTCACACATTTCTTGAGCATTCTTGCAATTAGTGTGTGCCTTTTATTCCCTGAACATCACTGACCATCATTGCGTATCTTGTTTGCATCGATTTTGTCTTAACGCGCCCAATCGAGTCTTCCAATCCAACCTCCATTGTCGAGCCACTGTTCATCTTTCCCCAGCCAAATCTGGGCCGAGCGAGCTCAATCGGAGCTCGAGGTGAGTCTTCTGAGCCTCTACCGGTGCTGTTCTGTGATTGAATTGCTGAGATTTTAGATAAATTACGCGATCGAACTCCCACGGCCGTACTCGGCACTTTGCATGATTCTTGTGATTCTGTGAATAAAATGTTGCGATTCCTAGATATGTTAAAATAGAGATCATCGCGAGTCGATTGCCGCCGGTCTCGCTCCAATCCGTTAAGATTCTACCGTCGGATCATCGCCGGGGAGTCGTGGCCGTTCGTTCAGCAATGGTCGCGAGGTTGAAGACGATGCCAACCTGGCAGGTCAACGAGTCAAAGCCTTAGGTGGCGTCCGGCCATTGGTCCACGTCAGTGTCGAGTCAGCTCGACCGTTAGTTTGTTAGGACCAGTCAGCATTAGATCGGACGATCTAGGATTATCGAGTCTAATAAATGGTGACCGTCCGATTGGAAATTAGGATTATTCGAAAATGATTTTAATCGTAAAATCAATCAGAACGGAAACGGTGCCGTTTAGACGAAGGATTAGGCGACGTCGTTTTGGGTTAATGAAAATAGACGGTTCAGATCAAGTTCCACGTTCTAATCGTGGCCGTAGATTTAAGTAGTTAGATCAGACGGCTCTGATCGAGTCTCCGTTCAATCTAGACCGTAGGTTCTAATAATCAGATCTAAGGGACGCGGACAAGCCACGTTGTTCAATATAGGCCGTTAGATCAGATTAGGATAATCTGAAAAACGAAAACGCGATGCGGCATCGTTTTGGAGCCGAGAGTTTCGCGGATCCGGGTCTGGGCCGGGTTCTGACCCGAGTGGGTCAAGTCGACCCAGTCCGAATCACATTTTTTAATTAAAAAAAATTAGAAAATGATTTAAAAAAAATAAAAAAATCAGGAAAATCTTAGAAAATCCAAAAAAATGTTAGAAAATTCCAGAAAATTCCAAAAAAATGTGGAAAAATTGCGGGAAAATCCTAGCCACTCAGAAATCCCCAAAAATCGAGGATTGACCACAGACAACTGGTCAACCCTATTTTTGGGGTTTCTTATCCATTCTTCCAAAACTTGACGACATTACCCTTTAGGGGTAAGTCGCCTCTGCTGTATATGTTAGATAATGTCGATAATGCCAAGGTAAGAATTAGGGTCGAGTAGACAATCAATTCTTAGGCTTGGGTTCTCGAGTCTCGTCTCTTTTCTCAAAATGACGATTTTGCCCTTTAATGGGAAAATCATCTTTCTTGTCTCAATCGAGTTTTGAAAATTGCTTAAAGTTAGGGTTTGGGTCAGGTGGACGACCAGCCCTAATATTTGAGATTTTCATCTTTGTCCAAAATGACGATTTTACCTCTCCGAGGGTAAAATCACTTTTAAATTCCAGAAAAATCCTGGAAATTCCTGAAAAATAGGAAATGGATTGGATTGATGGCCAATCCTGTTTTCCCTGTCTTTTGACTTCCCGATTCATCTGAAATGACAAATTTGCCCTTTTTTGAGGTGAATTGTCCCCGAATTATCCAAAATTACGATTTTGCCCCTCGTGGGCAAATCATGCCAAAATCATTTCTAAGCATTGATTGATATTTCTCTAGGCTAATAGGGCATCATTAGGGATGCCATGCTGCTTTCATGTGTTTTATCCGCATGTACTGGATCCTTGATTTGTGCACTTATTTCTATTGATTGTGAGTGATAGGGTAGCCATTCCCATCTGCACGAACTCCTAGATTTAGGATCTGTACCACACTCGTCTGTATGAAATCCTAGGATCAGATAAACCATTCAGCTTAGGTACCGAAAAGGCGTCAACTTTGACAGTTGGCGTAACTAAGTCCCCGAACCTACTTCTCTGGTTTCCGCAGAACCGAATAGACCACTCACAATTATTCGATAGGGTTTCCGATCGTACCCTCCACGAAACGATTGGTGGCGACTCCTTGGCATGTACACTCATCACATGTCACTAGACCGCACTAAAGATCGATCACGTATATCCAGCAGTTGCGACTTGGGTAATGGACCTTGGGAGAGGCCCGCGTCCGATCAAGCCAGCGATCGGGCGACCCATTAACCCTCGCTAGCCCATTAGATGGCGCTCGGGAGTAGACATGGCCAAATTGGAACCGGACCCGGAACCGGCCCGTTGACCGGCCCGGAACCGGCCCGTTGACCGGGTCCGCGGTTCCGAACCGGAACCGGAACCGGACCTTCACGGGCCGGTTCCGGTTTCTTTTTTTTCGGAACCGGCCCGGAACCGGCGGTTCCGGGCCGGTTCCAAACCGTTTAAAAAAAAAAAAAAAAAGGGCCCCGCCCCCTGAAAATTTCAGGGGACAGGGCCCCTCTTTTGGGGAAAGAGCCGTTCGGCTCTTTCCCCACCCAAATGAATGGGCCCTGTCCCCTGAAATTCAGGGGACATGGCCCCTCATTTGGGGGAGAGAGCCGTTGGCTCTCTCCCAACGGCCCGAAGGCTAAAAATAAAAAAAAATAAAAAAAAATAAAAAAAAAACTCTATAAATACATGTCAATCCTTATATATTTTTCTCACAATTTCTCTCAATTCTCTCTAATACTCTCAAGTCTCACAATCTCTCAAATTCTCTCAATCTGCTATTCTCTCTAAATTTGGTCTCAATTTTCGATCAATTTTCTCAAAAAATGGCAAGTGGAAGCAGAAATACTAGAAAGGGAAAGAACTCGATGCCGATCGAGATGGGAGAATCCGATTATCCCGTTCATGAATATGATCCTCGTGAATACGCATGTTGGGAAGACGACGATGCTTCCAATCCCAACGTCGAGCACGCCCCAACGCAAGAAAGTCTTCGTCCTCGTGGTGTCGAAGAATCGTCGGTAGCGAAGGAGCCGGGACGAAAGAGCCGAGAATCCGATTTATGGCTACACTTTAACAAAGTGTGGAATGAAAATGAAGGCAAGTTTGATATAAGCTGTAATTATTGTCCGCAGACATACAAGCTTGGTAAAGGAGATGGCTATGGAACATTTCGTCGGCATGTGACGAAAAAACATCCAACGCAAGCGGGGATCGACACTAGCCAACAACAAATTCCTGGGTTTGTCAATCCTAACGTTCATCCTTTATTTCATTTCACTACTGCACTTTACAAAGAAACATTAGCTGAATATGTTGCCCTTGAGCATGCTTCGTTTAATACTGGTGAAAATCCTAATTTTAGATATTTGGTAAACACTGCGTTAGCTCCGCAAGCGCCATCTGTTTCGAGAAATACTCTTAAACGCGAACTTGAACATGTTTATAAAAAACAAAAAAAGAAATTGTTAAGATTTTTTAAAGAATTCAATGGACGTGTACATATAGGTAGTGATATTTGGACTGATTCTTGGAATATTAATTCTTATATGGGTATCACGTGCCATTGGGTAGGTGATGATTGGGCTATTCAAAAAAGACTTCTTGCATTTCGAGTTTTTCCTGAAAGGCATACGGCCCATAATATTTATAGACTAATTAGGCAAGTTTTAGAAGAATTTAATTTGATTGATAAAATTTTTTCAGTTGGTTTTGATAATGCCGCCGCAAATACTGCTTCCATTCCTGAGTTAGAAAAACTTTGTAAACCCTCTTTTGGCGGACAATTTTTTCACATTAGATGTGCTTGCCATGTTTTAAATTTATGTGTTCAAGATGGTTTACGAGTTCTTGCACCATCTCTTCAGCCAATAAATAATGCAATTAGATATTTGTGGAGTCGTCCCCATCTTATGAAAGAGTGGGGAAAATATTGTAAAAAAAATGGGAGAAGGGCAAGAAGGTTTCCAAAAGATATTCCAACTCGTTGGAATTCTACCTACGAGATGCTTTTACAAACTTTTGATTACAAAGATTTATTATGTTCCTTTATTTCGAATAATGTTCCCGACATTGCTTTGCTCCCGCAACATTGGAAAGTTTGCAAAAAAAATTTAGATTTTTTGAAGGTTTTTAATGATGCTACTAATATTTTATCTGGTGTTTATTATCCTACTACGCATTTATTTTTAATAGAGTGTATTAACATTGCTGGTATTTTTAATGAATGTGAAAATGATACTGAATTAGCTTCGAGTATTTTAGTAATGCGAGAAAAATGGTTGCATTATTACTTGAACATTCCTTTTGTCTATTTAGTTGGTATTGTTTTCGATCCACGTACTAAATTAGATGGTTTATTAGATCATTTGAATGATTATTATTATGAATGTTTACATTTGAATGAAGTAATAGATATTCATAGTATACAAGTAGATGTTAAAAAAGTTATAGTAGAATTATATAATGAATTTTGTAATAAATATGGTTTAGGTGATAGTGGATGTGAATCTGTCCAGCCTAGTGTCTCACAAAGCAATACAAGTATTTCACTTAGTAGAGGGTATAAAAGGTTCATGAGTAGGCAAAAAAAACAAAAAGGGACAACATGTAGTATTTCCGAATTAGAAAACTATTTAACAATTTGTTTTGAGTTTAGTGATTCCGAACACAACGCAGCAGATTTCAAGATTCTTGAGTGGTGGAAGAACCATTCAATTCAATATCCAGTTCTCTCCCTCATTGCAAGACCAATATTAGCGACACCTTCTTCGACAGTGGCAGTTGAACAAGCATTTAGTGCTGGAGGATTAATTTTAGACTCTCGTCGTTCAAGATTAAATCTAGAAAGTGTGGAGTTTCAAGCTTGCGTCGATGATTGGACAAGGGCTAAGCTTCGACAACAAGAGTTGGATCGAGAACACGACTTCTTCAGTGATGATTGTGGAGATACCACCGCCACCACAACAACAGATAGCGACGATTGAGGATAAGGTAAGTTGGGGTTACCAAAGGTAAGAGAACTACATGGGCTTTGATTCTTCTATCCCCAAGAAGATATGTAGGCGCTTAATGATAATTCATTAAGTTCAAGCCCATTCCTCATTTTTTTTTTTACAATATACAATTTGATTATAAATTTTAATTAATAATTCATTAATTTATTTTATTATAAAATTGGTTCCGGAACCGGAACCGACCCGGAACCGTCCGGTACCGAACCGGAACCGGAACCGGCCCGGAACCGGAACCGGCCCGGAACCGGACGGTTCCGAACCGGAACCGGAACCGCCGGTTCCTGAATCGGAACCGGCGGTTCCGTCGAACCGTGCACGTCTACTCGGGAGGGTCGCGACAGACTGCTCGGAGTCGACGTGGTATTCTTCTCTCCCAACAGAAGTACATTGCTGATATTTTAGCTCGTGGTGAGTTATCTGATACTCGTACTGCAGCTACTCCTGTTGAACTTCATTTACAGCTTCGTCCGAATGATGGTGAGCCTTTGTCTGATGTCACTCGCTATCGAGCTCTTGTTGGCAGTCTTGTCTATCTTACGACCACTCGTCCTGATATCGCATATGATGTTCATCTTGTCAGTCAGTTTGTTGCGGCTCCTCGTACAGTTCATTATGCTACTGCACTCTGGATTTTGCGATATCTTCGTGGTACACTGAAACGCTCAGTTTTTCTTCCATCGACTTCCTCACTTTGCTCTTCGTGCTTACTCTGATGCTGATTGGGCTTCGGATGTTATTGATCGCAAGTCCATTACAGGATTTTGTATCTTTCTAGGTGATTCTTTGATTTCTTGGCGTGCCGAGAAGCAGCTTGTCGTGTCTCGTTCTTCTACTGAGTCTGAGTATCGTGCTATGGCTGACACTACTGTTGAGATTATTTGGCTTCGTCGTCTTCTTGTTGATCTTGGTATTGCCTCCTCTGCTCCCATTCCTCTTCATTGTGACAACAAGAGTGCTATTCACATTGCTACAAATCCGGTGTTTCATGAGCGTACCAAGCACATTGATATTGATTGTCATATTACGCGTCATCAACTCCAGGCACATATCATTTCTCTTCCCTGTGTGGCCTCTGCAGCCCAGCTTGCTGACTTATTTACCAAATCTCTTACATCATAGCACTTTGCCGCTCTTCTTTCCAAACTCTCGTTGGCTGATCCACCTTGAGTTTGAGGGGGGTGTTAGATATATATATTTAGATATATTGTATATACTACGAGTAGGTCTTTTGTGTATTTACTTTGTTGCACTTCTTTGTATGTATATTTATATTAGCCTTGTGCCTAATTGTAATTGACGATTCTATTATTCAATTCTCAATTCTATCAATTTTAACCGAAAAACTGTTTATTTCGACCCCCGCTTCTTATTCTATGAAATTTCGAGTTTCCCCTCGATCAATTCAATTCATGCTGCCAACTCTTTCCCACAAGGATTATCCGGTTATCTATCTGGGGCTATAACTGATTCCTCGGCTAGCGGCATGAACTTTGGGACACGATCCTACCACATGCTTAGTGAAGTCAAGTCTTTACGTCTATAGGGGCTCCCTGACGATCCCGAACTTTCAAAAAGTTTTGGGTATGTGTTCTTTATTGGCACCACTTCAAATAAATCATCAGACCCAGCTTCTCCACATTGCACTATGAATCGGGCGATGTCTTCAATGGTCGTTACAACTATTCATTTGAAAACTAATGGCACATCCTCTTCCTCAATAGGACTCTTTACACTATATGGGAAGAGCCTGGTATTGGGGATAGCATACTTGCTTTAAGTTCAAGCTCGACTCCGCTTCCTTCTTGATATCAAAATCATCATCGTCAAAATCAAGTTAAGATTAAGATTCCAAGCCAGGACCTGCATGGTGAGAAGAACTTCATTCCCGTGGAAACTTCTACAGACACTTCCCATGTTCACCTTGAATTCCCAGTCTCATTGGCCCCTCCTCCTGAACTTCGGAAATCTACAGCGCAAGATGGACTATTTGTATGAGGTAACCTATCTTACTGATGATAGCAATGAATCTAACTGGCTAAGGGAGGCCTTCGCCAAGATCAATCTTCTGATTAAGTTGGAACAGAAGAGTTACAGACAACAAGAACTACCGATGTTCAGTGTACTGATCAGGAACTAAAATAGACGTCCCTTTTCCACTAAATGATTGGTTAGGGAGCTTAACGTGTGATCTGGGTTGTTTCCCTCTTGACTTTGGATCTTAGCACCCCAAAAGTCTGTCTATACAAACGACATAGGCCTATATTCGGAGTTTCTTTGGGATTGGTAAGGCAAAATGGGGCCACCCAGATATTTTTTGACATTTTAAAATTATTTACGTCCCTTTTTGGGGGGAAAATATTACGAGGGGGCATTTGCAACGATTTGAAAGATTGGGTGTGCATGGAAATTTGAAAGTGCAACAGATCCTATGAGGGGGCTTTTCTGCAACCAACCAATGTTAATTTATGTACATGGGATCTTCCACTAAAGCTATTTTCAACTCTGATCGGATCTGTTTAACAAAAAGAGTGAGGATTTGCACAAGCTAGAAGGCATTTTTTTTTTTTTTTGCCCTTTAAGCTGTTTCACCTCTCCTCCAGCATCAATTTGAACAAATAGTGCAGGCAGGCCGGGTGGGTGACAGCAACGAGTGACGGCAGGTGACCGGGGGTTGGGGGGTGGGCAGTGGTGGGCAATCGGGCAGACACAGGGCGGGGCGGGGCGGCAGCAACATCGGGCAACCGGACTTTTAATTTGATATGTAAAAGAAAAAAAGAAAATATTAAAATTACAATTTAAAAAAACTCGGATATTAAAAATATATATACTGTAAAATTATTCAAGAGACATGGGCTGCCTCAATCAATAACCTTTATAAACTAAATGGGTTGTGAACGGGTTAAAATATGAATTTATCTTTAAACCCACTTAAAACCCACATATAATTAAGTTTAGAACTCACTCATTCTTAACCCATTTATGAGAACTTAACTAACCATATTTGATCCATCTCATTAAATATGAGTTAAAATATGGGTCTTCAACCCATTTTGATACCGGAGACATAGAGTAATGCATTCCTTCTCTTCCATCCTGATAGAAAATTGATAATGTTGAGTAGGCATTTTTCTCATTGCTCGAGTGTATCCTGAGAGCAAGTTTGCCATTGTCTCATACTCATTGAGTTTTCTTCTCCTACTTTGTGTCTTCATAGGATCATGCTGTGCTTTCACTTCTATATGGTCTTGCCATTTGAATGTTCCAAGCTTCTCTCAGATATGCGTTGATGTGAAGGAGACTGCAGAGAAGAGAACATGCATTGAAACTCAGAAGAGAGAAATTTATCACGAAAATGCAATTGGGTCCTAAAACTTGCGATTTTCCTATTGCTATCTATTGTAGTGGTACCATATATATCCCAAATCTTTCAATTATATTGTTTTAGTCTTGAACCTTTTCAGATTGGTATCAATTCAGCCCATCTGGCCAATTAAGGCTGGAAATTACTGACGTGGACTCCGGCCGTCCTAGGTGACACGACCGTGCTGATGTAGATAATTTTATAATTTGTTTAATTTTTTTTGAAGTTTTATTACTTTTTTAAGCTTTTCTTTTTTTTCCCCTCAACCGTGGACCGGTAGGGCCAAAGTGGCCCTCACCCAAGCCCGCTAACCCTTGCTTGTGGCGGCCCAGAGTGTAAAAATAAAAATAAAAAAGAGGAAAGAAAATACGAAAAGGAAAAAATTACCAAAAAAAAAAATTAGAACATTTATTAATTTGTTTACATCAACGTTGATCGTGCCATATAGAACCATCAACATTTATGGCAACAATTTCGGGTTTAAATTGGCCAGATGAACTGAATTGATACCAATGTGAAAATCTTTAGTATTAAATTGCTCCAATTGAAAAGTTTATGAGCGAATTGGTATCAATGCAATAGGTTTATGAATTTTTTGGTACTCGTCTCCCATTTTCAGTCTTTTCATATTCATTAGAAATGTAATTTTGAAAAATAAAAAGTGGGGCAGGAGACATGATTGGCTCAAGTACATAAATATACAGATCGGACCAAATTGTTGAAATGATTTTCATCATTTTCCTTTCAGAAAAGTATAAAGACCAACTAAAAATATTAAAGTTGAAGAATGAAATTTAACATCGACCAAATGCAGAGGGATCATCGAGGCTTTGTCCCGATTACAAACAATCAAACCCGTAATGAATAATAACAAACTTATGGTAGGTTGTTATTAATAAAAAAAAATATATCAATTAATGAAAATTAAATAAAAAATTATTTTATCAAATTGTTTACATTCTATGATTGTGCGAGTTCGAGCTCGCCCGGCCATGGTGTCGCCGTAGCTCGCCCAGCGCGCCACAGTAGGGACTCGTAGTGAACAGGAGAAGCCATGGCCGGGCAAGCTCTAGCTCGAGCTCACCCGGCCATGGTATTGCCTTAGCTCGCCTAGCGGTGCCCAGCCATGGTTTCGTTGAGCGATCCCGATTCTAGCCATCTCCATCTGGCTCTTTCTTTCTCATCGTCCGCTTTCTCTTTGGCATCTTTCCCGCGCCGACGTGCCATCTTCCTCGTGATCTCCTCTGTAGCCCCATCTCATCGATTGATTCATCGTGTCTTTTTAGGTGCTGGGCTTCTAAATCTGATCCCCAGCACTTTGGATTTCGCATTCTATCATAGCGAGGATTGGCCTCTCCGAGAACCCCTTCTCAGCTCAGCAAAATTATTCTTTTTTTCGCTTGCTCGAGAGTGGTTTCGCGTGGCTCATCGGTTGAAACGGATATTGCCGGAGATTCGTCTTATTCTGGGAAATTTTTAAGATCCTGGGTGGCAATTCGGGTCGGCGATAATGTAGCTTATGGATGAGGCTTGTGGGTAGTTTAAGGATTTACTTGCCAAAGAAAGATGCATCTCCTCTTTTGTGGTTTGAGTTGGAAATTGGGTTCGATTTTGGGAAAGCCACGACGGTATCCTCGCCCAAGGATTCATCCGCAATTACTTCATTCCCGAGGTCGCTTTCGGTAATTACAGTCGCCATCGGAGAGGACTTGCCATGTTCTTGATGGTCGCCTCTCTGCTTCTTGTTTCTCATCCCATCGGCTCCAAGGTTCGCGAGTATTTTTATGGCATCGATAGCACGAGTTCGCCCAGATCCGGGACGCTGTGGCTGCGCGAGCTCGAGCTCACCCGGCCATGGCATCTCCTGTTCGCTATCAATGCAGGACGAAGGTTGAAGGTTGGCAGCTTGGATCCAGCAAGTGCAGGCGAAAAGCTGGGAAGTGGCTTTCACGAAGAAGAAGAAGAAGAAGAAGAAGAAGAAGAAGAATGAATGAATAAGACAAAGAAATAAAAATAAATAAATAAATATTATTAAAATTGCCATGTCATCATCGGCCGGCATCCACATTAGCGCCGGCCGACGTCCACGTCAGCATCGACCGGTCAACGTTAATCAGAAAGACTGAATTGGCACAAACGCAAAAAGTTTAGGACTGAATTGGCAAAATTAAAAGGTTTAGGACTGAATCGGCTAAAGTACAATAGGTTTAGGGTTTTTTTGGTAATTTTCCCTTCTATGATTGTGAATGTTAATACTTGTCAATTTAAAGATACTTATGGTAGGTTATTATTAATAAAAAATTTATTATTTTTTAACTATCATAAGGGATTATTGACAATTTTTATGAATAGCGTCATTATAATCGTACTATTTTGAAATTATTATTTTAAGACCCAAGAAGATGGAAGTATGCCATCAATCCAATGTCAAATTCATTGGAATCTGTATTCCCCGTTCGTTCCCATATTATTCCACTTCGTTAGACTAACTTGCAAAATAAATGCATGTGAAATTTTTATTTTATTACCATCGTAATTTGTTTTACCGTCACCATTGTATCCTTCAAGATTAGTCCATTTCAACCTCACCAAAAAGGGACTAAAATTACAGTTGGACGAGACCACCAAAAATTAGGTCTTGGCCAAACAATAAATGAGTTAGAGTTGGACAAGACCTACGATGGTAAAACGCATGTGGAATTTGGTGATCTCGTTCACGTGTTGTCAATACAAAGTTGTTAAGGGCATGCATGATAACACTTCTACTTCAGAAATCAACTTATGGCCATAAGTTGATTTTTCTACTTCTACTTTAGAAATTATTTCTGATCAGAAAAAATCGTTTGGTAATGGTTGAAAATTTCTACTTCTAAAATGTTATTAACACAAAATCTTCTATCAACGACCGAAAAATTTCTACTTCATTTTTAAACTTTTAATTTTTTTTAAAAATAATGGCAACTCAGCAGTGGTAACAGTTGGCAGTGGTCATGGCCGAAAAACGTCGACAGTGGGCGGTGGTAGGAGCCGGCGAAGGTCTGCGGTGGTCGGCGGCGGCGGTCGTGGGCGGCGTTGGACGGCAGCCAGCAGAGGTCAGCAGTTGCCGGTGGTTGGCTACTAGAGGCGGTCAATGGCTGACAGCGGTAGTCGGTGGCCAATAGAGATCAGCAATGGTTGGCGGCAACGGAGGTCGGGGGAGGTGGGTATGATCGAAAAGAGGGTGATGGCGTAATGAAAAGAGAGTGAGTCGAGAAGTACTTCTTGATTTTTTTTTTTGTTAGAGAAGTACTTCTTGAGTTGGAGAAACTATTTTTTTAACTTTTCAAATTGGAGAAAAAATAGCTTCAAAAGTGAAAATTCACTTCAGAAGTGGAATTTTCTTTCAGAAGTAATTTTTTTTACCAAATTGATTTATGCTTCAAAAGTTACATTACCAAACATATTTCTTCTCCAGAAGCACTTCTGGAGTAGGAATTCATTTTCATAAGTTTTATCATGTGCACCCTAAGCTTCTAGTACTCCTCAGGACTCGGCGTTCTATGCCCTAAATACAATGTTGCCAGATTCTCATGTGTAGACTTCCCTATCTAGGGTTGACAAGGTGTTCCTTTCGGCATTCAATTTGCTACTTCTTGCAATTTCTTAATTTGACCAATTACCCGATATAGTTACGCATTAAAAAGGATAATAGTACGGGGCATGGGAAGGTCTTTTTTATGAGTGGATGATAATGCTTTTCTAACAATACTGTCAGGGATGGTATAATCTCAATCGTAGATTCACATATCATCATCGCATATTTTTCATAAATTGCCCATTGGCTGCAAGATTGTGTGGTCAGAAATAACTGATAGTACTATTAGAATGTAGGCTAGCAGCTTCCATCAATTCTTAAAATAAGTCCTGACTGTTAGCTATTTCCTATTATAGGTTGTGCTTATGTGTGGTAACGTTTTTGTTCTTAGGAACACTTTTGGAACGGTAACATTTTTTTCTGTTTCTGTTCCCAACAACAATTTATGGGAACAGAAACGTATTTGGTAACTGAAAAAAATCTAGTTTCGGAACAAAGAAAGAACATAAACACGTTTGGTAACTGTAAAAAGATTCTATTTCCTAATTTTTTTTTCATTTAATTAAGAGGACAAGGAAAGAACAGAAATACGTTTGGTAACTGCAAAAAGATTCTATTTCCTAATTTTTTTCATTTAATTAAGAGGACTATATATATATAAGATGTCTTTATCTTTTTAACTTATTAAATCAAATTAAGTCTCATTTATTCAATTTACTAAATCAAATTAGACCAATATATGTATAAGTAATTTATGCTCGATTTATCAAATTACAATATAGACGTGATCAATTATAGCCAAAAAAATTGAAAGAGAAAGACGAATTGGAATTGAACAATAAGAACATCAAATATGTTTTTCATAGATAGGAAAAATTACAATTACGAGTCATGCACAAATGTTCCCAAGTAATTAAAAATATGATTACATAACTGAAAAATACAAAGTCATGGAATTTCAGGAAAATCGCAAGTGACTGTGAGGTGGCCGAGAAGGACTTGATCATATTTTCAGTGGTTTTGCAAATCGTGGTTATATTGCACTAGCTGCTCTTTTTTCTTCTCTTGGTATTCGGAATCCTATCCAAGTTGTGCTTATCATGCACTGGAGTACTAGAATTGGCAGGTATGAAACCTTCCTCATCAAGGTGGTGATCATCAAAACCCTATAGAAAATCATTATCATCATCTTCATAGTTATCACCATCGTCCGACAGTGTAAAATTTTGGCCACTTCCTATTGCCTACTTTCCAATAGCATATGTATCATCAAATATAATGCACAACTCGGGATAAGGAGGAAACCCATCCTTCTTGAACTTTGCCCACTCAATATATCCTCCAATTTTCATAAGAAACAGCATACACCAGTAACATAATCAAACATGTTAAGACTTACTTGTACAATGGTCTAAAAATGACAAAATGATACCTTGACGTGAAGTTTCCATATGCTTGGATCAACGACAGTGACTCTTTTATTGACATTATCCCAACCAAATCTAGATTGCCCAAAATTTTTCTTGAAACTACCATACTGTGATTTTAGCTTGTTTGCCTTGTTTCTCAATTGTACTTGTGTATTTGACTCCCATCTTGTTGTTGAATGTAGTCCTTTTTTTTCCACCCTGCTTTGTTGAAAGTACAAGAGGTGCGATTTCCCTTCTTCACCTCTTCTACCATCAAACTCACAAACAAATTGATGGAAGTCTGGGTCTATTTTGCATTTGATGTGTCTTTTTGGGATGCCATCTAATCTTGACTAATTCATCATCATGTTGACAATGTAATCACAAGCTCAATCAATTACAACAAAAAATAACTTGGCATTAGGACGAGAAAGTAGAAAAATCCAATTATAGGGAGGAAGGGCAAGCATCAGGACAAGAAAGAAAATTCCAGTAATGTCGCGACCCTCTCGAGGTTGTCGGGCTCTCGAGGGCTAATGGGCCGTCCTGTCTGGTCGGACACGGGCCTCTCCCAAGGCCCATTACCCAAATCGCAACGGAGGTATGCGTAGTCGACCTTCAGTGTGGTCTAGTGACATGTGCTAAGTGTGCATGCCGAGGAGTCGCCACCAATCATTTTTTGGAGGGTATGATTGGACCACCCTATTGAATAGTCGGGAGTTTCTATTCAATTCTGCGATAACCAGAGAACTGGGTTCGGGGACTTAGTTACGTCAACTGTCAGAGTTGACGCCCTTTCGGTACCTAAGTTGACTGAATTTTCTGACCAAAGATTTCATGCAGATGAGTGGGGTACGAGTTCTAAATCTAGGAGTTCATGCAGATAGGAATGACTATCATAGCAATCACAATCAATAATAAAGTGCACAAATCGATGAATTCAAGTGTGCAAATAAATCACATGGCATTCCTAATAAGGCCATATTGGCCTAGAGAAGCATCAATCAGGCTTAGGAATGATTTAGACATGATTTTGCCCATTAGGGGCAAAATCGTAATTTTGAGACAAAGGGGACAATTTGCCCAAAAAGGACAAAATCATCATTTCGGAATGAATCCGGAGTCAAAACAGGTTTGGTCACTCAATTGACCCATTTCCTATTTTTTGGCAATTTTCGTGATTTTCGGGAATTTTAGAAACCGATTTACCATTCGAAGGGTAAAATCATCATTTTCTAAAAATGGAAATGAAATGTGGAAATCTTAGACATAAGGTTTAACCACCCATCTGGCCCATCACCAAATTCTAAGCAATTTCCACAATTCATCAGAATATCAAAGACGATTCACCCTTTGAGGGGTGAAATCGCCATTTTGGATTAAATGGGAGAAAATCCCAAAAATGAAAACAAATCAACTTTTTGTCATTTTCAGCCTTGGACAATTTTTAGAATTTTTCTACAATTTTTCTCAATTTTTTTTTGTTTTTCTTTAATTTTTCCATTTTTTTGGCATTTTTGATTTATTAATATTTTTTTATATTTTCAGAAAATATTTTAACAAAAAGCATGTCTTTGACAATAGATAACACTCAACCAGATAAATAAGCTAACCACTAGACTGAAACAAATACATACAAATCAAGTCTATAAATGCAATATTTTAGAAAAATAATCCTGATTTACGGATCGGGTACGTAAAACATACCGGATTGGACACCAGCCTTTAATCGCCCAGCCCCAGCCTGCGACCATCCCCATGCCCGTTACCTGTCGATCACCATTAGAATGTGGATAGTCAATTTCACAAATTAAGACTAAAAAATTAAAAAAAAATAAAAAAATTAAAAAATTGACACTGTTCATGCACTGTTCATGCACTGTTCCGACACTGTTCATGCACTGTTCCGACACTGTTCCGACACTGCTCGGACACGCTCCGACACGCGCCGACACGCCCGGACACGTTCGGACACGCTCCGACACGTCCGGACACGCTCCGACACGTCCGACACGCCCGGACACGTCCGGACACGCTCCGACACGTCCGACACACCCGGACACGTCCGGACACGCTCCGACACGCCCGACACGCCCGGACTCGTCCGGACACGCTCCGACACGCCCGGACTCGTCCGGACACGCTCCGACACGCCCGACACGCCCGGACACGTCCGGACACGCTCCGACGATGGGGTGGTGACCCGAGGCTGTTTCTGGGCTCCACCAGCGGCGCGTAGGCTCCATAAGCTCCGAGGGAGGAGGTAGGACTCCGGGGTTGTCGCCGGAGGCGATAGCGCGCTTTGGCGATGACGGATTTGGCCCGATCCGAAATAATCCCGAACCAAACTTCGAAACGGGTGGAGACCGCGGGTCTTGGGTTATTCACGGCGGCTTTGAGGTACGACGGCTAGCGACGACGGCGGAAGGGTCGAAGGCGAAGGCAAATAGTGCACGAAGGTGAGAATTCCATTTTTTTTTTTAAGAAGAAGAAGAAGAAAAGAAGAAGAAGAAGAGGAGGAGGAAGAAGAGGAAGCACCGTCCGTCCAGAAGAAAAGAAAAAGAAGAGGAAGAAGGAGGGGAGACGGATGATGGGAGGGGGAGGTGAATAAAAAAATAATAAATATAAAATAATAATATAATAAAATATTAGAAAGTAATAATAATAATAAAGTAATCAAAAGCGAAGACAAAATGATTATTCATCTTTTCCTTTTAAATGATGATGTTTTCAATCCTTTTCCTTTTAATTATTACTAATATTTTTGCCAAATTCAATTTTATGGTGATCAGAGAATACCTAAAATCGAACCTGAATTTTACTGTTTTATGAGGTCAGAAAATATATAAAATAAAAATAAAAATACCGACTATTCTTATATAATTTTTGTGACCTCAAATATTATTTTTCTTGATTTTCTTCTTTTCTTTTTTTTTTTGAGAGGAATCTCATCAGAGGAATCCCCTCAGAGGTTTCTCTCAAAGACAAGGTGACACCTGAGTCCTGATCGACTCGACTCGTGAAAAGAAATGCTATGACATCGGACCCTTAAGTCTTTTGATGGATGCTCAAATTAATCACCGGTTTACTCTTGCGATTCGAACATGAGCCGGAGTGAGAGAGGCTTACCTGAAGCTCACCTGTCAGATGCTGCCGGTTGCGACGACTTTCAAGAAGATACCTAGGACTCGTTCAGAATATCCTAGGGAGATTAAGCTCTGACCTGTATGGTAGGTCATACCATTATGGGGTTCCCGACTGGTAGGAACCTAAGAAAGGCGCATCCCACGCTTTGGAATTTGCCAAGGATTTTGATCCGTATGGTGGATCAGACCATAAGCGGTTCACCTACAGTAAGGCTTACCTAGGAAAATAACTTCTCCAACATTTAGAATTAGTCAAAGTTTTGATCCGTATGGTGGATCGGACCATGGGATTGATCCTTATGGCGGTATCTACCTTTGGATTGACCCTTCAGGCGGTTTCTACCTTTGGTTGACCCTTCAGGCGGTGTCTACCTTGAGTTGACCCTTCAGGCGGTATCTACCTTTGTGTTGACCCTTCAGGCGGTTTCTACCTTGATTTGACCCTTCAGGTGGTATCTACCTTGAGTTGACCCTTCAGGCGGTATCTACCTTTGTGTTGACCCTTCAGGCGGTTTCTACCTTGGTTTGACCCTTCAGGCGGTATCTACCTTGTGTTGATCCTTCAGGCGGTATCTACCTTTGTTTGCTTTGAAAAGGGGTCTCATGACGAGGGTTCTCCACGTCCGATGAGACTGTTTGATATTTTTGAAAAGGGGGTCTCATGACAAGGGTTCTCCACGTCCGATGAGACTGTTTGATATTTTGAAAAGGATTTTTTTTTAAGGGTTTCTCTTCCCCAAGAAAATATTGGTAATCTTTGAGAAGACAGCAATTGTCCAATTGACAAAATTTTATGACTTAAGCTTTAGTCATGAGATGTGCATTTTGATGCTGGAGGTTATCCAAAACATTTTTGCAACGTGCAAATGTGATCACGAATCCCTTGCATGGAAAATCTGGATCCACAGTTTGAAAATTCCCAAAAAGAGTTTGCTCAAAACGTCAATTGGAATATTTCTCGACAAGGAGGCCATCTCACCTGTTTTGAGGTGATGATTTTTAGGGGATGCACTCAATTCCCTACTGACCTGTGCCTAGGTTTTAGGCTCATTCGCAGCGCATACATTTTGATCGGTCGGGAGGTCTTCCACGGGACCGTAATGTTGGGCTTGGATATTGGTTTTCAAGGGGGACCCGCTTTGGAGTCGGGGCCATCGAATGAAAATCTTCACCATCTGCTCCGGGTTTACAAGTCAAGAACCCTGCAAAATGAGAAAGAAAGAGTCTTGCTCGTACTTCTTCGAGCTAAGCTATATGTTAACCCAAGTGTCTTAGTCAGAGAAGACTGTTTCAGGGTTGTAACATTGGTAGGATTGGGGACCGAAAAAGGCTTGTTTTTGGCCCAGAAATCACGAAGGATTCGACATTGGTGATCATTGCAAATTTGTCACATGTCTTTTCCATTCTGCATCTTCCATTTTTGAGGTGTGCAACCGCTTTTGAGGTGTGCACAAATCCTTTAGAGAACGTCTCTTGTGGTATTAAGAGATTGACAATTCTGTCCGTGTTTTTGCACCACGGCTGACATCGTTTGGGGAGCAGTCTTCTTGATCTGACTCCTTTATGGGTTTTTCTCTCTTCCCAACTAGGCTTTATTGGGGATCAATCAAACAGTTTTCACGAGCATCGGCCTTGCTTTTACCAGGCACTTTGCTTTTTCTTGATGCTGGGGATTTTTTGTTGAAATCCCGCCTTTTCTTTTCCTTTGGAACTACGATGTTCAGAAAATTGTGCTAGATATACAACTTGAATCATAGCACACTTAAACGCCGATATGAGATTTTTCTATAAATCCCATCTCTTGATTTCTTCCGTTCTTGGAGTGATACAGTTTCTATCTTGAAACATCCCATGATCACCAACAGGGGTTTATGAAATGAATTCGCAGGCTCAACTTGGCTGTGCAAAGGATATGGTGTGTGGGATAGAGAATGAATGCTTCTCGTCATCCTATGGCACTTGGATTACCATATAAACAACACACAAAGATTAATGTTAGTCCGAGCAAGAAAATTTCTAACCATTTTCTCCTGATGCTGCTGGACTTACTTCCTTTTTGCCCCGGTGTGGGGTGGTTCTTGACAGGGTTAAGAATGAAAACCGCCGTTCAAGTGGGTTGTCAACGGTCACCTGTAGTGTTTATGATATGAAACGAACGCCTCATTCGTCCCAATCCATGTAATCGCTGCGAATGGTCCCTACCTCCGTAGGTCCAGATTTTACTATTTGATTCGCTCCACTCATCTCTCAAGTGTATGTAGGATGTGTTTGGATTTGAGCTTGCCTCTCTTTTGAGGAAACATCCTTTTGAGAGTTTTGAACAACTTTTGATTGGAAAAATCTCTTTCGTTTTCCCAAAAATTTTACCCGTCAAGGGGATTTTATGGTGCACAATGCGTGTTCAGACAACCTCATGTTTCAAAACATGAATGCCAATGAAGTTAGAATTCCATGTCTTTTCTAGACATCAGATTTTGAAAGCTTTTTCTTTTTCTCTCTGTGTTTTTTTTTGTTTAACATCTTCAATGGATTGGGGGAAAGGGATACCTACCTGTCCACCGTGGCTGGAGATCCCTGAAAATGTAAAAGAAGCATATCATTGTATGTTCACGAATTTTTCGAAAATCGAAACGATACATCCTACCCTCATGTACCCTAACAGGTAGTATGTGGGATGTAAAAACTTATTCGTCTCCAAGGCGATTCCCCTGTCAAGGATAAAAAATAAGTGTTAATTCATATTCCCAAATTCAAGACAAATTGGGACGATACAACTTTACTCTTGATTTTCATCCCATTCTGATGTTGCGTATTGATATGAACAACCTCTATCAAATCCGCCTATCCATGCTTGGAGTGTTTGTAACATCAATGGTTCATCTGCCCCCCAGCTGGGCAACGTTTGTTTAGCCATTTGAATGCATGGCCTTTTAGGGCCTTGTCTCTTTTTATCACCTGAGAGGAAGAAGAGAGGAAACATTATCCCCTGATCTGATTGAAGATCAACTAGGAACGATACGTCCTTTTACCAAACGGGTGGCTCCGCGGCCGAATGTATCTTGTATTGAAGGAATGGATTCCATTATGCTCTGCGGGTGATAATTATGGTTCATGGAACTTGCTCTACGGATTAAGTGATTAATCCACGGCCTTCGGCTTGAAGATGCTCAAAGGGTGATGTTGACACTCACGCGCAATTAGTTCTAGATATTAATGAAAGATGTTCCCGTGGGAACCTTACAGTGCGATCAACAACATATGCAATAGGAGTATTCAACCCCTTTTCTCGAAGCATTTTTCATCGAGTAGCCATGCCTTGCATCAGACGTTTGATCACTGGCCTCGCGTCACCACTGCGATGGTCCTCCGGCTCCAAATTGATCGAGCCAAAGATTGAACTCATCGCCAAGGAAATTGCTCGGGTCTTCGAGCCATTGATGTTCAAGTTGGGTATCAACGATTGTTGGGGGCAGATTTCTTTCATTGCCTTCGTTGTGAGGGATTGGAGTCTTTGAGCTGGAACCTTCATCATTGCCCTGTTGGGGTTGAGACATACATTCCCGAAGAGTATTGATCCAAGTGTCCAGCTCCTCATCAAGGAAATCACCTGTTCTTTCTAGCCCTTGGTGCCCAGATTGGGTGTCGTCGACTGTAGGCGAGGGATTCCTCTCTTTGCTCTCGCCGTGAGCAATTTGACCCCTCGAATTGGAACTTCCTCCGATGACCGGCAGGTTCATATGTGCACTCTCTACCAATGCCAGATCCGCTTCAGGGACAGCATTAATGACTGATTCGCGCTCAAACTGAGGAATTTCTATGTGCTGGAACTGTGGCATATACTCCTGAGGAGTATTGAGATAGCTCGGCGGAGCATTCTGATTTGGGTTAGAGGAGTCGCTGACACGACTGCTAGTCCCGTCATTGCTGAAACACGGTTGGGTGCTCTTGGCTCTCCAATCATCATGGTTGTAACTCTGCCCAGCACTTGAGCTCCAACTGGCTTTATGATGGTTTAACGCTATCCTTCCATCCCTTAGCAATCTCCTATAGTACTTGAGGTGAGACTCAACGTTAATTCTAGAGAGCCCCGGCACATTCATAATCTCGAGTATGCGCAGTGGGCTAGCCGAATCAACTCCCAGTTCTCGAATTGCATCAACAAATTTGGTGTGAAGCTCATAGGTCCAGTAAAACCTTGTTCTCTTATCACCCAAAATATCGTCAATACTTCGGTAGCTATTCTCTACGGGATCTAGTCGTTTCAAAAGTTGTCCAGGGAGGGACTCACCGACTTTGGATTGGCTGGCTGCGACAGCGAGTTCGTCATTGAGAGAATTCCCCCTGTGATGATTCATATCCCATTTCTCAGAGGATGTTGGTGTTGATTCTATGGTGTTGACTTGCTCATGCAGATCTCCGGCGGTATCTGGCTGTGTCGGAAAATGCTGTGGAGAATACGGTAACAGCTGAGCGTTATTCGTCAACAGGGATGGTTCATCGAGGAACACCTCGCCGAGGACAACAGGATTACCACAACTAAGGCAGGTGGCCTTGGTCAGAGCTTCCTTATATCTCGCGCTTTCAGCTTGAAGCTTCTCATTCTCATCCTTCAGGACCAGTAACTCATGGTCTGCGTATTGCTGTTTCACCCGTGTTCGTTTGTTGGCGAACCAAAACTTGACCTTCGAAAGCTCCAATCCTATTTTTCGGCTCAACTCCATTTTCTGTCGTTTGCTTGGAGTGGGGCATTCATTGAAGAAAGCTTCGAGCTCTCGGATTTGGCCTGGAGTGTGGCGTTGTAGTTGCTTCCTTTTCCGACTCCGGTCATCATTGTATACTCCTTCTTCGTAGCTGAAACCTAGAATTTCATCGCTGGAGGAGTCAGTCTCTATGGCCTTCGAGCAGGATTCAGCTCCAGGATCTTCAAAGTCTCCCAGCAGTTCGTGCTCAGAAATGTCCAGGTCGGGCGTTTCTAGCATATGGGAATAACTTTTAAACATGATGGATCGGGGTATCTCGGGCTGATCTAGTTCACTCAGCTTTCTCAATTCGCTCTTACGTGTTTGCTCACTCTAGAAATTTTCTCAAGTGATTGTGCGTGTCCTGGAACCATCCTTCAGGCTGCATATGAAGACCAGCAAGCAAGCGCTCCTCCCGAGATCCTGCAATTACTCATCGTCTGTATTCCCCTTTCTTTTTCCTCGTGATAGGATCACAAACTCTCTTGCATTGATTCGGTTTCATCGAGTATTGCGCTCGTCCCCTAGTTCAGTCTTCAAAGTGGTGGGTCTACAATCTTTCGGCGCCTTTTATGATTTGCTAGGCCCGAGAACGTGGGGAGCAGCGGTGGACCCGCAATTAATGACTCCGTTTAATTCATTTAGCTCCATGGGAATTAACGCTATGATCTTCTCTCAACCCCTTTTCATCGTTCAAACGAAAGTGGCATTTTCCCTGTGCATGCTGTTACTCTTCATTTCAGCATCCCGGGCGCTTGGTGAGGAATGAGTTCGTGGCCACTCAAAATTTTAAAGACCGTCTCTGGTTTCAGACTTAATCTAACAAGGGATCATCACAACTGAGCATGACGATGTTCGTCGATATCGTTGGTTTTAATATAGAATTAACTATAGTCATTAAAGAAAAATATTCCCGTAGGAACTTTACAACGGATAAAATGAGTGATCTACTCGTGAACATGTTCTTCTTTCTATGGGTGTTCGTAGTGACCGACCCATCGTGCCCCGAGTCAGGTGCTAGATCATGGCTGTCCAAGCATGCCAGCTTCCCACTGATTGAACAAGGCATCGAGCCCCTCATCGAAGAAATCGTCTGTCGTGGGTTGACCAGCGGCAGGCAGAGCACCAGCCGACTGCTGCTCGAATGGAGGAGTGCGCACTCGCTGTACTTGTGACACGCGCTCTTGAGAAGTGTTGAAATGGCCTGGGAGGACATTCTGATCAGCTTTCAGTTTGCCGGTGGTCGGGTTGCTAGCTTGATTGATGCTTAGATTTGGCCGGATATCTCTTGATGCCTGAGCATTACAATGGCGGTCGCCCCTAGCTTTTGAGCTCGAGACGGATTCCTCCCGATTTAGCTCCGCTCGACGTTGTCTTAATAGCTTTCTGTAGGCAGCAAGGTGATTCTTGACCAGCTCCTTACTAAGCCCTGGTACATTCATGGCCTTAAATATGCGCGTCGGAGTTGCTGAGTCGATCCCCATTTGGTGAACCACATCTAGGAATTTGGAATGCAGTTCAGGGGGCCAAGCGAACCTCCTCTTATCGTGGCCCAAAATTGCATCGATGGCTTGACGACTGATTAACTCATCTCCAGCAGGACCCGACCCTATCGAAAATTGTTGTGCATGAGGCTGATATGCTTTGAGCTGGTCGGCGGTAACATCCAGCTCCTTGAAACTGTAACTCCAATCAAAGCGATGCAAATCCCATCCCCCAGGAGGCATTTGTATCATCTTCGTAGGATCATCCTGCTCATGCGTGACTCCGGCAAAATCTGGTTGAGCAGGAGATGCCCCGAGGGAGTAGGGTGGTAAATGAACGTCTTCAATCATCGCGTGAGGCTTATCGGGGAATATCTTACCGAGGGCGACGAGGTTATCGCAATGAGGGCAAACGGTGATATTGAGAGCTTTTTCATACCTCATGTTTTCTGTTCGCAGCTTTTGGTTTTCTTCCTTTAAAATCTCGACCACCTGACGTTTGCGTTGAGCCCTCGATTTGGATCTCCTATTTTGAAACCAAAACTGGATCCTCGACTGATTAATCCCCAACTCCCGGCTCAATTCAATTCTCCACTTCTTTTTCATGTAATGGCTTTTACTGAAAAGGGTTTCCAGCATTTGGGTTTCCTCCTGAGAGTATTGGTGAGGACGTCTTCTTTTCCCGAGTTGAGCATTGTGGATGTCGTTGTCGTCGTCGCCGTGATCTTGATTTCCGTTGCCAGAAGTGTTGGGCTCCATGGTTTTGGCGTTAGACTTGATCTTGGAATCTTCGAGATCCCTCTGTGGTTCAATTTCTGAGATTTTTGAGTCAGTCGCCTCTAGCAGCTGACAGTAACCTCTTAAATATGTTGGATTGAGAAATGTTTGATTGGTTCTTGCCCACTCAGAGTTCTCCACTCTCTCCTGTATGCTCACTCCCTATAAAGTTTTCTTCGAGTGACTTTGCATGTTCAGGAGACGCTCTTCAAGCATCATTAGGCAAACGTTCCCCCTCAAGACCTTGAATTTCTCGCTTAGCTTTTCAACGTGATGGGACTGCCAAATCCTGTTAGGGCTCTCTTCGATAGTTGCGCTTACCTCCCACCTAACTCTAATAATGGTGATCCCGACAAATCTTTTACATCTTTTAATTGATGAGCCGGAAATCGCGGATCGAAACGAATCCATTGGTTCTCGTGAGGGGACCTCCTGCTTTACCCCCTAACTGGGCTCCACCAGCATTATTATTGAGACCCTTCATCATCCTCGAGTTGCTATAAAATGAGGAATTAATGTATGGAAGGTTAACGTTCTCGCATAATCAGCCTCTTCCTTCTAATATCTCTGTTAAACTCGTCTTATTCTCAAGCCAACCCAACGCAAATGGCCTCCTCTCCCGTACGCACTTTTTCAACTGATGTCTTGGCCCAGTGGGAAAAGCTTTATAACCTACTGGGTCGCGGTTACGCGCACATAACCGATCATTCTGCAACCGAGGATGCAATCTGTGTCCTGCTCGAGGACCTTGATACCACTTCTCTCGAAGGTACTACACTGGGGAGGGAATATAGAACTTTCCCGACTCTCTTTGCACACTCCTTAGAGGCCTATCGTGTTGCTAATCGGGAGATTCTGGTGGCTCGCGTCTTGCGGGCTCGTTATGAGGATCGATCTGATCATTTGGTGCTGACCAACTATCTGGTTGATAGTTACAAAAAGGCCGTCGAGTTTGCTAATGAGCGGGTCGCGACGTTGCTTCGCGAGAGGAGAAATCTGGTGGATCAATTGGCCATATCCCTGACCACCGGCGAGCATGACCGCCGCAACGTCCTGTTGAGGCTTCAGAGCGACTGGCAGGAAGAACGGCTCGACAAGATAACCGAGGACATAGCTCGCGGGAATGGACTGGTTCGGGACCTGGAAGTAGTCACCGAAGAACACGAGGCCAAGGTCGCCGAAGTTAAGGGAGAATGCAGAAGTCTTCTCCTCAGGCTTGCCGACCACAACATGCGGAGCTGGGAGTATGAGCAGAGCATTAATAACATGGAGGGTCAGTTGGGATCCTTTGTGTCGTTAATTAGGGCTCACTTTGGCTTTACTTTTCCACCCCGACTTGTATGACCTGCTTCTGAAAACCCTCCGCCGAGCAAAATAAATGAAAGTTCTCGTGTGTGTGTTTTAACTTCTGTATGGTTCATTTCTTCGAGCATCCAAACATCTTCAACTTGGGTGAGCCGAACCATAATATCAATAAGCCGAGCAAATACGTCCTGATTTTATAACTCGCTCATGATCAGATGGAAGAATAGTTGCAGATTTGTCCAAGAGAAGATTTCTCTATACTACTTGTTTTTCACCTGCAAATGAAAAGACCGAGTCAGAAGGAATAATCTGAAAAAGAAAGCATAGACCCCTTTCAATCTTATGCTTGCTCGTGATTAATAAGGACAAGAACTTTTACAAGGGTTTTAATCTTGCGCGAAAAGTTTTTATCAATATTCCTCGAAAGAAAGCATACTATTGAAAGGAATGTAATTCACAATAATCGCTTTTGATCAATTTCGAGAGGAACGAATTACTCAAAAGTGTGAGGCATAATAACGTGTTTTAAATTTAATTGAAGATACGGCATCCAAATCAAGGCCGTTTTGTTAAGAACGAGAGTAATTTGGACATCTATCTCGTCATTAAATTCAAAACAACGTCGATATTCTTGATCAATTATCGTGGATTACCAGCAACGTAAAACATGCACGAAACAATTCAAGTGTATAATTCCTTCTAGAGAAATTGAGATTGGACTACTCTATACGACCAAAAGGTCGTGTAAGACTTCCAATTTTAATTTCCTCTAAAGGAATTATAAACTTGACTTGGGAGTATTCGGATGATTAGAGAAAATGCCACTATCACATTCCCATGACCCGTCAAAAGAAATACAACCAAGTTCCATCTGAATGTATACACCAATAGATCCCTAATACAATCACTCTAAGGGGTGGGATAGAAAAAGCCTCGATAAAAATAAACCCTATACAAGAGGACTAGTAATGGAAAATGAAACAAAGGAATGTGATCCTAACGTTTAAGGATGCCACAAGTTCGATCTGTGGCTTCCGGATCACTTGCCCCAACTCGTCATCTTCATTGGACGATATCTCAATAAGGTCCATAGTAGGCTCTTTTGTTGCTCACTCGGTGTTCGCCATGGGATATCATCCTCCTCGTCTTCTATCAAGGACGTTTGGGAAAAACACACACATCTATCCTTGAAATGGCATTTAATCTAATCACCAGAATGCAATGAATGAAATGCCTATATTTATATGAACTGTAATAGATTTGAGGGATAGAGAGTCTTACCAACCAAACTCGTCGACTTATGTGCGGTTTTAGGTGTACCAACCGCCCAAAGACATGCGCATGAAACAAGTGATGGTAAACTTCTAAAAATCAGAGGATTTGGCACCTAAGGTTAAGGTTCCCACCTCGAGTTCTGGAAAGAGCAGATTCCATTGCACAACTATCGTTGCATTGGGGCTCGATCCATATTTCGAAATGAGCGGAATTGAAAAGTGGATTACCCCGTGTTTTTCCTCACGGAGATTCCATTTTCAATCCCTTCTATTGTTTTCCTATAGGCGGCGCCCGGGGTTTTAGGCGCGGTTGTGTGTATTTTCGGTGTCGTGCTAAAGCGATAAACATGCATCTCATTTAGCAAACACCGCTTCAATATAAACATCCACACAATCATACATCCTAAACTCCTACCTGCATAAGACAGAGTTAACAAACACTTCACCCCTTATTTCTCCAATCTGCAAAAACATTTAACACCTCAAGGGTTAAAGTACGTACCTCACCTTGAAGAGTATCTGCATAAAACATGTTAGAAAAATCAATCAACTTTTTAATCGGCTCAAGTTCTCTAAGTCCCCAGCGGAGTCGCCAGTCTGTCGCGACCCTCTCGAGGTTGTCGGGCTCTCGAGGGCTAATGGGCCGTCCTGTCTGGTCGGACGCGGGCCTCTCCCAAGGCCCATTACCCAAATCGCAACGGAGGTATGCGTAGTCGACCTTCAGTGTGGTCTAGTGACATGTGCTAAGTGTGCATGCCGAGGAGTCGCCACCAATCATTTTTTGGAGGGTATGATTGGACCACCCTATTGAATAGTCGGGAGTTTCTATTCAATTCTGCGATAACCAGAGAACTGGGTTCGGGGACTTAGTTACGTCAACTGTCAGAGTTGACGCCCTTTCGGTACCTAAGTTGACTGAATTTTCTGACCAAAGATTTCATGCAGATGAGTGGGGTACGAGTTCTAAATCTAGGAGTTCATGCAGATAGGAATGACTATCATAGCAATCACAATCAATAATAAAGTGCACAAATCGATGAATTCAAGTGTACAAATAAATCACATGGCATTCCTAATAAGGCCATATTGGCCTAGAGAAGCATCAATCAGGCTTAGGAATGATTTAGACATGATTTTGCCCATTAGGGGCAAAATCGTAATTTTGAGACAAAGGGGACAATTTGCCCAAAAAGGACAAAATCATCATTTCGGAATGAATCCGGAGTCAAAACAGGTTTGGTCACTCAATTGACCCATTTCCTATTTTTTGGCAATTTTCGTGATTTTCGGGAATTTTAGAAACAGATTTACCATTCGAAGGGTAAAATCGTCATTTTCTAAAAATGGAAATGAAATGTGGAAATCTTAGACATAAGGTTTAACCACCCATCTGGCCCATCACCAAATTCTAAGCAATTTCCACAATTCATCAGAATATCAAAGACGATTCACCCTTTGAGGGGTGAAATCGCCATTTTGGATTAAATGGGAGAAAATCCCAAAAATGAAAACAAATCAACTTTTTGTCATTTTCAGCCTTGGACAATTTTTAGAATTTTTCTGCAATTTTTCTCAATTTTTTTTTGTTTTTCTTTAATTTTTCCATTTTTTGGCATTTTTGATTTATTAATATTTTTTTATATTTTCAGAAAATATTTTAACAAAAAGCATGTCTTTGACAATAGATAACACTCAACCAGATAAATAAGCTAACCACTAGACTGAAACAAATACATACAAATCAAGTCTATAAATGCAATATTTTAGAAAAATAATCCTGATTTACGGATCGGGTACGTAAAACATACCGGATTGGACACCAGCCTTCAATCGCCCAGCCCCAGCCTGCGACCATCCCCATGCCCGTTACCTGTCGATCACCATTAGAATGTGGATAGTCAATTTCACAAATTAAGACTAAAAAATTAAAAAAAAATTTAAAAAATTAAAAAATTGACACTGTTCATGCACTGTTCCGACACTGTTCATGCACTGTTCCGACACTGTTCCGACACTGCTCGGACACGCTCCGACACGCGCCGACACGCCCGGACACGTTCGGACACGCTCCGACACGTCCGGACACGCTCCGACACGTCCGACACGCCCGGACACGTCCGGACACGCTCCGACACGTCCGACACGCCCGGACACGTCCGGACACGCTCCGACACGCCCGACACGCCCGGACTCGTCCGGACACGCTCCGACACGCCCGGACACGTCCGGACACGCTCCGACGATGGGGTGGTGACCCGAGGCTGTTTCTGGGCTCCACCAGCGGCGCGTAGGCTCCATAAGCTCCGAGGGAGGAGGTAGGACTCCGGGGTTGTCGCCGGAGGCGATAGCGCGCTTTGGCGATGACGGATTTGGCCCGATCCGAAATAATCCCGAACCAAACTTCGAAACGGGTGGAGACCGCGGGTCTTGGGTTATTCACGGCGGCTTTGAGGTACGACGGCTAGCGACGACGGCGGAAGGGTCGAAGGCGAAGGCAAATAGTGCACGAAGGTGAGGATTCCATTTTTTTTTTTAAGAAGAAGAAGAAGAAAAGAAGAAGAAGAAGAGGAGGAGGAAGAAGAGGAAGCACCGTCCGTCCAGAAGAAAAGAAAAAGAAGAGGAAGAAGGAGGGGAGACGGATGATGGGAGGGGGAGGTGAATAAAAAAATAATAAATATAAAATAATAATATAATAAAATATTAGAAAGTAATAATAATAATAAAGTAATCAAAAGCGAAGACAAAATGATTATTCATCTTTTCCTTTTAAATGATGATGTTTTCAATCCTTTTCCTTTTAATTATTACTAATATTTTTGCCAAATTCAATTTTATGGTGATCAGAGAATACCTAAAATCGAACATGAATTTTACTGTTTTATGAGGTCAGAAAATATATAAAATAAAAATAAAAATACCGACTATTCTTATATAATTTTTGTGACCTCAAATATTATTTTTCTTGATTTTCTTCTTTTCTTTTTTTTTTGTATTTTTCGAAAATATTAAAAAAATGAAAATTATGAAAATTATTTTTTTTTGGTCAAAATGGTTCCTAAGGCCAAGCCAAGGCTTCCAAAGTTGATTTTGTGATTTTATGATATTTTTTTGATATTTTTATGAATTGTTTTTAAAATATAAAAATAAAAATAAATAAATAAATAAAAGTTTGATCAAAATTTAGGTGTCAACAAGTAACAAGCTCAATCAACGCAACCATAAGAGCACACATGTATGAAAGAAAATTCCAAAAATGCAATTATGGGGAGAAAGAACAAGCATCAAGACGAGAAAGCGGATCGTATAACTTAGCATACGATTGGTGCATCTTTCAAAGCAGAAGCGAGACCAAAGCACATAGATTCAGAAAAACTCTGCACAACTCTGTCTCTACACCTCCAAGAACAAACAATTAAAATAGAAAACCAACTACCTCAAGAGAAGATCGACACACGCAAGACCGTAATTGGGCATAATCTTCAGATGTAATTGAATAAATATATTTTTCTATATTTCAATATATGAATCTTTACAATATTACAATCGACCTTATATATAATATATGTGCTAACTCTAGCATATCAGTAAATCAGGAAAAGACTATAATAAAGGGAAACACTGCCTAATTTGTGGAAAATATAGCTCACGCCAACACTCCCCCTCAAGTGGGTGAGAAGATGTCTTCGATACCCATCTTGATGAGTGAGCTCTGAAACGCTCTACTTGACACAGCTTTGGTCAATACATCAGCTAATTGATCTTCAGATTTGACAAAAGGTAACTGAATTACTTTAGCATCTAAATTCTTCTTGACAAAGTGTCTATCAACCTCAACATGTTTGGTTCGATCATGCTGAACCAGATTGTGAGAGATTGCTATAGCAGCTTTATTGTCACAAAACAACTTCATCCCAAACTCTGGTGGATACCCAAGTTCGGACAACAGTCCTTTAAGCCACAATAACTCACACAACCCCTTCGCTACTCCTCTGAATTCTGCCTCGGCACTGGACAGAGCCACAACTTTTTGCTTCTTACTCCTCCACGTGACCAAGTTACCTCTTACAAATGTGAGATAACTTGACATCAACCTTCTATCTGTTACGTTCCCTGCCCAGTCTGCATCTGTATATCCTTCAACTACAAAGTGACCATTCCTTGCAAATATTATTCCCTCCTTGAAACTGACTTTAAATATCGAAAGATATGATATACTACATTCATATGTTCTTCACTAGGAGCATGCATAAATTGACTCACAACACTTACTACATAAGCAATGTTTGGGCGAGTGTGAGACAAATAAATTAATCTTCTTACTAATCTTTGATATCTCTCCTTATTAGTCGGCACTTGATCAGAATACTCTCCAAGTTTATGATTCCATACCATAGGAGTATCAGCGGGCTTACAGTCTACCATTCCTACTTCAACCAACAAATCAAGTACGTATTTTCTCTGTGATGAGAAAATTCCTTCCTTAGACCTAGCTACCTCAATACCCAAGAAATACTTTAGTCCTCACAAGTTCTTCATCTCAAACTCTTCTGCCAACTTCTCTTGAAGCCTCGAAATTTCTTCAGTATCATCTCCTGTTATGATCATATCATTAACATGTATAATCAGGGCAGTCAGCTTACCTTCGCTTCGCTTCAAAAATAAAGTGTGATCTGAATTGCTCTGGAATAACCATGCTTCCTCATTGTTGAGTTGAACCGACCAAACCAAGCGCGAGGTGACTGCTTCAAACCATATAACGACCTCTTCAGTCTACAAACACATTTGGCTTATTAACACGCCCATATCTAGGTGGAATCTCCATGTAAATCTCTTCATCTAAATCTCCATGAAGAAATGCTTTCTTTACATCAAACTGATGCAATTGGCAATCCAGATTTGTAGCAAACGATAGCAAAACCCGCACAGTATTTAATTTTGCAACTGGAGAGAAAGTCTCCTGTCTGTGTGTATCCTTTTGCGGCCAATTGGGCCTTGTATCTCTCATTGGTTCCATCTGCTTTGTGTTTAATGGTAAACACCCACTTACACTCTACGGCTTTCTTTCCTTTTGACAACTCTACAAGTCTCCAAGTCTGATTTTTTTCTAGTGCTTCCATATCATCCTTCATAGATTGTACCCATTTTGGATCCTTCAAGGCCTCTCCCACCCCATTCGAAATTCGAACATTTGATACATTTGACACAAAAGCCTTGCAAAATTTTGACAATCTTCTTGTTGACACAAAATCGGCAATGGGGTATTTAGACTTTCGTTCCTCTACATCCGGTGAATACCGACTAGGAGGCTTGCCTCGATTATGCCTGTCAGGGTGTTTATATCTAACAACCAAATCAGAATCATCAGAAGCCTCAAGATCATAAAGAGAGCTTACCTCAAGATCATTCTCAGGAGAGTGGTTAGGTACTGAAGAAGGGGCAATTTGGGAAGCAGCAGGCTGATCTCGCTCATTAGATGTAGATATAGGTTGCTGATCATCCCACTTTCAGCCGAAAAACGAACACCCTCATCCTCATCTTCTTCCATCGCACCCTCCCCCTCATTAAACTACGCAATTAAAACTTTTTGTGAGCTAGTTAATGGTCCAGCCCCACCCAATCGTACCCCGGACTCCATATGTCCTCTTGACTCAGCACCCTCCATTCCAATGTCCCATCAATTTTTTCTTTCACTGTAATTCTCCCCCTGAAAGGAACATTAGGGTGGAGAAAAATAGCACTCGGACTCCAGAAAAGCCACGTCCATGGTAACATGTGTCTTCTTTGTCTTCGGATCATATCAGCGATACCCTTTTTGATGAGTTCCATAGCCAACAAATATACATCGTACCGCACATGGGTCAAGTTTGGTGCGTTGGTTCTTGTGAAGATGCACAAAAGCCACACACCCAAACAATTTAGGAGGTATTGTCAAGATTGAAGGGAGAGGCATAAACTGAGATAGAGTTTGTAATGGAGTTTGAAATTGCAACACGCTAGAGGGCATACGATTCATCAAGTGAACGGCTGTGATTACCGCTGCATCTCAGAACCTTCTTGGAACATTTCCGCCAACAAGAAGAGCTCTTGCTGTCTCTAGAATGTGGCGGTTCTTTCGTTCAGCCACACCATTCTGCTGAGGGGTTTGAGAGCAAGAGGTCTCATGGATGAAGCCATGTTCCTTAAAATAAGAGGTAAGGTGTTGATTGATATATTCTCCACCATTGTCCGTGCGGAGAATCTGAATACGAGCTCCAAATTGAGTAGCAACCATTTTATGAAACATTCGAAATATGTTAGAAGCCCCATCTTTATGCTTCATCAAATACAATCATGTCATACGTGTGCAGTCATCAACAAAGATTATAAATCATCTAATTCCAGACATTGTAGTAATTGGAGATGCACCCTACACATCAGAATGAACCAGACAAAAAGGCTTGCTACTTTTATTAGAGGTCAAAGGAAAAGAAACACGATCACTCTTTGCCATAATGCATGTTTCACATTGAAAAGAAAAATCTAATAAACCACGAAACAACTCATGAAATAAATACTTCAAATATCTGAATGATGGGTGCCCCAACCGACAATGCCACAACCAAACATCCTTCTCCTTACTAACAGACCGACTAGGAGTATGATATGCACAGCCAGAGCTCAGATCATCCACGATGTATAGCCCCTCTTTCTTAGTACCACGCCCCAATAAGCTCCTTCGTGAGAATGTCCTGAAACAAACAGAAATTCGGGTACATAAGAACACAACAATTCAACTCATCAGTAATTTATCTAATAGACAATAAACGGTTGGACAAAGAGAGCACAAGCAATGTATGAGATAGAGAAAGAGAAGGCGTGAGAGCCACACTCCCAACCCCGGTGACTGGATGGCAATTTCCATTAGCATTATACACACTGTCTCGTCGCGGTGAGGTACGGTTGACTAGGTCATGGGGGTGAGGCGTCATGTGATCGATAGCGCTTGAGTCAATAATCCATCCATTGTTTCCACCATGACGAGTAATGATAAAACCAGAACCACAATTACCTTCATGATAAAGGGTTAACTGAAGATACCATCGGGACTAAGGAAAGAGATGAACTCTTAGTCACCAAGGATGCTTTCCCTGTATTCTTGTCTAGTTCTGCTTCAGATTTCTTCTTCTTCACTTGAAAATCGTCCCACCAATCTGGAAATGCATGTAGCTTAAAGCAAGTGTCCCTAGTGTGTTTGGAATTTCCATAATGAGAACAGCCACCGAGCACCTGAGACTTGGCCTTGACAGCAGACCGAGAGCACCCACCTCTACCCATCGAACTGCCAGCCATCATATGTAGAGACGGGTCTCCTAGACTGCCTCGTGAAACCATTGTTGCACCCGTAGGAAAGCCATCGGCATTGGTCAGCATCACGGTTTGGCGCATATCTCCCTGCGGACGCATGCGTAGGCTTGCTCAATGGTGGGGAAAGGCTGCATCTGCAAAACGTCTGCACAAACCTTGTCGAGACGATCATCAAGTCCATCTAGAAAGAGGTAAACCCTGTCCTCTTGAATAGCATTGTTGCAGCGCTCAATATCTGCAGGACACACCATAGGATTAGGCCTGTGAAAATCAATTTCACGCCAGAGTCCTTGAAGATCATTGTAGTATTTTTCGATTGGTCCTCCAGCTTGCTTAAGTCGTGATACTTGGCACTTTAAATCGTACACCTGAGAAGTATCGGTGCCATCAAAAAAGGTGGTAGCTACAGAATCCCACACAGCTTTAGCGGTAGGGAATCTGATAAAATTGCCAATCAACGCCGAATCCATATAGTTGATTAGCCATCCTTTCACAGTTGAATCCTCAGTTTTCCACTTTCGAAAAACAGGATCTGTAGGCAAAGGCTGAAGGAGGTCTCCATTGATATACCACAACTTGTTTTTGCCTGTAATATACATCTCGATAACCTGAGAACATAAGCCATAGTTGGCTCCATCCAACTTAACAGCAATCTGAGATGAAGCCGAATCATTCTGCAGTGTCGGTGCTGGAGGAGGAGGAGGAGGAGCTTGGTTCTGATTCAGAATCTGAGTCAATCTGGTGGTCAAATTCTCCAAAAATGCTTCCGTAGTCGAATTCCCTCGTTGATTTTGATGGGGAATCAATGCTTCTCTAGAGTTTTCATCCGCCATGGATCCGAGATCGAGCACGATCGTACGAGACGAAATCGGCCGGCGCAAAACCACAACACGATAAAGAAAACTAGCCGAAAATGTTTTTTCGGGGGCACTGCCCCTGAACCTCCAGCCCGCTCACCGGCAAGCGGGACCGCCGTGATCGGGGATCAACGTACAATACTCACAAGGAGCAAACCCTAGGCTCTAATATCATGAAAAAATATATTTTCCTCTATTTCAATATATGAATCTTTACAGTATTACAATCGACCTTATATACAATATATGTGCTAACCATAGCATATCAATAAATCAGGAAAAGACTATAATAAAGGGAAAAATTACCTAATTTGTGGGAAATACAGCTCACGTCAACAGTAATTACATCGCTGTAATTTCATCGAATGAATAGAAAAGAAACAGATCAAATCTCAAGTCAATGAGGAAAAACTTCATTTACATCTAGATCTAGAAGAAGAAACGATTAAATCGAAACAGCAGAAACAGTCAAAGACGAACTGTGTTCATATTTCCATTGTAATAGCAGAACAGTAGCAAGAAAATTGCCACGCCAAAGATGAACGAATCACAACATGATAAGCATTATGTCAGGATTGAGAGAGGGATAGAGGGGATGGCGAGAGGCCAACCCATGCCAGCTCAAGATCGACCCTTAGGTGGGTCGCTTACACGAGCCCTACCCAGAGCGTGAGGCCAACCCCTGGGTGGGTCACCCAAGCGAGCCTCGCCTAGATCTAGGAGGGGCTCGAGCTCGGGCTCGTGCGAGCTCGCCCGGTGCAGCGTTACCGAGAAGATGAAGAAGAAGAGGATGAAGCGGCGGAGACTCACCGAGGGTGCAGCGGCTTCAACTGGTAGATGAGCGGCGTAGGCTGTCAAGGAATAGGGAGGAGCTGCTTGTGTCTTCAAACGAAAGTGTGGAGGAGCAAAATGTCAAGGAACAGAGGTGTGTCTTCAAATGAGTTCCAATTGTGTTGTAAAAAGTGTTTCGAGAACACAAAAACAAACATTTTTTGCATCTCATTTCTGCTCCAAAAGTGTTTTTGTTTCTCAAAAGGAACACTTTTGGGAACACATTTTTTATTATATGCGTTTCTAGAGTGTTACCATACAGACCCTAAAATGTGCAGAAGAAGTGGCATTATCCCTTGTTCTTTATCTTTAAGAAAACAAAAAAACAAAAAAAACGAATAAACAAATACGAGTTTGCTCTGTGTCGACTCTTTGCTGTGAAAATCGCATTTAACAGACAATAACCTCAGTTTTCACTTTCTATGAATTGAAGCCTCAATAAAATGCTGCTAGAGTTTCACCTTGTTCTGCATAATCTGAAAACACCACTTTTAGTCCATCATCGTCACGATCACTTAGTTATTTTCAGTTCAAGTATCTTATCATTCCCACTTGCGTGAAACATGTTGGAATATATAAATATTAAACCACGCCTTCTTCTAATAGCTTAAGCTTTTAGAGCAGTTGGCAAGTGGTCCCACAAAATCTAATATGGTATCAGAGCAAGAGGTCCTGAGTTCAAATATTTTCAGACCCCTATTTGCCTCCCCAATTAATTTGTCCACGCTTAGTACTAGGCAAAAGACCAGACTAAGCGTAATGGGAGTGTTGGAATATATAAATATTAAACATCGCCTTCTTCTAATAGCTTAAGCTTTTAGAGTAGTTGGTTGTCGTCCCACATGTTGAAGTTTGTTTCTAAAACAAACAAAATGTTGCCTTTTATATATCCCACATAGAATAAAAGGTAGAGAGCAATTCACTTTATTAGTTAGAAGACTAATATTGTCTTTCAAAGAAAGAAATGGGTTAGTGGGCTACACCCCATTATACCCGCGTGCGGGTGCGCGTGCGATTGCGCGATTTTGACGCGATTATTAGACGCACTTAGCACTTTGCACGCTTGCGCGGTCGCGGTGCGGAATTGGCTCTATTCAACAATTATTTTTATTTTATTTTTATTTTTATTTTTCGAAATAATTTATTTTATAAATGAATTCGTGACTCATTGGAACAGTGTGACTGCTCGTGATTTTGGAGTGCTTGTGTCCCTTCGGTAATAACTACAGATTAAGACACGAAAAGGTGTGTCTGAACTATCCGTTATAAGACATGAAGAGTTGCAATTTTTCGTACAGAAGATTGTCTTCGGAAAATTCTGAAAAGGTGTGTTTAATAAAATATTTTGAATACGAAGAGTTGCATGAGAATTATAACTTTTCGGACGCGAAAAGGTGTGTTCATTTCTCATTATATATTCAAGTGTTCTGCTCATTTTAATTCACTTCACTTTCAATTTTCTTTCAAAACTCGAGAGATACAGCCTTCCTTTCTGATTGTTTCCCAGAGAGTTCTTGGAGATTTATTAGAATTGCTATCTAATAATCACGCTTGAGACTCTGTTGTATCCTGGAGGATCTTTGCCAGTAACCATTAGCAACGTTGTGGGGCAAATAATTCCTTAAAGAGAGTGCTATCACGCCTCAGAGTCTGATTCCTTTGTTCATCCATCATATTTTCCAACAATTTTAAGGAATTATTCGTTCAACAATGGAGTCAGAATCAATCAAGGTTATGAACCAGGATATGGTGAAACTGGACCGGTTCGATGGCAACAACTTCGCTCGTTGGAGAGACAAGGTGATGTTTCTCCTCACTGCCCTGAAGATTTCCTATATCCTCGACCCCAATTTGATGCCTATAGAGGATCCGGTGCCTACCACTGTAGGAGGAGAGCCTAGTGCAGAAGATGTTGAGAGGGTCAACAAGGAGAGGAAGAAATGTGAAGAGGACGAATTGCTTTGTCGAGGCCACATACTGAACACGTTATCCGATCGTCTCTATGACTTGTTCACTGAGATGAAATCTGCTAGAGAAATATGGAACTCGCTCGACTTCAAGTATAAAGCAGAGGAGCAAGGTACGAACAAATATCTGATCGCTAAGTATTTTAACTTCAAGTTCGTTGATTGTAAACCCTTGTTGGAACAAGTCCACGAATTGCAAGTACTGGTCAATAAAATTCGTGCTCTCAAGATAGATATTCCTGAATCTTTTCAAGTTGGAGCAATCATAGCAAAATTGCCTCCAAGTTGGAAAGATTATGGAAAAATGATGCTGCATAAATCTGAGGATATCACTTTGGAACAAATTCAGAAACATCTTCGTATTGAGGAAGAGTCACGTTTACGTGATAAATCTGTTTCATATGATACCAAAGTGAATTCTGTGGAGGGAAATGGATTTCAATCCAAAACCCACCAAAACTTGAAACACAAGATAGGGCAGAATTTTAAGAAGCTACAGAAGAAGAAAAAGGGCTGTTGCTTTGTTTGTGGCAAAGAAGGTCACTATGCAAAGGAGTGCAGGCACCGCAAGAACACATTCAAGGACAAGAACACTTCAACAGTCAAGGCAGATGCAAATATGGTTGAAGAGAACTACGTGGCCATGGTTTCAACCAAGTTTTTGAACTTGAATATTTTTGATAATGTCAGGGATTCTGTGGCCATGATTTCTGAGGTTAATTCTGCATCTATCGAATCTTCTAGGTGGATAGATTCTGGTGCAACTGTGCACATATGCAAGGATCGATCAATGTTTAGGCAATTTGAAGAGAATGTTGAATTGCATCTTCAAGAGGTCGAGATGGCAAATAAAGTTCTTGCAAAAGTCGATGGCAAAGGCACAGTTGCTTTAGACTTTACTTCTGGAAAGAAGGTTTACCTTGTCAATGTACTGTTTGTACCCGAAATCAAGAGAAATCTGATTTCTGTTGATTTACTTTGTAAAAGGGGTTTTCGGGTATTGTTTGAGTCCGACAAGGTTATCCTGTCGAAGAATGGGCTATTTGTGGGAAAGGGTTACTCCAATGAAGGCATGTATCAACTGAATATTAATAATAATATCGTCTCTTCTGCTTATATTGTCGATTCTCCTCATTTATGGCATAATAGATTAGCACATTTAAATTTTCGTTAATTATAGAATATGAAAAAGTTAGACTTGATAAACTTTAATGGTGAATTTGATAAATGTGAAATCTGTGCTAAGTCTAAATTAACAAAGAAATCGTTTCCTAGTGTTAAAAGAAATTCGAATTTATTGGATTTGGTCCATAGTGACATGTGAATTCAACGGCATGTTAACACGTGGTGGAAAAAGGTATTTTATAACATTTGTGGATGACTGTAGTAGATATTTATATGTTTATCTCCTAAGATCAGAGGATGAGGCGTTTACTATGTTTAAGAAATATAAGGCTGAAGTGGAAAATCAATTAGAAAGGAAAATTAAAGTTCTACGCTCAGATAGAGGCGGAGAATATTTCCTAAATGATTTTTCAGCCTTTTGTGAGGAACATGGTATTATGCATCAAACTTCCGCACCATATACTCCACAACAGAATGGTTTGGCTGAAAGAAAAAATAGATCTCTTGGAGAAATGATTAATTGTATGCTTTCTAATTCAAAGCTACCAATTAATTTATGGGGTGAAGCATTGCTTACTGCATGTTATATTCATAACAGAATACCATCCAAGAAAAATAATATTAGTCCTTATGAATTGTGGAAAGGTAGAAAACTAAACCTTTCATATCTTAAAGTGTGGGGGTGTTTGGCATACTACAGAGTTCCTGACCCTAAAAGGACGAAACTTGGTCCTAGAGCCATCAAAAGTGCTTTTATTGGATATGCTGAGAACAGTAAAGCTTATAGGCTTCTTGATTTAGAATCAAATGTTGTTGTAGAATCAAGAGATGTTGAATTCTTTGAGAATAAATGTTCTACGGATTCTGAAATTATTGAAAATAATGCTCAAACGCAAGATATGAATAATTCAGAATCCATAGAAACACACATAGATTCTCATGAGAAAACAATAAATGATTCTAAAGACGTGACTAAAACTAGGAGAAGCACTAGAGCAAGAAAAGTGAAAGATTTTGGTCCCGACTTTATTACTCATGTTTTTCTTGTTGAAGGAGATAGAGATAATAACGTGGTAAGTAAATACCCATTAGTATTAAGTATAGAAGACGATCCTAAAATTTTTAGTGATGCTATGTCTTCTAGAGATGCTTCCTTTTGGAAAGAAGCAATAGACGACGAAATGAACTCAATTATGTTCAATAATACTTGGGTATTAGCAGACTTACCTAAAGGATCTAAACCTATTGGGTGTAAATGGGTTTTCAGAAGAAAATACAATTCAGATGGTTCCATCCAAGTTTTTAAAGCAAGGCTTGTGGCCAAGGGTTATAGACAAAAAGAAGGAATAGATTATTTTGATACTTATGCTCCTGTAGCACGTATAACATCTATTCGAATTCTTTTTGCTTTAGCATCCATTTATGACCTTTGCGTTCATCAAATGGATGTCAAGACTGCATTCTTAAATGGAGATTTAAATGAGAAAATTTACATGGAACAACCAGAGGGTTTTGTTCTTCCTGGAAATGAGAGGAAAGTATGTAGATTAGTCAAATCTCTTTACGGGCTTAAGCAAGCACCGAAGCAGTGGCATGAGAAATTTGATTCAGTCATATTGTCTAATGGTTTCAAGCATAATAGTGCTGATAAGTGTATTTATTCTAAATTCACTAAAGATTATGGAGTTTTAGTCTGCTTATATGTTGATGATATGCTTATCTTTGGAACTAATATGACTGGAGTTATTGAGACTAAGAAGTATCTAACTTCAAATTTTAAAATGAAAGATTTGGGCGAAGTAGATACTATCTTAGGTATTAAAGTTAAAAGGCATAGTAGGGGTTATTCTTTGAGTCAATGTCATTATGTTGAGAAAATGTTAGATAAATTTAAACATTTTGGCTTCAAAGAAATGAGTACTCCTTATGATACCAGTGTGAAATTAAATTATAATACTGGTAGAGCAGTAGCACAACTAGAATATGCGAGTGCTATAGGGTCTTTAATGTATGCGATGCATTGTACTAGACCTGATATTGCCTTTTCAGTGTGTAAGTTGAGTAGATATACTAGTAATCCAAGTACAGAACATTGGAAAGCCATTACCAAAGTTTTTGGTTATCTTAAGAGGACTAAAAACTTGGGATTGTTCTATAATAATTATCCGGCTGTATTAGAAGGATACACCGATGCTAGTTGGATTTCTAGTGTGTGAGATAAACATTCTACTTCTGGATGGATCTTCATGTTAGGTGGATGTGCTGTTTCTTGGGCGAGCAAGAAACAAACATGTATAACTCACTCAACTATGGAATCCGAATTTATTGCTTTGGCAGCAAGTGGAAAAGAGGCTGAATGGATAAGAAATTTGTTGATGGACATCAAATTATGGCCTAATCCTATGCCTCCTATTTCTATTCACTGTGATAGTCAAGCTACTCTAGCAAAGGCTTATAGTAGCATTTATAATGGTAAGTCTAGACACATCAGTCTAAGACATGGATACGTGAAACAATTGATTCAAGATGGTACCATAACAATTATTTACGTGAGGTCAAGCAAGAATCTGGCTGATCCCTTTACAAAGGCTCTTCCAAGAGATGTGGTAAAGGTGACCTTAAGAGAAATGGGGCTGAAACCTTTTAATCAAAATCACCAGTAATGGTAACCCGACCTGATACTAGCACATCACTAGTTATAAGGTTTAATGGGTAAAAACAAGTTACTGAAAGTGATTGTTTGATGCTGACACTGGCCCGGACATAAGAAGTCAGTATCGTCTGTTACGTTTTTAGAGGTTGAGTTATACTCTTAATGAAGTATAATACGTTTAGTTGCGTGTTTATTAGTAACAGAAACACGTGGTAATACTTCACCTATATGGGTTTAGAAGTGGTGCCGCTTCTTATGAAAGTTGGGTTACTTTCTAGAGAACTCATGAAACAGGAACAAGCACAAGGCCATAATAGTGCTGAGTAATTATGAACTTCTCGCTGAAACAAGAGGTTAGTATATGTGTGGTATGTCCGATTCTATTCTTTAGAGTAACAAGTTTAAAGCCAAGCTACTTGTAACTTTGATAGAGTTTTGAGATACTTGCACTAAATAAAGGTTTAACTCGAAAGAGACCTTTATGTAGGTATATTGATCTCATGGAAATGTTGGCTGTAATTTTTGAGAAATTTTATTTTGTTATTTTGTTTTATAAACAAAGTGGGGGATTGTTGAAGTTTGTTTCTAAAACAAACAAAATGTTGCCTTTTATACATCCCACACAGAATAAAAGGTAGAGAGCAATTCACTTTATTAGTTAGAAGACTAATATTGTCTTTCAAAGAAAGAAATGGGCTAGTGGGCTACACCCCATTATACCCGCATGCGGGTGCACGTGCGATTGCGCGATTATTAGACGCACTTAACACTTAGCACTTTGCACGCTTGCGCGGTCGCGGTGCGGAATTGGCTCTATTCAACAATTATTTTTATTTTATTTTTATTTTTCGAAATAATTTATTTTATAAATGAATTCGTGACTCATTGGAACAGTGTGACTGCTCGTGGATATAAGACATTGTTACATCTTTTGGAAGGATTATGTCTGTTCGGACATAACTACCAAAAGAATACTCTTGTGACCTTTGGAGTGCTTGTGTCCCTTCGGTAATAACTACCGATTAAGACACGAAAAGGTGTGTCTGAACTATCCGTTATAAGACATGAAGAGTTGCAATTTTTCGTACAGAAGATTGTCTTCGGAAAATTCTGAAAATGTGTGTTTAATAAAATATTTTAAACACGAAGAGTTGCATGAGAATTATAACTTTTCGGACGCGAAAAGGTGTGTTCATTTCTCATTATATATTCAAGTGTTCTGCTCATTTTAATTCACTTCACTTTCAATTTTCTTTCAAAACTCGAGAGATACAGCCTTCTTTTCTGATTGTTTCCCAGAGAGTTCTTGGAGATTTATTAGAATTGCTATCTAATAATCACGCTTGAGACTCTGTTGTATCCTGGAGGATCTTTGCCAGTAACCATTAGCAACGTTGTGGGGCAAATAATTCCTTAAAGAGAGTACTATCACGCCTCAGAGTCTGATTCCTTTGTTCATCCATCATATTTTCCAACACCACAAAATCTAATAAAACAGATAGATCATTTAGTTATTTTCAGGTTTTTGGGCATTTAGAACTTCAAAAAAAATTAAAGTCAGTTACTTCTCAATCTTAGGTTTAGAACAAGGTAACTTATTATATCCTAAAGACCTGTAGCAGAGAGAAACGATATTCAACAAGAGTCATCACCATAGCTAATGCCGTCTTCGGGACGAAGCCACCCATCTCCGCCGAAGTTCTCATCAAGGCCTTCCAAGTGGACCAGAAGGTTGTTGACTACCTCCGAACGACAATGACTAAATGAATTTGTCGTAAGTTACCTAGGAATCATCAGATTTACAATCTTAATATTATTTCTATTGGAGGTTGCTTTAGATACGTAAGTAGACTCTGTACCTTGTGTATGAATGATTTCGAATAAAAGATTGTTCTCTCTCTTTCTCATGACGCGATGCGGATAACAGGATTCATGCCTCAACCAAATGTGTGTGAAATCAGTGTGCAATAACATTGAGCTATGTAGAATTCAAAACTTGGAAGGATGTTATCTCACGTTAAATATTGCCTTCAAGATGTGTGAACTGGAAAGAGCATCAGCAAAAGAATGTGCTACGCTAATAAACGGTGATTTCATATAGCCCTGCGATCGGGTTAAGAGAGTGTTTCAAGAAATCGCCAGGGCGACCATTTATATGTACGGCCTCTGGTGGCCAAAAACGAACAGCCGTGATTTTCATCGTTATCCTGTAAGAAGTTACTGTATAATACGCCATTGTCTTTAGGAAACGGACTTCAATTTTGTTAAATTGCAGTTGATGACATTAGCCTTTCTTTATCACTTGTATGGCCAAAAGAGAAGTCGTTCTTCCTGCAGCCATTTTCCATCTACAGTCGAAATGCCTGGTCGAAAACTCGTCAATTCAGCTGGATAATTATTTTCAAGAATGTCGCACCATACAATAAATGTGTATGAATGGGCAAGGTCAAAACCAAGAATTAGATATGTACTGCATTGATCTCTTTCCAAGAACCAGATGGTGCAATTCGAGCATCGTTGTTAAAAGGGTGTGTGATGCATGGCTAAGTTGAGTTAGAAGAGAAAGTCGGCGGGCATTTGATCCGCAACTAGAACCTCAACATAGCGGACGTTAGATCCTTCTGGCCAATATGTATGCTGATGAGCAACTGGGATAATGTTTTGCAGCTGAGGAAAACTACGAAGAAAGACAAAGTAGTCGCGGTTTTCCGCTTGGACTTTCATTTAAATTGACGGGATTGTCCATAAATTTGTTGTTGATGATCTTGCCACGTGTTCTCTTATGCTATATTTGGATGGAACAATATGAAAAGTATATAAAAGGATTAATAAAGTAGTGGATAAGGTTGCTTTGATATCACGGACAACAACACCAAGCTCCAGAAGCGTGGATATGAACTCCATTATGAGTTTAAAACTGCCACTAGCACTGATTGAAATAAAGCTAGAATAGAAGAGATGTGCATAAGATAAAATGAGGGAGATCGACTGACCAAGATGACGGTTTCTCTCTTATATTTCAAGTCATCCTATTTAGGAGGGATTTAAAAGGTACACTGGAGTATGTCTGGTTGGGAAGATTTGGTTTATGGCATAGCAAATCTTTCTGGTTCAAAATTGTTCTAGTTGTCTTGCTGTTCTTTGGCTTTATTACGTTACAGTCATTTCCTTTTGCCAGGATGTGTATGTTGTTTGGGAAAAGTACACTTTTGGTGTCAAAAGTTGTATACGGAGATCACTTTAGTGCCAAAAATTTCAAACGGATCACTTTAGTGCCAAGTCGGAAATAAAAGGATCACTTTAGTGCCAAAAGTTTCAAATGGATCACTTTAGTGCTAATTTTTTTTAAACGACCACTTAAGTGCCAACTTTTTTTAAACACAATCACTTTAGTGCCAACTCTGATGTGCCACGTCAGTTTAAATAATAATAAAAATGACACATGTCGGATTTTAGGCGAGCCAAGTCAGCTTAAATCGGAATTAGCACTGAAGTAGTCGCTTTTAAAAGAAGTTAGTACTTAAGTTATCATTTTTTTAAAAAAAAAATTGGCATTAAAGTGATATGTTTGAAACTTTTGGAGTTAAAGTGATTTCCTACACAACTTTTGGCATTAAAAGTGTACTTTTGCCTATGTTGTTTGGTTCAAGGGAAAGGGATCGCCTGCCTTGATCTAGGCCGTCCACTTCAAAAATGGACGGCCTAGATCAAATTTTTTTAAAAAAATCTCTTTATTCCCCTTATTAAAAGATCTGGATCGTCCAATTCAAAATGGACGGTCCAGATGAAAACAAGGCAGGGGATCCGGATCCTAGTTCAAGCCTTGAAATACAGCTGACCAGACTTATTTATGTCATGTGGCTCCATATTGTAAGAAATTGTAGTTTTCTCATTAACCATGTTAAATATGTCTCGAGTTTGAATCGTTTGTGGATATAAATCGGTTAGTTAAATTGATTTAAAGAAAATCTTGGATATATGCCGAGATTTGACCGGTTGACCGAATAATAGGCATCGAGTGACTGCGGTGGATGTCTTCTGCATGTTAGCCGCTACAAGACAAAAGGATTTTACTTCTTATGTAAAATTATATTTGCTTGTGGGGCCCAAGGGTTTTCTTTTGGTCAGAGAGAATAGATGAAAAAGAAAACATAAGAGTTTTACCCTTGACACCAAAGGCAGCCGTACAAAAGAAAAGAAAGATGATTTTTGTAGTCTGTTCCAAAAAATCGAGAAGAACCGCACAGTAGAGATCGCACCGCGAAGAAAAAGAAAGAGAAGAATAAGTCGTTCTTCTTGGTTTCTTCGCCACGAATAGGAGCGACAGAATACGAAAAGATTTGTGCTTTGTGAATGAGTTTTATTTATCCAATTGAGAGTTGTTTTATTGTAAACACTTTGAGCTTGGGTGTAATCTAGATGCGGGAAACACGAGCGTATTGAGCAATTGTAATTTTGATTCGCCGATTATGGTGAATTGTTCTTGCTGGCTCTCCTCGTGGATGCAGGTACCGACATTCGGACTAAACCACGTTATATCTTGTGTCCTTTATCGTTTCTCGTTATTTTCTATGCTTTCGCATTCACTTAATTTGCAAGATTCTAGTTAGTTTCCGCGTTATATTACAATAATTGGCATCAGAGCTTGAGGATCAGATTTCGGGCTTTTGCTTGTCTGATTATTATATGGATATTTTATTATTGAAATTATGTCTAGAGTGAAAGTTGAATTGAGAAGTTTAATGGGAGGAACAACTTTGGATTACGGTGCCTTAAGATGGAAGCGTTATGGACAACTCATGGTTTGGCAGAAGCGTTGGAGGGCAAGGTTAAGATGCCTGAAATGACGAAAGATGTTGATAAGGATGTGCTAATGAGGAAAGCTAAGAGTCTAATTGTGTTGAATTTATCAAATGAAGTGTTAATAGAGGTAGGCGAGGAGAAGGATGTCGCAGCGTTGTGGACAAAACTTCAGGCACTTTATGTAACAAATGGCTTGAATAATCGCTTATATATGTTGAAGAGGATGTTCCGATTCAGATATACTAAAAGTATGTCTATCAAAACCCACCTAGATGAATTTAATAAAATCATTATGGATTTGAAAAACGTCGGTAAGGCTCTTCATGATGAAGAACATGGCATGATATTGATAGCTTCTTTACCAGAGTCGTGCGAGCACTTTGCTGATTCACTGTTACATGGGCATACTAAGATTATCTTAGAAGAGGTAAAGTCCGCCTTGTTTTCTAAGAAGTGGCAGAGAAAGTTGCTAGATGACAACCGACGAAGGATGTAGCGCGGGAACTAGTGATTCGAGGTAGAGAGTAACATGGGGGGTCTAGTAGCAGCAGAGGTAAAAGCATACACCTAATTTTTTACCATTCTTTTTCAGTTTTACTTTGAAAAATTCATAAAAAGATTCATAAAAATTTAAAAAAAATTCCAAAATCAACTTTGGTAGCCTTGACCGAGCTTAAAGAATCATTTTGAGGAAAAAATAATTTTCTATAATTTTCGCATTTTTAGTATTTTTATAAAGTATGAAATACTAGAAAAATCAAGAAAAATAGCGTTTGAGGTCACAAAAATATGGAAAAATAGTAAATATTTTTATTTTAATTCCCTAGTATTTTTAACCTCATAAAAAGTCAAAATTCAAGTTCAATTTTATGTGTTCCTTTGTTACGCACATAGTTGAATTTGGTAAAAAATGTCAATTGAGTTTTTTAATTTACAATTTTGGAATTTTGAGAGTCTTGTCATTCAATCTCATTGTCCTTCATTGTAATTTAGTCTAATTATTTGCACGAATTGCTCAATTACATGAATTGGGCAAAATTGCATACTTGATTGCAATTTAGTCATCGAATTTGACCATAATTGAAATTATTTTTAATTCAAGGACTTCTATTATAAATTGGAATAACTACCCAATGTTTTTCACCGTTCTGAATCGATTGGCATGGGTGATTTGGTCCAATTTGACCATTTGAGCTCTTAATTTCACAATTTCTCGAATTGCCATTGAAGACGAATTCGGGGCTTTTTGTAGAAATTGGCAAGAACTTCTGGGCAAAACCACATTTTTAGATAATATTTATGTCCTAGGTTCGATTTTGGGGCTTAATTACAAAACTTCCCCATGAATTTTGGTTAATTTTGCAAAAAATTGAGTCAGACCGGTTCTGATCAGTCGAACCGGTCCAAATAGTGTCATCTTCAACCTCAAATCGCCCACGTAGATGAACAGTTTCTAGGCTAATTTTGATCATCAAATTGAAGGGAAATTCGCAAATAATTGGACAAGCAATCGTGGGCGTATTGTTGCTCTCGCCCTTCGCTATCGGTCTTCACTGGCGGCATCATCTAACGTCGCCGGAAGAGAGAATAATCGGCCAGTCAACCTCGCGGGACTTGCAAAAGTCAACAAAACAAAATTCAGCACAAATCTGTGCCAAATTCGCGTGAAATAGGACTTGTTGGAGGACCAAACGGAGCTGGGCGGAATACCCAACATCCCCGACGCCGTTTGGACCAAAAAGCACGTGGCCTCACATGCGATTCAAGTCGGCCAAGCTTCCTCCAATCGGGCGAAAAATTGAAAATCGTGTATAAGCCACTGAGGGACTTTCGAGAGAAGAGGGGGTTCTCATTCTATTTTTGGGGACTAACAGAGAGAGAGAGAGAGAGAGAGAGAGAGAGAGAGAGAGAGAGAGAGAGAGAGAGAGAGAGAAAGCTCGCTCTCTGGCCCCCGTCGTCGAGAGTTGGAGCTTGAATTGTTAGTGGTCGACGGCAACGATTCAGGCTGAATCGGGCTACCATTCCACTTGGAGAAACTTACTCAAGCTCCGGAGAGGCGACCGCACTTATTCAATCAGTCCGACATCATCGCAAGAGGTAATTCTCTCCTTCGAGCTCTATATTGTGCATCAATGGCGGACTTCGCTTCCAACCTTGTTTCTTGCAATTATAGTGGGCATTTCGTTCCCTAAACTATTCGAAGCTCTATTGTACCCTGTTCTTGCGTCGATTTTGCATAATACCTCGTTTTTGAGCCACGGAACTCTCCTCTCCATTGCCGACCCTGTCGAAACTTCCCTAGCTCAAGCTAGCCTGAACCAGGTCAATCGGACCTATTGGTAAGTCTTCCGAACTTCAATTGAAGGTGTCTAGTGAAGTGATTGGCGTGATACACTCTGAATCGTGTGATTGAACCTCCATATTCATGCTATGTGCGAGCCTCAATATATGTATGCTTGTGAACTATATTGCCTGGTGTTAGAGTATGTTGTTCCTGACATCGAGGCGAGTCGAACGGCGTTGGTCTTGTGGAGTTTGGCTCAAAATCCAACATAAGATCCTCGCCGGAGCCTTTCGGCCGTTCATTACAAGTGCAGATCGCTCGGTGAAGAAGACAATGACGTGGCGGTCAACCGGTCAAAATGTTGACGTGTTGCGGACGTGGCGCTGACGTGGTATGCCACGTCAGCTAGGTCGTTAGAGTTGAATGTCAGTATGTTAGACGATCCGACGACTTAGGTTTGGCCATGTGTTGACCTGGTAGCCGTCGGATCAGTTTTGAATATCCTGTTAATAAAAAATAAATTTTTCGAAATAAAAAATAAATCAGTTGAGCGGACGATCGAGGATTAGCCGAGTCGTTCGATCGTGGTCGTAGATCTAAGTAATCAAATCTGACTATTGTAGGCTAGCTGGCTTTTGACCTGAGCCGTAGATTCCCATTAATGGATACAGCAGCTATGGAGCGGCCACGTGGCCCAGTGGTGACCAAAAGATCAAACTGGAAAATAGAAAAACAAAAAAAAATGAGACAGCGTTGTTTTGGGGCTAGTTCCCGCGCGGGTCCGGGTCAGGGCCAGATATCCAACCCGAGTGGATCGGGTCGACCCGGTCCTAATAATTTCCTTTTTTATATAAAAAATTCAAAAAATGATTTTAAAATAGATAAAACAAAATCAGAAAATTCCTAGAAAATTCTAAAAAAATGTTAGAAAATCCTAAAAAACAAAAAAAAAATAGAAAAATTTGTAGAAAATTCATAGACTCTCCAAAAATTCTCAAAAATTGAGGAATGACCACACACAACTGGTCAATCCCATTTTTGGGATCTCTTATCTTTTCTTTTGAAAATTGACGATTATGCCCTTTATGGGTAAATTGGCCCCTACTCTATATCTGAGATAGGTCGAAAATGCCTAGATTAGGATAGGGCCAATTAGGTGGCGAATTCTTTTGCTTGGGTCTTCGAATCTCATCCGTTTCTCTAAAAAGACGATTTTACCCCTCAAATGGTAAATCGCCTTTCCTATTCCAATTGAGTTGTGAAAATTGCCCAAAATTAGGATTTAGGTCCAGTGGTTGACCAATCCTTCTAGCTGAGATTCTTACTTCTCGTCATCTTCTGAAATGACGATTTTACCCCTCAAAGGGTAAATCATTTCCAACATTCTAGAAAATTCTGAAAATTGCCGAAAAATAGGAAATGGAATGATTCGATGATTAATCCTATTTCCAACCCCTTTTGACTCCAGATTCTTTCTAAAATAAAAATTTGCCCTTTTTGGGCAAATTGTTCTGTATTCCTTTAAAATTATGATTTTCCCCTCATGGGCAAATCTTGTCTAAATCACTCCTCAGCCGTGATTGATACTTCTCTAGGCTAATAGAGTCTTACTAGGGATGCAGCGCTATATTCATGTGATTTATTCGCATGTCTTGGATCCTTAATTTGCGCACCTTTTTTTTTATTGATTGTGAGTGTTAGGGCAGTCACTCATCTGAATGAACTCCTAGATTTAGGGTCTGTACCCCACTCATCTACATAAAATCTTAGGGTTAGATAATTCATTCAACTTAGGTACCGAAATGACGTCAACTCTGATAGTTGGCGTAACTAAGTCTCCGATCCCATTTCTCTAGTTCTCGTATAATCGAATAGAAGCTCCCAACCATTCGATAGGGTTTCCAATCATATCCTTCATGAAATGATTCGTGGCGACTTCTTAGCATGTACATGTATCACATGTCACTAGACTACACTGAAGGTCGACCATGTATACCTCAGTTGCGACTAGGGTAACGGGTCTTGGGAGAGGCCCGCGTCCGACCAGACTGGACGACACATTAACCCTCGTCCGCCGCTCCGCTTGAAAGGGTCGCGACAAACTGGCGACTCCAATGGGGACTTATTCCAAACCAGAATCTCTGGTTAAGGAATTTTAGAGGACTTGACCCGATTAAAATATTGATTGCTTTATCTAACCTCTTTTTCTACAGATGCTCTCGAAGGTAAGGTACGTACCCTATCCATTGTGTTAGATATTTTTGCAGATTGGAGAAATAAGGGGTGGAGTGATTGTTAACATCTTTCATGCAGGTTGGAGTTGTGAATGTATGTTTATCTTACACTCATATTGAAGTAGTGTTTGATACAAACTGATGTACATGACCTTGTATTGTAATGATCACGACACATCTCACACACTAGCGGTCAAACCCCGACTGCAACCACCTTATAGGTTACCTTAGATAGGGAAATGATGCGAAAGGAACTCGTGTTTAATGGCACTTGAGACTTTCGTATTCGTTCCCGCTCACAATCCAAATTGGTGATATCTAGCCCTCTTGAGTGTGTACTCTTGGGGAGGAATTTTCCATATTTGGATCGTGGGAGCCTGAAGCATAGGTTCCTCATCCGATTTTTAATTTTTAGAGTATACCCCCACTTATCTCATGTGCATGTCTATGGAAGGTTGGTATACCCAAAACCATTCATGGTTACAAGGGAACGTCCAACATTCCCTGAGGTTTGAGGTTGGTAAGGCATTTACTACTTAAAGTGCTTTCTTATGCACGTTCTATAATATGATCACATGTTACATACTGTCTGCATCCACATTCATGGTATACATTCTGGAATCATCCAAGTGACTAATTAAAATAGCAATGATAGGGATAAGATGACGCTATTTCCTAAGTGTTCGTCAGAGTTAGTGACCTTCGAATATTTGAGAAAGGTGACCCGCCCCGGGCTGAACACAAGGTTGCGCTTTACAAGATTCATGCATGGACGAGAACTGACTGGGCGCAAAATGGGATACGATGAAGATCGTCAGACTCGCTACTACGCCAATAACCTCAGATTCAAGCGGCAGTCTGATGAAATGTTCAAGGATTATATGGAGATGAAAATGCAATACCGTAATCGCCTGGCTAGGGAAGCATATGCCCGCCGAAAAGCTAAATGTCAAGCTAGGGAAAATAAACCAATGTTAACTCTTTGGGAAAAGAGAAGATGTCCTGCCATCAAGACAAAACCGAGACGTATCATACTCGAGAAAACAAAACCCAAGAAGGTTGGGAAGACCCCTGAAGTGGTTATACCTTGGACAAGAGAATGGCCAGAAGAACTAGATCATCTTAACCAACATTTTGAAGACTACCTACTTGAAAAAGATTCACACGAGAGACCACTCGAAGGAAGAGATTCTGAAGAATGCTCAGCTAGGAAAGAAATCCTGATCACCGAGCCGTATCCTGAAGAAGAACTCGATGAGGATGCCATCAAAGAAGAGCCTCCACTCGACTACTATTCTGAAGGAGAATTAGACTTTGGAAACACTAAGGGTGGGAGAGTTTAGATCATACATTCCATTGATTTTTTATGGCTTTCTTGTTTCAAAATAAGATTGATTGGTATCTCCGTCTGAGATTTCTCTTTGTCACTTGGTCTTTTATGATAGATTCTCTTATAGTAGGAACCTACTTCGTTGCATTCCTCTTTTGTCGCGCAATTTAATGTTTTGACCAATGGAATGTGACATCGTTATTTCCTTCAATCATTGGGATGATCTTGATCGATTGCATACTTCGCTTACTTGAAGTTTAAATTAGACCTCGATCTGGATCTTGTAGACTCAAAAGAGATTTTAATTTCCATTTCACTAACGAAAATGTGCAATTGAATTAATTCATGCATATTTCATGACATTCGCATACTCATATTTTAAGAGTAATCTATGATGATTGATTTTTTAAAATCATTTGCATATTTTAGATTTGATATGAAAGAATGACATCAAAGTGTTCAAAGTTCCTCAAGCTGAACTCCTAGTCTGGTGGGACAGCATGGGTGAAGCCAGCCAGAAGTACGCCAGATTACGACTAGGCCATTTGTTGGATCTGCTGAAGATTGAATGCCCACCTGCTTTTGTCCAAGCCATAGCGCTTCACTGGAATCATACTACCGCAACATTCTGTATGGAAGGATTAGAGATTACCCCTACATTGGAGCAGTACAACGCCGCCATTGGAGTTGAGTTCACCCATCTCTTAGTTCAACCTCCGATAGGATTCGAACCCCTCCATCAACTAGCTGAGTTTCTTGATACAAGCCACGCTGAAATAAAAATAGATGCCAAAAGAAATTCTGGGCGGACCTCCTTAGCCTTTCTTCTAAATAGATTACCTAACCTCCATACTAGTAAAAGAACCAAGTCGGGTAGAGCTTTTGTCTTAGCATTCTTTAGCTTTGTACTATTCCCCATTTCTTCTGTTACCTTTGATCCTATCATGGCTACAATAGTTAAACAAGTTTGTTATAGATGGGATTATTCAAACATTATCTTAGTTGAAACCTTCCTTTCCCTGAATCGTTTCCAGAAAGAAAATAAATGAATCTTTAGAGCTTCTAGTGGTCTGCTATACCTGTGGTTTACTTCCCATATCAAGAAATTCCACATCCGCATGGGTTTCACTGAGATTAGCTCCGATGTTCATCCCCTCAGAACCTTCATTCAAACCCATACACGGATCCCGAAGTTCAATTTTAAGGAGTGGAAAGAATTCCTTGGAACCTGAAACCAGAACAACTCCGATGGCGGCTTAGGTTGTCGACGCTGAGCAAAGTCAAACTTATGATGTGCAACAATGGAGATCCAGTCCCATTATTAGAATTCACAAGTGCCACTGCATATTACCCGAAAAGTGTTATCCGACAGTTTAGGGCATTGCAAGAGGTCCATTCGCCACCACGTCCAGGCGTCTTTTCATTTGACATGCCTAAAGAAATTCTCACAGGAGAGAAGAAGAAACAGTTTGAAAAAAAATGAGATTCATCATACGCTCTTTGAAGAAGTCCTAAATAGAAGAGATAAAGTGGCCAGATGACATGACTGCGGAAATGAATACACATAGAGCTTCCACTGAATACATCCGATACTTCGAGGAGGCCAAGCGTAGCTTCATAGAGCCTTACATACCAGAACACATCGTACCATATGTACATGAGTGGAGCCATATATACCTGAAGACTTGGGATCGCCAATATACGATGGAGATGGTAAGTCTCAGACTGAGGAATCTGACCTTCGCTGGGACGATGAGGGCACCTTAGGCCCTAAATGCCCTAGACTTGGATAGGACGATTCTGTCAAGTATAGGAAATATGAGCATTATGTTGTTTTAGCACTGGAACACTCATTTATAATGAATGTTGATTTTTGCATAAGTGCATACGAGGTTTTAATGCTTTCTTCATATGACCTGAAAAGATGCTAACACCCTTTGTTGTTTTTTACACAAGTGTCCTCAATCACGGAATTACCTAAACATCATTTTCGTACTTGACTCAAAACCCGAATGAAACAACAAGAGTTAACTCCGCGGGTTGGCGTATTAGAAGCTCAAATGACTATTATGTCTACAATGATGGCTGAAATTAAGGCAATGATGGAAGCTTCTCAAGCCAGACAGGCAGTAGCCCCCAACCTAAGTGACTCAGGTCAACCCTCAGTATCCAATAAGGTTAATAAGGGGCCAACTGAAGATGCTCAACGTATTCTAGAAGATGATCAAGTACCAAATGTTCATCCCCGGCCTAAGATACCCCTTGTCGTGGTTAACCTCGAGAAGGAAGAAAAAAGGGAAGTCTGCGGTAAAAACCGAAGCTGAGGCCAAAAGGATAGCTAAGATTGAATAATGTCTGAGCAGTCAGGGATATGAGCTAGCTCGTTTCGACAAAATATCTCCCTTTGTCAAAGTGGAGACTCTCCCAGACTACAAAGAGTCGAACTTTGTAAGGAAATACAATGCGACTGGTTGTCCCCATGCTCACCTCAAATACTACCTGCGTAAGATGGCACACTATTCGGATTGCATTCCATTGTTGATGAACACGTTTCAAGAAAGCTTGGCTGGCGCTTCTTTGGCTTGGTTCATCGAATTAAATCTTGAGATTATGATGGATGGGAAGACATTCCTGAAGATTTTCTCAGATAATATAAGTTCAATACTACGACTGCTCCGACAAGGGAGGATTTACTGCGAACCACGAAAGGAAAGAATGAAGCGATCCGAACCTATGCCCAAAGGTGGCGGGCTTTGGCAACCCAGGTCACGCCAACCATTCCTGAAGACGAGTTGGTTGATTTGTTCCTGAAGGCGCTCCCCTATGAGTATTTCGATAGACTAAACACCTCTGGGTGCTAGAACTTTGCTCACCTGATAAAGGTAGTAGAAAGGCTGGAGTGGGCCTTCAAAGAGAGAAAAGCGCCAGAAGCTCCAATAAGACGACAATACTCTGCAAGGAAAGAGAGAGAAGCTAGAGTTGACAGTACCAAATTCATCAAAACCCAAACAATTCGCTAACTCCAATCAGACTAAGGGAGGACCGTCTTGGTCAACTCTAAAATCGCAAGAGCTGAAGAAGAAACCACCTCCGAAGCAGTTTTCGCAACTCCCAAGGTTGCTATCTAAGTTACTCCCAATGTTGCTAGAAGAGCGTTTGGTTGCAAAGGAACCCTATAGAGCAAATCTATCGAGGTACCTAGGTTTTGATGAAAGCCAAATATGTACCTATCATATGGGCGAGAGAGGACATAATGTAGATAACTGCTACCTCCTAAAGCTAAAGGTGCAAGCTCTCATTGACAATTAAATCCTGAAGTTCGATGATGTGGCTCCAAATGTACAAGAAAACTCGTTTCCCGATCATCAAGTAGTTGGGATGATTCTCGACGGCGAAGAAGAAAGCTGCCTTGACCTGAAAGTGAATGTCGCTAGATTGACTGATATCATGGCTATAGCATCCTCATATCCAAGGGAAGGGGAGGTGTCAATCGAAAGAAAAAAGCTATGTTTCGCTAAGCTAATGAGCCTGGGGATAATCGCGGGCGCCACTGATGAGTCGTTTGAAGGAGCTATTGCCTCTGTAAACTTGAGTTGGAATCAGTTCGTAGTCAAGACCAAACATGGAAATGTGTGGAGCGCTCCTCATGAGAGTTTGATAGGTGACGTGGAATTAATCCTGAAATCCGAAGATGAACTTGACGAAGATGAGCTGGAAGCCATCACAAGACGTTTGGCTGATCGCAGATTTATAAGCGAAACCTTAGAGAGAGGCGAAATTATAGATAATCTGGGCGAAGACTTTAGGAGATACAACTTTAAAGTGAAGTATTCTGCTCTCCCCAGTTTCTTTCAGAAAATGGAGGATATTGTACTCAATGGATGAGGAGGTATGGACGATCCAGATAACTCAAAAGATTTCGACGATACTGTGGGGATGGTTGAAACTTCAGCACCTGTGGTAATTAAGCTGAATAAACTAGATAACCTGAAAGAAGAAGAAAATTATTCAGTTAAACCCATCGTGATTCATTTAGCAAGAGATGAAACGGATGATGGACACAAGGCAACGAACATGATGACGGTAACCATCAAAGTCCCACCTGTCGAGAAGTATTACTCCAAAGAAGTCCATTGAAATTATAGAACAAATGAAATAGACGCAGTGATGCGATTCAGACGATTTTATGCCCCTAGGGAGGGTGAACCTGAGAAAAGAGAAGTTTCGAAAGAAGATGCAGAAAAACTGATGTCCATCATCAAAACCAGTGAGTTTGAGGTCAGAGCAACTGAGAAAGATGCCGACTCAAATATCCTTGTTGGATCTGTTTATTAACTCTGAGAAGCACAAGGACGCTTTACGAAATTCAACTAGAAGACTTTGTTGGGGCAATCCTTTTAAAGGATCAATTAAGCTTCTCTGATGAAGATTTTCCTGTGGAAGGGAGAACACACAACAAGGCCTTGTATATCACGACACGTTGTCATGGGAAACAAGTAGCCCATGTGTTAGTCGACAATGGATCAGCTTTTAACATCTGTCCCTTAGCTACGCTGAGAAGCTTAGGTATCAAAGAAGAGATGATCCAAAATTCCAAAGCGACTGTTAGAGCCTTCGATAGAATGAAAAATACTGTAGTTGGTCAGATTGAGCTAGACGTCTTCATTGGTCCAACTAAATACTTTCAGGTGATGGACTTGCCAAGCGCCTTTGGATTTCTACTTGGAAGACCCTGGATTCCCACTGCTGGGGCTGTACCCTCAAGTTTACATCAAAATGTATGATTTGTGGTAGATGGAAAAGTAATCACCGTTCATGGAGAGACTGATCTTCTAGCATATCAAAACAACGATATTCCGTACGTCAAGCTAGAAATCAAGCAAGAAACAAGTTACCACTCCCTGGAGTTAGTAGTTGTGATCCATACACCTGTCGAGACCAAGCTGAAGGTTCCATTCATGTCAAAATTCAGTCTCTTGCTAGCCAAGATATTGTTAACGTACAGATATGTCCCTGGAGAACGCTTAGGCAAATTTGGCCAAGGAATCCACACTCTACTACAGCTAGAGTCTAACGAGCACAAAATAGATTTGGGATATCACGCTAATCGTACTGACGCATTTACTTCAAGGAAGCAAAGCCAAGGCCGAGGCAAGAGCCATGGACGCTAGGGACGCCATAGAAACCAAAAAGACTTCTCCATCGATCTTAGTACCTAGAAAGGCAAGTCAAAGATGTTCAATAGTCCACTGAGCGAATACTTCAGTAAAAACTCCAAGTGGTTATCAGAGGAAGGGGTAGTTCCCTTGGGAGAACCAGATCTGACAAACCCCTTTCTTGAAGAAGATTATGTGAACGTCGTCATAGAGTGGCTTGATGATGACGTCGTCATAATTGAGTAAAGAAACCCCTCCTCTTTTTTCTCACTACATTTGATTTCTTGCATTGTTCATTTTCTCATTTCTTCCATGTTACCTTGAAGCAGGTGTAGGAAAATGCCTTTGGATCTCCGACCGTTGGTCCAAACAGTATAGCTTGTAATGCGGTCCATTTTACATTCAATAAAACACCACGAATTTTATTAAGGACATGTGGAACCATAAATCAGTCCAATGATGATGCTAGCCTTCCATATGAGAAGCTTGAGGCCTGATTTGCCATATGACTCATGTTTTCCAAAATAATTTGAGGGACAAAGATGTCCGAGGATGTGAGGACTAGTTCCATTTATGACTTCACTCATTTTGAAATCTCTTTCAAAAGGATTTTTCATATCAATGCATTACGTTTCCGTATGAAACATAAACTAACCATTCTCATGACATTTCGAGCATATCATCTCAAACATGCGTACCAGGTTATTATGTGACTCGGACCACCAGGATGATTATTCTTGCGATATTGAGGAGGATGAGGATGATGGTTATGTGGCTATCCAAAGGGACTGGAATACCTATGAGGAATTGGTACTTCCCACTACAGAAGAATCAGTGAGCATTAATCTGAGCGATGCTGTAGGTAAAGATCGGAGGGCATTTATCCCAAGCCGAAGCATCCAGGATTACTAAATTACTTAAGGAGCATCAGGATATTTTCGCATGGTCATATGCAGATATGCTAGGCTTAGACCCCAGCTTTGTGGAACACGCATTACCCCACTGACCCCAGTTTTAAGCCGGTAAGACAGGGAAACAGACGAATGAAAGCTGAGTTATTGGACAAAATCAAGGAATAAGTGATGAAACTTCTTAGACTGGGTTTTATGGAAGTGATCCCATATTCCGACTAGATCGCGAATATAGTCCCAGTCATGAAGAAAGACGGCAAAGTCCGAATCTGTGTGGATTATCGAGACCTAAATAAAGCAAGTCCAAAAAATGACTTTCCGCTTCCCCACATTGATGTACCGGTGGATAGTACGGTAGGGTATGAATTGTTCTCATTCATAGATGGATTCTCTGGATATAATCAGATCCTAATGAGGAAAGAAGACAAGGCTAAAACCTCATTCACTACCCCCTGGGGAAATTTCTGTTATAAAGTTATGCCCTTCGGTTTGAAGAATACCGGTGCAACATATCAGAAGGCCATGGTGACTCTGTTCCATGACATGATCCATAAGGAAATTGAAGTATATGTTGATGATATGATCACTAAATCCAAAAAAGGGCATGTTCAAGTGCTGAGAAAGCTGTTTGAACGATTACGAAAATACAAACTGAGACTGAACCCCAACAAGTGTGTGTTTGGGGAAAATTATGGAAAGCTTCTCGGATTTATGGTCAGTAGCAGGGGCATCGAAGTAGATCCTTCAAAAATTCAAGCTATTCATGACATAGCGACTCCCTCGACAATGAAAGAAGTAAGAAGTCTTCTAGGGAGATTGAATTATATTGCCAGGTTTATCAATCAGCTGTCAGACGTGGCTAAACCAATTTTTAAACTGCTCAAGAAAGGTTCTAAAGTAGTCTGGGATACAAAATGCAGTCAAGCCTTTCAAAAGATTAAGGATTACATGGTCACTCCACCAGTACTTGTACCATTGATCCCAAGTTTCCCTTTGACTTTGTATTTGACTAGACATCAAGAGTCTTTGGGAGCCCTACTCTCTCAAACTAGTCCAATAGATGGCAAAGAAAGAGTTGTTTACTATTTGAGCAAGAAATTCATTGCATCTAAAATGAACTACATGCCTGTCTAGAGAGCTTGCGTAGCAACAGTTCGGGTACTCCGAAGATTAAGGCAGTATACCCTACATCACCACATTCAGCTGGTGATAGAAAATGATCAAATAAAATACCTTTTAGAGAAGCCCGCTCCGATTGGGAAATTAGCCAAATGGCAAGTGATGTTATCAAAATTCGACATCAGGAGTTCCCCTCAAAAATCTGTGAAAGGATGAGCAATATCTGACATGCTAGCGGAGAACTCCCCAAATGGAACGTCTTCAGAAGAAATAGAAACAGAAAATCAAGTCCTAACTTTATCAGGAGACAAGTGGGTCATGTACTTTGACGGCGCAGTAAACTTGTCAAGAACCAGCACTGGGGCAATGTTGATATCCCAGAAAACCAGCATCATCCAGTCACTGCAAAGCTGACATTTCCCTGTACCAACAATATCTCAGAGTATGAGGCATGTGTCCTAGGCCTACAGTTGGCTAGCTCCATGAAAAAATGAAAGTTGCAGGTATATGGAGATACAACACTTATCATTCTACAAACACAAGGAGAATGGAAGACAAAAGATGGGAAACTCATCCCTTATCATGAGTATTTAGAAGAACCGTTCCTTCAATTTGAAGAAATATCATTCGAATATCTCCCGAGAACACAGAATCAATTTGCAGATGCATTGGCTACGTTGGCCTCAATGTTACAAGTAACCGATGGATTAGCGATGGAAACCTTAAGATTGGCATAATCAAGAGACTAGCTCACTGCATGATGGTCGAAGAAGAATTCGATGGGGAACCTTGGTATCATGACATTAAGAATTATCTCTTAAAAGGAGAATTCCCTAAGGGATATCAAGCAGGAGACATGAAATATATAGCCAAAGTAGCTACCAATTTTTTCCTCAGTGGGAAGACTTTGTACAAAAGATCATTTGACTCAACCTTGTTGAGATGTGTAGATACAAAAGAAGCAAACACGCTCATGAAGGAAATCCACGAAGGTATATATGGGCCACACATGAACGGCCATCTCCTTGCGAAAAAGATCATGAGACTAGGTTACTACTGAATGACTATCGAATCAGATTGCAGTCAATATGTTAGATCATGTCATCAGTGTCAAGTATATGGCGACAAGATCAATGCACCCCTAAATGTCTGAGGTTTGGCCCTTCTCTATGTGGGGGATTGACATGATAAGGCCAATTAATCCGTCAGCTTCAAATGGTCATCGCTTCATTCTGGTTGCAATCGACTATTTCACAAAATGGATAAAAGCCAATTCTTACGCAAATGTCACTGCAAAGAGCGTAGCCAAATTTATCAAGAATGACATAATTTTTCGATATGGTACTCCTCAGGCGATTATCACGGATAATTGGTCCAATTTGAACAATAAGATTGTCGATAATCTGCTGGATCACTTTGGTATTCGACATCTTAACTCGTCTCCTTACCGACCATATATGAATGGAGCCGAGGAAGCAGCAAATAAGAATATTACAAAGATTTTAGTTAAAACAGCTGAAAATTACAGGGATTGGCATGAGAGGCTACCCTTTGCCTTGATGGCATATCGAACCTCGATCCGAACTTCAACTGGGGCAATGCCCTATTCCCTAGTATACGGGATGGAAGCTATCTTGCTCGTGGAAATGGAAATTTCATCTTTGAGAGTATTGTTGAAGTTAAACTTTCGGAAGCAGAATGGATTAAACATAGATTTGAGCAGCTAAACCTAATTGATGAAAAGCGTCTTAAAGCGATCTGCCACGGTCAGAGCTACTAGAAGAGGGTAACCAAGTCATTCAACATGAAGGTTAGGCCTAGAGATTTTAAGGTAGATGACCTAGTTGTAAGGAAGATTCTACCGAACGCTGCTTATCCAGGAGGAAAGTTCACTCCGAATTATGAGGGACCTTATGTTGTCAAGAAAGTTATTGTGGGAGGAGTTTTTGATTCTTGTAAATTCAAAAGGAGAGGAACTAGGATATCCTGTAAATTCTGACGTAGTGAAGAAGTATTATCCCTGAAATGAAATCATATGCTGATTTAGCTCTCTTCGAAATGATCCGAGTTGCTAGGGTGGTCATTGCATTGCATATTATGCACCCATACATACATAGCATGCGTTGTATTTTGTAGGGCTCGAAGAGGCCAACCTGGAGCCAAACTAGTCCAAGCAAAGCGAATGGCAGAATGGTCTTAAAGCACAAAAACATGTGAAATGTATTTGTTCCATCATCAGTTAAAATAAGCTGCACTCACTAGAGCTTCTAATCTCTTTGTCTAGGAATGATAAGCGAAGATCGAAGTCAGTAAAAGGTACTGAAGGATTTCCCTGCCCTGTTTGAAGTAGGAAATGGGCACAAAACAGGGTGTATTTAGAATATACCGGATTTTGGAGTTTGTAATTCCTTGTTGATTCCACTCATTGCATGCGTGTTTGAATCAAAGATTATCTAAGCATGAATGAAACATGCACGGTGCATCTTAAATCCCTGGTAGGGTAAAAATTTTGGAAAAAAACAAAAGAACTTTTCCAAATAAGAGTTGTTTAAACTGTCTAAAAAAAGGATGTTTCTTCAGATGAGAGGCAAACTAAATCCACACACGTCCTCACACATCTGAGAGACGAGAGGAATATGAGAATAAGGATAACCTGGGCCTATGGATGTAAGGGTCATTCGCATCGTTTACATGGATTGAGGTGACTGAGGCATTTTGTTCTCTACCCTAAACACTACAGGTAATCATAGGCAACCCCTTTGAGCGGTGGATTTCATTTTCAAAATCCTGTCAAGGACCACCCCACTCTAGGGTAGTACAAAGGTAAAGTCCAGCAACATCAGGATGAAAATGGTTAGAAATTTTCTTGCTCGGACTAACATCAATCTTTGTGTGTTGATATGCATTGATCCAAGTGCCTTAGGATAACGAAGAGACATTCTTTTCTCTATCTGATACACTCTTTATCCCTTGCATAAGCCAATTTGAGCTTGCATATTCATTTCATGAACCCTGGTTGGTGATCATTGCTCAGCCCTACACCGAAGCAGCAGAGACATCCATCAACAGAAGAGTTCAAGAAATAAGGTTTACAAGAAAGTTCCAAACTCAAATGTTCATATAGGATGAGATTCAAATTGCATATCTCACATAATTATAGCCCTACACCGAAGCAGCAGAGACATCCATCAACAGAAGAGTTCAAGAAATAAGGTTTACAAGAAAGTTCCAAACTCAAATGTTCATATAGGATGAGATTCAAATTGCATATCTCACATAATTATAGCCCTACACCGAAGCAGCAGAGACATCCATCAACAGAAGAGTTCAAGAAATAAGGTTTACAAGAAAGTTCCAAACTCAAATGTTCATATAGGATGAGATTCAAATTGCATATCTCACATAATTATGAAAGGTCCTGATTCTAAAAGAAGAAGGAAAAGGCGGGATTGAAAAAGAGAAAAAGCCAAATCCCTACACATTAAGAAAAAAGACAAAGCGTCTGACGAAAGCAGGATCGACCCTCATCAAATTGCTAGAAAAACATTAAATTGATTTTGCAAACATCAAGAGATTATTGGATATCTTCTCCCCTGACAAAATCTCGAGTAATAAAGGATCCCTAGGAGCCGTTTGGCAAAAAGCTACTCCTCAGTTGGGCCACGACCAACTGGCAAAGACAAGAAAATAAGCAACGTCCCTCAAAGATCGGATTTGTCCTCCTAAGAATTGGAAACATTCTTTCAAAGTGAGTAATATTCTTAGAAGATTGAAGAAGTCCTTCGACGAATCATCAACAAGGGATAAAACTGATGTATCTAGCAATATCTCCTTGAGGGGGGTGAATAGGAGATTCTGAACACAATTTAAATTTCTTGCGGAATGAATAAAGTTCAGTGTACGATTAGGAACAAAAACAGTATAACGGTGTGCAGAAAATCTAAACACAAAGATAAGAGTTTAGAGAAGAGAATTTTGCACACGATACTTATAGTGGCTTGGCTTAGATCAAGCATACGTCCACTCTCCCACGATGACAGCCGATCGGCTGGATTTCACTATGAAGAATCAAGAAGATTACAATCACTCAAGTGTTTTGTTTCCTTCTCACACAGATTTTCACAGTGAAGGATTTTGAATACTCAGAATACTCTCTCAGATGAAACTCAAGTTATTCTTGCACTTTGGATTGATGTTCACTCTCTTACACTCTGGTCGAACATTATTCTTCTTTTATACTCCCCTGCCTCCGAACTAGCCGTTGGATTCCAGCCAAGGGATCGCTCTTCAATCCTTAATTGGACGTCATCAATCGTGATTGAACGAGACTGTATCTTCAGAAGATATGTAGACCGTTGGGTAAGATATTGAACCCTTCTGATTCAGTCGCCCATACAACTAAATCTCCAGCTTCCATAAGTGTGATAAGTTTGAGTTGATTCCCGAGGATATTTTCCTTAGAAGATGATATCCTATTATAGAAAGTCTCTTGATTGACAAGAGGGGATATCAGGATAATTGAATATCACTTGCCTTGATCGGAAACCTGCCATACGTGGGTCTTCGTGTTTTGTAAAATGCAGGAACTGATCTTTCTTCAGATTCGTCTATGAGAAGTTTGATCAGTTGGCATGGAATGGTAATACGGAGATTTGATGTGATCCATCCGTCACTGTTTGGATCGTCAAGAGCACTTCCATCTGACTCTACGTCAGAAGCACTTCCATCTGACCCTACGTCAGAAGCACTTCCATTTGATCCTTCGTCAGAAGCACTTCCATCTGACCCTTCGTTAGAAGCACTTCCATCTGACCCTTCGTCAGTGCAACAGAATTGGAAACACTCAATCTGCTGCTTACACATTCTTCTTGCATCACATTACATTAGACAACATCTTTTGAAGGTTTTGTCAGAATCAAAATATAGGAGTATTTCCACAACAATCTCCCCCATTTTGATGGTGACAAAAACTTCTCCAGTTTCAAATTTAAAGGAAAATTAAACCAGTGAGAATTTAATAAAAGTGAGTAGCCATCATATTTGCTCCTGCAGGTAATCATCATTAGAGTGAAATATAATGAAAGTGTGCTCATAGGAGAGCATGATCATAGTAAGATTATCCTGCAATAATCCTGCACGAATTGTCCTGCAAAACGGTAGGTTAGGTTTTCTCCTCCTTTCCTCTAAATTGAGATATGATATGATTAGAGAAACATGGTTAGAGATAATCTATTTAGACTGCATAAAAATAATCTCAACTTCTCCCCCTTTTTTGTCAACATCGAAAAAGTTCTTGAAATGATAATGCGTTTATGAAGAGGAAAAGAAAAAGTTTTTAAGAAGAGGGATGATCTTCAGGCTCAACATCAGTCTCCTCTCGGGAAGGTCCTGCAAAACTGCTTCTCAGCATCTGAGCATGGTCTCTGACAGCTTGAGGAGAGGGCATGTGTGAAGCTGTTCTGTCCGTTCTGACCAGTGTGTATGTAGGCAGGTTGGCTATCTCATCACGAAACGTTTTCCCATAGACATCAATGGATTTTTCTAGCCTAGTCACCTGACTAGTCAGACCCTGCAGCTGCCTATCTGTCTTCTGTTCAAAAGCCTGCAGTTGCTGAACAAATCTTGTTTCCATTGCAGCCATTGTCTGAATGACAGTATTTTGAAGATTGTCAAAATGCGCTTTAAGGTCCATATGTGGGTTTGGAGGTGTAGGTTCTGAAGTCTCCCCCTCAGTTTGAGCCTTAGTGAAGGCTTGAGAAGCTAGGACTTCAGTGAGAAAGACATCTGATGTGACAGGCTCAGGCACTTTCTCCCCCTGAAGTATAGCTCTTTTTCCTTTTTCCTTTGATGGTGGCACGGAGACTATTTCTTCATCAATGTCCATTGGAATGGACTGTGCACTGGACAATTGATCTTCTTGTGCTATTGCTGAGGCCAGACTTGTAGCATCTTTCTGAATAGTGTGTCTGGTGGAGGAGACAGAGTAGGCGTCAAAGTCATCTTGTTTGTTCTCCTGTGCTTATGACGCCAATGTTACTAGAACTTGAGCTAGCAATTCCTCATGATCACAGTTGACGATTTGGATGTCATACTCTGTGTCATCTGCAAATCGTGCAGCTTGCTCCTCATTCCACATTGTAAGGAATTCTGCCTCAGTCAGATCACAAGGATACACAACTTTTTCTTGTTGTTGTAGTCCTGTGTCATCTACTTCTTCCTCGACTCCTTCAGCATTCTGATTTTCGGACTGACCAGCTGCATCTGATCCTTCTCGAGATGGGGTAACCTCAGAATCATATTCCCTGTTTCTTCCTCACTTGCGTTTGAGTCCGTACCAGCAGGACTTTCTGTTTGTTGACCCTTAACTGCCATGACTTTTCTCTTCTTGGGAGATCTCTGCCGTGACTCTTCCTCAAAGTCTACAATGACTGGTTCATTGTTCTTCATTCTCCATCCAGCAGGAGTCATCTTGAATCCCATCTTAGTTACCATAGTCTCTCCAGCAGTCATTAAAGGAATTTCTTGCTCGACAAAAGCACCTAGGCTATCAATCTTGAAATGATTGATTATTTTGAAGATCAACGCCGCATAAGGAAGTTGTCCCTTTGGCTTGAGAGCTGATCTGTACATATGCAGTAGAACAGTGTGAGCAAAAGAAATCCTTTGTCCTGTCAAGATTCCCCATAACAGCTTTGCCTCATACTTTGAGATATCTGTCTTTGATGCTGCCTTGGGTCTGAGACATTCAATGATCACTTTGTGCATCATGATATGTTTCAGGGGAAAGTCTGTGTAGGCAATGTGTGACTTTGATTCCCTTGAGAAACTCGATTTGCCAGTCAGGAAGCAGAAAGCTTCACTTGCAGTGATATCTAAGGGTTTGAAATCTCCCTTTCTTGTTCCCATGATTGAAGCCAATTTATCAACAGTTAGAAAATACTGCTTTATTTTGATTGTGAAAGCCAGAGAGTTGAAGTTGACAAACTGAAGATTTGAATAGAAGTAAGCTACCATATCAGGAAAAGTGTAGCCTCTCCTAGTTATAAACTGATCTAGCTTCATCTTTTCTAGATGCTTCCTCAGATTGATGCCATTGCTGTCAAAGTACTTTAACTCAAATACCCTTTGAGGTATAACACCTCTCTGTTTCATTGCTTCAAACCGTTCTTTGTGAGCCTGATTCTGGAACAATGGATCAGTAAAGCTTTTATCCAAATTAAAGCCTATATTTTTCACAAATTCATTGAACAGAATGTCATCATCATCTTCCACCTTCGCCTTCGTACCGCCAGGTCTAATTGGGGATCGTCTACGTTTCGAACTTGTCTCTGCCACTTTCTCCTTTCCTTTGCTAGAGACAGACGTAGGTTTTTCTACAGCAAGTGGTTCAACGATTTTTCCAGGCAGACTAAGAAACTCCAAAAGATCGCTCTCACTATCAAAGTGATGAGTTTTCAGCAGTTTTCTAAGTTCGTTTCCAAAATCTCCAGCGTCCTTGATTCTATCATACATTGGCTTAATAGAATGGGCCATAGATTCCTTTATTTCAAAAGCAGATAGAGATAGACCTTTTGTCAGGCGGAGTACTTCTCGTTGTTCGTTGATTTGGGTATCTGTGAGTTCCGCGCTGCTTGCAGTTGATGCGGAGAACTTCCTCTTGGTCTGAGGCGTCTTCTTCGAGTCAGAGACTGGTTTTGGAGCCATTGATGCGTAGAAAGTTTGAAACTTTGAGTGAAAGAGTGTTGCTTTGAGGAGGAAATCGAGAGCGAGAGGTTTTCAACACTGTTTTAGGGTTTTGATTTGAGAGAATTTTGAAAGTAAGAGAACAGAGGTGACGGTTCAGCGTTTTTTATAAAAGAGGCGGTTATTTTTGGAAACACAAAAGAGAATTTTGATTTAAAAAGGAATTCTTAAAAAAAAATATTCACGGTCAATCAGATATTAAGCAATATCTATTCATATGAGTAACTTACCTAAAAGATAACTTTTAGAGATAACTGACCTTTTGATTTAAGAAAAGTGTGAATTTTCTCTTACGCGCCTTTTTGGCGTCCCTTCTGATGCTCCTTCTGATGCTCCTTCTGACGCTCCTTCTGATGCTTCTTCTGACTCTTCTTCTAATTCTCCTTCTGACTCTCCTTCTGACTCTCCTTCTGACGCTCCTTCTGACTCTCCTTCTGACGCTTCTTCTGACTCTCCTTCTGACGCTCCTTCTGACTCTCCTTCTGATGCTCCTTCTGACTCTCCTTCTGACGCTTCTTCTGACTCTCCTTCTGACGCTCCTTCTGACTCTCCTTCTGATGCTCTTTCCGATTTTCCTTCTGACTCTCCTTCTGACGTACCCTGTTCTAAGGTATACTTAAGAAGGAAAGTTAATAATAGATAATTCATTTATGATCAAATTGAAACTCTATTTATCAAGTGGTTTAGTAAAAATATCTGCAAGTTGATTTTTCGTGTCAATGTATGAAATGTTAACATCATGGTTTTGAACATGATCACGTATGAAGTGATGCTTGATCTCAATATGCTTTGTTCTTGAGTGAAGTACAGGATTCTTTGTGAGATTTATGGCACTTGTGTTGTCACATAGGATTTCCACAGTTGATTCTTCAACACCATAATCCTTGAGCTGCTGTTTTAGCCAAAGTATTTGAGTGCAGCAGCTTCCAAGAGATACGTATTCTGCTTCAGCTGTACTGAGTGCCACTGTATTTTGCTTCTTTGAGTACCATGAGACAAGCATGTTTCCCATGAGTTGACAGGTTCCTGATGTACTTTTTCTATCAATTTTGCAACCTGCAAGATCTGCATCTGAATAACCTTTTAGTGTAAAATCAGAAGATTTAGAATACCACAAACCATAGTTGGGATAAGTCCCTATGTATTTGATTATTCTCTTGACTGCTGATAGGTGTAATTCTCTTGGACTTGACTGAAATCTTGCACATAAGCAAACACTATATAGTATGTCGGGTCTTGAAGCTGTGAGATAGAGTAATGATCCGATCATGCTTCGATATAGTTTGGGATTGACTTCTTTTCCATCCTCATTCTTATCTAATTTGGAAGAGTGAGACATAGGAGTTTCTGTCTTCTTGCCATTTTCCATACCAAACTTCTTCACTATTTCCAATGCATACTTCTCTTGAAATATGAAGGTTCCTTTCTGGGATTGCTGAATTTGAAGACCAAGAAAGAACCGTAATTCTCCCATCATACTCATCTCAAATTCATCCTGCATTGTTTTAGAGAATTTCTTGCAGAGAAGTTCATTAGAGGAGCCGAATATAATATCATCAACATATATTTGAACTAAAAGGATATCTTTACCTTTTCTTTGAATAAAAAGAGTGGTGTCTACATTACCTTTAGTGAAGCTGTGTCGAGATAAAAAGTTACTTAACCTTTCATACCAAGCGCGAGGTGCTTGTTTCAATCCATAGAGAGCTTTTTTTAAGACAAATACCAGATCCTTTTCTCTAGGTTCTTCGAAGCCAGGAGGTTGTTCTACATATACCTCTTCTTTGATGTAGCCGTTTAGGAAGGCACTTTTCACGTCCATCTGAAAAAGTTTGAAGTCATTGTAACACGCATAAGCAAGAAGTAGCCTAATGGCTTCTAACCTGGCAACCGGTGCATAGGATTCATCATAGTCTATTCCTTCTTCCTGAGAATATCCTTTTGCTACAAGTCTTGCTTTGTTTCTCACAACCTTTCCTTTGTCATCAAGTTTGTTTCTGAATACCCATTTTGTTCCAATTACTGGACGATTTTTGGGACGATTGACTAGTTCCCAAACATTGTTGACTTTGAACTGATGTAGCTCTTCCTGCATTGCATTTATCCAGTTTTCATCTGCTAATGCATCTTCAATCCTTTTTGGCTCCAATTCAGATGCCAAGGCGATGTTGCTCATTGCTTGCTTGAACTTGGATCTCGTTCTTACACCATCATTTATGCTGCCTATGATAAGTTCCTTTGGATGACTTGACTTATGCTTCCAGTTTTTGTCAAGTCCATCATTTGAGGATATTTTGGATTCATTCTGATCATCTTCTGGTCTTTCTTCAGCTGCGGAAGTTTCCTTCTGAACATTCTCCGAATTCACATCTGATTCTGCTGGTGAGTTCGTGACTTGATGAAGTGTATGCATTTGAATGGATTCAGGTTCATCATCCTGGTTGCTCTCATCGAACTTGATGTTTACTGATTCCTCTACAGTACGAGTATTCTTGTTGTAGACTCTGTAGGCTTTGCTTGTTGTTGAATATCCCAAGAAAGTTCCTTCATCTGATCTTTCATCAAACTTTCCAACTCGATCATTAGCATTCTTTATAATAAAGCATTTGCAACCGAATACATGAAAGTATGCAATATCAGGCTTTCTTTCTTTGAAAAATTCATAGGGAGTTTTCTCAGAAAAAGGTCTGAGGGAAATTCGATTTAAGATATAACAAGCTGTTGAAACAGCCTCAGCCCAAAAGTTAGAGGCAATTTTACTTTCTATAAGAAGAGTTCTGGCCATTTCTTGCAACGATCTGTTTTTCCTTTCTACTACCTCATTTTGTTGTGGAGTATAAGGAGCAGAGAAGTTATGCTGAATTCCGAAATTAGTGCAAAAATCTGAGAAATTTTGATTTTCAAATTCTCCCCCATGATCCGTTCTCAAACTGGAAATAGTGTAACCCTTTTCATTTTGAATTCTTTTAGCAAGTTTTGAAAAGGATATGAAAGCTTCGTTTTTGTGAGCAAGAAATGAAACCCATGTAAATCTAGAGAAGTCATCAACTATGACAAGACAATATTTCTTACCTCCAATGCTTAGAGTTCTATTTGGTCCGAAGATGTCCATATGAAGTAGCTGCAGACAACGCTTAGTAGAAACTTGATTTAAAGACTTAAAAGAACTTCTTACCTGCTTACCTAGTGTGCATGCATGACATAGTCCACTTTTCTCAAATTTTGTTTGAGGTAATCCTCGAACAAGTCCCTTCTTGGAAAGTTTTGAAATATGTTTCATACTAATATGACCTAACTTTCTGTGCCAAAGATCAGATTCATCCTTGACAGAAATAAGACATTTAGCATGTTCACAGTCAGCATTAATATCTAAAAGATAAATATTCCCATGCCTTCGTCCCGTGAAGGATTGCTTCTTATCCTTGCTCATACCTGTGCATTTTAGATCTTGGAACCGAATATCATATCCAGAGTCACAGAGTTGACTTACAGAAATCAAGTTGTAGTTCAATCCTTTGACTAGAGAGACATCTTTAACGGTCAGATTTCCAATCTTTACATTTCCTTTCCCGATCACTTTACCCTTGTTCCTTCCTCCAAACGACACACTTCTTCCATCACACTCTGAGAGGGATATAAACACATCTGGATTTCCAGTCATGTGACTTGAACAACCACTATCCAGAAACCATTTGTTCTTCCTTCTCTTTGGTACCTGCAATAGATAACCAACTTACTGTTTCTTTGGTACCCATGTTTTCTTGGGTCTTTCTGTGTTAGTATATTTTGACCTTTTAATAGGTCTCCAGATTTTCTTGCAGTAATCCTTAGTATGGCTAGGATCACCACAGTTCACACAAGGTTGTCGAATGTAGGATCTAGTAAAGTGCTTATAAAAATGATGCTTGTAATTGGAAAACGTTGGTTTTCGAAATTCAGTTTTAAAGACATTTCTTTGGCTACTTTCCTTCTTAAAACCTAACCCAGATCGATCATTGAAGGGTATCTGTTTTGATATAATGCTATTCAGAGTTTCTGAGCTTTGTGAAAACCTTTTTGATATAGTAGAAATTTTTTCTTTCAAGGAAGCATTTTCTCTTGAAACAAAATCATGATTTTCTTTCATCTGGTGAAACTCTTGTTGTAGAAAACTAATTTTTTCTTCTTGGGACACATTCTGTTGTTTTAAAGAAGTATTTTCCTTTTTCAAACAAGAAACCTTCTCAAGGGCTTCTTTGTAGTTTCTACATAATTAATCTATATATTCAACGACTTCATCAGGGAGTTCAGATGAACATACCTCAGTTTCTGAATCTGAACTTGAGTCTGATTCGGCCATGAGACAGGTATTTGCATAATCATTCTCGCTTTCATCAGAATCACTCAAAGTTTCTGCCTTTAGAGCCTTCTTGTACTTCTCATACTTGAGTTTGTCCTTCTTCAAAATTGGGCAGTTTGGTTTGATATGACCTGCTTTCTTACAGTGGAAGCAAATCACGTCCTTGCTATCTTGTGAGTCGTTGCTTGATATTTTTACCTCACTCTTTTTCCAAGGTTTCTTTCCTTTGATATTTCTGCCTTTCCGAGCCATCTTCCTAAATTTCTTGACCATGAGGGCTAATTCTTCATCATCCTCATCTTCATCATCTGTGTCAGAAAAACATTGATTAATTTGACTTTTTAATGCAATAGATTTTTTACCTTTCTGTTCTCTCTTTTTGTTTGCTCGTTCTGTTTCATAGGATTGCAAAGTGCCGACTAGCTCATCCACCGAGAGAGGTCTAATTGTTTGGCATTCTTGAATTGATGGCTTGATGTAATTCCAATCATTTGTGAGTCCACGTAGTATCTTCCTGACTTGCATTGGTTCAGCAATAGGTGCACCTTGTCTTGCAAGTCCACTTGCCAAAGTCTGAAACCTGTCTATCATATCTACAATAGATTCATCAGGCTTCATTTCAAATGCTTCATAGTCACTCAGTAAAATACTGAGCTTTGTTTCTTTCACACGATTTGTTCCTTGAAAGGTAACATGAAGTCTATCCCATATTGCCTTAGATGATTCTTCCTCTGAGACACAATTATAAAGAGGAGTAGATAAGGCACAAAAGAGAGCATTGACAGCTTTAGAATCAAGGCCTTTTCTTTTAGCCTTTTCAGCATCAGTCATTGTTGTGACAATGTTTACTCCGTCAGCAGAGGTTGGATTTGTGGTATTTGCAGGAACTATTCCATTTGTAACGACATCCCACATCAGATCATCATAGGCTTTGAAGAACCACTTCATTTTGTTACTCCACATGTTGTAATCCTTTCCATCAAAGTATGGAGGCTTGTTGGCAAAGTGCGAATCGCTTGTTCCTGAAGAGTGATTGCTAGACATAGTAGATCGTTAACTCTGAAGTCAATAGACACTTCGTAAAATGAGCAACCTGCTCTGATACCAATTGATGTATCTAGCAAAATCTCCTTGAGGGGGGGTGAATAGGAGATTCTGAACACAATTTAAATTTCTTGCGGAATGAATAAAGTTCAGTGTACGATTAGGAACAAAAACAGTATAACGGTGTGCAGAAAATCTAAACACAAAGATAAGAGTTTAGAGAAGAGAATTTTGCACACGATACTTATAGTGGTTCAGCTTAGATCAAGTCTACGTCCACTCTCCCACGATGACAGCCGATCGGCTGGATTTTACTATGAAGAATCAAGAAGATTACAATCACTCAAGTGTTTTGTTTCCTTCTCACACAGATTTTCACAGTGAAGGATTTTGAATACTCAGAATACTCTCTCAGATGAAACTCAAGTTATTCTTGCACTTTGGATTGATGTTCACTCTCTTACACTCTGGTCGAACATTATTCTTCTTTTATACTCTCCTGCCTCCGAACTAGCCGTTGGATTCCAGCCAAGGGATCGCTCTTCAATCCTTAATTGGACGTCATCAATCATGATTGAACGAGACTGTATCTTCAGAAGATATGTAGACCGTTGGGTAAGATATTGAACCCTTTTGATTCAGTCGCCCATACAACTAAATCTCCAGCTTCCATAAGTGTGATAAGTTTGAGTTGATTCCCGAGGATATTTTCCTTAGAAGATGATATCCTATTATAGAAAGTCCCTTGATTGACAAGAGGGGATATCAGGATAATTGAATATCACTTGCCTTGATCGGAAACCTGCCATATGTGGGTCTTCGTGTTTTGTAAAATGCAGGAACTGATCTTTCTTCAGATTCGTCTATGAGAAGTTTGATCAGTTGGCATGGAATGGTAATACGGAGATTTGATGTGATCCATCCGTCACTGTTTGGATCGTCAAGAGCACTTCCATCTGACTCTACGTCAGAAGCACTTCCATCTGACCCTTCGTCAGAAGCACTTCCATCTGACCCTTCGTCAGTGCGACAGAATTGGAAACACTCAATCTGCTGCGTACACATTCTTCCTGCATCACATTACATTAGACAATATCTTTTGAAGGTTTTGTCAGAATCAAAATATAGGAGTATTTCCACAACAAAAATAGGTATGATCACCAACGTTAGAACCTTCGCGATTCCGGGCCAAAAATAAACTTTTTTTCAATCCATAATCCTACCAATGTTACAACCCTTGACAGTCTTTTTCGACTAAGACACTTGGGTTAATGTATACCTTAGCTCATAGAGGTACGAGCAAGATTATTTCTTTCTCGCTTTGCAAGGTTCTTGACTTGCAAACCCGGAGCAGGTGAAGAAAACTCCCACTGAAAAGACTTGACTCATTTGTGAGTCCCCCTCAGAAATCGTGACCAGGCCCCTTTAGAAGACCTCCCGATCAACCAAAGTGTATACGCTGTGAATGGTCCTAAAACCTAGGTACAGGTTAGTAGGAAATTCAAGTGCATTCTTGGTAAAAGACCAATATCTCAAAACGGTGAGAAGTCCTCTTTTGATGAAAAGACTCCAACAAGATGTTTTAAACAAACTATTTTGGAAATTTCCAATTGTTTGATTCAAATTTTTCCCCAAAAGGAATTTTCGATCACTTTCGTATGTTGCGAGGCGTTTTGGATAACCTCCAGCATCATAATGCATTTTTTGAAATCTTTCCATGACTTCTATATAAGTGATAAAGTGTTGTCAGTTTGACATTAGATATCCTTTAAAAACCATTGATGTTCTCTTGGTGAGAAAATTCTCAGATTGGAATTACTACAGGATTCCTGGTGGTCCCGGATCCCATAATGGTTTCTATCTCCCTTGATAAGAAACAGCTTACATGGTTTGAACTTCTGCACGACTCATGGTAACCCCAAGTCCCAGAAGGACACATTTATATATAATGAAGAATTTGTATGACCGAGCTTCTAACAGATTCTTGGTAACCCCAAAATCCCAGAATGATATCTTTTTAGGATTAAACTTCTATATGACTCATAATAAGCCCAGATCTCAGAAGGGTGCCCCGCTCTGGGAAGAAGAGCTTTCAAGTTTATTCTCCTGCGGGATCCCTAGTAACCCCATACCTCAGGAAAATACATTTTTATGAAAAATTTTGTAAGTTTGAGCTTTCTGTAGGTTACCTAGAGTCCCAGATCCCAGAACGGCACCTCGCATGTCGAAAAGATAATTTTGCATGCGTAGATGAATAGTTTCCAAGCTCATTTTGATCATCAAATTGAAGGGCAATTCACAAACAATTGGACAAGCAATCGTGGGCGTATTGTTGTTCTCGCCCTTCCCTATCGATCTTCACCGGCGGCATCACTTGACGTTGCTGGAAGAGAGAATAATCGACCGGTCAACCTCGCGGGACCTGCAAAAGTCAACAAAACCAAATTCAGCACAAATCCGTGCCAAATTCGCTCGAAATGGGACTTGCCGGAGGACCAAACAGAACTGGACAGAATACCGAACATCCCCGACGCCGTTTGGACCTAAAAATACGTGGCCTCACATGCGATTCAAGTCGGCCAAGCTTCCTCCGATCGGGCGAAAAATCGAAAATCATGTATAAGCCTCCGAGATACTTTCGAGAGAAGAGGGGGTTCTCATTCTGTTTTTAGGGACTAACAGACTCGAGAGATCGAGAGAGAGAGAGAGAGAGAGAGAGAGAGAGAGAGAGAGAGAGAGAGAGAGAGAGAGAGAGAGAGAGAAAGAGAGAGCTCGCTCTCCGACCCCCGTCGTCGAGAGTTGGAGCTTGAATTGTTAGTGGTCGGCGACTCGGCGGTGACAATTCAGGCTGAAACGTGCTACGATTCCACTTGGAGAAGCTTACTCAAGCTCCGAAGAGGCGATTGCACTTATTCAATTAGTCCGACATTACCGCAAGAGGTAATTCGCTCCTTTGAGCTCTATATTGTGCATCAATGACGGACTTTGCTTCCGACCTTGTTTCTTGCAATTATAGTGGGCATTTCGTTCCCTGAACTATTCTAAGCTCTATCGTACCCTGTTCTTGCGTCGGTTTTGCATAATACCCCGTGTTTGATCCACGAAACTCCCCTCGCCATTGCCAACCCTATCGAAGCTTCCCTAGCTCAAGCTAGCCTGAACCAGGTCAATCGGACCTGTAGGTAAGTCTTCTGAACTTCAATTGAAGGTGTTTAGTGAAGTGATTGGCGTGATACATTCTGAATCGTCTGATTGAACCGCCATATTCATGCTATGTGCGAGCCTCAATACATGTATGCTTGTGAAATATATTGCTCGGTGTTAAAGTATGTTGTTCCCGACGTCGAGGCAAGTCGAACGGCATTGGTCTAGTCGAGTTTGGCTCAAAATCCACCGTAGGATTCTTACTGGAGCCTTTCGGCCGTTCGTTACAGGTGCAGACTGATCAATGAAGAAGACGATGACGTGGCGGTCAACCTGTCAAAATGCTGACGTGTTGCGGACGTGGCGCTGACGTGGTATGCCACATGGCTTCCACGTCAGCTAGGTCGTTAGAGTTGAATGTCAGTCTGCTAGACGATCCGACGGCTTAGGTTTGGCCACGTGTTGGCCTGGTGGCCGTCGGATCAGTTTTGAATATCCTGTCAATAAAAAACAATTTTTCGAAATAAAAACTAAATCAGTTGATCGGACGGTCGAGGATTAGCCGAGTCGTTCGATCATGGCCGTAGATCTAAGTAATCAGATCTGACGGTTGTAGGCTAGCTGGCTTTTGATCAGAGCCGTAAATTCCCATTAATGGATCCCGCGTGTGACATTCTGAATTTTCTGTCATTTTCAGGCTGTTGAATGTGAATGTACCTTACGATGTATTTCAGTCTTCTCTCGCTCAGATCTGATCAATCTTGAGTAAACTGACCAAAATGGAAAGGTCAATGCATGACAAGGTACGTGGGCCTAGGAAACTCGAAAAATGATATGACTCTTTGACCATAAGGATTGTCGAGGAAACATTTAGAGCCAATGAGGCCGATCAGATAACTATTAAGGAATACAATGCTAGCGTTATATGATTGGATCGCGGGTGAAGCCGCTTAACCAATATATAATTTGTAAATTTTCCTAAATCGAACTATGACAATTGAAGCCATCGAAACTAGCGATGAACCCTCGCAATTACATGACAACCAAAGCTGTTATAACTTGAGTTATCCTCAGTGTGATGAGAATCACAGAGTCGATACGCGTAATGTTTGTAAAAGCCGCCCGTTAGTTCAAAACAAACTGGAATTACGATCGACGAACGAATGATCATGAAATGGAAGCTCAAAATCGACAATTGGAAATGAAGAATTTCAAAATTGGAAAAGGATTTGACGTCGTCTCGCCAATGGCCATTCAAAATGAGAAAAATAAATTTTCGGACGAAAAATGTCAAATGACCGTTTTACCCCTAGCCCATTTGTCTTTGCCTTGAGAATGCAAGAAGGACAAAATGGACATTTCCCCTCTCTATTATTGGCTGCCGAAAATTCACTTATAAGGGTCAAAAAGATAAGTCAAAGCCTTGGTTGCATTATTGGACTAATGTCACATGTCACTCATTGAAGGTGTTTGGCATTAATTGGCCTCACCTAACCAAGTCTAATCATCTTTAGGCCAATAATATGTGTGGGACAACCTTACTTAAAGCCTTTTCAGCTGTGTACACCATCTCCCTCACATTCATTGCATTTCCTCTCCATTTTGGCTTCAACCGAAACTGCCCCAGAAAGACAGTTTCTGCCCTCTCTGTTCGGCCTCCACGATCAGCCTCTCCCGTCGCCGTCGTCGACCACCACAGATTAGTTCAAGATGTCCTTGACAAGTTCCAATTGGTTTTGTGTCCATTGGAGGTCTGATTAATTTATGGAAATTTTTGGAAGAAAAACGGACAGATTCTGAGCTAGCTGAGAAGAAGTGTTGGTTCTAACTCTTAAAAATTTCAAATGACCTCAATTTTTTTTAGGAGAGCTCATAAGATCTAGTACTATGTTCAGATGGTCTATGGCTGCAAGTAGATGATTTTAAAATGAGTTTTTATGGCTTATTATGGGTGATACAAAACTGGACAGATTCTGACCTTGTGGAGACCGAGCTGTTCCGAAGTCTTTGGGGTGTCAATCCACTTTAAATTCGGCGGTGAGCCTTCTAAACTTGTAAATGAAGGTCTTGGTATGTTATTTGTGTAAAGAGTTAGACTTGAGATTGAAGTATGGCTCGATGGAGCGGTTAGAACCCAAAACCGGTTCTGTTTTGAGGGTGTTTACATGCTGGCCAGTTCTGTTTAGGGACTAAATGAGGAATATTTAGACATCAATAGACCTATAATGCCTTGTATGATATCATGTGAGGTGTCAATGAGAAGTGTGAGAAGTGGATTGAGGTTTAAAGGCGATTTATGTCAAGTTTGGTGCACGAAACTCTAAGTTGTGTCTTACCATGCGTAAGGCTAAGTAAACCGAGTACATTAAGGGCTCGAAGTGAGCATTGGCATGTATTTGATTGTTAGAAAAGATGTCTCGAATTGCCAATGGCATGGCTAGAGAAAGATTGCGTTAATGGAAGTAAGCGTTTCATGGTTCGTGACTCAAGTTTGACAATTCTTTTTAGGTTGACGACGCATTCGTGGGGATTCTAAACTTGTGGCTTTGAAAAGAGCTGTTTGGTGCGACATTGTGATATTTAATCAGGTAAGTATTTCCTAGTCCTTTCTCTGAATGCCAGGACACTACTAGATGAATGATTGAATGAAATAGTTGACTGGCGATTTTTATGAATTGAATCACATGTGTGTCTTGACGGCATGGTGGTATTAATGAGAAAGGTGTTGAGGATACCATTTGGTCTGATGACCCCGGCGGTATCGGAGGGTGGTAAAATTGAATGAAAATGTGAATGCCATTTGGTCCGATGACCCTGGCGGCATGGAGTGGCTGTAAGCCTAGAGGGTACGATTGGTCTGATGACCCCGAGGTATGTGGACATTGTTTGGTCTGATGACCCCGGTGATGTCAGATGGCAGGAGTGCCAGTGGAATATATGGGTGGATGAGAAAGTGGTAGCTGTGGTGTATGTAGTGCATGTGTGTATATATTGAAAATCTGGAATTGAGTACTATTGATGTATTGATTGTCCATGTCTGGTTATGGATGTTGCTGTCGTTTGACGCCTTTTCGCCATTGCATTGCTTGTTACCTTGCATTTTGAGTGGCATTTGTGTTTGATCTGGTAGGATTGGTATTGAGGTGTAGGGCTAGGTTTCACTTTCTGAGATGTCGATCTCACCCCTTAGTGGGACAAACTTTTCAGACCCCAAACCTTAACCATGTTGCTGATCCGCCTGGGCGATCCAAAGAAGATGACCGCCCTTTTTGATGAGTGTCGCGACCCGTCCGAAAGAGGACACGGCTAATGGATTACCGATCGCGGGCCTTTTCCCCGCACTGGAGTGCGGATCGCGGGCTTTGGATCGGCGTGGGCCCTCCCAAGCCCATACCAAATCGCGGCGGGAGTATTTTTAAAAGGGATTCGACGATAACAGTCGATCGTTTTCGACCTTAGTGTGGTCGTGGTGGCATGTGTAACTTGTGCATGCATTTGGAGTCGCCACCGGTCTTTCTTGGAGGGTAGACCGGAAACCTTATTGACCGATTGGGAGAGATCGATCAATTCTGTGGAACCAGAGATTTTGGGTTCGGGGACTTGGTTACGTTGATGTCATTACCAACGCCCTTTCGGTACCTAACGCGAGTGATTTTCCTAACTAGGATTTCATGCAGGCGCAATTTTGGGTGAGGTAAGTCTGACTTTGCATATTAACCAGTTTAACATGCTCACGTAATCATAATAAAAAAAATAGATGTCAATCACATAAACATCTATCCTACGTGGTGATCATGGAATTATGATTTAATGGGTCTCGAGCCAATGAGACCACATTTAATCATTTTAATATTTTAATAACGGAGAGCCGCTCTTCGCTTCTTCTTGGTTTCTTGAACTCTTCAAGAATTGGGCCCCAAAGAGCTCGCCGACTTAAAAGGCTCCTCCACGTAATCCTCGTAGCATTTACATCAACAATTGACTATGCTAAAAATAAAGATTACATGAAAAATAAAAGGAGTACGCAGCCTCCATTTAATAATTACAACCCCAAATATATAAATAACCATCATACATTCATATATACATCAATCACATTGATTAGGGATTTTTCCATGATCACCACCCTTTCACGTAAGTAATAAATTCACAATTTAAAACTTAGGAAGGCACAATAAAAATTCTACGTTGAATCATATTCAGAATTTTTACGTAAAATAAGATAGCCATAAATTTTCGATTCAAAATTGATTTAGTCTCAATTTTTGCTACGTTGATTAATTTATCATATAAAATAATCAATCTCCATTAGCCATGTAAGACGAACAATTCGTTAATACATATTGGCCATAGTATTGCAAAAATTGCAAAAAATCAATTAAATGCACGAAAACACCTAAGGATTGGCTCTGATACCACTGTTGGGATCCACGTAACACGTAGCGGAAATAAATAACAACCCATACATGTATCTCCAGAGGCGTACTTCGTGCATTTCAATCGAAAAAAATCACAAAGTCTCAAAGGGAGTAAATAGATTACCTCTCGTAGCGTGCTTGAACGGAGGTGTCGGTTCGATGTTCTTCGATCTCAACCTCCACAAGTGTTAGGCATCTAGTTCGGACGCACCACCAATTGACGAACGGGGAGACGACTAATAACTCCACAACAATTGTGCTAGCAATATGCGGAATCAATATTCCGAACTTAGTATATTTTGCTCACTCAAGATTATGAGAATATAGAGAGTGTTTGTGTTCTTCTCTCTAAGCTCTCAAAAATTTGCACACTCTACAAAATGTCTCTCCTTCAACCTCAAAACTCTTGCCATCCTTTTATAGCCAAAAATACCTTCCAATAAATTGTATTTAAAAATAGCACTAACAATTATAAATTCTATCTAAAAATAGCACTCACAAATAAATGACATTTAAAAATAACACTAACAATAGCACTCACAATTTATAATACAAAAATGCTATTTAAAAATAGCACTAGCAATAGCACTCACAATACAAAAATGCTAAAAAAAAAAAAAGCACTAACAAAGGTGTTAAAAATAATAACCATTATTATTATTACAAGAGTTAAAGAGGTTACCAAACAGTACAAATATGCATAACGTATAAATACGTATGACGTATAAATACGTAGAGCATACGTATACATCCGTGAAACCGGGGACTAATTGAAAGAAAAATGTGCAATTAAGCCCTTTTGGTAAAAATTGATTAAATTGGAGGGCAAATTGACCTAATTGCACTTTAAGACTTTAGAATCCAATGTCATAGCTTATAAAAAGTGAGAATTGAAAACTAAAATACTCGAAAAGGATTTTTTTTTTTTTTTTAGGCTCGGTATGGGTTTATGTTTGTGAAGGAACATAGTGACCCGAGCCGAATTTTTGAGATTTAAAGTGACACTTGAAGAGGAAATTAAAACAAAATTATCGAATATTTTTGGGTATTTTTCTGACCACGAATGGTATTTTTCTGATTTTTTGGGTATTTTTATAATTAAATAAACTCGAAAAATATTAAAAATACCGAAAAATATTTTTTGTTCAAAATTGGTTCCTAAGGCTAAACCAAGGCTTCCAAAGTTGATTTTGTGATTTTATGACCTTTTTTTGATATTTTTAATTAATTTTAAAAAATAAAAATCACAATAATAAATGGTAAAAAATCAGGTGTCAACAGCTGCCCCTCTTTGAGAGGAATCTCGTTAGAGGTTTCTCTCAAAGATAAGGTGGCACCTGATTCCTAACCGACTCAACTGGGAAAATGAGAGAAGAAATGTTATGACATCGGATCCTTAAGCCTATTGATAAAAGCTCAAATCAATCCCCGGTTTGCTCTAACAATTTGAACATGGGCCGGAGTGAGAGAGGCTTACCTGAAGCTCACCTGTCGGATGCTGCCGGTTGCGACGACTTTCAAGAAGATGCCTAGGACTCGTCATTCAGAATATCCTAGGGAGATTAAGCTCTGACCTGTATGGTAGGTCATACCATGATGGGATTCCTAACTGGTAGGAACCTAAGGAAGGCGCATCCCACGCTTTGGGATTTGCCAAGGATTTTAATCCGTATGGTTGATCGGACCTTTGTATTGATCCTTAAGGCGGTATCTACCTCGTGTTGACCCTTATGGCGGTATCTACCAATAAGTTGACCCTTGAGGCGGTTTCTACCTTGGTTTGACCCTTCAGGCGGTTTATACCTTGAGTTGACCCTCCAGGCGGTATCTACCTTGCGTTGACCCTTCAGGCGGTTTCTACCATTAGTTGACCCTTCAGGCGGTATCTACCTTGCGTTGACCCTTTAGGCGGTTTCTACCATCATGTTGACCCTTCAGGCGGTTTCTACCTTTGATTGACCATTCAGGCGGTATCTACCTTGAGTTGACCCTTCAGGTGGTATCTACCTTTGATTGACCCTTCAGGCGGTATCTACCTTGAGTTGACCCTTCAGGCGGTATCTACCTTTGATTGACCCTTCAGGCGGTATCTACCTTTGTTTTGACTTTGAAAAGGGGTCTCATGACGAGGGTTCTCCACGTCCGATGAGACTGCCTAAATTTTGAAAAGGGGTCTCATGACGAGGGTTCTCCACGTCCGATGAGACTGGCTAAATTTTAAAAAGGGGTCTCATGACGAGGGTTCTCCACGTCCGATGAGACTGCCTAAATTTTAAAGAGGGGTCTCATGACGAGGGTTCTCCGCGTCCGATGAGATTTCCTGAATTTTGAAAAGGGGTCTCATGACGAGGGTTCTCCACGTCCGATGAGACTGCCTAAATTTTGAAAAGGGGTCTCATGACGAGGGTTCTCCACGTCCGATGAGACTGCTTGAATTTTGAAAAGGGGTCTCATGACGAGGGTTCTCCACGTCCGATGAGATTTCCTGAATTTTGAAAAGGGGTCTCATGACGAGGGTTCTCCACGTCCGATGAGACTACCTGAATTTTGAAAAGGGGTCTCATGACGAGTGTTCTCCACGTCCGATGAGACTGCCTAAATTTTGAAAATGGGTCTCATGACGAGGGTTCTCCACGTCCGATGAGACTGCCTAAATTTTGAAAAGGGGTTTCATGACGAGGGTTCTCCACGTCCGATGAGATTTCCTGAATTTTGAAAAGGGGTCTCATGACGAGGGTTCTCCACGTCCGATGAGACTGCTTGAATTTTGAAAAGGGGTCTCATGACGAGGGTTCTCCACGTCCGATGAGACTACTTGAATTTGAAAAGGGCCCTATCCTCGCCCCTTCTTTTGAAAGATCCCGAAATTTGTCGGGAATTCAGTTTTTTTGAAGCTGTGAAAGATTTCATTTTGACAAAACTTCACTTGAGTCTGTTGAGGCGACATTCTGGGAGCTGGGTTTTCCAGGTATCCTGCAGAAGTTTGAGCTTGAAAGATTTTTCTTCACCAAGAAAACGTTAGTAATCTTTGGGAAGACCACGGCTGTCCATTTTGACAAAACCGTATGATTTAAGTTTTAATCGTGAAATGTGCATTTTGATGCTGGAGGTTATCCAAAGCATTCTTGCAACATGCAAATGTGATCACAAATCCTTTGCACGAAAAATCTGGATCGAACAGTTTGAAAATTCCAAAAAGAGTTTGTTCAAAACATCAATTGGAATATTTCTCGACAAGGAGGTCTTCTCACCTGTTTTGAGATAGTGGTTTTTGTAGGGGATGCACTCAATTCCCTACTAACCTGTGCCTAGGTTTTAGGCTCATTCGCAGCGCATACATTTTGACCGGTCGGGAGGTCTTCCACGGGACCGTAATGTTGGGCTTGGATATTGGTTTTCAAGGGGGACCCGCTTTGGAGTCGAGGTCATTGAATGAAAGTTTTTACCATCTGCTCCGGGTTTACAAGTCAAGAACCCTGCAAAATGAGAAAGAAATAGTCTTGCTTGTACTTCTTCGAGCTAAGCAATATGCTAACCTAAGTGTCTTAGTCAGAGAAGACTGTTTCAGGGTTGTAACATTGGTAGGATTGGGGACCGAAAAAGGCTTGTTTTTGGCCCAGAAATTACGAGGGGTTTGACATTGGTGATCATTGCAAATTTACCACCTGCCCTTTCCTCTCTGCAGCTTCAGTTTTTTTTGGGGTGTGCAACCGATTTTGAGGTGTGCACCAGCTCTTCAGAGAGCGTTTCGTCGCATTAAGAGACTGATGACTCTGTCTGCGTCTCTGCTCTACGCTTGACACCATTTGGGGAGTAGTCTTTTTGATCTGACTCATTTAGGGATTTCTTCTTTTCCCATCCGGCTTCATTGCGGATCAATCAAACAACTTACACGAGCATCAGCCTTGCTTTTACCAGGCACTTTGCTTTTTTCTCGATTCATTTTTTTTGAAATCCCATTTTTTTTTCATCTTCATGGGATCGTGTTAGACCTACGATCAAAGGTCTAACAAGGTTAAGCATTAACTTAGGAATTTTCTGCAGACCCTAAGTCTTGAACTCCTTCGTTTCTGAAGTGATGCTGCATCCGTCTTGGAATGTGCAATGATCACCAACGGGTTTATGAAATGATTTTGCAAGCTCAACTTGGCTATGCGAAGGATTCGGTGTGTGGGATAGAGAAATGAATGCTTCTCATCATCCTATGGCACTTGGATTACCATATAAACAACACACAAAGATTTAGTCCGAGCAAGAAAATTTCTAACCATTTTCTCCTGATGCTGCTGGACTCACCTCTATTTTGCCCCGATGTGGGGTGGTTCTTGACAGGGTTAAGAATGAAAACCGCCGTTCGAAGGGGTTATCAACGGTCACCTGTAGTGTTTGGGGATAAGAAACGAATGCCTCCGTCGTCCCAATCCATGTAATCGCTGCGAATGGTCCCTACTTCCGTAGGTCCAGATTTTGCTATCTGATCCGCTCCACTTCTCTCTCAAGTGTGTATAGGACGTGTTTGGATTAGGCTTTGCCTCTCGTCTTTTGAGAAAACGTCCTTTTGAAAGTTTTGAACAACTTTTGATTGGAAAAATCTCTTTCTTTTTCTCCAAAAATTTTACCCGTCAAGGGGATTTTATGATGCACCATGCATATTCTTATTCATGTTCAGACAACCTCCTGTTTCAAAACATGAATGTCAATGAAGTTAGAATTCTATGTCTTTTCTAGACATCAGATTCTGAGAGCTTTTCTTTTCTTCTCTGTTTTTTATTCAACATCTTCAATGGATTGGGGAAACGGATACTTACCTGTCCCCAGAGGCTGTAGATCCCTGAAAATGCGGAAGAAACATGTTATTGTACGTTCACGAATTTTTCGAAAAATTAGAACGATACAATTTACCCTTGGTCATGTATTTCCAACGGGTAATACATGGGATGTGAAAACCCGTTTTTCCCTGATGGCAAGCCCCTGTAAAAAACAAACAATAAGTGTCAGTTTGTGTTCCAAAATTCAAGACCAATTGGAACGATACCGCCTTGTTCTTGCTTGGCGTTTTCATTTGAACTCAAACGCGCGGCTTGCAGAATCTGGCCCTCTATCTTGTGGCCTTGATCCCTCCGTTTGGTTGGCGATGAATCATTCTCAAGGATTTGCCCCAGAGGAGATCCATTTGTATTTCTGGACGCATTCCAGCGCCACTCTTCAGAGTTCCTTTTATTCAAGGAAAAAAGAAATTGTTATCGAAATGCATGTCAAAGCATGAAGTGTGGAAGCGATACTTTTTACCCTCCACTCGATCTTGTAATCAAAGACCATTTCTTGGAGTGCTGACTCCCAAGGTCAATAATTTTATTCGCCTCCTCGTTGGCGAGTTCTTTTCTTTTGAGGCTTTCGGTGCCAACGACTTCCTGTTAAGCGAGTAAAAACTCATGTTAGGCATGTGGTCTTCGAAGACCAAATTGGAATGATACAATGTTACCGTTCACCCATATTCGTATCTTGGGGTTTGATTATGATGCGGACGACTCTGTTATTGCGTCCATTGACTTTGCCAGAGGAGAAACGTCATTCTTTGTCCGGCGCACAAATGATTCACTTGCCCCAGTTGGGTGTGATTTGTCATAGCTAGGTGACGCTTGCCCCAGCTAACTTCATTCCTGCATTTTGTTGCAATCCCCATCCTCTTTGGGGGTGTCTTTTCTCTTGGGATTCATGATGACGTCTTACTGATGTATTCCCTTCTTTCGCCGATTATTGACACTTCTCATTTGATGGAGGTCGTTTCAATATCGTATATTGATGTGGATGATGAATATTGCTTCATCTCGTCTGCATTTGTGGGTGTTGTTCGTGAGATGATTCCTGATTACGTCCAAAACTGCTTTGCCCCAGTTGGGCAGTGTTCGTCTTGGCAACATGCCTTAGCACTTTCCGTGTTTGTTGGCAATTTTGCAATTCAATTTTGACAACGTCCATGCACTCCCATGGGTTTCGCTGATTCTGATCTTCTATCTCAATTGTCAGAATCTTCAATTATTTTTATCCGTCTCTAGGTGGCTTGACGGCCTTGGGATTTGTCGTGTGGCGGTTTTATGATTCTCTCGATCATCGTCGCCATTTGAAGTATTTGATGTTTGCCTGTTGAAGAGAAGAGACCTCATCAGTAAATGGCATGTATAATTGACTTTGGAGTCGATACAATTTACCCTTGAAAATTATCCTGCGGGAACCGGCATTTCTCCCTTTGGGTTCTCTGTATGCAGGATATGTGCATGATATACATGATGCATGTTAGGTATGCTTGCAACGAAAAATGAGTTCGTGCTTTTCACTCTATTCAAAGAAAGCATTTTTATCAGATGTGTCAATCTGCAAAACTTGAATTTTTCTTTTCAAGTGTTCTTTTCACGGAGATTTCTAAATGATGAGAAACTTCTTCAGGTTTTCTCAAAGGTTTTGCTCACAAATTGAGCCATTAGAATGCTCTTGAAAATATTTAGCCACAGTGCATGTCTGAGATGCCATGAAAAGGGGTACTCCCTGTTTGTCATTGGAAAGCACTGCATCATGAGTCATCTGCTTTTGATCATCATCAAATGGATGGCTCCGCTTTAATTGAAATGACTACGGATTTACTATCCCTGCTCTGGTTACTTCTAGCATCCAAGATGCTGGAAATTTTTCAGTGGTCCCATTCATTTTTGTCATCACCTGCAAGAATGAGAAACCATATCAACTCGTGAACCAGTCAATTTGATTTGGAACGGATACAACTTTTCGACTTAGGGAGAGCCAATCCTAATTAGGATGCTCCTTCTTCATAATTTGATTCAATTTGTCATTGCAATCCCAATGGGTGACATCTGCTGAAGGCACATTTCTTTTCGTCTTATAGGGAAGACAAATTTTCCTTCGTTTGTCTTTGACCATCCTATCCTGTAGACAAAAGACATAAAGGTCCCCATCAGGTATAATATTCGAAGGGCTTATTGGAACGATTACAGTTTCACCATCGTTCCATTATTATCTTGCATGTGATCGGATGAGGACATTTTCGACAAATGTATGCCATGTAAAACATGTCCCTCGTGTCTATCCACAAATGGATTTTCCTTCTCTACCTGTTTTTCACCTGAGAGGAAAAGATAGGAAATATTATGCCGGTATCTGATTGAAAATCAATTAGGAACGACACATCTTTACACTTGACCCGGCTGCCCCGGTTAGGTGGCGTTTGTCCTAGTTAAGTGGGATTTGCCCCATCAGTTGACTCTCCAGGGTGGTCCAGCGCTTTTCCATGCCATCCTGGTTCGTTTAAACTCGCGATTTATTCTTCACACAAGTCTTTGGATTTTGATTCATAAGCGGCGCTCAATGACCTTTTGGTTTCGAGGTGTACCAATCATTCACATACATGCGCATGAGACCAGTGAGGTTTGACTCTAAAAATCAAAAGATTGGGCTTGGTACCTAAGGCCAAGGTTCCCATCTCGAGTTCTAGAAAGAGCATATTCCATTGCACAACTATCGTTGCATTGGGCTCGATCCATAGTTCAAAATGAGCGGAATTGAAAAGTGGATTACCCCATGTTTTTCCTCACGGAGATTCCATTTTCAATCCATTCTATTGTTTTCCTATAGGCGGCGCTCAGGGTTTTAGGCGCGATTGTGTGTGTTCATGTGTTGTGAGTATCACAATGCAAGTCACGCACAACAGTTTATCAATCGACGCTTCAAATCATCCACACAACATACATTCCTACGCCAACCTGCATAAGACAATGTTAATCACGGACTACACCCCTTATCTCTCCAATCTGCAAAAACATATAACACCTACCATGAGCGGACTTACCTCACCTTCAAGAGCGCCTGCAGGGTTAGAAATATCACTCAGCGTTTTAATTACGGCCTAAGTCCACTTGGGGTCTAGAACCATAGGTTCTAGAACAGAAGTCCCCAGTGGAGTCGCCAGCTGTCGCGACCCGTCCGAAAGAGGACGCGGCTAATGGATTACCGATCGCGGGCCTTTTCCCCGCACTGGAGTGCGGATCGCGGGCTTTGGATCGGCGCGGGCCCTCCCAAGCCCATACCAAATCGCGGCGGGAGTATTTTTAAAAGGGATTCGACGATAACAGTCGATCGTTTTCGACCTTAGTGTGGTCGTGGTGGCATGTGTAACTTGTGCATGCATTTGGAGTCGCCACCGGTCTTTCTTGGAGGGTAGACCGGAAACCTTATTGACCGATTGGGAGAGATCGATCAATTCTGTGGAACCAGAGATTTTGGGTTCGGGGACTTGGTTACGTTGATGTCATTACCAACGCCCTTTCGGTACCTAACGCGAGTGATTTTCCTAACTAGGATTTCATGCAGGCGCAATTTTGGGTGAGGTAAGTCTGACTTTGCATATTAACCAGTTTAACATGCTCACGTAATCATAATAAAAAAAATAGATGTCAATCACATAAACATCTATCCTACGTGGTGATCATGGAATTATGATTTAATGGGTCTCGAGCCAATGAGACCACATTTAATCATTTTAATATTTTAATAACGGAGAGCCGCTCTTCGCTTCTTCTTGGTTTCTTGAACTCTTCAAGAATTGGGCCCCAAAGAGCTCGCCGACTTAAAAGGCTCCTCCACGTAATCCTCGTAGCATTTACATCAACAATTGACTATGCTAAAAATAAAGATTACATGAAAAATAAAAGGAGTACGCAGCCTCCATTTAATAATTACAACCCCAAATATATAAATAACCATCATACATTCATATATACATCAATCACATTGATTAGGGATTTTTCCATGATCACCACCCTTTCACGTAAGTAATAAATTCACAATTTAAAACTTAGGAAGGCACAATAAAAATTCTACGTTGAATCATATTCAGAATTTTTACGTAAAATAAGATAGCCATAAATTTTCGATTCAAAATTGATTTAGTCTCAATTTTTGCTACGTTGATTAATTTATCATATAAAATAATCAATCTCCATTAGCCATGTAAGACGAACAATTCGTTAATACATATTGGCCATAGTATTGCAAAAATTGCAAAAAATCAATTAAATGCACGAAAACACCTAAGGATTGGCTCTGATACCACTGTTGGGATCCACGTAACACGTAGCGGAAATAAATAACAACCCATACATGTATCTCCAGAGGCGTACTTCGTGCATTTCAATCGAAAAAAATCACAAAGTCTCAAAGGGAGTAAATAGATTACCTCTCGTAGCGTGCTTGAACGGAGGTGTCGGTTCGATGTTCTTCGATCTCAACCTCCACAAGTGTTAGGCATCTAGTTCGGACGCACCACCAATTGACGAACGGGGAGACGACTAATAACTCCACAACAATTGTGCTAGCAATATGCGGAATCAATATTCCGAACTTAGTATATTTTGCTCACTCAAGATTATGAGAATATAGAGAGTGTTTGTGTTCTTCTCTCTAAGCTCTCAAAAATTTGCACACTCTACAAAATGTCTCTCCTTCAACCTCAAAACTCTTGCCATCCTTTTATAGCCAAAAATACCTTCCAATAAATTGTATTTAAAAATAGCACTAACAATTATAAATTCTATCTAAAAATAGCACTCACAAATAAATGACATTTAAAAATAACACTAACAATAGCACTCACAATTTATAATACAAAAATGCTATTTAAAAATAGCACTAACAATAGAACTCACAATTTATAATACAAAAATGCTATTTAAAATAGCACTAACAATTATAAATTCTATCTAATAATAGCACTCACAATTTATGATAAATAAATGCCATTTAAAAATAGCACTAACAATAGCACTCACAATTTATGATAAATAAATGTCATTTAAAAATATCACTAACAATAGCACTCACAATTTATAATACAAAAATGCTATTTAAAAATAGCACTAGCAATAGCACTCACAATACAAAAATGCTAAAAAAAAAAAGCACTAACAAAGGTGTTAAAAATAATAACCATTATTATTATTACAAGAGTTAAAGAGGTTACCAAACAGTACAAATATGCATAACGTATAAATACGTATGACGTATAAATACGTAGAGCATACGTATACATCCGTGAAACCGGGGACTAATTGAAAGAAAAATGTGCAATTAAGCCCTTTTGGTAAAAATTGATTAAATTGGAGGGAAAATTGACCTAATTGCACTTTAAGACTTTAGAATCCAATGTCATAGCTTATAAAAAGTGAGAATTGAAAACTAAAATACTCGAAAAGGATTTTTTTTTTTTTTAGGCTCGGTATGGGTTTATGTTTGTGAAGGAACATAGTGACCCGGGCCGAATTTTTGAGATTTAAAGTGACACACTTGAAGAGGAAATTAAAACAAAATTATCGAATATTTTTGGGTATTTTTCTGACCACGAATGGTATTTTTCTGATTTTTTGGGTATTTTTATAATTAAATAAACTCGAAAAATATTAAAAATACCGAAAAATATTTTTTGTTCAAAATTGGTTCCTAAGGCTAAACCAAGGCTTCCAAAGTTGATTTTGTGATTTTATGACCTTTTTTTGATATTTTTAATTAATTTTAAAAAATAAAAATCACAATAATAAATGGTAAAAAATCAGGTGTCAACAATGAGTTCCCGTATCGGAAGGGTATTATGTATGTCAGGAAGCGCACAACTGTCTGGGTAGATGAAGGAAAGCTGGAACTACAACCCCCACCGTTTTGAAGCCTGGTTTCGTCAGGTAGGAGACGGCAGCTTAATGGGACCCTTACTGACGGAGGATGTTCCGTGGGAAGTGATTCCAACCTGGTGTCATCCGTCCTGACCGGGTATTGAGGTGGTTAACCCAGTATCCGTGGAAAGTTCAAGAAACATACCTGAAGTGCCAAAATCTCCACTGTCTTCTACGGAGTACATGAATTGTATAGAGATATCCGCTGATGCGATCGATGCCACTGACGAAAAAGACGAAGCAAAAGCTGAAGAAGAGAGGAAGCCGATGAAGACATGGAAGAGCCTTCAGAAGACGTTCCATCTAAGACTTTTTTGGATTACAACCCAAATGCTGAGAGGGACGATGGAAGAAATGATTCAAGCTGTTCTAATGAGAAGTCTGTATGAAAGGGATGAGGTAACTAAGGAAAAATTTTGATTTGAGGCTCTAGGAAGGGTGTAGTAGTAATCTTTGAACCCTAGGCCTTAGTTTCTTTTCCTACCCAGGTGTGCGGCTTTATGTTTTGTCTTTCCCTTCCACTGTATGTACTGGATGTTTATAAAATGTATAAATGGGTGTGCTTTTGAATTCGTCCAAAACTCCCCTTTTCTTTTTTATCTTTTTTGTACGGCGATGTATCTCGTCTTCCGTGTGTGCACTTCATATCATACTAGGTCGTGTGAGATTCCTGGGTAATTATTGGCTTGAGGCGGATGTAATGAGCTCCAAAGGACGCGGGGCGTTACACCGCGGCTGTGGAGTAGCCACGTGGCCCAGTGGTGACCGTAAGATCAAACTGGAAAATAGAAAAATAAAATAAAATAAAATGAGACGGCATCGTTTTGGGGCTAGTTCTCGCGCGGGTCCGGGTCAGGGCCGGGTATCCGACCCGAGTGGATCGGGTCGACCCGGTCAGAATAATTTCCTTTTTTATAAAAAAAAAAATCAAAAAATGATTTTAAAATAGATAAAAAAATCAAAAAAATCCTAGAAAATTCTAAAAAAAAAATGTTAGAAAATCCTAAAAAAAAAATAGGAAAATTTGTAGAAAATTCATAGACACTCCAGAAATTACCAAAAATTGAGGAATGACCACACACAACTGGTCAATCCCATTTTTGGGATCTCTTATTTTTTCTTCTGAAAATTGACGATTATGCCCTTTAGGGGTAAATCGACCCTGCTCTGTATCTGAGATAGGTCGAAGATGCCTAGATTAGGATAGGGCCAGTTAGGTGGTAAATCCTTCTGCTTGGGTCTTCGAATCTCATCATTTTCTCTGAAAAGTCGATTTACCCCTCAAATGGTAAATCATCTTTCCTATTCCAATTGAGTTGTGAAAATTGCCCAAAATTAGGATTTGGGTCAGGTGGTTGACCAATCCTTATGTATGAGATTCTCACTTCTTGTCATCTTCTGAAATGACGATTTTACCCCTCAAATGGTAAATCATTTCCAAGATTCCAGAAAATTCTGAAAATTGTCGAAAAATAGGAAATGGAATGATTCGATGATTAATCTTATTTCCAACCCCTCTTGACTCCAGATTCTTTCTAAAATGACAGTTTTTCCCTTTTTGGGTAAATTGTCTCGTATTCCTTCAAAATTATGATTTTGCACCTCATGGACAAATCATGTCTAAATCACTCATGAGCCATGATTGATACTTCTCTAGACTAATAGGGCTTTACTAGGGATGCCATGCTATATTCATGTGATTTATCCGCATGTCTTGGATCCTTGATTTGCGCACCTTCTTTTATTGATTGTGAGTGCTTGGGTAATCACTCATATCTACATGAACTCCTATATTTAGGGTCTGTACCCCATTCATCTGCATGAAATCTAGGGTTAGATAATTCATTCAACTTAAGTACGGAAAGGGCGCCAATTGTAATAGTTGGCGTAACTAAGTCTCCGATCCCATTTCTCTAGTTCTCGCAGAATCGAATAGAAGCTCCCAACTATTCGATAGGGTTTCCAATCGTACCCTCCCTGAAACGATTGGTGGCGACTCCTTGGCATGCACATGTATCAATGTCACTAGACCACACTAAAGGTCGACTACGTATACCTTCGTTGCAACTTGGGTAACGGGTCTTGGGAAAGGCCTACGTCCGATCAGACCGGACGGCCCATTAACCCTCGTCCGTCGTTCCGCTCAAGAGGGTCGCGACAACGCCATAGAAAGTCCAAGGGACGCGTAAAGTGCTTTGAGTGTCACGAGGAGGGCCATATCATGAGAGATTGTTATAAATTGAGAAACAGAGGTGATAAGTACAAAGCCACAAGTAGTGTGGAGAATATTGCTGAGGAGAGTACTAGTGATGCAGAGGCTATTTTGTGTGTGATTAAAGGTTCATCATGAGACGAATGGATGCTAGATTCGAGGTGTTCTTGTTATATGACGTCTCATAGGAACTAGTTTACTACCTAACAGACTGCAGATGGTGGAAGAGTTCTGTTGGGGAATAATGCAGCCTGCAAGGTTGTGGGGATAGGGACAGTTCGGATTCAAATGCATGATGGTGTGATGCGCACATTGACAAACATAAGGCATGTACCGGAGCTCAAGAAGAACCTTATTTCTTTGGGGACACTCGATGATATCGGGTGTAAGTACACGGCTGAAGGTGGAGTGCTAAAGATCTCTCGAGGTGACATGACAATGATGAAAGGGAAGAAAGTGAGTTCTCTCTATCATCTATTGGGAGAGACCGTGATAGGAGATGTTGCAGTTTCATCAGGTGAATCAGATTCTGATTTAACTCGGTCATGGCACATGCTTTTGGGGCACATGAGTGAGGCAAGTTTGACAATGCTGAGTGATAAGGGGTTGGTAAAGGGACAAAAGATAAGTAAGTTAGATTTATGTGAGCATTATATCTTTATGAAGTAGCGCAGGATTAAGTTTACTACAGGTATTCATTCGAACAAGCAACCTGTGGAATATATTCATTCAGATGTCTGGGGCTCGTCTCTGATTCCTTCGAAAGGAGGTGCCCATTATATGCTGACCTTTATCGACGATTATTCCAGGAAGGTATGGGTAAACTTTCTGAAGGACAAATCTGATGTGTTTGATCGGTTCAAGAAATTTAAGGCATTGATTGAGAAGCAGTCAAATAAACAAATCAAGTGCTTGAGAACCGATAACGGCATGGAGTTCTGCGGTAAAAATTTTACTGAGTTCTTTGAGAGAGAAGGGATTGTAAGACACCGTACAGTACCTAGGACACCACAGCAGAATGGCGTGGCAGAACGGAAGAACATAACTTTCTTGAGCGGGCTCAGATCATGTTCTCGCATGCTGGAATAGGCAAGGAATTTTGGCTCGAAGCAAGGAACATGGCATGTTGCCTGATTAATCGATCTCCGTCATCTGCTATGGAGTGGAAGACTCCAAAGGAAGTATGGTTGGAGAAACTTGTTGATTATTCCGGATCACGAGTATTCGAAGGTCCTGCGTATGCTCATGCTAGTGATGGTAAGCTTGAGCCGAGGTCGAAGAAGTTCATATTTATGGGTTATGCACATGGGGTGAAAAGGCTACCGACTGTGGTGTACCGATCCCAGATCATCCGATTTTCTAATCAGTAGAGATGTGATCTTCGACGAGACTGCAATGCTTCGATAGAAGAGTCCTAAGACACTACCAGCAGAGCAGACATATCATGGTGTTAGTAGTGAGGTGAAGTTTCAGGTGGAGACTCCGGAGACCTCAAAGGTAACAGATATTGAGACTGCAAATGAGGCTGCAGTTCCTGAAGTCGATAATAGTGAACAACCAGTACAGCCACAGCACACTCTAGCTGAGGGCAGACAGCGAAGGCAAATTAAACCTCCGGTACATTATGGTTATATAGATATTGCTTATGCTTTGACTGTAGGTGATAAGGTGGAGACAGATGAACCTTCGTCCTACTCTAAGGCGATGGCTAGTTCTAAGTCGTTGCAGTGGCAAGGGATATTGAGTGAAGAGATGGAATCACTCCATCGAAATCAAACATGGAAAATAGTTAAAGTACCTAAGAGCCATAAGATTGTTGGAAGTAAATGGGTCTACAAACGGAAAGATGACGTTCTTGGTGTCGAGGCAGCGATGTATAAGGCAAGACTTGTGGCGAAGGGGTTTACACAAATGGAGGGCATTGAATACAACGAGGTGTTCTCTCCTATGGTAAGGCATACTTCTATTCGTGTTTTACTTGATTTAGTTGCTGCACAGGATCTCGAGTTGGAGTAACTTGATATAAAAATGTCATTTCTTCATGGTGAGTTGGAGGAGCATATTTACATGAGGCAGCCAGAGAGATTTGTTATTCCGGGTAAGGAAGACCATGTTTTCTTGTTAAATAAATCTTTATATATGCTGAAACAGTCTCCTAGGCAGTGGTATAAGCGTTTTGATGCTTTCATGGCTAGTCATGACTATTTGAAAAATCAGATGTTATTTTAGGAGACTGGATAATGGGTCTTTGATATATATGCTATTATATGTGGATGATATGTTGATAGCAGTTAAGAATATGTCTGATATTGATGTGCTGAAAAGGCAATTAAGTACTGAGTTTGAGATGAAAGATTTAGGTGCTGCAAAGAAAATTTTGGGTATGGAGATTTTGTATGACAAGACCGCAGGATTATTACGTCTGTCTCAAAAGAAATATATTGAGAAGATTGTAGCACGTTTTAATAAGCAGTCAGCGAAATCTATGAGCACATCATTAGCGAATCACTTTAAACTTTCAGTTAAGTTATCACCGCAGATTGATGAGGAGGAGGAGCATATGTCTCGTGCTCCGTATTCTAGGGCAATGGATAGCATTATGTATGCTATGGTATGCACTAGGCCTGATATTTCACAAGCAGTGAGCGTAGTCAGTCGTTAAATGAAACGTCCTGGTAAAACTCATTGGGAAGCTATGGAATGGATCCTCAGATATTTGAAGGGGACAACAGACGTTGGTATAGTGTACTAGAGAAACAGTAATGGATGTGAAACCACTAGTTTTGTGGATTCTGATCACTTAGGTGACTTGGATGAGTGCAGATCCTTAGCGGGGTACGTGTTTATGCTTGCATGTGTTGCAGTTAGTTGGAAGGCGTCCTTTCAGGACCACGTTGCTTTGTCGTCAACTGAGGCGAAGTACATGACACTTGCATTTATAGTGAAGGAAGCGATATGATTACAGAGTTTCCTCTTGGATTTTTGGTTAGATCAGAAAAGTGTTTATATACACGTTGATAACCAAGGTGTGATTTATCTGGCATATGATCCAATTTATCACGAGCGGACGAAGCATATCAATATCAAGTACCACTTCATCCAAGATATCTTAGTGAAGGGTGAGGTTATTGTGAAAAAGATAGCGACAGCGGAGAACCCAATAGACATGATGACTAAGCCTGTTCCTATGGCGACGCTCAAGCTATACTTGAGCACTATTGGCGTCTGTGGAGAGTAATCGCCTTTCAGGGCAATGGGAGATCAGCAAGATGATGAGCTGATTTGGCTTCAAACATCGAGCCAAAGTGGAGAATTGTTAAATATGTCTCGAGTTTGAATCGTTTGTGGATATAAATCAGTTAGTTAAATTGATTTAAAGAAAATCTTGGATTTATGCAAGATTTGACCAATTGATCGAATGGTGGGCATCGAGTGACTACAGTGGACGTCTTCTGCATGTTGCCGCTACAAGACAAAAGGATTTCACCTCTTATATAAAATTATATTTGCTTGTGGGGGCTCAAGGGTTTTCTTTTGGCCAGAGAGAATAGATGAAAAAAAACATACGGGTTTTAGTCTTGACACCAACGGCAAACGTACCAAAGAAAAGAAAGAGGATTTTTGTAGTCTGTTCCAAAAAAAAATCGAGAAGAACCGCACAGTAGATATCGCACCGCGAAGAAAAGGAAAGAGAAGAATACGTCATTCTTCTTGGTTTCTTCGCCACGGACAGGAGCGACAGAATGTGAAAAGATTTGTGCTTCGTGAGTGAGTTTTATTTATCCAATTGAGAGTTGTTTCATTGTAAACACTTTGGGTTTGGATATAATCTAGGTGCGGAAAACACGAGCATATTGAGCAATTGTAATTCCGATTCACCGATTATAGTGGATTGTTCTTGCCGGCTCTCCCCATGGATGTAGGTACCGACATTCAGATCGAACCACATTATATCTGGTAACTAGAATGGTTGGTTCCCTCGAAAGTTAATCATGCGCTAATGACTGACTTCCTGTTTTCTCCTCAGTAAATGTGCCTTTTGACTCGCACACCTAATATGATGCATAGCTCAGTGCCAAAACCTTTTGTGAGAAATGCCTAAGGATTTCAAAGTCCCGAATCCCTTTTTTAAAATATCATCCATGCGTCATTCCTTTCTTCCGGAAATCGAAATAACCTGGTTAACCTTGGTTCAATTAGTTTTTGACCACTAAAAAGCTCAACAATCTGAACCAGGACAGGACAATGGTTAACGAGTTGAACTACTTGTGCCAGTTCCATCTTCTTAAACACTTAACAAAAATCGGGATGAATTTGTTTTTCCCCAATGTGCTGCATACTATTTCATATTATTGGATGGAGTATTCTCGTTCCCCAATTCATTATATTTTAGAGGATGTATTTCTGTTGTGATCATGATTACTTGCTTATTATCGATTCGGGAGGTAAAATAGATCACTCCGAACTAGACACTTCACCAAATTAGGCCATTGGCAATCAAAATGAAGGTGATGGCTTATGCGCGCATGAGCATGGCATGGAAGTTGTGCGTGTAAGTATGTCCACATTGAATCTTTAATTTCCTCTTGAACATTTTATTTCCACTAAGTAATAAAGGAGATATAGAGCAATTCTAATGTGAGAACGAGAACTAAAGGAAAATTAATGGAGTGAATTGTGTTTTCTCATACCAGTACCGAAGGACTTAGATGTTTGATATTCATCGGCAGCATAATAGTTGATAGCCTTCGAGTTTACATTCTTCAAATTCTGCATGGAGAATGAAGTTTCATTTTTGGCCTTTTGTACCTGATCTTGAAATGTGGTTCCAGTTATGTTGATCTCAGCAGTTGGCATTGGGTAGTAATCTCTGTTGCTTTCCTAAGAAATGACAGAAAGTCTACGAGCTTGACCCGAGGATGAGGCGCCATTGACACAATCTGATTATTTCTTTGTGATGTTACCCCGCAATTTATCTGAACAAAGCTGCGGGCACCAAGTGAAACACTTTCATATATTGAGATCTAGTGATTTGTCATCGAAGTTGAAGTGTCGTATTCTACTTCTCAGGTATTTTATTTGATAATCAGATAGATTGATAATCTATTGGGTGACTGCTTTACTACATATACCTAGCGAAGCGGGAGCAGTGGTAGAGGCACTAAAACTTCCTATTGAAACTTCATAACAATGTTTCTGTGATACATCTTTATATGTAAAAGCTAATAGTCCATGCTTTGATGATTGACAACTCGTTTGAATTAAAATATCCAATAGGATGTGGTTACAATACTTGGTAACAAGTTTTACTTCTCAATCTTAGGTTCAGAACAAGGTAACTTACTAAGATCACCATAGCCAAGAGATACTCGCACCCTACATCCTCGACTAAGTCATGTCTTATAAGCTTTGGAAGCCACTGGAATATAGTTGAATGCTCATAAGCAAAGTCGAACTACGATGCTCCTTTCTTCAGGCTGCAGAGAAGCGGCAGCATGAGACAAGAACGGTATCTTATTGTTTATACAAGAGTAACTCACTGCAACGAAAGTGTATGGCAACCCAGTACATGTGAGAACTATGTTATTTAGCACCAAAAATGGGAAATTTTGATAATAGGAATATTTTCAGGATGAAGATCGATACGGATAACCAATTCAATGTTCTTGGGATATCAGATTTGTCGCAAAAGAAATGGTCTTTGCTTGGATCATGCTGCTTTGATGATGCTATAGAGTTTACCTTTTTCCACAAGAAAAGCGAAGAAGAAACAGTACATGGATGTAAAAAGTTATCAAATACCACTTCCATATGAGATGGCGTGCCTTCTCCAAGCTGGAGGAGAGGAACTCAAACAAATCACCAAGTCGTTGTAGTCATTATAGAGCAGTTCATCCTTGGACTCGAGAAGGGGAAAATAGATTCTACTTCTAGCTAAAGTATATCTCAAATTGCACCCTTGATACTCAAGTAAGCCATGTCTAATGAGCTCTGCCATCTAGCTAAATTCATTCATTTTCAGGCATTAAACGTTGCGCTAGAAATGCTCTTTCCTTTGCAGTCCTCTTTGGGATATGGTAAAGAGTGGTAAAAGAAATGAATAAACTGTACAAGGATGTAAAATTCATCAAAAAGCTTCTCCATATCAGGTGGTGTGCATTCTTTAACTTAGAGGAGTAAATCAAACAAATCGCCAAGTCGTCGTAGTTGTGGTAGAGTGATTCATCCCTGGACTTGAGAAGGGAAAAATAGATAAAACCCCTGAAGACTCGGAAATCTGTAGGGAAACCTGCTGAAAAAGCAAATACTGGGTAAAAAATTTGCATAAATAAAGAGAGATCATGTTGCCATGCAAGTTATCACTCCTCCCTCAAGCAATACTAGTATGCTCAAGGATCAGAACTTGAGATCAATGGCCCTAACTCCTGTCCACAACCACAATGAAATTTCTTCACATTGGCTTTGTCATCTTGACCTCGGCAACTGCCACAGCTAGATATGGCCGGTTCCGGTTCCGCCAAAAGGTGGAACCGGAACCGGCCCTTAAGAGGCCGGTTCCGGTTCCAAACTTTTAATTTTATTTTTAAAATAATAAAATAAAATTAATAAATTACGAATTATAATTAAATTGTACATTGTAATAAAATTTGGAAAAAAAAAAGAGAGAATGAATGGGCTTGAACTTAATGAATTATCATTAAGCGCCTACATATCTTCTTGGGGATAGAAGAATCAAAACCCATGTAGTTCTCTTACCTTTGGTAACCCCCAACTTACCTCATCGTCAATCGTCGCTACCCGTTGTGGTGGTGGTAGTATCTCCACAGTCATCACTGAAGAATTCGTGTTCTCGATCCAGCTCTTGTTGGCGAAATTTAGCTTTTGTCCAACCATCGACACAAGCTTGACACTCCACACTTTTCGGACTTAATCTTGAACGGCGAGGGTCCAAAATTAATCCTCCGGCACTAAATGCTTGTTCAACCGCCACTGTTGAAGAAGGGGTCGCTAATATTTGGTTCGCGATGAGGGAGAGAACTGAAAATTGAGTTGAATTATTCTTCCACCACTCAATAATCTTGAAATCTGCGTTGTTTTCTGAATCGCTAAACTCAAAAGAAATTGTTAAATAGTTTTCTAATTCGGAAATACTATCTGTTGATGTCCCTTTATGCTTTTTTTGCCTAGTCTTGAGCATTTTAATTATACCCTTTACTAAGTAGTGAAATACCCGCATCGCTTTCTGAGACAATATGCTGGGCAGATTCATATCCACTGTCGCTTAAACCATATCTATTACAAAATTCATTATATAATGCTACTATAGCTTCTTTAATATCTACTTGTATAATTGAAATATTTATTACTTCATCCAAATGTAAATAATCATAATAATAAGCATTCACATAATCTAATAAACTATCTAATTTAGTACGTGGATCGAAAACAATACCAACTAAATAGACAAGAGGAATGTTCAAAAAATAATGCAACCATTTTTCTCGCATTACTAAAATACTCGAAGCTAAGTCAGTATCTTTTTCATATGCATTAAAAACATTAGCAATATTAACGTGCTCTATTAAAAATAAATGAGTAGTAGGATAATAAATACCAGATAAAGTTTTAGTAGCATCATTAAAAATTTTCAAACAATCTAAATTTTTTTTACAAACGTCCCAATGTTGCGGAAGTAAAGCAATATCGGGAACAGTATTTGAAATAAATGAACATAATAAATCTTTGTAATCAAAAGTTTGTAGAAGCATCTCGTAGGTAGAATTCCAACGAGTCGGAATATTTTTTGGAAACCTTCTTGCCATTCTCCTATTTTCTTTACAAAATTTTCCACACGCTTTCATAAGTTGAGGGCGGCTCCATAAAAATCTAATTGCACTATTTATTGGGTGGAGAGAAGTTACAAGAATTCGTAAACCATCTTGAACACATAAATTCAAAACATGACAAGCACATCTAATGTGAAAAAATTGTCCGCCAAAAGAGGGTTTACACATTTTTTCTAACTCGGGAATGGAAGCAGTATTTGCGACGGCATTATCAAAACCAATTGAAAAAACTTTATTAATCAAACCATATTCTTCTAAAACTTGCCTAATTATTCTATAAATATTATGGGCCGTATGTCTTTCAGGAAAAACTCGAAATGCAAGAACTCTTTTTTGAATAACCCAATCATCACCTATCCAATGGCACGTGACACCCATATAAGAATGAATATTCCAAGAATCACTCCAAATATCACTACCTATATGTACAGGTCCTTTGAATTCTTCAAAAAATGTTTTCAATTTACTTTTTCGATCTTTATAAACTCGTTTAAGTTCGCGTTTAAGAGTAGTTTTCGGAACAGATGGTGCTTGCGGAACCAGCGCAGTGTTTACCAAATATCTAAAATTAAAATTTTCACCAGTATTAAATGGAGCATGCTCAAGGGAAACATATTCAGCTAATGTTTCTTTATAAAGTGTATTAGTGAAACGAAATAAAGGATGAGGGTTAGGATTGGCGAAAACGGAAATTTGTTGTTGGCTAGTGTCGATCCCCGCTTGTGTTGGATGTTTGTTCGTCAAATGCCGACGAAATGTTCCACAGCCATCTCCTTTACCAAGTTCGTATTTTTGCGGACAATATTTACAGCTTATATCAAATTTACCTTCATTTTCATTCCACACTTTGTCAAAGTGTAGCCATAAGTCGGATTCTCGGCTCTTCCGTACCGGCTCATTTGGTATCGACGATCCTTCGACACCAGTGGCAGTGGCAGTAGGAGGATAAAGACTTTCTTGCGTTGCGACGTGCTCGACGTCGGGATTGGGAACATCTTCGTCTTCCCAAGATGCATATTCACGAGGATCATATTCATGAACAGGAAAATCAGATTCTTCCATCTCCATCGGGTTCTTTCCCTTTCTAGTATTCTGCTTCCACTTGCCATTTTTTGAGAGAATTGATCGAAAAGTTAATTCAAAGAATTGAGACGAAATTCAGAGAGAATATCGGATCGAGAGAATTTGACTTGAGAGTTGAGACTTGAGAATATTGGAGAGAATTGTGAGAAATTGTGAGAAAAATAAAGAGGGATTGTGAGGTTTTTATAAAGTTTTTTTTTATAAAAAAAGAAAATTCGCAACGGGCCGAGGCCAACGGTCCTCGGCCCGTTGGGGAAGAGCCTAACGGCTCTTCCCGAGGGGGGCCCACTGCCCCCCACGCCACACCCCCCCCTTTTTTTTGGGCCGGTTCCGATTCGGGCCCGGTCAACGGGCCGGTTCCGGGTCAACGGGCCCAAATGGCCATGTCTAGCCACACCTTTTAATTATGATTCGTGTCCTCTTCAGGATATATGCATGGCCAACAATGATCTGAACAGAAAGTTCTACAATGCCCGAAACCAGCCACAACTGATCGAGAGGTCAGTCTTGATGGATCTAGCAATATCACCTAGAGGGGGGTGAATAGGTGATTCTGAATATAAATGAAATTTCTCGCGGAATAAAAAAAAACAATTCAGTGTACAATTAGAATCAGGAACAGCATAATAGTGTGCAAAAAGTTTCAACACAAAAGTAAGAGTTTAGAGTAGAGAATATTGCACACGATGATTATAGTGGTTCGGCTTAAATTAAGCCTACATCCACTCTCCCACGATGACAGCCGATCGGCTGGATTTCATTATGAAGAATCACGAGAATTACAAACACTCAATCACTTGATTTTTCTCTCTCACAGATTTTCACAATGAATAGGATTTTTGGTACACATAATATTTTCGGATAGAACTCAGATTATGCTTGCACTTTGGATTGTTGTTCTCTCTCCTCATCTTTAGTCCATCATGGTTCTTCTTTTATACTCCCCTTCCTCCAAACTAGCTGTTGGATTCCCGGCCAAGGGATCGCTCTTCAATCCTTGATTGGACGTCATCAATCGTGATTGAACGAGATTGTATCTTCAGAAGATATGTAGACCGTTGAGTGAGATATTGAACCCTTCTGATTCAGTCGCCCATACAACTAAATCTCCAGCTTCCATAAGTGTGATAAGTCTGAGTTGATTCCCGAAAGAATATTCCTTAGAAGATGATATCCCATTGAAGAAGGTCCCTTGATTGATTGGAAGAGATATCAAGGTAATCGAATATTACAAGCTTTCCTTAGGAATCTTGCCTTAATCGGAAACCTGCCATACGTGGGTCTTCATGTTGTGCAAATGCAGAAACTGATCTTTCTTGGGTTTCGTCTTAGTATAGATTTACTTCTTGCTTGATCAGTTGACATGGAATGGTAATACGGAGGTTTGATGCGATCCATCCGTCACTGTTTAGATCGTCAGAAGCACTTCCATCTGACCCTTAGTCAGAAGCACTTCCATTTGACCCTTCGTCCACGCGACAGAATTAGATCCACTCAACCTGCTGCTTACACATTCTTTCTGCATCACAGAACGTTATACAATTTCTCTCGATAGTTTTGTCAAAATCAAAATATAGGAAAATTTCCACAACAATCTCCCCCTTTTTGATGGTGACAAAACTACTCTTATTATAGATACATATATGTAAATTTAAAGATTTTAAACAGTGACAAAAAATGAGTAATCATCCGATTTGCTCCTGCAGGTAATCATCATTAGAGATCCTGTGCTGAAAATACTCTTGTAGGAAAACATGATCAGAGTATAGATGCATAAACCGAGTATAAACATGATCAAAGTATAGATGCATAATCAGAGTATAAACAGCGTATAGATATCTCTGCTCAAGATGATATCAATCCCTGCACAAAATATCAGAGTATGGTTATCCTGCACAAGAATAAACTCTTCTCCCCATTTCTGAATTGAAGTATAATCAGAGGTATGTAATCAAAGTATAAATAGTGTATAGATATCTCTGCTCAAGATGATATCAATCCCTGCACAAAATGGATATCAACTCTTCTCCCCATTTTTGTCAACATCAGAAAGATTGTATAAAGTTAAAAAAAAATTGAATCGAGTCAATGTGAAACAAATAGAGTAAAGGTTGTATCATAGCAAAGAGCAACTTTTGGTCAAAAAATAAATAAATAAAACTAAGAAGATGTGGGTTGAGGCATTTTTGAAGAATATGGATGATCTTCAGGCTCGTTATCAGCCTCCACTGGGGAAGGTCCTTCAAAGCTTCTTCCCATTTGCTGAGCACGGCTTCTAACAGCATGAGATGAAGGCAATTCTGAATATGTTCTGTCAGTTCTGACCAGTGTGTAGGTAGGCATGTTTGCAACCTCAACACAAAACATTCTGCCATATAGATCAATTGACTTCTCCAACTTGTTCACCTGACTAGTCATACTCTGCAACTTCCTATCGATCTTCTGTTCAAAAGTCTGCAGTTTCTAATATAACCTTGTTTCCATACCAGCTAGAGTCTGAAGAAGGATATGTTGAAGATTTTCAAAGTGTCCTTGAAGGTCCACCTGTAGTTCTGTAAGAGCAGGTTCTTGATATGAGGTGTCAATCCCTTTTGTAGCTAAATTCTCCCCCTCAGTTTGTGCTTTAAGAAAAGCTTGAGAGGCAAACACTTCAGTGAGAAAGACATCAGATGTTGCAGGCAAGGGCTCCCCCTGAGTTTGAGCCTTCTTCCCTTTAGCTCGTAAGCTGGGTACAGATTCTACATCTTCATCAATGTCCATTGGTATGGACTGAGCACTCAAGAGTTGATCTTCTCGTGCAATAGCCGAAGCCAAGCTTATAGCAGCTTTGTGAATTGTTTGTCTGGTGGAGGATACAGAATAAGCCTCAATGTCATTTGGCTCTTTCTCTTGCTCTTTTGAGGCCAACTTAGCTAGGACTTGTGCTAGCAACTGCTCATGATCAAAATTGACAAGGGTATTGTCATACTCTATTTCACCTTCAATTTTGGCAGCATGCTCCTCATTCCACTTTGTGAGGAATTCTTCCTCAGTCAGATCACAAGGATATACAACCTTTTCTTTTGGTTGTGTTTCTGTTTCATCTCCTCATTCCTCATTCCTTTCAGCACTGTGATCCCCAGATTCACCTTCTTCATCTAATCCACCTCGAGATTGTGTAGCTTCAGAGTCATACTCCCTTGTTCCTTCTTCACTTGCCTCTGAGTCCTTATCAGTTGAGCTGTCTTTTTGTTGTCCCTTGACAGTCATAACTTTTCTCCTCTTTGGAGACTTCTGCTTGGACTCATCCTCGAAATCCACAAAGACTGGTTCATTGTTCTTTGTCCTCCATCCAGTATGAGTCATCTTGTATCCTATCTTTGTCACCATAGTTATTAGAGGGATATCTTGTTTGACAAGAGAGCCCAGACCTTCGATCTTGAAATGATCAATTATTCTGTAGATCAAAACAGCATAAGGTAGTTGTCCCTTTGGCTTGAGAACAGACCTGTACATGTGTAATAGGACTGTGTGAGCAAAAGAAATCCTCTTTCCTGTCAAGATGCCCCACAACAGTTTTGCCTCATACTTCGAGATGTCTGTTTTAGAGGCTGCCTTGAGTCTAAGACATTCAATGATCACATTGTGCATCATGATGTGTTTTAAGGGAAAGTCACTGTAGGCAATATGCGACTTCGATTCCCTTGAGAAGCTTGATTTGCCAGTTACGAAGCAAAAAGCTTCTTCTGCAGTGACATCTAGAGGTATGAAATCTCTCTTTCTGGTTCCCATGATAGATGCCAATTCATCAACAGTCAAAATATACTGCTTTCTTTTCATCGTGAAAGCTAAGGAGTTGAAGTTGACAAACTAAAGATTTGAGTAGAAGCAGGCTACCAGATCAGGAAAGGTATAGCCCCTATGCGTTATGAATTGATCTATCTTCACCTTTTGTAAATGCTTCCTCAGATAAATGCCGTTACTATCAAAGTACTTTAACTCAAATACCCTGTGAGGTATAACACCTCTCTGTTTCATGAATTCAAACTTGTCTTTGTGAGCCTGATTCTGGAACATGAGATCAGGAAAGCTTTTATCCACATTAAACCCGATATTCTTCACAAAATCATTGAACAGAATGTCATCATCATCTTCAACCTTTGCCCTAGTTCCGCCAGGTCTTATAGGGGATGGTTTTCTTGACTTCGAACTAGGCTCTGCCATTTTCGCTTTTCCTTTTCTAGATGCCGATTCAGGTTTTTCTACAGCAATTGGATCAACTATTTTTCCAGGTAAACTAATAAACTCGAGCAGTTCACCTTCACTTTCGAACTGATGAGCATTCAGCAATCTTCTAAGTTCATTACTAGAATCCCCTGCTGCCTTAATACTATCGTACATTGGCTTAATAGAATGTGCCATTGCTTCTTTTCCTTCAAAAACAGATAGAGACAAACCTTTTGCCAATCGGAATGCCTCACGCAGTTCGTTGATTTGGGTTTCCGTAGGTTCGGCGTTGCTTGCAATTGAGGCGGAAAACTTTCTCTTCAACTGAGGAGTCTTCTTCGAGTCAGAGGCTGATTTTGGAGCCATGGATACGTAGAAAGTTTGAAACTTGGATGAAAGAGTGTTGTTTTGATGAAGAAATCGAGAGCGATAGATCTTGAATACGGTTTTAGGGTTTTGATTTGAGAGAGATGAGAGAACAGAGGTGACGGTTCCGTGTTTTATAAAAAAATGCGGTTATTTTTGGAAACAAAATCAATAAAAGAAAATTCTGATCTTAAAAAGAAATAAAAGAATTTCTTTAACAAATCAATTAATCACCATCAATCAGATATTCGGAGATATATATTCATATGAGAAACTTACCTTAAAGAGAATTTTAAGAGTTAACTGACCTCGATTTATGAACTTTTCCAAAAAGATGTGAATTTCTTCTTACGCCCCTTTTAGCGTTCCTTTTGACGTTCCTTCTGACGCTCCTTCTAGCGTTCCTTCTGATGCTCCTTCTGACGTTCCTTCTGATTCTCCTTCTGACTCTCCCTATTCTAAAATATACTTAAGAAGGAGGGTTAATGATGGATAATTCATTTCTAATAAAATTAAAAGTCTGCTTATCCAATGGTTTAGTGAAAATATCAGCAAGTTGATTTCTCGTATCAATGTATTGAATGTTAACATCACCATTCTGAACATGATCATGTATGAAGTGATGCTTGATCTCAATGTGCTTTGTTCTTGAGTGAAGTATGGGATTTTTTGTAAGATTTATGGCACTTGTATTGTCACAAAGGATTTCCACAATTGATTCTTCAACACCATAATCTTTGAGCTGCTGTTTTAACCAGAGTATTTGAGCACAGCAACTTCCAAGAGATACGTATTCTGCTTCAGCTGTACTAAGTGCCACTGTATTTTGCTTCTTGGAATACCATGAGACAAGTATATTTTCCATGAGCTGACAAGTTCTAGATGTACTTTTCCTATCAATTTTGCAACATGCAAGATCTGCATCTGAATATCCCTTTAGTATAAAATCAGAAGATTTAGAGTACCACAAACCATAGTTGGGATACGTCCCAATGTATTTGATTATTCTTTTGACGGCTGATAGGTGTGATTCTCTTGGGCTTGATTGAAATCTTGCGCATAAACAGACGCTATATAGGATGTCTGGTCTTGAAGTTGTGAGATAGAGGAGTGATCCAATCATACTTCAATATAGTTTAGGATCAACTTCCTTTCCATCTTCATATTTATCTAATTTGGAGGAGTGAGACATAGGAGTGTTGACACCTGATTTTTTTTTTTTACCATTTATTATTGTGATTTTTATTTTTTTTTAAAATTAATTAAAAATATCAAAAAAGGTCATAAAATCACAAAATCAACTTTGGAAGCCTTGGTTTAACCTTAGGAACCAATTTTGAACAAAAAATATTTTTCGGTATTTTTAATATTTTTCGAGTTTATTTAATTATAAAAATACCCAAAAAATCAGAAAAATACCATTCGTGGTCAGAAAAATACCCAAAAATATCCAATAATTTTGTTTTAATTTCCTCTTCAAGTGTGTCACTTTAAATCTCAAAAATTCGGCTCGGGTCACTATGTTCCTTAACAAACATAAACCCGAACCGAGCCCAAAAATTCCTTTTCAAGTCTTTTAATTTTCAATTTCCACTTTTTATAAGCTATGACATTGGATTCTAAAGTCTTGAAGTGCAATTAGGTCGATTGGCCCTCCAATTTGATCAATTTTAACCAAAAGGGCTTAATGGCATAAAAATCTTTCAATTTAGTCCCCGGTTTCACAATTTTTGAAATTAAATTTCATACGGGCCTACCCATTAAAATTAAACACCTCCACCCCATAGTTTTCATCATACTGAATACATTGGTGGGTTCAATACGGGCTAATTTGATCATTTAGGCCCCCGATTAAGCAAAAATCATTTTCGGATCTTAGGGACAATTTGGGGTTTTCATTAAATTTCAATCAATTCATTCACGAAAATATCCCTATTTGATAGTAAACATGTCAAGGAGTCCGATTTTGCCATCAATTTCATGAAAATATGTCAATTTGGGGCCCGATTTGATCGAATTGGCTGAACCGGGCCGGTCGGGTCAGACCCGACCCGACCCGGTCCGGACCGGGTCTGCAACTCAGTGTTGCAGACCCACCGCGCCGGCCACCAAGAAAAAGAAGCAGGGGAAAGCGTGGGTGGAGCCGCGGCACGAGTTGTTTAAGAAAAGCGAAGAGCGAATATGGGGGACAAAGGTAAGTGCTCAAGCGGCACGTTTTGAGGACCGGCGGCCGCAGAAAAGGCCGGTCGGCCATAAAAAAAAGAGAGCATAGAGAGAGCTCGGCCGAGAGGGAGGGGAGCAGAATTCGAGCAAAAACGGAGAGAGAGCAGGCGAGAATGGGATGCGACCAAGACCTCAGAGCTGCTGAGGTCGTCAGAGAAGCTTCAACGGCCGTGGTCGAGCCCCAAAATAGGTCGGTTTTACTCCCTGAGTACTATTTCATTCATGAGTGCAATGCGTTTGACGAAATGCCTAAATGAGCGTTCGAATGATTAAGCCTCGGTCGACCCTTCCCCGACCCCATTCTGTGTGTCTCTTGCCCTAAAACATTTCTAAAACCGATGCTAACCTCGACCTGCTGTTCGTTCTGCCCCGAAAATGTTCGAGGAGGTGGGCCGGAGCTCCCCGACGCGACACCCGAGCTAAAAGCTCGGTCCGACGAGTTCGAGTAGTCGCCGACCCTTGAAGTAACTCAGGTAAGCATCTAAACCTATTTTGGATGTTGTATGACGGATCAGAAACGAGCTTGAACACGAAAGTAACTTCTGCGAATCGTTCGCCGGAAACGGAGGTTAGGAGGTCCGGTTCGCCAGCATTTCACGTGTTCATGGTGTTATTTTCGATTGTATGTTGATGCCGAGGTCCTAGGGAGTCGGACGCCGAAGAAAGGAGTGGAAAACGCCAAGTTTTGGCTCGGTTTCGGGGCCCTCCGGCGAGATTTCCGGCGACCTCGCCGGAAATTGCACTATTCATCGTCTTCTCCGGCGAGGTCGCCGGCGGTCAACGGTCTTGGTCAGCGGTCAACTTGCTGACGTGGCGTGCCACGTGGGCACCACGTCAGCGTAGGGGGGGCCACGTCCGATTGAGCAAGACCCAGATCGGACGGCCGTGGCTTCGCCACGTGTCGCGATCTGGGATTTTTGGAGGATTAATAAATAAAATGTGATCCAATGGTCCGGACGGTGCCAAGTGGCCTTCTGTGAAACGTACGATCTATCGCAAGATCGGATGCATCAAAAGAAGCCACGTGGCGCGGCGTAGACCGTCCGATCCGTTGATTTTGGATAATTAAGGAAAATGAATAAAAAAATAAAAAAATTGATTAAAAATTAATAAAATGGCGAAACGGCGTCGTTTTTGCGAGGCCGGTTTCGGCCGTGGGATTGGGCCGGGCGCCCGCGAGGTACGGGCCGGGTCTGATCCGGCCCGGATATAATTTTTAATTATTAAAAATTCAGAAAATAATAAAAAAATAATAAAAAATTTAAAAATGCAATAAAAAATAAAAAATCATAAAAAAATTCAAAAAAATTCGGAAAATTCAGAAAAATTCTAAAAAATTCCAGAAAATAGGAAATGGCCACATTCAACTGGCCATGACCTGTTTCGGGCCTTTTGACCCCCGATCTTTCCAGAAATGACGGTTTTGCCCTTCCGGCAATCCGTCTTCAAAAAATTTCTAAACAAATTCAGGAAAATCCCAAAAAATAGGAAATGGCCACAAACAACTGGCCAGGACTCATTCCGGGTGTTTTGAACCCCGACCCTTCTTAAAAATGACGATTTCGCCCTTCGGGCGAATCGTCTTCCAAAAATTGAAGAAAAATCAAGAAATTCCAAAAAAATTCTCAAAAATGGGAAATGGCCACAAACAACTGGCCATGGAACATTTTGGGTAATTCGATATCCAAGTCTTCCAAAAATTGACGATTTTGCCCTTCGGGCTAATCGTTCCCAAATCTTCCCATTTTACCCCTGGTCCGAAATCACATCTTCCCTAAACCCTTATGGTTATACTAGGAAGCCATTGATCTGAACTTATGTGCATTCAAGTGATTTATTTATGTACTTGATTGCGCTTTCATTTAAATTGATTGTGATTGATAGGAATAGTCTTCCAATCTGCATGAAACCCTAAATCAAACCTACCTCGCCTAACATTGCGCCTGCATGAACTCTTAGCTAGGAAAATCACTCGCGTTAGGTACCGAAAGGGCGTTGGTAATGACACCGACGTAACCAAGTCCCCGAACCCAAAATCTCTGGTTCCGCAGAACTGATTGATCTCTCCCAATCGGTCAGTAAGGTTTCCGGTCTACCCTCCAAGAAAGACCGGTGGCGACTCCAAATGCATGCACAAGTTGCACATGCCACCACGACTACACTAAGGTCAAAATCGATCGGCTCTTATCGCCGAATCTTTTGAAAAATACTCCCGCCGTGATTTGGTATGGGCCTGGGAGGGCCCGCGCCGATCCAAAGCCCGCGATCGGTAATCCATTAGCCGCGTCCGCTTCCGGACGGGTCGCGACAAGGAGTTTCTGTCTTTTTGCCGTTCTCCAAATCAAACTTCTTCACTATTTCCAGTGCATACTTTTCTTGATATATGAAAGTTCCATTCTGAGATTGATGAATTTGAAGACCAAGAAAGAATCGTAATTCTCCTATCATACTCATCTCAAATTCATCCTGCATTACTTTAGAAAATTTCTTGTAGAGAAGCTCATTAGAAGAACCAAATATAATATCATCAACATAGATTTGAACTAGAAGAATATCTTTACCTTTTCTTTGAATAAAAAAAGTAGTGTCTACATTACCTTTTGTAAAGTTGTGTTGAGATAGAAAGTTACTCAACCTTTCATACCAAGCACGATGTGCTTGTTTCAGTCCATAGAGTGCCTTTTTTAAGACAAATAACAAATCCTTTTCTCTAGGTTCTTCGAAGCCGGGGGGTTGTTCAACATATATCTCTTCTTTGATGTAGCCATTTAGAAAAGCACTTTTCACGTCCATCTGAAAAAGTTTGAAATCATTGTAACAATCATAAGCAAGAAGTAGCCTAATGGCTTCTAACCTGGCAACCGGTGCATAGGTCTCATCGTAGTCTATTCCTTCTTCCTGAAAATAGCCTTTTGCTACAAGCCTTGCTTTGTTTCTTACAACCTTTCCTTTGTCATCTAGTTTGTTTCTGAATACCCACTTAGTTCCAATCACTGGACGATTTTTGGGTCTGTTGACCAATTCCCAAACATTGTTGACTTTAAATTGATGTAACTCTTCCTGCATTGCATTTATCCAGTTCTCATCTACTAATGCATCTTCAATCCTTTTTTGTTCTAATTCAGATATCAATGCTATGTTGCTTATTGCTTGCTTGAATTTTGATCTTGTCTTTATGCCATCACTTATACTTCCTATGATAAGTTCCTTTGGATGACTTGACTTGTGCTTCCAACTTTTGTCGAAGCAATCATTTGAGGATGTTGTGAGTTCATTCTGTTCATCTTCTGATCTTTCTTCAACTGAGAGAATTTCCTTCTGAACATTCTCCGAATCATCATCCACAATTGAGTCTTGTTTTTCTCCTGATTCTTCGTGTGAGTTTGAGACTTGAGGAGGTATATGAACTTGAGGTTCATCATTTTGATGGATTTCATCGAACTTGATGTTCACTGACTCTTCAACAACGCGAGTACTCTTGTTGTAGACTCTGTAGGCTTTGCTCGTTGTTAAATATCCCAAGAAAATTCCTTCGTCTGATCTCTCATCAAACTTTCCAATTCGATCATTAGCATTCTTTAGAATAAAATATTTACAACCGAATACATGAAAATATGCAACATCAGGCTTTCTTTCTTTGAAAATTTCATAGGGGTTTTCTCGAAAAAAAGTATGAGAGAAATTCGATTTAAGATATAATAAGCTGTTGAAACGGCCTCAGCCCAAAAATTAGAAGCAATTTTACTCTCAATAAGAAGAGTTCTTGCCATTTCTTGCAAGGATCTGTTTTTCCTTTCTACTACCCCATTTTGTTGAGGAGTATAAGGTGCAGAGAAGTTATGCTGAATTTCGAAATCAGTGCAAAAATCTGAGAAAATTTGATTTTCAAATTCTCCCCCATGATCCGTTCTCAAACTAGAAATGGTGTAGCCCTTTTCATTTTGAATCCTTTTGGCAAGTTTTGAAAAGGACATAAAAGCCTCACTTTTGTGAGCTAGAAATAAAACCCATATAAATCTAGAGAAGTCATCAACTATGACAAGACAGTATTTCTTACCTCCAAGGCTTAAGGTTCTGTTCGGTCCAAAGATATCCATATGAAGTAGCTGTAGACAATGCTTAGTGGACACTTGATTTAAGGACTTAAAAGAACTTCTTACCTGCTTGCGTAGTGTGCATGCATGACATAGTCCACCTTTCTCAAATTTCGTTTGAGGTAACTCTCGAACAAGTCCCTTCTTGAAAAGCTTTGAGATATGTTTTACACTAATATGACCTAACTTTCTGTGCCAAAGATCAGATTCATCCTTAACAGAAATAAGACATTTTGCACTTTCACAATTAGCATCAATATCTAAAAGGTAAATATTCCCATGCCTTCGTCCCGTGAAGGATTGCTTCTTGTCCTTGCTCATATCTGTACATTTTAAATCTTGGAAGCAAATATCATAGCCAGAGTCACAGAGTTGACTTACAGAAATTAAGTTATAGTTCAATCCTCTGACTAGAGAGACATCTTTAACCGTCAGATTTTAAATCTTTACATTTCCCTTCCCAATGACCTTTACCTTGTTCTTTCCTCCAAAGGACACGCTTCTACCATTACAATCTGAGAAGGACATAAATACATCTGGATTTCCAGTCATGTGACTTGAACAGCCACTATCCAGAAACCACTTGTTCTTCCTTCTCTTTGGTACCTGCAAGAAATAAACAACTTACTGTTTCTTTGGTACCCATGCTTTCTTGGGTCCTTCTGTGTTAGTAGGTTTTGACCTCTTAACGGGTCTCCAAATTTTCCTGCAATAATCCTTAGTATGACTAGGATCACCACAGTTCACACAAGATTGTCGAATATAAGATCTAGTAAAATGCTTATGAAAATGATGCCTGTAATCAGAAAATGTTGGTTTTCGAAATTCAGTTTTAAAGGAATTTTTTAGATTACTCTCTTTTTTAAAACCTAACCCAGATCGGTCATTGAAGGGTATTTGTTTTGAAATAATGTTATTCAAAGTTTCTGAGTTTTGTGAAAACCTTTTCTTTCAGAGAAGCATTTTCTTTTGAAATCAAATCATGATTTTCTTTCAATTGGTGAAACTCTTGTTGTAGAAAATCGATTTTTTTCTTTTTGAGATAAATTCTGCTGTTTTAAGGATGAATTTTCCTTTTTCAAACCAGAAACTTCTTCAAGAGCTTCTTTGTAGTTTCTACACAATTCATCAATATACTCAATAACTTCATCAGGAAGTTCAGATGAATATACCTCAGTTTCTGAGTCTGAATTTGACTCTGATTCGGCCATGAGACAGATGTTTACGTAATCATTTTCACTTTCATCAGAATCACTTAGAGTATCTGCCTTTAGGACCTTCTTGTACTTCTCATACTTGAGTTTGTCCTTCTTCAAAATTGGACAGTTCGGTTTGATATGTCCTGCCTTCTTACAGTGAAAGCAGATCACGTCTTTGCTATCTTGTGAGTCGTTGCTTGACATTTTCATATCATTCTTCTTCCAAGGTTTCTTCCCTTTGATATTTCTGGCTTTCCGAGCCATCTTTCTAAATTTCTTGACCATGAGGGCTAATTCTTCATCTTCCTCATCTTCATCATCTGTATCAGAAAGACATTGAGCAATTTCAGTTTTCAAGGCAATAGATTTTTTACCTTTTTGTTCTCCCTTCTTGTTTGCTCGTTCTGTTTCATAAGATTGCAAAGTCCCGACTAGCTCATCCACTGAGAGTGGTCTGATTGTTTGACATTCTTGAATTGATGGTTTGATGTAATTCCAATCATCTGTGAGTCCACGTAGTATTTTCCTGACTTGCATTGGTTCAGCAATAGGTGCGCCTTGTCTTGCAAGTCCACTTGCCAAAGTCTGAAACATGTCTATCATATCTACAATAGATTCATCAGATTTCATTTGGAATGCTTCATAGTCACTCAGTAAAATACTGAGCTTCGTTTCTTTTACTCGATTTGTTCATTGAAAGGTAATATGAAGTCTATCCCATATTGCCTTAGATGATTCTTCCTCTGAGACACGATTATAGAGAGGGTAGATAAGGCGCAAAAGTTAGCATTGACAGCTTTAGAATCAAGGCCTCTTCTTTTAGCCTTTTCAACATTGGTCATTGTTGTGACAGGATTTGCTCCGTCAGCAGAGGTTGGATTTGTAGCAGTTGCAAGAACTACTCCATTCGTAACAACATCCCACATCAGATCATCATAGGCTTTGAAGAACCACTTCATCTTGTTGCTCCACATATTGTAGTCCTTCCCATCAAAGTATGATGGTTTGTTGGCAAAGTGCGAATCGCTTGTTCCTGAAGAGTGATTGCTAGACATAGTAGATCGTTAGCTCTGAAGTCAATAAACACTTCGTAAATATGAGCAACCTGCTCTGATACCAATTGATGGATCTAGCAATATCACCTAGAAGGGGGGGTGAATAGGTGATTCTGAATATAAATAAAATTTCTCGCGGAATAAAAAAAATAATTCAGTGTACGATTAGAATCAGGAACAGCATAACAGTGTGCAAAAAGTCTAAATACAAAAGTAAGAGTTTAGAGTAGAGAATATTGCACACGATGATTATAGTGGTTCGGCTTAGATTAAGCCTACGTCCACTCTCCCACGATGACAGCCGATCGGCTGGATTTCACTATGAAGAATCGCGAGAATTACAAACACTCAATCACTTGTTTTTCTCTCTCACAGATTTTCACAATGAATAGGATTTTTGGTACACAGAATATTTTCAGATAGAACTCAGATTATGCTTGCACTTTGGATTGTTGTTCCCTCTCCTCATGTTTAGTCCATCATGGTTTTTCTTTTATACTCCCCTGCCTCCAAACTAGCCGTTGGATCCCCGGCCAAAGGATCGCTCTTCAATCCTTGATTGGACGTCATTAATCGTGATTGAACGAGGCTGTATCTTCAGAAGATATGTAGACCGTTGAGTGAGATATTGAACCCTTCTGATTCAGTCGCCCATACAACTAAATCTCCAGCTTCCATAAGTGTGATAAGTCTGAGTTGATTCCCGAAAGAATATTCCTTAGAAGATGATATCCCATTGTAGAATGTCCCTTGATTGATTGGAAGAGATATCAAGGTAATCGAATATCACAAGCTTTCCTTAGGAATCTTGCCTTAATCGGAAACCTGCCATACGTAGGTCTTCATGTTTTGCAAATGCATAAACTGATCTTTCTTGGGTTTCGTCTTAGTATAGATTTGCTTCTTGCTTGATCAGTTGACATGGAATGGTAATACGGAGATTTGATGCGATCCATCCGTCACTGTTTAGATCGTCAGAAGCACTTCCATCTGACCTTTCGTCAGAAACACTTCCATCTAACCTTTCGTCATAAACACTTCCATCTAACCCTTCGTCAGAAGTACTTCCATCTGACCCTTAGTCAGAAGCACTTCCATCTGACCCTTCGTCCACGCGACAGAATTAGATCCACTCAACCTGCTGCTTACACATTCTTTCTGCATCACAGAACGTTATACAATTTCTCTCGATAGTTTTGTCAGAATCAAAATATAGGAGAATTTTCACAACAAGTCTCTTTCTTGTTTTTCAAATCATCCTATTTACGAGGGATTTGGAAGGTACACAGGAGTATGTCTGATTGGGAAGATCTTGTTTTATGGCATAGGAAATCTCTATCGTTGAAAATTGTTCTGGTCATCTCGCTGCTCTTTGGCTTCATTGCGCTATATCTCCTCTTTGGGATATACCCAATGATTTCTCATCGAGGTTGAAGTGTCTCGTTTTATTTCGCACGTCTTACATAAGATTGTTTCATAGATCAATAAACTGTTCGGCAACTGTTTATGGAGGTGAGTGAAGCGCAATCCAATGAACAGAACTATTAGGTTTTTCAAAGTAAAGGACTGAGCGCTAGTGGACCTCGGCAAACTTGAAGCTTCCTCATGTGAAAACTAATAAGCAAAGCTCTCAGTTACTATCATTCGTAACCGTGTTGAACAGGTACAACTAGATATCGAGTTGTGCCTACAAATCCATTCCACAAAATATGAGTCCATCTACATTTCCATTCACCAAAATATGAGACAATCCTACTGTGTGATAAGATATGTTTCAGTCCAACACGTGGAAGTACATTGCAAGTAATATATGCTATGAATTTCACTTGTAATTTTTCTCCAAACAACTAAGTGGATCAAATTTTCTAATTGAACAAGGAACAACATCATGAACCATAGACAATTCCTTTCATGAATGTAAAAAGCAAATGTCTCTTTTTGTTATTATTGCAGTAAGTAGTTCCAAAGTAATCAAAGCAAATTACTTATTAGAAATCTTACAAACTAAAACTAACTACTCAGTAGCTTCTACTTCTACTTTGCTACGACATAGTGGACAGGAATCAGTCCTCTCAAGCCACTTGACAATGCAATTGCTGTGAAAGTGATACGAACACGGTATCTCCATCACTTTATCTGCCCCATTCAATTTCTCTAAACAAATACAACATCATCCGTCGCCCTCCCAGATAGAGGAGTTGTTCCTCTCGAGCTCTTCAATGGTGCTTCTGGAGACACCCCGTGTGACTTGATTTTGATCAGGATCTGACTCGTATCTTCCAGTGGAAACTTCCTCATTGTCTTCCATTTCGACTTTCTCTTAAGTGGCCAAATCCAAATCTATGCTCATGTCGAATTGTTGATGGCCATAATACGACCCCAAAGATACAGCACGGATGATAGAACTTATAATATCAACCCAAAAGCCGATGTGAACGTCCAAAGCATCGAGAACCCTTTACATGCACATTTGGCAGAGGGATTTCCATGGAAGGGTGTGGAGTGGCAGCTCAAGTGACTAACTCGATTTAAACAATGTGGTGTCTTGAAAATTTATCGGCACTCCCACTTGATCAACAAAGACTAGCTGATGTGTCGCTTGACCAAGAAGTTGAAGACAGCGGTCGGCAGCCCAAAAAATTGAAATTTCTTATCTCCAGATTCAAACTATATTCGTAATAGACTGTTTCTATGCTATTAGTGGATTGAAGAAGATTTCAAGCGTAATTTTGAAATGCAATCACGAGAGAGAGAGAGAGAGAGAGAGAGAGAAGAGAGAGAGAGAGAGAGAGAGAGAGAGAGAGAGAGAGAGAGAGAGAGAGAGAGAGAGAGAGAAAGCCCAGGAAGTTCTGTTTTGTGAAATCTTTTGAAAATATATGGTGAAATGGACAGGAAAAAAAGCTCCAGAACAGAGAATCCAAGGATTGAACTGAACGAACCAAGCAATTGAACCCTGCAACAATTGAGATCATGTTCTCCCACCAAGCAAACCAAGAGAAACTGAAACCCTTTTCTCATGAAGAGTGTTGAAACGAAAGATATCAGAGATACCAAAAACTTGCAAAATCCACTCACACGTCTGAAACAGAACAGAGCTTGAAACTCGAGAAATCAGCGACACTGCTTCAAAACCAAGGATCTATCAAATCTGGGTTTCTGCAAAATTGAAATTCTAATTGGAGATGGAAAACAATAGCACCCACAGACAACGAGAATCACTTGGTGAGAGGTTTGATGCAGAGCTTGAAGAAGAAGAGAGAAAGAATAGAGGAAGGGGCAGTTTGAACTATGCAAATGAGTTAGTTGTTGGTCTAAGGTCTTATAAATCAAGCGAGAGTTTCCTGTTTTGTGCACCCTCTCTTTGGCGTTGGCGGTGATTTTAAGTCGTTGGAACTTGGATAGAGATTTTGATTTTGATACGAGATTTTGGTTTGGGATATTATGCCTGCCCATGCCTGCCTAAAATGATTTAAAAATAAAATAAAATACACTCAAAAGAAAAAAAAAGACTAAAAAATTTCAAAGATCAAATATAAATCATATGAACATTCTATAAAGAATATGAAATCACTGATCAAATATCAGCATGAAAGAAAACGTAAATAAAAAAAAAATATGTAAATGCCGCAATTGTCTAATGAAAATCGAACAAAATGTAGATTAGTTGCATATTTTATTTTCTTCATACGGTTCTTTTCCTCGATAGACTAATTATTTCTCCAAGCCTTTTCCCGAATATTATAATACATTCGACCTCTGACAAGGAAAAATAAGAACATTTTATTCAATGTAGTAGACTTAAACTCCGTTTGTTTAGCGAAAAATGGATAATTTGAAAATTAGTTTTTTTGTAAATGATCTCTTTCTATAGCTTAGCATAATTAGTTAATGGAAAATACTCTCATTATTGCCTTTAGTCTATGTCTCAAATATTTACGTGGGCGATGAAAATATTTTTTCATTTATTAATTGATGTAAGAGATATAAGCGATCATTTTAAAAAATATATTTTGTAGATCATTCTTCTTCTTCTTTTTGCAACCAAAAAAAAAAACAGAGGCTCTGTGGCAACTAAGGAGATTCATTACAAAAATGAAGAGAACCTTACGACTAAAAGTAGTGTTGCAATTAGAGTTGTCATGTCATGTCAAATCTAGGTCAAATTTGAACACCACATGTTTGTTAACCTCATCTCACTTCAAAATCACAAATTTCACTACAAAGTCTTGCCATAAAATCCAAACTATATCTACAGGACATGTGTAAGTGTAACAAAATGATTGAAATGATCAAATACAACATAGTTATTATTCACATATAAATGTGTTGATCCATTTAGAAGCGAATATTATTGATCTTTATCCAAACAGCTTAATTACATGTCGACTGGCCTAATCAGTGTAAAACAAAATGATAATCGACTTGTATGTGTTTTATTCTTTCATGGAAGACCGGATTTGATGCAATGTAATTTGCTGCTTGATTATCACAAAATAGCTTCATAGGACCACGAGATCCTTCAAGACCTAAGTCACTTAATAACAAACAAAGCCAGACCAATTCACATTGCTGACGCCATAGCTCTGTATTCTGCTTCAACGCTCGAACGAGCAACCATAATTTGTTTTTTTCTTTTTCATGTAACGAGATTTGTAACATTCCGAATTTCGACCCTCTTTGAGGCTAATGACATGGAATGGGGTCTCGAAATTGCATATCGGACAATGAAGAATTATAACATTTGAAATGAATTAGACATTGCCTCATCGAGGGCAATTTATATTGAAAAAGTGAAATTTCGGACGATAAGTGTGAAATTATCATTTTGCCCCTAGAAGGATACCCTTGTCTTAAGAATTGAAGAATGGCATTTTAGTCTTTTGGTAATCCCCTTAGTGGCCGAAAATATGAGGGTATAAGGGTCAATTGGCTTCTAGATATTCATTGGCTTAAGACAAGTGTCAATACAAGAGTAATTAGCATTAATTGGATTACTATTTCACCAACCATTCCACCATTTGACCAAAGGAAACTTGTGGAAGACTCTCTCTCTCTCTCTCTCTCTCTCTTCTTCATCATTTTGGCCGGCCAACCCTCTCTCTTGCCATTTTTCTCAAAAAAAACTCTCTCTCACTCTCTCGGATTTCTCTATCGCCGCCCAGCTACGACACCCTTCATTGTTCCGGCCATAACTTCTTCGTCCGTTATCAGATGGAGACGATCCACCCACCATTAGAAAGCTCTTTTCGTTCTAAGAAAATATTATAAGCCTCATTTGGCCCAGCCATTTATCCCGTAGAGCCATTTTAGTGAGCAAAGATCGCTGACCAGACTGATACGGACCCGAGGAGCTTCAAATGGGATTTTCGGACTTGTTTTCGCTTCAATCTTGGTAAGACCACCTCTCAAGCCTTACTAAGACATGTAGAATTGTGGTTGTGGATTGGAGGATGAATTATTATGGGATTTAAGGGCTGATTGTGTGTGGTTTTACTTAGATAAAAACTGGACAGATTCTGTCCCTCTGTTGTTTGGGTAGAACCGAGCCATTGGGAGGCTCAAGGGAATGTTGCCTTGTTTCGAAACTCTCAATAAGACACCTAGGGACATCGATTGACGTGTTAGCAAGGTGGTTGCATGAGAGAATTAAGTTTAGAAGAGAATTGATAGCTGGTTTATGCGATTTTCCTAGGGACCAAATCCGTCCTGCATTGGACCGAGTGAACCGAGCTTTTTAGAGGACCGTCGAGATGTCGCCTTGTCCTAAAATCTTCGGTAAGGTACCCTAGGACGTGGTATTATGTGTTACCAAAGTGGTGGTGCGAAAGAATTGAATTTAGGAGTGTTATAATGGTTGATTTTGTGCAATTTCCTCTAGGGCTGCACTGCCCTGTTTTGGCTGAGCAAGGACCGGGTCTTGTAGAGAGCTTTGGTGGAAATTGTGGGCTTGATTAAGTTGGTAAGCAACCTCTAAACATTTATTAGAACGTTAGGGTATTAATGGATGGATTTGAGGCTTAATTGATGAGTTTGTGAAGTGAAATGTGTTCGAAGTGATGGAGGCCGAATGCAACTTGTAGTAGTCGAACCATGTGAGTTCATCTTGGTGGTGAATTCGCGACTTTCATGGTTGAATTGGTGGTACGTGTATTTGGTTATTATGTATGCTCGCATAGCCGTGTGGCCTTTGGCCCTTGTATGGAAATTGTATGATAATATGCTTGAAATGGCAAGGGGATGAATGAGATGATTAATTGCCGTGGTGTGCAAGTTTGTGCCATCCTCTATACAATTCGGCCATGATGATTCTCTTGATGAAAGGTTACTTGATTCCCTAATTGAATTACACTCGATCGTGAGGTCGTTTGAAAGATGAGTTTGGCATGTGAGCCTTATGTGATGAGAATCATATTATGAGATGGCAAGTTTGATGAAAATGAGACATGAGCCTAAGGGCATATCGCACCCTGATACGTCAGAATGCGGGGTTGCAATTCGATTTCTATCTTGATGCGTCAGAATGCGGGATTGCCGTGATACGTGTTGACACGAGTATTGAATGGCATTGAAACCTGATGCGTCAGAACGCGGGTAATCAATTGTTTGAGCCCTTGAAAATGAATTGGTTATTGAGCCCTGAGATATGATTGGCTATTGAGCCCTTGGAAACGAATTGGCTGTTGAGCCCTTGAGATACGATTGGCTATTGAGCCCTTGAGAAATGAATTGGCTAGTGAGCCCTAGATTGATGAAATGGCAAATCGAACCTTGATGCGTCAGAATGCGAGGTTGATTGATATCCCGATGCGTCAGAACGCAGGATAGACTTGAGACGTGTCGACACGAGTAATGAAATGGCATTTGGAACCTGATGCGTCAAAACACGGGTTGCCAATCGAGATCTTGATTTGACCTGATGCGTGTTGACGCGGGCCTAGCCATTGGAATTGGAAGCTGTGATGAAATTGAGAATACACCCTCGCATATAAACTTAATGTTGTGCTAGTATGAAGCTTGGTCTTAATTTTATCGAGGTCCTTGAATCGTGTTTGTTTTATGCCAATGGTGATGCCTTGTAATAATGCATTGAATGCCTTGTGTTAATTTTCTCGATGACCTATTGTTTGATCCTTTTTAAAACATGTCTAGAGGTACTAATGGCCTAGTCTAGGCTTAGGGTTAGCTTGCTGAGATTTATATCTCACCCGACGTGGGATTAACATTTTTAGGTCCCAGGCGATAGTAAACCAGGTGTGCAGAGGAATGACATTGGAAGAATATAGATGTTAACCCTTTTTGTAACCTTAGGGAATGCTCATTGTTATGGAGTTAGAATTGTACCTGACTTTGGAAGTTTTGAAATTGAGATGAGCACTTTTCTGTCTTGAGTCATCTTATATTTTTATGTATGGGATGTTTTATCGCTTCCGCATATGTACATCATTTGCATGGTTTTCTAAGTTGTGGGCCGAAGGATTCTGGGAGACTATCAAAAGAAGAACGGCCTGATAGGATGTTCGCGTGCTCGCCCGCCAGGTTCCGGGCGTGACAAGATTACCTCCAACAAAAGTATAAAAACTAGCGGTAGATCTCCTATCAGTAGGACTACCAGCCCAATCAGCATCAACATATCCAACAACCTCCGGTGACCATATTTCTCCATAAGAATGCCACTCATGGGCAAGACTTCAAATATCTCAATATACGGTCAACAAGCTCTATGTGACCTTCCGTAGGAGCATGCATAAATTGGCTCACAATGAAATGTCTGACCGGGTGATAGTCAAGCAAATTAGTCAACCAACTAATCTTTGAAACTGGCCAAAATGTTGGAGAGGAATAGTATTTTTTATCACTTTGTTCTCAAAATCCATAGGAGACTCTGCAAGTTTCGCCCCCAATTTTCATGTTTCTTTTAACATATCCAATGCATATTTTCTCTGATAAAAAAAAGCCTTTACTAGAAATAGCAACTTCAATTCCAAGGAAGTATGATAACCGACTCAAATCTTTGATGTCAAACTTCTTATGCAAATATTTTTTGAGAGATTCAATCTTTTGCAGGTTATCACCAGTAATGACAATATCATCAACATATATTAGCACTAGCACAATTCCTTTAGAACTTTTCTTAACAAATAGAAAATGGTCAAACTTACCCATTTTAAAGCCAAACATCACTAGGGCTGCATTCAACTTTCCGTATCGTGCTCGAGGTGACTGCTTGAGGTCATAGATTGCCTTCTTGAGTTTGCAAACAACTCCTTGATATTCTAAGGGATGACCTGGAGAGAGGTCCATATACACTTCTTCTTCAAGTTTTCCATGAAGGAACGTATTATTAACGTCCATTTGTAATAGTAACTAGCCACAATTGACAACAACTGACACAAGAACTCTGACAGTATTCATCTTTACTACAGGAGCAAATGTTTCTTTGTAGTCCACTTCGTATGTTTGGGTGTATCCCTTGGCGACCAATCTAGCCTTGTGCCTCTCGATTGAAACTTTTGTACTTGATTTTGTAAATCCATCGACAACGATAAGATGTTTTCTAGCATGTGATGGAATAATATCCCAAGTTTGATTTTGTTCAAGGGCTTGGAGTTCCTCATCCATGGCCTTCCTCCATACAGCTGATTGTTGTGCTTCAAGAAAGTTTGCAGGCTTAATGTTTGCATCTACAAGTGATAGAAAAGTACAAAACTCATGAGAGATGAAATCATAGCAAATGTAAGCCTAAATCGGATAGGCCGTAGATGACTGATACGTGACAAAGTCGTGAAGACGAGTTGAGGGCTAAGATGCACGGGTTGATCGACGAACCAAAGCTATTTCCTAGATAGGGTCTGGAACTAAAGCAGTTGTAATGCAGCGTTCAGCGATAAAACAAGCAAATCCTTGCTAAAAGAGAGATAAATCTCGAAAGTGTAATTGATGTATGAAAAGTCTCATAATCTGATGGTTCAAAACCCTAAAACAAGTTTATATAGGGTGTCAACCCTAATGACATCTAAATCGCAAAATGAAAATACCATTAAAATAAAATTAAATCCGAAATTACTAAAATAATTGAAAAACCCATCTAAACGACCCCGAATCACCGAAACCCATCGCAGATCATCGCCGAGACGGCAATAAGTTTTGATTAGCACGTCGTTTGGCTTCAGACAAGCGAATTCGAGCTCATTTCGATGTCGTTTTTCGGATCCGCCGATTCTAGTCGCATCATCGTTTCGCCTTCCGATTGGATTTTCGTCGGTCCAAAAACGCATTACTAATAGATTCCGCATTAAGTTGTGTCTTGAGTAGAAGTGTTTCTCTCGTCTCTCTAATTTTCATCAATCACCAAATTATCAAAAACAATCGATAAGGGAGAAATTCCATATCAAATACACTATAATCATAATTGTTAGTGTTGTCACCACTATTCTTCCGCTGAATTTAATCCCTGGAAGTAAAATACATGTGAGTTTCATCAAATGTCACATCCCGATAAATAAATATTTTTTGGAGGGATCAAAGCATTTATAACCCTTTTTAACACTAGAATATCCCAAAAAAAATGAATTTATTTGCACGAGGATCTAATTTACTCCCCGCTGAAGTGTGAACGTAGCACACACTACCGAATACATGAGAGAGATTAATTGAACGGCCAAGGAGCACTTCCATAGGAGATTTGTATTGCAGCACCTTACTAGGAAGACGATTGATTAAATAGCAACTTGTTAAAACCGCATCAGCCCAAAAATGTCGAGATAGGTTTCCATGAAACAGAAGTGATCATGTTACCTCAAAGAGACGACAATTTTTCCTCTCTACGACCCCATTTTGTCGAGGAGTTTTAACATATGAAGTTTGGTGTACAATACCTAGACTTTTGAGAAACGACTCAAAGGGATGATTGGTATATTTAGTCACATTGTCAGTACGCAATATTTTAATCCAAGCACCATATTGCGTATAGATCATTCGAGTAAATTCCTTGAAGACAGTCAATACTTCACTTTTAGAGGTAAGCAAATGCATCCAAGTAGTTCGAGATTTATCATCTATAAATATAACAAAGTATTTAAAATTTTCTCAAGATTCAACTGCTGCATTACCCCAAACATCAGAATGAATTAATTTAAATAGTTCAAATGCATTATTCGTCCTTTGAGAAAAAGGCAATCTGCGATGTTTAGCAAAATGACTAGTTTCACAAGAGCTTGAATCTAAAGAAAAAGTAGGATCAATGGATCGTAACACCCGATCTAATGGGTGCCCCATATGCCAATACCATAGTTGAGATGTTAACTTTTTTTCTTGGTAGCAACCAAAACCATACTCAAAAAATTAAGAGCATATAGGCCCTTTTCAAACTGACCTTCACCAATCTTCCTCCCTATGGTTCTGTCTTGAAAGATAACCTTATCATGGGAAAAAGTAACATTGTAATTTAGAACCCTAGTAATTTTACTAATCGATAACAAATTAGAGGATAATGATGGCACAAATAACACATCAGAAGAGTTCGAGAATAAATCTAGTTTCCCAACCCCTTGAATATGGACCTTTTCACCATTGGCAACCGTAATATGAGAGTATGAACCAGTAGGAACCTCACACAAAAGAGTAATCCAACAAGAACTACTGCACATGTAGTCACTTTCCCCTAAATCAAATATAAAGCTATTCATAGAGGATGCAGATAGGGTAAAGACATTAATATAAGTTTGAGCCATATTTCCTGAGTCAGTACTCGATTAAGAAACATTGCCGGAGGACATCGGTTGCTTTAGTTGCAAGGGTATTTGTTCCAAAGAGGTTTGAAGATCTGGAGTGGTAACATGACTGGCAACTTTAGGATCCAGAGTCTTATATGTTGCCTTGTCCTTACTAGGTCGCAAGTGAGGGAATAGCTCCCAACAATGATCATGAGTATGCCCATCTTTGTTACAATGGAACTTTGAATTACGGCCACGACTTTCCCCTTGGCGCCATTAAAACGAATGCCAATACTAGCTTATTTGACAACATTAGCTGCATTGGTCGAGCTCTCTACTAGTTCTCCCTCTAATTTGGGTTCGAAATTCATCACCCTTTGACGGGTTTCTTCTCATTGAATAGTGGCACAGACATTAGTAAATGATGGTAGAGTAGCATTCATAGGAATATGTCTCATAATATCTTCATATTCATGTCGACCCAAATCGGTGTTAGCCATTGTGAAAAAATAGCAAAAATAGAAAAACTTAGGCAAAAGTACACTTTTAGTGCTAAAAGTTGTGTACAGAGATCACTTTAGTGCCAAAAGTTTCAAACGGATCACTTTTGTGCTACAAGTTGTGCACGGAGATCACTTTAGTGCCAACTTCTTTTAAAAACGATCACTTCAATACTAGAGGTGGCGTGGCTAGCCAAAAATCCGACACATGCTATTTTTATTATTTTTAAAGTTGACGTGGCACATCATATTTGGCACTAAAAGTGATCGTTTTTAAAAATAATTGGCACTAAAGTGATCCGTTTGAAACTTTTGGCACTAAAGTGATTTCCGTACACAACTTTTGGCACTAAAAATGTACTTTTTCCGAAAAACTTATATGATTAACAAGACAAGGCGCAACAACCAATGAATCAGCAATGAGCTTAAGAGCTTGATATTGATCTTGTTTACTCTGATACCATGTAATAAGTTAATATGAACATAGAAAAGATAGCGAAAAGAGAATATGAACAGAGATTTTACGTGGTTCCATCGACCAAGAAAAAGTTCCTTGGAAGCCTACATTCATGGGGAGAAATCTCCATATTTTCTTAGTTTCTTCGGGGAGATACATTCTCCTTAAATGAAGAAGAGTGCATCGTAGTTGCTAGACATAGCCTATGATTTTTATGGTAAACACAGATATTACATATTGGATCTTGATCCTCAATCTTATCATGATTTGACAAGTTTATCTTGCCAATCTCGCCAATCTCGCCAACAAAGATAATGAATTTTATTTTGATGTGGTCTGTCACACTTTTTGTTTTCCATCGTAATACACATCAAAGAAGCAACGCTAGAAGGAGAAGAGGTTATTAAATGCGGCAAACTGAACATCGTTGATGTGGCTGGATCAGAAAATGTATCCCGTTCTGGTGCTGGGAATATTTTCTCAGGTAATGCTCCATGCAATCTGCACGCGATTTGACTGATGTGCAATACTTCTCGAGTGTCTCATCTGTTAAATGTCAAGTATCGTTCAGTCGACAGGGGTCATGCGAGAGAGGCTGGAGAAATTAACAAAAGTTTTCTTACATCGGGAAGAGTCATTAATGCTCTTGTTGAGCATCTTGGTTATATTCCTTATAGGTACAGAGTGGTTCTGAAATGCATAATCTGATGTGCTACACTTGTTCCCATCAAATGTGGCCGAGAGAACTGAGCTTCTCTCAGGGATAGCAAACTCCCTAGGTTACTTCAGGATTCTCTTGGGGGGAATAACACAGACCTGCATTATTGCAGCAATATCACATGCAGTCCACTGTCCGGAGACTCTGAGTACGTTAGATTATGCGCACAGGGCAAAGGACATTAGAAATTAGCCTGAGGTTTGTTTACTGTCGTGCGTCTTCTCATAGTCTAGCTTTTGAGTCGCTTGGAGCATTCCAATTCATGTTGAACCTTTTCCCCTTGTAATTTGCTGAGGTTCGGTCAGCTTTGGATGTATTAACATAATTGCACCTATATTATCCTGTGCGCTTCAGTCATTCGTTTCATTCAGTTGAAGTTTCTAATTAGCTGTTTTCTTTACTGGCTTGTCTCCCTGTAGTCCAAAGATCTAATATCGTCGCTAGCAATACTTTTCTTGTTTGAGCAAGTATGAGCTTCTATCTCACTGGGGTTCTTTGTGGAATAATGAGCACCTCTGCCTCATGTAGTTGCGCGGAAGTTGAACATTGAGAAGATAGTGTGCATGTAAATAGGCACAACTAGCTTGAGCTTGATTAAGGATTGAATTTCAAATAGAATGCATATATGATATTCTTGCCTGGTATTTTATCATAAAGCTTTATGAAGAACTTTATTTAAAGAATTTTAAGTATAATTTATTCTTCTCAACTGCCCTATTGTCAACGAGCGTGTGCGTGTGTGTGGGTTGTGTGTGAGTGTGTGTTTTCCTGGGGAGGGGATTGATGTGGTGATGCTTGATTTGAAGGCACTCTTCATTCTATTTTTAAGTTGCTACTCATGCTTGTGTCATGGATCAAGGGTTTCTCGAGCCAACCGATCGATCACATTGCCTAGGTGAGCCACGAGACTTGATGTGTCTTGGTCTTTAGGTTATCTAGGGTTTTCTTAAGTTTCTAGAATATTTTTAGGAGCGTGCGATACGGTAATTGTCTCGCATTCTAAGACCATCTTCTTTAACATCAAAGATGGGGAGATACGTTTTTAGCCACTAGATCAAGAGACGTTCAACGGTCGTAATAAAAGGCACTCTAGTATAAATAGAGGTGTTCTCCTCCTCATCCAACACTACAATCCAACACCCGAGGCAATACAAAACATTCTCTTCCAGAACTTCTCTTCAAACACTTTTTCTCTCTACAATCCGGGTAATTCAAGCAAGTGATCCTCACGATCAATATGAGGCTGTCTTATATTTAAGAGCATTATCTTACCGGTCAATGATCTAACAGAAAATGCAGTAGCAGAACACGAAGATGATTCAGGAAAATGGCCACCAAGGAAAAGCCAAAGAACATCTTCAAAGTTTGTTGCAGTACGTGATGGTTGACATGCAAGACTACGAAGTGCATGTGTCGTGGAACTAGATAACACTGTCGGCCATTTTGTAAATGTCCGCCCAAGAAGTGCAGCAACAGCTAGAACGATTGCTTTTGTAAATGCCAGCGCAAGAAGTTCAGCAATCGTATTGGCGTCAAACATTAGTGTACAGTAGGGTGTCAGAACTGAACCAAAAATCGAACTGAACCGAACCAAATTTTATGCATTTTCAATTCAATTCAGTTTTCGGTCCAGATAGTATGAAAACCACATTTCTTTTCTTCAGTTTAGTTATTATTGGTTCAGTTCGGTTCATAACCACATCGGAACTCTGACCTATTAAAAAAAAAAACCCAAATTGAGAATCGATCAAAGTGATTGCGTTCTAGACCAGTGAGTTTGAACGTTGGGCAGGTTCTTCAAGTAAAGACGGAAACTCACCTTTGGCGGTCAATCAGTTTGCATCAATTAGCTTTCAAATGATAAGCAAGAATCAATTCTCCACGGAACCCCATTTTTTCTCAAGGTCAAGATCTTATCAAAATGATCTATGGAGGTGTTGGCGTTGGTGGGATATGGGCGGCGGAGTTCATCAGAACGTAGATCGGTGACCCGAAGGCATCCTCCGCGGCATCGAAGAGGGACTTTACCTGGGCCTGTCCGAGATGTCAGCCCAACCGAGGCGGCAGAGCCGGGGGACAAGGAGCATCCAACACTTGGGTATTTATATGGACTTCGGGTGAACTAGATTTAAGACTAAATTGGCACCAAGGTAAAAGGTTTAGAACTGAATTGGCACTAATAAAAGGTTTATGACTTAATTGGCACCAATGCAAAAAGTACATGACTGAATTGACACAAATAAGGATTTAAGACTGAATTAGCACTAATGCGATAGGTTTAGGACTTTTCTTACACTTCTCCCCACGAGTAAGACTCAATGGTGGTAGATGAATACAGATTTTTCCTTGATACGGATTTTCAAAATAATAAATTTTTTTCTTTCGACCAAAACAAAATTCGGATTTTTCATTGACAATTATTTTAGAAGTAACTAATTTTTAATTATATAATTATGTGAGAGATAAGGAATAAGTGTGCTTAGACGTCCTAAAACTTGTCGCGAAATTGTAATTGAATCCTAAAACTTTCAAAAAGTGCAATACAGTTATTAAACTTATTACAAAAGTGTAATCGATTCCTAAAACTCTAAAAAAATGCAATCAAGTTTTAAAGCTGGTTAAAGTACTGAAATTTGTTATCATTTTTCAGTTATCAAGGTGGACGGAGTTAATGGAACGGTTTAAGGATTTGATTGCATTTTTTTGAAAATTTTAGGACCCAATTGCAATTTTCTGACAAATTTTTGGACTTGATTTCACTTTTTGAAAATGTTATGATTTAATTGCACTTTTGAGATAATTGTTGGGACTTCCAGTGCACTTATCCATAAAAATAAGATGGATTTTTATTTTTATTTTATCGATGTAAAGATCTTACTTTCAAAATTTATTTCTCTCGCTATAGTTATGTTTGTTTTTAGTGTAAGATATGAAGATAGTATCTAAGACATAAATTAAAATATGAAGTATAAGGCAATTGGATGCCACAAAAAAAGAAAAAAATTGAAGAAGAAAAGAATTAGCAAAAGTAGTCCCTTAATCGTCATGAAACTTCGTGCGAGAATGGTTCTCTACCCTGTGTGAGCACTGAGCAGTAATAGGAACTCAAACCCAAATTCTGATTTTTTTTTTTTTTTCCTTCCAAGTTTCCAACGTGCATTGAAAAGTATGATTAATTTCATCCATTTTAGTTAACGTTTTTTTTTTAAAAAAAATTATTCCATCTCCAGCAAGGGTTTGCCGTGATGAGGATGAAAATCACAGCTTCGGGCAATCCGATAGCTTCGACCATGAGGGCCGGCGATGCCGCCTCTGATTTCGCTCCGCCGGTTCCGTTCAACGGTCGACCTGCATAGTCTGGGCAAACCCCACGCAGTCGATCTCTCCGTCGCACCAAGCCCCGTCGATGGTAACCTCAAAGGTTGGACCTTTAGGTGAAAGCTGTCGAAATGAGAGAGAACAAATTAGATTCTTCTGTATCCGCTCGCCGATTCTTCTCTGCTACTCCTTCATTTTCATCCTCATTTCGCTCGCTCTCTCCTTCGTCTCTCTCATGGTCCACGATGTGGACGTACTCCTTCCCGACCTCTTCGTCTTCCTCGCCGAATCGCGGGTCGCCGGCGACACGCAGGGGTTGACCATGCGTCGGATGTTCGACACGCGTTGATCAAGTGTCGAACCAGTGTCGGTGTCCGACACGTCTCCGCCTCCGACGCGAGGGCTCCTTCGGTCGGCTCATCATTTGTGGACGTGTTTGGTAGCTGCTTGGCATGGAGAAGCAGGAGACGCAGACGAAGCTCCAATGGAGGAAACATAGAGGTAGGCTCTGCAGCCTGCAATACATGGGTTGGTGGGCAACTGGTGGAACGGGTCGGATCTTTACCCAAACCCTTGCGGATGGACTCTCACACCGGTATCTACAGTACTATCACACTTTTGTGGTGGGATGCAAATCTTCACCGTGACATTGGCAAATCTGTACTGTACTGTGCTATTGCAGTAGAGCAAGGTATAGAGCAAGAAGCTTTGGACCCCACCAAAGAAAACCTATAACTGACTTCTCACCCCCAACGGATGAAAGAAGAAGAAAGTTGCGAGGAGAGAAGTGGCTATATAAAGAGTGAGACCAACCCCTGTTCCGTTTCAGCGATCGATCCAGAGCGAGGGAAGAGAAATGAGCGATCTTTGCTAGTTTTCTGAGCTGGAGCTTCCTTGCTCGGCTCCGGCTCCGGCTCCGGCTCCTTCCCCGGCTCCGATTTCTACTCTGGCTTCTGCTCTGTTTCGGACACCATCGGCTTCTTCACGTACGTATATCTCTCTCTGTGTGTATCGCTGAAAAATGCGTGCTTTGCTTGAATAGTCGACATTTGGCCCATGACTTTTAATAACTTGTTTTCTAGAACTTTCTTACCAACTATTGGCTATGAATCTTATTGACTGGAAGGATAACTAGAGGGAAAATTCAAGTAATTTTGAGGACAAATGTGACTCTATGTGGGAATAAATAAATGTATGAGGTGTTGTGACAAACTTTAGCGACTTTACAATTTATGGTGGACATTTGAGAAATATTGAAACGACTTTGCTAAATCTAAAAGGTGAGAGTGCTAGAAAGCCTTTGTCTTTCAATATGACAGTCATTGCCTGTTTCATTTTTTCAGTTGTACCAGCCAGAATGGAAGATCTCAGTGAATTTTCTCTACCGGAACTTTCTTTAGCTATCCCTGCTCAGGCTCTAGTTCCAACTTCAACTCAATACTCAGAGCAAACTCAGGTTTCCTGCCCTCCTTCGGGTAAGTCTTGCCTTCTGTTTTGGTATCTCATCCGATTTTACTTGTTCTTGGCGAAAGAAATCAATGTTAATAATATTGTATAGCTTAAACATTTACCTAACTTTGGGGTTTGTCTCACTTTGCTCTCCATTGTTTAATTTTCTATGAATGTACCCTATGTATCCTGATTTCTACCGAACAATATGGCCCAAGTTTTTTCCAAATTGTAATGCATGGCCCACTGTGTTCACATAGGGTCAAATCTATGTTTTTTTTTTCCATTTGAATAGTCGACATTTGACTTTTTCCATTCGAATAGTTGACATTTGGCCCATGATTTTTAATACCTTGTTTTCCAGAACTTTCTTACCAACTATTGGCTATGAATCTTATTGACTGGAAGGATAACTAGAGGGAAAATTCAAGTAATTTTGAGGACAAATGTGACTCTATGTGGGAATAAATAAATGTATGAGGTGTTGTGACAAACTTTAGCGACTTTACAATTTACGGTGGACATTTGAGAAATATTGAAACGACTTTGCTAAATCTTAAAGGTGAACCAGGAAAAATGATGCAACAATTAGCAAAAATAGACCGATCCATAGCATCATATGTATGACTTGATACTCAGGGAAAGGGTGTTTTTCTTCTTTTGATGTGTTTCGGATTGTTTGATCTCGTAGAAAAAACTGGAAAACAAAAAAGAAGTAAAGATCTGCTACCTTTAGATGTGGTAACATGCTTTTCCAGAAATTTTACTTGATGTATCATATCCTTGTATCCTCATAGATGTGCAGAAACGACTTCTAATTTGGCATTTACTTTAGTATGCTCTTCCTATGAGGTCAAAAGGTTTGTGATTTCTAGTTGTTTTTTTGAGTATAGAACCTGAAGTGTGTTCTCTTTTTTTATTCATGTTACCAAACGGTCGAAAGGGACCTTCAAAATCTTGAAAATGGATGATGCTACTAGATAGTGGGAAAAAGACCGGTGATGTGTGCATCATTAATAGCCAAAAAGGTGACCTTATATATGAAACATATGCAATTTATTCAGGTGTTCCGGAGCATATGATGTACAAGAGTCGGTTGCAGGAGTATACGCCAAAGTTAATGGTGCAGTTTCCTATTTACAGCACTATAAATGAAGGGTCTCAACATGCCCCAAAGTACAGATCTATCGTATCTGTAAATGGAAAAGCCTTCGCCTCTCCTGACACGTTTCCCAAAATAAAGGAAGCTGAGCAAAATGTTGCTCGAATGGCCTTGGATTTTTTGCCGAAGAAAATGGAGGATGAAGGCTGTCCTCTCATCCATAAGGTTCGATAATTCTTTACCTGTTGCTTGTATCTTGATATACCTTGCGAGCGATTCACTTGAATTATTAGTTAGCATATGTTGTATAGCTGAAATGTTGGAAATTGTTATCGTTGAGTTATGGCCATGTTGTTATCATGCAAGTGGATATCTTGAGGAAACCTTTAACTGAACCAATCGTACCATTTGAGACCTTGCTATGACTGTACATCAGGTGGATATATCTGCAATTTCTACTCATTACTATTGTCTTATAAAAGCTAATCGCAAGAACATGCCTTTCTATGGTTGATGATATAATTCATCCTTCTATGTGCACGTCACAAGGAGGTCTACATTTGATTCTCATTATGTAAATGTTCTTGTCATGTTGTCAAGTTCCTGGTGTCTTGTCTGATCTTTAGATGGATTTTCGTGGTATTGCTTCTATTGAATGACTGACAGTTATTCTCGACTATATGGAACCCACTTAATCGATTGAGGAATATGAAGATATGAGGTATGAAGGTGCTGCTTGGGTGCTTACATAGATAATAAGACACTAGAGAGTATCTCTAATATTTTACAATCTGTTTGAACCAATAGCAACTAGAAAACAAGATTTTGCTTCACACTCTCAATGCTATATTTTGATTCTTGATTCATCCTTCTTCTTTTTTTAGCTAATTCACTGGTTATTTCATTACTGCACAGGATGCAACTTTTTGCAAGTCTGTTCTTAATGAATATGCAGCCAAGATGAACTTGCAAATGCCCAAGTACACAACTATTCAGCCACAAGGGGCAGTTCCAGTTTTTGCATCTTCTTTGGTATTCAATGGTGTAAGTTACACGGGCGATGTTGGTAAAAGCAAAAAGGAGGCTGAACAATTGGCAGCCCGTTCTGCCATTCAATCCCTATATGGTATGCCACATTTTATACTTTATTTTGAACGATTCTACCCATTCAACTAATAAAGGACATAACGCAGCTGATGGCGAGTCGAAAATGGTTCTTTTGAGGACGATAAAGTCTAAGTGCAAACTTTATGCTGCATACCGGGATCCTAAGCATACGTGTCCTGTTGGAGCGAATGTGGGAGGCAATTCTGAAATCTCAAATACTGAGCATAAAGAAGCTTTAGCTTCTGGGCCAGCTGATTATATTCTTGGTTGTGCTATTCCCAACGCATGCTCAGAGGTACCTACAGCACATCATTTGCTCCAAAAACCAAGACCAGTGGCTATATCATCCTTTACTGTAGGGATTCCTTCGATCACCGAACAGCAGCCTGTTGCTGCTATTAGTTCTGGTAAAAAGCGACGCAAAAACAAGAAGAAGGCCAACAAGAAACTGCGTGTTGATCCTCAGTAGGTACTACCCCTTTCTCCTAAAATCCCCTTTTTGAACCATGTTAACTGAGCTTTTGTCATCGTATAGTGTTGCTACTTTTCTTTGAACTTTGTTTCCTATATGTGTGCCATGTGAGTGTCAATTAGTATGCATACTAATGCTAATTTTCAGAAGGGTATCTTTAAAGACACCTTTACTCCTGTGGCCATTTCCTCTTCAATAGATCGGTGGAATATCTTGGATTTTTTTTTTTTACCGCTTCCTGATAGGACCCTTCTCTGTGAAAATAGTCAACCACCTTGTTGGACATTTGTGCAGTGACTGTAGGCGATGAATTGTTGCTGGACAAACTGTTACTGTTTGCTTTTGCAGTTTTGAGTTGAAGTCTCCCCTTATGTCGGTCAAAATGCATGCGATCCATGCTTGTCTGCCTGCGTTTCTTTCTGTTTTAGAAGTTGGATCATTCACTCTGTTGCCTAATATTCATAATCTTTGCAGGTTACCCAATGCTGTGATGCCTTCTGACCAAGCCCCTCCTTGTCCTGTTGCCCAGTATACGGAATAAATGTCTGAGCTTTCTAGTTAGACATTAGCTTTCGAGGCTCGGCATCGGGGCTCTATCTCTTTTGAGCGGTATGCAAACTTTTGCATTGTAACCTTAAACATGTGATTTTGTAAATGTCATAGTGGATGTGAGGTCCACGTACATGATGGTAAGTGGTAAACGATGATCCTACAATGTCTGTTCAGTTAAAGGAATTTGTGCCTTTTGAATTTGTTGGTTCCATGGCTGGTTATGTGTTGTTGTGTGATTATGATATTGCAAAGGTATATCCCATTAGCTGCTACTTTATTGTGGCATGATTTTGAATTAGGAACGAGAAATGACCTGTTCAATATCCCCAAGGCTGAATGGCTTGACAGATCACGTACCCAAAAATAATGTACAGAAGTTCATACCCAACTTTCTAACACAGCCAATCTGAATCGTCTTTCTTGACCAATGAAAAAATAATGTACAGAAGTTCTTTAACTAATTTAGAAACAAGCATATTATGTAACCTTTTGAAAGCTTTCTATTGCCCGAGTGAGGATGTTTTTCTCAGAATATCTTGTTTGACAACATGGAAGAGAACTTCCTGCACCGAATTTCATTTGAATTGCCGAGTTATGTAGGCCTCATGGTCGTCTCCTGGAGGCTGAGGAGTCGGGTTATTGAGCAATCGGGATAAATTACAAAGATGTGCGTGCACCGATGCAAATCCTAGTTTCTACTTGGAATCGATAATAATTTGGTGTCCTGAGTAGGGGCAGATGTCGAGCTCTTTTAATACATTTCACTGACCATTGAATCTCGAACACTCGCGCGTCTTTACAATTCGCAATTCACCTCACTTGCGCGTCTTTACAATTCACTTTAACATATAAGCAGCGATAAGATCATACAACATACCACATGATCGGTCTCAACTTTTGATGAAGTACAATTCACTTTTCACTTCACTCGCGTGTCTTTACAATTCACAATTCACTTCACTCGCGCGTCTTCACAATTCACTTTAACATATAAGCTGTGATAATATCACACAACATACTACAGGTTCGGTCTCAAGATAGGTCTTAACTTTTGATGAACTCGTCATCAGATGAGATTAGAAGCTGTTAGAAGTCCGAAGGAGGTGATTATGTATGAAATATGAATCCCCACCACCTATTTCGTCTGTTTGCACTTTGCTTTCTAATAACGTAAGCTAACAACCTGATTCTTGGTGATAATAATAAAAGTGATTGGCATGTTGATATCATGGCCAGGTTCACCCCCCAAAATTGACGTGGAATCTCTCATCTGCTGGCAATTTGTTGCACTCCATACTCGTTCATTTGGCTCAGTAGAATATCTTATTCGCGAAGAGAAGACAACCAGACAAAATTCAGAGAACCGGGAAAATCGACTTACAGATTGAATTATCTAAAGAAGAAGAAGAAAAACAATTCTGCTGACATTTCCAGAGTGCCATAAAGGCAAAAACTATATGTCCTACATAAAAATAAAAAATAAAAATCTTCTTAATTGTATCTATCTAGTAATGAACTAAATTGCTTGTTTAATTCATCAATGATTTTTCTTCTCTTTTCGTCTTTATAAACTTAGAGCCTATTTGACAACCTAATTTAGTGCCAAAAATTAATTAGCTTAGCACCTAACAGGATTAAGTTTTTATATCTATAACTAAAGATGAGTTAAGAGATTCAATCGAAGACAAAAAAAAAAAAAAAACACTAAATTAGGAAGGCGAGCGAGGGATTACTTAATTAGAACAAGTAATTGATCACAATTAGTATACTGCCTTTTATATTGCTAAAAACCTATTAATAATGATCACAATGTCATGTATGGTAAGAAATTAATAATATTTAGTGATCAATGTTCAATTACCATCAAACAACTTCGCATTTCTTCTTTCAACACCTAAAAGTAATTCTCAGCACTAATTTTTCTGTTTTATAACAAACAAGAGAAAAATTTCTAAAATAAATCTTCTTTTGAACAAAAAAAATAGTTGCATTTTTTCCAAAATGTATTATATCGTCCTCATTTCCTTGCCATTCCAAACAAAATCAAATCTAATTATTTTCAAGTTCTTCGGTGTCATTCCTTATCTTATCTTGCGATAATCATTTCTTTCCAGCATATGTGATTTGATTTTGTTTGGAATGGAAAGAAAAACTGGTGGTTGTCTGCCTTAAATATGTAATATATATATTTTGCGAATGCTGCCCTGTACGAAGTATTCCTCTGCTGCGTGTGCCTGTATGGACGTAGATAGACTCTTTTACTGGTGTTTTTGCCGCTAATTTTAAGGTAGGTTCAGTTGATTGGTGTCATTTGCCGGGTGGATCTCCCCTCCAATACCGTTGAAACGGGTGATTGGTTTCGCTAATGTTTGCTCTGTCTGACCATAGATATGGGGATTTGTCTGTTCTTCGCTTGGCTTTCATATCTTTGGAGTCACTTCGTCGGCTTCTCAACCAGTCAAGACATGGCCAGTCTGGAAAGCCTACCGGATATTGTCATGACTAATGTTCTCAGCAGGCTACCTGCTGATCACGTTGTTCATTTGCGGAGAGTGTGTAAAAGATAGTGCCCTTTGACTGCTACCCAGTATTTTCTCCAGGTGCATCTTGAAAGATCTACTCCAGTAATGTATTTCCAGACCTGTTCCGCCGAACATGCTACGTTCACTCTGTGCTCTGTTGACTGGAGCTCTACGAAGAGAAGCAGCTGATTAGGGACATATGGTTAATCGAATAATGTCGGTGATTGGTTTCTTTAATGTTTGCTCTGTTTCTAATCCAAAGATATGGGAATTCGTTTATGTTTCACTTGGCTTTCACATCTTTGGAGTCACTTCATCGAGTCCTCAACAAGTCAAGACATGGCAGTTTGGAAAGCCCACCGGATAATGTCATGACTGATGTTATCAGCAGGCTATCCCTCAATTTGTTCAACTGCATCATGAAAGATCTACTCCAATAACGATTTTCCAGACCTGTTCGCACGATTCCCACGATCATATTGCTCATGACGAGTTCACTCGGTTCTCCGCAGACTGGAGCCCAAAGAAGAGGCAGCAGCTGGTTAGGGATATACGGTCGCAGAAAATTGAATCACTGCCGCCAGAATTTTTTTTTCGATTTTTGGGTAGTTGCAATGGGTTCTTAATTCTCAGAAGTATGGGGATGTCTCCACTTACTTCCATTTCAACCCTATCACTCGAGCAAATCGCCCTCACCCCAGATTGATTGTCGGCTTACTTTTCAACTCATTCAAAAGCAAGTGTTAGTTCCTTCCACTTATTAATGGGTGAGCCAAAAAGACCGTCCGGACCGGATCGGGACCGATTGTTCGGTTCCCCGTTTTAGAGGGATCCGGTCCGGTTCCCGGTTCCTAAAATTGGAACCGGTGACCGGGCAGTCCGATTCTCGATTTTAGGCCTAGGATCGGACCGGACCAGACAGCCTGGACTGGACCGGTCTTTTTTTTTTTTTTAATTTTTTTAAAAGTAAACCTAAGTTTACTTGTTTAGGCTTAGGGTTTGCTTCGCACATCTCTTTTCTTACCTCTTTTCTTTGAAGACCTCTTTTCTTGCCTTTCGCGTTCCTACTTCGTGAACCCACTTTTCAATTCTTATGATGGTCGTAGGTGATAAGTTTGGGAATTAAACTTGACCGGACCAAAATTAAGCCTTTGCGATTTTTTTCGGGCCTTGGAACCGCTCGGGAACCAGATCGGACCAATGGTCCGGTCCGGGTCTCGGTTCTGAGGGTGGCCGGTCCGGTCCGCGGTTCTAAAAAATGGGAACCAGGACCACCGGTCCGGTTCGCGATTTTTTATGGGAACCGGACCGGACCAAGAGCCGCTCACTCCTACTTTTGACTTCGTATAGAGCCAATTTATTGGAAAATATCCCTATGGTATTTTGATGAATACAAAACCATCTCGAGTTCTAATGTTTATCATGATGAGTGTATATGGTGAAATAGTTACCATCATCAATGATACTACATCGTCTTAAAACCTTGTTGTACCAGATGAGCGAACAAGTGTAAAGAGGGTGCATCATGGCAGCTTGGAAGGACCAGTCCAGATGGGATTCTTGGAAGTCTTTGGTACTGATAGAAGGTGGTAAGATCGTGGTGGCTATCTTAACATATCTTTGGGTCGATATCATCGCTGGAGATTGTCGGCCAAGTTACTTGCAAGAAGCACTATATATGTTGGTTTAGAGTAACAAGATTGGCCTAACAATAGTGAGATATTCCACTGACCAGTATGACTGTTTTAGATTCTAATGTTAAGGGGGGTGTTTAAGATGGCCTCTTGGGTTGGCATCTTTCGGAGATAGATACAACATCGTTGGAATATGGCAAACAATCCTTACGACTTATAAGAGTTCATCCAGTCATGCTGATCGGTTCGAGCTTGGGATTTCCCATGGGGAAGTTACTGAAGAAATCGAACTGAAGGGAATAGCTTCTGAATTGCACTTAAGTTCTTTTGACTCCTGTGAAGATAACTTTGGTCTTTTTGCGTGTACTTTGCTTGGGAAAGCGAATTGGTTCCATGTGCTCCAGCCATATGAAAGAATCTGAATCTCTTGTGTCATGACAAAGTCTAGTTACAAGTTACAACCTTCTAAGAAGGATTTTCTCTAAGGGTGTGCAAACCGGACCGGACCGGCCCGGGACCGGCCCGGCCCGGACGGGTTGGTCTGATCCTTGAGGTTGGCGGTCCAATCCCCAGTCCCAATAAATGGGACCGGTGACTGGGCGGTCCGGTCCCTGGGTTCCATGGTTTGGGACCGGACCGGCAATGTTTAATCTAGTTAACCTAATGATTTTTGTTTTAAAAAAAAAATAAAGTAATCAAACACCAATTGGACATACTTCTTGAGAATGGAACAAAAGGAAACCAAACAAACACATGAGACATAAAAGGAGACGCAGTGGGAAACAAATGATGGATGACATACTAAAGTCTGGTCAATGTGGCTTTTAGAATGAAAAAACTCCCAACCGTCCAGTACACTTACATTTACTAGTGACATTCCTATAGCTTCTATTAAAGTATAGAAAATCATGATGGAGAAAATTAAACCGATTTTGGAGCTCAAATAAAAAGTTTATATCAGTTCTATCATTTTGAAATATTTCCTTCCAATTAAGATTAGTCATGAGTTAACATGGATAGCAAAAATTCTAGCATTCCTGTTGTTGCATAAAAACTCCATCGAAGAAACATGTAATTTTCATAAGCAGTTAGAATTAGCGATCCTACTGGGTCGAGACCGGGACCGGCCCGTACCAAGACCGGCCCAGACCGTCGGTCCCAGTCCGGTCCGGTCCGGTCCGGTCCGCTCCGCTCCGTGTTCCCGAAAATATAGTACGGTCCCCGGTTCCATGCCGGGACCGGACCGGCCCGGACCATGCACACCCCTAATCTTCTCGTATAGAGGAAACTCATATTATCTCATTGAAGTAATAATCTCAACCGCTTTAGACCGTAACAAAAATGAGATCGGGAAACATGAATTATCAAGAAAGTTAGGAGACACAAAGCCCCTTCTTTAAACAGAAAAAGGAAACTTTTAGAATTTGTCCATTAAATGAGACAATGTGGCTTTTTGATTAATCTGCAACCACATTTGTGACATAAAAATGAAATTCTCCAATACAAGCGGGCTTTTTTCCAAACCAGGCGTAAAAATGAAAGTATTTACCAAATGAGATGTTTTTTTTTTATTTATCAGATTAGGGGCCGCTCGGCAGTCTTACTGTCGAGCCACCCGCTAGTGCATTGCCAGCGACCTGCTCGGCAATTTCATCGCCGAGCGGGGGACAATTTTATGGCCAAGCACCCGCTCGGCAGTTGGTATTTTTTTTTAAAAAATTTCTTCTTTGCAGTTTGTTTGATGATAAAGGGGCCACATGTCTTGATGTTCTGGGGTCATGCAAAGCAACGGAGGAACCAAAGAGAAGCAGCTCTTTATATGTTGTCACATGTCTTGCGTTTCTTCCTGTGATTTTCTGTGGCATCCCACTTTCAATAGACTCTAAACAGTCCAGGAAGATCGAAAAGGATTAGAAAGCAGACTTATAATGGAATTGGTCGGCACGTTACTGGAATTGATTTGGAGTATCATGTCAGGTGACAAGGAAGTGGAAGCTCTAAGTACATGGACGGCAGTATTGTTCGTTTGCAAGGGGGTTGATATACTATCAGGGAGCAAATGGAGTGCGGTATTGTCAGTTTTGTGGTGGGAGCTTTGACGAAATTAGCTGAAGTAATTCAGGATTTAATAAGATTTCGAGGGCGTACGGATAAACGCAGATGTATATGGCATCGAGAGTAATGGGGTATATGCGACTAGTTACACTAATTTAGGAAATCAAAAGATGAGAGTCAATAAGACAATGATGGGCAACTCGGATTCGACATGCTTGGCCATGCCGGACTAGACCCCAAAGGAATAAATATGTAACTTCAGGATTCCTAGATAAGGTTCGGTAAGACATATAGTTATGGATTAAATTTTGGCATTGGTACTACGGTGAGACATGTTGTCATTTTACCTTTAAAACCGGGGCAAAGCGGTTAGCCAACAATACCGCATGAACAGAATACCCCACGAGACGTTCAAAACAGGAAAATTGCTAGATTAATCAAGATATGGAGAATTACGGAAGTTCTTTCATGCCCTTAGTGACCTGTGGGGATCATGGTGAACTAAAGAGTATCTTAGCACAATCCTAATGCATGTATAGAACAAGTGGCAGAAATGAAAGAGGGTAGGGAATGAATCATCATTTTAATACCCACTAAGAAGAATGGGCTCAACAAGTGTCACCCGCCCTCTTCAGTATTCCCCAAGTGGCGTCCAAATGGTCTAGCTCAACCACGAGTCATCCGCATGAGGGAAAACAGCCTCTCTTTCTGCTCACTCACTATGTGCGACGAAACCAGAAAGAGGATGGAAAGAACAGAAGCCATCTGCTCACGGCTGGAACCGAAGATTAGCTTCATCGTCAATCCGCGCAACTCGACTAATCAGGCAAGGATTCATTTCACTCGTCTTGTACTTGGCTAGGGGACTAGAATTGAGTAGAAAAGATGGTCTAAAGTTCGGGTAAATGAAATATCCGAAGGGCGGAAGGATTGATGCGCATCGGTGTGGAGGTCGGGCGGAATGTACACTGAATGCGAGTAGGTCTTTATGCAAAAAATTTGGTGAGTGAGAGTTGGCATGTCCTGGAGGTTGTGGACAGAGTTGTTGTTACCCAAAAGAGGGGATTGAAGTCCACGAATTTAAGGTTCTTCTGGTTGAAATTGTGAGCAGAGATTCTCAGTGGTACCGGTACCAGGACGAACCAATGTGCAGAACATTTGATCAGGGGATTGCTAAAGGCTGGAAATTCTAGAGCTAGACAAAACCGTGAAAAGGGAGATGCCGAACTTACTCATTAATGAACGAATTGGCCCGGGAGGGAGTGGAATCGAGTGTGAAGCATGATTTGGTATTAGTCGATAGATGAAAAACCAGGTCTGTTGACACCTTGGTTTATGGCTGGTGCTAGTACTTATATAAATGGATCGAAATGCCCTGTGAATTGTTTGCTATGTCGTTAGACAGAGTGGTAATAATTCCCTTACGCAAGTAAAAATGCCGTGGTATATGTTCATTGGTATCGAGATTCCAGTTCGCGTGAGCTTTGTGCAGGGTAATAACATGATTTGAATCCCTGAGCTTTGTGCGGGGAAGTCGTGATCTTGAAACTGGAGCCTTGAAGTGGGAACTTTAAGGGGCTGAACATAACCATGTCCGAGAATAGGCTGGATTTACCACCAAAGGGGTGCCTTACTTGCACATGACACCTTCTGTATTTACCACCACTTGCGGTTATGTTTGGACTGCTTGAAGCCGGAGCTCTTGCATATATTTAAAGGGTTATGCGCTGGATGCCTTGGTGTTTAGCTGGTGCCCTTTTGTGTGACGTGTAATATCGAGACCAAAACAAGAACTAGTGATGGCCAAGCTGAGGCGACAAAGTCGAATGTTCCTTGATGGGCTTACAAGCTCACCTTGCGTTGTTTCCTCTTTTTCAGATTAGTAGATATGGCAGCTCTGCTTTGGTCAGTAACGGAGCAAGAGGATCGGAGGCTCGGGTCGCTACATTTTCCATCCGCGGCACAACAAATGATAGAGAGACTACTTCGTACAATAGTAGATAAAATAACTTAACGCATCGAAGCTAGTATACGTTTAGCACAAAGTATCAATTAGCAAGAAATTAGTACTATGATGGGTACCATTCCAAGAGACGTGCTTACTCTAAATGGGTTTCTTTTGGACCTTCAATTTTGCAATAGGTGAGAATCCAATCATGATGTATACCATATTAATGAAGCCATTTTCACAGGCTTAAGTATACCCCAAGTGTCATAAGTTGTGTACGGCGCTCACTTCAATGCTAAAATTTTCAAATTGATCATTTTAGTGCTAATTTTTTGTAATTTCGATCACTTAAGTGCCAACTTCTTTTAAAAACGATCACTTTAGTGTCAACTCCGATTTAAGCTGACATGGCTAGTCGAAAATCTGACACGTGTATTATTATTATTATTATTATTATTATTATTTGAGTTGACGTGGCTCATCGAATTTGGTACTGAAATGATTGTTTTTAAAAGAAGTTGGCACTTAAGTGATTGAAGTTACAAAAAATTTAGCACTAAAGTGATCGATTTGAAAATTTTACAAAAACTTAGCATTAAAGTGATCGATTTGAAATTTTTTACATTAAAGTTAGTACCGTACACAACTTATGACACTTGAAGTGTACTTAACCCAATTTTCACACTATTACAATGCAAAAAAAAAAAGAACAAAAGAGAAAAAGACAGCATGCATTAAGTACGTTATTGATAACAAGATGATGAGCATAAAATAACCCACATAACCAGGTGCAAAAGGAACCCTTGATAGTGAGATCCGACGATCCGGTGGTTAACTCCATAGTTATCGGTAAACTGGTATTCTTCGTACCTCATTGTGGAGAAATTTGTGCGAATTCAAGCCCCGAATCTATTAGGACAGACCTTATGTAGTTCATTGCTAGCTCGAAAGAGGCATACATGGCAGAGGTAGGAACGGAATGAGTCGCAGGTGGCATGACCGTACACGATCACGTTCGGCGAAGGCGACTAAGTGAAGTAGTCGCAACTCTCTTGGTATTGTGTTTTGCCACAACATCCTGTTGATGACCAAATCTATGTTGTCTCCATAAGGATCGCCGCTTGCATAAACTCCACCGTTGCAAATGTATTCGTAGATGTAGACGGGGTCACCCAAAACCATGCTGAACATCTAAATGAACCCAACGAAAGTGGCTACGGTGCCAGGTAAATTAGCCATAACACCAGCAGGAGGCCACCGGCCCTTAACAAGTAAAAAGACAGAACAAAAGAAATTAAAAAAATTTAAAAAAATGCTTCAGAGCTGGCCGTGCCACATAAGACAGTTGATGAACTACAAGCATTCATGTCATTAATTTCCGGTAAAAATTGACTGGAAGGACTCAATTTGCAAAATGTGAAAATATTCATGATTTGGGTGGCACAATTAAAAGGTTTATGAATGAATTGGCATGATTGCAATAAGTTTAGAACCTTTTTGGTAATTTTCCCGTCAAAACAATTAGTAAGTTATCAACGTGTTCAAAGAATTTGACACTCAAAATAAAATCTTCCAATTGACGGTAGTTGTTTTGTTAAGCATTTATCAATTTAATTAACAACTTGCATTTTTAAAAAAACACCTCATTTGATAAATACTTTCATTTTTACGCCTGGTTTGGAAAAAAAACCCAATACAAGCCCATCGCCAAGGCTCACCACAATGCGCTCGTCTCACTAGCCAGTAGCCAGGATATCAAGAACAGGGACGTATACAATTTAGTCGACTGTGGTTAAGCCATAGAATTCGCAGGAGAAGCATTTGAGTACGTTAATGCACTGAAATGGCATATCAGCACGAAGATGGAGCTTATATGAGCATTTTAGCCATAAGCTGAACATTGAAGAAAATCAGAGAAATTAAAAGAATAACAATTCAAAGATAAATTTCCTATGAGAAGAATGTTCTTCGCTGAAAGCCATAATACACACTTACTTTCTTCTACGGTATATACTCCTATTTATACTAGTCACATATCACTCACCATTTTCCCACAATCTCCTCTTGATTTTCAAAATCATCTCCCTACATAAATACCTACAACAATTTCCTCTTGATTTCCAAGATATTATCTCCACATATCACTCACGATTTACCCATGATTCCCTCTTAATTCCTAACATCTCCTCTTCAATTTGCTCTTCATTTTGTGAGAAATCAAAACCTCTTCTTCAATTGCCGATAGCTGATCCTTCACCAATATTATTAACTTTATCAGCCTCCCTCAAATTGAGATTAGGTGGAAAACCTAGTCCCAGTTTGTATTGTAATCTGCAATGATCAAACCGCGATAAAGCTTTTGTAAATATGTCAGCAACTTGATGAGTAGCAGGAATAGGGGTGAGCGGTTCCAAGTTCAGAGTAGGTTCCATCTAAATCCTGAAACCTACCCGCTAATACCGGTTCCTCAATTTTCGAAATCTAAAACCTACCCTGTCACAGGTTCCAGGATCCGATTCCAGGGTACCCGGAAACTTACCAATTTTATTAAGAACACTTAAGAAAAGAAGCTCCGACATGATCATAAAATACTAGAAAGCACATGATATTCAGAGTCCCCATTTGCACAAAAAGGGCCTTACAGTAAGTCTTGTGATATAAAAGAGGCAAAGAAACACAAAAGACAAAAAAAGAGGGGGGAGGGAGAGGGGGCCACAAAAGAGGACTTCGAAAGATGGTAAGGAGTAAAGGAGGCAGAATAATTGACCTCACAAGTTGGTAAAAACCAGTAGCTCCTAGCCTAAAATTGAATGATCGTTGTAACACTGAACAACTTCAAACATCACAAATCCAAAAGATGTACTTACCATCAGAATCTGGATCAGATTTCCTGGTCTGCATTATAGATGAGCTCCCAACCTAAAATTGCAAGTTTAGATAGCAACTTTCAGCGCCAAATCAAATGGCATTTATTGAACGAAACTGTTTAACTTATTGAAAAGAAATACTCTGAAATCTTGATATACCAATCTTGGAGCATCAATAGTGCATTTATGATCTCGGCCCTTCTCTGAAATTATCCAAAAAAGCGAATAGATATATAATTAGTACTCTATACACAATAAAATAACAGTTCCTGAAATAGAGACAGAAAAGGAAGATTATTTACCCATTGAAGATGAAAAGGTCGATTCAGTAATGTTGCATCGACATGTTGTACTCCACATGCATTACACTTGGAGCGGCAAGCATGTATGTCGCGACCCGTTCGAAAATTCCCCGATTACGGAGGTTGAACGGACATGCTAATGGATTACCGATTGGGCCCCCCGCTCTGGAATGTGGATCGCGGGCTTTTGATCAGCGCGGGCCCTCCTAGGCCCATACCAAATCGCGGCGGGAGTAATTTTTTAGGGATTCGACGATAAGAGTCGATCGCTTTCGACTTGGTGTGGTCGTGGTGGCATGTGCAACGTGTGCATGCATTTGGAGTCGCCACCGGTCTTTCTTAGAGGGTAGATCGAAAACTTTACTGATCGATTGGAAGAGATCGATCAGTTTTGCGAAATCAGAGATTTTGAGTTCGGGGACTTGGTTACACTGATGTCATTACCAACACATTTTCGGTACCTAACGCGAGTGATTTTCCTAACTATGATTTCATACAGGCACAATTTTGGATGAGGTAAGTCTGTTTCAGGGTTTCATACAGATTGAAAGACTAGTCCTATCATTACAATTAATATAATGAAAGCGCAATCAAGTGCATAAATAAATCATGTCAATACACGTCAAATCAAATCAATGGCTTCCTAATATAGCCGTAAGGGCTTAGGGAAGATGCGATTTAGGACCAGGGGGTAAAATGGGAAGATTTTGGGACGATTAGCCCAAGGGGCAAAATAGTCATTTTTGGAAGGCTTGGATGCCGAATTACCCAAAATATTCCATGGCCAGTTGATTGTGGTCATTTCCCATTTTTTTGGGATTTTCTTGGATTTTTTATGAATTTTTTGGGAGACGATTTGCCGAAGGGGCAAAACCGTCATTTCTGGAAAGACCGAGGGGTCAAAATACCCGAAACAGGTCATGGCCAGTTGTTTGTGGCCATTTCCTATTTTCTGGAATTTTTTAGAATTTTTCTGAAAATTTTCCAAATTTTTTGAATTTTTAATGATTTTCTATTTTTTATTAAATTTTTCAATTTCTTTTATTTATTTTTTTATTTTCCCAATTTTTTAATATTTAAATATATTTTCTGGGCCGGGTCAGACCCGGTCCGCACCACACGGACGCTCGGCCCCACCCTATGGGTCGAAAACCGGCCTAAAACGACGTCGTTTTCATTTTTTAAAGGATTTTTCTATTTTTTTATCATTTTTGTATTATTATTCGAAAATCCGAGATCAAACGGCCTAGGATTCGCCACGTGGCTATACATGGTGCGTCCGATCTTCAACATATCGAACGACCCACAGAGCACCACTTAGCGCATTCTCAGCCATCGAATCTAAATTTTTTATTTATCCGAAAATCATTTATTTTATTCTGAAAAATTGAGATTGCGACACGTGGCACAACCACGTCCGTCCGATCTATTTTTATTTTTGAACCGACCCCCACACGCTGACGTGGCTGCCTACGTGGCACGCCACGTTAGCGTTGCCCCGTTGACCGGCCCTACTCGCGCGGAGAAGATGACCGGCGCCTTGCCGGAACAGTGAAAATTCCGGCGAGGTGGCCGGAAATATCGCCGGAAAATCGAAACCGTGTACAAACCTTCATATTTTTCGCTCGTTTTTGCGGCATTCGACTCCTTAGATGATCCACATTAACACACGACCAAGTCACGGCCAAACAACGGTCGGAAAGCCGGCGAACCGGGCCTCCACAGTCCCGGTTCCGGCGAGAATTTGCAGAAAAAATATTTACGTCCGAGCTTGCTTCTGATCATTCACATGGCATCCCTACAAGGTTTAGAAACTTACCTGAGCTCGTTTCGAGCTTGACGTCCACCGTGCTCCTCCCTACGAGCTCTCGGTCCGAACCTTGGCCGGCGAAGCTCCAGGCCCGATTTTCGTCGTGTTTTAATGCAAAATAAACATCAAGCCGGGCTTATAGATAGTTCTAGCAAAGGTTTAAGGCAAGACTCGCGCTGAATAAGGCCCGTGAAGGCACAACCGAGACTCGAAAAATACAAAGCTCATTCGGGCATTTCGTCGAACACATGGCGTGCGACGGTGGAATGGGAGTTTAGAGGAAATATCAACCTGTCCGGGGCTTGTCGACGGCAACCGAAGCTCCGATGATGATTGGTGCCTCGTCCTCGAGGTCCAGGATGGTCCTTTTTGCGCCCCGGTCTCGCTCGAACTTCCCTTTTTTTCTCTCTCTCGGCCGAGCTCAGTTTTAGAACCGAGAACCCCACCTCCCCGGGACCCGGGGATTAGGTCTGGGGCCGGGGCCGGCCACCGAGACCAGGGCCTCGAGGCCGAGGTAGGGACCGGGACGGGGGTCGGGACCTAGACCGGGAACGGGGGCCGGTGCCAGCGACCGGGATCGGGACAGGGGCCAGGGCGGGCGACATGGACCGGGACCGGGGCTAGGGTGGGGACCGGGACCAGGGTCTGGATAGGGACCGGGGCCTGGGTCGAGATCGGGACCCGGACCGAGGCCGGGATCGGGGCCAGGGCCGAGACCCAGGGATTGGGACCGGGAACGAGGCCGAGGCTGGGGCCGGGGCCTGGGCCTGGACCCGGGACAGAGAACGGGGCCGGGGCATGGGCCGGGGCCGGGGCCTGGACCCCAGATCGGAGCCGGGACCCGGGATCGGAACCGGGACCGAAGCCGGGACCCGGGATCGGAACCGGGATCGGGGCCGGGGCTAGGACCCGAGGATGGGGACCGGGATAGGGGCTGGGATCGGAGCCGGGATCGGGGCAAGGGTCGGGACCAGGACCGGGATAGGGATCGGGATCAAGGCCGGGACCTGGGGCCGGGACCCGGGACCGGGGCCGAGACAGGGACCGGGGATTGGGTCCGGGCGCGGGGCCGGGGCCGGGACCGAGACCGGGGCCGGGACCGGGACCGGGGCCGGGACCCGGGAATGGGGCAAGGGACCGGGACGGGGATCGGGATAGGGGCCGGGGCCTGGGACCCGGGGCCGAGGTCACGGCCGGGACGGGGGGCCGAGACCGGGACCTGGGGCCGGGGACGATCCTAGGACCCGAGCCGGGGCGGGGGTCCGGGGCTCGGGGCCAGGTCCGGGTCCCGAGGCCTCGATCGGGTCAACGGGCCGGGGTGGAAACCGAGACCGAGACCGGGACCGGGGCCGGAGCCGGGGCCGAAAAGTATTTTGGTAATATTATTTTCTTAAAATATTATTGTGTTTTTTATAATATGGGTCGAAACGGGTCGGGTCGGGTTTGGGTCATTAAATATGGGTCAAATCGGTCAATATGGGTCGAAATTTATTCGACCCGACCCAAACCCGACTCGACCCACCCATTTGTCACCTCTAGTGAGCACGCATGTGGGACGATAGTTTAGTAAAGCGATTTCTTCTTTTCAGAAAAGAGAATAGAATAACTTTTATCCTGGCTGCCTAACGTGGCTCAAGAACTTATAAGTTCTTGCTTCAAATAATGTACAATTATCTTAGTAAAACATACCTTAACCAGTCTACATCTTTCTCTGACCGAGAAAATATTCAGCGCTCATCAAGCGCCAGCTCATTTGTGCGCGAGCCTACGTAGCCCAATCAAAAGTCGACATATGTCCATGACTTTCTCTCTTCCCTAAATGCCCTTCCACCTTCTCTGTCCTTCCTCCGTCCTCACCAATGAGCCCTTCCACCTTCTCTCTCCTTCCTCTTTCAGATCCGACTCGGACGCAGTTCTAGATCTGGACGCAGCCATGGCTCCAAGGCCTGTGACAGCCATGGTTGAGCATGGAAGGACGACGGAGGGGGGGTCGGCGTAGATGGCTCCGAGGTCTATCGCAGCCATGGATTTCCAGATCTGCACGAGACCACGGCTCCAAGGCCTGTCGCTGCCATGGACCAGCAAGCAGCAGGGATGGACGAGGAAGCACGACAGATGGGTGGTCGACTTCGGTGGCTATGAGGTTTGTCGTGGCCTGGCTCCGCGGTTCCAAATCTGGACGCGAAGACCTGTAATGGCCATGGATGAGCAAGCAGAGGCCATGGACGAGGAAGGACGATGGAGGGGTGGTCGAGTGGCGAATCTCGAATGTCAACTTGCCCTCAACCAGACCTTCACCCCCGCCGCCGTCTCCACCTCGGCCTCACCATCGCCATGTCCTCACCGCCCGATCTTGGCGGCTCAGCCCATAAGATCCCAAGGTTGAAGACGAGGGTACTTAGGGAATAGAAAAGTGAGTGAAAAAGGGCAATCTGCAAAAAATTAAAATGCGGGCCCCCACAGTGCCACTCGTCACCAACTGAATCATCTTATACACAAATGAGCTGGCGCTTGACGAGCGCTGAATATTTTCTCATATCTGATGAGATATCAAGTTGTATAAACTAATTAAAAATAATAAGGAGACTAGCGATATCCTATTTCAGAAATAATTTAGAAGAATTGGATTGAATTGATGACAAACATGCGTAAACTCTAGAAGAGGAGAGCTGCAAATTTTAGATGATGGCCTAAGTGAATCGTGGGACATCTTACCTTATGAAAAACAGTCTGCTTCCTCTCCTAAACTTATCTATTTTGGTGACACGTAATCATTTATGAATTCTATTTTCAATTCTTCGCTTGCGTGGCACTAGTGCAAAAGCTAGTTTGATTAAATTTCTTGTTTTGGTAATAGTCAAATATAGAGAGAGAGATAATTAATAAAAAGTTCGAGAGAGACGACCAGCGCCTCCTCTAGATATCATAACTAGAGAGTCACAATAAATCGTAAAGACTCGTGATCGCAGCTCTTATATACTTTCTTTTTGTTTGGAAATCCGCACCATATTTGCAATTGTTAAAATATATTTTTTGGACAAGACCGCACTAGCTCTCAATTGCAATTTGATTTTTTACGAATTTGACTGCAATTTCCGTTGTTGTTTTCCACAGTCACACTATACAATGAAAAAAAAAAAGGACCTAATGGTTAGGAGTAAAATTGGTTATCGGTGGTCCATTCTACTTTTGCCAAGAGCTGCTTTCGGAGGTGGTCCGCCCTACTTTGCTCAGAAGGGCCTGATATTCTTCATGTTATAGACAGATTTGGTAAATACATTAGGCGAAAGACGCTTGGGTCCCACTTGATCTCACCAACGTTAGGATCATGCGTACAAATCCGATAAAGTAGAGAGTAAAGACGATAAAGAGAAATCTAGACACAATGTTTATCATGGTTAGCCTTTAACTTTAGGGTTACATCCAGCGGATATTTTCACTATAATTAGCACATCTCACTTTTTGTTATAACTCTCAATAACATAAAAAGGAGATTACATAAAACCATGCATAGGCCCAAACTCGAATACCAATAAAATATGGGCTCAAATTAAAAAAATCATCGGAGCAAGACATTGTGCTTTCTGGTCTATTGATGGTATGAACCACATCCCAATAGTCTAAGTAATCTCTCTAGCTACTTCGACGGCCTCGTTGCTAGGGCTTAGCTTTTGCTCACACTGGTATCATGCGGGGAGAGCTTTCCTCCTGTTCAGAAGTGGCGAGGAAGTTGTATTTCAAACACCCCGTTCAATGGGTGGTCCCAACCCAGATTAAAAAAAAAAATACTAATTTTCTTTACACACGCCTGCCAAACTCATTATTCAGCTCAATTAATTCCTTATATTTTCATTGCTCTTTTCAAATAGTCTTGTCTAAAGGTAATGTGACGGGGAAATAATGAGTTTAATTTATTCTCGACATGGAAGTTTAAGGAATAGTATAGTACATGTTTACCTTCTAAGTTCTAACCCAGGCAGGGAGCTCCTGCGTTGTTGGGATCTCTCTGTTCTGAGCTCTGGAAGGTTATTGCCTGGTTGTGGACAAGAAAAATATACACAATCAATTGCGGTGCCTCCTCTGGCCGGTCGGCCTCCGGTGTCTCGCATTGCCCGAACGCCTTGTCCCGGTCTTCTGTCTTCGGGCAGAAAAAACCGGTAGGGGGTAGATATGCTATAGTTTACTATGGTATATCCTGTCTTCTTCCACCCTTCGAGGTAAAAGGTTTCTAACCGTCCGAAAGAGAACAGCCTGATTAGAAGCCTTTTACCCCGAAGTTTAAGGAATGGTATAGTAAATGTCCAAGTTATGATAAATTGGTTATCAGCACTAAACTATCTGAGAACGTCTCAACTAATTTTTCTTTTGTATTCTAGGGTTGGCAGAGGTAAGGCATACTTAGCTATTGTCGGTCCAGAATAGAATAGACAATCGCTAGGTCTAGTCTTGTTCGATCAATAATATATGAGTAACCAAGTTACAATGCGATTAGTAAGGTTTCAGAGAGCCCATACAAAGTAGGGACGATCGGTTTCGAGGCTTCCTGATTCCCATTCCAGAACCAGGAACCGAATCAAAAGAGTATGTTCCCAATTTGAAGAACCGAGAAATGCCCACCTCATCCTAGGCCCACTTGTGACTCGACTAACCAGTCCAGTCTCATTTCTCAGGGTTTAGGAACGGGCGGTATACTCCCTTTTTCCCCCCTATTTCTCATAAGGCCGCAAAATGTTGTTGCATATTGTAAACTACTACACCAACGATGTTGATAGAACAAGCTCATGACAAAATAAATAAACACCAAGAACCAAATCTGTGTATTCGCCTCAAAGTTCTTAAGCTTCACTTCAAATTAAGAATGGGGCAATTAGGTTTTTGTCGTGGGAGAGTAAAGGTGAAGGATAAAGAATTCGTCATTAGAATTTTAAGTTTTGTAACAATAAGAATAAAAAATAAAAATAAAAAAAGGGTCCACTGCAGGTGGTTCGAGTGAGTGGATCCACACTTGGGATCGAGAATCGAATCAATATTCATCGGTTCCAAATTTTGAGAACCGAATTGGTAAACGTGAGAACCACATAGAATCGGCTAGTTCTATCTGGTTCGAATGGTTCCTAATTTGATCCGATTCTTTTGCTCACCCCTAGTGCAAAGTATTAGTGCCATCTATGAAGTTATACATGATCGTCTACCAAGTTTAAGAGGGAAAGTGGACCAGGTGTAAATGATTGATTTTAATTTATGATCAATGCCACGAAAAACCCCCCAAAATGTTACACTTGTGAGAGATTTACGTCTAATTAATTTTTCAACCACTAAAAACTCAAAACTAGTACAAATGTGATAGATTTTACCCCTTACTTAATTTTTTACCACTAAAAATCACAAACCGATACACTTGCGATAAATTTACCCTCCATGAGTTTCCGTTAAATGAGGTTATTACCACAAAAAACTTTAAACTGGTACACCCGTGTCGTGACAAATGGAGGATAAAAGTCTCAAACTGGTACACCAGTCAAATATCACGTGTCATCCAACTTAGTAATTTAACGGTAAAAATCATCATATGGTAAATTTTTTCATAGTTGTACGAATTTAGGGTTTTTCTGATTAAAAAAAACTAATTTGTAATAAATTTATCACAGCAAATTTTTTCACGATATTAACGCTTTAATTTAAGAGCAAATCAAGAATTGTCGGTTAGCACATCATACAATTAAATTAACCTCCGGTCAACAATCTAACCAGTGTGATTTTTTTAGTGAACAAGAGCTAAGTACATTAGAAGTGCCAAATTTTTGTAAAACGCTCACTTTGATATCAAAAGCATCTATCGAATCACTTAAATGTCACTTTCAAAAGAAAACGATCTAACCCTAATTTGGATGGCCGAAAATCTAAGACAACCATATTTTCTTAATTTTTTCGATCGACGTGACTCGCCAACGTGCCCAACCAGCATATATTTCCCTAAACCACGTCACCTACATGTTTTTCCCCAAATTTAAAACCCTAATTTTGATCGTAAGTTTGAAATCTTCATTTGAATTATCCCAAATCTACAGCCACACTCTTCCCCTCCAAAACGCACTCATCATTTCACTCATGTTTTTGCTTTCTGGGGTTCTACAGTGCTGGGGCTATGGAGCGTCTTCAAGCTATATAGCACAGACACATGGGTTTAGCCTCTGTGTCGATGTCCGACACGTGTCGGACTCGGACACGCATCCGACATTTTAGGACACACGTCCAGCACGTGGTCACGCGATCAACGCTCACGTGTCCAAATTGACACGCGAGTCGATCTAAAGCGACACTTGAAAGGGCTCAACTAGAATGGTGGGCATTTTCACTAAAAACTAAATTTTAATTACATATCAACTTAGCCAAAAAGTCAAGAAAAATAAGCATCCATGTCCATTTATTAGCATTTTAAAAAGTCATCCCACTTATTATCCTCGTTAGGTAACTAATGTGAGACTGCTTTGTTCAAAAGGTAAGTCTTAAAGTGTCATCTTTAGTTCTTTAAAAAGACTTCATGCTTATCTCTCTCTCTCTCCCTCATTATCAATGTGGAATCAATTATATGCTTATGATTCAAAGTGTAAATGATGACAAAGCCAATAAATTGTTGCTTTCATCGATTTCCAGCACATGAACTTTATTGAACATGAAAAAAATAGTCACTTTGCCGACTCATATTGAAGAAAAAGGGGAAACCGATTTTATTTGCTTATTATATTGTCTATGTTAACTCACTTTCTTATCATACAAATGCATATGACATTTGTTTTGGCTTTATCTATTTTTTAAGATTTAAAAATATATATTTAATACAACGTGTCCTCGACGTGTCGAATTTTTCTATTTTTGAGAAATGATATATCGGCATGTCGTGTCGTGTCATGTCCGCGTGTCATTATCGGTGTCGGTGCTACTTAGCTTTCAAGTGGATCAGCCTCTCGTGTGCTTCATGGGCTAAATCGCCGCGTCCGACTCCAGGGTTGCTGGCGTGGCGAAGCACATGGGGCTAAGTTTGAGCCTCACCAACGACACCGTTGTCACGGGTGGTGATAATTGAATGAGGCACATGGCGGGGAAGAAGGGAGACTATATATTTTATTATAAAGTTACGTAATATTTACTTTTTGAATTTATTGTCGAGGCACTTAAGTCATCAATTTTATTTTTTTTCGTTTTGTCACTCAACTAAGCGGATGAAAAAAAATAACGCAGAGCAAACATCCTTAGATTCCGACCAAAAAAAAAATCCTTAGATTGTTGGATATTTATTTTTCTTTTCAAAGCAAAGAAATAGGCAAATCAGCCTAGTAGGCAAGGACTTTTGTTTTTAAGTTTAATTCTCTAAAAAATCTAGGAATTTTAATTTTGAAATTTGCCCATTAAAAAAATCATCAACTTTCAGACTCGTCGTTAACTCAATCCGGTGACTCGCCTTCCACCACCACGTCACCGCCGTCCGAGTCCTCCTCCGTCCATCACGACCTCCCGGCCTTCCAACCACTGCCCCATCCTCACTTCCGCTCTCAACCGCCGATGATCTCTGTTTTCCCCAATCCCTCGCCCACAGATCTCCACCACTAAAGTCTCTGCTCTAGGCCGATGGCACATCGCCTCCGATCTCCACCAGCCCGGTCGCGGCTCGTCTTTGCCGCCGTCGAGCTCGGGCTCGGCCGGCGAACTTGAGCGTCAGATTTTTTATCTAAGCTCGAGCGAGCCCTAGATTCGACATCTTGAGTTCAGCTCGACCTTGGAACTGGATTGATTCGTGGTCACCCAGGGCCGTCGTCAATCGCTAGTGGACGAGTTCTTGCAGCAGGGATTTGTTGGAAGAGAGACATGGGGGTTGGGGCGGTCGGGAGCGTGACGGGGACTGCTGCGAGTCGTCCTCGCTTGGAGGGGAGCTGTTGGTGTTGGAAATTGTTGGGCCACCGGCGACGTCCTGGCGCTCGGACGGAGGCGGCGCTGCGTCGGCGGAGCGGAGCGGGGCAGGGCGGGGTAAGCGACGGCAAACGACGACAAGTACGGTGGTGGTGGTGGTGGTGATAGGTGATAGGCTTGCACAAACTTCCCCAAGTCCCCAAAATGGATAGCTCTGTGTTCTCTGCTACGCGGGGGGAGAGTGACGGATGCGATGGGCCTAAACACGGCGGAAGGTCGCTGGATCTTCGACGGTGGCTGGGTTGCGTAGCCGTCACCCATTCATCACCTCCGACTTCATCTCTTCGACCACCGGTATGCCACTCTCTTACACATGTATTTCTTTTTCTGTTTTCATTTTGTTTTATTTCTGTATTTAAGTCTGTTAGGACTCATTGTACAGTCAAAAAAAAAAAAACAAGAGATTTATCTTGATTCACAATCCGTATTTTCCAATAGATGGGAGCATGAACCGTAGATTTATTGCTGGCCCGAAATTGCCACATTAGAGCAGCCATTTTGAACGGAATTTAACGAGCTCAAATTTGAGATTTAGTAGAAAACTATTGTTTAGGCTAAAAAACAAGTTGGTGTCAGAATCGAAATTCAACCTTAAATGGGTGATTTTTTTGGGGAACAGACTCGGTTTTTAACGTCAGGATCAACAAGAAAACTGCCGTGGCACCAGGGTGGTCCAGGGGCGGGGGTTTAAATGAAAGATGCCCAAACAAAAGTTTGTCCTCCTCTCGTCTTTCCTCACCTCATTCTGTGCTTCCCAAGCTGTCTTTTGTTATCTTCTTCCAAGAATGACAGAACCGGAGCTTTCAACCCTCTCTTCCTCTTCTTCACTCCTCCACATCTGAGTCTCTGTATCCACAGAATGGCTTCCCTGCAGGAATTGCTGGCAGAAGAAGGATTCGAGGACGAACAGCTGTTGTCGGCCGTCCCAGTGAAGTTCCTGGATATGACACGAAGCAATGAGCTGAAGCAATCGCCTTTGCACTTCTGCCACGATCGGGAAAGCCTCAAGTTTGCAGAGCAGAAACCCATCAGGCCCAATAGGCGGAGGAATAGTTTGTCGGCTTCGGTCTCCGAAAGGGCCGCTTCCATGTCAGAGAGATTGAATGCTAATAAGTCACTGGTGTCAGAGATAAGAGATGAGCCTGCCATCGATATGGTGGCTATCAAAGCAGTGATCTCCATACTAAGTGGCTATGCCGGTCGGTACGTTAATGATGAGAGCTTCAGGATCAGCATCCGCGAGAAACGTGGTTCTTGCTTGGCCTGGAAGAAAAGTAATGCCGATGATGAGATCCTAAGGAGCATCGAAATGGGCATCGATGGCATCGAGAAGTTGGTGGATGTTCCAGGTATAAAAAGAAAGGAGCTGAGGATGAAGTCCCTGAGAAACTCCATTAGGCTTCTGAATGTTGTCGCATCTTTGAATTTGGAGAAATCAAGGACCGGTTCCACTTGTGGGATACCCAATTCATATCTCTCAGCATGCGCTCAGTTGTACCTCTCCATTAGCTACAAGCTAGAGAAGAATGATAGAATCTCAGCTAGGCACTTGCTTCAGGTTTTCTGCGATTCGCCATTTCTTGCTAGGACTCACTTGCTTCCCGACCTATGGGAGCATCTCTTCCTTCCTCACCTTCTTCACCTCAAGGTTTGGTACACGAGGGAAGTCGAATTCCTCTCAAGCTCGGACGATGTTGAGGGCGAGAGGAAATTGAAAAGCTTAAGCAAGTTGTACAATGACCAACTGGATATGGGCACTGCTCGGTTTGCGCTTTATTACAAACAGTGGCTTAGAGTTGGGGTTGAGGCTCCTTCAGTTCCAGATGTGCCTTTGCCATTAAAACCTAGCCATGAATTTTCAAGGAACATGAAACCACAAAGAACACATAGCCACAGATCATCTCGAAGGCAATCGCTGGATTCATATACTACACATTCCTCAATTAGTGGAGATCTGTAAGTGTATGAAACTCATGCCCAGTAATTTTTCACTCCAACACTTTTAGGTGATTAAGACATGCTGTCTGTCTAATACTCTATGTGGTCTTCTATGTCACTCAAGATACCAAGCAGTGTTTGGCCCCCGACTGGATGAACGATCTATGGACCTCGAGCTTGGAAGTAGAAGATTTGGTTCGGTTGATGAAGGGAATCCCCGTACTAGTGAAGAAAACTGTAGTAGCACCAGAATCATTCATGTATGTTAAATATCAGCCTCGAATTTTGTGCCCTGTGTGTAAACTTTCTTTACGAGTGTCAGTTCTGTAATATATTCAATTGCCTCAATGCAGAACGAGACTCTTCGAATATCATCAAGAAAATATTGCGAGAATCAGAAAGTTGATCTGTGGCCTAAGACGCAGAAATCAAACTACTTCTCATTGTTTAACTGCAAAAGTGTGCCTATCCGGTGCCTGGTTAGTGGAAACAGCATCTCCAGCAACAGCCAGAATAAACTGGAAGAAATTGATCCTCAAATCTCAGATGATCTAGGTAAAGCCATCTCCCGTTTATGTTGCTCCGATATTCTAAGCGAATGTGAAACTGCTGTCCATGTAATAACAAAAGCCTGGTTGAGCTCGCATGGTGATCACACCATTGAAGCATCGATATCGAAAGCTCCGGTCATTGAAGGGATGCTTGAGGTTTTATTTGCATCACAAGATGACGAAGTTCTTGAGCTAGTGATCTCACTATTAGCAGAAATAGTGGTGCGAAATGGGAGTACCGGCCAGATAGTTTTGAGCTCTGACCCACAGCTCGAGATCTTCATAGGGCTTTTGAAACGTTCGAGTGTATTCCTAAAAGCTGCCATTCTGCTTTATCACTTGAAACCGAAGGCAAAGCAGATGATATCCACCGAGTGGGTCCTGCTCATCCTCCGAGTCCTTGAGTTTGGCGATCAACTGCAGACCCTTCTCACCGTTCGCTGTGCTCCTAAAGTAGCTGCCTTCTACATGCTAAACCAACTTGTTTTCGGTTTTGACGAGGACAAAAACTTGGAAAATGCTAGAGATGTAGTCTCACTTGGGGGATTGAATCTTCTTATAAAGCTGATCGATGTAGGAGAATTTCATGAGAGGATAAATGCTGCAGTTCTCACATCATGTTGCATCCAAGCTGATGGGACATGTCGAAATTATGTCGCTCAAAATATAAACAAGGCTTCTCTGCTCGAACTGATTGTACTTGAATACCAAACGAAATCTACACGCGCTTTGAATCTACTTATTGAGTTTCTTTGCCTTAGCAGGTACATTTTTTTTCTTGTCTCTACAAACATGGTATTTTAGCTATATTTGCAAGACCAGATTAATAGCCTCAGCCATGTTATTATAACAGAAGGTCACAGATAAACAAGTTCCTGGATGGAGTAAAAAGTGGATGGGGCGGACTGAATGCTATGCACCTCTTGCTGATCTACCTCCAGAAAGCTTCACCGGAAAAACGCCCGCTGTTTGCCACTATTATACTGCAGCTTGATCTTCTGGTAATTTTGATTCTATTTATAAATACTAGAAAAAATCTAATTGCTGAGCTTTTTTATTTTCTGTCGAAATCCCGATTCAAGATCCTAGAACAACCTCCGTAAGGAACTGCAGTTTCTTGCAGGGAGACTCTGGAATGTGCAGTTTATACAGAGAAGAAGCACTCGAGGCAATCATTGCAGCTTTGGATTGTCAATTAGTCAGTGAAAATATCCAAGAACAAGTGTCGAGAAGTCTCCTGATGCTCGGAGGCCATTTTCTTTTGACAGGAGAGCCGGTGACTGAGCAATGGGTTCTGCAGAAGTTGGGTTTTCCAGAAGATCCGGACATGGCACTCCACACCAAAGATACAGCTCTCGTTACAAAAATGCCCAGGGTAAGTGTATTATTCAAATTCATCCCCAAAGTAGATTATTTAAGATGTTTCCAGGGAAAGGGAGCCCAAGGAAAGGGATTTTTATTTTGTCTTGCAAGGGAACTTCATTTTGAAGTGGAATTATATAGTCAGAACTGGTCTGCCTAGGGCAAAATTCCTCGATAGTGAATTACATTAGCATAAAGGTTGGTGGTATACTCGGTTAAGCCTTCAATAGCCATAAGAATTGCATAACATCACTGCTGTACATGAATCCTCGGACACATTGAGAATTCTGAAGCTAATATGGCATTAACAAGTTGATAATTCCACAACACATTATTCAGCTGCTTGTCGTTGGAAGTTGCAACAAGCCTTGTGAATTCCGTCTTCTTTCAAACTAGCAACTCTAACGAATAAAATGTACTTCTTGTCTCTCTTTTTGTGGAAAAGTAAGTTGCGCTCTGACTATAACCCAGAACATTTCTATTTGGCTAATCAATGCTGCAATTTTTAGGACGAAGAGGAAGAGGAAACCGAGAACTGGCTAAGGAAAACAGCTCTCGTCTTGCTCAGGTACGGCAGAATGAGGTTCTTGACTGCCCTTTCGGGTGCAATCGAAAATGGTATCCCTGTATTGGTGCGAGCTGGTGTCGTCACTGTGTCATGGCTGAGTGGATTTCTCCATTTGGTCGAAGACGGAGGTCTACGGTTGGAGGCATGCTCAATTTTAATGCCACAGATGCTAAAGTCATTGAACTTTGATAGAGCCCTGGAGGAGAGAGTCTTGGCATCATCCTCGCTTCTAAATCTCGTCAAGGCTTCAGGTACTTGTCCCCTATCTAACTGTCGCAGAAATACATCTTTTCCATCCGGGATGACAAAAGTGAATGATTCTGGTACCATCTAATTCTTCAGATTTATCGTGCCCGTTTGGTGATGAGTCTTTAGTAACTCATTCCTTCAGATTAAAGCATTACAGAATGCCAGCACCTGTGTTTTTAGCTAAATTTAATGAGCAGCGCGTGCCATACCAAATATCTACAGTTTGTTCCCGCTTAAATCTCTATTAATCCATTTCTCTCGTCAGGTTGTTTATCGACACTCTCTGTGCTGAGTGAGGAATCGGTGAGCCTTCTGCGCAACCTCTCCCTAGTAACATGGACAGCCGACGAGCTCTTGTCCTTCATCACCACCCACTCAAGGCACCCAAGTGGCCTGTGAGCTTGAATTGCTGAATATGAGAAATGAGGTTGTACACATGCAGAATTGGCAATCAAATTTCATTCGGTGGACTGGCTTTGTAATGTTTTCATCAGTTCCTCTTCTCTAATGTCCTCTGTAACCGAGCTCTGTAGTTATTCCGATATTATTCAGTGAAACCGCGATATGATTAAGGCGATGGACACAGCCGGTTTCGCAACAAAGTAGTCGTCATATTATGTACTGTTCTTTCACGTGAACTCTATCCAAGGTACCACACAAACTACAATGTTTGCAGAAATTCCAACGATAATCGTCTAGTTAACAGTTAACACACGACCAGTTACGGCTTACTCACAATCATACCAAACAGGCTTTGCACTAAACTAGAACTGCCAATCCTAGTCTTGGAATGGACAAGCTTGGATGACAACGTGGAATTGCCAAATGATTAAAACGAAAACCTGACCGGTGGTGGTCACATGAGATTTCCTTCCTCTCTTACCGCACGATCAAACCAGTGGTAGGCTGCAATCCTGATTCCTACGTGGTGGTCGATCACCACCACCTGGAGGTAGGCGGTCACACCTACTACTGAGTAGACGGGGACTACGCGGTCCCCCGGTCATGACAGTTCGGGGGCAGTCGATTGCTTCAAATCAGGCTCACCCGTGCTCAAGTTAGTTCAGATCTAATTCCGTGGGTCGAGTTCGTTTGAGATCCATCGGCGGTGATCCACCGCCACATTGGCGAGTACTGGTGCCTGGTGGTGGTTGCCGATGACGCATCGACCACGTCATGGTGGTTGCCAATGACAAGGGTAACCTTCGTCGCCACAAAACAAGGACGTTGTCGCAGGCTGGCATCTGGTGACCCATATCACTAGCCCTTTTTTTTTGTATTTTGAAAATTTTCGAAGTCACTTGTACCATAAAGTATGTTTTTGTCCGATGTCATATCCTGTAGGACTCCAAAGAGATGATTGGCCACAAAGAGACACGGGGGAATTTTTGTATTCACCTTGTCCTGTCTTAAGTTTTGTCAGGACTGCCTGTTTGAACCAAAAAATGATCAGGTCATCAAACACGTGATTAAAGCAACAAATTTTGCTTATTGAAATGATTGCGATCGTGGGACAGTTAACATATGCATTTGCAGAGGGACATCCACTTGAAAACAAGATCATGGCATCATGGGAACCTGCGCACTATACATTTATTTCCCCGGATTCGTTGCTGTGACTTGAATTTCGGTGTCTATGTTTATTTGGTTGCGTCCTCGATCAGATTCCGACGCCATACTTTAGTTTTTTTGAGCTTTGTCGTCGATTAAATTCTGAGATAGCTTCAAGACTCGAGCCTTGTCGTCAATTAGATTCCGGCTCGGTTTGTGGTTGTGCTTAAATTCTAATCGATGATTTATCTAGTACTTGCCATATTTCACGTCCAGAGTCGCCATAGGACATGTTTCCCTTTAAGCAAAAGCCGAAGAACGGCTTTTCGAGATAATTATGTCTGATGTTTCAGATCCATCTCTAAATCTCTACGCCAATAACATAAGAGACTTCACCCAAATGTTTGGCTATTTTTTGAGTTTTTAATGTGTTTTTAATTCCTATGTCTTTAGTATTTGTCTAGCTCTCATGAATGTTTGGCTATTTTTCTTCTTTAGTTCGTTTATAAATAAAGGCGAATCCTCAAATGCAATAGGCAGACTAGGAATATTGATGAATATATGAGATTTTTCTGTGTGAGCGGATTTCTATCTCATTTCTTTATCCTTGGAGGCTGGGTTCTTCCCTATGACGAACTAAGTGTTGGGGCTAACAATACAACTTAGAGGAAGTGGATAGTTGTTTTGAAGCTTCTGTAGAAACCATCAAATAAAACTTGAAAATCGGGTGCAGCAGATATCAGAAACATATGGTAGTGCTAGTGTGCGACGTTAGCGTGAGTTTGAGAAGTCTTCTTCACGTTGCCGCTCGTCTTCCTTGGTGGCATCACCACCTTTGCGCAGTTGCGAAGAAATGACATGACATCGTAGACGAGATGAAATAAAGAGAGCGTCAAAAGGAGAAACACGCGATTCTAGTTGACCTGGATGTCAGGTAATCGTGGAGGAATGATGAGTCACTCATTGGAGAGTTCTGTCTCTGGTTTGCTGCCGAGTTCAACAAGAGTGCTAAAGACTAGGATGTTCACAAATCAAAAAGATCCCCCACAGGGACTGAACTGATGGTATCCCCTACCTTTGACATGATGAGATCTCGGACGGCCCGGATTGATCCACAACCATCATGTCACTCCTAACATTGATTGGTAGGATTATGTTATTGAGAAATGACTATGTGGACGTTGTCCTTAATCAATTGTGAGATTAAGTTCTGAGCCAAAAAAAAAAAAAAGATAATCAAGTATTTTTGTGGGTCCACTGCTTCAATAATTTGCGTCTCACGATGCTTTGTTACTCTCTCAGTCACCCAAAGACTGTTATGCTAGCAAAGCCCTATGCTATGTGACGATCCCAACATGGGAAATTGACGATAAATAGGCTACTACTATATATGTGTCGGGAGATACAGGCCAATCATGGACTCTTGCATGTCGGGAGGACACCGGTAGGCATCGAGTCCACTAGAGAGGGTTAGGGAATGACCGAACCATCTCTAAAGACCCCTCCTTCAAGTCCCCTAATTAGCTCAATGCATTTCAAACGTGGAAGAGTAACCAAGGTTGCTGCCACTTATCCTCAAGTCATTATTCTTGCATGGAGCAATGCCCACATGAAATAAACATGCAACAAATTCCCGATAATGGCATATGTTAGTAAAACTAATATTAAGTATTATATTTGCTTTTCTCAAATATGAAAGGACAAGATTACACATCTATAAACATAACTTTTTGCATTGTAACAAAAAGGCTTTTACCTCTTCGGGAATTCACTAGACTTTACCTATTCTTCTTGTTTCCACTTCTCTCTTTTCTTTGGTTTCTTTCTATAAATCTCGATTTTTCCTTTTTCTTAGCCCATCAACGAAAGCTGTTTTTAAAAAACCCCTGTCATGTTTAGAAAACTGGAGAAAGTGGAGTCAATGCATACATTAATAATAATAATAATAAAGTGCACTAAAAATCCTAAAACTTGTTTGAATGTGTAATTAGTCCTAAAACTTTCAAAAACGCAATTAAATCCTAAAAATCTTCAAATTGATTCAATCAAGCCCTTTAGTCTACTCTGACCCTCGCCTGATTTTTATTTTTATTTTAGCTTTTTCTTTTTTAATTTAGCTTATTTTTTAAAATCTAAGGTAAACAAGATTTGGAAAAATTATATTTGGGCCCAAAAGATGTTATTTAGCATTATGATTTTCCTGTTTTAGCCACATAAGGGCAACATGTGAAAGAGAAAGTAACCAAAAAAAAAAGTTACCTCATTATTTTTCGTTAGCCAAGTTAGACAAAGTTAACGAATGACTTGATTGCTCTAATTTGATAAGTTTTATAAATTGATTATCTTTTTAAAATTTTTAGATTTAATAGCACTTTCGTGATAAGCTTTAAGATTTTCATTGCACTTATCCAATAATAAACGATTTTATTCTTCTTTTAAACTTATTGTGTGTGTTTTTTTTTTCGAGGTAAAGAAAACTAATTGTGTGTTTGTTCCATGAATGATTTAAAAAATATTTTTTAAAAATGATTGCTGATATCGCCTACCAAAATAAATGAACGGAAAAAAAAAAAACATTCATCGTTTACGAAAATATTTAGACATAAATTGTCATCGATAGTGAGAACATTTTCCAATATAAGCTATTATTTCCAAATGAATATTTTGTAAAGTATTTACTCTCCGCGAAACAAATGGCCCCTTAAATTTTGTGCATATTGACAATGGCATCACGTGGATAATGTCCGTATGTAGTGGACCAGTGAAACCACAAGTTGCTTTTGCAGTTTCAAATGAAACCACGTGGCGAGTGGTGAACATGATGATGCCTAGCACCGTGAAATTTAAATTCCTTCAAATCCCGGAATCCAAGCAACAAACAACTAAAACCAATCCAACAACCCTTGGGGGTCAAAATATATGTATCTATGTAGAGACAGACAGTTTATAGAAAGATGGGCAGTGCACTAACTGATGTTATGAATAACAACAGAGAAAATCAAGCACAGCTTTGCACATATATGCCACGTCCTTCTCCTTCTCCTTCTCTTTCCTATTAAAGTAGCAAGTATCAATGTATGAACCGCCACAATCTCAACAAACTCAAAAGCGTTCTAACGTTGATTAGCAGCAAAACCTTGGTGAACCTTCATGACCAATTTCTGGAAGTCAACTTTGAGATGGTCAGATCTGCACCTCCAAAGCCGTCCATAACTGCCTTAGCTGATGGAAACTCTGCTCTGGAAGTCGAACTGTGAGGAGGGAAAGACAACAAAAAATCAGGGCTCGCAAAGTGCCTAAGACAGCTTCTTTTGAGAACTCAAAACAAGGTGGGTTTTGTCAAAATATATGTCCTCCTCTGCGAGTGTGCCCGAGCATTCATTAGAGAAAACATCTAGCAAGGGACTTGAAATCGAAGAAGCAAGGACTCTTTTTTCCATATCAAACTGAAATACTGACCGGTTGATGGAAGTAACCAAACATCAGTATTGCACAGCTATTCGCATCATCAACCTAGTCCTACTGGCCCCTTGATTCCTTTGGTTTTCAAGCATCCGCCACTACACTTCCACAGTAGATAGACAGCTTATCTATGGTGTCTTATGTCCTCCCTAAGTGCCAAAATTCTTTTCTTACAGTCCAAATTTCCCAGTAAGAAGTAAATGACATCTGAAGGAATTGACACAGATGAAGGCTCAATGCAGCCTAGGAGAACAGTGAAAACAAACTGCCATAAGTCTTATATTTGCAGCCCCGGACATGCCTTTTTAGCGTTCAGAATCAACTACTCTCTAAAATGTTCTTAGAGTGCCCGTATCTCTAAAGTCTCGCACTAAATTATTTCTAATTCACCACCATTAGTTTGTGGCAGAAAAAGGTTTTTCCTTTGATGGCCATTGTTCCAGAAGAAGCCAATGATCAGTAGGGAATCATTGTTAACATAGCCCACGATATTTAGTTCATCTGTCTACACTAAAAATAAATCTAGCAAGATCGAAGTTGGCAAAGCTATCAACTTACAAAGGGAAAGATAGACATAAAAAGTCAAGCCTTTTAGGGGTGCAATTGAGAGCGAGAGGGAGAGGTGTATCTGCGGTGCGTCAAATGGAGTTAAGTGCGAGTTGAAACAAGCCAATGAGACTCCTGAGTTTGTGTGCCAATTAGGCACTCTGAGGGCATGCATATACAAGAGAGGAGAGAAGAATGATATGTTGGAGTAAGGGTGTGCACTTAATATTGATGTATTAACAATGCGCCCACCATTCTTTTAATTAGACAATAAGGACAAGGTGTTCCAAACTTTATGGTATCAACTGGAGGACATAACTGGTAAGGACAAAACACATTAGGAAAAGAAAGGGAAAATTGCAAGCTGCTTCTAAAGAGAATTGCCACAATTTCCTTATGAGTCAAATAATAGAAAGACTACTCAGTCACTTAAACTCCCATCAGAATTCAGAACTTAAGCCTTCGTCATGAAGTTTGCATTTGCAGTGTGGCAAAGTCAAAATTTAGTACGGTTTTCAGGCATATTATACACTAATTCTCACTGTAATTAGAAATGTATTCAAACAAACATTTAAATTTAAAAGAATTCTAGGGTTTAGTAAAACAATAATGTTCATTAAGAAGAAAACAACTGATGAGAAAGTGACAGGAAAGGCCTATTTATACCCCAGACATAACAAGATCTCAACCTTGGATTAGACATAAAATTTCCATTCTCAGCCTCCGAGCCATTAAGTGTCAGATGCCTATCGGATTACTAGCTATAATATAACAGCATATAAGAAAAGACTTAGGTAAAGAAGAGACAGTAACTCTTAAATAAAACTATGCTCGTGCATCAGATACACAATGTAGCAAGTGCATCAGCAGTAATTCCATTGGTATACACATTGATGTGCATATAAGAAATCTGACAAACGGGAGGTGATTACCTGCTCCGTACAACAACACATGGCATCCCGATTCTCTCAGCTGCAGCCACGCCAGATTTGCTTCCTGCTATAAGGATACATCTGCAGACAGGAACCCCCGCAAATTCGGCACCAGCACGCAATGCAACTACAATCTTCTCTAAGCTGAATCCCAAAGGTGCCACGAAATTAAAAAAACAGAAAACCACTGGTCCACACCAATCATTTTGACTCAGTGAAAAATTCCACAGCACTTCAAGTAACTTGATATTTCCCGAGCTTCCTACATTTGAAGTTTCCTAGCATAGTTCTGTGAAAACTCAGCAATCATGAATGAATCCCTCAACGACTTCACATAAATAAAAGCATATAATAGCAAAGGGTAGGGCCAAAACACACTGATCAAACTTAGATTCTTGCCAGGATGCAGATAAATCACAAACTGATGGAATACTACTAATTTGGAAACATTTATGCACTTTCTTCACAGATTGAAGTAACTTAAAAATTGTACTGCTGCAAATGAGAAAGATATCTCCACATTTTGAGTCACAGGAAAGCTAAGAAATTTGACCATCTATCGCTATTCATTGGGAAATCCGAGCTCGGAAGAAAAAAAAGGCGTCCACCATTTTACCTTTCAGATGAGGTGGTATCAATCTCTACACTCAATTTTAGCATGGAAGCAACCTCCTCTGCTACTCTTTGTTTCTCTGCAGAAGCTGGTCCGAGAAAAGGAGTCTTTTAGCACCCAGGCTTCTTAACTCTAAGGTTCCGTATGTCTCGCGGAAAATGAATGATTTGGAAAATATTTTCCTGAAAATGATTACTTGTATTTCTTAAAAAAAATGAATGGACGAAATATATTTTCATTGTCCACGAAAATGATTTGATATATATTGTCGTCAGTAATGCATATTTCATTGATTAATTATTTTAAGCAATGCAAGCAATAACTTTTGGGAAAATATTTGTCAAAATAATTCATTTTCCACGAAACAAACGGAGTCTAAGATAACTAGTAGAACATGGTGAAAACTAATATCTAAGAGAGCAGTAAATTTTCTTTCTCAGAGATTTTTTTTTTTTTTTTACGATAATCCATATCATTCTAGAGATTAAGAACTTGTTCACGAAGAAGATATTTTATTCTCATTGCATGGCGTAATCCTCCCTTTTTATAGGGTTGTCAGTACTTATCAACACTCCTAAACAACTGTTAACGACAGCAAACTACTACTAAAGAGACCATCATTACCCAAAAGCATTCAAATGCTTCATATATATTAAGACTCCAATATATAGCCGTTCCAAACTCCTGCAAAAGAAATTCCAAAATGGCAATCTTTACACTTACATCATGCCAACAGATTAATGAAAAGGATGTCCCGAATTACATTTACTATACTAGTCCGCATCAATGTAGAAGTTGAGAGGAGAAGGAAAAGACCAAAGTGGATAAAGCTTCCCTCGCACTCAAGTAAATGGCAATACGCGCGGAATTGGAGGGTGCACGGACATTTTGTCCATGGTTGGTAATATATCATAAGAGAAAATCAAAATAGTGTAGGTGAAAATGAGGATGCTAGCATTTTTTGTCAGGTTAACTTTTTAGTAAAGTTAACAACAAAGTTGCAAGTTTACCAATGTCAAAGTCAATAGAAATTTATCAACTCTTTCAAAATTTACCAGCTGCATCTATGTTTGCACAGTAAAATTAGTAACTTAAATTCGAATTTAGCTCACTGTGGCCAGTTCCCAACTAGTGTAAGAGTTAACAAATATCTTATTGAGTAAATTAGTAATCTTCATTTGAGTAGGTTAATAGCATTTAGGAATCATCAATTTGAGTGTGAAAGCCAATAGATTAACCTACTCAAATGGGACTGGTAGTTTACTCAATGATTCAATATGATCATTTTCCTCCGTCGTCGGTGTTGTACGTGAAAATAAAGCTCTACATTAGTTGAACGTTTGTTGACCTTACATGCATAATCTAAGGACAAAAAACAAGAATGGGTAGAATTTAAGGAGGAAATAACATGAAATGTCTGAAAATCAACAACCGTCTAGAACAGAGGAAATAAAATGTTGCAAACTAACATTTAGGTGGCAAGTCTACCTGCCTTGGCCACTTCCTTAGCCAGCACCTCATCCAACCCTGAAGACACTCCTTTGCCAAGCACTAGTTGCCCATAGAAACTCTGTTCAGCCTCTGCAGGGCCTAAAATCTTCACTCTGGAAATCCTTTCTTGACCAAGCTTTTCAGCAACTGACCTAAAATTTTTTGTACCAAAAGAATTGAAAGGATCCTTACAAACAGGAATGAGTCATTGATCAAGTGATAAAGCCTGCTACTTAAGCTAAAACAGAATATGACAGAGTGACTAATCGATATTGCATTTTTAATTAGATGGACTTTCCACATGGAAGATATGATATTTCTTTATCTTTATCTAAATCACAATGCGATTGTTGGAGTATAGATCATTTCCATCAGCCAACAATTGTAAATCTTGCACAAGATTATGTTCAGACCTGAGAAAACATGTGGCAATAAACATCACCAAAGAAAATGAATTTCTCATTAGGAAGTACAATGACAATGAATACACTAGTACAAAAAACAAAATATCTGAAAAGCATACAAGAAAGATCAAAATCTTCCACAATCTAAGAAAGCATGATTCCTTGGACATGAATAAGAAAACAAAGGTTGACAGCATTCATGACGTAATCATTCCTGTCACACAACTTTTTTTTTTTTGTTTAAAGAGCTTTGGTAGACTAAAAAACTTGCTGAAACCTTCCGAAAAACTCATTTAGAAGCAGCATCTCACTTCTACTGGTAAAAGATTAAAAAAAAAATCAGCAAATCAACACTAAAGTTTCTAATGGCAATTTGATGATTTTTACAATCATATATGGAACCACACAAAAATCATCAAAGGAAGACTGAAAAATTCTAATTTTTCACATTAAATGGAAGTGAAATTACGACACAGGAAGTCCTTCGATTTTTTTCTCAATGTTAAATGTGGTCTCTGGATTTTTTTTTTTTCCAATCCAGTCCTTAAACTTTTGAAAATTGGCTCCAGTTTGTCCTTCTATTAAAATTCCAGATCGCGTTAGCTGACGAGGACGATGATGCCATTAATCTGCACAAGCTAGCATCCACAGTTTGATGTTTCATCCATGTCCACTCCTCTCTCTCCACCAAAAAAAATAAAAAATAACACCAGCAAACCCCATGACCGCCGGTGCTGCCACCAACACCAAACTCACCTCCGAAGCCGCCAAACTCGGCGCTGCCACTGCTGCCGCCACAACCAGACTCAGCCGCCGCTGCCGCCACTAGGACCTAAAGTCGGCCACTATCCATACGAGCAATTAACACAACCTGTCCTAATTACCTCCATTGAAGAAGCAGATTTTGGAGAAAGAAAAAGAGCTCTACAAACAATGAAGAGGGAACAGCCATGTTGAATAACTCTTAGTTGCCCTCAAAACACAAATTCTAGCTAAGAAATCCATACTCATTCACTTGTAAGTTCTTTACGGTTTTAAAGCCGAAGCATTTCGTGGATTGGGCAATTGTGGCTAAACTTCCTTGCTCTAAGGTCCAGTTAATAGTTGCTACAGCTGTGAAGCTGTCAAAGATACTGGAGATCGTGTCTATCTCCTATTTAGTGAAATTGTCGAGCTCAAAGTTGCTTTTCACCTGAGAGAGGCAACAAGGGTGGTGATTACAGAGAGAGTACCGATCCAGAGCTTATATTGATTATGAGAGAGAGGGTGGTGCAGCGGCATAACTTCAACGAATAACACAGAGGTGTAAGGTCTGCATCGGTGGAGGAAGAAGAAAAAGAAAAACAACCATACAAAAAGAAAAAAGGCAGAGTTTTAAAAAAAGGTGACGTGGCATCCACATCCATTATTTTGGTCCAATCACTGCTGAGTTGGCAGTCCATGTAAAAGAAAATACAAATGACGTTATGCCCAAACTAACAGAATAATTACGTTGAGCTGATTTTCAAAAGTTCAAGGACCACATTTAATAAAACAAAGTTCATGGACCACATTGAAAAAAAAATTGTTCAAAGACCACATTGAACAATGAGAAAAAGTTCATGGACTTGCTAAGTCATTACCCCAATTCATGTCGAGAGCTGTATTATGTGAGTTACACAAAGCAATGTCAGAATGCTAAAAAGGCCTAGATGATTTATACATGTCAAGAACTGTATTATGTACGTTACACAAAGCAATGTCAGAAAAGTAAAAAGGCCTAGATGATTTTACTGTAGATAAATAACTTCCTATCATAGTAAAGCACTACGATACTTGGTTAGGTTAAGCGCATATACCCACTTATACCGTAAGCAGTCCATGAACCAGCTATCTAGGTAAAGAAGCAACCGCTTAGTGCTCAAGGATGAACAATTGAACATGGAATGTAAATTTAACAACATTGCAACTCCGTAAAGTCTGGTCAAGAAAGTATACCTGGCAATTTTATCCCCGCTTTTACTGTATGCAGTCATGATGAGCACAGGTATACCTTCATCCAATGCATTATCAATAAAACTGCAAAATAAATTGGCAGAGGGCATAATTTTTAGGTAAAAGTAGAGAGCAATCATTTTGCAAAACATGTAATCTGCATAATAGTTTTCAGGAAGAACAATGAAATCCTTGAAATTTAGATCTGGGGTGAAGTCCTTACAAGTTCAAAGATAGAAAGATACTAAATGTATGCATGGATTTAGCTTTAGTCAGATGCATGTTAAGAAGCACACCCAAGTGCACTTGTGGAGCGAACGACAATGGGTTTGTTAGAAAGTCCAACCCAAAAGCTTAAACTATTAGGTGGAGGGAGACCACATGAATATAAAGAGCATACAGAACCCATTCACAAGCGATGTGGGACAACAACAGCTACTTCAACACCCCCTCTCACATGCAAGCCGGATCACGAGCGGCACGTGAAAATTGACTAATGGAGGGTGGGCCCACATAGGCGGAAAGAAATAACACTGGCTCTGATACCATGTTAGAAAGTCCAACCCAAAAGCTTAAGCTGTTAGAAAAAGGCGTGGCTTAATTTATATATTCTGACACTTCCCTTCATGCTTAGTCTAGTCTGGTCTTTTGCCTAGTACTAAGCGTGGACAAATTCAATAGAGAGGCAAATAGGGGCCTGGAAAGATTTGAACTTGGGACCTCCTGCTCTGATACCATGAAAGATTTTGTGGGATCACTGCCAACTGCTCTGATACTATGAAAGAAATAACACTGGCTTTGATACCATGCTAAAGTGTCCAACCCAAAAGCTTAAGCTCTTAGGTGGAGGGAGGCCACATGAATATAAATAGCATACATGACTCATTCACAAGCAATGTAAGACAACAACAACTACTTCAACAGGGTTCTTCGCAGCACAGTATCTTCAATGAATTTTTGCCCAAGAAGTTTGCATGTATGACATTATTTCCTTTAAATTTGCCTCTAAGGTTGTCTGTACAAAACAGAAGCTATCAATTTCCATGTTAAAGGGAAGATGTCCATCAAAACCTCCCATAAGGAGTTCCAACGACATGTCAAGCATGTTCTGAAGCCCACCTTCTATTGGCAGCTAGGAAGAGGAATTACGCCACTACATCAAAATGCTAAGAGGACGTCTACCCATGAGATCAGCGTAGGGATAGGTGCCAAGAAATACATATTTCTTTGTTACCTCCTCATCTGATGTCAAACAGACTACAATACTTACGAGTGATGGCATATAAACACATTTGCTTTTCAGCCAGAAAAAAAGGACGTAGAAGAAGTGGACCATTCATTAATGCACTAGGATCTTCTGGAATTAAGGATGCCACCAAAGAACAAGGACATCTTATGTCACATGACATGAATTGACATTGTTAGACTTGGGTACTAGGCCTTGATTTATTATGCATACTATTTGAACTTCAGCACAACTAACTTATCCTTTTTTCCTGTAAAAGGAAAGTAACAGTAATCGAGCGCCAACGTTTTGCAGGACATCCAGTTCCAGACTAGAGTGCTTTTCTGTACCGAATTCTAAACAATACGATAAGATATGAAGCACGTAAAGTAGACCAATACCTCAGTAGTTTATCACTCAGAAACAACTTAAGTCGCTGAACTAAATGGCCCTCCACAAACTTCGTAAATCTCCTACTCCACTTGTAAGGAAATTAGACCCAAAACTTAGGTCTTGTTTGATAAAACTATACAATAAATAGTCAAAATTCCAAAATTGACTTTTTAAGTGTTGATAACCTTAAGTGCTCAAGTATGGAAGAGAAAGTTGCGCGCTGATGGCTTAAAATTAAATATCAGAAAGTTGTGCCGACCCCAACTAGGTTGGGATAAAGGTGATCTTGATGTCGATGTCGATGTCATTTTTTTACCCTTGCCAAACATGCAATTACGGATACTGCTGGTAAATTTCAGTAATAATTAATAACATGGTTATGTCCTTTAAACCAAAGAATCAAGAGAGATCTAAGTAGTATTGATTAGATCTAAGTAGAATTGATTTTCTTTCTATAACTAAAAGTAACAGAAGCTTTTCACTTTCTACAACTACAAAATTCAAAGAGTTAGCAAAAGTAATATCTCTAATTGAAAGGCCAGTCCTGTCCATAGTGATACATTTAACAAGCTGTGAGAAAAATGGTATTTTGAAGACTGCGGTAAAACGACAAGTGATGAAAAAGAAGCTTTTCCTTGTCACACACATAAAAGAAATCATTTGCTCAGAAAAAGCAGATAATTTACTGGCATATTGTTGGATGGAAGAACTTACTCTTGTATTCCAGGTCGTAAAGGTAAATCTTTTGACATCATAAGTTCATCCATTGCATTTTTCTGCAGCAACCAACTACGATGATAAGTATCTTATAAGAAAGTTATCTAAGTGTAAGGAAGAGAAAAAAAAATCCCACCAATAACGTTATAAAATGAAGTATATTAGATGAAATATACAAGGGTGTGAAGCATAACAGACATAGACAGCCAAATCAGGTTCTGGTCCTGACAAAAATGTAGAGTGACAAGCAAACAACAATGGTTGCTCATGTCACAGTGAATTTCTACCGACGAATTTCACAGAAATGCAAGGCGTCCGAGGTTTTCACTAGCTTTTAGCATTCATCACAAAAATTTTGCATATTCTCAGTAAATGAGAATACTTGTCTTGCTTGAGATTTCTAGTAAGGGGACCCTGGGAGAATTGGATACACGTTTTGTACATCTAATGCCAAGGAAGCTTGAGCTCAAGAACAAATTAGTCAACTTACCTTCTCTCGCAAGACACTTTTCACAAACGAACTCTTCTCGCTAGTGGGCAATGAAGTAGGCCAACCAATCTATATTTAGATGTAACATCAGGTAAGAAATAAAACAGGAAGAATATGAAACGTGGAAATAGATACACAAGATCTATTATATCCCCATAGATGAAAAGGAAAGACAGGAAAAAGAGGTTACACGGTTAAAATATAGAATCAGCATCCTTTCTTCATCAGCGGCACTCTTCCTGGAAGTCATGACAAAATCAAGGACAGCAACCTTAATTTCAGGAACAATCCCTTCCAAGACGCTTCACCATTCAATGTCAAACTACTTAAGACGCAAGAATATTGACTGCATCAAGATATTTGATGTGCACACAGTACAGTTCCGACAGTAGTGCAGTTGGAGACAGAAAGGAGGGAAATTTTCTTCTCCCGTAAATATATAGTCTTTTAGGGAAAAAAAATTGTGAATTGTGGGAGGACTAATTCCCACTGCAAGCCCATTTTTACATCAACAGAGTGAGCTATATCCTTTTGTAAAGAAATGAGTGAAGAGAAACGGTGGGAAGAAGAAAATCGACTTTTACAGATAGCCAATGTGTACGAACCCGACATGGGAACATAATTACAGACCAGATGAGAAATGAATGCATGAGTGACTAATAATTTTTCCAAACCTTACGAGGTCTAGGTAGACAGGCTCAGTCCAATTCGCACAGTCCAGCCCAAGCTTTCTAAATGCTGAACATACCCAGAACGGAAATGGAGAGTTTAGCGACATTGCCATATTAAAACATTCTCAAACTAAAAGGAATGACACTGTAATGTGTTAAAAGACGCACTCCCTGAAGTTGAACTTACCCAAATTGAAGGCCTGGCGATTGGCCATCCGGTGGGCATCCACAAGGACTCTAGGGGAAATCCAAACACAAGACAAAGATGAGGAAAGAAAACCCAAAACAGTAGAAAGGAAATGAGAAAGTCAGCCCACCCTTCAACTTCAAGAAGAAGAGCGAGCTCTTGAGGTGGGTCTTGGCCAGAAAGCGAGCTCAAAGCGATGAAGTCGCAGGCGCGCGAGTTCTTCCGGAAGCAGCTGGAGCCGATGAAGAGAGGGGGAGAGAGGGACGAAGGGAAGGTGCGAAGAAGACGAGGATTCTTCGGCGAAGGAGGAAGATGGAATTTGGACTTCCGGCGGCCCGTTGCACCTGCGGAGGCGTTGGAACAGCAGAAATTGTGGGGAGAGAGAGGAGAGAGGGATTCCATCCGCACAGAAGACAGGCTCCGCATCGCCGGTTGCTGGCAAATTTCTCCGTACACGGGCTAAAAGATAGGCTGCTTTTAGCTTGTCGTCTTGGACGGGCCAGGATTTTGTCCGGACATGGTACGGCCCGAACACATTCGGAAAAGTTTGAAGATCGTGAAGGGCAGGCATCAATGGACATCGGCTAATTCACAATTTCGAGCTCTGGAAATCTACAAGAAAATTGCGCAGAACATGAATTTCTCTGTTTCGCAAGCCCAAAACCAGTGCGGCACCATCAAACTCCATTAAAGATAATTTAATGTTTATGCAAGCAAGAAGAGGTTATATCCTAAATTTGAGTTGTTTTGTTTCCTACGTTCCTAATTTAAGGTTTCCTAGTCCTTCTATAAATAAGAGGTGCTCCTTAGTTGTAAGACGTAAATTTTTTGAGTTGATAAAAAAACGTGAGAATTTTTCTCAATTGAGTGATTCTTTTTGGTTATTTATCCAATTCACATTGGTGGTGAACCTTTAGGTTTTTTCGTCTTTGGCTGGTGGTGTAATCATTCATGCGTTGGTGGTAGTCATTGAGTTCTTTATCCTTGGTTGATGAAGTAATCCTTTATGCTTGGCGTTGAACTCTTCTATCCCAAAGTTCTTTCTTCGTAAGCACATCGAGCACTTTCATTCCATCAAACACGTTCAGCAATCTCACCCAATCTCACCACGCATCGAATTAATATCACAGCTTCAAGGCCTAACTAGTTTGGTGAGTTCTTCCGTTTGTTGGTTCATACTTCCATTTCGAGAAAGATGAGTGATCTGAGCCCTAGAGTGGGTCGATTGATTGAAAACATTGTCGACCAAAGTCGGTCCAGAATTGAATAAGTGATCTTTATGGCTCAGTAATCGCTCGTTGATTCTCAAGGTCAATTGGCCTAATTACATGCTTAACTAAGCTTCGCGTGTGATTGTTAGATGTGTGATTAAGCTTGTGACACATGTTGATCGACGGGTAGATTAGTGAGGGATGATTAGAGTTAATTACTGATTGATGGTATTAGCATATCACTTTATGAACACAAGTAAAGGTTAGTTACAACTAATCTTAATCGATAAACCCTTAGGCTGCGTTTGATGGTCCGAATTTGGGCCTGGATAGGATAACATTTATCCTATCCGATGTTTGGCGACGTCGTCCGGACCGGATAAACCCGGATATACCCGAATAAAACACTGGATAAGAAATCCGGGGGGATGGGGTAGGATACACCCGGATTGGATAAAAAATAAGAGCCCTACCACCCATAGCCCTTTCCTCCCTCGCGCTGCTTCCACTGATTCCAATCCAAGCTCTCGTCCCCATCCCTCTAACTCTCCTTCTCTCGGACTCTGGGTCTCAAAGCTGCTACAGAAACTGCATTTCCGGGCTCGCTTCTCAAGTGGGTCGTGCTCTAGGAGGCTTCGCTACAATGGCATGGTAGCGAACAAGTCTGTATTCTGTGCTTCACCAGGTCGTGTTGCAGGAGCAAAAGAAGAACAAGAGGGTCCTGAAATGGAGGGTTTGGGTGTCAAGAGCGAAGACACCGAGGGAAGGAGAGACGATTTTTGCGAGAATGGTGGTGAAGTTGGGATTTTTGCGGATTTGATCGAGGAAGAGAGGCGTGAGAGCATTTCAAGCTCTGCCTTTTTGACCTCGGAAGTGACAGGGGATGAAGAACAGAGTCATAGCAGCTCCGAGGTGTCATATTCGCCGCCTCCTGTATTGCATTGGTCGGCGGACAAAGCTCCGGCGTCGGACTGTGCCAATGAGAATGGTGCGTCGAACTGTTCCGATTCTCCAGCAAGGATTCCTTGGCGGCATTGGCCGCCCGATTCCTTGGCGGCTCCGTGGTGGGAGGACGGAGGGCCGGAGGGACTTGTTCGGAAACCCTAGACCGATTCCTTGGCGGCTTCGTGGTGGGAGGACTAGAGGGCCGGAGGGACTTGTTCGAAAACCCTAGAGGAGCAGCTGAAGGGTTGCACACCGTGTGAATATCATATCCTATCCGGACAGCTACCAAACATAAGATTGGATTTGTAAAATCCAAAAGATAATCTAGAGGATTTCTAATCCAACCTTATCCTATCCTATCCGGGCCCAAATCCGGACCACCAAACGCAGCCTTAGTTATTTAGGAGGTGGCTTGGGGAAACAGATATGCATGAGTAATCCAAAAGCCGATCCCGAGGCAATTGAATGCCAAATTGAGTGAGCATTGTCAATTTTTTTTGCCTCGATCGTATACGTGTAATGAACTGAATGAATGAATGAATTCGGGTCAGATCATTTATGACCCGGCCCAAAACCAATCCAACTCATCCATTTAATAGGTCCAAATGCAAATAACAGCAATATTCGACTGTAATTGCACTTTAAATCACATGTGTACATGCAAGTCATCAACTCAATCAATGAGTCGAGCTCAACATATTCCATGTAACGTGTATAACAAAAGAGGAAAGTCGAGTCAAGTTATTACATGTTGATGTTTAGAGTCAGAGAGAAATAACGACAGAGTGTTTATGGTGGCTCAACCCAAACTAGGGTTGTGTAAGATGTATTTATATGAGCGACTAATTACAATAAGGGTATAGATAAAATAATTACAGAAATATCCCAATATACATATAATTACACATTAATACTCCCCCTCAATCCGAAGTAGGTGTAAAAATTGATAGATTGGATCTCAATAGCGCGTGACGCAGACTAGGTAACCCCTTTGTAAATATGTCTGTGACTTGATCCGCAGTAGGCACGTAGCGAACACGTAGATTACCAGAAGCAACCCTCTCTCGAACAAAGTGAAAATCCAACTCAATGTGTTTGGTGCGAGCATGAAATACAGGATTAAGAGCAAGATATGTGGCAAAGATGTTGTCACAATAAACAGTGAGAGGAGTAGAAAGTGAGACTTCAAGCTCACGTAATAAATGTCGAATCCAAATGGTCTCAGCAACATAATGAGCAACAGCACGATACTCAGCCTCTGTACTAGAACGAGCCACAGTAGGTTACTTTTTAGCACTCCATGAAACAAGATTAGTGCCCAAAAATACACAAAAATCTGACGTAGAACGGCGAGTATCAGAGCACCCAGCCCAGTCTGCATCCGCATAAGATGTCAAAGAGGTGGGAGAACACCGCTCGAAAAGTAATCCATGAGTGGATGTGCCAGCTAAATACCGATATATACACTTGACAGCTTGCAGATGAGGTAATCTAGGTTGATGCATAAATTGACTAACCAAGTTCACAGTAAAGCTAATATCAGGTCTAGTCATGGACACATACTACAAAGCACCAACCATCTGTCGATAGAGCGTTGGGGAAGCAAGAAGCTCTCCATCATCAACAGATAATAGAGTTTTCGATGCCAAGGGAGTAGAAACAGGCTTTACCTTGGCAAGGTTAAATTTGCGCAAAAGACTATTAATATACTTAGCTTGAGATAAAAGCGTACCGGTGATCGGTGATGAGCTTCGATGCCAAGAAAATAATGAAGTGGTCCAAGATCATTCATAGCAAATTCTTGTGAGAGGCGAGTAATCAAAGACCGTAATAAATTAGGAGTATCACCGGTGACAAGGATATCATCAACATATAGTAGAAGATATAGACGACCCCGAGAAGAAGCATAGAGAGATAACGAAGGATCAGCCTTACTTGCCATGAAACCCAATGATAATAAAAAAAAAACTGCTGAATCGAAGAAACAACGCACGTGGAGCTTGCTTTAAACCATAAATGGCATTTTGGAGACGGCACACTTGATTGGGATATTCGACATTAGAGAAATCGAGAGGTTGGCGCATGTAAACTTCCTCACAAAGAATGCCGTGCAAGAAGGCGTTCTTGACATCAAGTTGACGAACATCCCATCCTGATGAAATAGCAATAGAGAGAACAACCCGAATTGTAGCAGGTTTAACGACCGGGCTAAAAGTCTCATCATAATCCAATCTTGCTTGTTGCTTAAATTCTTGTGCAACTAGACGAGCTTTGAAGCGTTCAATAGTTCCATCGGATTTTTCCTTGATCTTAAAAACCCATTTACGACCAACTAAATTTCTAGAAGGGTCAGGTGGTACAAGATCCCACGTGTGATTAGTGACCAAGGCGTTAAATTTATCTGCCATGACCGCTTTCCAACGTGGGTCAAGAATAGCCTTAGAATAGCAAGTCGGTGTCTCTTCATGAAAAGAATTGGAGAGATTAAAAATTATCTTTAGTTTAGAAATGCCAGATTTAGCACGAGTTTGCATAGGATGAGTGGGAAGAGATGATACATAAGTGGATGAACTAGGTGGAGATATAGAGAGAATTTGTGAATCTGATGTAGAAGAAATTTGGTTAGAAGTTGAGTTAGATTGGGACACATTAAGTGGGTTCGAAAGGAGAAGCGGTGGAGGTGAAAAAGAATTAGAATCAGATTGGGTAGATTGAGAAGTGGAGAGAGATATATTAAAAGGTTGGCTCCGAGTATTCGAGAGAGGCGGAGGAGGAGATGGATGCTCAAAGGAGGTAGAAGGAAGAATTGGTTGATTGGAGGAAACAATATGTGAAGGAATTGAATTGAAATAATTATTTATTGAACTAAGAGTTGAAGGACTTTGTGAAAAGGGAAAATTCTCCTCATCAAACCGAACATGAAGACTAATAAAAACACGACCACTTGACCGATCAAGGCAACGATAACCTTTGTGATTTGACGTATACCCAAGAAAGACACATGGCATAGAATGAGGTGCAAATTTATAGGAAACATGAGATAGAAGAAAAGGATAACAAGCAGAGATGGAAGAAAAGGATAACAAGCACAACCAAAAACTCGAAAGAACGAAAAATCAAACTTAAACACAAACAGACAATGAAAAGGGGAAATATCAGATAAAACAGGAGTAGGAAGCCGATTAATAGTGTAAACGGCAGTGAGAAGAGTATCAACCCAATACGAGGGAGGCATATGAGCATGGATTAATAAGGTTCGACACATTTCAACTAAATGTGTGATTTTGCGTTCTGACAAACCATTTTGAGATTGAGTATCTGGACAAGAAATGCATTGAAGAATACCATTTTCACGTAAATATGTTTTGAACGAATTACTGGTATATTCACCTCCCCCATCAGTTTGTAGAAATTTTATTTTTGCATTGCACAGATTTTCGATGAAACAACGGAAGTGATGAAAATGAGTAAGCACTTTAGATTTATTTTTCATCGAAAAAATCCAAGTGAATCGAATCAACGAATAACACAAAATACTTAAAACTAGAATTTGATTAAATGGGACTCGTCCATACATCAGAATGAATTGCAACTAAAGGAAAAGAAGTACGATGATTAACAGACTCGAAAGGCAATCGATGTGATTTGCCCACAAGACAAGACTTACATGATACCGACCTAGAACTAGAATTGCAAACATGATTCAAAACTTGTTTATTTGGATGACCAAGGCGAGCATGCCAACGAGTGAGTGAAGCAGAAGAAGCGACGATAGGTTACGAGTGAGAGGACACCAAGGAATTGAAAATCGAATAAAGACCATGAGAAGAATCAGCTTGGAGGAGAACTTTCCCGGTTCGTTTGTCCTTCAAAGAAAAGGATGAACCATTAAAATCAATAGTGCAGGAATTTTTACGGCAAAGTTGAGTGACTGAGAGAAGATCACGAGCAAGTTTAGGAACGTGATGTACAGGTGATAACATCAAAGATCGAGAATTAGTATGTAAAAAAACTTTACCGACTTGCTTAATAGGCAATAAACGACCATCACCAACGGAAACTTTTTTCGAATCATAAAAGGGTTTAGGATTTAGGATTTTACCAATGTCACTAGTCATGTGTGCCGACGCTCCACTGTCAAGATACCACGTTGAATCAGATGCCTCACTAACTGAGAGAGCTGAGAAGGAATCCGATAGATCCGTTGTTGTGAAGGCATGATTAAATCTTTGTCGACATTACAACGCAGTATGCCCAATCCCATTGCATATCTGACAAGAAAGATGAGGCCTATATCCAAAAATGCCTCCTTGAGTGAATGGAGGAACATAGGGCCTCGAACCACCACGAGGTCTAATAGAGGAAGGCGAGAACCGTTCAACATAAGGGATAGAGAATGACTGTGAATTAAATCGATCATTCGAAGCTCGCCAAACCGATTGATCACGCGAAAACCGTCCACCCTGTCCTCGACCAGATCTTCGGCCCCTAAAATTACGTCCACCACGGCTCCCTCGAAACGGTGGATTAGGTGAAGTGAATTGTCAAATGAAAGCATGATGAATATCCGATGAAGATAAGCCAATCGATTTTCGGAGAAATCGTTCTTCTTGTATAAGTAGACGTGACCGCAGATCATTGAAGGAAAGAATAGTAGGACCATTGGTGACCATTGTGACAAAAGGATCATACTTTGATGGGAGCCCATTAAGGGCTTGAATCACCAAATCCTTATCAGAGACAGAGCAATTGATTGCGGTGAGAGAATCCGCAATTGATTTCAAATGCTGAAGATAATCAGACATTGACTGATCTAGTTTCTTGACGGCGTTCTGAAAATCAAACTTCAATCCAATTTCTTTGGCCGCGCATCGATCAGTAAAACGTCGCCCTAGAGCAAGCCAAATCTCCTGAGATGCCCGAAGATCATGAACTTCACGAAAAATCTCAACCGTGAGGGTTGAGTTAATCAAACTATGAACACATTGATCCGTCTTGACCCACATTGAATAAGAAGAATTGGCCACCACGGTACCACTCTGATCATTGATAAGCCTTTGCGGACATAGAAAAGATCCATCCACATATCCCAATAGATCGTTACAGATTAGAATCGATTCAAACTGAGATTTTCATAAGAGATAATTATTCGCATCAAGTTTGATGGAGACAAGATTAGTGATATTGGGAAGAAGAAGATATGACGAGGTTGATTGCATCTAGTAATTGGAGCAGCAACAGCAGAGATCGGAGCAATAGGAAAAAGAGAAGAAGAGGCGAAGGGGGCCGATATATTATTGAGAGATGATGGGAAATTGGGATTAGCAGAAAAAGGAAATGATGACCAAAGAGATAGTAGAGAAGAAGAAAAGTTCGTAGATGTACCAAATATTGTTGAGGCGGTAATTAGAGCAAAGGAAGTGTTGATTTGAGACGAAGTTGTCGAAGAATGTGATGCGTTTTCCTGCTCTGATACCATGTTGATGTTTAGAGTCAGAGAGAAATAACGACAGAGTGTTTATGGTGGCTCAACTTAAGTTAGGGTTGTGTAAGATATATTTATATGAGCGACTAATTACAATAAGGGTATAGATAAACATAATTACAGAAATATATCAATATACATATAATTACATATTAATATTGCATGTGCGGGGCTAACTTCCCTTCCTTCTACAAAAGCACATTCACACGCTTCTCGAAAAAGCTTAAAACCACTGATTCACCCTCTCTTGATTGTCGTGCTAGTCATTTCAGGAATGGTTGTGTGAACTGTGAAGTGAAGGTGGGGAGACGGTAAAACCAAAAATCTACTTACTGATACTCGACCAATTTTACTGTGCATGAAAAAAAAAAAGTGGCTCTGTTCGTATTATTATTATTTTTTACAACCCATGTAGCACAAGAGAGTTGTAGACGCCAGTGCGTTTTTTGCTGTTTCCCGTGAATTTTCAAGCGGGAACATGACAAAGGAGACTCATTCTGCTGTAATTTAAGACTAGTTAGCAACTTCTGGATAGAGGTACGCTCCCAATTAGTCTCCTTTTTGGGCGAGTTAGAGGTTTAGATCCAGCGAGCCTCACAACTGTACTTTGGAGCCAATCCACAACGAAATAGGCTCCCGCGTCTAGTAGCTAGGTCGGTGGGGTGGGGGTCATATTATTATTCACCAGGTTGGCCCATCTCAAGAAGTCCACGGCTTTAGAGCTTAAGAATCCGGTCAACGCTCGTCCATGGCTGTCGTCCTCGTCGTCGTCGGCATCGTTCGGGCATTGCTATTGACCCCCCCTGGGGATTCCATCTTTCCCATCCACCATGGATGAAGAAGAAGGGATTTTTCTCTTTTTTTCTTTTTAAGATCTCAATGGCCAGTGATGGATGACTGGCTCACGAGCAACGCCGACGCCGGTTCCATTGCCATCATTAGCGCTGTAATCATTCTTATCATTTTCGATTACATCGCGATTGCTCGGGACGAGAGACTCGAGGCTCATCCATGGCCGTCTGTCGGCGTCGTTCGGCTAGATCTAGCCGGCTCGCTCGGAGGTGCTATCTCAGGTGAGGGAGAGGGCAAATGAACGTCGATGCCCCAGGTTAAAAGAAGAGGGCCAAAGGGAGAAGGAGAGAGAGGGTGACGGAAGAGTGAGAAAAGATTCGAAGTGGACCAATTATGGCCACGTGGCGATCAACGGGTAAACTTATACATGGCCCCGGTGGCAAAACAGATGTGCTTAATATTTTCTCTTGTAGCCGGAGCCCGGAGGAGACAATTACACGGTTGTCCTCGCACACATTCGTTTTTAGAAGAAGAAAAAATTTACTAGCATGACATCTTCTGACCACACACACGATCTCTCAATCAATGAGTGCTAAATATTTTTTGAAAAAAAAAATCGTACATGTTTGTGGCACGATTATTATCTTGTTTTTTACATTCGTGAGGATCTTCATAAGGATATCAAAGCCTAACACGAATTAATACTAGTGCTTCTAAATTTGCTTGGAACACCATTTGTAAGTCAAAGTTCAATGCCAGGATCCGTATCGACCGTCCCAATTCAGGGGCGGGTGGGGGACAAAAACACTAAAAGAAAAAACTAATCTCCTTGGCCACTGAACTCATAAAACCAAGCCTTCACCTGATTAACTCAGTTAAACCAAACCAAGTTCATCGGATGCCAAAGTGACACCCCCCCTTCCTTAACGAATTTGCTTCAGTTCGAACACCGGTCGCGATTTCCGGTTCATCGCGATCAAGCCACAGGCCAGATGAATCGATTCGACAAAACAAATTCCCACCAAAAACTATGTCCGCTACCGCATTTCTTAGCTTCTTCTTCCGATCTACACCTACACCGAAGACGAAACAGAGAGAGAAGTGGCGGACGACGTTCTCGGCGAATGCGGGGAGCTCCGCTTCAAGACGACCGTCGGCAGTATGCTGGTTTTCCTCCTCTCTTCCTCCTTGAGGATTTCCCCGGAAAACAGCTCCAGTCTGTCTATGTTGGTCGTCTCCCCCATCTTCTTCCCTTGGAACAGTACCGACTCTACGTGCTTCTGCGCTAACATCTCCTCGGCGCTTTCCAATATGTCTCTGGTCTTCTTCTTATGCTTGGCGACGCCTTGCCTTGTTCCCGCGAAACCGTTCGCCTGCAACGACAATCGTCAGACGACGAACAATTTTGGAAACATGGGGAAGAGAGATGGAAAGAAAGAAAGAACCCACCTGAATGCGGACGCAATTGTGCCTTCCTGATTCACCAAATGCCATGGACACAGCTTGATCCACCTGATCATTTGAACAACACGAGCTCAGATGTGCTGGACGTATCGATCATGGCAGAAGCTCCATCCTATTACGTTGCGAATGAATCGAGAAGGGAAAGAATTTGAACATGGGTCAAACGTACCATGGCAGAAGCTCCATCTTCAGTTATCCGGGCGAGCCCTGACCGGCCCGGATCTTCAAAATCCGACCCGCCATTCCCCAAGGAGAGCACCAGCAAGTCCTCCAGGCCGTTGCAGAACGGGAACTCCTGCTTGTTATTCAGCACGTGCGTGATGGCCGCGGCCGTCGGGTTATTCATCGCCACCCGCCCGTCGACTCCCACGATTCTCGTCCTCCCGTCGACGGACTTCAGCTCCATTGGCCTCTCCGCCACCGTCACGGCGCACACGTCCCTCAGCTTGAAGTCGTAGCCGTCCATCTCGAGCGCGTCCGCGCGCGAGAACACGAAAGGCGCGCGGGACTCGAGGTCGTAGCAAGGGATCAGGACCGGCTTCACCGTGTCTCGCATGGTGAGCTCGTACGCGAACGCCTCCCTCAGCAGCTTCTTCTCCGCCACGCCCCCCGGCCACCGACGCCGGAACATTCGCCCCCGGGACGCCTTCCGGCAGCGGGCGAGGAACCCCAGAGCCTCCTCCGCCGTGACCGTGGGAGGGCCGCCTTCTCCGGCATCCTTCCGGCGCGTGAAGAGCAGCGCGGCCAGGATCCCGCCGGAGCCGGAGCCGGCGGCGACGTCGAAGAAGTCGGCGATGCGAGCATTCGGGTCGCCAGTCCTCCGGCGGAGAGATGCCTCGAGGTGGACGAGGGACTTGGCGGCGAGGACCCCGTCGGTGGCGCCGCCGCCGTCGATGGAGAGGATCCTGACTTTGCCGGCGGCGAACTTGCCAGGTCGGTGAGGTTTTGGGGCAGCGAAGTTGGGGGCGTCGTAGCCGAAGAGGAACTTGTTCTCGAGGATGGAGAAGATTTCGCTGGTGAGCTTGTCGACCTCGAAAGCCGAGTCCCGCAGTGGAGATTTTCGAAGTGCCGCCATTTCTTCTGTGCTCTTTTGCTGGAAGCTATTTGAGAGAGAGAGAGAGAGAGACTTGTTGACGAGGACAAAGAAGTGAGAACGGGTGGCGATTTAAAGAAGCGCGCTGGCGAAACGAGAAGAGAGCGAGACCCCCGATCATTTCGTTTGGCGATTAATCGGCGACTCCGCGTGCCCATTTTGTAACTTCCTCCCGCCTATAATGTAACCGCTCTTTTGACAATTCCCCAGCTTCTTATTTTCATATGATTCTTTTACAATCTTTTTTTTTTTTAATAAATATGGAATCGGCCCACGGTACTAGCACCGCTGACGATGGTTATTCTCTTTGAAATGGCCAACATTCCTTTACTCTCTCTTTAACAGTACCAACGGTTGCTTTCTCAGCAATTGTCTTGGCTTTCCCTATTTCATTTGATTTTTTTTAATCGGAAAAAAATATTTCATTCATTAAGAACTGATTTGTCGCCGTAAACGATCGGCATCCGATCAATTAATTCAGTGATAAGCACACGCCGAGATCTCTCATGCCATTTTTAACTACTTGTGGTACACATCTAGGTTCGACGGGCCCATCACCCGTTGCGTGAATAAATTTCTGCAGCCGATCTTGGGTGAACGTAGAGATTAGTTCGGCCATTCGTCCATTCGACAGTCATCGAGGAAGATGTTCGTTACGTGACTTCATAACCACTCCGAAAATTAGGCCGCTCTCATCTCTCGATTGAGATTTAGGTTTAGATCTTGGATTTTCACTATCCCGGACTGGGTCTGAATATAGGTCTAGAAGTTCATTACAGATATTTGATATGTGTTCTTTCAACATTTTGATTTTGATGTTGCTACTCGGTATTTCATTTGATTCACTCGGTGATATCTCGATTGGCTTGCAATCGCCTCCGATCGAAGTGACCGCAAAAAGTCGGAGTCAGTGGTCTTACTTATGGTTCATCTTCATGATATATCTACGTCATCTGCATGTAGGCAACTGGTTTTGGTACTCGTTTGAGCTGAGAGTGTGCGTGATCGATACAACGTACAATGGTGCGAATCGATGATGACTTGCATATCTGTTGAGATGTGAGATGAGACCAAACATGGGAAATTCTGTAGGACAAGGCAAACCAAGGACTTATGTTGTACAACAAGATCTAAAGATTCAAACTTCAATTCAAATAGACATAACTTTTATCATCTTTCCTAAGTTCACGGGCCCCTACGCCAGTCACTATGATTGTACCCACATTTTTTGTCGTTTTCAGGGATGACATTGTCGCATTGCACATTGCGCTAAAATTTATGGATCATATTGAACAAATTAAAAAATTACGGACCACATTGCTCGTTGGATCAAAATTTTTGGGCAATTTCTGTTGTTTTTTCTATACACTCGGGTGATATCTGGGATCCCAATTCCCTACCATAATGGTAAGGGATCATAGAAATCTCCACCCTTCACATTGGGGGCCTACCCAAATCACCCTGATATCTGACCACAGAAAGGTTGTGACAAGTTGCTCTTGTTACGAGACTAAATCATGAGATCGCCATTCATTGCCGCTGTCTCCTCTGACCATGCATGACATGATGACGTGAACAACGTCGTCATCTTTTTTATGGCATGGTAAAGGTAAAAATTCCCAAAGCATTTCAGACTTTCGTAGACGTCCTGGTGTTTTGGGTCTAGCCCCAGACCGTTGTTCTTTACTGTTATGACTATTATAAAGAAGACGTTGATCAGTGGCTGGCCGCGAGGAAGGAGACCGACGGTTGAGGGACTTTGTGATTCCGACCGGTTCGATTCCCACTCTGCAAATCTAAATCTCGACCCTCGTTTCGGCCTACGGAGTTAATGGTCTTTGATTATGGGTGAACATCTCCGCCATCCGCGTGTCGGTTAACTCGTTCCGACACATGTATGAGGCGTGAGACTGTGCAAATGATCTGTTCGACGTAGTGTACACCTCCATCAATTCAGATGTGAGGTGAGACCAAACAGGGAAAATCCTAGTAGGGCATGGCAAATCGAGGACTTATGCTGTACAACAAGATCTGGTGGTTCGAACTTCAATCCAAATGTAGGACTCGGACATAATTTTTCCTGCTTCCAATTCAGCTTTTATCATCTTCCCTAAGTTCACCGGGGCCCTATTGCCCTGTCGCTATTAGTTGTACCCACATTTTGTACCTGCCTATTAAGTATCATGTCTTGCCTCTCTCTCTCTCTCTCTCTCTCTCTCTCTCTCTCTAAGTAAGACGGGCCACGACCGGGGACATAATTGCATGCTCCCCATGCAGCGAGCTCGACTGGACAGAAACCCTTGGATGGGATTGGGGCCATGTGGGTCCCGTCTCATCCGACGGTGCAAGTGAACCGGGCTCATATACATCCGAAGCAAAATGTTTCTCTTTTTTTTTTCTTTTCTTCTTCTTTTGGACCGTACCGGATGCTATTAATGAGTGAATTTTTCAGATTTATTTATTTTGCAGGACAAAAGTCTAAGAAAGATATTAGCTCCCACTTCGTCTTGATATTGTGCAGTACCCTAACAGTTGTACTAGGTCCGTGCAATGTCGTGCTCATTAGCTGATTTGGAAATCATGTCTTGAGATTTGAAGCGTCTCGCAAAAGGATCAAGATTCAACAAATTTAGGGAATTAATTATTCAAAAGATCTTGAATTTATCGGACGAAAGTCAATTCAATTCTAAACTTTTCAATTACGATAATTTAATTTTAAATCTTTTGACGGTTTTTCATTGTAATCCTTCCGGCAAAAGTTTGATCGGGTTATCGCTGGATGAGGTGGGCTATTTTTCTAGCTTTTTTAATTTTTATAATTTTCTATTTTTTCTGCTCTTCTATTCCTTTGTGCTTGTGGCCGATCTTGGTCATGGCTGCGACGTCCTCCTCACTGGATTTGGACAATCTCGCCCGTGACCAACCGTTGGCCGTCGTCGAGATCAGCTGCAGGCAAAAAGGAAAATAAAAGGTAAAAAAAAGGAACGAAACAGAAAAAGATGAAAAAAAAAATTATAAAGATCACGAAAGCTGTCCACGTCAGCTCTGGCTTTGCATTGCAAGTCAGCAATTTTCGGCTCAAATAGGGCTAGATTTGCCAAATTGAAAAGTTCATTTTTTTTTTTTACTAAATTGGCCACGATACAACATGTTTACGATTGTTTGGACAATTCTATCCTTGGTTTAGTGCGCTTTAATTCGAGATAAAGCTACCGCCGAGATCAAAATACTTTGCTTTTCCTTTTTCCCTCCATAGTACAACTTTTGCACGGGCACTGCATCTTGCAAAAATATCACCGGTTCACTTTTTTCGCATGATTCTTTGGAACTTTCGCGCGTTAGGGAGTGAGTTGGTGTGGTGCCGGCCGGGGGCCATTGAGCTTTTTTAGGTGGAGGGGGAGGCATTTCGTCGAGCAATTAATGGGCAACACTCGATTAAAGCTTGAGAGACAAGGATGGACCCTTCGCCCTTTTTTTTTTTCTGATTAATTTCATGCTATGAAGGATATCATCATTGTTCATGTTCATGCCCTGGTCCAATATTTACCGTGGCTTCGTTTCAAATTTTCAGTGGCGCCCCCACGCGGGAAGTGGGCCCCACCGTTAAATAAATTACCCTCGCCTTTTCAAAAGAGAAGAGAAATGTACACACACGTACACGTACACATACACATACACATACACATACACACACATATTCACTAAAAAAAAGACCTCAAATATTCAAATTTGCCCCGAATGTTTTTTGTCTAGGGAAAAATCACACACTTAAAAGTCCAATCTCAATTCTATCCGAACCTTTTTCTTTTGTTTAAGAAAAAAAATTACCAATTTTTTCTCTAATATCAAATCTGCCCCCATTAGCCCTATGTCCAAAAATCTCCATTGGTGCTTCCTAATTTTCATATCTTAAAACAGTTTCCTTTTGGAGAATTTCAATAATTTTTACTGTGCCGAATTTACCATCGACGTGGAAATGTCACGTCGAGTTGGAACTTGATCACAAATAGATTTGAGAATAGATTGAAAATTATTGATTTTTTTTAAAATATAATTCGAGGTAGATTTGAGACTGGACTTAAAATTTGAGGTAGATTTCAAACTGAATTTAGAGTTGTCGATTTTTTAGGGAAATTAAGCCGAAATTATGATGAGTAAAAACTTGCCGTTTTAAACGCAAGCCGTTTCAGCCCAAGTCAACAATCTCTCTCTCTCTCTCTCTCTCATACAGATCACCGACGCCTCCAAAGTGTGCGTGGCGTATTTTGCTTCGACTCTTGTCCTTCTTATCGCCGAAGAGACACGAGGAACATAAATAATGTGGATTTAATTGATCACGTTTTGATGAGTACATTGTACATTGTACATTCAATTATTAGTTTAAATAGTTAATTGACACCCTTAATTTGCTTTCCTTGGAAGCTGTCCCATTATGTAGGGACAGATTCGAATGATTAAGGACGGAAGAATTAGTTGCCTTCTCATGAGTAAAAAAATCGAACATCGTACCACAACAAAAGCAGGTGGTAATTAGCGATATTAATACTATGGATATCCAAAACTAAAGATACTGTCCGATTTCACAGTGCAAAGGTATAAGGTATTACAATTGGTCGAAATTCTCACGCTGCCTTAAACCCGAGATTACACGTTTCAAAGTAGAACGTAAAGTATCATGCAATATGCGGTTCCATGTAGGATTGCCTGTAGCGGTATCATAACCGAGACCGGTGTTGTTGGGAATCAAAATGTCTCTAGACCGCGATCAGAGCATCCGCTCTTAATTGACTTTTAAAAAAAAAAAAATCATCTCATTTTGCGTTTACTTCCTAAGTCGAAAGGATAATAGAGAAGAAGAATGAGCACGAACCGTAAAATTTATCGATTTTCGGCTAGATGATATTGCAATATTGGGATTGATCTTCCGTCATGTAATAAAACCACGGAGTAGGAATGTGGAAATCGAATTAATGGATTCTCTCATCCGAATAAAGCAATTAGGGGAAGATAATTTCAAATTTGCAGTCAATGTACGTCACCGGAGAGGGAGAGGGGACACCGACCCATTGGAGCGTTAGGTGAAGGGGAAAAGGCCAAAAGAGCGAAAGAGGACTTGGGACTCAAGACATGGCCTCCACCCCCTCCATGTCGGACCACATCAGTGGTTGAGCAGCATTCATTCGTATAATGATATGGTTTTCTTCAATCTCTTGTTTCACGGCCAATTTCAATAGAGGCAAGTGTGTTGAAAGTTCTAAAACTGATCGCGAAAGTGCAATCGAGCCCTAATTTTTTTTTTTTAAAAAGCGCAATTAAGTCGTAAAAACTTGTCAGGAAGTGCAATTGAGCCCTAAAACATTCAAAAAGTGCGATGAAGTTATAAAACGCGTCAAGAAAGTGCAACGGAGTCCTAAAATTTTCAAAAAGTGCCATCAAGTCCTAAAATGTGTCGAATTGGCGAAATCAAGTCTTTTCGTTGATCGCATCTTTTGAAAATTTTTAGGGCTCGATTGCACATTTTGAAAGTTTTAGAATTCAATTGTACATTTTTGAAAATTTCAAGGACTCGATTGCACTTCGATGAGGCGTTTCAGTACTTGATTGCACCATATGAAAATTTTTATAATTCGATTGCACTTTTTTGATAAGTTTTATTATTTGATTGCAATTTTGAAAAGTTTTGCAATCTCTAGTTGCATTTTTTTTCAAAATTTTGAGATTCAACTGCACTTCCCTATTAAGTTTTAGGAATTTCAGTACACTCATCCCATTTTTAAAATTCACTTGTTCATCCGACAGAAGAATGGTCTCCTTAATCATGGGGTCTATGAGGTTTAATCATTAAAGATGGGTTTTGTTAGGTTAATGCGGGCGGTGTCGAGATGTGTCGGGTGGTGGGTACTGATGTTATTTTGATTCTCCTGTCCGCAGGAATGGAAAGCGGGTTTTATAAAAAAGAATATGTGACGTCGGTCGGTCTTTCGCCGGTGGAAAGGACAAAGGGAGTTGAGTTCTGTCGTTTGCGTCGGAGGGGGATGGCTGGCGACGGTGAAGCTAACTTCGTCCAAACCAAAAATTAAAATTAAAATAAAAAAAATAAAAATCATCCAAATTAAAATTGGGGAAGGAGGGAACACGTGTGCGAGCCAGACAGGAAGTCAGAAAGAATTGGCTTTATTCCCCGAAAGGGCAAAATTGTAAACTGGCACAAAAAGAGAGAGTGGCAATTCTTTCCCATTCGCCACGTGGCCCGTTTCGGCAAATTTCCAAAGACAAAAAGGAAAGGAAAAAATATATCATTGAGACCTCTTGAAGTAATCGGGAGAGATTTCGACCAAAAAAAAAAAAAAAGTAATCGGGAGAGATCCAAGGTTCGGATCTTTTGAGACCCGCGACCCGTGTTCGTTTCTCTCTCTCTCTTTTTTTTTTTTTCAACATGTTCAAGAGGTCTTAATACTTTCATTCCAAGCTCGTTGTTCGTGGTGGGTGCACAACTTGCTCACTTAAAATAAGAGTCTTTCCCAATTCACAGCACCGCACTTTGCTTTGCACTTATCGGGGATCAATTTACAGATTGCTTAAGGCTCTGTTTATTTCGTAAAAATAAGTAATTTTAATTTTTTTTTAAAAAAAAATCGCCGTTTGTATCGCTTAAAATAATTAGTTAATTTAAAAAGTTTTCTTTATCTATAACAATATATGTCTTAAAAATTCTTGTGAACAATGAGATTGTTTTCATTCATTCATTTTTAGGTAACACAGGCTATCGTTTTTAGGAAATAACTTTCGAAACACTCAATTTTTGCGAAAAAAGCCTAAACAATAATTACGATTTGTCCAACGTGCGTACCTCCGGTCTCTTTGGAAGAAGAGTCTCAAATCTCAATTGTGTTCGCACTCGTGCAAATTATATAAGGTGGATAGTATTGGGCTTTTAGACTGGGTGGGGCCACCCGTGATGGGCTGTCCCGACCCGACCCATGATCAATTGTAAAAACCAATAGACCCGCATTGCTATCCCAATGGGCGTAACCGCAAGAGACAAAAGTAGAACAAAAAGAGTGCTCGCGTGCGTGCTTTTACGTAGTGGCCGGTAACAACACCAAAATTCTCCAATAGGAAAACTGCGGGCAAAGTGTGAGATCTCTGGTCGCCCCGTCCCTATTGGTTATGCATAATGCAAAACACTCGTTCTTTTCAAGCGAAAATAGGCGGTCATGTACCTATTGCACTTTTGTCAATTCAGTCCGAAATATTTTGATTTTGCCAATTGAGTCGCAAACATTTTCACGCTTTGCCAATTGAGTTCATTCAGCCAATTTCTTATTGGAAATTGCTGACGTGGACGTCGACCGTCTTATGTGGCACGACCGGCGCATACATGGATAGTTTTAATAATATTTTATCTCTTTTATTTTGGATTTTTAAATAATTTTTTATTAATTCATTTCCCTTTTTGTTTTTCATTGCTGTGGCCGGCGAGAGCAGCAGCAGTAAGGGAAGAAAAGAAAAGAAAAAAGAGAAACTTAATAAAAAGATAGAAAACATATTGAAATATTATTAAAAATTGTCAAGTTAAGTGATTTTCAGTCAAAATTGATCAGGTTGGTAAAACGTGAAAATGGTTCAATTTTACGATGGAAACTTCGCTCATGCATAATATATAAAAATATAATTCATATAAGGTCGCTGAAAATATCATGTCCAGATTGAACAACCCATAAGACGTTGAATGATGCAGAAAAGACGGAAAAGAGCAAAGTCGCAAGGTTGGCCGCGTACAGCTGGGCTGGGGTGGTGGGGTGGTTGAATGATGGCCACCATCCGTGCAGATGGATGGTGTACGGTTGCTGCAACGGATGAAAAAAATGGTCAAAACTATGGGCTCAACCTTAATTATATCTCCAGCTTTAATATAATCAAGAACTGTCCACGTCAGCGCCGGCCATTTGGCTGTGCAACGTCGGCGATTTTCGGCCAAAATTGACCGAGTGGACTCAGTTGGCAAAACGTGAAAAAGGTTTACGACTCAATTAGCATAATTGGAAGGTTTATGAATGGATTGATAAAAGTACAATAGGTTTATAATTTTCTGGATAATCTTTCCCTTATCATGATGGACATTCTTTTCAAGTTCTCAATTGGACCGTCTCATAGAGTTGTCCTTGGAAGAAGAAAGTAAACACCGATCGAGATACTATTGACCGTCTCTTTCAATTTAGATCCGGGGAAAACTCTTTCCAGCCACATGTATGATTGGCGAATCGCATGTAATGAACATCTTCTACATGCAATCCCAACCAAAATTAAGTGGGACTCTTATGGTAATGATTAGAAAGGGTGCCACATAAAGCACCGTTTGTCCTTCCATTATAATTCAACGTGAGGAGGCAATATTGAACATCTTTATATAGTTCAAGGATTGAATTGAACAAAATAAAATTTTATACACCACGTTGAACCAAAATTCAGGGATGGCGCGTTGGGTCAAAAATTTCAGGGACTATTTATATTGTTTTCTCAATTTAAAATTCGCGTGTTCATCCGACACAAGAGTGGTCTTCTTAATCATGGTGTTTAGGAGATGCTAATCGTTATAAGTTGGGGTTTATTAGTTTAATGTGGCTGGCGTCGATATTTTGTTGGGCGGTGCTAATGACACTTTGATTCTCCTGTCTGTGGATAGAAGCGAGTCATATGAAAAGGATAAAGGGTTGAGTTTTGTCTTTTGTCTTTTTTTTTTTTTTTGGGGGGGGGGGGGGGGGGGGTTGATGAGTTTTGTCGTTTGTGTTGGGGAGAGAATGGCGACGGGCTTATAGAGTCGTCGTTGGGAAAAGAAACTGAGCACGGGTCGAGACATTGTCGACCCGACAAGCAATGTCTTCTTTCGACTTGGTCGGAAAAAAAAAAAAAATTTCTTTCCAACCACATCGCTGACCAGTGTGGATCGCACGTAATAAACATCTTCTGCATGCAAAATTAACGATGATTAGCACCCTCGCGGTAACGCTCAGAAGGGATGCCCGCATTATAAGTATAAAGCCAAAATCGAATGAGTAATGTCCGTACTTGCAATACACCGATAGGAAGGGGTGTCAATGGGCTGGGTCGGGCCGGGTCTGGGCCCGGCCCGAGCGGCCCAAAATGAGCAATACCATGCTCGGGCCGGGCCGGATTCGGGCCGAATTGTTTTTTCTTTCTTTTTTTTTTAAATTTTTTTGAATCAAAATCAATTAACAAACCATCAAATGAAAAAATATAAAAGAAATTAAATTTTAAAGAAAAAACGGATATTAAAAAAAGTTTGGCGCCGGGCCGGGCCGGCCCGACCCGGCCAGAGTACCAGACCCGGCCCGCAAAGGCCGAAAAATGCAAGAAAATTTCCGGGCCGGCGAGGGCCAAATTGACAGCCCTATCGATCGGACGTATGGTTGGACGAAGTTTTCTCCAACCCGAACCGGAAAAGAAAATGGCTCTTGTCGAACCCCAAAAAGGGAGTGTTATTACGACAGTTTATCGGGTTCGGGTACATGTATTATTAGTATCAAAATTTTTTACCAAGGAAGACAAAATGATTTAGAATCCTAGTTTAGTTAGACAGTGGGCTCACAATACAGGCCCATTACAAAAGGCCCAATAATGCTCAGCCCTTTTTTTTTGGGCCGAACAATGCTTAGTTCATAAGACCAGTGGTAAAATGCTCCCGACATGATTTTGATATTCAAAAGTTTTATGAGACCAAAAAAAAAAAAAAAAAAAACAAGAGCCAAAAAAAACTTTGATTTTTCATAACTCTCCGGATTTCAGCCACCTGCATCGTTCACGCCCTCGGGCATGTCCCGAGACATTCGCTAAATATGTGATTTTGCAGCCTCCTCTTACTATCTATGACGACGTTTTCGTTACTTCATGTTATGAAGTCTCTTTAAATTGGAGAACGGTACCCGAAACCGAAACCCTCCTCTTTGTCCAACAAAGTTCATTTGTCCAAGGGACAGATTTGACTAAGAAATTCAAGAGAAAAAGCTTATATAAGGACGGTCACTGAGTATTCGAATGGAGGAGCAAAAACTACGCGTTAGCGTTACTTTTGAATGGACATTTTTTGAAGAGAGACTTATAGGATCGGTTCGTTTCCCAAAAAACTAAATGATTTAGGATATATCTTCCTGAAGATGATGGCTTATATGCCTTACAAGAATGGATGAACGAAAAATATGCTCATTCGCTTACGAAAATATTTGGACATAATTTATTTGAAGATCGCGAAAATATTTTTTATCGGTAAATTATTTTAAGTGATATAAGTGATTAGTTTTAAGAAAATATTTTCCAAATCGTTAATTTTTTTTTTTTGTTGTTGTTGAAAAAGCGCACACATAAAATGAGAAAATTGAAGGACTATCATCATAACTCAGATTAAATATCCAAAGAAAAAGTGATGAGGGGTTGCTCTTTCTTGGCCATAAGTGATCAGTGGTTCAATAAATCCGTGGGCTATGGTTATACCCAGCAACTTCTTATATTTAGGAAGTAGCTGGGCCCAAAACCAAACTTCAAGCTCATGAATCGCAATCACTGTTCCCCCCACCCCAAATGGCAATTACGGTGTTTCAATAAAAATTTCTCTTTGAAGAATGTAGGGCTGTGCTTGCCACAATGACCGCGATTGAAGACGGCGACCGCCGGCGTCGCCTCTGCACGGTTGTTGTCACGGTGGTCCAGCGTGATGAGAGGAATTTGAGTGGGGGGTGCGACTCCAATTCATAAATATGAGTCCACAGGAGAGAGAATCTCAACTCAAGCAACCGCCAAGTGCTCTACACCACCATCAAACATCGATGATAGTGCAGATCTTCACGAGCAGCAGCAAGCAATGTCTTGTTATTCTTGTTCTCATCGAGTTATTTCTTTTTGTTTTCTTCTTCTTATCCAATCCGCATTTGACTTGACTTAAGATTTGCTAATGTTATTACTCACATATTCAATGAATTGCTTGCTTTATGAATGATCGGTGCCTGGAAAATTGAAATAATTTTTAGGCGGCACTGACTAAGCAATAATACTATTGAAGGAAAAATTTCGATGTCTTCATCAATTTGATTACTATAACAATTAATGCATTAACATTCTCAAATGTTTCTTTAATTAATCACTTAAATAATATGGGGCACTTAGACCTATATGTGGGGCGCACGAGCAACGGCTAGTTGGGGTGATAACCGTTGCACACTCGTTCAAGCAGCAGCAGCAGCAGCACCACGCTCTTCGAGTGAAAAAGTCTCTCTCTCTCTCTCTCCCTGACTTCCCTTCTCCATTATTGCATCAGCCAGCGAGCGAGCGAGAGCCCCATCTCAGGACCGCCGTCATTTCTCCCTTGCTGGGCATCGCCTCATCGTGTCGGTAGAGAAAACAGGGACAACCTACGGGGGAAGCATCGACCGGTGTCCTCTCTTTTCGCGTGCCTGTGCGTGTTCCCTGAGCGGTTTGGGAAGAAGAGATGTCGAAGATCGTCAACATCTTCAAGAAGAAAACGTCCCCCAAAGGTAGCATTTTTGAGTTTTCCCTTTTATTTTCCTCTGCTTTGGACTAGGGTATTCTTCTTTTAGGGTAAGGGTTTTGATCGATGGGTCTGATCCTCAAATGGCACGTTCGGAACTGTCCCTGATTTCTCGTTCGAGAAATTGCTCTTCAAATGTCTGTGCTTTTGTTGAAATTTTCATCTACCTTTTGTGGATTTTTCATCTGGGCTATGTGTATAATTGGTAATTTCGCTGCTGGGAACTTGAAAATTCTAGACTTCCGTTATTTCCTTGTGCGTGTGTTTTTTCCCCGTCTCTGCTCTGTTTTTTCGTGTGAATGTTCAATGTTATATTGACTTCTGCTTCTTCGTCCTTGCCTTCTTTGACAGAAGCCCTCAGGACCAGCAAGAGAGAAATGGCAGTTGCCACGCGAGGTATCGCTCCTTGTTCTTTGTAGTTTCTCTTGCACCCGGTGTTGCACATTGGAATTTAGTAGATCAATACAAGATAAGTCGTATATACTAGATGTACTAGTGTGATTGGGGCACTACTGTTGATATGGAAAATTGTTAAAAAAAATAAAATACAGTCTTTGCTGTTCCGCCCAAGACTGAACCGACTCTATTTGATCTGGACCAATTCTTCGCTGTTCTGGTCAGGCCTGGTCTTTTTTCAGAAACTTGGCCCATGAATATTCAACATACAAGCGGGAAGCAGGAATCAACAAATTGAAACTAGAAATAAAAAAATCGTAATTGGCTGAAAGCAGGTCTTAACCATCGAAAGTGCTTACCGAACTTCACTAAGGATATAGAAATTCTTTCTTGTTTTTTGTGTTGTGAAATAGTGGTATTGTGAGTTATCAGGACAAAACAAAAAGGAAAATAAGAGGAAAAGACAACTATTATCTGTGATTGGTACATGGAGCCTCTGCGGCCTATTAGATGCCAGTTGATTTCTCACAGACCAAGTTTTGTAACGGGCAATAATCCACGTATGGCTGCCTTGCCTACCCACATTCTTCTAACATGATAAAATAGGAGCAAGCATGCTCTTGTCAACCCTCAGTTGTCTCAGTAACAAGGAGTTTTGCAGGTAGAGTGAGAATATTAGATCAAGTCATTTGGTAGTTTCACTTTTGCCTATAAATTTCCATAATAACGACCGTCTTCTTCTCGCTCATGTTCTTCTCTACATATCCTTAGCCATCTTTTTTTATTTATCAGGTATTGAACGAGAGATAGCATCCCTTCAATTGGAGGTATATTCCTGCTACTTGCAATAGTGAATTGCCATGGGTATTCTCTTGCTGAATTTTTTAACTGTGAATGAGCTGTCAGGAGAAAAAGTTGGTGGCAGAGATTAAGAAAACAGCCAAGACTGGCAATGAGGCAAGTTTTTTCCCTATTAGTTATTGAACATTTGCTAATTTCACTATCAGCTCATATATCGGTATTTCTTAATTCAATTATTTTTACTTAAGTGAACTTTTATGATGGATTATGAGCAGACATTCGACTATATAAATGTGATTACACTACAGCAGTTCTGCCCATTAATGCTATACTAGATATACTTAGGATAGAGAACTGGATCTCCTGAATATTGAGTCAAAAGATCAATTTGTACATACTAATATTGTTCAGGCTCTAAGTATCATGACTACTTAGCTCAATTTTTATATATTTACTGATATTGTTTTTTTTTTTTTGGTAAAGTATTTACTGATATTGTTCGGTTCTTTTTAATTCAATTACTTTGACTTAAGTGAACTTGTTATGATGGATTATGAGCTGACATTCGACTATATAAATGTGATTACACTGAAGCAGTTCTGCCCATTAATCCTATACTAGATAAACATAGGATAGATAGCTGGATCTCCTGATTATTGAGTCAAAAGATCAATTTGTACATACTAATATTGTTCAGGCTCTAAGTATCATGACTACTTAGCTCAATTTTTATATATTTACTGATATTGTTCGGTTCTTTTTAATTCAATTACTTTGACTTAAGTGAACTTGTTATGATGGATTATGAGCTGACATTGGACTATATAAATGTGATTACATTGAAGCAGTTCTGCCCATTAATCCTATACTAGATAAACATAGGATAGATAGCTGGATCTCCTGATTATTGAGTCAAAAGATCAATTTGTACATAATTACTAACATTGTTCAGGCTGTAAGTATCATGAATACTTAGCTCCAAAATTATATGCGGGGAGTATGATTCACAATACACCAACTGCACTCGACAAGAGGGATTGGTGTTTGATGTTTATGCTTTTGGTGGTCAAACTGCTTGTATGGAGTACTTTCCACTATTTACTCGAGATGCTAGTTTCTGTTTTTAGGCATCCTGCAAATTTGAATGCTGTGCTTGCAAGGAGTACTTTCCTCTCTTTATTTGAGAGGATAGTTTCTGTATTTACGCATTCTGCAATTCCGAAAAATAAAAATAAAAATAAACTGTAAGTTGTACTCATAGCTGGTTTCTGCTTTAGTGGTCAAACTGCTTGCATGGAGTACTTTCCACTATTCACTTGAGAGGGTAGTTTCTGTTTTTATGCATCCTGCAGTTTTGAATGGTCAAACAGCTTGCATGGAGTACTTTCCTCTCTTTACTTGAGAGGGTAGTTTCCGTTTACGCATTCTGCAATTTCAAATATAATGAAACTGTAAGTTGGTACTCATAGAACTGATTTCTGCTTTAATCAGTCCAGATTTCTCATTGCTCAAAAGTTAATTACTTTATTTTTCCAATGGAGTAAATGACCCATGTTGTACCTGAAATATTGTTATTCCAGAGATCTATTTGCAAGGCATTCGCTGTAGGGACTGTGATGTTGATATACATCTTGATCAAACACTGCCTTTTGCCTTGTCAGTTTCTTGTGGTGTTTGAAATTTTATTTTTAATCAATGTAAGTTTTCCAAGTATTTCAAAACAAACACTTATTGACAAATATGCGTAGAATGAGAAGTTTTTCATTTAGATTGAATAATGGCCATCAACTTGTGCTCCAAACCTTTTGAAGTTCTGAAAGAGTTAAATCAAATGATTTGAAAGATCATAAAACTACAAGATGTAGCATTAGGTAATTTTAATTTACCTGGGTTCCTTAAAATTTCCACCAGTTCACATTGATAATGTCTTTGACAAACATTTGCTTCAGCATTTGGAAAATCAATATGACGAGAGAGAAAAGGAAATGTCGAATGTTTAGATCATTTTTCTTGTATAATTAGGAGTTTTAATGATTGATGAGATTATTAAGAACTGATCAAATATTTTTTTTTCTATAATTGTCAATTAGAATTTTCTTTGTGGCCATTGATACAATGAAGCAAATCGTTGATCAATTTGTATGACCATCGAGGACAAGTGTATGGAATCCTTATTCAAGCTATGCAGGCCACAGCTTATGTGAAATGCAAACCATTTTCACCATTCCTTCTTGTAGAAGAGAGAATATCGTATTTTTATTAATGAAACTCAAGGTGGAGCATAAATATTAATACAAGGACAACCCTAGGAGACCCAATGACAATTATACCCTCTTTAATATCTCTAACACTCCCCCTCAAGCTGGAGCATAAATATCAATCATGCCCAGCTTGTTGCAAATATACCCAATTCTCCCATTACCCAGAGGTTTAGTAAAAACATCTGCAAGTTGTTCACTAGTCCTAATATAACTAGGAAGAATCATTCCAATCTGAAGCTTTTCTCTAATAAATGACAGTCAACTTCGATGTATTTTGTTCTCTCGTGAAACACAGGATTGGAAGCTATATGTATAGCTGCCTTGTTGTCACACCAAAGAACCATAGGAGCCGAAGTCTTGAAGCTTAATTCAGCCAGGAGTTGCTGAGTCCACATTAATTCACATGTCACTTGTGCCATGGCTCTATATTCTGACTCAGCACTGGAACGGGCAACAACATTCTGCTTCTTACTCTTCCATGACACTAGATTTCCTCCAACGAATGTACAATAGCCAGTAGTTGATCTTCTGTCATCTGGAGATCCTGCCCAATCGGCATCAGAGAATCCTTCAACTCTACTATGACCATGATTTTGATATACAATTCCTTTTCCTGGAGCTTTCTTCGAGTATCTCAAAATCCGAATAACTGCATCCCAGTGAGATGTACAAGGGGAAGATAGAAACTGACTTACCACGCTAACTGGAAAGGCAATATCTGGTCGAGTAACTGCCAGATAATTTAGCTTACCTACCAGTCTTCTGTATGTCTCAGGATTATCAAGGATTTCTCCTCCATCTGCTACTAGTTTAACTCCTTGTTCCATAGGTGAATCAAGAGGCTTAGATCCCAACATACCCGTTTCAGTGAGCAAGTCCAGGACATACTTTCGCTGGGAAAGGACAATACCTTTCTTTGACTGAGCCACCTCAATTCCTAGGAAATACTTCAACTTTCCTAAGTCCTTGGTCTGAAATTGTTGCTAAAGATAGAGTTTTAATTCAGCTATGCCAGAAGAGTCATCTCCTGTAATGATAATATCATCAACATACACAATCAAGAACAATCTGCCTCTTCTTGACTGTTTATAAAAACAAGAATGATCATGTTCACATCTAGACATTCCAAATAAGAGTAAAACTTCAAAAAATCTTCCAAACCATGCTCGCGGAGACTGCTTCAAACCATACAAGGACTTCTTTAATTTGCAAACCAATCCACCAGACTCCCCCTGAGCAACAAATCCGGGAGGTTGCTCCATATACACCTCCTCATCAAGAGTACCATGCAAGAAAGCATTCTTGACATCAAGCTGAAACAAGGACCAGTTATATGTTGCAGCAAGTGAGATCAAAATACGAACAGATGTAAGCTTAGCAACAGGAGAAAAAGTGTCCAGATAATCAACCCTATACACCTGTGCATACCCTTTAGCAACAAGTCTTGCTTTAAGGCGAGCAAGAGAACCATCAGGATTGACTTTCACAGTATACACCCACCGACAACCAATAGCAGTTTTGTCTGGCGGTAGAGGTACCAAGTCTCAGGTTTGATTAACTTGTAAAGCCTGTAGTTCTTCTTCCATAGCTGTCCTCCAGCCAGAAACTTGTAATGCCTCAGATACACACTTGAGAATAGTATACTGATCAACAGCAGATAAAAAGGCTCGAAAAGAAGGAGACACGGAAGAGTATGAAATAAAGTTCGCAATAGAATGCTGAGTACAAGCACGGGTACCTTGGCGATGAGCTATAGGGAGATCAAGATCAGTAGGTGGATCTGGAACGGAAGATGACAGTTGTGACAGGAGGAAGGGGGGGTGTATGATCCCGAGGACGCCGAATATAAACCTGTAGAGGACGTGATTCTTGTGTAGATGGAGGTGGAACAACCGGAACAGTTGATCTAATGGTAGTCACATGGAATTCTTCATCCAACTCAGATACATTAATTGGAACATCATGATAAGGAGTGGATTCAAAAAATGAAACATCAGCAGTTATGAAGTGTTTCTTTAGTGATAAAGAATAACAATGATACCCATTTTGAGTACGAGAATAGCCTAGAAACATACACTTGATAGCTCATGGATCAAGTTTTGATACTCTGGGTCGATGATCATGAACAAAACAAACACAACCAAAGACACGAGGTGGTAAGGAAAATAGGGGCTGATTTGGAAACAGAGTAGAAAAAGGAATACCACCTCGCAAAACAGAAGAAGGCATGCGATTAATAAGATAGCATGCAGTCAAGACAGCATCAGACCAAAAGATTTTAGGGACCTTCATCTCAAATAACATAGATCTAGTAACTTCCAACAAATGTCTATTCTTCCTTTCAACAACACCATTCTGCTGTGGTGTATCAGGACAGGAAGATTCATGAATCATACCATGCTGTGTCATAAAATCCGAAAAGGGTGCAGAAAAATACTCCTTAACATTATCAGAACGCAAAACTTTAACATTCACACCAAACTGAGTAAAAATTCAAGTATAAATGCACGAAATATAGAAAATAACTCCAAACGATCTTTCATTAGATATAACCAAGTAACTCTAATCAGGATAAAATGTTACTGAACACTGAAAGGTTTTAGTTAACTTACTGACAGACATGAGATTAAATGGAAATTGTGGAAGATAAAACACTGAGGACAAAGGTAAAGAGGGAATTAGATGAACTATGCCAACGCCTTTAACATTGGCAGATGAACCATTGGCTAATGTAACTGTGGATGAAGAAGGTGTAATAGAGGAAAATATACCTGAAAGACCTGACATGTGATCAGAAACCCCTGAATCAATGACCCAAGGGCGAGAAGCAGCGGAAAAACACACAGTAGCATTACTTGTTTGTGCTAAAGTAGCAGTGGAAGAAGTAGACTTGGAACTTGAAGACTGATACTCCTCTTCAGACATAACCACTATCTTACCCCCACATTCATCGGATCCTCCATGATTTCCTCCAGCACTTCCAATTTCATTATCAGTGCGGGAGTGTAACATAAGGGCTGAATTATCTACCACAGATGTGCAATCCTGAAAAGACTCACGAGATACTCGAAGAACTCGATCAAATGTATCTGTGAGGGATGCAATTGTCTCTCCTCCAAGGATTTGAGATCTAACAGTTTCATATTCAGGACCAAGACTTCCTAGAAATCCTATTACAGCTAATTGTTCTCTCTGAAGTTGCATTTGTTGAACATTGGCTGAAATAGGAAGAACATCATTCAACTCCTCATACATTCTCTTAAAATCAGCAAAGTACTGCATGATAGGACGCCCCTTCCTTTCAGAATGATAAAATTTCTGCGATAACTCATACATCTGTGAAAGGGTGATAGGATTGCCCTTTCTCTCAGAACGGTAAAATTCATGCGATAACTTGTACACCTGTGAGAGGTTATTTTGATCCGAATACAATACATCCAAATACTCCCACAGTTCTTTAAATGTATCAACATGAATTATTACTAAATCAGCTATATCCATTTCCATAGAATTTAACATTTGACCAAGAATTTGTGCATCAATAACATCCCAAGTCTCATCATTTGTGGGCTTAGGCTCAGTCAAATGCCTATGTTGATTCCTGCCCATCAAAGTAATCTTCACAATTTTCTTCCACTGAAGAAAATTAACAGCACCCTCAAATTTCTCATCAGTGATTCTATTAAACGAGAAAGAACTCACCTCAGCCATCACAATTATTTTTCTCAGAACTACTCTCAAACTCCAACAAATCCAACAAATTCACCTAATCTCCAATAAAAATCAGCAAATATCTCATCAATCCAACAAATCTCCAAATAGTCAACTCCAAAATCTCCGAAATTCACCTAATCAATAAATAACGCCTCAAAACTCCTTATCTGAGTTTGACCATCGATTCACCAAAAAATTAAGCCTGTGGCTCCTAATCAAGAGACATGGGTGCTGAAACTAGCTTACTGATGCTGGACGACACCTCACTGAAGCTGTACAACTTCCCTACAAGACTCCCTGATGATGGACAGCGCCTCACTGAAGCTGGACGACCACCCTACAAGACTCCCTGATGATGGACAGCGCTGGATTTGGAATTGCTGGCCTGGGCGACACTGGGTGACATCTCGTCAGGGGTCGCCAGGTTCTGCCGACGCCAAATCGAGCCCCGCTGGGCCTATGCAGGTTCGAATCCTGCTGTCGACGCCCGATGTAGCCTCGCCGGGCCTAGGCGACGTCAGGTGATGCCCTGGCAAGGCTCGCCGGCCTAGATGACGCCCCGGCAAGGCTCGCCGGATCTCTGCAACACTTGATCTGAGCTCGCCGGCCCTGGGCGACGCGAGATCTGAAGGTTTTGGAGGAAAAGGAGGGAGAACGAGAAGAGAAGAGGGTTGTCCGGTGGTAGGTGGGGGTTTATTGGTGGTCGATAGGTGGTCGGTGTGGATGGTAGGCGGTGGTGACCGGTGGTAGGCGGCTGTTTTGCTCTGATACCATGTAAAAGAGAGAATGTCGTATTTTTATTAATGAAACTCAAGGTATAAATACAAGGACAACCCTAGGAGACCCAATGACAATTATACCCTTTTTAATATCTCTAACACTTCTTTACAACTTTCCTCTTTTATTTTGGCTATCAAATTAATTGTAAATCCTAGCTATGGGTTTCAATAGAGAAATTAATTTGGAATGCAAATTAAATCCTTGGATTTGCTGTCAAGTTCTCCTCATTGATTTGCATGCTAGCTTTCTAGAGTCCACAGAGCTGCCCATAAGCTAATCCTTTGTTGCATAAAGTTATTATCTGATGGCACGGTCATCTTGTTTATACTTTTATTGTCTGTTTTGGTGAACAATCATCTCCATGTAACCAGGCAGCAACTAGAATTTTAGCTCGTCAACTTGTGCGTCTACGACAACAGATAACTAATCTGCAAGGAAGTCGTGCTCAAATCAGAGGGGTGGCGACTCATACTCAGGTAATAACTCTTGTCTATCTCTTTACATATATTACAACTGTTGATGAGAATTTTCATTTTAACATTTTAATTCTCTCTTGCTTTTACGTCTTTTAGGCTTTACATGCCAGCACATCTATTTCCAATGGAATGAAAGGTGCAACAAAAGCAATGGTTGCAATGAACAAGGTATGCATATTAGCTGTCCAATAAATGGTTCCATAATGCTACTAGAAGGTCCAACTAGAAGATGTATGGGCTATCTATACTGGCATTTCTTTAATGAAAAACGTGTAGAATTTTGACCGTGATTGATAATTGGAGAAGTCTTGACTTTTGAAATTCCTCCCCAAAAAAAATCTATGTATAAGTTAAGAGCCTTTTGACCAAAAAAAAAAAAAGTTAAGAGCCTTTGATTTCTTGTCCTTTTCCAGATGCATGATGAGATTTTCAGAGTTAGTACATATACTTTTAGTTTTGCAAGATCATTTAATCTTTGTTTGCTCAAAACACAAAAGCAAATGCCTACTTGTTTGGCCCGGTATTGAAATCTCCTGCTTGTACCTTCCAGGAAATGGTTCCTGCAAAACAAGCCAAAGTGATCAAAGAATTTCAGAAACAGTCTGCACAACTGGATATGACGGTAATGCTTTTGTTTGTTTTGCCTATTATTTCTTGTTTCCTTTAACTTGAGGATGTTTTCTGTCCTGAACTGTACATAATTTACTGGCAATTAAATGAGTTGCAGCAGAGTAAGTCCATGAATTTGGCACGGATTTGTGCATTGGTGTCAATTGTTGGAGTTTGTGGGATTTAACTCCCAGCATGAATTTTGAACGAGTAATATGTAGGCTTTTCGATTGATGATTTTTGGATTTCTTTCCCTAACATCTTAGTTTGTGTCCGTATATTTCACAATAACTCATTCGTTCTCATCTCTTTCCCAATAGATTGAGATGATGTCAGAGTCTATAGATGAGACCTTAGACAAGGATGAGGCTGAAGAGGAAACAGAGGAGCTGACTAATCAGGTAAGTTATGTTCCTTTCACTATCGCGCCTCTCAAAGCCTTTTGGTTGTCACTAATTTAAATTGCTTGCTTGTAGGTGCTTGATGAAATTGGTGTTGATATCGCTTCACAGGTTTGTCTCCTAGACAATGTCCACAAACCTAAGCTCCTGATATATCGTTGTTTGGATATTGAAAGAACTCACTTTCTTCCCTCTTTTTTGTTCCTAACAGCTATCTTCAGCACCCAAGGGCCGCATCTCATCGAAGAAAGTGGAGACTGTTGTGACTAGGTTAGTGCATAATCTTTCCACGAAACTGTTTATTATGAAGACACTCACTTTGAAAGTACTAACAAGCTGAAACTTTGCGTTGGATGGTGTACGTTCTTTTTTTCTTTTTTCTTTTAGTCTTTCCTCCCTTATGGAGCTAATGGGTACTCAAATTTGAAGATACAGTATTTCTCCATAGTTGTTTTCTCCTTGTTCTTTTTAAATGCTTGGTGCGCGCCAATGCCGGCACAAGCCAAACAAGAACACATAAATATAATAAAAAGACACTGATTTTTCATAATCAGTTATGCTATTAAGTAATAATCAAATTAGTACACTGATTAGTATAAAGTGATGTGCCTGATTTCCTCTGAACTATAAGACGCCTACTGATCAATTAAGCGTTTTCAGTATGATAATCAATATGTTCTTATCCATCAGGCTGCAAAGAAAGAAAGGATCAACATCCTTACTGTAATCACTTAATTTCTCTGACTACTTTATTTTACTGCAATGTAGTTCTGAATCTTCAGATGTGGAGGATCTGGAGAAGAGGTTGGCTTCTCTTCGGCGTGTTTGATCCATGCAATCGGCCCTGCACAAAGTTTCTGTAAAGGTTCTAAAGACAAATCGTGAGTCTTCAATCGACGTGGAGATGATCGTCATAAAAATTAGATACTGTGATCTATCTGACTTCCCATGATCGGAAACTTTCCTGTGTGGTGTAATTCATTCTAGAGGTACAACAATGCAAATGCTTGTGAGGTTTTTTACAAGAGCTCACTGCCTCAATACTGTAAGATTGCTATTCAGCCTGGGACTGGCAGTCTTCCTGCATCATCTCTAGCATTTCCTACAGTACGGGGAGCTCTGTTGATGTGCATTAGAAGTATCATGGTTTATAATAATGTTGAAGCGCCTGATATAATTAATAATGTCAGAAAAGGAAGAGAAGCGATGTGCTAATTGTATTAATTTGTTATATCTGTCCATGAAGTATCATTTCAGCTTGGTTAAAATCACCAAATATTTCACATTGGGGCATTGATAACACTTGATTTAGCCACTTGTAATTAGCATGATTAATTTCAAGATTTTATTAATTTGTTATATAGGACTTTATGTTTTATTCTCACTTATACTCCACAACCTCTTATTTTCTTCATCCAAAAATATTGTTTTCTCGACGAAGCAGATTTGCCTTCAAAGACTTTTCTAGAAATCCTACAACAACTTAATCCCTCAAAGTATTTCCGCAGCCAACGAAATTACTATCTGGGTTGCTAGTCTTAAGCTTCAGTAAAAATGAGAATATCACTTTAACTTCATTTTCCAGAGTGCTCTAGAATATTCTTGGGAACGGGCGATAAGCAAAATACTTTTAACTGTTTGGAATGAAAAATTGGATTTGATCGTCCTCTGTGCACTCCTTTAAATAATTTTTGTTTTAAATTTTAATTTTTTTAGTTTCTTAATTATCATTTTTAATTATTTTTTACATTTTACCTTATCTTTTTTTTTTTCTCTTCTTCTTCGACCAATTCCCAAGACACTGAGGCCTAGCCTCCTTCAAGGAACAAAAGAAGAAAATAAAATAAAAAATAAAAAAAATTATTAAAAATTTGAAGAAGTAGATAGAGAAAAGAGAAGAGAGAGATTGGTCTTCATGAAAAAATGATTTTCTCTTCTCAAAAGGAGAAAAATATTTTTTAAATGAGTGCATGTGCAGTATCATTTTTTTTTTTAAATAAGAGCGTCCCAGTCATACTCACCGAAGAACTTCATGACTCTCATTTACGCAATTCCTAAAATCGGTGTATCTAAGTTGAAGATTCTAGCTAGAGAATAGTTGGGGTGCATATCATTGTGAGTCAGTGTGGAGAACAAAGCTAAGAGTCCCGAATGTGCTACAAGGCAACCATGAGAAGGATTTGACTCGCATGTGGGACTACTTGGGGAGCTTAACACTACATTCACAACGACCACCGTTGGAATGGAAGTTGAAAGCCATTGCGAATTTCCCGATCATTACATGATAGGGCTTACATTTGCTTTCGTGGTGGCTAGGAGAGGGTTTCTAGCAAAATTTAGGAAAGCCATTCGACTAGATGGTTCAGCAACTGTGATGCCGAGCAAATCGTCTAGCAGACGAATTATCGACTTCTACTTGCAAAGTCTTAAATTTCATAGCAGGTTACGCAATGGGTAGATATATGATTTAACTTTTCACATCTATTTTCTAGGAAACAATTACTTATGTATACCAAATCCATTACTCTTCTCCAACCTGATCAACAAGCAATTATTGCATCTAATCCTTATCTTTTCTCTATTGAAAAGTTATGGAACTCAAGTGAACATCGTGCGAAATCATAACACTCAAATGATTAATTTAAAAGTTATGTCATTCAATTAAACGCTATAAGAAAGTTATATCACAAAATTGTATCATTCTCTCTATTTATTTATTTATTTATTTAGGTCAGAATTTTCTCTATTTAATGGTTATATATGTTTATAACTGTTTTAATTCTCACACAAATAAAAATTTCATGAATTTAGATACTATAAAAAAAAAAGAACGCCAAGTTATATTAATACCAATAAGCAAAATATAATCTCTTATTAAACTATGGAAACGTACCTTAATCTCAAATCCTTTGGTGGCTTGATCTGAAACGGTTACAGTGGAAGACCGATGGGGTGTCAAAAATTTCGATTTCTCTCCATCTATTGGGTGTCGAAACAAATGTTGGAGCTTCCTATTTATAGAGGGGAAAGCACTTGAACTTGATTGGCATTCAAGATTTCCCATCTATAATATAGGATTTTTTTTTCGTGATATTAACTCAATTAACGGAAATTAATGGAGGGTAAATCTGCCATAAATATATTAGTTTGGGATTGATGATGGTTAAAAAACTAGTTTAGGTTAAATATGTCACAGATGTACCGGTTTGAAATTTTTTTATTATTAAAAATTAATTTATTATAAATTTATCATAGGTGCACCAATTTAGATTTTTTTTTTCGTGGTATTGACCTTATGATTTTTCTTTTATTTCTCGGGGCATCATGGTACGTGCTCGACTCGCCTTTTTTTATTATTAAAAAATTAATTTACTATAAATTTTATTGTTTGTTATTGAATTAAGTTCATGTATTTTTAATTTGTTTTCTAGTGAAACCCACCCCACTTCTAACTTCGGTGCGACGTCGTGTGCGGTTACTTCGGTGCGACGTCGTCCACCCAACGGCTGGATTTTCGATTTCTATTTAGTGCGTCACAACCCCTCTCTCTTCTTCTCATCTTCTTCCTCTTCTTCTTCTTCTTCGAGATTCCTCTGATTTCCCGTTCAAAATCGAAACCCATTCCATCATCGACCCCTCTCAACTTCCATCCTGTTTCCTTCTCTCTTCTTCTTCTTCGAGATTCTTCTGATTTCCCGTTCAAAATCGAAACCCATTCCAACATCGACCCCTCTCAACTTCCATCCTGTTTCCTTCACTGGATTGTGCTTTGTGATGTTGCCGGAATCGAGGGCGGTCGGTGTGGCGGGTACGCTCGGACCGGAGCGGAGTTCGAGTCTCTTCGAACCCATGGCGGCTGGGCGAATGACTGGAGTCGTGGTAGCACGCGCGCCGTCAGAAACTCATGACCTTTCTCTACACCCCTGGTCCAGCAGTTGCATTAAAGCCTTACCTGCTTTCTCTAGGCAAAGTGCCGCAGATATTGTGCGATATTATAAACAAGAATCGTGTTGGCGAGTCAGAGTTCCTCCCACCCCACAAGCTTCTTCTGAAAGATATCCACACGGCCAATAGACTAGTTATGAAAGAGCTCAGGAGGCTTGAAAGGACACCGGCCGCTAAAGAAGCAGAGCGCCAAAGGAAAGTTCGCATACTGATGTCGATGCGATGATGCATCTCGACGATTCTGCAGTACAGAAGACAAGACAGGCCTTAGCACATTTAGATCAATAACCGGTTGAAATAGTCCTTACTGTGGAAGATCTAGTTCATTTTTTCTTTTACCCCTTTAAACCTCTAACTGAGGATCTTGGGTAGGCACCCTGAGTCAGTCTTTTTTTCATCTTCTAGAGGCATTTTTGAGCTCTATGGAGACGTTTCTTGAACACCATGTACATAGGAGAACCCACATTTTTTTTTGATTGTTTGCTCAAGGTCTGTCTGTGCACTTCTGGCATTTGCATAATAAAATCCAAGCATCATTTTTGCAATTACTCTCTCCTTTCTTTGGTTGGCCTTATTGCTGAAACTTTGGCAATTGATTGAGAACTTCCTTTTGAAGTTTAAGTGTAAAAACTGTAGCTTCGTCGCATGAGATAATTGTATGGCTTTACATCTGTCAGTGGTGATTTCTATTTCCATCTGCAGTTCTGGTAGCTGGAGGCCATTCAACTGATGAAGTATGTAGGAATGTCGGTGTGAGTCAGGGTACTGCTGCTGCCCTTTAGACTGCAATGCTACTAACTTTTCGTTGTGCATCTCATATTCTGAATTTGGTTATCATTGTTAGTTAACTATTTGTCACTCATTCTTTTGTTCAAGTGAATGCTGATAGGACAAGGCTTTTCTATACTTATGGAACTGCAAGGATTACCTGGATAAGGTGCGTAAACTCGGCGGGTGCCTTTCTTGTGCACATTTTCATTCCTAAAAGATTGCTTCATGTGTTTCTTTCTGCTTTCCATAACATCTCAGGCTTCTCGAATAATCCTGGCGACGTACCTGGTCAAGCTTTGGCAGAGGAGCTTGCAAGGCGCCTAGGAAAACAAAGGTCAAAGTTGTTTGACTGATTACTGCAAAGTTGTTTGACTGATTACTGGTCTTACTTACAATTCATATGGTTAATGCGACCTTAGTTTGCATATTATGATAAGTAAAAACTGGTTGGTAGAAATCTATTGCCATTATTTGTGTTAGTGCAACCCTCTCGAGGCTATTTAAATGGTGAAAATGCTGACTCTACTGAATCACCAATGTTATTTAAAAGAAGAAGAAAGCATGAGCAGTTATCTAGTGAACAACAAGAAGTGTGTGCAATATCTCAAAATACACACTAGTTTGTAGTTACTGCTTTGTCTTCGAGCAAGCCTCGGCTTAACACTGAGGTTATCCATTAGAGACCAGAAGTTTACAAGGTTTCGGTCGTGGAAACCTCCTCTTTGTACCAATTGCATCAGTTCTTGTTTTCACCTGGAAAAATTACACCTTTTGTTTTCTGAATGGTCAGATGTTGGAAGGTAAATTTGCCGAAAAAGGGTGACTTCAGTAGCTTCAAAGATGCAAATGAGGTTTCTCTCTCTCTCTCAATATTTGGGATCCTTCGTGATTCTGTAGAAAACTTATTTTGATGGTGTTGTTTGAAATTGTTGTTGTGCTACTGATAGGTTCTCAAGCATTTAGGACCTACTGCCAGAAGAGAGTTCGGTTCTTCTGTACACATGACAGAAGAGAGTCTAAGGTTGGAACCCTTGAGCGATGAGGTACGCTCATTAATTCTGATTTGGCATGGTCAATTATCTCTTTTAGATGCGGCCGAATCTGAAGTACCATGCTTGGTTTGTAATGTAGACAACACATCAGATTTCTAGATAGTTGAGATTCCAGTGCATCTAAGTTAGGGCTCTAGTTTGTAAGAATTGCAGAGGAAAGACTTGGAGAATGGAATCTTTTACCTAATTTCCAAGGTCAAATTGTGCGGCTAATTTTTAAGGTCAAATTGTGTTGTTGTCTTGTTTAATAACATGACCAACACATATTTATGCATCCTTTTTCAATGGAGTTGAGCATATTTTACATGCCAATAACTTGATTTACTTTCCTCATTGTCTTCCGAGACTTTGACATAATGTGTTTGCACAGAACTTTGACTTTTGTAGCTAGATCAAAGTCCTCACTAATTGTTAGCATGCTGCGTAAAACATCTTACCAGTTGGTAGATGCTGTTAATAGGAGCAATTTATTCACAAATGACAAGATTTTCCTTTGTTCTTTTTCTTTTTCCTTACTATTGCAGCCGTTGCCTATGAGTTTAAGCATTCATCATGTTCTCAGATCAGTTGAACTCGCTTTTGTGCTTATCTCTGATACGTGGGTAGAATTTCGTTGTGAAGAGTGCTACTAACTTATGAGATTTTGTCCCCTTCAGATTATTAATTACTTTGCGGGACGAAAAATATTGGAGGAAACTCTTCAAAGAAATGGAGTCAAACAACGATCGGGCAAACAGGTTCGTAATTGCTTCCGCTATGACTTGCAATGCGATTTGGATTGGACCGAATGGATCCAGAATTTTCTATTTTTCAAAAGAAGAAAAAAGGCAGCTTTTACTTGATTAGTTAGGATTTGATAGATGTTGTACTTGATAGAAAATTTTACCTTCCCCAAGATGGTCGCATGCAACTTGTGGAGTTTGCCTTTTACTTATAATGCTGGATCAATGGACTGAAGATTGAGATTTTGTATCAGCGCAGACTTAGTTTAGATATACTGATATCGTTTTTATGGGGTGGTAATCTCCCACAGTCTTGGCCGCACTTTCTATAATGCTGTTTTAAGAAATTAGACAATAACAGTTTTAATGTGTATTTCTGATATGAAATGAGCATCAGATCAGACTAACCACTTTGAAACTTTCTTGCAGAGTGAAATTTGTTTTACTTACAAAAGGAAAGGACAACTTGTTAGTTGCAAGTATCGGACCTTGGACAAGAAATTTCGACAGGTAGATTCTCTTGCCTCAGTATTGTAAGGACATTTTGGTTAATAGTAATAATATTCCAGCATGCATCTTAAATATGTTTTGGTTTTTTGAACTGAAGAAGTGGGAATGCTTATGGATGCAAGTTTAGGTCTGCTGAAGAGCGGGAAGTAAATCACTGAAGAGTGAAATGGAAAACCACTGATAATAACAGCATTTGTGAAATTTGGTGCCGCATATTTGTAATAATAAAAATCACTGCAGGCTGTGAGAAAAATCTATGCCTTGGTTCCATAGATTTTCCAATCAAGTCCTTTGAACTTCTTTAAATTTCTGCAACCTCTTTTAGCTCCAAATCTGATTTGTCGGAGCTGACAAAGATTGTCTTCACTAGCATTTGTTGAAGAACCAAGCAAATCGTTTTTGGTGAAGCATCTGAGAAAGTACGCATATCTAATATGTACATATATCATGTACTGGTATTGGCTCAATATTTGGTTTACTTGGTTCCTCAATCTGTTTTTCCAGATGGACAAGCCTGAAATAAGATGCATACGAGCATCAGAAACCTATTTTCTAGTCTGAATCAGATGGTATTTCATATGTTTAGAATTCTATGTGGCCTTCGTTAAAGACTAGACAGATCTTTTAATCTGCGTCGGTAACATGTTCATGTTTCAACAATGGACCTTTCTGCCAATACCACATCAGTTTCCGTCGGCCCATATGCTTCATTATTTCAATTTAAGAAATTTCTAGAAGTTTCTTACATGAGTTGTCTTTCTGCTATGGAATTTCAGGAGAAGGATATCGGTAAGGCATTATATGGACTGGATGACATATCAGAAGCAGATGAAATCATCATTGTAACTCTCTCTCTCTCATAGATGAATGTCGGTTATAGGTTGAAGGTGAAAATTGATAAGTTCTCAATGGAGGAAGCTGGCTTTATAAATTGTGTAAGTGTTCTGAATGGCGCCCCATGTAAAGTCTCCAACAAAAAATTGCCTTCTCCGGACAAGGTTGGTTACTTGTTTTAGGCATTTCCTATGTTGATCTTAATTTAAAGTTCATATTTTGACATGCCGAAACTTAGGTATTTCAGTTTCGCCCACTGAGCATAAGGTCTCCTATTATCGGTTGTATGCTAGTATGCCATCTCCTTTTATGACAGGTTGCGTATATTACCTCTCTACTGCTAAGAAAGACAATTTTTCACCTGCAATTTTTCATCATCTTGTTGCGTCTTGTCCTGGCTACTTGGAAAGTCTGCCAATTAATCTTCTTTCAAGAATTAGGAACACCGAAACAGAAACAAACTACTGCAGTGTCATGGATTGTTTAGAAAAGGTTCCTTCTTATTTCAGAAAGAAGAATTGTTGGTGGCAAAGAGGCTTTTCCTTGGAATGCTATTTGGAAAGTAAGAGTACCGACTAGCGTCTCGTATTTTGCTCGGGAGGCAATCTGGGAACGAATTCTCACCTTAGACAGCTGGCACAAAAAAGAGATCATGCCGGTTAATAGATGCTATTTTAGGCAGAGACGGTGAGACATCTCCTCCCTCATTGTTCAGACCTCTTATGCCTGCATTGGACTATCTCAGGTTGTAAGAGGTTCTACTGAACAAGAATTATGGGCTTCACAGGGTCTGTTTGGCCTCGGGTTTAGAAAAGGCATTCTTTGATCCCTCTTGCCGCTTCTCGGTTGATGTGGAAAGAGCGGAACAAAAGAACTCTTCAATGAGAGGGGATGCTTACTTTGTGTAATTATAGAAAGCTTATGTGTGGAAATGCTTTAGATTTTAGCTCCTTTGATAGAGGGGTGCCACCTCTTGGTGCCTTCGATTACAGACAGACTTAGTCACTGCCTTTGCCCTGCAGACTTTGACCAACAAAATTACTAAATGGTTGATGCGGAGGATAGTAACATAGCAAGTTACCATTCCACTAATTCAATAGGGCATTCACTGGCTGCAGACAAGAAATGAAGGATTTCTTCAATTACTCTCTCCTTTTTCTGGTTGACCTTATTGCAGAAACTTTGGCAATTGAATGAGAACTTCCTTTTGAAGTTTAAGTGTAAAAACTGTAGCTTCATTGCATCAGATAATTTTATGGCTTTACATCTGGCAGTGGGGATTTCTATTTCCATTTGCAGTTCTGGTAGCTGGAGGCCATAATACTGATGAAGTATGTATGAATGTTGGTGTGGGTCAGGGTAGCACTGCTGCCCTTTAGACTGCAATGCTACCAGCTTTTCGTTGTGCATCTCATATTCGGCATTTGATTATCATTGTTAGTTAACTATTTGTCACTCATTCTTCTGTTCATGTGAATTCTGATAGGACAAGGCTTTTCTATACTTATGGAACTGCAAGGATTACCTGGATAAGGTGCGTAAACTCGGCGGGTGCCTTTCTTGTGCACATTTTCATTCCTAAAAGATTTGCTTCATGTGTTTCCTTCTGCTTTCCGTAACATCTCAGGCTTCTCGAATAATCCTGGCAACTGATGGTGACGTACCTGGTCAAGCTTTGGCAGAGGAGCTTGCAAGGCGCCTAGGAAAACAAAGGTCAAAGTTGTTTTGACTGATTACTGGTCTTACTTACAATTCATATGGTTAATGCGACCTTAGTTTGCATAATATGATAAGTAAAAACTGGTAGGTAGAAATCTATTGCCATTATTTGTGTTAGTGCAACCCTCTTGAGGTTATTTAAATGGTGAAAATTCCGACTCTACCGAATCACCAATGTTATTAAAAAGAAGAAGAAAGCACGAGCCGTTGTCTAGTGAACAACAAAATGCGTGTGCAATATCTCAAATTGCACAGTGGTTAGTAGTTACTGCTTTGTCTTCGAAAAATTACTCCTTTTGTATTCTGAATGTTTAGATGTTGGAAGGTAAATTGGCCGAAAAAGGATGACATCATTAGCTTCAAAGATGCAAATGAGGTTTCTCTCTCTCTCTCTCTCTCTCTCTCTCTCTCTCAATATTCGGGATCCTCCAGCCGTGATTATGTAGAAAACTTCTTTTGATGGTGTTGTTTGAAATTGTTGTTGTGCTACTGATAGGTTCTCAAGCATTTAGGACCTACTGCCCTCAGGGAAGCAATTGAACATGCAGAGTCCATGTCTCCCACATCCTCCGAATCAAGTAACATGTAAATATTAGAGTGGAACATTCCATTGAAACATATTAAGTCTTCTCTAGTCTTTCACCTTATAATGTTCTGCAACACTCACTCTCTCTCTCTCTCTCTCTCTCTCTCTCTTTCTCTCTCTCTCTCTCTCATATTGTGGATGCCATTGTTATTGATCAGCAATTGGTTTTGTATATACTTTTGGGTCTGGGTTATCCAATTTGCCAACAGAAGCATTTCTACTCTTGTTTCAATCAATTTTTGTTGTAAAATCGTTACCGGATCTGTCACAGAGAAAGGGACGAGTGCACTAGATGTCCTAGATTTTGTCATGAAAGTGCCATTGAGTACCTGATACTTTCACCGAGAATGTAATTTGTTTTTATCCATTTTTCCAAACTTAAAATCAATAAAACATAAAATCGATAGGTGTAAATGTTCGAGAATCATGACTAAAAAATTTTCAAAGATACTTGGTCTTCAAAACTACTCTTGCAAATTTTAATTAAAAAGAGATAAAAGTTCAGGCTTGTTACACTACTTCAAAGATATTTTGAGACAAAATGTTCCACGATAATTACCAAAAAAAAAAAATAAGTGAACCATGAATTATCAATTCATTTATGCTGTTGACTTAGGCGTTGAATCGTTTATACTCAATGGTATGCTATATCGAAAACATGTCATGTTTCAATTGTGGGCTTTTACACCCCCGTCATTTCTATGGGCTCTACGATTATTTGACACTTGGCCAATGTGCAGTGTCAACACTATGCAACGGGGAAAAGTACACTAGAAATGCCTTAATTTTTATACGGCGTTCACTTGAGTGTCTTAACTTTCAAAACGTTCACTTAAGTGCCTTAACTTTTAAAAATCGTTCACTTGAGTGCCAAGGCTGGCGTGGCTGCCGGAAATGGTGACATAGCCGTCGAAAATCATGACGTGTTGCCGGCGAATGATTTTTTTTAATATTTAATGTACATGTGAATTTAGCCGTACTCACGCCAAATGCCACCATAAATTGTAGCGACAATGGAAAACCGAGATAGAAATCGCATGCCCATTCGCTGCAGCTTCTGGAAATTGATCCTCCTTTCCTCCCTTTGAAAATGAAAAAACAAGCATGCGAAAGGAAAAAAAAAACATAAAAATAACTTCTTAATGGCTCTGTAATCATTGTTTCCATAAATTAGAAGGGCCCGTGCTGAATAAAAGCCCAAGGGTGGAAGTAAAAAAATTCAATGAGAGTAAAAACTGAAGAAGTCGTGAGTGTAAAAAAACACTGGTGAGCCTAATTGCCCCCATTTAGGCCCACTTAAGAGACCATTGTCCTTGGGCCACTTGACCGTAGTCGAAAGAACACTGATGGGCCTCTCTACGTCTCCTCCCGCCGCGTCGTTCAGGCCAATACTGCTACCTGAGTAGTACTGACACGCGACGTGATACGATATGTCGGAATATCTTTCTCAAAAATAGAAAATTTCGAGTGATTGGGATAATTTATTGAAATTACTAATTTATTGAAAATGCTTAAAATTATTGAAATAGCATGTAGTGCGAAAATCATATCGGTGAGTGGCAAGAGTGTGTCGAAGGTTTGGCAAGGACCTGACAAAACAATGACATGAAGACCCCGAGCATTGGATCATTGGATTTAGTGACATAATGTCACGGTGATATTATGTCACTAAATCCAAGCCCGCATAGGCGTAGATGCTTCATGGACTGCTAGGCTGCTGCACGTCAAGACGGGAGAGGATTTCCATTGAAATCCCCACCCTTCTTGTGGGGGCCCCACATGGAGGGTGGGGATCTCAATGATCTCTCCTATAAGTAATGCAGAGGATTCGGACATCGTCAAGACAGAGCCACCCCGCCATTGTCCTTGCTCGACCATAGCCAGGTGCCTCTAGATCATGGAGGCAGTAGTAGAACATCGAATCGAATACGATGCTAAGGCGGAAGATGAAGGGGCCGCGAGGCTGAGGTACTTTTGCTATTTCAGCTGTCGCTTGGGTGTTCTTCTTACTTATTAAATCGTTCGTTTGAGCTGATGGGTCGTGAAGCCCTGTTGATTGAGTTCCAAGTCTTACTTCCCCGGCGATTGCCATCGTTTGGATGGTGCGTTTGTTTTTGTAACGCAGAACTATTTGCAGCCCTGCGAGATTTGGGGTGGGAAAGAACTGAGATCATGATCTTCTTGTCTCGCATTGTGAAGAAAATGATCACCCGATTCCTCGAGTGCTTCGTTGGTCCTACCCCCAATGGTTGGTGTAGTTGCCTTCTTCTTGTTGGGATCCTTGAAGTTTGTGTCAGGTTTCTCTTACATGGCTTTCTTGTCTGCTGCAGGTATTGGTGCTCTTATGGTCCTGAAAACTACCGAGAGAATGAGTCTGGTGTTGGCGACACTGTATCAGGGGAGAAGGGGAGTAGGCGTGGAAGACTTCACATGATGCGGGGCTGCGTTTGCCACTTCCCGGTAAAGCGTCTATACGTGCAACCCTTGATTGCTCTAGTTATTTATAATCAGCGAAAGCTTGTTGATAAAACCGGTGCACCATGCCATGGGATAGTTGATTGCCATGCTGTTGGCACAAGAGCTATGTATGCTCCCCAAATCTCGGAAGAGCTACGCCAGAAAGTGATGTCTGTGCTTTACGTTGCAATAAGTATATATGATATAATGCAGCACCACATGGAGCTGGTGCAGAGGCATGGTGGGCCTCTCAACCGCGATGATTTTCTCCGTAGGAATGGTGTCCGTAGTATGGAAAGGCTTGTTCACAGTTCTTCACACGAGTTAGATGAAAATGATGAACGCAGTGTAGAGATATGGATGCGACATCATCAGAAGTATGTCTTCTCCTATCACGAATGCACAGATACAGAACCTTTTATAATGGGTATACAGACAAATGGGCAGCTGGAACAGATGCTGCATTGTGGGCAGAATGGCTCGATTGCTATGCATTCATCCTTCGGCCGGAATAAGCTGAAGGTACCCTCTCTTCCCCCCCTTAACCTACCGCCCACATGGAGGAAAAGGGAAGATAGTCAAAACTATTTGAAAATTGAATTGATATCAAACATGTTGCCCAAGGATAGAGAGCACAGTGAGCACTATAATGGTTGGGATACATAAATGTGTCTGGTTAATACTGTTGTCCCAGGTAAATGTTCGGAACATGAGAGAATGATAGTGTCACCAGAGGTGAGGTAATCATCTTTCCCCTAATGAAATAGTAGTTGATAAGAAGTGGGATGATTGTGGGCTTGACTGTGGGTTTTTGTTATTGCTTTTATATACCAAGTAAGTAGCATAGCAATGGCATAATTTAGTTTCTGGTTTCTGTGCCTTTGCTTATGACAATTACCGACTTAATTCAGGCGTTAAGCTTGCCTCTGACATTAGCACAAGAATTCTCAGTATCTATAACTGCTGACCTGTTTTTCTGAGATTGGATGGTATCCAAAATCTGTTTGAGTTATGATATCTTTTGTCGACATTATCCTTTATGCACCTTAATTGCTTTCGACGCCTCCCATAAATGCCATTCCAGTTGCCTGGATCAATTTTCTCCTCCCTCATCTGTCGAAGTATTCGAAAGTGGATTGGTCCCCTAGCAGAAAGGATCTTCACAAAGGATCCTACATGGCAATTGAGTTCCTTTCTAGTGGGTGATAAGGCAAACCATGTTATAATTTCCTTGAGTTACGAGGGAAGAAACAGAGAAGTGACAATATGAATATTGAGCTCATCCTGTTTTCAGAGAGGCATTTCGATGACGAGTACTATTATGCCTCTGGCGTGTTCGTCGTGCTTGGATGAGAAATCTTCTAAAGCGAAGCTGCCACTCTGGTGTACAAAGAGAGATGTTTAGGCTCTCAGGCTCCATATTGTACTGCACGAGAATAAATGCAGTAGAAGAGTCCATGCAAGTATTTGTTGACCAATGTGGCTTTATGGCTACCCTGTTTAGGTAAAGTTAACCAAATCAAAAATCTGAAATCTAAAATTGTCCTTCTTGAATTGTAATTTGTTGAGGCCTTGATGGCTTTAAAAGGTATAGTTGCTCGGAACTTGGATGCCTCTTTTTATCTAGAAGATGCTTTGATTAATGGTTTGAAGTCTTTGCCAACCGCTGGTCCTGAACCCCAGGCTGCGATCGAGTCTTACCACCTGAGATCGAAGTTTAATCTTTTAGACAATCGATATTGCAATTTATAGCCAAGAATCGACTGGTTGATCCACATGTGGGCAACTGAATGTCACCCTTTATTCTGGTTGGATCAGTATCTCTTGAGACTGGGTATTTTGAGAATGTTAGGGACCTGAATTTCACAAGTAATGCTTGGCATCAGGCCCTCGACATTCTGGATGTCGACGTGATGTTGGATGAGCGAAATGTTCTGCTTGCAAAAGTTCTCTCTGAAGACGGAAGCTCAGTATACACGGTGTGGAATCCAGGTTCAGAGTTCTCCGTATGCGATTGCTCCTGATCCAAGCGCAGAAATCTATGTGAACCCGTCATCAAGGTGGCGATCTTGTGTAGGACATCATTAGCAATTAGCATCCCATAAGTTGCTGACGAAGAAGTATTGCAAAAGAAAATCTTTTTAGCTGTTTTTTTTTGGCCAATTTTTTTTTCCTAGTTTTTTTTTTGGTCGAATTTTTCCTAGTTGTTCACAAGTTGGTTTTTTTCGTTGTTTTGGTCTTGCTAAGTTGAGTTTGTCATGTCTACTCTTCGGCTTATTCTATTCATCTGAGGTCGAGGAATCCATTGGACTGCAAAAGCGCTGGGGGATCAATCCTTGTTCACCGATCCGGCTCGTGGACAATCGAGGAGATAGCTCATCCTTTCCCACGGGGCAAGCGCCTTCGTCGACTTAATCTCCATTGCCAGATCTGGGCAAAGGCTTGCCTTTGCCATGGCCGACGAGGGTCACCTCGCCCGCTTCACCTGGGCTAGGCAGCCTCGCTCGCCTCGACGGCCCCAGGCGAGGCTGTCCAGCCCTCGCCGGTTTCCTAGCTGGCCGGCGAAATTAAGGGAAAAAACCAAAGATAAAAAAAGGAAGAAAAGAAACAAGGAGCTACTGTCGGTGGTGTTCGTTCTGCAGATTCTATTAAATTCCGAGCTCCAGTTTCTTGCCTTACTTCCCACGTTCCGACCAAAAGTCGGGGTCATGACTCATGGCCAAGTGCGGCAAGGGGTATGCCCAACGCCGGCCACCTTAGTCCACCGTCGTGAGCACCAAACACCATCGCGGGCTCCGCTTCTTGAAGCTGACCATGGCCTGAGGAGGGGAGGGGAGGGGAGGGGAGGGGAAGGAGAAAAAGTAAAAAGAAGAACAGAAAAAGAAAAAAAAATCAAAAAAGTAAAAGACGAAACTACCCTTGAGCCCGGTCCTTTTTTAAAATAATTTAATCACTTCAAACTCTTATTTTAAATAATATCAATTTCAAATCTTTATTTGAAAAAATTAAAATACTTCGACCCATTTTGGATTTTTTTCCCCTCACGTTAATGATGCCTTAGGGTGTCAGAAAATCTTAATTTTATCGAATTCAATTCAATTGGCCACTTGTCAAGTGGGAAGTGGATCTGATTGGATAAGTGTGTGTCACGTCAGCCTATGACGTGGCGATTTGATACCACCGAATGTTTTCTACAATCGGAGGCTTTCCAGCACAATGCCACGAATATTCGATATATGTCTCCTTCGAGAAATGTCCAACTAAATAAAGGAGTTTCAAATTTATAGAGGAGGAGACGAGCCTTTAAAGCTTATATTTGCCTTATTTGGCTTCTTTAAGATTCTTCTATCTATGATTATGAATGGAGACGAAGATACAATCTATTTCAAATTTGACTTGGTTAAATGTCAATTTAGTCTATTTAATCGGCTAATTGTCTAATAATAAGCTAATAACTTAAAACTCATGTGCTTATCTTTTATCATATTTGTTTTTTCTCTATTTTATCTCAATTTCAAATTAAGTAAAATTTGGACAGCATTATATATATTCACGTTCATTTTGTGCTAATCAAATTTGATTCGTATGGTATAGGCTGTATTTAAAATAAGTTTGACTTTAAAAGACGGAAATAAACCTAATGAAACATAAACATGCATGTTTGGAATGGTTTTTTGTTTTTTTTTGTTTTCAAAGTGAAATGTATTTAAGCAACAATATAATTTGTCTTGCAAATTATATTAATGTAATTTGAAATTGAATGGGTAATTAATGGAAACATTGGCGTGATTAAACAGAAACTATACTTCAAATTATGAGTATTAGTCATTTAACAAATATACATTTCTCTTTTTGGATCAATCTCAAATCAAATGGATACATTCAAATACACCTCAACTACATTTTTGTTTTCCAACTTAGAATGAATAAGATAGGTCCAATGAGAAATTTTTTTAAAAGGACAGTACTAATTTATTTCTTTTTGTCTTTGTCCATCTGACTTGTCGAACATAAGTTAAGAATAAATTAAAAAAAGGCTTTCTCTTTATCCATATTGAAATTTTGAATTTAATAATTGATACAAGTGAGACATAATTATACCTCGTGGCTTGTCCCGTGGCATTTCGGTAAAGTTAAATTCCATGTGTTAAGCAGAAGCTTATTCATGATTTGCAATCAATAATTTAGAATCGGACTCGGGTAAATGTCAATTTAATACACATAATCGACTAATTCGCTTTTTCTTTATTTATTTATTTTCAAATTTAATTCTAATAATTGATAGCATTTTTTTAATTAATCAGAATAGATAATGACTGGCATTGACTAAACAAAGATGCGAATGATAAGATAACGGAAATTCGAAGCTTATCAAGCTTGATTTTGTGACTTTTCAAGCTTTCAGATCTTCTAATTTACTTGTAATTATATGATTTTCATTCCAAAAAAACATCTCAGAGTTTGGAGCACATGTTGAGGGTCATAGTTCATCTAAAAGAAATTTTTTTAATTACAATAAAGGTTAGCTGCCACTAGGCCGAATGCATAACTTTGTGAGGCTTACCACTATAAATCTTCCAATTTAATGACAGTTGTGTTCATTTTGATTCTAAATAAACTTCGCAAAATTTGGATCTTTACTAGCAAATTATACGAGTTCGTAGCCTGTATTTTATCAACAATAGGCATCTCTTGTTAGTCATTTTTATTTTAACTCAACGTAACTTTCAAAAGGCTTAGGGCCTGCGTGATAAAACTTCTACTTCTTAGTTTCTGCACCAGAAGATAATCTGGCAGAGAAATCCGTTTGGTAAAAACACTTTCGTAGTAGAAATCCATTTGGTAAAAAAAAAAAAAATTGGCTTCTGGTAGGATTTCTAACTTCCGAAGTGATTTTTGGCCAAGTTTGAGAAGTAAAAAAATTTAACTTCTCCGCTCCAGAATCACTTCTTAGACCACACTCGCCTCCGTTGACTACTTCCGCCACCCGCCGACCACTGCCGCCGCCAACCACCAATCTCCGCCGCCCCATGCTAGTCGACGATCGTCGCTTGCCGACCATCATCGCTAAAGATTTTGTTAATAATGTTTCAAAAGTGCCGCCAGATAAGCTACCCACTTCGCAGTGTCCCGCCCCCCGAAATTTTCAATCGTCACCAAACGAATTTCTTTGATCAGAACTTAATCTGGAGCAGAAGTAAAAAAAATCAACTTAAGTTTTTAAGCAGAAGTAGAGAAATCAACTTATGATTAGAATTCAATTTATGGTAGAGAAGTGTTACCATGCGCATCCTTAGTAATTGTTAACATAGTAAAGTACATAAATTTTCGATTGGACCACCCACCTGGGTGGCGCTGGTGGAGCGAGCACTCTTCCTCTCGCAAAAGGTTGAGTGTTCGAATCCCGGGCAACGCAGGGTGACTTAACCGGTGGCACGTGTGTGGTGGCTAGCACGTGTCGCCCCCAAGGTTTACTTCCCGGCTGCCGGCCGTTCGGGGGTTCCTTGGGTTACCAAAAAAAAAAAAATCGATTGGACAAATGAGTGGATGACGGCCATGTCTCCCAAGAGTGACGGAGCTGCATCAACCACTCATTTAAAACTGGAGACTGGGTCACTTCTTTGACTGGTTTATACTTTCTAGGATTATAGCAATAACTGGGGAAAAAATCGCAAACTTAATTCCATGTCTTGCCATGGATCACAAACTTAATCACGAAAAAAGTTCTAATGGAGCTTCTATTCACTCCTCAATTTTTTTTCAATTCTAATGTCTTACCCAACTTAAAACTCATAGAAGTCCAAACTAGTAAAAAAAAATTACACACTAACTTTAAATGTTTCTGCTATGACTTCTAATTTAATTTTTAGGCTGTTTGTTTTAGTAATAGCAGCACCACCTAATCTACACACAACTTAAAGAGCGTCAATAAATTCAGCTTAAGCCATAGGAGTCGCTCTAAACTCGAAAATCCAAATAATCATCTCGCGACTGGCCAAAAAAAGAAAGAAATTTATTTTCAGATTTAGAGTATATTGACTTCATTTTATCAAATTTTTTGCCTCACAATTTTATTTTATTTTTTTGCACAACCCTATTTTTTCACCATGCTAGCCGACTTCAATTCCATACAAGTTTTGTTTTTGTCAGACAGTACAAAATAATTTAACTTAGTATGTATTGTGTCTGAAGTTCAACAAAGGCTAGAGAGACACCCAACGCAGTGTACTTATTTTCACTTGTCGCGTAAAAATACATGTGTGGATTATTAATTTGGCTTTCTTTTTTAATTATCATAGGTGTACGTGCCTTCGCGATTATCTTACAAATTAAATTGAGTTTTACATTTAAGTATTATGTCTCCTTCTTGTGGGTCTCAGTTTCTATTTTGAAAATAGAAATGTTGTCCAATAACTAGCAATTTTATATCAAGATTCTTTTCCAAATTTGCTCCATGTCTATCTACACGTTTGCCGTGTTGTTCGAAAAGGTAAATTTATGGTCACAAACAAAGGCACCCTTTATTCACATGGATTAACGATGCCATTGCCTTAGCATCTTTCTTTCGAATACATAGAAATAACTCTCAACATGCTTAGGGTGCGCATGATGACAGACTACTCAACCAAAAGTTGATTTCTCTACTTCTGCTCAAAAGCAGAAGTTGATTATTCTACTTATGCTTTAGATTGACTTCTGATCAGAGAAATTCGTTTGGTAACGGTTGAAAATTTCTACTTTTAAAATATTATTAACAAAATTTTCGACGTCGGCGGTGGTGGTCGACGGAGGCCAGTGTGGTCATAGAAGTGATTCTGGAGCCGATAAATGATTTTTTTTTTTTACTTTTCAAAGTTGACCAAAAATCTAATCATAAGTTAAAAATCCTACCATAAGTTAAAAATCATACAATAAGTCAATTTCTTTTACCAAACGGATTTCTACTTCGATAAGGTTTTTATCAAACGGATTTATCTACCAAATTGACTTCTGGCGGAGAAATGGAGAAAGAGAAGTGTTATCATGCAGCCCGTTAATGACGTGGATAGTAACTTTCATTATATTTGGAATATGTCTTTATCTTCTTAAGCCCTTAGTATTCCCAAAGATCCACCCGAGGAATTGGTCCCAAGCCAGTTTTCATGGGCACGACCGCGTGGAATTGGCCCAAACTACACAAAACGTAGAGTAGAGATGATAGAGAAGTCGTTTTAAGGTTTTGTGTTGTGTTCAGAGGGGCAGACTTTGGTGGTCGGGTCTCTCGTCTGACTTTGGTTGGTTGGTCTCTTCGTAGATTTCCGTTAAAGCTGCGTGCGTTTGGGCGGGTTCCTTCCTCCTCCCTTGACCCTTCCCTTTACTCAATCACTTTATCTCTTTCTCTCTCTCTCTCTCTCTCTCTCTGAGGCTTCAAAGAACGTAACTGATAAAATCTGAAGAAAACCAAGATTCAAAACTTCCCCAGTTTAGAGGGAGGCGTCCTTGTCCTACCAAAATTCGTTCTGCTATTGCTCCTCCTTTCCTTTTCCGGATTACCCACTTGGAAACAAAAGATCACAGACAGTTTTTTGTTTATTTATTTGAAAGTTTCAATTTTATTGGGGAGAAAAGAAAGACATAAAGGGCAGATAACAAGACAAGGGCTCAACAAGTTTGGGTGCTTCCCCTAGGATCCACGCCTTCCTTGAAGGTACTCCCTTTGCTCTATATGGTATTGATTGATTGATGAATTTTTTTGTACCCATCGTTGTATTGTTCAATTTGTGCCTGTTGTTCTTGTCTCCATTTTCTGCCAATTTCAGGTTCTGTTTAGGTTTTTCTTTTTGTCAACATCTGAATTCAATTCGTTTGGGGTTTGCCAGTTCAATTGGGTACTAATCAAACGTCTTTGCGTTCAGCATCTCTTCATATTATCAAGAATAATCACCCCTTTTGTTGTCTGTGAATTTGATTGTCTGTTTGCTATTTTTCTTTTGTAATTTAGAATGTTCTGACTCCTGTATTCTGTTTTGATTCTAGGGTTTCGTGTCCTCTGAGGTTTGATTTTTGTCAATCGGAGAAGGAACAGTTTTGAGACAAATTGTTCGCGCTGTTTCTTTTGGTAAAGGTCCTTAGTTATACCTGGCTTGAGAAATAAGATTCTCTCATGCTGGAACGATTGTTGAAGATTTAGGGTTGTTGTGAGCCAATGGCACAGTTCGAGTCTGTAAGAGAATCACATCCTAAAGAGGTCAGATTTCACAATATTGTCAGTGGGTTTATTCGTGGTTCATGTACTGTACATCAAGATTTCATTTTTGCTGGTCCTCTCTGATAAATTAGACATTTTAGCATTTCTTTACAATTGATCTTTTCCATTTAACTACTATCACATGTTTTGCGGTCCTTAATAGATCCTTGTAACCCTAACTTTTGAAGCCCTCAAAATTGATATATGTTACCACGGGATTCAACACTCTGTCAACTCTGTCGTTATAGTGTCTTTGTTAGTTGATTCTTTGGATTTGTTTCTTGATTGTCATTGTTGCTACTCTACGTTTGCAATCAACTTCTAAGTATCTCTTCTTTGAGATTCTCTAAATCTTTCCCTGGATCATTTCAATAAATTTCGACCTGCCAATGCATCTTGTTTAGCATATTCAATATGACCTTTTAGTCTAAACATATTTTACTGTGATAGTCTTAAAGATCACAATTTCAATTTGAGACCTTACAGTGATGATTAGTAATATTCAAATAGGTCATCTTGTCTTGAATTTTGGAGCAAATCCATTTATGATGAGGCTATGAATGATTTTTTCTTTAAAATTCTGGATTATTGAGATAAAAATGGGTTGCATGACCATTCTGCATTGCAATTATGGCAGATGTCAGCAAGGTGGGATCCTACTGAAGCATGCCGACCTGTCATTGATGATGCTCCTGTGTTTTACCCAACTGCAGAGGTAACCCTTTATTTATCTTGCTCATTTGAGTATCATATCTATGTGGTTGGCATTGGTGATCACAGTGCCATGTTCTTAGCGTTGTTAAAAGTGTAAAAACTTTGTTTACAAATGATCATCAGGAATTTGAAGATACACTTGCATACATATCAAAGATACGTCATCAAGCAGAATCATATGGCATATGCCGAATAGTCCCACCAGCGACCTGGACTCCGCCCTGCCGTCTTAAAGAGAAAGATATATGGGAACATTCAAAATTCTCCACTAGAATCCAGCAAATTGATTTGCTTCAAAATAGGTAGCCCATGAGAAAGAAAAGAGGTCGGAAGAGGAAGAGGAAGAGGTATTCCAGAAGAGGGACTGGCAAACCGAATGCCAACTCTGAGTTAGAACCAAATTCTACTTCAGACTGTGATGAGAAGTTGGGCTTCCAGACTGGACCTGATTTCACACTTGCAGATTTCGAAAAACATGCTGCTGACTTCAAAGAATGTTATTTTGGATTTAAGGATGCCGAGAGTGATCAAAGAACCAAATTCTGCTATTTTTTCTCGATCACTCGGCATACTGACACTGGAATTTTGATAATAGACATAGCTTACTGTGGTAAGGCTTGGACCAGCATTTTTGTAATATTTCTTTACCTGCTTTGGACATCAAATTCTCTTTCCACCCTTCCAACTTCATATTTACCTTCGCCAAATTCCATGCGAACATTTGCTTCTTGGGTGCTCCCCAATCAGAGGGAATCCCTAAATATTTACCTATCTTTTCAATCTCTGAGACTATCAATTCTGTCTTCATATTCCTTCTTAAGCTATTTGGGCAGTCTTTGCTAAAGTATATACCAGATTTGTTCAAGTTAATCGCATGCCCCGAAGCAAAGCAATACTGGTGAAGGATTGTGGCCAAGTTCTGGTTGATTTATCAGAACTTGTGTCTTTTGCTCTACTTTCGATAACCTGAATTGCACAGTTTCCATCTATAGCAGTGAGAATAAATCCAAGGAAAGTGAAATGACAACCAAAAAAATTTGATTAATGAGAAACACCATTCTAAATATGGTGTGGGATTGGCTGCCCTGAGCATTCATGTTGGTTTCACCAAAGTGCCAATTGAGCTCAGTTTCTAAAATTGGGAAATGAAGAGAAGGACCTGGTTTTTTTGTGCTTTTCAACAAACCTTCCCCTGACTATGAGCTTAAGCACTCGATCCTCATCGTTAAAAATTTCCTCTTTAGGGCCTGCGACAGAAGTGTCTCTCTACAAAACAAGAACGCCAAAAGAACAGTTATTCAATTTGTGCAAAAAACTTATCTAGATTAATCCCAAACTTAAAATGGTCCACACCTCTAAGCTTTCATGTAGCTGCAATTTCTGGTGCTCCTCAGCAAGAAGGCCATTTATTTGCTCAATTGTATATCTCTATGTAGGATACAATGATTAGAACCTCATGATATCTGTAATAAGTTGCCCAACTGAAACCGCATTTAAAAACACGTGGAGAGACTTATAACAAGCCTATGAGCAGGACATGAGTGGTCGAGAGACTTATAACAAGCCTATGAGCAGGACATGAGTAGTGATAAAATTGGCTGCTCATGTCCTGCTTATATGCTTGTTACAAGTGTCTTGACATGTTTTTAAATGTGCTTTTGATTGGGCCCTTTGTTACAGATGAAAGACTCTGAGTTTCTAATCTGCATACCCTACATCGAGGTATACAACGAACAGGTAAAGCGTAAATGGTCTTCTTGCTGTGGAGAAACAGAAATTGCAGCTACATCAAATCTTAGAGGTGTGGACCATTTTAAGCTTTGGATTAGTCTAGATAAGTTCTTTGAACAAATTGAATTACTTCTTTTTTCCGGTGGGGACCATTTGTTCTTTGGACAAATTGAATAACCTATGTTGTCAACCGGGCTGCATTTAACCAGCCGTGAGTAGTTTGACCGCTTGACAACATACTTACCCCGAACTGCCCTGTGGCAAGGTGGTCTGAAGCGCTTTGACAAACATTCTTAAACCCTCATTATCTTGTTGCAACAGTAGTGAGATACAAGACTAGTTCCTCAAAGCTTATTCATAACCAGAAAAAATTCAGGTATGAACTAGTAAATTTGGAGAAGGGCATTAATCCACACAGGTAGTTACACAAGCAGGGTGGCTGTACTTTGCAAACTGCATCAACAACACTCGATTGGATTCTTAATAGTGCCGGAAGCAATGCTCCTGAAAACCTTGAATGTCACATTACGATAAGCTTGCGCATTTTACAGCCACCATCCTTTTCTGCAGCAAAGTGGATTATCCTATTTAAATGATATATTGGCAAAGCAATACATTGAATAGAATGATTTCATGTTGGTACATTCGCAGAGTGGCATTGTCTGGCATTATGGGATTGCCCTATGCGAAATCTTACGCGACAATATTTTATGATAGGTCATCTGAATTGTTGCATCAGAATTGAACTGTGATAGAGAGAACAGAACAAAGTAGCGGATTGATAGAATAAGGTAAAGAAATATTGAGCCGGAAGGGCATTTATAGTGAACTTAAAGATTCTTTGTTGGTCACATATAGCTATACCTGGCTAGAATTCTTATTGTAGTCAGAGCAGATGAGAAGAGTACTAAGGTTGTCAATCTTCATCTATTGCTTCCTGATGCATTCTTCATGTATGTCATGCGACTTACTCTCCTCTTCTACCCCCATTTCGAGTTTCTCACGTTCAACTTCATACTTCAAATAACAGGTATGCTAACAAGTGAATGCTAAAATTAACATATCAACCTTTTTGGGTCAACAGCCAAAACTCCGAAAGAGGAAAACCCTACCTTAAGCATTTCATTCCGCAATTTAAGAATTTCTTTCTCCAGCACTTCAGCACGAGATCCCTAGAGAACTCTTCATGTCAAATTGTGCAAAGCCTGATTAATTTAAGTTCTAGCAGTAACGCCCCTTTAACTGAAGTTGTGTCCCCTCCCCCCCCCTCCCTTTCTCTCTCTCTCTCTCTCTCTCTCTCTCAAGAGATTCCTAAAAGACTGATCGAGTCAGTTGTAAACTCTAAAGATGTGCATGCGGATGTTCTGTCAATTCTGCAGGCGAAACATAGAACTTGAAACCTCCCCCACCACCCCAAACACAAGACCCGCCAAGAAAAATAGTTACGAGCCTAGGTTATTGAGCTCAGCATCATATGCATCTGTCCTTTATTCTTGGGGATGACTAATTCCGACAGTCATTCTGTTCTCCTTTTTCGTTGTATTCCCAGAGTTTTGTTGGTGATGGGAAATCTTGGGTTGTATTCCCAGAGTTTCCAACACAGGTGTCATCGGCAGCATTCTTTCATATACTCTGGAAACCCGTTTCTCAATGTTTATAAAGGACCATAGATTATGCTCCGCGGACGATTCATCATTGCAAGAACATTGCAGAAAGCTCTGTGAAAAATTAATTGATGCAGTTCTAGTGCTGGCATCGAAGCCACCATCAACTGAAAGTGAACATGGGAGTAGCTTTTCCTGCAACTCGGCGTACAAGGTAGATGTCAAGTCAACACTATTGAGTTATCACTTGTTACTGGTTGTTTTGTTTAGCATCTTGATGCCAGGATATTATTTTCTTTGACATGATGGCACGTCTCTTTGTGCTGCTGGATAATGGTTTGCTGGAAATATAAGCCAATCTGAAAATCGTAGCTGAGTTATTTACGGATTTGGCAAAACCTATGTGCCTTGTCTCTTCTCTTTGCAGTGTTATCTGATCAATTTTTCAAAAAAGAAGACACCAAAGTAATAAAGTAGCAACTTCACCAAAAAAAAAAAGGTAATAAAGTAGCAATGGAGATTTTTAATGTAAATTGCAAGTGGAACTTGAAATGTTAGGTGATAATCCTGATCATTCTCATTAAGAAAAAAAAAACATATATGACAATTAACGTGATGTGTATTAGATGAAGGCATATTAATTGGATATTCTAACATCGTGAAATTTGTTAGGTGATAATCCTGATCACCAGAGTTGATCTTTCCACGTGTTGTAAATATTAATTGTTGTTACCCCCACATCGATTGGGGCATTGTCCGAGTGAGTAGGCAGTGCTTGCCAAGCAAAGCTCCTGTATGATCTCTATAAGCTTAAGTTTTTAGGTTGGATATTCTAGCATGGTATTAGAATAAGTATTGTTCCTTTCCGCATACGTGGGCTCACCCCCAGTAGTCAATAAAGCTCCATTTTTTAGTAGGATATTCTAACATCATGAAATTTGTTTTTCAACAAAGAGAATGCTAAGAGCGCTATTCTTGCATGTCATCGAACTTTCAAAGGCAGTGTCTATCAGAACTCTAACTGAGCAATTAATCTTGGTTGATTCTCGTTAGCATTATAGTTTTTGTTATGTGATAAGGACGGTGACCTGGGAAGAGAAATGGCCGTCTGCAAGGAAAATTTGACTGCTGAGTCTACTAGTAAAGTTTCATTGGCTACTGATCAGAGAGAAAATGCTCTGAAGGACTTGACGCGGAGAAGAAACAATCTTGAAGGAGAGAATAAGAAAGTTCAGGGTGGCATTGGTTGGACCGCAGAATTTGTTAGCTTCTTTACAGCGAGAATAAAGATTGAAGGTATAGAGAAGATGAGATGGTGGTACCATTTCAGCGCCCGAATCTCTTACGGAATGTGCGGTCTTTGGCTGTCCACTGTTCTGCAGTTCCCGGATCATATCCGGAAGAAACAGATGCAGAAATAGAAACAACTTTCGAAACGAAGGGATTCATGAGGCGGGTCATAGACTCATCTTTCAGCTTTTGAGGACGCGTGCACACATGTGCTTCAAGCATAGCAAAGTCTGCTTCTTGCGTCTCAAAACAACGTTTCTGTTTTTGGTGGTCACGTCTTGAGAAATTCGTTGACGAACAGTTTTGGCTCACTTGTTGTACCGCGTGACCCCATGATAGGGTGAAAATTACCAAAAAAGTACTTATTGAAATTGTGCCAATCAATTTTAAAACTTTTGTTTAGTGTTAAACCTTTTGCATTTATGTAAATTCAGTCATTCTGGTCAATTTCGGTTGCAAATAGCTGACATGGCGCGGCCGCTGTTGACATGACCAATTTTTAATAGTATTTTTTTGCTAATTTTAATTAATTAATTATTTTTTATTTTATCTTTTTCTTCTCCCTCCTCCAGTCGACCGTAGGGGTGAGCATGGTTCCCGAGTAGAACAGGGAACCGGAGAACCGAACCGCCGGTTCCCGATTCCGATGTACCCGGTTCCGGTTCCCGATTCCTTATTTTGAGGAACCGGCGGTACCGGTTCCCGGTTCCACTATGGAACCTACCCGGAACCGGAACCGTATGTTATTAAATAAAAATCCTAATTTCCTATCAGTATCAGTGTTTTCCCTTTCAGATTCCTTTCCTCACCTCGACGCCGCAGCACTCCCAATCCCCCCCATGGTTCCGATTTTGGATTTTTTATTTGCTGGTTGATGTGAATTACATAGCAGTTTTCGCAATTTTTTTTTTTTTGTATTTTGTATTTTGGAGTTTGGATGATTAAGTGTAGGTTCTCGAGTACCCTGGAACCGAAACCGGAACCGGTGACAGGGTAGGTTCCAAGTTCCACAGTGTGGCGGGTAGATTTCAAGTTCCAAAAAATGAGGAACCTGTACCAGCGGGTAGGTTCCAAGTTCTAGGTGGAACCTACCCGGAATCTGGAACCGCTCATCCCTAGTCAGCCGCAGAGCCTGGCGATCAACCAAACGCGAGGTCAGCTTCGTAGAGAGAGAGAGAGAGGAAAAAGTAAAAAAAAGGAAAGGAGAAATATTTTTACTTTCTTATCTTGTTATTTTGTTTATCTAGAAACATAGACGATCTAAAATTCAAATTGCCCTAAAAATCTTAAAATGCAATTGCCTAAGACATATGGACCCCGAGTCCGATGACACTCAACTATAAGATTAAGTACATTACAAGTGCCAAAACTTGTGTACGGTGCTCACTTTAATGCCAAAACTTTTAAAACGATCATTTTTTTTTTTCATTTGAAAATATAAAAAACGATCACTTAAGTACCATTTAAAAAAAAACGATAACTTTAGTGTAAAACTTTCAAAACTATCACTTAAGTATCAACTTATTTTAAAAACGATCACTTTAGTGCTAACTCCGATGAGCCACGTCATCTCAAATAATAATAAAAAATAGCATGTGTCGGATTTTCGGCGAGCTACGTCAGCTTAAATAGGAGTTGGCACTTAAGTGATCGTTTTTAAAAGAAGTTGACACTTAAGTGATCGTTTTGAAAGTTTTGGCACTAAAGTGAGCGCCATACACAACTTATGGTATTTGAGCCTGAGGTGTACCTAAGCCCTCAACTATATGTAATCCTAAGAATCTAACTACCCAATTGATCCAGAATACACGAGCTACTTCCTCCTCCATCAGCCTACTACCATTCCATCGTTGTTTTCCATTAATTTCACGAACAAAAAACATAAATCTTCACCTCGATCTACTCCTAGTGAACGCGCCAGCAGCTATCAACATTTATTTTTAATTCAGTACATCGACACCTTTGGCTAACTTTGCGGGATCGAGATTATTACGTAAAGCATTGACAAACCGTGTCAAGGCCGAGGTTATCAGTAATGACTCAAAAGTTCATAACAATTAGATTTATGCAAACTAGTACAGTGAATCATTCAAGCAGACAAAATGAACTGAGTCAAATTCGATTCAGGCATTTCGTCAAACATGGGGTGATTAATTCAGACAAGAGATCTAACTGAAACATTGAAGCACCTATTCCAATCCAAGCTATCACAACAGCATCAAAACGAGTTCAGATCATCAGTAAATCATTAATCAGATACGATTTCAGATAAATCTTAACTAGACTTCTCCACATTTTTTTTTATTTCCTCCAAGAATAGCCGAGAGCAGAGCATATGAAAGTAAAGCGCGATTGCTGGTCACGAATTGTGATTGGACTAGAAATGGGAAGTCATGGACGTATCGCAAGTGACGACGCCAGCGAAAGAGCTGCGAACGGACCCTGAGTGCTTCCATCACAAGTTGTTATTGGTGGGGCGCAACTTCGGAGCAGTGAACTGTCGATGTTATAGTAGTTGCTCGGGACTGGCCTTGGAAAATCAATCAGCAATTTCGGTGAATGGTTCCAGCTTCCATCTTGTGTTCTATGGATGGTTCTCGGCTCTGTGGATCTGCAACTCCGATGGCAAGCGAGGGTAAATGCTCATGGTCGGAGATTGTGGGTTACGGTGTCGATCAGTGGTAGAGAGGCTTCTGGAATTTGTTGATAGAGAGACGATTTCTTACTCCGTTCTATGTGAATCGCCACACAGAGCAAAGTAAGAAATCTGTCACTGACCCTGCTTTCAAAACTTGATGAACTCCCGTGCATGCTTACATGCGACTTGATCTGCCTTCAAAACCTTATAGGCTTCTAAAATAGGCACTCGTCCACGTCCGTTGAGTGCGCGACTCCTGAAAAAAAAATCACAAGCAATATCGAGAAAAATTCGAGAAAGGAGTAACCAGAAACATATTCGATTCCTAGAAAAGATGCACTAAGATAGGGTACATCGTATAAGTTGCGGTTTAAGTACAAAAAAGAATTGAAGCAACGTTGTATTGGATAGCCGTGTTGACTTCACGGGATGTGCTTAAAGAGTAAGAAACACATTGGTGCATGCGGATTATGTATAACACGGGTTCAATTTCTCGTGCTACCAAACACAGACAATTCACCATCAGCAACCAACATGCTTTGGACTCGAATTCTAGTTGATCTGTGATGTTAATGCCCAGCATTAAGTACCCAAGATTTTCCATGAACAATAAGACAAGCAATATAATATTAGCAGAAAAAGGCAGGCCTAGAAAACAAAATACGACATCGCCGTATTCAGAGAAATAGGAGGCAATGCAACTCCTATTAGAATAGTTTAGCACCAGTCACATACATTCTATAACAAATAAAGAAGATTCAAAGATAGATATCTGACCAAACAAGGCAATGAGGCCCCGAAAAAGGGACAAATTCCTATTTCCTCTTGACACCTATCACTATCGTGATGGTAAAGAGCTAAAGAAACCAAAAAATAAAGAAAAAGAAGATGAAGACTGTCGCGACCCTCTTGAGGTTGCATGTGGGCTCTCGAGGGCTAATGGGCCGTCCAGTCTGGTCGGACGCGGGCCTCTCCCAAGGCCCGTTACCCAAATCGCAACGGAGGTATGCGTAGTCGACCTTTAGTGTGGTCTGGTGACATGTGCTAAGTGTGCATGCCATGGAGTCGCCACCAATCATTTTTTGGAGGGTATGATTGGACCACCCTATTGAATAGTCGGGAGTTTCTATTCAATTCTACGATAACCAGAGAAATGGGTTCGGGGACTTAGTTACGTCAACTGTCAGAGTTGACGCCCTTTCGGTATCTAAGTTGATTGAATTTTTTGCAATTTTTCTCAATTTTTTTTGAATTTTTCCTTAATAATTCACTTTTTTTGAATTTTTTTTTATTTGATTTTTTTTTTATAAATTTCCTGAAAATAAGTCCCAACTGAACGGTCCCTAACTCGCCACGTAGCGTCTCGGTGACAATCGAATCATTTTAATTTTTGTAAAATTCGAAATTCATTTTTTTTAATGTTAAAAAATATTTTTTATTCTGAAAATCATCGGATCACGACACGTGGCTCATCTGTAACCATCCAATCTAGCATTTTTTTGTTTTTGTTTTTATAGGACGCAACACATTGCAAAAAATATAGAAGATATTAAGTCATTATACAACATAAACATAAGCAAAGGAGATGTGATCCGGTGAATTTTACGACGTCGGAGTCCGTCGGTGCTCGTGCAACAATGTGTGGGGGGTATAAACCACCAGCAGGAGGCTCGGCCTTCCGATTCTGGGGTAGCACAATATAATTTACAGAAAATAAATAAATAAAACACCTTGGACACCAATAGGAGGCTTAGCCTTCCGATTCTGGGTCTTTTATGCGAAATATAGAAATGCTATGACATAAAGTAAATACACAGCAAATATTTAGACACCAACAGGAGGCTCGGCCTTCCGATTTTGGGTCTTTTATGCGAAATATAGAAATGCTATGCCATAAAGTAAATACACAGCAAATATTTAGACACCAACAGGAGGCTCGGCCTTCCGATTCTGGGTCTTTTATGCGAAATATAGAAATGCTATAACATAAAGTAAATACACAGCAAATATTTAGCAACCTTAAAACTCCAGAACATAGCCTATCATCTTAGGAAGCCGTCACCGAAAATTTCACCTTAAAAGGAGTCCAAATGAGTGAGATATGACCACAATACCTCAGTTCACTCGATTTTCGTCGACTGTTTTTCAAAAAATCACCATAATTTAACCAGACCTCGAAAATTCATGAAACCAACGGGAAATTGTTAAGGACATCTTAACTTAACCTGTGGTGGTCAGAGGGAGTCGGAAAGGTCGCCGGAATGGCTGATCGTGGAGGACGACGGCGGCGGCAGAAACTGGTCGGTACAGGGTCAGTAGCGACCTTTTCTCATTCAAACGGCTCTACAAGGCAAATGGCTGGGCCAAATTGGACTCATAATATGTCGTTAGAACGGCAAGAGAATAAGCTTTCTAACAGTATATGGCTCGTCCTCATACGATTCCTAAAGAAAGAGTTATGGACGAAAAACCGGACGGTTTTGGGTCTGGGCGGCGAGCTGAGCGAGAGAAATAAAAAACGAAAATGAAAGAGAGAGTTGAGGGAGATGATGAGGGGGATTGCGGTATCCAGGAGCTCCACGAGGCCGCAATAAACAGCAAGATGGACGGGATCTCGGCACGGCGTCGGAGGGTGGCGGAGCAAGGTGGTGGTGAGGGTGGTCGGCGTAATCCAAGGGAAGAAAAAAATGAAGAACCAAAAACTAGGAAGAGGAGGGAGGAAGAAGAAGAAGAAGAGGAAGAAGAAGAAGAATAAGAAGAAGAAGAAGGAGTGCGACGGATGATGAGGAGGGGGGGAGAGAGTAAAATAAAATAAAATAATAAAATTGCAATAAAATAATAATATAATAAAATACTAAAAAGTAATAATAATAATAAAATAATCAAAAGCGAAGACAAAATGATGAGCCCCCTTTTCCTTTTAAATGATGATGTTTTCACTCCTTTTCCTTTTAATCATTACTAATATTTTTGCCAAATTCAATTTTATGATGATCAAAGAACACCTAAAATCAAACCTGAATTTTACTATTTATGAGGTCAGAAAATGGATAAAATAAAAATAAAAATACCGAATATTTTTATATATTTTTGTGACCTCAAATATTATTTTTCTTGATTTTATTGATTTTCTTTTTATTGATTTTCTTTTTTTTGTATTTTTCGAAAATAGATTAAAAAAAATGAAAATTATGAAAATTATTTTTTTTTGGTCAAAATGGTTCATTTAGCTTGGCTAAGGTCACCAAAATTGATTTTTCAATTTTTCAACTTTTTATGGATTTTCTATGAATTTTCAAAAAAAAAAATAAAAAAAAATAAAAATAAAAATAAAAATAAAAATAAAAAAGTTGATCAAAATTTAGGTGTCAACAAAGACGAACATTCATCCATAGATAGCGAATTAGCTTTTCGACTTATCTACATACAGAGGTAGACCTTCGTGTCTAGGAGTGTTAAATGTACCTGCGCCGGACAGGCCGGCCCAGCCCAGCTCGAAATTTTTCTTGCATTTTCGGGCCGGGTCTCGTACTCGAGCCGGCCCGGTGCCAAACTCTTTTTAATACCCATTTTTTCTTTTAAATTTATATTATATTTTTATATTTTTTCATTTAATGGGTTGGTTAATTTATGTTGATTCAAAAAAATAAAAAAAAAGGAAAGAAAAAAATAATACCAGATCATATTATTAACGCATCAAATTTTTCCTACTTTACTAATGATGTAAAGGTGGGAATAAGCAGACCGAGGGAGAAGTAGGCCATCGTTGCTGCATCCACCGAGAGAGAAAAAGGGAAGGTAAAAGGGGACATAGAAACAAAGAAAGGAGAAGGTTACTCACCTTATAGCGCTTGTAAGATTCGATGGTGCCTCTGAAATGTGTCTTACGCCTGCTATGGGGGATGTGAGGGATCTCGATGTCGCAATCATTTGGCAATTTGGTAGTTGATACATCAATCAACCTTTCCAATGATGGGCAGCCAAAGATGCCCAGGTAATTCAGAAACTCTAGCTCGTCAAGGCCCTCGACAACCTGTAGACCATCGCAGTGGTTGAAGCCCAACTTCTCAAGCTTCTTTAAGTTTGATAAACCCCGAACACTTTGCAAAGAAGGACTACCCTGCACCCAAATTTCTTTCCACGATTCTGATGTACCGACTACTTGAATTTGGAGTATCTTTGGGCAATCCAAAAGCTCGAAGAATCTCAACTTAGATAATACCGTGGACAGAAGAATTAGTCTCCCTTCCTCCATAATCAACTCATTAGCAGACTCTGGCTCACCCGCGTACCCTATCCTTCCCAAGGACCCGCACCCCTCGATAGTTAGTGACTCCAATGATTCGAACACCCCGGCAAATTGGATCTCAACAAGCTTTGGGCAACATGATATTTCGATGGTTTTGAGCTTCCTCAAGCTTGATGATAGCCCGAGTCTCTCCAGGGTATCACAATCACCGCCTCCCAGAATCAACTCTATTAAATTGTGAAGCTGAAGCCCGCTGAGTTGAATTTCTTGCACTTGAGACAAAGTGAGCTCTAAAGTTGACAAGTTTTCTAATCCGGATGAGAGTGACACAACTGAATTGAACTTATCCAGCTGTAACTTCAACAGAGACGATGGAAGTTGCGAGAGGGTTCGCAGGTCCAAACCAGACAAACAAAGTTCCTTTAATAGAGAAAGGGAAGCCAAATCAGTCGGAGCAGGGACATTGGCAAGTACCAACTTCAACTCTTCCAGTTTGGATAACTTCCTGATTACCCCTAAATCACCAGTGCAGATTTTACCTCCATGTTTCCAACGAGAGCCATCATCAAGGTCCAACAGAACCAAATTAGTCAGATTCGAAGGGTCTGGGATTACCCGCAATGATTTAGATGACACTCGTAGATTGTGTAAACTTGTGGGAAGTGTCGGCAGCTCTTGAATCTCATCGCAACCTAATAACTCAAGCGTTTCCAGGCAAGGAAGCACGCTAACTGTCTCTGGAACTTCACTGATGCAAGTTCTTACTAAGCGTAGGACTCTTAGATAAGGCAAATTTCCAATTGCCGAAGGAAGTCGACCTTTCAAATTGTGACTCTGAATTTGAAGCACTTCCAGATTCCGAAGCATTATAGCACTAGGTATCTCCCAAGAATTTGCAGAACGTACTCCAATATCCTCATTGTCAAAGCGCAATTCACACAATGATTTCAACTTCCATATGGAATCTGATAGTTTCTTCACTGGACACTCCTCGACTGAGAAGTGCTTCAAATTCACTAGGTTCCCGATTTCTTCAGGCAAATTTTCAAGAGAACGGCAAAACCCAATCTTCAGCTCAATCAAAGACGTCAACTCCCCAATAGAGCGATCAAGTTTCTTCAAGTTATAACATCGTTTGAAATTAAGCCTCTCTAAATTTGGGCATCCAGAGAAGTCCGGCGTTCTGTTTATGCCATGGCATCTTTCAAGAGAAAGAACTTTCAATTTTCCTGTTGTCTATCAAAATAAATCCAATATTCAATGGATGAACAGACAAATATTACTTTCAAAGAAAGTAAAATAGCAAGAAGCTAATTGCATACCTTGATTAAGCTCTGTAGTTTCGAATCATCTATGAAGGCATTGTATGTAAATTCAAGAACTACCGCATTATTTAAGCGCATATTGGTTGGCTTAAAACACAACCGACGAGGAGGAGCACTCCAAACAATCCAGCTTACATTGGTAAGGCTCTTTGCTAAGTTACCACGGAAGGTTCCCCCACTCAATCTGAGGTACCGTAGACGTCGAAACCTTGCTATCTCCTCACTTGTGATAGTCTTACTATCACTTTTGCGTAAGTTGAGAGTCAATGCTTGGACGTTCTTCTTGATCTGCAAATGAGAGCAATAAATGAGGGATATTCAGTATTTTGTCTTAAGAGTAAAATGGTATCAACAGGGAAAAGAAGAAAGAGAAAACAATATCCTAGTGCAGCAGGGAGGATTTTCTAGTAAAGAGTAACTGTTAGTTTTCTCTCGAGATACGTTACCTCATTTGTTCTCATTGCTTCGAAGACGTCATCATTGGTCCACATCCTACTCCGATCTCCAGGATTTCCTGAACTTTCACGACGAACAAGTTCTCTTCCAAGATATCTGAGTTGGTCATGCATCCAAAACGCATTTGCCACTATGAGTTGGTCGTGCGTCCAAAATTTATTTTCCACAATCTTTACCAATGACATACTAATAAGGACATCAACTCCAGTATCTGGGAAAAATTCACAATCTTTCCACATGTAAATTGCATGCATTGTATTCTCACCAATGAAAAAACATGCAATATCGAGAAATATTTGTTGCTGTTGGTAACTTAAGGCATCATAATTGATCTTCAACTTTTCAAAAACATCATCGTGAGGTGCTTTCCTTAACTTCTCCAATGTCTCTCTCCATATGTGTTGCCTTTTGTCAAAGAGGAATGAACCAATTACTTCAAGAGCCAATGGAAGTCTCCCAGTAGCAGCCACGATTTTCCCTGAAAGATCCTTATAATCGTCTGATGGAGAGTCTCTATTAAATGCATACCAGCTAAAAAGCTCGAGCGCATGATAACTACTCATCACCTCCATTTCATATTCTGAGATTTGGTAGTTTGGTCTATTGATTCGCAAAGCATCTTTATTTCTTGTTGTAATCAATATTCTAGATCCTGAATACAAAGTACTTCTTCCAAGTAATTTCTCCAATTGCTCACTGTTAGCAACTTCGTCGAGTACAATGAGCACTTTTTTGTTGCTAAGTGCTTCTCTAGTCCTCATCGTTCCATAATCAATTTCGTCAATGCCTCTTGTTCCCGAAGGGTGACCGATTTCGGATAATAACTTCTTTTGTAGCTCAATTAAGCCATTGGTTCTTAATGACTTCGCTCGAACATCTTCAAGGAAACAACAACACTTTCCAAAATGAGAAGAGAGTTGGTTAAAGATGACTTTGGCGAGAGTCGTTTTACCGATACCCCCCATGCCATGAATTCCAATGAGCCGCACATCATCGGAGCCGACTTCTAACAATTTGGTTACTGCTGCAATTCGATCATCAATTCCAATTAAATGCTCAGTCACATATCTATATTTTGTCTTCAGCTTTTTCAAGACCTCCTCGATTATGACGCAGGGTAGCGATAAACAGGAAAATAATTCCTCTGAATAAACTGTATTCGATTGATGATGTCTGAAGTCTGTCGATTACAAAGAGCGGACGTCCTTTATATATATATGACTCCTAAAGTAAATAGGATTACAAAAGATAACTCAAAAACGAATCTAATCTTATCTAATCTAAAAGAGAATATTCAAATTGAATATTGCAACTATCTCTATTGCTAAGTTTCCTAAAATAGAAAACGAATATTGAAATATTGCAAATCAAATCTAAAGGTATCCTAAAACGAATATTATAATCAAATCTAAACGATATAGAATTTGGTAGATCGGGAGTTCGGTAAGTTGCCTATTCGGGAACTTGGAGAATTCGGTAACTTTCCCGATTAGTGAAATTACGACGTCGTTGTCCTACATCAGTCTCCCCTTCTTCAAAAGAACTCGTCCTCGAGTTATAACGTCGTGTCTGAATCCGCTTCCTCTTGTACTTCCAATGCCTCCACCTATTCCGCTTCCTCTTCCGACCTCTTTTCTCGCCACGATAAAGAAGCACGCACAAGTGATGACAGTACAGGGATTCGTGGAAATCGGGACCAAATATCACTTCGTCAGAGCTGCAACTATGTGACTGCATTACCTTCATTGTACTTTTGTACTGCGAGCTACGGAACAAGTTGGTGGTAGCAGTGCCCATGGCAAGACCACCTTTTGTTTTGAATTGCTTGTTGCTATATATGAACTGTAAGGCCTTCCCACCTTCGATTGGGTAGTCCCTATTTCTAACGGCAAAAGAAGTCTGAAAAATCTGCATGCTAGTCTGGAACAACTTGTTATTAGAGGGGACGTATTCCGACTTTCCTTGTGTAGTACCAGAACTTAATGAAATAGTTGTCACGGGACTTCCTGTGAGTAAAGAGGAAGTCTTCCCATTAGCAATCCTCGGTATATGATGCTCCAAGTCCTTGTGAGTAACAATGGGAACACAAGCTCTGAAGCTCTCAAGTTCTGTTCTGCCTTCTCCTCCAGGGTCTTTAATTCGCTCACCTCCTTCGTGTTCACCCGGTTTCTCGACAGAAGCCTCGGTTTCGGGAGCGATCTTCGGATCTTTCTGCTTCGTTTCTTCTCTCACCTTCGGTTCCTCCTCTAATTTCTCGAAAAGTTGGTCCTTTTTCTCGATGGGAGCCGTCCCTTTAGGTTTTTGAGCAGATCGTGAAGCATGAGCAGCTTCATCCAAGGGACGAATGGTAATTTTCGTCCTTCCCCACACGAACGAATAAACGTTGTCACGCGCTCGGTGAGTAACATTAACATCATATTGCCATGGCCGTCCCAGAAAGACGTGGCATGCATCCATCTCAACAACATCACAGATTATCGTATCCTTGTACGTTTTTCCAATTGAAATAGGCAAACGACAAATCTGAGTTACCTTTGATTTTGATCCCTTATGAATCCATCCAATTGTATAGGGTGAGGGATGAGCTTCAGTTTTCAGTTGGAGATGATCGACAAGTGTCTGCGATACAATATTCTCGCAACTTCCGCTATCAATAATGACGTTGCAAACCTTTCCGCTTATAGTGCAACGGGTGCGAAAAAGGTTATTTCGCTGCGAATCTTCGTATCGTGGGGCTAATAGCAATCGTCTCACCACGCAGTTAACATGCTCGTCCTGGAATTCCTCATGTTGGTGGCCTCCACGAACAAATTCATGCTCATCTTGGAAATCTTCGTCTTCTTCTTCAGAATCCTCGACGTAGGCTTGTTGCCTTTGTCGGTGACGTCGGTGATTTGCCCCACGATCCATAGCTACTTCGGGATCACGAGCGACAGAAATTCGCCCAGCTGGAAGAACGCCTGGTGTGTGGCTTGGGTTTGCAGACAACCGTTGGGTAGCGGCAAGCAAGTCTTGCATCGTCCGTTGGTGGTCATGCAGAGTCCATCGAGTTTCCTCAGCAAATTGCCGATTCTCCTCAACGAACTGGGTAAACACCTTCCATGAAATAGGCTCACCAGGATGGCCCTTAGCTACGGAAGTATATTGATTCACGTTATGAGACATCATCGCCAGGAGAAACCTCGCTCTGATACCAAATGACGCAGGGTAGCGATAAACAGGAAAATAATTCCTCTGAATAAACTGTATTCGATTGATGATGTCTGAAGTCTGTCGATTACAAAGAGCGGACGTCCTTTATATATATAGGACTCCTAAAGTAAATAGGATTACAAAAGATAACACAAAAACGAATCTAATCTTATCTAATCTAAAAGAGAATATTCAAATTGAATATTGCAACTATCTCTATTGCTAAGTTTCCTAAAATAGAAAACGAATATTGAAATATTGCAAATCAAATCTAAAGGTATCCTAAAACGAATATTAGAATCAAATCTAAACGATATAGAATTTGGTAGATCGGGAGTTCGGTAAGTTGCCTATTCGGGAACTTGGAGAATTCGGTAACTTTCCCGATTAGTGAAATTACGACGTCGTTGTCCTACATCAGATTATCACTTTAATCACCTCACCGTAGCTGCCACAATGGATAACCATTTTAGCAAGGGTAAAAAAACTGATGTTATTCACGCATCAGATAAGCTAAAAAATATTCGGACAACTAATGGAACCTTTTAATTTGGAAGTGATCTTCCAAGAGTCCATATTGGACATTAACGTCACACCAGGGCATACTTTTAATGCATTGGGCAATGCATACGCCATGTCATGACCCGAATTATGACTTGATTCGAACATGAGATCAGCAATCTCGGAATTATTTTAATAACGATTGCGAAAAATATTTGTATAAGTATTTATGTAGTCGAAATTGATATTTTACGATTTTTGCTCGAGCGAGAAGTTGGACATGGTGTATTCAACAGGAGAAATGTTTAACGTATTGAAAGGTCTAATAATTAGATAGGATGTACATACGATGAACCTTGCTAAGCAGTTTCTCATTTTCTTTTGCTAATGTAGCTTAGGTTTGTTCATTGGCTAAGACTACAGCAGAAGTCCCACCTCAATCATACTGGAATTATTTACGTATATGAAAGCTGACTAGCTTACCCTTTGTACTTCTTCACTTCCCAGCCTTTTATACCATCAACCTCCATGAGAGCCTTTCTCCATGCATCTACCTGCCCATTGCTCAACTTCTTCTCACGTTCCAAATTGAATATGGCATCGCGATACAATGGGGTTTTCAGCTTCACATCGTCGGGTTCCACGTCGAAGAAAATAGGCAGGATCTCTTTTCTACCTCCCGATTTTGAAGTGTTTGCCACGATTTGCGCAAGCTCGCGGAGACACCATTGGCTCGAAGCGTAGGTCCGAGAGAAGACAAGTATGTAGATCCTAGAGTTGTCGATCGCTCGTTGGAGCGATCCATCGATCCTTTCACCGACACGGAGCTCTTCATCGTCTCGGAAGACGCATACTCCAGCGTCGGTCAAGCTATGGAAGAGGAAATCGGTGAATCCGACTCGAGTGTCGGGTCCTCTGAAGCTTAGGAATACTTGGTACTCGCTTCCCAACGACGTACTTGCATCAGAGCTCGCCATAGCATAAATTTGTCCTGCTTAACGAATGTCTAAATTTGTCCTGCTTAACGGATCTCTCTCTCTCTCTCTCTCTCTCTCTCTATATATATATATATATATCTATGTCTGGGGTGTGCCCGAAGATGGGATGTGGTCTCTTCGTTAAGCCTTTGCCACTATTGAGACTGACTCGATTTTTTCAACGGAGAATGTGGCCGCGTCAACATCAATGCGTACTTTCAAATAAATCGCGTAAAGAATATTGATGTTCTTTAATTCTCCAGTGCGTAAAGAGGCTTAATTCCAAAAAAAACCTCAAACTTTGATGTTTGTCCAAAAAATATCCATAACTTTTTTTGTCTCCTAAAAAACCTTCAACTTTTGATTTTGTCCCAAACTTTTGAAGCCCTAGGAAGCTCATTCAATAGTTGTAGCAAGTTCCTGGAAATTGCATTTTCTTTTGGGAGAATAGGAGATATAGATAGATCTTAACGAAATATTATTGAAGAAGAAGAAGAAGAAGAAGAAGAAGAAGAAGAAGAAGAATGAGAAGGCAATGTACATAGAGGAAGCAAAATGAGAAGAATAATGGTGATGGAGCGTGTTTTTTTTTTTCCCAAGCATTTAGTTTTATACGAAGCAATTGTATTGTAATCAGCAATTTGGATAGGCCCAACATGGAATTGAATCTCCAATCGAATCTCAAGCTTGCTCTAGGGGAAGTTCAAAAATTGACCAGACACGTGGGTTTCATGCATTCAATCTTCGCCCTCGGATTGGCCATGTGATCAAAACTAAAATGGTCAACAAATTTCTTCAGCTAATGAGCATAATCCTAAGTAGCGCTTGAGATTGGGTTTCATCCCATTACATCAAGAGGTCCGTTCACTATGTTCCACTGTTCTTTTATGTGAACAACCCGTGCTACAAGGAAACTTCTAACACGATACACATTTGGAAGCTTTGCATCCGATGGCTTTGTTTCTGGTTTGGGTGTGGATGACTTATGTTAGGTTTAGAACTTTCTGGAGTATTTAGCTTCCTCTAGTGCTTGTAAGCTGCTTGTCTTATCCTATCTATCTGATACTTCAAATTCCCCGTAGTACCTTGCTGAAACTTTGAGTGCTTGCCTAGTTGCAGTACTAGTTCATTGACATCACTGTAACTAGGGGATATCCAATCCAATGAATCCATTCTAAATCATGAAAATGGCAGTGGGTAGGTATGGGGGACATTCCTCAAAACCATCTGCACAGCCTTGTTTGGCAATTGGCTTTGTTGAAATGCCAATGTTACCTATCACATCTCTCATCATAACCTGAGACCTTTTTGGCCAGCTTTTGCAGTGCGAAGCATAAAGGAAGTACGTTTATGTGGTCTTATCTTATATTAAGAAATATGTTGACATGTCAAGGTCGCCTATCACATCTCTCTTGCGATAGTGTGAGACTTTCTGGGTGAGCTTTGATAGTGTCAAGCTCATATGAGCTAGATTTAGGTGGTCTGAGTGTCTTGAATCAGAAAAATTACTAAAGCAAATAGATTGGCCTTGTTTTGCAATGATTGGCATGCTGAAGAGTTGCAACAGCGATATTTTCGAAGAGCCATAAAATCGTTACTGTTTCAGTGGCTTTTCCAGCAAGATAGAAGACCTTTTTGCAGAATCTTTGGCAATTGAATGAGAACTTCCTTTTGAAGGAAGTGTAAAAACTATAGCTTCGGAGCATAAGATAATATGGATTTACATCTGGCGGTGGTGATCTATTTCCATCTGCATTAGTTCTGATAGGTGGAGGCCGTACAACGAACAAAATATGTATGAATGTTGGTGTAGGTCAAGGTTTACTGTCAACAACACCGTCGCCCTTTAATATCCTGCATTACTAACTTTTTGATGGGCGTTTCATTGTTTGAATTTGGTTATCACACTTAGTTAACTATTTGTTGCTCATTCTACTGTTCTTATGAATGTTGATAGGACACGGCTTTTCAATACATATGGAACTGCAAGGATTACTCGGAAAAGGTGCGTAAACTCTGTGTGTGCCTTTCTGATGCACACTTTCATCTCTAAAATATTGCTTCACGTATTTCTTTCTGTTTTATAAAATATCTCAGGCTTCTCGAATAATCCTGGCAACTGATGGCGACACACCTGGTCAAGCTTTGGCAGATGAGCTTGCAAAGCGCCTTGGAAAACAAATGTCAAAGTTGTATGACTGATTACTTATGTTATTCATATGGTTAACCCGGTCCTTTTTTTGGCATAGCCGGCAACCTTACTTTGCATATTGTGATAAGTAAACTGGTAAGTAGAAATCTTTTGCCATTATTTGTGTTGGTATAACCCTCTTGAGGCTGTTTTAATGGTGAAAATGCTCACTCTGCTGAATCACCGATGATATTGATATGAAGAAGAAAGCAAGAGCGGTTATTTAGTGTAAAAGTATATGCAATATCTCGAATTATACAGTCGTTACTAGTTATTGCTTTGTCTTCAAAGAAGCCTGGGCTTAAGACAATGGTTATCCATTTGTGACCAGAAGTTTACATGTTTTGGTCATGCAAACGGCCTCTTTGTACCAACTTTATCAGTTCTTGTGTTCACCTGGAAAAATTACTCCTTTTATATTCTGAATGTGTTCAGATGTTGGAAGGTAAATTGGCCAAAAAAAGATGACTTCGGTAGCTTCAACGATGCAAATGAGGTTACTCTCTCTTTCTCTCTCTCTCTCTCAATATTCGGGACAAGCAACTGAATTTTTTGTCTTGTTACTGTTTCATCTTCTCCTCATCAATTAACCAAGAGAAAGAGTAGCACATCTTGAGGAATGAGAGTTTTTTTTTTTTGGACGAATGAGAGTTTTCAGAGCGCCAATTCTATCGAGCATCGGACCAAGGGGTCTCTACCTAGAATCGAGAATCGGACCAGTTTCAATCGATTCCCAAAAATTGGAACCGGTACCTAGATCGGTTTGCGCGGGAATCGCTTCTCGGCCCTATTTTTTGGGTGGGCTGATTCGGGTTCCGAGTAAACCCAGTCCGCTTGCACACCCCTATATGTTTTCATTTTACTATTAGAGTTTACTTTTGCAAAAATTAGTTTTGTCAAAAGGAAGAATTTAAAAAAAAAATAATATTTTCTATGTTGTTAAGCAAATTAAAGGAACAATTATCATGTACTATCTCGAAAAAAAGTGACGTATGCTTTTTTTATAAAACAATCACTTGCTTAAAACTTTTGCTTTCCTTGTGCAAATGACCGTAAAATATTTTCTCATCAATTGTCTTTTATACACATAGATATAATGGGATGATATGATGAAACAAAACAAATATATATATATATATATATATATATATATATATATATATATTTATTGCATTCTCCAATTGAAAACTTTAAAAGACGCAAGTTAATTAAATCAAAACATTGCATAAAAAAAAGAATTTCTTTTATAAAAATACCAATGAGATCTCATCATTTTGGATGGACAACTTAGCCCAAGCCCAATATCCAGCCGTCTTCGGAGCGACGTCGTCGTCGTCGTGTGGCACCACAGGCCCAAGCCCAGCACGCCCCCAAAGGCTCGATTTTTCCAATTTCTATTTATAGTATCAACCCCCGGCTCGATTTCTTCATCTTTCTTCCTCTTCTCTTCTTCATCTTCTTCCTCTTCGAAATTTGCTCTTGCTCTGATTTCCGGTTCGAGTCTCTTCGAACCCATGGCGGCGCCGGTGGGATCGGGCCGTGGCGACGCAGTAGCAGTAGGGGCGGGCGTTTTGGGGACTCCAACACGGGCGAGCTGGCCTGTTAGGAATTTATTTGGGTCTCCGTCATCGGAACCAGATGATACGCCCTTGGCCGGTCGCACAATGAGAAGCCGGAGCCGTCAGGACAGTATTTTGCCTTCTTGGTACCCGACGACAAATACTACATCTGTTTCGACGGTAACGATTGTCTGGTTTTGCTTAAAATTTTCTTGAATTAAGTACGGCTCACGTTATACTTCAATTTTTCATGTCTAATTTCGCTCTATTATAAATTAATCCCTGAGTGGATCGGCAAGCTATTTGAGGGGATTACTGCTTAGGTATAGGATTAACATATAAATTTGGCTCGGTCTGATCTAAACTCTGGATGATTTATCTCCATGTACAATTATGTGGGTGCTGATCTAATTTCTTCTCTTAAATTCAGGCATATGAAATGAGAAGTGCTCGGCTTTTAGAGACTGAAGGATGTCAAGCAGATAGTCCGGCGACCGCTGAACTGAGCATCGCTCAAACACGGGCGAGCTGGCCTGTTAGGAATTTATTTGGGTCTCCGTCGTCGGAACCAGATGATACGCCCTTGGCCGGTAGCACAATGAGAAGCCGGAGCCGTCAGGACAGTATTTTGCCTTCTTGGTACCCGACGACAAATACTACATCTGTTTCGACGGTAACGATTGTCTGGTTTTGCTTAAAATTTTCTTGAATTAAGTACAGCTCACGTTATACTTCAATTTTACATGTCTAATTTCGCTCTATTATAAATTAATCCCTGAGTGGATCAGCAAGCTATTTGAGGGGATTACTGCTTAGGTATAGGATTAACATATAAATTTGGCTCGGTCTGATCTAAACTCTGGATGATTTATCTCCATGTACAATTATGTGGGTGCTGATCTAATTTCTTCTCTTAAATTCAGGCATATGAAATGAGAAGGGCTCGGCTTTTCGAGACTGAAGGATGTCAAGCAGATAGTCCGGCAACCGCTGAACTGAGCATCGCTCAAACTTCTAATGCACGCCCACGTGCTCCACTCGAGCATGACCTTTCTCTACAGCCCCCTGGTCCAGCAGTTGCATTAAAGCCTTATATTCTTTCTCTAGGCAAAGTGCCGGAGATATTGTGCGATATTATAAACAAGAATCGTGTTGGCGAGTCAGAGTTCCTCCCACCCCACAAGCTTCTTCTGAAAGATATCCACACGGCCAATAGACTGGTTACGAAAGAGCTCAGGAGGCTTGAAAGGACACCGGCCGCGAAAGAAGCAGAGCGCCAGAGGAAAGTTCGCATACTGATGTCGATGCGATGATGCATCTCGATGATTCTGCAGTACAGAAGACAAGACAGGCCTTAGCACATTTAGATCAATAACCGGTTGAAATAGTCCTTATTGTGGAAGATCTAGTTCATTTTTTCTTTTATCCCTTTAAACCTCTAACTGAGGATATTGGGTAGGCACCCTGAGTCAGTCTTTTTTTCATCTTCTAGAGGCATTTTTGAGCTCTATGGAGACGTTTCTTGAACACCATGTACATAGGAGAAACCCACATTTTTTTTTTATTGTTTGCTCAAGGTCTGTCTGTGCACTTCTGGCAATTTGCATAATAAAATCCAAGCATCATTTTTGCAATTACTCTCTCCTTTCTTTGGTTGGCCTTATTGCTGAAACTTTGGCAATTGATTGAGAACTTCCTTTTGAAGTTTAAGTGTAAAAACTGTAGCTTCGTCGCATGAGATAATTGTATGGCTTTACATCTGTCAGTGGTGATTTCTATTTCCATCTGCAGTTCTGGTAGCTGGAGGCCATTCAACTGATGAAGTATGTAGGAATGTTGGTGTTGTGAGTCAGGGTACTGCTGCTGCCCTTTAGACTGCAATGCTACTAACTTTTCGTTGTGCATCTCATATTCTGAATTTGGTTATCATTGTTAGTTAACTATTTGTCACTCATTCTTCTGTTCAAGTGAATGCTGATAGGACAAGGCTTTTCTATACTTATGGAACTGCAAGGATTACCTGGATAAGGTGCGTAAACTCGGCGGGTGCCTTTCTTGTGCACATTTTCATTCCTAAAAGATTGCTTCATGTGTTTCTTTCTGCTTTCCATAACATCTCAGGCTTCTCGAATAATCCTGGCGACGTACCTGGTCAAGGTTTGGCAGAGGAGCTTGCAAGGCGCCTAGGAAAACAAAGGTCAAAGTTGTTTGACTGATTACTGCAAAGTTGTTTGACTGATTACTGGTCTTACTTACAATTCATATGGTTAATGCGACCTTAGTTTGCATATTATGATAAGTAAAAACTGGTTGGTAGAAATCTATTGCCATTATTTGTGTTAGTGCAACCCTCTTGAGGCTATTTAAATGGTGAAAATGCCGACTCTACTGAATCACCAATGTTATTTAAAAGAAGAAGAAAGCATGAGCAGTTATCTAGTGAACAACAAGAAGTGTGTGCAATATCTCAAAATACACACTAGTTTGTAGTTACTGCTTTGTCTTCGAGCAAGCCTCGGCTTAACACTGAGGTTATCCATTAGAGACCAGAAGTTTACAAGGTTTCGGTCGTGGAAACCTCCTCTTTTTACCAATTGCATCAGTTCTTGTTTTCACCTGGAAAAATTACACCTTTTGTTTTCTGAATGGTCAGATGTTGGAAGGTAAATTGGCCGAAAAAGGGTGACTTCAGTAGCTTCAAAGATGCAAATGAGGTCTCTCTCTCTCTCTCAATATTTGGGATCCTTCGTGATTCTGTAGAAAACTTATTTTGATGGTGTTGTTTGAAATTGTTGTTGTTCTACTGATAGGTTCTCAAGCATTTAGGACCTACTGCCAGAAGAGAGTTCGGTTCTTCTGTACACATGACAGAAGAGAGTCTAAGGTTGGAACCCTTGAGCGATGAGGTACGCTCATTAATTCTGATTTGGCATGGTGAATTATCTCTTTTAGATGCGGCCGAATCTGAAGTAACATGCTTGGTTTGTAATGTAGACAACACATCAGATTTCTAGATAGTTGAGATTCCAGTGCATCTAAGTTAGGGCTCTAGTTTGTAAGAATTGCAGAGGAAAGACTTGGAGAATGGAATCTTTTACCTAATTTCCAAGGTCAAATTGTGCGGCTAATTTTTAAGGTCAAATTGTGTTGTTGTCTTGTTTAATAACATGACCAACACATATTTATGCATCCTTTTTCAATGGAGTTGAGCATATTTTACATGCCAATAACTTGATTTACTTTCCTCATTGTCTTCCGAGACTTTGACATAATGTGTTTGCACAGAACTTTGACTTTTGTAGCTAGATCAAAGTCCTCACTAATTGTTAGCATGCTGCGTAAAACATCTTACCAGTTGGTAGATGCTGTTAATAGGAGCAATTTATTCACAAATGACAAGATTTTCCTTTGTTCTTTTTCTTTTTCCTTACTATTGCAGCCGTTGCCTATGAGTTTAAGCATTCATCATGTTCTCAGATCAGTTGAACTCGCTTTTGTGCTTATCTCTGATACGTGGGTAGAATTTCGTTGTGAAGAGTGCTACTAACTTATGAGATTTTGTCCCCTTCAGATTATTAGCTACTTTGCGGAACGAAAAATATCGGAGGAAACTCTTCAAAGAAATGGAGTCAAACAACGATCGGGCAAACAGGTTCGTAATTGCTTCTGCTATGACTTGCAATGCGATTTGGATTCGACCGAATGGATCCAGAATTTTCTATTTTTCAAAAGAAGAAAAAAGGCAGCTTTTACTTGATTAATTAGGATTTGATAGATGTTGTACTTGATAGAAAATTTTACCTTCCCCAAGATGGTCCCTTGCAACTTGTGGAGTTTGCCTTTTACTTATAATGCTGGATCAATGGACTGAAGATTGAGATTTTGTATCAGCGCAGACTTAGTTTAGATATACTGATATCGTTTTTATGGGGTGGTAATCTCCCAGAGTCTTGGCCGCACTTTCTATAATGCTGTTTTAAGAAATTAGACAATAACAGTTTTAATGTGTATTTCGGATATGAAATGAGCATCAGATCAGACTAACCACTTTGAAACTTTCTTGCAGAGTGAAATTTGTTTTACTTACAAAAGGAAAGGACAACTTGTTAGTTGCAAGTATCGGACCTTGGACAAGAAATTTCGACCGGTAGATTCTCTTGCCTCAGTATTGTAAGGACATTTTGGTTAATAGTAATAATATTCCAGCATGCATCTTAAATATGTTTTGGTTTTTTGAACTGAAGAAGTGGGAATGCTTATGGATGCAAGTTTAGGTCTGCTGAAGAGCGGGAAGTAAATCACTGAAGAGTGAAATGGAAAACCACTGATAATAACAGCATTTGTGAAATTTGGTGCCGCATATTTGTAATAATAAAAATCACTGCAGGCTGTGAGAAAAATCTATGCCTTGGTTCCATAGATTTTCCAATCAAGTCCTTTGAACTTCTTTAAATTTCTGCAACCTCTTTTAGCTCCAAATCTGATTCGTCGGAGCTGACAAAGATTGTCTTCACTAGCATTTGTTGAAGAACCAAGCAAATCGTTTTTGGTGAAGCATCTGAGAAAGTACGCATATCTAATATGTACATATATCATGTACCGGTATTGGCTCAATATTTGGTTTACTTAGTTCCTCAATCTGTTTTTCTAGATGGACAAGCCTGAAATAAGATGCATACGAGCATCAGAAACTTATTTTCTAGTCTGAATCAGATGGTATTTCATATGTTTAGAATTCTATGTGGCCTTCGTTAAAGACTAGACAGATCTTTTAATCTGCGTCGGTAACATGTTCATGTTTCAACAATGGACCTTTCTGCCAATACCACATCAGTTTCCGTCTGCCCATTTGCTTCATTATTTCAATTTAAGAAATTTCTAGAAGTTTCTTACATGAGTTGTCTTTCTGCTATGGAATTTCAGGAGAAGGATATCGGTAAGGCATTATATGGACTGGATGACATATCAGAAGCAGATGAAATCATCATTGTAACTCTCTCTCTCTCTCTCTCTCTCTCTCTCTCACATAGATGAATGTCGGTTATAGGTTGAAGGTGAAATTGATAAGCTCTCAATGGAGGAAGCTGGCTTTATAAATTGTGTAAGTGTTCTGAATGGCGCCCCATGTAAAGTCTCCAACAAAAAATTGCCTTCTCCGGACAAGGTTGGTTACTTGTTTTAGGCATTTCCTATGTTGATCTTAATTTAAAGTTCATATTTTGACATGCCGAAACTTAGGTATTTCAGTTTCGCCCACTGAGCATAAGTCTCCTATTATCGGTTGTATGCTAGTATGCCATCTCCTTTTATGACAGGTTGCGTATATTACCTCTCTACTGCTAAGAAAGACACTTTTCACCTGCAATTTTTCATCATCTTGTTGCGTCTTGTCCTGGCTACTTGGAAAGTCTGCCAATTAATCTTCTTTGAAGAATTAGGAACACCGAAACAGAAACAAACTACTGCAGTGTCATGGATTGTTTAGAAAAGGTTCCTTCTTATTTCGGAAAGAAGAATCGTTGGTGGCAAAGAGGCTTTTCCTTGGAATGCTATTTGGAAAGTAAGAGTACCGACTAGCGTCTCGTATTTTGCTTGGGAGGCAATCTGGGAACGAATTCTCACCTTAGACAGCTTGCACAAAAAAGAGATCATGCCGGTTAATAGATGCTATTTTAGGCAGAGACGGTGAGACATCTCCTCCCTCATTGTTCAGACCTCTTATGCCTGCATTGGACTATCTCAGGTTGTAAGAGGTTCTACTGAACAAGAATTATGGGCTTCATAGGGTCTGTTTGGCCTCGGGTTTAGAAAAGGCATTCTTTGATCCCTCTTGCCGCTTCTCGGTTGATGTGGAAAGTGCGGAACAAAAGAACTCTTCAATGAGAGGGGATGCTTACTTTGTGTAATTATAGAAAGCTTATGTGTGGAAATGCTTTAGATTTTAGCTCCTTTGATAGAGGGGTGCCACCTCTTGGTGCCTTTCATTACAGACAGACTTAGTCACTGCCTTTGCCCTGCAGACTTTGACCAACAAAATTACTAAATGGAAGTTGATGCGGAGGATAGTAACATAGCAAGTTACCATTCCACTAATTCAATAGGGCATTCACTGGCTGCAGACAAGAAATGAAGGATTTCTTCAATTACTCTCTCCTTTTTCTGGTTGACCTTATTGCAGAAACTTTGGCAATTGAATGAGAACTTCCTTTTGAAGTTTAAGTGTAAAAACTGTAGCTTCATCGCATCAGATAATTGTATGGCTTTACATCTGGCAGTGGGGATTTCTATTTCCATTTGCAGTTCTGGTAGCTGGAGGCCATACAACTGATGAAGTATGTATGAATGTTGGTGTGAGTCAGGGTAGCACTACTGCCCTTTAGACTGCAATGCTACTAGCTTTTCGTTGTGCATCTCATATTCGGCATTTGATTATCATTGTTAGTTAACTATTTGTCACTCATTCTTCTGTTCATGTGAATTCTGATAGGACGAGGCTTTTCTATACTTATGGAACTGCAAGGATTACCTGGATAACGTGCGTAAACTCGGCGGGTGCCTTTCTTGTGCACATTTTCATTTCTAAAAGATTTGCTTCATGTGTTTCTTTCTGATTTCCATAACATCTCAGGCTTCTCGAATAATCCTGGCAACTGATGGTGACGTACCTGGTCAAGCTTTGGCAGAGGAGCTTGCAAGGCGCCTAGGAAAACAAAGGTCAAAGTTGTTTTGACCGATTACTGGTCTTACTTACAATTCATATGGTTAATGCGACCTTAGTTTGCATACTATGATAAGTAAAAACTGGTAGGTAGAAATCTATTGCCATTATTTGTGTTAGTGCAACCCTCTTGAGGTTATTTAAATGGTGAAAATTCCGACTCTACCGAATCACCAATGTTATTAAAAAGAAGAAGAAAGCACGAGCCGCTGTCTAGTGAACAACAAAATGCGTGTGCAATATCTCAAATTGCACAGTGGTTAGTAGTTACTGCTTTGTCCTTGAAAAATTACTCCTTTTGTATTCTGAATGTTTAGATGTTGGAAGGTAAATTGGCCGAAAAAGGATGACATCATTAGCTTCAAAGATGCAAATGAGGTCTCTCTCTCTCTCTCTCTCTCTCTCTCTCAATATTCGGGATCCTCCGGCCGTGATTATGTAGAAAACTTCTTTTGATAGTGTTGTTTGAAATTGTTGTTGTGCTACTGATAGGTTCTCAAGCATTTAGGACCTACTGCCCTCAGGGAAGCAATTGAACATGCAGAGTCCATGTCTCCCACATCCTCCGAATCAAGTAACATGTAAATATTAGAGTGGAACATTCCATTGAAACATATCAAGTCTTCTCTAGTCTTTCACCTTATAATGTTCTGCAACACTCACTCTCACTCTCACTCTCACTCTCTCTCTCTCATATTGTGGATGCCATTGTTATTGATCAGCAATTGGTTTTGTATATACTTTTGGGTCTGGGTTATCCAATTTGCCAACAGAAGCATTTCTACTCTTGTTTCAATCAATTTTTGTTGTAAAATCGTTATCGGATCTGTCACAGAGAAAGGGACGAGTGCACTAGATGTCCTAGATTTTGTCATGAAAGTGCCATTGAGTACCTGACACTTTCACCGAGAATGTAATTTGTTTTTATCCATTTTTCCAGACTTAAAATCAATAAAACATAAAATCGATAGGTGTAAATGTTCGAGAATCATAACTAAAAAATTTTCAAAGATACTTGGTCTTCAAAACTACTCTTGCAAATTTTAAATAAAAAGAGATAAAAGTTCGGGCTTGTTACACTACTTCAAAGATATTTTGAGACAAAATGTTTCACGATAAGTACCAAAAAAAAAGTGAACCATGAATTATCAATTCATTTATGCTGTTGACTTAAGCGTTGAATCGTTTATACTCAATGGTATGTCGAAAACATGTCATGTTTCAATTGTGGGCTTTTACACCCCCATCATTTCTATGGGCTCTACGATTATTTGACAGTTGGCCAATGTGCGTTGTCAACACTATGCAACAGGGAAAAGTACACTAGAAATGCCTTAATTTTTATACGGTGTTCACTTGAGTGTCTTAACTTTCAAAACGTTCACTTAAGTGTCTTAACTTTTAAAAATCGTTCACTTGAGTGCCAAGGCTGACGTGGCTGCCGGAAATGGTGACGTAGCCGTCGAAAATCATGACGTGTCGCCGGCGAATGATTTTTTTTTAATATTTAATGTACACGTGAATTTAGCAGTACTCACGCCAAATGCCACCTTAAATTGTAGCGACAATGGAAAATCGAGATAGAAATCGCATGCCCATTCACTGCAGCTTCTGGAAATTGATCCTCCTTTCCTCCCTTTGAAAATGAAAAAACAAGCATGCGAAAGGGGAAAAAAAAAAACTTAAAAATAACTTCTTAATGGCTCTGAAATCATTGTCTCCATAAATTAGAAGAGCCCATGCTGAATAAAAGCCCAATGGTGGAAGTAAAAAATTTCAATGAGAGTAAAAAGTGAAGAAGTCGTGAGTGTAAAAAAACACTGATGAGCCTAATTGCCCCCATTTAGGCCCACTTAAGAGACCATTGTCCTTGGGCCACTTGACCGTAGTCGAAAGAACACTGATGGGCCTCTCCACGTCTCCTCCCGCCGCGTCGTTCAGGCCAATACTGCTACCTAAGTAGTATTGACACGCGACGTGATACGATATGTCGGAATATCTTTATCAAAAATAGAAAATTTCGAGTGATTGGGATAATTTATTGAAATTATTAATTTATTGAAAATGCTTAAAATTATTGAAATAGCATGTAGTGCGAAAATCATATCGGTGAGTAGCAAGAGTGTGTCGAAGGTTTGGCAAGTACCTGACAAAACAATGACATGAAGACCCCGAGCATAGGATCATTGGATTTAGTGACATAATGTCACGGTGATATTATGTCACTAAATCCAAGCCCACGTAGGCGTAGGTGCTTCATGGACTTCTAGTCTGCTGCGCGTCAAGATGGGAGATGATTTCCATTGAAATCCCCACCCTTCATGTGGGGGGCCCCACATGGAGGGTGGGGATCTCAATGATCTCTACTATAAGTAATGCAGTGGATCTCAATGAGCCACCCCGCCATTGTCCTTGCTCGCCCATAGCCAGGTGCCTCTAGATCATGGAGGCAGTAGTAGAACATCGAATCGAATACGTTGCTAAGGCGGAAGATGAAGGGGCCGCGAGGCTGAGGTACTTTTGCGATTTCAGCTGTCGCTTGGGTGTTCTTCTTACTTATTAAATCGTTCGTTTGAGCTGATGGGTCGTGAAGCCCTGTTGATTGAGTTCCAAGTCTTACTTCCCCGGCGATTGCCATCGTTTGGATGGTGCGTTTGTTTTTGTAACGCATAACTATTTGCAGCCCTGCGAGATTTGGGGTGAGAAAGAACTGAGATCATGATCTTCTTGTCTCACATTGCGAAGAAAATGATCACCCGATTCCTCGAGTGCTTCGTTGGTCCTACCCCCAATGGTTGGTGTAGTTGCCTTCTTCTTGTTGGGATCCTTGAAGTTTGTGTCAGGTTTCTCTTACATGGCTTTCTTGTCTGCTGCAGGTATCGGTGCTCTTATGCTCCTGAAAACTACCAAGAGAATGAGTCTGGTGTTGGCGACACTGTATCAGGGAAGAAGGGGAGTAGGCGTGGAAGACTTCACATGATGCGGGGCTGCGTTTGCCACTTCCCGGTAAAGCGTCTATACGTGCAACCCTTGATTGCTCTAGTTATTTATAATCAGCGAAAGCTTGTTGATAAAACCGGTGCACCATGCCATGGGATAGTTGATTGCCATGCTGTTGGCACAAGAGCTATGTATGCTCCCCAAATCTCGGAAGAGCTACGCCAGAAAGTGATGTCTGTGCTTTACGTTGCAATAAGTATATATGATATAATGCAGCACCAAATGGAGCTGGTGCCGAGGCATGGTGGGCCTCTCAACCGCGATGATTTTCTCCGTAGGAATGGTGTCCGTAGTATGGAAAGGCTTGTTCACAGTTCTTCACACGAGTTGGATGAAAATGATGAACGCAGTGTAGAGATATGGATGCGACATCATCAGAAGTATGTCTTCTCTTATCACGAATGCACAGATACAGAACCTTTTATAATGGGTATACAAACAAATGGGCAGCTGGAACAGATGCTGCATTGTGGGCAGAATGGCTCCATTGTTATGCATTCATCCTTCGGTAGGAATAAGCTGAAGGTACCCTCTCTTCCCCCCCTTAACCTACCACCCACATGGAGGAAAAGGAAGATAGTCAAAACTATTTGAAAATTGAATTGATATCAAACATGCTGCCCAAGGATAGAGAGCACAATGAGCACTATAATGGTTGGGATACATAAATGTGTCTGGTTAATACTGTTGTCCCAGGTAAATGTTCGGAACATGAAAGAATGATAGTGTCACCAGAGGTGAGGTAATCATTTTTCCCCTAATGAAATAGTAGTTGATAAGAAGTGGGATGATTGTGGGCTTGACTGTAGGTTTCTGTTATTGCTTTTATATACCAAGTAAGTAGCATAGCAATGGCATAATTTAGTTTCTGGTTTCTGTGCCTTTGCTTATGACAATTACCGACTTAATTCAGGCGTTAAGCTTGCCTTTGACATTAGCACAAGAATTCTCAGTATCTATAACTGCTGACCTGTTTTTCTGAGATTGGATGGTATCCAAAATCTGTTTGAGTTATGATATCTTTTGTCGACATTATCCTTTATGCACCTTAATTGCTTTCGACGCCTCCCATAATGCCATTCCAGTTGCTTGGATCAATTTCCTCCTCCCTCATCTGTCGAAGTATTCGAAAGTGGATTGGTCCCCTAGCAGGAAGGATCTTCACAAAGGATCCTACATGGCAATTGAGTTCCTTTCCAGTGGGTGATTGTTCCTTCAAGGTCTCTGTTATAAGGCAAACCATGTTATAATTTCCTTGAGTTATGAGGGAAGAAATAGAGAAGTGACGATATGAATGTTGAGCTCATCCTGTTTTCAGAGAGGCATTTCGATGACGAGTACTATTATGCCTCTGGCGTGTTCGTCGTGCTTGGATGAGAAATCTTCTAAAGCGAAGCTGCCACTCCTGGTGTACAAAGAGCGATGTTTAGGCTCTCAGGCTCCATATTGTACCGCACGAGAATAAATGCAGTAGAAGAGTTCATGCAAGTATTTGTTGACCAATGTGGCTTTATGGCTACCCTGTTTAGGTAAAGTTAACCAAATCTAAAATCTGAAATCTAAAATTGTCCTTCTTGAATTGTAATTTGTTGAGGCCTTGATGGCTTTAAAAGGTATAGTTGCTCGGAACTTGGATGCCTATTTTTATCTAGAAGATGCTTTGATTAATGGTTTGAAGTCTTTGCCAACAGCTGGTCCTGAACCCCAGGCTGCGATCGAGTCTTACCACCTGAGATCGAAGTTTAAGCTTTTAGACAATCGATATTGCAATTTATAGCCAAGAATCGACTGGTTGATCCACATGTGGGCAACTGAATGTCACCCTTTATTCTGGTTGGATCAATATCTCTTGAGACTGGGTATTTTGAGAATGTTAGGGACCTGAATTTCACAAGTAATGCTTGGCATCAGGCCCTCGACATTCTGGATGTCGACGTGATGTTGGATGAGCGAAATGTTCTGCTTGCAAAAGTTCTCTCTGAAGACGGAAGCTCAGTATACACAGTGTGGAATCCATGTTCAGAGTTCTCCGTATGCGATTGCTCCTGATCTAAGCGCAGAAATCTATGTGAACCCGTCGTCAAGGTGGCGATCTTGTGTAGGACATCATTAGCAATTAGCATCCCATAAGTTGCTGACGAAGAAGTATTGCAAAAGAAAATCTTTTTAGCTGTTTTTTTTTTCCAATTTTTTTTCCTAGTTTTTTTTTTGGTCGAATTTTTCCTAGTTGTTCACAAGTTGGTTTTTTTCGTTGTTTTGGTCTTGCTAAGTTCAGTTTGTCATGTCTACTCTTCGGCTTATTCTATTCATCTGAGGTCGAGGAATCCATTGGACTGCAGAAGCGCTGGGGGATCAATCCTTGTTCACCGATCCGGCTCGTGGACAATCGAGGAGATAGCTCATCCTTTCCCACGGAGCAAGCGCCTTCGTCGACTTAATCTCTTTGCGCTAGGCTCGATACGACATTCAGGCACCACTCGAGTCCGGTAGTTGAAATGAGCTGAAGTGCTTTGGTCTAAATGAGTCGATCGGGGCAAGGCTGGTGGCTTCAGCTTCTGCTGCAGCTCTGCTGAATAGTTTTGATTGATGTTGCATAACCCTCTGTGGCTGCTGGAAATGTTTATCAATAGTTTTGAAGTTAAGCATTTCGTGCAAGAATTACCGCACGTTGCAACGACACATGACATAACGTAGCAAATCAATCAGAGACGAATGATTTTAATATTGAAATGCCATGTAAGATATGACAAGTATAATGCGTGAGCAAGATGATCTGGTCAGCCAAGCCATGTTTGTCGTGTACTTGACACATATAAAGTACTTTACGTGAGCAAGGTGCTTAGTGAATTTAATTATTCTGATTAGTGACCAACCAAATATTATCGGCACTAAAATGAGCGCCATACACAAATATTAATACTTGAGATGTGACACTTAACTTTGCCTTCATGATGGCCATTTGGCGATTTTTTGGGGGGGGGGTTGTTTGATTGTCATGGTTTAATTTGGTTGGTCGCTAATCAGAAGAATTAAATTCACTAAGCACCTTGCTCACGTAAAGTGCTGTTGACACCTGATTTTTGACCATCTTTTATTTTAGTTTTTATTTCTAAAATTAATTAAAAATAGCAAAAAAGGTCAAAAAATTGTAAAATCAACTTTGGGAGCCTTAGCCTAGCCTTAGGAACTAATTTTGAACAAAAAATATTTTTTGAATTTTTAATATTTTTTGGAATTCATTTAATTATAAAAAAACCCAAAAAAATCAGAAAAATACCATCCTTGGTCAGAAAATTACAAAAAAATATTCAGAAATTTTATTTTAATTCTCTCTTTAATATTTTCGAGTCTTTTAATTTTCAATTCTCGGTTTTTATAAGCTATGACATTGGACTCTAAAGTACTGAAATGCAATTGGGTCAATTTTCCCTCCAATTTGATCAATTTTAACCAAAATGGCTTAATTGCATAAAAATCTTTCAATTTAGTCCTCGGTTTCACAATTTTTGAAATTAAATTTCACACGGGCACACCCATTAAAATTAAACACCTCTACCCAACAGTTTTCATCATGCTGAATCCATTGGTGGGCTCAATTTTGGCTAATTCGATCGTTTAGGCCTTCGATTTGGCGAAATTAAATTTCGGATCCTAGGGACAATTTGGGGTTTTCACAGAATTTCAATAAATTGATTCACGAAAATACCCATATTTGATGGAAAACATGTCAAGGAATCCGATTTTGCCATCAATTTCATGAAAAGAGGTCATTTTGGGGGTCAATTTGGCGATTTGGGCGATTTGGCCGAACCGGGTCGGTCGGGTCCGGCCCGACCCAACCCGGCCCGACCCGGGTCTGCAAATGCACATAATGTGCAGCAGACCCGCGTGCAGCAGAGCAGTGTGGGGGGGCGATTTTTTTTTAACAAAAACGAGACAACCGAGCATGGGAAGCAAATGGGCAAGGCATATTCGGTTTTGGCAGAGGCGTGGGCGTGAAAAAAAGGGCCGGTCGGCCACGGGGGAGGGGGATGGTGCTCGGGTTTAAAGAAAACAGGGCCGAGAGAGTTGAAGGGGGGTACGGGGAATTTTTGGGAGAAAACCGACGGACAAACGGCAACCCAGGGTCTTCGGCAACGCTCCCCGACCATCACCGGAGCTTAGTGGCCGTCGGCGAGCTCCGAATAGGTTGGTATTTGATCCCGAGCTTCATTTTTCTCAGTGCACGCCATGTGTTCGGCGAAATGCTTCAGTGAGCATTTTACTCCGGGGCTCTCGGCCGGACCTTTCCCGACCCCTTTCTGTGCGAGGCTCGCTTTAAAAATCATCTAGATCCAACTCTAAGCTTGTGTTGACCTTTGTTTTGCATTAAACCGCGGCGAAAACACGGCTCGGAGCTTCGCCGGCAACGGTTCGGACCGGGAGCTCAACGGGGAACTTCCGGCGGTCTTCAAGCTCGAAATGAGCTCAGGTAAGCCTCTAGACCCTCCTTGGGTGTTGTTTGATGGTTTAGAATCGAGTTTTGATAAGAAAAAAAATTCGGAAAATACCTCGCCGGAGCCGGGTTCGGGGAGGCCCGGTTTACTTATTTTTCGGCGTGTTCACGGCCTTCTTTTTGTTGTATGTTGATGCTGAGTGTCTAATGAGTCGAATGCCGCAAGAACGGGCGAAAAATACCAAGTTTCGGGCCCGTTTCGCAATTTTTCGGCGACTTCGCCGGAATTTTTACTATTCCCGCCGGATTTTTCACTGTTCATCGTCTTCTCCGGCGACCCTCCGGCCGGTCAACGGTCAACGGCCGACGTGGCGTGCCACGTAGGCAGCCACGTCAGCCGGGTGGGGTCCGGTCCGCTTATTTTCAAATAAAACAAACGGACGGTCACGATCGCGACACGTGTCGCGATCCTGGAATTTTTGGAAAATTAAATAAATGATTTTCGAATAATCGATCCGGCGGACGAGGATGTGCCACGTGGCTCACTGGGGGACGTCCGATCTTGTACAAGATCGGACGCACCAGAGGAGGCCACGTGGCACGTTCTAGAGCGTCCGATTTGTAGGTTTTCTAAAAAATGAAAATAATTAATTTTTGATCCGACGGCTATTATTGAGCCACGTGGCTCTCTGTGGGTCGCTCGATCTAGTGGAAGATCGGACGCACGAGACGAAGCCACGTGGCACAACGTGGACCGTCCGATCCGGGGAATTTTCGGATAATTAAATAAAATAGATAAAAAATCCAAAAATTGTTAAAAAATAAGAAACAATATTTAAAAAATCAAAACGGTGTCGTTTTAGGCCGGTGTCGACCCCTAGGGTCGGGCCGGGCGCGCGAGAGGCGCGGGCCGGGTTTGACCCGGCCCGGAAAATATTTTTAAATTATAAATAAATTTAGAAAAACAATAAAATAATCAAAAAATCAATAAAAAAATGAAAAATCATAAAAAAATTCGAAAAATTCAGAAAAACTCTAAAAAATTCCAGAAAATAGGAAATGGCCACATTCAACTGGCCACGACCTATTCCGGGTCATTTAACCCCCGATCTTTCCAGAAATGACGGTTTTGCCCTTTCGGCAAACCGTCTTCCAAAAAAATTCTAAAAAGTCCAGGAAAATCCCAAAAAATAGGAAATGGCCACAGACAATCGGCCAAGTCTCATTCCGGGTGTTTTGAACCCCGACCCTTCTTAAAATGACGATTTCGCCCTTCGGGCGAATCGTCTTCCAAAAAACTGAAGAAAAATCCAGAAATTCCAAAAAATTCTCAAAAATGGGAAATGGCCACAAACAACTGGCCATGGAATATTTTGGGTAATTCGGTATCCAAACCTTCCAAAAAAATGACAATTTTGCCCTTCGGGCTAATTGTCCCCGAATCTTCCCATTTTACCCCCTAGCCCTAAATCACATCTTCCCTAAGCCCTTATGGCTATACTAGGAGGCCAATGATTGAAATTGATGTGCATTGACATGATTTATTTATGCACTTGACTTGCGCTTTCATTAAAATTGACTGTGATTGATAGGAATAGTCTTCCAATCTGCATGAAACCCTGACTCATACCTATCTCACCCAAAATTGCGCCTGCATGAACTCTTAGCCAGGAAAATCACTCGCGTTAGGTACCGAAATGGCGTTGGTAATGACACCGACGTAACCAAGTCCCCGAACCCAAAATCTCTGGTTCCGCGGAACTGATCGATCTCTCCCAATCGGTCAGTAAGGTTTCCGGTCTACCCTCCAAGAAAGACCGGTGGCGACTCCAAATGCATGCACAAGTTGCACATGCCACCACGACCACACTAAGGTCGAAAGCGATCGACTCTTATCGTCGAATCCCTCAAAGAAAACTCCCGCCGCGATTTGGTATGGGTCTGGGAGGGCCCGCGCCGATCCAAAGCCCGCGATCGGTAATCCATTAGCCGCGTCCGATTTCGGACGGGTCGCGACAAGTACTTTATATGTGTTAAGTACACGACAAGCATGGCATGGCTGACCAGATCATCTTGCTCACGCATTATACTTCTGATTATTTAAGTGCCAACTCCTGTGAGGTTGCCGAAATTAACACGAAAATGATCGTTTTCTCTCTCATTTGGCACATAAAGTGATCGTTTTTTGAATCACTTTAGTGCCAATTTTTTTTTAAAAAATGATTATTTAAGTGCCAACTCCGGTTGGAATTTCTCACAGTTGGCACTAGAGTGGTCTTTTTTTTTTTCTTGATTTGGCATTTAAGTTGTCGCGACCCGTCCGAATAGCGGACGCGGCTAATGGATTACCGATCGCGGGCCTGTTCCCCAACACCGGAGTGCGGATCGCGGGCTTTGGATCGGCGTGGGCCCTCCCAGGCCTATACCAAATCGCGGCGGGAGTTTTCATTTAATGGGTTCGACGATAAGAGTCGACCGCTTTCGACCTTCAGTGTGGTCGTGGTGGCATGTGCAACTTGTGCATGCGTTTGGAGTCGCCACCGGTCTTTCTTGGAGGGTAGACCGGAAACCTTACTGACCGATTGGGAGAGGTCGATCAGTTCTGCGGAACCAGAGATTTTGGGTTCGGGGACTTGGTTACGCTGGTGTCATTACCAACGCCCTTTCGGTACCTAACGCGAGTGATTTTCCTAGCTAAGAGTTCATGCAGGCGCAATTTTAGGTGAGGTAGGCTTAATTCAGGGTTTCATGCGGATTGGAAGACTGTTCCTATCAATCACAATCAATTTAAATGAAAGCGCAATCAAGTACATAAATAAATCACATCAATACACATCAATTCAAATCAATGGCTTCCTAATATAGCCATAAGGGTTTAGGGAAGATATGATTTTGGACCAGGGGTAAAATGGGAAGATTTGAGGACGATTAGCCCGAAGGGAAAAATCGTCAATTTTGGAAGGTTTGGATACCGAATTACCCAAAATATTCCATGACCAGTTGTTTGTGGCCATTTCCCATTTTTGAGAATTTTTTGGAATTTTTCTGAATTTTCCGAATTTTTTTGAATTTTTTATGATTTTCTATTTTTTATTGATTTTTGAATTTTTTATTATTTTTTATTTATTATTACTTAATTAAAATGATCGGATCCGGATAGTACTCTTGGGCCCGAACCTGAATCAGGCTGCTGGGCCTGATCCGAACCAGGAAAGAGGACTTGAATCGGGCCCAATTCACACAATGAACCCGAGCCCACTTTCTTTCTTTTAGGCCTACTAAACCAATTTGCCTAAACCCAATCTATCTTCCACTAGCACCAACGTAAGCCCAACTCTAGCCCACAAGACCAAACCACATATCCAACCCAACATGAAAATAAACTCTTACCTCACTATTCATTGTCTTCAACGCTGGACGTCGCTTCCCCCATGCAAACAGAACCGAGCTTGAACGCTTGGCTCCCGTCGCTCACACCGTTCAGAATACCACCATCGAAACCGCCGACCTCTACCAGCGTCGACCATGAAATGAGGAGCGTCAACCGCTCTCTTGTCATGCTCCACTCGTGACGCGGCTCCTCCTCCGCATGCGGCTTGAAGCCGCTCATCAACAACCGTCGACGACCACCACACTCCACTCAAGACTCACTCGCCAGACCGCCGGGATTCACTCGTGAAGACGACACCTAGCCAACTCATCACCAGCGTCATTCCCAGGTTCGGCAGGTTAGGACTGATTCATGCTGCTTATAGACCTGCGGTTAAGCCCCGAAAGACTTGCAGCTTCCCGGCGTCGGATGATGGTTGTCGTAGCGGTAGTGTTCGAGCAAGGTGGTGTCGGGGTTACGGTTTCTAGGTCTGCCCGGCTAGCTCGGCTGCGATTTGAGATCGTGGGACTGGTACAGGACACTGCCGCGCGGGACGCCTTAGTCCTCGGCTTCGTCGATAGGGGGGTATCCGCAGATGGTGAGCTCGGGCTCAACCAGAAATGATCGCAACGGCTTTGGAGCGCGACCGAAGGTGAAAGGTGACGGGATGAAGCCGAGATGGGAGAGAGAGGATCGGATATGGCTACGCGAAGTGGAGGAGTGGCGGTATGGGCTGGCGCGACTCGATTTACCCGCTAATGTCGAAACAGGGCATGAGACTTCTCAGCGGCTCCGACGGTTGGCGGCGGCGTTGGAGGGTCGTCGGTAGTGGTGAGCGACGGATGAAGGCGGAGGTGGTCAGAAATGGCTCGCAGAAAACAGAAGGGAGGAGGAGGAGGTCGGGCCCTTCCCTGGATGTTCTTCTCGGCCACAAGAAAACGCAGGGGAAGGGTGTTGGTCGCGAGGGCTCGGCGGCTCACACACAGTGATGGCGTTGGAGCTGCCGGTCAGCCACTCGAGATGACTGAGAATGACCGTCGAGGTTCAGATGACCACAAGTGAGCAGGACCGGTGGCGGCGAGGGGGATGGCCTCCAGCCATGGTGGTCAGTAATGAGCTAGCTGAAAAATGACCAAGGCTGCCCTGGTCGCTCCTCTGGTCTTCTCCCTCATAGGAGGAAGATTCCCCCATATTTTTTATGCATTTTCATTGCTTTTGTGTGCTGCCCTTGCACAATGGTCCCCCATCCTTTTTTTATTTCCTCACCACTTTGAAGTGTTGGACATCAGAGGAACAATGATGGCCAAGTTGCGGCAACGCGGATGATCCTTCCCTTCTTAATGCACTCCTTTTCCTTTCATCGAGAAAGCTAACGCCGATCCATTTCTTTTCTTTTTTTTTAGTCGCACCGTTTGCTCCACTATCCATTTGTCGTCCGGCTCTCATTTTGAACCACCCTTATGCATATTACGTGTTGATTGACAAATTGAATAAGGAATGACAAACTTCGCACAAGCTGACATTGAATGCTATTTATTTTTATTTTTTTAATTTTTCATGCATTTTTCTATTTTTCGAAAATATTAAAAAAATATGAAAATTATTTTTTTTGTCAAAATGGTTCATTTAGCTTGGCCAAGGTCACCAAAGTTGATTTTTCAATTTTATGATTTTTTTTTATTTTTAATTAATTTTTTTTAAAAATAAAAAATAAAGCAAAAATGAATTAAAAATCAGGTGTCAACAGCTGCCCCTCTTTGAGAGTGAGCTCGTCAAAGGTTGCTTTCAAAGACAAAATGACACCTGAATCTCGACCGACTTGACTGGTGTTGACACCTGATTTTTTTTACCATTTGTTATTGTGATTTTTATTCTTTAAAATTAATTAAAAATATCAAAAAAGGTCATAAAATCACAAAATCAACTTTGGAAGCCTTGGTTTAACCTTAGGAACCAATTTTGAACAAAAAATAGTTTTCGGTATTTTTAATATTTTTCGAGTTTATTTAATTATAAAAATACCCAAAAAATCAGAAAAATACCATTCGTGGTCAGAAAAATACCCAAAAATATTCGATAATTTTGTTTTAATTTCCTCTTCAAGTGTGTCACTTTAAATCTCAAAAATTCAGCTCGGGTCAATATGTTCCTTCACAAACATAAACCCGAACCGAGCCTAAAAAAAATCATTTTCGAGTCTTTTAGTTTTCAATTCTCACTTTTTATAAGCTATGACATTGGATTCTAAAGTCTTAAAGTGCAATTAGGTCAATTTGCCCTCCAATTTAATCAATTTTTACCAAAAGGGCTTAATTGCACATTTTTCTTTCAATTAGTCCCCGGTTTCACGGATGTATACGTATGCTCTACGTATTTATACGTCATACGTATTTATACGTTATGCATATTTGTACTGTTTGGTAACCTCTTTAACTCTTGTAATAATAATAATGGTTATTATTTTTAACACTTTTGTTAGTGCCTTTTTTTAGCATTTTTGTATTGTGAGTGCTATTGCTAGTGCTATTTTTAAATAGCATTTTTGTATTATAAATTGTGAGTGCTATTGTTAGTGCTATTTTTAAATGACATTTATTTATCATAAATTGTGAGTGCTATTGTTAGTGCTATTTTTAAATGGCATTTATTTATCATAAATTGTGAGTGCTATTATTAGATAGAATTTATAATTGTTAGTGCTATTTTTAAATAGCATTTTTGTATTATAAATTGTGAGTGCTATTGTTAGTGCTATTTTTAAATAGCATTTTTGTATTATAAATTGTGAGTGCTATTGTTAGTGCTATTTTTAAATGTCATTTATTTGTGAGTGCTATTTTTAGATAGAATTTATAATTGTTAGTGCTATTTTTAAATACAATTTATTGGAAGGTATTTTTGGCTATAAAAGGATGGCAAGAGTTTTGAGGTTGAGGGGGGAGACATTTTGTAGAGTGTGCAAATTTTTGAGAGCTTAGAGAGAAGAACACAAACACTCTCTATATTCTCATAATCTTGAGTGAGCAAAATATACTAAGTTCGGAATATTGATTCCGCATATTGCTAGCACAATTGTTGTGGAGTTATTAGTCGTCTCCCCGTTCGTCAATTGGTGGTGCGTCTGAACTAGATGCCTAACACTTGTGGAGGTTGAGATCGAAGAACATCGAACCGACACCTCCGTTCAAGCACGCTACGAGAGGTAATCTATTTACTCCCTTTGAGGCTTTGTGATTTTTTTCGATTGAAATGCACGAAGTACGCCTCTGGAGATACATGTATGGGTTGTTATTTATTTCCGCTACGTGTTACGTAGATCCCAACAGTGGTATCAGAGCCAATCCTTAGGTGTTTTCGTGCATTTAATTGATTTTTTGCAATTTTTGCAATACTATGGCCAATATGTATTAACGAATTGTTCGTCTTACATGGCTAATGGAGATTGATTATTTTATATGATAAATTAATCAACGTAGCAAAAATTGAGACTAAATCAATTTTGAATCGAAAATTTATGGCTATCTTATTTTACGTAAAAATTCTGAATATGATTCAACGTAGAATTTTTATTGTGCCTTCCTAAGTTTTAAATTGTGAATTTATTACTTACATGAAAGGGTGGTGATCATGGAAAAATCCCTAATCAATGTGATTGATGTATATATGAATGTATGATGATTATTTATATATTTGGGGTTGTAATTATTAAATGGAGGCTGCGTACTCCTTTTATTTTTCATGTAATCTTTATTTTTAGCATAGTCAATTGTTGATGTAAATGCTACGAGGATTACGTGGAGGAGCCTTTTAAGTCGGCGAGCTCTTTGGGGCCCAATTCTTGAAGAGTTCAAGAAACCAAGAAGAAGCGAAGAGCGGCTCTCCGTTATTAAAATATTAAAATGATTAAATGTGGTCTCATTGGCTCGAGACCCATTAAATCATAATTCCATGATCACCACGTAGGATAGATGTTTATGTGATTGACATCTATTTATTTATTATGATTACGTGAGCATGTTAAACTGGTTAATGTGCAAAGTCAGACTTACCTCACCCAAAATTGCGCCTGCATGAAATCCTAGTTAGGAAAATCACTTGCGTTAGGTACCGAAAGGGCGTTGGTAATGACATCAACGTAACCAAGTCCCCGAACCCAAAATCTCTGGTTCCGTAGAACTGATCGATCTCTCCCAATCGATCAGTAAGGTTTCCGGTCTACCCTCCAAGAAAGACCGGTGGCGACTCCAAATGCATGCACAAGTTGCACATGCCACCACGACCACACTAAGGTCGAAAGCGATCGACTGTTATCGTCGAATCCCTTTGAAAAATACTCCTGCCGCGATTTGGTATGGGCCTGGGAGGGCCCGCGCCGATCCAAAGCCCGCGATCCGTACCCTTGTGCGGGGGAAGGCCCGCGATCGGTAATCCATTAGCCGCGTCCGCTTTCGGACGGGTCGCGACAACTGGTGAAAAGAAATGCTATGACATTGGACCCTTAAGCCTTTTGATAAAAGCTCAAATTAATCTCCGGTTTACTCTAACAATTTGAACATGGGCCGGAGTGAGAGAGGCTTACCTGAAACTCACCTGTCGGATGCTGCCGGTTGCGACGACTTTCAAGAAGATGCCTAGGACTCGTCATTCAGAATATCCTAGGGAGGTTAAGCTCTGACCTGTATGGTAGGTCATACCATTATGGAATTCCTAACTGGTAGGAACCTAAAGAAGGCGCATCCCACGCTTTGGGATTTGCCAAGGATTTTGATCCGTATGGTGGATCGGACCTTTGTGTTGATCCTTACGGCGGTATTTACCAATGAGTTGACCCTTATGGCGGTTTCTACCATATTTGACCCTTCAGGCGGTTTCTACCTTGAGTTCACCCTTCAGGCGGTATCTACCAATGAGTTGACCCTTCAGGCGGTTTCTACCTTTGTTTGACCATTCAGGCGGTATCTATCTTGTTTTGACCCTTCAGGCGGTTTCTACCTTGGTTTGACCCTTCAGGCGGTTTCTACCTTGAGCTGACCCTTCAGGCGGTTTCTACCTTTGTTTGACCCTTCAGGCGGTTTCTACCTTGGTTTGACCCTTCAGGCGGTTTCTACCTTTGGTTGACCCTTCAGGCGGTTTCTACCTTTGTTTTTGCTTTGAAAAGAGGTCTCATGACGAGGGTTCTCCACGTCCGATGAGACTGTTTGATATTTGAAAAGGGGTCTCATGACGAGGGTTCTCCACGTCCGATGAGACTGCCTAAATTTTGGAAAGGGGTCTCATGACGAGGGTTCTCCACGTCCGATGAGACTTCCTAAATTTTGAAAAGGGGTCTCATGACGAGGGTTCTCCACGTCCGATGAGACTGCCTAAATTTTGAAAAGGGGTCCCGAGACGAGGGTTCTCCACGTCTGATAGGGCCGCTTGATTTTGAAAAAGGGTCCCGAGACGAGGGTTCTCCACGTCTATTGGGATTGCTTGATTTTTTTGAAAAAGGGGTCCTAGGACGAGGGTTCTCTACGTTATGCTAGGACTTGGGTCTGTTGAGGGACATTCTGGGAGCTGGGTTCTCCAGGTATCCTGCAGAAAGTTCAAACCTGAAATATTTTTCTTCACCAAGAAAATGTTAATAATCTTTGGGAAGACAATAATTGTCCAATTGACAAAATTTTATGACTTAAGTTTTAGTCATGAAATGTGCATTTTGATGCTGGAGGTTATCCAAAGCATTCTTACAACATGCAAATGTGATCACAAATTCCTTGCATGGAAAATTTGGATCAACAGTTTGAAAATTCCAAAAAGAGTTTGTTCGAAACATCAATTGGAATATTTCTCGACAAGGAGGTCTTCTCACCTGTTTTGAGATAGTGGTTTTTATAGGGGATGCACTCAATTCCCTACTAACCTGCGCCTAGGTTTTAGGCTCATTCGCAGCGCATACATTTTGATCGGTCGGGAGGTCTTCCATGGGACCGTAATGCTGGGCTTGGTTAGTGATCTTCAAGGGGGACTCACTTTTGAGTCAAGTCCATTGTATGAAAGTTTTCACCATCTGCTTCGGGTTTACAAGTCAAGAACCCTGCAAAATGAGAAAGAAATAGTCTTGCTCGTACTTCTTCGAGCTAAACTATATGTTAACCCAAGTGTCTTAGTCAGAGAAGACTGTTTCAGGGTTGTAACATTGGTAGGATTGGGGACCGAAAAAGGGCTTGTTTTTTGGCCCAGAATTCATGGCGGGTTTGACATTGGTGATCATTGCTGATTTGTCACCTGTCCTTTCTTTTCTGCACCTTCAGTTTTTGAGGTGTGCAACCGCTCTTGAGGTGTGCACAAATTCTTTAGGGAAAACCTCCGGCTGCATTAAGAGATTGACAATTCTGTCCGCGTCTTTCCTCCACGCTTGACATCATTTGGAGGAGTGACCTTTTGATCTGACTCCTTTATGGGTTTTTCTCTCTTCCCAACTAGGCTTCATTGGGGATCAAGCAAATAGCTTGCACGAGCATCGGCCTTGCTTTTACTAGGCACTTTGCTTTTTCTTGATGCTGGGGATTTTCTAATCATCATTTTTTTGAAATCTCGTTTTTCTCATATTCGATGGGATCATGTTAGACATATGTCTGAAAGTCTAAACATGCTTTAAATATCAGCCCGGGAATCCTCTTCGTAATCCCTGATGCCTTCATCTTGGAACGTGCAATGATCATCAATGGGCTCATGAAATGAATTTGTAGGCTCAACTTGGCTATGCAAAGGATATGGTGTGCGGGATAGAGAAATGAATGCTTCTCATCATCCTATGGCACTTGGATTACCATATAAACAACACACAAAGATTAATGTTAGTCCGAGCAAGAAAATTTCTAACCATTTTCTCCTGATGCTGCTGGACTCACCTCCATTTTGCCCCAATGTGGGGTGGTTCTCGACAGGGCTGATAATGAGAACCTTCGTTCAAAGGGGTTATCAATGGTCACCTGTAGTATTTGAGAATATGAAACGAACGCATCCGTCGTCCCAATTCATGTAATTACTGCGAATGGTCCCTACTTCCGTAGGTACAGATTTTGCTGTCTGATTCGCTCCACTTCTCTCTTAAGTGTGTATAGGACGTGTTTTGACTAGGCTTGCCTCTCTTTTGAGTAAACTTCCTTTTGAATGATTTGACAAATAATCATATTTGGAAAAATTCATTTCTTTCTTTCCCAAAATTTATCCATCGAGGGGATTTTGTGATGTATCGTGCATGTCTTATTCATGCTTTGGGCAACCTCCCGATTTAAATCATGAACATCGATGCATTGGATAATTTTCATGACGGCTGAAAGTATTTTAACATTTTTTTTTATCTCCAGCTAACTGGGAAAGGGATACTTACCTACCTGTCGTGGCTGCAGACCCCTGAAAATGTAAAAGAAGCATATCATTGCATGTTCACGAATTTTTCAAAAATCGAAATGATACATCCTACCCTTGGTCATGTACTCTAACGAGTAGTACATGAGATGTAAAAACCTGTTCGTCTGTAAGGCGATTCCCCTGTCAAGGATAAATAACAAGTATCAATTCATATTCTCAAATTCAAGACAAATTGGAACGATACAAATTTACTCTTGGTTCTCATCCCGTTCTGATGTTGCGTATTGATATGAACAACATCTATCAAATCCGCCTATCCATTCTTGGAGTGTTTGCAACATCAATGGTTCATCTGCCCCCAGTTGGGCAACGTCTGTTCTGTTATTCGAACAAATGGCTCCTTGAGTGATTTATCCACGTTTATCACCTGAGAAGGGAAAAAAAGGAGACATTACTTCGGTATTCGATTGAAGATCGTTTAGGAACGATACATCGTTTTACCAAATAGGTGGCTTCGCGGCTAAACGTATTTCGTATAGAAGGAGTAGATCCCATTATGCTCCGCGGGTGATAGTCATTGTTCGGGGAACTTGCTCCACGGATTAAGTGATTAATCCACGGCCCTCGGCTTGAAGATGCTCAAAGGGTGATGTTGACACTCACGCGCAATTAGTTCTAAATATTAATGAAAGATGTTCCCGTGGGAACCTTACAGTGCGATCAACAACATATTCAATAGGAGTATTCAACCCCTTTCCTCTAAGCATTTTTCATCGAGTAACCATGCCTTGCACCAGACGCTTGATCACCGGCCTTGCGTCACCACTGCGATGGTCCTCCGACTCCAAATTGATCGAGCCAAAGATTGAACTCATCGCCAAGGAAATTGCTCGAGTCTTCGAGTCATTGATGTTCAAGTTGGGTATCAACGATTGCTGGGGGCAGATTTCTTTCATTGCCTTCGTTGTGAAGGACTGGAGTCTTTGAGCTGGAACCTTCATCATTGCCTTGTTGGGGTTGAGAAATACATTCCTGAAGAGTATTGATCCAAGTGTCCAGCTCCTCATCAAGGAAATCGCCTGTTCTTTCTAGCCCTTGGTGCCCAGATTGGGTGTCGTCGACTGCAGGTGAGCGATTCCTCTCTTTGCTCTCGCCGTGAGCAATTTGACCCCTCGAATTGGAACTTCCTCCAATGACCGGCAGGTTTATATGTGCACTCTCTACCAATGCCAGATCCGCTTCAGGGACAGCATTAATGACCGATTCGCGCTCAAACTGAGGAATCCCTATGTGCTGGAACTGTGGTATATCCTCTTGAGGAGTATTGAGATAGTTCGGCGGAGCATTCTGATTTGGGTTAGAGGAGTCGCTGACACGACTGCTGGTCCCGTCATTGCTGAAACACGGTTGGGTGCTCTTGGCTCTCCAATCATCGTGGTTGTAACTCTGCCCAGCACTTGAGCTCCAACCGGCTTTATGATGGTTTAACGCTATCCTTCCATCCTTTAGCAATCTCCTATAGTACTTAAGGTGAGACTCAACGTTAATTCTAGAGAGCCCTGGCACGTTCATAATCTCGAGTACGCGTAGTGGGCTAGCCGAATCAACTCCCAGCTCTCGAATTGCATCAACAAATTTGGTGTGAAGTTCATAGGTCCATGTCGCGACCCGTCCGAAAGCGGACGCGGCTAATGAATTACCGATCGCGGGCCTTGGATCGGCGCGAGCCCTCCTAGGCCCATACCAAATCGCGGCGGGAGTATTTTTTTAGAAGGATTCGACGATAAGAGTCGATCGCTTTCAACCTTCAGTGTGGTCGTGGTGGCATGTGCAACTTGTGCATGCATTTGGAGTCGCCACCGGTCTTTCTTGGAGGGTAGACCAGAAACCTTACTGATCGATTGGGAGAGATCGATCAGTTCTGCAGAACCAGAGATTTTGGGTTCGGGGACTTGGTTACGCTGGTGTCATTACCAACGCCCTTTCGGTACCTAACGCGAGTGATGCTCCTAGCTAAGAGTTCATGCATGCGCAAGTTCGGGTCAGGTAGGTTTAATTCAGGGTTTCATGCAAATTGGAAGACTATTCCTATCAATCACAATCAATTTAAATGAAAGCGCAATCAAGTGCATAAATAAATCACATCAATGCACGTCAATTCACATCACATGGCCTCCTAGTATAGCCATAAGAGCTTAGGGAATGCGTGATTTAGGACCGAGGTAAAATGGGAAGATTTGGAGGCGATTTAGCCCGGAGGGCAAAATCGTCAATTTTTGGAAGACGATTCGCCCAAATGGCGAAATCGTCATTTTTAAGAATGATCGGGTTCAAAACACCCGGGGTGAGCCTTGGCCAATTGATTGTGGCCATTTCCTATTTTTTGGGATTTTCCTGGATTTTTTTAGAATTTTTTTGGAAGACGGTTTGCCGGAAGGGCAAAACCGTCATTTCTGGAAATATCGGGGGTCAAATGACCCGAAACAGGTCGTGGCCAGTTGAATGTGGCCATTTCCTATTTTCTAGAATTTTTTAGAATTTTTCTGAATTTTTTGAATTTTTCTGAATTTTTTTATGATTTTCTATTTTTTATTGATTTTTTTGAATTTTTTTATTGTTATTATTATTTTTTTATTATTAAAAATAATAATATATATAAAAAAAATTATCCGGACCGGGTCGGATGACCCGGCCCATGCCCAGATCTGCGACCCAGACCCGGTCCGCCTCCCTCACGATCAAAACGGCGTCGTTTCGCACACTGAGAACGAATGCCTCAGATTGAGCCACGTGGCATTTTCTTGACCGTCGGATTATTATTATAATTATTTCCGAAAATCATTTATTAATCTGAAAATCATTTTTATTTCCCCAAAAATCCCAGATCGCGACACGTGTCGCGATCGGGACCGTCTGTTTCACATGCTCTATTCCCCACGGCGTGACCCCACCTGGCTGACGTGGATGCCCACGTGGCATGCCACGTCAGCCTTTGACCTTTGACCGGCCGGAGGCTCGCCGGGGAAGACGATGAATAGTACCCAGATTCCGGCGACCCTCGCCGGAGAGCCCAACCCGATGTGGAAACGTCGCTGAATCTAAACACTTTGTTGCCAGATTAATCTTCACCAGATCCAGACCAACACCCGACCATTTCATGGCCTAAACAACGCCGGAAAACGCCCTAAACAGACCAACACCGAACCGGCGCCGGCGAGCCCATTCGCACAGATTTTTTTTTTCTAAACTCGATTTCATTCTATCAAAATGCATCCAATAGAGTTAGGGAGGCTTACCTGAGGTTGTTTAGACCTCGAAGACCACTGCTGCGCCGATGAGAGTTCTCGGCTCCAATGGTGGTCGGCGAGGCTCGGGCCATCCCTCTCGGCGGTCCTCGACACAAAATAGCAAGCCAGCAGAGCTTAGAGTCGGATCTAGAGAAGCTTTAAGGGTCGATTCGCACAAAAAGAGGCCGTGGGAAGCACGGCCGAGAGTTGTAAATTCAAACTCTCATTGAGGCATTTCGTCGAGCAGTTGATATGCGACGGTGGAATTAGAGTTTGGAGGAGATACCGACCTGCCCCGAGCTTGAAGACGGCTGCCGGAGCTCCGTTGAGGCTCTGTTGGTGCCGCTGAAGCTCGAGGATTCCCTCCCTGCCTGCCTCTTGCTCGAACTCCTCTCTCGGTCTCCCATGGCCGAGCTCCTTGTACCCCCGAGGTTCCTCCCCCCTTTTCTTCTTTTTTTTTAACCCCATGGCCGACCACCTTGTTCAGTGGACGCCCCCCTTTTTGCCAGCCTTGCTCCCGCCGAAAGGGGAGTTTAGAAAAACCAAAAGCTCAGTCGCCCGACCCCCCCTGCATTTTTTTATTTTTCCCTTCGTCCTGCACGGGTCTGCAACTGAGTTGCAGACCCGGTTCGGACCGGTTCCGGTCGGGTCTGACCCGACCGGCCCGGTTCGACTCTCATCGCCCAATTTAGCCCCAAATCGAAATCTTTTCATGAAATTGACATCAAAATCGGACTCCTTGACACGTTTTCTATCAAATAGGGGTATTTTCATGAATCAATTGATTGAAATTTAGTGAAAACCCCAAATTGTCCCTAGGATCCGAAAATGATTTTTGCTTAATCGATGGCCTAAACGACCAAATTAGTCAAAATCGAGGCCACCAATGGATTCATCATGATGAAAAATATAGGACAGAGGTGTTTAATTTCAATGGGCATGGCCGTATGGAATTTAATTTCAAAAATTGTGAAACCGGAGACTAAATTGAAAGATTTTTATGCAATTAAGCCCTTTTGGTTAAAATTGATCAAATTGGAAGGCTAATTGACCCAATTGCACTTCGAGACTTTAGAATCCAATGTCATAACTTATAAAAAGTGAGAATTAAAAATTAAAAGACTCGAAAAGGATTTTTCAGGCTCGGTTCGGGTTTATGTTTGTGAAGGAACCCCTTGAATCAAGCCGAATTTCCCTGAAAATATTAAAGAGGGAATTGAGATAAAATTTTTGAATATTTTTTTGTAATTTTCTGACCACGGATGGTATTTTTTCTGATTTTTTGGGTATTTTAATAATTAAATAATTCCAAAAAATATTAAAAAATTTAAAAAATATTTTTTGTTCAAAATTGGTTCCTAAGGCTAGGCTAAGGCTTCCAAAGTTGATTTTGCAATTTTTTGACCTTTTTTGCTATTTTTAATTAATTTTAAAGAGTAAAAATCACAATGATAGATGGTCAAAAATCAGGTGTCAACAGCTGCCCCTCTTTGAGAGTGAGCTCGTCAGAGGTTGCTTTCAAAGACAAAATGACACCTGAATCTTAACCGACTCGACTGGGGAAAAGAAATGCTATGACATCGGACCCTTAAGTTTTTTGATGAATGCTCAAATTAATCACCGGTTTACTCTTGCAATTCGAACATGGGCCGGAGTGAGAGAGGCTTACCTGAAGCTCACCTGTCAGATGCTGCCGGTTGTGATGACTTTCAAGAAGATACCTAGGACCCATCATTTAAGATATCCTAGGGAGATTTAGCTCTGACCTGTATGGTAGGTCATACCATTATGGGATTCCTAATTGGTAGGAACCTAAGGAAGGCGCATCCCCTTTGGGATTTGCCAAGGATTTTGATCTGTATGGTGGATCGGACCTTCATGTTGATCTTTGAGGCGGTATCTACCTCGTGTTGACCCTTATGGCGGTTTCTACCATGAGTTGACCCTTTAGGCGGTTTCTACCTTGAGTTGACCCTTCAGGCGGTTTCTACCTTTGATTGACCCTTCAGGCGGTTTCTACCATGAGCTGACCCTTTAGGCGGTTTCTACCTTGAGTTGACCCTTCAGGCGGTTTCTACCATTGACTGACCCTTCAGGCGGTTTCTACCATGAGTTGACCCTTCAGGCGGTTTCTACCATGTTTGTTTTGAAAAGGGGTCTCATGACGAGGGTTCTCCACGTCCGATGAGACTGCTTAAATTTTAAAAAGGGGTCTCATGACGAGGGTTCTCCACGTCTGATGAGACTGCCTAAATTTTGAAAAAGGGGTCCCGAGACGAGGGTTCTCCACGTCATGCTAGGACTGTTTGATATCTTTGAAAATGGGTCCTAGGACGAGGGTTCTCCACGTCATGCTAGGACTTGGGTCTGTTGAGGCGACATTCTGGGAGTTGGGTTCTCCAGGTATCCTGCAGAAAGTTCAAACCTGAAAGATTTTTCTTCACCAAGAAAACGTTAATAATCTTTGGGAAGACAATAATTGTCCAATTGACAAAATTTTATGACTTAAGTTTTAGTCATGAAATGTGCATTTTGATGCTGGAGGTTATCCAAAGCATTCTTGCAACACACAGATGTGATCACAAATTCCTTGTGCGGCAAATCTGGATCAAACAATTTGAAATTTCCAAAAAGAGTTTGTTCAAAACATCTATTGGAATATTTCTCGACGATGAGGTTCTTTCACCTGTTTTGAGATAGTGGTTTTTATAGGGGATGCACTCAATTCCCTACTAACCTGTGCCTAGGTTTTAGGCTCATTCGCAGCGCATACATTTTGATCGGTCGGGAGGTCTTCCACGGGACCGTAATGTTGGGCTTGGATATTGGTTTTCAAGGGGGACCCGCTTTGGAGTCAAGGCCATTGAATGAAAATCTTCATCCTCTGCTCCGGGTTTACAAGTCGAGAACCCTGCAAAATGAGAAAGAAATAGTCTTGCTCGTACCTCTTCGAGCTAAGCTATATGTTAACCCAAGTGTCTTATTCAGAGAAGACTGTTTCGGGGTTATGATGTTGGTAGGATTGGGGACCGAAAAAGGCTTGTTTTTGGCCCAGAATTTATGAGGGGTTTGACATTGGTGATCATTGCTGATTTGCCACCTGTCTTTTCTTTTTTTTTTCTTTTTTTTGTATCTTTAGCCTTTGAGGCGCGCAACCTATCTTGCGGTGTGCACCAGCTCTTTAGAGAGCGTCTCTTGTTGCATTCAGAGACTGACTCTCTCTATGTCTTTGTTCTGCGCTTGATAGCATTTGGGGAGCAGTCCTTTTGGATTTGGCTCATTCAGGGATTTCCCCTTTTCCCATCCAGCTTCATTGCGGATCAATTAAACAACTTGCACGAGCATCGGCCTTGCTTTTACTAGGCACTTTGCTTTTTCTTGATGCCGGGGATTTTTTCATTTTCATTTTTGAAATCCCACTTTTTCTCATCTTCATGGGATCATGTTAGACATATAGTCTAAACATGTTTTAAATATCAGTCCGGGAATTCTCTTCGTAATCCCTGAGTCTTGAACTCTTCCATTTTTGAAGTGGTGCGGCATCCGTCTTGGAATGATCACCAATGGGTTCATGAAATGAATTTGCAGGCTCAACTTGGCTGTGCAAATGATACAGTGTGTGGGATAAAGAATGAATGCTTCTCGTCATCCTATGGCACTTGGATTACCATATAAACAACACACAAAGATTAATGTTAGTCCGAGCAAGAAAATTTCTAACCATTTTCTCCTGACGCTGCTGGACTCACCTCCATTTTGCCCCGATGTGGGGTGGTTCTTGACAGGGTTAAGAATGAAAACCGCCGTTCAAAGGGGTTATCAACGGTCACCTGTAGTGTTTGGGGGATATGAAACGAATGCCTCCGTCGTCCCGACCCATGTAATCGCTGCGAATGGTCCCTACTTCCGTAGGTCCAGATTTTGTTATCTGCCCACTCCATTCATCTCTCAAGTGTGTGTGGGACATGTTTGGATTAGGCTTCGCCTCTCGTCTGAGAAAACACTCTTTTAAACGGTTTGAACAACTTTTATTGGAAAAAGTCTTTTTGTTTTCTCCAAAGATTTTACCCATCAAGGGGATTTTATGATGCACCATGTATGTTCTTATTCATGCTTCAGGTAACCTCCCGATTTAAATCGTGAATATCGATGCATTGGGAAATCTTTATGCCGGTTGAAAGGATTCTGACATTTTTTTATCTCCCGCTAACTGGGAAAAGGGATACTTACCTGTCCGTCGCAGCTGCGGATCCCTGCAAATGTAAAAGAAGCATATCATTGTAGGTTCACGAATTTTTCAAAAATCGAAACGATACATCCTACCCTTGGTCATGTACTCTAACGAGTAGTACATGGGATGTAAAAACCTGTTCGTCTGTAAGGCGATTCCCCTGTCAAGGATAAATAACGAGTATCAATTCACATTCTCAAATTCAAGACAAATTGGAACGATACAACTTTACTCTTGGTTCTCATCCTGTTCTGATGTTGCGTATTGATATGAACAACATCTATCAAATCCGCCTATCCATTCTTGGAGTGTTTGCAACATCAATGGTTCATCTGCCCCCAGTTGGGCAACGTCTGTTCTGTTATTCGAACAAATGGCTCCTTGAGTGATTTATCCACGTTTATCATCTGAGAAGGGAAAGAAAGGAGACATTACTTCGGTATTCGATTGAAGATCGTTTAGGAACGATACATCGTTTTACCAAATAGGTGGCTTCGCGGCCAAACGTATTTCGTATTGAAGGGGTAGATCCCATTATGCTCCGCGGGTGATAGTCATTGTTCATGGAACTTGCTCCACGGATTAAGTGATTAATCCACGGCCCTCGGCTTGAAGATGCTCAAAGGGTGATGTTGACACTCACGCGCAATTAGTTCTAGATATTAATGAAAGATGTTCCCGTGGGAACCTTACAGTACGATCAACAACATATTCAATAGGAGTATTCAACCCCTTTCCTCTAAGCATTTTTCATCGAGTAGCCATGCCTTGCATCAGACGTTTGATCACCGGCCTTGCGTCACCACTGCGGTGGTCCTTCGGCTCCAAATTGATCGAGCCAAAGATTGAACTCATCGCCAAGGAAATTGCTCGGGTCTTCGAGCCATTGATGCTCAAGTTGGGTATCAACGATTGTTGGGGGCAGATTTCTTTCATTGCCTTCGTTGTGAGGGATTGGAGTCTTTGAGCTGGAACCTTCATCATTGCCCTGTTGGGGTTGAGACATACATTCCCGAAGAGTATTGATCCAAGTGTCCAGCTCCTCATCAAGGAAATCACCTGTTCTTTTTAGCCCTTGGTGCCCAGATTGGGTGTCGTCGACTGCAGGCGAGGGATTCCTCTCTTTGCTCTCGCCGTGAGCAATTTGACCCCTCGAATTGGAACTTCCTCCGATGACCGGCAGGTTCATATGTGCACTCTCTACCAATGCCAGATCCGCTTCAGGGATAGCATTAATGACTGATTCGCGCTCAAACTGAGGAATCCCTATGTGCTGGAACTGTGGCATATACTCTTGAGGAGTATTGAGATAGCTCGGCGGAGCATTCTGATTTGGGTTAGAAGAGTCGCTGACACGACTGCCAGTCCCGTCATTGCTGAAACACGGTTGGGTGCTCTCGGCTTTCCAATCATCGTGGTTGTAATTCTGCCCAGCACTTGAGCTCCAACCGGCTTTATGATGGTTTAACGTTATCATTCCATCCCTTAGCAATCTCCTATAGTACTTGAGGTGAGACTCAACGTTAATTCTAGAGAGCCCCGGCACATTCATAATCTCGAGTATGCGTAATGGGCTAGCCGAATCAACTCCCAACTCTCGAATCGCATCAACAAATTTGGTGTGAAGTTCATAGGTCCAGTAAAACCTTGTTCTCTTATCACCCAAAATATCGTCAATACTTCGGTAGCTATTCTCTACGGGATCTAGTCGTTTCAAAAGTTGTCCAGGGAGGGACTCACCGACTTTGGATTGGCTGGCTGCGACAGCAAGTTCGTCATTGGGAGAACTCCACCTGTGATGATTCAGGTCCCATTTCTCAGAGGGTGTTGGTGTTGACCCTATGGTGTTGACTTGCTCATGCAGATCTCCAACGGTATCTGGCTGTGTCGGAAAATGTTGTGGAGAATACGGTAACAGCTTAGCGTTATTCGTCAACAGGGATGGTTCATCGAGGAACACCTCGCCGAGGACAACAGGATTACCACAATTAAGGCAGGTGGCCTTGGTCAGAGCTTCCTTATATCTCGTGCTTTCAGCTTGAAGCTTCTCATTCTCCTCCTTCAGGACCAGTAACTCATGGTCTGCGTATTGCTGTTTCACCCGGGTTCGTTTGTTGGCGAACCAAAACTTGACCTTCGAAAGCTCCAATCCTATCTTTCGGCTCAACTCCATTTTCTGTTGTCTGCTTGGAGTGGGGCATTCATTGAAGAAAGCTTCGAGCTCTCGGATTTGGCCTGGAGTGTGGCGTTGTAGTTGCTTCCTTTTCCGACTCCGGTCATCATTGTATACTCCTTCTTCGTAGCTGAAACCTAGAATTTCATCGCTGGAGGAGTCAGTCTCTATGGCCTTCGGGCAGGATTCAGCTCCAGGATCTTCAAAGTCTCCCAGCAGTTCGTGCTCGAAAATGTCCAGGTCGGGCGTTTCTAGCAGATGGGAATAGCTTTTAAACATGATGGATCGGAGTATCTCGGGCTGATCTAGTTCACTCAGCTTTCTCTATTCGCTCTTACGTGTTTGTTCACTCTAGAAATTTTCTCAAGTGATTGTGCGTGTCCTAGAACCATCCTTCAGGCTGCATATGAAGGCCAGCAAGCAAGCACTCCTCCCGAGACCCTGCAATTACTCCTCGTCTGTATTCCCCCTTTATTTTTCCTCGTGATAGGATCACAAACTCTCTTGCATTGATTCGGTTTCATCGAGTATTGCGCTTGTCCCCTAGTTCAGTCTTCAAAGTTGTGGGTCTACAATCTTTCGGCGCCCTTTTATGATTTACTAGGCCCGAGAACGTGGGGAACAACGGTGGACCCGCAATTAATGACTCCTTTTAATTCATTTAGCTCCAAGGGAATTAACGCTATGATCTTCTCTCAACCCCTTTTTCATCGTTCAAACGAAAGTGGCATTTTCCCTGTGCATGCTGTTACTCTTCATTTCAGCATCCCGGGCGCTTGGTGAGAAATGAGTTCGTGGCCACTCAAAATTTTAAAGATCGTCTCTGGTTTCAGACTTAATCTAACAAGGGATCATCGCAACCGAGTATGACGATGTTCGTCGATAGCGTTGGTTTTCATACATAATTAACTATAGCCATTAAAGAAAAATGTTCCCATAGGAACTTTACAATGGATAAAAAAGAGTGATCCACTCGTGAACATGTTCTTCTTTCTATGGGTGATCGTAGCGACCAACCCATCGTGCCCCGAGTCAGGTGCTGGATCATGGTTGTCCAAGCATGCCAGCTTCCCATTGATTGAACAAGGCATCGAGCCCATCATCAAAGAAATTGTCTGTCGTGGGTTGACCAGCGGCAGGCAGAGCACCAGCCGACTGCTGCTCGAATGGAGGAGTGCGCACTCGCTGTACTTGTGACACGTGCTCTTGAAAAGTGTTGAAATGGCCCGGAAGGACATTCTGATCAGCTTTCAGTTTGCCGGTGGTCGGGTTGCTAGCTTGATTGATGCTTAAATTTGGCCGGGTACCTCCTGATGCCTGAGCATTACAATGGCGGTCCCCCCTAGCTTTTGAGCTCGAGACGGATTCCTCTCGGCTTAGCTCTGCTCGACGCTGTTTTAATAGCTTTCTGTAGGCAGCAAGGTGATTCCTGACCAGTTCCTTACTAAGCCCCGGTACACTCATGGCCTTAAATATGCGTGTCGGAGTTGCTGAATCGATCCCCATTTGGTGAACCACGTCTAGGAATCTGAAATGCAGTTCAGGGGGCCAAGCGAACCTCTTCCTATCGTGGCCCAAAATTGCATCGATGGCTTGACGACTGATTAACTCATCTCTAGCACGATCCGACCCTATCGAAAATTGTTGTGCATGAGGCTGATATGCTTTGAGCTGGTCGGCGGTAACATCCAGCTCTTTGAAACTGTAGCTCCAATCAAAGCGATGCAAATCCCATCCCCTAGGAGGCATTTGTATCGTCTTCGTAGGATCATCCTGCTCATGCGTGACTCCGGCAAAATCTGGTTGAGCAGGAGATGCCCCGAGGGAGTAGGGTGGTAAATGAACGTCTTCAATCATTGCGTGAGGCTTATCGGGGAATATCTTACAGAGGGCGATGGGGTTATCGCAATGAGGGCAAACGGTAATATTGAGAGCTTCTTCATACCTCATGTTTTCTGTTCGCAGCTTTTGGTTTTCTTCCTTTAAAATCTCGACCACCTGACGTTTGCGTTGAGCCTTCGATTTGGATCTCCTATTTTGAAACCAAAACTGGATCCTCGACTGATTAATCCCCAACTCTCGGCTCAATTCAATTCTCCACTTCTTTTTCATGTGAGGGCTTTTACTGAAGAGGGTTTCCAGCATTTGGGTTTCCTCCTGAGAGTATTGGTGAGGACGTCTTCTTTTCCCGAGTTGAGCATCGTGGATGTCGTTGTCGTCGTCGCCGTGATTTTGATTTCCGTTGCCAGAAGTGTTGGGCTCCATGGTTTTGGTGTTAGACTTGGTCTTGGAATCTTCGAGATCACTCAGTAGTTCAATTTCTGAGATTTTTGAGTCAGTCGCCTCTAGCAGCTGACAGTAACCTCTTAAATATGTTGGATTGAGAAATGTTTGATTGGTTCTTGCCCACTCAGAGTTCTCTACTCTCTCCTGTATGCTCACTCCCTATAAATTTTTCTTCGAGTGACTTTGTATGTTTAGGAGACGCTCTTCAAGCATGAAAGAAAATCATTAGGCAAACGCTCCCCGTCAAGACCTTGAATTTCTCGCTTAGCTTTTCAACGTGATGTGAGTGCTGAATCCTGTTAGGGCTTTTTTCGATAGTTGCGCTTACCTCCCACCTAACTCTAATAATGGTGATCCCGACAAATCTTTTACATCTTTTAATTGATAAGCCGGAAATCGCGGACCGAGACGAATCCAATGGTTCACGTGAGGGGACCTCCTGCTTTACCCCCTAACTGGGCTCTACCAGCATTATTACTGAGACCCTTCATCATCCTCGAGTTGCTATAAAATGAGGAATTAATGTATGGAAGGTTAACGTTCTCGCATAATCAGCTTCTTCCTTCTAAACTCTCTGTTAGCCTCGTCTTATTCTCAAGCCAACCCAACGCAAATGGCCTCCTCCCCCGTACGCACTTTTTCAACTGATGTCTTGGCCCAGTGGGAAAAGCTTTATAACCTACTGGGTCGCGGTTACGCACACATAACCGATCATTCTGCGACCGAGGATGAAATCCGTGTCCTGCTCGAGGACCTTGATACCACTTCTCTCGAAGGTACTACACTGGGGAGGGAATATAGAATTTTCCCGACTCTCTTTGCACACTCCTTAGACGCCTACCGTGCTGCTAATCGGGAGGTTCTCGTGGCTCGCGTCTTGCGAGCTCGTTATGAGGATCGATCTGATCATTTGGTGCTGACCAACTATCTAGCCGATAGTTACAAAAAGGCCGTCGAGTTTGCTAATGAGCGGGTCGCGACGTTGCTTCGCGAGAGGAGAAATCTGGTGGAGCAATTGGCCCTATCCCTGACCACCGGCGAGCATGACCGCCGCAATGTCCTGTTGAGGCTTCAGAGCGACTGGCAGGAAGAACGGCTCGACAAAATAACCGCGGACATAGCTCGCGGGAATGGACTGGTTCGAGACCTGGAAACAATCGCCGAAGAACATGAGGCCAAGGTCGCCGAAGTTAAGGGAGAATGCAAAAGTCTTCTCCTCAGGCTTGCCGACCACGACATGCGGAGTTGGGAGTATGAGCAGAGCATAATAACATGGAGGGTCAGTTGGGCTCCTTCGTGTCGTTAATTAGGGCTCACTTCGGCTTTACTTTTCTACCCCGAATTGTATGACCTGCTTTTGAAAACCCTCCACTGAGCAAAATAAATGAGAACTCTTGTGTGTGTGTTTTAACTTCTGTATGGTTCATTTCTTCGAGCATCCGAACATCTTCAACTTGGGTGAGCCGAACCATAATATCAATAAGCCGAGCAAATATGTCCTGATTTTATAACTCGCTCATGATCAGATGAGATAATAGCCTTAGACTTGTCCAGGAAAAGATTTCTCTCTATTACCTATTTTTTTACCTGCAAATAAAAAGACAGAATCAGAAGGAATAATTTGAAAAAGAAATCAAAAACCCCTTTCAATCCTATGCTTGCCCATGATTAATAAGGACAAGAACTTTTACAAGGGTTTTAATCTTGCGCGAAAAGTTTTTATCAATATTCCTCGAAAGAAAGCATACTATTGAAAGGAATGTAATTCACAATAATCGCTTTTGATCAATTTCGAGAGGAACGAATTACTCAAAAGTGCGAGGCATAATAACGTGTTTTAAATTTAATTGAAGATACGGCATCCAAATCAAGGCCGTTTTGTTAAGAACGAGAGTAATTTGGACATCTATCTCGTCATTAAATTCAAAACAACGCCGATGTTCTCGATCAATTATCGTGGATTACCAGCGACGTAAAACATGCATGGACCAATTCAAGTGTATAATTCCTTCTAGCGAAATTGGGGTTGGATTACCATATACGACCAAAAAGGTCGTGCAAGATTTCCAATTTTAATTTCCTCTAAAGGAATTATAAACTTGACTTGGGAGTATTCGGATGATTAGAGAAAATGCAACTATCACATTCCCATGACCTGTCAAAAGAAATGCAACCAAGCTCCATCTAAATGTATACACCAATAGATCCCTAATACAATCACTCTAAGGGGTGAGATAGAGAAAGCCTCGATAAAAATAAACCCTATACAAGAGGACTAGTAATGGAAAATTAAACAAAGGAATGTGATCGTAACGTTTAAGGATGCCCCAAGTTCGATCTGTGACTTCCGGATCACTTGCCCCAACTCGTCATCTTCATTGGACGATATCTCAATAATGTCCATAGTAGGCTCCTTTGTTGCTCACTCGGTGCTTGTCATGGGATATCATCCTCTTCGTCTTCTATCAAGGACGTTTGGGAAAAACACACACATCTATCCTTGAAATGGCATTTAATCTAATCACCAGAATGCAATGAATGAAATGCCTATATTTATATGAACTGTAATAGATTCGAGGTATAGAGAGTCTTACCAACCAAACTCGTCGACTTATGTGCGGTTTTAGGTGTACCAACCGCCCAAAGACATGCGCATGAGACAAGTTATGGTGAACTTCTAAAAATCAGAGGGTTTGGCACCTAAGGTTAAGGTTCCCACTTCGAGTTCTAGAAAGAGCCGATTCCATTGCACAGCTATCGTTGCATTGGGACTCGATCCATAGTTCGAAGCGAGCGGAATTGAAAAGTGGATTACCCCGCGTTTTTCCTCACGGAGATTCCATTTTCAATTCCTTCTATTGTGTTCCTATAGGCGACGCCCGGGGTTTTAGGCGCGGTTGTGTGTGTCCACGTGTTGTGATCATCACAATGCAATTCATGCATAGCAGTTTATCAATCAGCACTTCAAATCATCCACACAACATACATTCCTACGCCCAACCTGCATAAGACAATGTTAGAAAAATCATGTGCGGACTTACCTCACCTTCAAGAGCGCCTGCAAGGTTAGAAAAATCACTCAACGTTTTAATTACGGCCTAAGTCCACTTGAGGTCTAGAACCATAGGTTCTAGAACAAAGATCCCCAGCGGAGTCGCCAGCTGTCGCGACCCGTCCGAAAGCGGACGCAGCTAATGGATTACCGATCGCGGGCCTTGGATCGGCGCGAGCCCTCCCAGGCCCATACCAAATCGCGGCGGGAGTATTTTTTTAGAAGGATTCGACGATAAGAGTCGATCGCTTTCAACCTTCAGTGTGGTCGTGGTGGCATGTGCAACTTGTGCATGCATTTGGAGTCGCCACCGGTCTTTCTTGGAGGGTAGACCGGAAACCTTACTGATCGATTGGGAGAGATCGATCAGTTCTGCAGAACCAGAGATTTTGGGTTCGGGGACTTGGTTACGCTGGTGTCATTACCAACGCCCTTTCGGTACCTAACGCGAGTGATGCTCCTAGCTAAGAGTTCATGCATGCGCAAGTTCGGGTCAGGTAGGTTTAATTCAGGGTTTCATGCAAATTGGAAGACTATTCCTATCAATCACAATCAATTTAAATGAAAGCGCAATCAAGTGCATAAATAAATCACATCAATGCACGTCAATTCACATCACATGGCCTCCTAGTATAGCCATAAGAGCTTAGGGAATGCGTGATTTAGGACCGAGGTAAAATGGGAAGATTTGGAGGCGATTTAGCCCGGAGGGCAAAATCGTCAATTTTTGGAAGACGATTCGCCCAAAGGGCGAAATCGTCATTTTTAAGAATGATCGGGTTCAAAACACCCGGGGTGAGCCTTGGCCAATTGATTGTGGCCATTTCCTATTTTTTGGGATTTTCCTGGATTTGTTTAGAATTTTTTTGGAAGACGGTTTGCCGGAAGGGCAAAACCGTCATTTCTGGAAATATCGGGGGTCAAATGATCCGAAACAGGTCGTGGCCAGTTGAATGTGGCCATTTCCTATTTTCTAGAATTTTTTAGAATTTTTCTGAATTTTTCGAATTTTTCTGAATTGTTTTTATGATTTTCTATTTTTTATTGATTTTTTTGAATTTTTTTATTGTTATTATTATTTTTTTTTATTAAAAATAATAATATATATAAAAAAAATTATCCGGACCGGGTCGGATGACCCGGCCCATGCCCAGATCCGCGACCCAGACCCGGTCCGCCTCCCTCACGATCAAAACGGCGTCGTTTCGCACACTGAGAACGAATGCCTCAGATTGACCCACGTGGCATTTTCTTGACCGTCGGATTATTATTATAATTATTTCCGAAAATCATTTATTAATCTGAAAATCATTTTTATTTCCCCAAAAATCCCAGATCGCGACACGTCGCGATCGGGACCGTCTGTTTCACATGCTCTATTCCCCACGGCGTGACCCCACCTGGCTGACGTGGATGCCCACGTGGCATGCCACGTCAGCCTTTGACCTTTGACCGGCCGGAGGCTCGCCGGGGAAGACGATGAATAGTACCCAGATTCCGGCGACCCTCGCCGGAACCTCGCCGGAGAGCCCAACCCGACGTGGAAACGTCGCTGAATCTCCCCCACTTTGTTGCCAGATTAATCTTCACTAGATCCAGACCAACACTCGACCATTTCATGGCCTAAACAACGCCGGAAAACGCCCTAAACAGACCAACACCGAACCGGCGCCGGCGAGCCCATTCGCACAGATTTTTTTTTTCTAAACTCGATTTCATTCTATCAAAATGCATCCAATAGAGTTAGGGAGGCTTACCTGAGGTTGTTTAGACCTCGAAGACCACTGCTGCGCCGATGAGAGTTCTCGGCTCCAATGGTGGTCGGCGAGGCTCGGGCCATCCCTCTCGGCGGTCCTCGACACAAAATAGCAAGCCAGCAGAGCTTAGAGTCGGATCTAGAGAAGCTTTAAGGGTCGATTCGCACAAAAAGAGGTCGTGGGAAGCACGGCCGAGAGTTGTAAATTCAAACTCTCATTGAGGCATTTCGTCGAGCAGTTGATATGCGACGGTGGAATTAGAGTTTGGAGGAGATACCGACCTGCCCCGAGCTTGAAGACGGCTGCCGGAGCTCCGTTGAGGCTCTGTTGGTGCCGCTGAAGCTCGAGGATTCCCTCCCTGCCTGCCTCTTGCTCGAACTCCTCTCTCGGTCTCCCATGGCCGAGCTCCTTGTACCCCCGAGGTTCCTCCCCCCTTTTCTTCTTTTTTTTTAACCCCATGGCCGACCACCTTGTTCAGTGGACGCCCCCCTTTTTGCCAGCCTTGCTCCCGCCGAAAGGGGAGTTTAGAAAAACCAAAAGCTCAGTCGCCCGACCCCCCCTGCATTTTTTTTATTTTTCCCTTCGTCCTGCGCGGGTCTGCAACTGAGTTGCAGACCCGGTTCGGACCGGGTCGGGTCGGGTCTGACCCAACCGGCCCGGTTCGACTCTCATCGCCCAATTTAGCCCCAAATCGAAATCTTTTCATGAAATTGACATCAAAATCGGACTCCTTGACACGTTTTCTATCAAATAGGGGTATTTTCATGAATCAATTGATTGAAATTTAGTGAAAACCCCAAATTGTCCCTAGGATCCGAAAATGATTTTTGCTTAATCGATGGCCTAAACGACCAAATTAGTCAAAATCGAGGCCACCAATGGATTCATCATGATGAAAAATATAGGACAGAGGTGTTTAATTTCAATGGGCATGGCCGTATGGAATTTAATTTCAAAAATTGTGAAACCGGGGATTAAATTGAAAGATTTTTATGCAATTAAGCCCTTTTGGTTAAAATTGGTCAAATTGGAAGGCTAATTGACCCAATTGCACTTCCAGACTTTAGAATCCAATGTCATAACTTATAAAAAGTGAGAATTAAAAATTAAAAGACTCGAAAAGGATTTTTCAGGCTCGGTTCGGGTTTATGTTTGTGAAGGAACCCCATGAATCAAGCCGAATTTCCCTGAAAATATTAAAGAGGGAATTGAGATAAAATTTTTGAATATTTTTGTGTAATTTTCTGACCACGGATGGTATTTTTTCTGATTTTTTGGGTATTTTAATAATTAAATAATTCCAAAAAATATTAAAAAATTCAAAAAATATTTTTTGTTCAAAATTGGTTCCTAAGGCTAGGCTAAGGCTTCCAAAGTTGATTTTGCAATTTTTTGACCTTTTTTGCTATTTTTAATTAATTTTAAAGAGTAAAAATCACAATGATAGATGGTCAAAAATCAGGTGTCAACAGTCCAGTAAAACCTTATTCTCTTATCACCCAAAATATCGTCAATACTTCGGTAGCTATTCTCTACGGGATCTAGTCGTTTCAAAAGTTGTCCAGGGAGGGACTCACCGACTTTGGATTGGCTGGCTGCGACAGCGAGTTCGTCATTGAGAGAACTCCACCTGTGATGATTCATATCCCATTTCTCAGAGGATGTTGGTGTTGACTCTATGGTGTTGACTTGCTCATGCAGATCTCCGACGGTATCTGGCTGTGTCGGAAAATGCTGTGGAGAATATGGTAACAGCTGAGCGTTATTCGTCAACAGGGATGGTTCATCGAGGAACACCTCGCCGAGGACAACAGGATTACCACAATTAAGGCAGGCGGCCTTGGTCAGAGCTTCCTTATATCTCGCGCTTTCAGCTCGAAGCTTCTCATTCTCCTCCTTCAGGGCCAATAACTCATGATCTGCGTGTTGCTGTTTCACCCGGGTTCGTTTGTTCGCGAACCAAAACTTGACCTTCGAAAGCTCCAATCCTAACTTTCGGCTCAACTCAATTTTCTGTTGTGTGCTTGGGGTGGAGCATTCATTGAAGAAAGCTTCGAGTTCTCGGATTTGGCCTGGAGTGTGGCGTTGCAGTTGCTTCCTTTTCCGACTCCGGTCATCATTGTATACTCCTTCTTCGTAGCTGAAGCCTAGAATTTCATCACTGGAGGAGTCAGTCTCCATGGCCTTCGGGCAGGATTCAGCTCCAGGATCTTCAAAGTCTTCCAGCAGTTCAAGTTCAGAGATGTCCAGGTCGGGCGTTTCTAGCAGATGGGAATAGCTTTTAAACATGATGGATCGGAGTATCTCGGGCTGATCTAGTTCACTCAGCTTTCTCTATTCGCTCTTATGTGTTTGCTCACTCTAGAAATTTTCTCGAGTGATTGTGCGTGTCCTAGAACCATCCTTCAGGCTGCATATGAAGACCAGCAAGCAAGCGCTCCTCACGAGACCCTGCAATTACTCCTCGTCTGTCTTCCCCTTTCTTTTTCCTCGTGACAGGATCACAAACTCTCTTGCATTGATTCGGTTTCATCGAGTATTGCGCTCGTCCCCTAGTTCAGTCTTCAAAGTGGTGGGTCTACAATCTTTCGGTGCCTTTTATGATTTGCTAGGCCCGAGAACGTGGGGAGCAGCGGCGGATCCGCGATTAATGACTCCGTTTAATTCATTTAGCTCCATGGGAATTAACGCTATGACCTTCTCTCAACCCCTTTTCATCGTTCAAACGAAAGTGGCATTTTCCCTGTGCATGCTGTTACTCTTCATTTCAACATCTTGGGCGTTCGGTGAGGAATGAGTTTGTGGCCACTCAAAATTTAACGACCGTCCCTGGTTTAGTCCGACAAGGGATCATCGCAACTGAGCATGACGATGTTCGTCGATAGCGTTGGTTTTCATACAGAATTAACTATAGTCTTTAAAGAAAAATGTTCCCATAGGAACTTTACAATGGATAAAATGAGTGATCTACTCGTGAACATGTTCTTCTTTCTATGGGTGTTCGTAGTGACCGACCCATCGTGCCCCGAGTCAGGTGCTTGGACAGCCATCTTCCCACTGATTGAACAAGGCATCGAGCCCCTCATCAAAGAAATCGTCTGTTGTGGGTTGACCAGCGGCAGGCAGAGCACCAGCCGACTGCTGCTCGAATGGAGGAGTGCGCACTCGCTGTACTTGTGACACGTGCTCTTGAAAAGTGTTGAAATGGCCCAGAAGGACATTCTGATCATCTTTCAGTTCGCCGGTGGTCGGGTTGCTAGCTTGATTGATGCTTAGATTCGGCCGGGTATCTCTTGATACCTGAGCATTACAATGGCGGTCGCCCTTAGTTTTTGAGCTCGAGACGGATTCCTCCCGGTTTAGCTCCGCTCGACGCTGTTTTAATAGCCTTCTGTATGCACCAAGGTGATTCCTGACCAGTTCCTTACTAAGCCCCGGTACATTCATGGCTTTAAATATGCGCGTCGGATTTGCTGAATCGATCCCCATTTGGTGAACCACATCTAGGAATCTAAAATGCAGTTCATGGGGCCAAGCGAACCTCCTCTTATCGTGGCCCAAAATTGCATCGATGGCTTGACGACTGATTAACTCATCTCCAGTAGGACCCGACCCTATCGAAAATTGTTGTGCAAAAAGCTGATGTGCTTTGAGCTGGTCGGCGGTAACATCCAGCTCCTTGAAACTGTAACTCCAATCAAAGCGATGCATATCCCATCCTCCAGGAGGCATTTGTATCATCTTCGCAAGATCATCCTGCTCATGCGTGACTCCGGTGACATCTGGTTGAGCAGGAGATGCCCCGAGGGAGTAGGGTGGTAAATGAACGCCTTTAATCATCGCGTGAGGCTTATCGGGGAATATCTTACCGAGGGCGATGTGGTTATCGCAATGAGGGCAAACGGTAATATTGAGAGCTTCTTCATACCTCATGTTTTTTGTCCGCAGCTTTTGGTTTTCCTCCTTTAAAATCTCGACCACCTGACGTTTGCGTTGAGCCTTCGATTTGGATCTCCTATTTTGAAACCAAAACTGGATCCTCGACTGATTAATCCCCAACTCCCGGCTCAATTCAATTCTCCACTTCTTTTTCATGTAAGGGCTTTTACTGAAGTGGGTTTCCAGCATTTGGGTTTCCTCCTGAGAGTATTGGTGAGGACGTCTTTTTTTCCCGAGTTGAGCATCGTGGATGTCGTTGTCGTCGTCGCCGTGATTTTGATTCCCGTTGCCAGAAGTGTTGGGCTCCATGGTTTTGGTGTTAGACTTGATCTTGGAATCTTCGAGATCCCTCAGTAGTTCAATTTCTAAGATTTTTGAGTCAGTCGCCTCTAGCAGCTGACAGTAACCTCTTAAATATGTTGGATTGAGAAATGTTTGATTGGTTCTTGCCCACTCAGAGTTCTCTACTTTCTCCTGTATGCTCACTCCCTATAAATTTTCCTTCGAGTGACTTTGTATGTTCAGGAGACGCTCTTCAAGCATCATTAGGCAAACGTTCCCCCTCAAGACCTTGAATTTCTCGCTTAGCTTTTCAACGTGATGGGACTGCCAAATCCTGTTAGGGCTCTCTTCGATAGTTGCGCTTACCTCCCACCTAACTCTAATAATGGTGATCCCGACAAATCTTTTACATCTTTTAATTGATAAGCCGGAAATTGCGGACCGAAACGAATCCAATGGTTTTCGTGAGGGGACCTCCTCCTTTACCCCCTAACTGGGCTCCACCAGCATTATTACTGAGACCCTTCATCATCCTCGAGTTGCTATAAAATGAGGAATTAACGTATGGCAGGTTAACGTTCTCGCATAATCAGCTTCTTCCTTCTAATCTCTCTATTAGACTCGTCTTATTCTCAAGCCAACTGTTGACACCTGATTTTTGATCAGTCTTTCATAGTTTATTTTTAAAAAATTCATAAAAAATCTATAAAAAGTTAAAAAAATTAAAAAATCATCTTTGGTAGCCTTGACCAAGCTAAAGGAACCATTTTTGATAAAAAATAATTTTTCATATTTTTTAATATTTTTTAATATTTTCCAAAAATAGAAAAATACATGAAAAATGAAGAAAAATAGCGTTCGCTGTCGTAAAAATATAGAAAAATAGTCAATATTTTTATTTTAATTTCTTTTACATTTTGAACTCATAAATAGTCAAAATTCAAGTTCAATTGCATGTGTTTCTTCACGACGCATAGAGTTGAATTTAGCAAAAAAATGTCATTCGAGTATTTTAATTTGTAAATTTCTACATCTTTTTTAGTCTTGACGTCCAATTAGATCGACCACCATCTACAATAAATGCCCCTTGCTGAATATTTTCGTTTTTATTTCACATGATTTCATGGTGTAAAACGCCGAGTGGATCCCCAAATATAATCGGGTCGGCATGAGCTCGATAGCTCGTCCAAGACCAAACCAGGGCACGGCGAACCCCATTTGAGTACTCTCGAACTCCTTCGATGCTTCCTAATGCTTTTCTTAGGTTAGATCGTGTGTAGAATGGCTAGGACAGCTAAATCATTCTTGAGCTGTGATTGATAAATAGGACCTTACTAGGAATGCCATGTGATTTATTTGCATATCTAGATTCCTTGAGTTGGGCATTTTATTACTGATTGTGATTGCTAGGATAATCACTCCTATCTACATGAATTTCTAGATTTAGGGTTCATACCTTACTCATCCGCATGAATCTCAGGCTAGAAAATTCAGTCAACTTAGGTACCGAAAGGGCATCAACTCTGACAGTTGGTGTAACTAAGTCCCCGAAACCATTTCTCTGGTTCTCGCAGAATTGAATAGAAACTCCCAACTATTCGATTGGGTGGTCCAATCATACCCTAAAAAAATGATTGGTGGCGACTCCATGGCATGCACACTTAGCACATGTCACTAGACCACACTGAAAGTCGATCACGCATACCTCCGTTGCGATTTGGGTAATGGGCCTTGGGAGAGGCCCGCGTCCGACCAGACAGGACGGCCCATTAGCCCTCGAGAGCCCGACAACCTCAAGAGGGTCGCGACAGACTGGCGACTCCGCTGGGGACTGGTTCTTAACCATTTAGTGTACTTGAGCCGATTAAAAAGTTGATTGATTCTTTTAACCTAATTTTATGCAGATGCTCTCGAAAGTGAGGTGTATATGCTAACGAATGTGTTAGATGTTTTTGTAGACGGGAGAAATAAGGGGTGAAGTGCTTGTTAACTTTGTTTTATGCAGGCAGGAGTTTTGGATGTATGATTGTGTGGATGTTTATATTGAAGCGGTGATTGTTAAATAAAATGCATGTCTATTGCTTTAGCACGACACAATGAATACACACAATTGCGCCTAAAACCCCAGGCGCCCTCTTTAGGAACACAATAGAAGGAATTGAAAATGGAATCTCCGTGAGGAAAAACATGGGGTAATCCACTTTTCAATTCCGCTCACTTTGAACTATGGATTGAGTCCCAATGCAACGATAGTTGTGCAATGGAATCGGCTCTTCCCAGAATTCGAGGTGAGAACCTTGGCTTTAGGTACCAAGCCCTATCTTTTGATTTTTAGGAGTTTTCCCTCACTTGTCTCATGCGTTTGTCTATGGAAGGTTAGTATACCTAACACTGCTAAAAATACAGAGAAGCTTGATTTTCTCTTAAGTTTGGTTGGTAAGACTTTTCTATCCCTCGAACTTGTTACAGCTCTTAATCATTATATTCATTGCATAATTCCGGTGATTGGATTAAATGCCATTTTGAGGATAGATAGGTGTGTTTTCCTCCTAATGTTCTTGATGGAAGATGAAGATGGTGTCATCCCATTATGAGCGCCAAGTGGACAAGAAGAGCCTGCTATGGACATCATTGAGGTATCATCTAATGAAGATGACGATTTGGAATAGGTGATCCTGAAGTCACGTCTCAAAGATCGAAACTGGGGCATCTCTAAGTATTAAGATCACATTCCTTTGTTTTAATTTTCATTTCTAGCCTTCTTGTATAGGATTTATTTTGCTGAGATCCTCTCTATCTGATCCCTTAGATTGATTGTATTAGGGATCTATTTGTGTTTATATACATTCAGATTGAAATTTGTTGTATTTCTATTGACTTGTCATTGGAATGTGATAGTGGCATTTCTTCTAATCACTCGAATACTCCAAAATCAATTTTATAATTCCTTTGGATGAAATTGAAATTGGAAGTCTTATACAACCTTTTGGCCGTATAGGGCAATACAATCCCAATTTCGCCAGAAGGAACTATAAACTTGAATTGGTTCATGCATGTTTTGCATCATTGGTAATCCACAATAATTGATCAAGAGTATTCGTGTTTTTCAAATTTAATGAAAAGATAGATATCCAAATTACTCACGTTCTTAGCAAACGGCTTTAATTTGGATACCGTATCTTCAATTGAATTTAAAACACATCGTAATTGTGTACTTTTGAACATTCCATTGATTTTCTTGGAATTGATCAAAGGCGATTATCGTGAATTACATTCCTTTCAATGATATGCTTTCCTTTGAGGAATATTGATAAAAGCTTTTGCACAAGGCCAAAACCCTTGTAAAAGCTCTTATCCCTATTAATCACAAGTAAGCATAAAATTGAAAGGATTTATGCTTTATTTTTCAAATTCTTTCTTCTGATTCTGCCTTTTCATTTGAAACAGGTTAAAAACAAGTAGAGAAGAGAAGTCTTTTTGTGGATAATCGCGGTGGGAGGTTCCTTTATCCGATCATAAGCAGGATTAAAAAATCAAGATGTACACGCTCGAATCATCAATGTCAAAGCGCAGCTTGCCTAGGTTGAGAGTGGTCAGGTGTTCGAGAAAGTCAGCCATACAGAAGTTGAGACACACACATTAGAGCTTTCATTCATTTCGCTCAATCGAGGGACCTTAAAAGCAGATCATACAAATCATCGGGGTGGAAACATAAAACCGCAATGAGCCCTAATTAGCATCACAAAGGAACCAAGTTGGCCCTCCATATTATTGATGCTTTGCTTATACTCACCACCTCGAGACTCGAGATCTGCAAGCTTAAGAAGAAGGCGTTTACATTCCCCCTTAAGCTCGGCAACCTTGGTCCCGTGATCTTCGGCGGCTATTTCCAGGTCCCGAACTAGTCCTCTCCCATGGGCTATATCCGCGGTAATGCTGTCAAGCCTTTCTTCCTGCCACTCACATTGAAACTTCAACACGACATTACGACGGTCGTGCTCATAGGTGGTCAGGGATAAGGCCAAGCGCTCCACCAAATTTCCCCTCTCGCGAAGCAACATCGAGACTCGCTTGTTGGCGAACTCAACAGCCTTTCTGTGACTATCGGCCACAAGGTTGGCCAACACCAAGCAGTTGGACCGATCCTCATAGCGAGCTCGCAAAACGTGAGCCACGGTAGCTTTTCGATGAGCGACACGGTAAGTCTCTAAAAAGTTTATAAAGAGGGTTGGGAAGATTCTATATTCCCTCTCTAAATTAGTGCCCTCGATGGAGGTGGTGTCTATTTCCACGAGCAAAATGCAGATTTCATCTTCAGTTTCTGGGTGATCGGCTATATGAGCATAGCCTCGACCGAGGAGGTTATAGAGTTTTTCCCACTGGGCCAAGATTTCGGCCGAGAAAGCGCGAATATGAGAGGAGGTCATTTTCGTTGGAGTGAGGGAGAAGAAGATGAGTGTGGTAGAGTGATTAAAATAAGAAAAGGCAATTATGTAAGAGTGTTAATCTTCTCTGCATTAACTCCTCCTTTTATAGCAACTCGAGAATGAAGAAAGGCACAGCAATAATGCTCGTGGAGCCAAGTTAATTGGGTAAAGCAGTGGTGGCTCTTTCGGTGAACCATCAGATCTGTCCCAGTCCGCGATTTCAGGCTTGATAAACCTAAAAAAGTTGTAAAAAGATATGTCGGTGTCACCATATTAAAATTGAAAGGAAGTTAAGCGCAACTATCGAAAAAAGTTGCGAAAGGATTTGGCGGTCCCATCATATTAAAAAACTGAGCAGGAGGCGAGCGTAGTTCCACCTTTTTGAAAATAAGTGGGAGACAGACATGGATATCGAGAAAAGGAAATCGATTTGGTGTCCCTCCACGTTGAAAAGAAGAAAGAAGACGACAAAGCGGGAAATACGAAATCTTGGGAGCAACGCTTGCCTGATGATCTTCATCCATGTTTAAAGAACGTTTCATGGGCACACAGAACCACTCAAAAGAAAATTTAGAGAGAGTGAGCATACATGAGAGAGTAGAGAACCCTGAGTGAGCAAAAATTGATCGAACATTTTTCGATCCAACATGTTTGAGGGTTACCATCAGTTGCTAGAGGCAACTGATCCAAAAATCTCAGAAAATGAACTACTGAGAGATCTCGAAGATTCCAGGATGGCGTCTGGTACCAGAACCACAGAACCCAACCCTTTCGGCAACGAAGTTCAGGATCTCAGCAGCGACGACAACAGCAGCAGCGCTGGTCAATCCCGGAAAAGGAAACGTCGCCAGTGCCACACTCAGAATGAAATCCAAGAGCTTGAAGCTTTCTTTAGTGAATGCCCTCTCCCGGACATGAAACAAAGAAATGAATTGGGCCAGAAGCTAGGGATGAAACCTTTGAGGGTCAAGTTTTGGTTTCAAAATAAGCGAGCCAAATTGAGGGCTCAACACAGACGTCAAGAACTTGCGATTCTAAAGGAGGAAAACGAAAAGCTTCGAGCGGAGAACATGAGGTATAAGAAAGCTCCCAGCACTATCGCTTGCCTTAATTGCGGTGGCCCTATCACTCTCGGCGAAATGTTCCTTGATAAGCCTTATGTGAGGATTGAAAATGCTCATTCACCACCCCACTCCCTCGAACCATCTTCGATACAATCGGATTTTGTTGGAGATATGCATGAACAAATCAATTCTACGAAGTCAATATCGATGCCTTCTAAAGGATGTGATATGCGTCACCATGATTGGAGTTTCCTTAACGATGAGCTTACTATCACGACCGACCAATCCAAAGCTGATGAATTCCCTCCACAACAATTTCCGGCTCGATCAAATTCTACTGGAAATAGGCCAGAGAGCAATAGCCAAGTTGTCAACACTGTTCCGGGTCGCAAGAAGACGAGGGTCAATTGGTCCCCCGAGCTTCATCTCAAGTTCCTTAGTGCGGTTCAGCAACTAGGGATCAACTCAGCATATCCAACGCGCATACTTGAGATCATGAACATACCAGGACTCACTAAAGATGGAGTCGCGAGTCACCTCAAGAGCTACAGAAGGGCGCTAAGACAGCGCCACACTGCACTGAACCTGAAAAAACTCAACTTGTGCCTAAACACTAGGCATGGCTATAACTACAATGCCCCTGAAGTAAGAAATACCCTGCCGAATCTAGGCACCGACCAAGCTGGTAGCAGCACCATCGACTACTTGGGCGCTAATCAGAATATTCCCCCGAATCATCTCAGCACCCCTCAAGAGTATATGCCACAAGTGCAGCAGGTACGAACTCCTTGGTTTGAGCAGCAACTTTTCGCTAGTGCTCTTCCTATCCCCGATCAACATATTGCGCCTAGTGTTCAAAGATCTGCCCGGCTTGGGCATATGATTTCGGAAGATCAAGCGGGCGGATGCTTTGAGGATTTTTGTTTCTCCCATTCCCAAATGGAAGGTGCTTTTGATAGTGAACCGATCAATCATCCTCTTATAATCTCGAGTAACGACGAAGGTTCTAGCTCGAAGAATCAGATCGCTCACAACAGAAACAGGAATCCTTCAACGCCAAGCGATGATGGTCAACCCGAATATCAGTTGCTCGAAGAATCAAAAGATTTCCTTGATGAGGAGCTCCATATCTGGATCGATCAGTTTAAAACTGATGGACTTATGAAGTTATGATCCAAAATGACGATTATATGTCTGATTCATGGTGTAGCTGGCTGATCACCGAGAATCCTCAAGGGAACTAGGCACATGTGAATGGATGTATCATTAATCTTTCTGTCATAAAGTCTTCCATGCAAGATAATCTTCCTTAATGCCTAGAGTTAATCCGGGGCAGCGATCAGTACTACCTGCGAGCATCATCATGCTTGAGTACGACAATCCCTTGTTAGATTAGAGTCGAGGCGAATCAATTGAACGCCACGAAGAAAAACATTTAAAGGCTTTACATAGGAAAATGCGAGCAAAAGCCCGAGCGAGCTCAAAGACGGTTAGCTCTGTATCGTTCTAAGGGACCTTTAGTCGTTATGAACTCTAAATTGAGCTTGTTTCATTCTCGATGGGGGTCGCTAACTGCTTCAAGAATTTTATAACAAAAAACGAACCAGTTAGGGACGCCAATAGTGCTGTGTCCTGGTAGTCAGTGAACTGGAAGTGGTACGAAACGTCAGGAGTTCGATCTCAGTATTGAAAAATCATTTTATCAGTTTGTCTATCACCCGATGAAGTTCAAAGAGATTCGACGCAGATGACTATAGAACTTGGGGCAATTCGAAAATCATCGATTCATTTTCATAGCGGCGAAGTTGGTATTGTAAAATGTGAAGCACGCAAATGACAAATCCGAAGCAGAAGGAGATGAATCATGATTCGCTTATCCAAGGTCGGGATTTCAACCTTCGACTCAAGCCAAATCTAGGATGAGTTTTTGATCTTGCCCACTCGACAAAACCCATCTCCACTGAAAATGGGGGCAAACCATTCCTACATCTGGAAAGCATGTCGAAGCTGAAGACATCAAATTCATCGTTTGATCCGTGGGGCAAGTCCTCGAAGCGATAGTTATCATCCGCAGAGCGTAATGGAATCCATCCTTTCAATGTAAAACACATTTGGCCGCGGAGCCACCCATTTGGTAAAAAGAACGTATCGTTCCTAAATGATTTTCAATCAGATGCGGGGATAATGTTCTCTCATTTTCCTCTCAGGTGATGAACAGAGATGAGGCACCCAAGAAGCCATGCATTCAAATAACAAAACAGTGCATGAAACACGCCCAAAAAGATGAATGAATCTCCTCCGACGTAAATCCTCGAGGTGGATTCGTTGCCCAACCAGACGAAGAAATCAGGGCCACAAGCTTGAGGGCCGGCTTCTACAATCCGCACATTGGCATGCATAATGGAATTCAAATCAAGAGTAAAGTAGTATCGTCCCAATTTGTTTTGAATTTGGAAACCCAAAATAATGCTTAATATTTATCCTTGGCAGGAGCTCGCCATCAGGGCAGACATGTAAGTTTCATTTTTCTCCAAAAACCAAGAAGTCGAAAGAACTTTAGAACACCCAACAATCTTGTGTTACTATGTGAAGTGCAGATTTTCACAACCCTTGTACACTCGTTGGAGCATATGACCAAGGGTAAGATGTATCGTTCCAATTTTTGTAAAGTTTTAGAATATACAATGACATATCCCTTTTATATCTCCAGGATCTCCAGCCTCGATGGGCAGGTAAGTATCCCTTTTCCCAATTCATTGGAGATTAAAAACTTTCAGAATTAATTCGATTCTCACATCTAAAAAGACATAGAATTCTTACTTCATTGACATTCATGTTTTAAAACATGAGATTGTCTGAACATGAATTACACATGTATGGTGCATCATAAAATCCCTTTGAAGGATAAATCTTGATGAAATGAAATGAATTTTTCCAACAAGAGTCGTTTGAACTGTTCAAAAGGGTATTTTCTCATAAGAGAAGCGAGCCTAATCCAAACACGTCCCATACACACTTGAGAGATGAGGAGATTGGAAATGATAGCGAAACCTTAACCTATGGATATAAGGGTCATTCGCAACGATTACATGGATCGAGATGACAGAGGCATTTATTTCTTCATTCCAAACACTACAGATGCCCATTGAGAACCCCATTGAACGGCGATTTTCATTCTCAACCCTGTCAAGAACCACCCCACGTTGGGGCAAATGAAGGTTAGTCCAACAGTATCAGAAAGTAAACGGTTAGAAATTTTCTTGCTTGGACTAACATAAATCTTTGTGTGTTATTTATATGATAATCCAAGTGTCATAGGATGACTAGAATAATTCATTTCTCTATCCAACACACTATTATCCTTTGCACAACCAAGTTGAGCCAGCAAATTCATTTCATCAACCTATTGGTGATCATTGCATATTCCAAAGCAAAGGCAACATCACTCTAGGAATGGAAGCGTGCCAAAGTTTAAGTTGCATATCTAGCATGATTGCCGAAAATCCTAGCTCCAAAAGAAAAGAAAAACACGGGATTAAAAAAAGGGGGAAAAGAAAAATCCCTAGACATCAAGAAAAAGCAAAGTGCCTGGTAAAAAGCAAGGCTGATGTCTATTCAAAATATCCCCAGTAAAGTCTAGAGAGACGATGAAAAGACCCTGCAAAGGAGTTAGATCAAGATGACTACTCTCCAAATGATGTCGTGCTCAAATTGCAAACACACAAACAGACGGTCTCTTAATGTAACAAGAGACGCTTTTAAACATCCTTGTGCGCTCTAAAAGAGGAGTGTACACTTCAAGAAATGGAGATGTTCTTCGAAGGACATGTGGCAAATTTGCAATGATCACCAATGTCAAACCCTTCACAATTTCTGGGCAAAAAATAAGCCTTTTTCGGTCCCCAATCCTTCCAATGTTACAACCCTGAAGTAGTCTTATCTGACTAAGACACTTGGGTTAATGTATAAGTTAGCTCAAAGAAGTACGAGCAAGACTATTTCTTTCTCATTTTGCAGGGTTCTTGACTTGTAAACCCGGAGCAGATAGTGAAAAATTTCGTTCAACGGCCTTGACTCAAAAGTGAGTCCCCCTTGGAAACCGATATCCAAGCCTAACACTACGGTCCCGTGAAAGACCTCCTGATCGGTCGAAATGTATACGTTGCGAATGATCCTGAAACCCAGGCACAGGTCGGTAGGAAATTGAGCACTTTCCCTATTAAAGATCATTATCACAGAGCAGTGAGGAGCCTTCTTGGGTGAGAAATACTCCAATGGATGTTTTGAGCAAACTCTTTTTGAAATTTTCAAATTGTTTGATCTAGAGTTTCCGTGCAAGGAATTTATGATCACATCTGTATATGGCAGGAATGTTTTGGATAACCTCCAACAATCAAAATGCACATTTCATGACTAAAACTTAAGTCATAGAATTTTGTCAGTTAGACAATTATTGTCTTCCCAAAGATTACTAATATCTTCTTGGCGAGGAAAATTTTTTCAGGTCTAAGCTTTCTGCAGGACTTTTGGCCACCCCAAAGACTGGGTGCGTCATCCTTGGGTGAAGCCTTTTAGTAGGCAAATCTTTTCTAAGACCGATCCACAGAATGATCGAGTCTCCGACTAGCCCCGAAGAGCGGGTACGTCATCCTTTGATTCATATCAATTTGGAATCTCATAAATGGTAGAAACCGCCTGAAGGGTCAACTCAATGGTAGAAACCGCCTGAAGGGTCAACACAATGGTAGAAACCGCCTGAAGGGTCAATGTATGGTAGAAACCGCCTGAAGGGTCAACCAATGGTAGAAACAGCCTGAAGGGTCAAAACAATGGTAGAAACCGCCTGAAGGGTCAATGTATGGTAGAAATCGCTTGAAGGGTCAACCGATGGTAGAAACCGCCTGAAGGGTCAACTCAATGGTAGAAACTGCATGAAAGGTCAATGAATGGTAGAAACCGCCTGAAGGGTCAAAGGACTGGTAGAGACCGCCTGAAGGATCAACCCAATGGTCCGATCCACCATACGGATCAAAACCTTGATGAATCCCGAACGCGGGAGGAGTCGTTTTCCCTAATAAGCCTTACATTAGGCAAGCCATTTCTAGTTTAGTCCACCACACGGATCAAAACCCTTGGCAAATTCCCAAATGTGGGATGCGTCTTCCTTAGGTTCCTATCAGTTAGGAATCCCATTATGGTTTGACCTACCATACAGGTCAGAGCTTAACATCCCCAGGACACTCCGATGACAAGTCCTTAGGAATCTACTTGAACCCATCAGACACAGCAAATGCCGCAAGCATTCGGCAGGTAAGGGGCAGGGAAGTCTATCTACTCCTTAACTTTCTTACATCATATCAGGGAATTGAATGAGCACATCTCTTTTTAAGGAAAAGCACACATTGATGGGCATGAAAATTGGATGTCATGATTTCTTTTCTTTTCCCAGTCGAGTTGATCGGAACACAGGTGTCACCTTGTCTTTGAGAGAAACCTCTGACGAAATTCCTCTCAAAGAGGGGCAGCTGTTGACACCTGATTTTTTATCAGTCTTTCATAGTTTATTTTTAAAAAATTCATAAAAAATCTATAAAAAGTTAAAAAAAATTAAAAAATCATCTTTGGTAGCCTTGACCAAGCTAAAGGAACCATTTTTGATAAAAAAATAATTTTTCATATTTTTTAATATTTTTTAATATTTTCCAAAAATAGAAAAATACATGAAAAATGAAGAAAAATAGCGTTCGCTGTCGTAAAAATATAGAAAAATAGTCAATATTTTTATTTTAATTTCTTTTACATTTTGAACTCATAAATAGTCAAAATTCAAGTTCAATTGCATGTGTTTCTTCACGACGCATAGAGTTGAATTTAGCAAAAAAATGTCATTCGAGTATTTTAATTTGTAAATTTCTACATCTTTTTTAGTCTTGACGTCCAATTAGATCGACCACCATCTACAATAAATGCCCCTTGCTGAATATTTTCGTTTTTATTTCACATGATTTCATGGTGTAAAACGCCGAGTGGATCCCCAAATATAATCGGGTCGGCATGAGCTCGATAGCTCGTCCAAGACCAAACCAGGGCACGGCGAACCCCATTTGAGTACTCTCGAACTCCTTCGATGCTTCCTAATGCTTTTCTTAGGTTAGATCGTGTGTAGAATGGCTAGGACAGCTAAATCATTCTTGAGCTGTGATTGATAAATAGGACCTTACTAGGAATGCCATGTGATTTATTTGCATATCTAGATTCCTTGAGTTGGGCATTTTATTACTGATTGTGATTGCTAGGATAATCACTCCTATCTACATGAATTTCTAGATTTAGGGTTCATACCTTACTCATCCGCATGAATCTCAGGCTAGAAAATTCAGTCAACTTAGGTACCGAAAGGGCATCAACTCTGACAGTTGGTGTAACTAAGTCCCCGAAACCATTTCTCTGGTTCTCGCAGAATTGAATAGAAACTCCCAACTATTCGATTGGGTGGTCCAATCATACCCTAAAAAAATGATTGGTGGCGACTCCATGGCATGCACACTTAGCACATGTCACTAGACCACACTGAAAGTCGATCACGCATACCTCCGTTGCGATTTGGGTAATGGGCCTTGGGAGAGGCCCGCGTCCGACCAGACAGGACGGCCCATTAGCCCTCGAGAGCCCGACAACCTCAAGAGGGTCGCGACACCAACCCAACGCAAATGGCCTCCTCTCCCGTACGCACTTTTTCAACTGATGTCTTGGCCCAGTGGGAAAAGCTTTATAACCTACTGGGTCGCGGTTACGCGCACATAACCGATCATTCTGCAACCGAGGATGAAATCTGCGTCCTGCTCGAGGATCTAGATACCACTTCTCTCGAAGGTACTACACTGGGGAGGGAATATAGAATTTTCCCGACTCTCTTTGCACACTCCTTAGAGGCCTATCGTGTTGCTAATCGGGAGGTTCTCGTGGCTCGCGTCTTGCGAGCTCGTTATGAGGATCGATCTGATCATTTGGTGCTGACCAACTATCTGGCCGATAGTTACAAAAAGGTCGTCGAGTTTGCTAGTGAGCGGGTCGCGACGTTGCTTCGCGAGAGGAGAAATCTGGTGGATCAATTGGCCCTATCCCTGACCACCGGCGAGCATGACCGCCGCAATGTCCTGTTGAGGCTTCAGAGCGACTGGCAGGAAGAACGGCTCGACAAAATAACCGCAGACATAGCTCGCGGGAATGAATTGGTTCGGGACCTGGAAATAATCACCGAAGAACACGAGGCCAAGGTCGCCGAGGTTAAAGGAGAATGTAGAAGTCTTCTCCTCAGGCTTGCCGACCATGACATACGGAGTTGGGAGTATAGGTAGAGCATTAACAACATGGAAGGTCAATTGGGCTCCTTTGTGTCGTTAATTAGGGTTCACTTCGGCTTTACTTTTCCACCCCAAATTGTATGACCTGCTTTTGAAAACCCTCCACTGAGCAAAATAAATGAAAGTTCTCGTGTGTGTGTTTTAACTTCTGCATGGTTCATTTCTTCGAGCATCCGAACATCTTCAACTTGGGTGAGCCGAACCATAATATCAATAAGTCGAGCAAATATGTCCTGATTTTACAACTCGCTCATGATCAGATGAAAGAATAGCCTCGACTTATCCAGGAAAAGATTTCTCTCTATTACCTATTTTTTACCTGCAAATGAAACGACAGAATCAGAAGGAATAATTTGAAAAAGAAAGCATAAACCCCTTTCAATCTTATGCTTGCTCGGGATTAATAAGGACAAAAACTTTTACGAGAGTTTTAATCTTGTGCGAAAAGTTGTTATCAGTATTCCTCGAAAGAAAGCATACTATTGAAAGGAATGTAATTCACGATAATCACTTTTGATCAATTTCAAGAAGAATGAATTACTCAAAAGTGCAAGACATGATACCGTGTTTTAAATTCAATTGAAGATATGGCGTCCAAATTAGGGCCGTTTGCTAAGAACGAGAGTAATTTGGACATCTATCTCGTCATCAAATTTGAAACAACGCCGATATTCTTGATCAATTATCGTGAATTACCAGTGGCGTACAACATGCATGAACCAATTCAAGTGTATAATTCCTTCTAGCGAAATTGGGGTTGGATTACCCTATACGACCAAAAAGGTCGTGTAAGATTTCCAATTTTAATTTCCTCTAAAGGAATTATAAACTCGACTTGGGAGTATTCGGATGATTAGAGAAAATGCCACTATCACATTCCCATGACCCGTCAAAAGAAATACAACCAAGTTCCATCTGAATGTATACACCAATAGATCCCTAATACAATCACTCTAGGGGGTGAGATAGAGAAAACCTCGGTAAAAATAAACCCTATACAAGAGGACTAGAAATGGAAAATGAAACAAAGGAATGTGATCCTAACGTTTAAGGATGCCCCAGTTTCGATCTGTGTCTTCAGGATCACTTGCCCCAACTCGTCATCTTCATTGGATGATACCTCAATAATGTCCATAGTATGCTCCTTATCGCACACTCGGTGTTCGTCGTGGGATATCACCCTCCTCGTCTTCTATCAAGGGCGTTGGGGACAAACGCACATATCTATTCTCGAAATGGCATTTAATCTAATCACCAAAATGCAATGAATGAAATGCCTATATTTACATGAACTGTGATAGATTTGGGGGATAGAGAGTCTTACCAACCAAACTCGTCGACTTATGTGCGGTTTTAGGTGTACCAACCGCCCAAAGACATGCGCATGAGACAAGTGATGGTGAACTTCTAAAAATCAGAGGGTTTGGCACCTAGGGTTAAGGTTCCCACCTCGAGTTCTAGAAAGAGCCGATTCCATTGCACAGCTATCGTTGCATTGGGACTCGATCCATAGTTCGAAGAGAGTGGAATTGAAAAGTGGATTACCCCGTGTTTTTCCTCACGGAGATTCCATTTTCAATTCCTTCTATTGTGTTCCTAAAGGCGGCGCCCGGGGTTTTAGGCGCGGTTGTGTGTGTCCATGTGTCGTGATCATCACGATGCAAGTCATGCACAACAGTTTATCAATCAGCACTTCAAATCATCCACACAACATACATTCCTACGCCCGAACTGCATAAAACAATGTTAATCACGGACTACACCCCTTATCTCTCCAATCTGCAAAAATATATAACACCTACCATAAGCGGACTTACCTCACCTTCAAGAGCGCCTGCATGGTTAGAAAAATCACTCAGCGTTTTAATTACGGCCTAAGTCCACTTGAGGTCTAGAACCATAGGTTCTAGAACAAAGGTCCCCAGCGGAGTCGCCAGCTGTCGCGACCCGTCCGAATAGCGGACGCGGCTAATGGATTACCGATCGCGGGCCTGTTCCCCAACACCGGAGTGCGGATCGCGGGCTTTGGATCGGCGTGGGCCCTCCCAGGCCCATACCAAATCGCGGCGGGAGTTTTCATTTAATGGGTTCGACGATAAGAGTCGACCGCTTTCGACCTTCAGTGTGGTCGTGGTGGCATGTGCAACTTGTGCATGCGTTTGGAGTCGCCACCGGTCTTTCTTGGAGGGTAGACCGGAGACCATACTGACCGATTGGGAGAGATCGATCAGTTCTGCGGAACTAGAGATTTTGGGTTCGGGGACTTGTTTACGCTGGTGTCATTTCCAACGCCCTTTCGGTACCTAACGCGAATGATTTTCCTAGCTAAGAGTTCATGCAGGCGCAATTTTAGGTGAGGTAGGCTTAATTCAGGGTTTCATGCGGATTGGAAGACTGTTCCTATCAATCACAATCAATTTAAATGAAAGCGCAATCAAGTACATAAATAAATCATATCAATACACATCAATTCAAATCAATGGCTTCCTAATATAGCCATAAGGGTTTAGGGAAGATATGATTTTGGACCAGGGGTAAAATGGGAAGATTTGAGGACGATTAGCCCGAAGGGCAAAATCGTCAATTTTGGAAGGTTTGGATACCGAATTACCTAAAATATTCCATGACCAGTTGTTTGTGGCCATTTCCCATTTTTGAGAATTTTTTGGAATTTTTCTGAATTTTCCGAATTTTTTTGAATTTTTATGATTTTCTATTTTTTATTGATTTTTGAATTTTTTATTATTTTTTATTATTTTTTTATTTATTATACTTAATTAAAATGATCGGATCCGGATAGTACTCTTGGGCCCGAACCTGAATCAGGCTGCTGGGCCTGATCCGAACCAGGAAAGAGGACTTGAATCGGGCCCAATTCACACAATGAACCCGAGCCCACTTTCTTTCTTTTAGGCCTACTAAACCAATTTGCCTAAACCCAATCTATCTTCCACTAGCACCAACGTAAGCCCAACTCTAGCCCACAAGACCAAACCACATATCCAACCCAACATGAAAATAAACTCTTACCTCACTATTCATTGTCTTCAACGCTGGACGTCGCTTCCCCCATGCAAACAGAACCGAGCTTGAACGCTTGGCTCCCGTCGCTCACACCGTTCAGAATACCACCATCGAAACCGCCGACCTCTACCAGCGTCGACCATGAAATGAGGAGCGTCAACCGCTCTCTTGTCATGCTCCACTCGTGACGCGGCTCCTCCTCCGCATGCGGCTTGAAGCCGCTCATCAACAACCGTCGACGACCACCACACTCCACTCAAGACTCACTCGCCAGACCGCCGGGATTCACTCGTGAAGACGACACCTAGCCAACTCATCACCAGCGTCATTCCCAGGTTCGGCAGGTTAGGACTGATTCATGCTGCTTATAGACCTGCGGTTAAGCCCCGAAAGACTTGCAGCTTCCCGGCGTCGGATGATGGTTGTCGTAGCGGTAGTGTTCGAGCAAGGTGGTGTCGGGGTTACGGTTTCTAGGTCTGCCCGGCTAGCTCGGCTGCGATTTGAGATCGTGGGACTGGTACAGGACACTGCCGCGCGGGACGCCTTAGTCCTCGGCTTCGTCGATAAGGGGGTATCCGCAGATGGTGAGCTCGGGCTCAACCAGAAATGATCGCAACGGCTTTGGAGCGCGACCGAAGGTGAAAGGTGACGGGATGAAGCCGAGATGGGAGAGAGAGGATCGGATATGGCTACGCGAAGTGGAGGAGTGGCGGTATGGGCTGGCGCGACTCGATTTACTCGCTAATGTCGAAACAGGGCAGGAGACTTCTCAGCGGCTCCGACGGTTGGCGGCGGCGTTGGAGGGTCGTCGGTAGTGGTGAGCGACGGATGAAGGCGGAGGTGGTCAGAAATGGCTCGCAGAAAACAGAAGGGAGGAGGAGGAGGTCGGGCCCTTCCCTGGATGTTCTTCTCGGCCACAAGAAAACGCAGGGGAAGGGTGTTGGTCGCGAGGGCTCGGCGGCTCACACACAGTGATGGCGTTGGAGCTGCCGGTCAGCCACTCGAGATGACTGAGAATGACCGTCGATGTTCAGATGACCACAAGCGAGCAGGATCGGTGGCGGCGAGGGGGATGGCCTCCAGCCATGGTGGTCAGTAATGAGCTAGCTGAAAAATGACCAAGGCTGCCCTGGTCGCTCCTCTGGTCTTCTCCCTCATAGGAGGAAGATTCCCCCATATTTTTTATGCATTTTCATTGCTTTTGTGTGCTGCCCTTGCACAATGGTCCCCCATCCATTTTTTATTTCCTCACCACTTTGAAGTGTTGGACATCAGAGGAACAATGATGGCCAAGTTGCGGCAACGCGGATGATCCTTCCCTTCTTAATGCACTCCTTTTCCTTTCATCGAGAAAGCTAACGCCGATCCATTTCTTTTCTTTTTTTTTAGTCGCACCGTTTGCTCCACTATCCATTTGTCGTCCGGCTCTCATTTTGAACCACCCTTATGCATATTACGTGTTGATTGACAAATTGAATAAGGAATGACAAACTTCGCACAAGCAGACATTGAATGCTATTTATTTTTTATTTTTTTATTTTTTCATGCATTTTTCTATTTTTCGAAAATATTAAAAAAATATGAAAATTATTTTTTTTTTGGTCAAAATGGTTCATTTAGCTTGGCCAAGGTCACCAAAGTTGATTTTTCAATTTTATGATTTTTTTTATTTTTAATTAATTTTTTTTAAAAATAAAAAATAAAAAATAAAGTAAAAAGGAATTAAAAATCAGGTGTCAACATAAGTGATTTAAAAAAAAATATTAACACTAAAGTGAGAGCCGTACACAAATATTAGCATTTGGAGTGTCCTTATGCCAAACAATTTCTCATATCTCGCTCTAAATACATTATATATATTATTGGAAAACTTTTATTGTTTGTTATTGAATTAAGTTTATGTATTTTTAATTTGTTCCCCGCATAAAATCAAATCAAATTCATCCAGCATAGTTGTAACGTATTTGTGTGACGTGGATAAAATTCTTCTAATGTGGATGTGGCGCTTAAACACATTTGAGGGAGGAGGGGCTTTTAACAAATGATATCCGGCCCATGTCTTCGGAGCGACGGCGTGGCATCAGGACTTCTTAGCTCGCCACCCAACGGCTCGATTTCCAATTTCTAATTTATGCCACGACATAAATTAGGGCCTCAAGTAGTTAAATTGTTTCAAAAAAGGGGCATGATTCAAGGATAGTTTCGTCCTTTACTTTTATTGATTTTTTTTTCTCTTTTTCTGTTCTTCTTTTTACTTTTTTTTTCCCTTCCCCTCCCCTCTATTCGTCGTTTTGTATTGCCAGTACTCCTCTCGTCTTCACCGCCGCTTGAGCCCTCGCTTCCCGCTCGCATCCTTCGCGACTCGCGGCTCGTCGCCATCCATCGGAGCGGCTCGATTACTTCCCAGCCGTACTGCTGCTTCTGCTTCGCTAGCCGGCCCATCTCGATCGAGCTCTTCTTGCTCCGCAGCCGTAGAATTAGGGACATCGCTTCGTTTGCCCCCCCGACACGGCCGCAATCCGCTCCTCTCAAGGTCCATGGACTCTGCTCTCCGCCTCTCAATCTTCACCGTCTTTGTCAGCGCTGGAATGTTGAGTACTTCTTCCTTCAGACGCAAACATGCTCCGTCCTCCGCCCCCATATTATCTTCTTCCTTGCATTCCTTGCTTTACCTGCAATTCCTCTCACGAATGCTTTGATTTCGATGAATCGGACCTTTGAATCGATGCGATTTCGAGAAACCTCATCCGAATCCCGTAATTCACTTGATTTTCGTTTGAATTCAAACAAAAAATGAGGCACCCTCGACGACCACGTGGCAAGCCCTTGCCAGATCTGGGCAAAGGCTTGCCTTGTCATGGCCGACGAGGGTCACCTCGCCCGCTTCACCAGGGCTAGGCAGCCTCGCTCGCCTCGACGGCCCCAGGCGAGGCTGTCCAGCCCTCGCCGGTTTCCTAGCTGGCCGGCGAAATTAAGGGAAAAAACCAAAGATAAAAAAAGGAAGAAACGAAACAAGGAGCTACTGTCGGTGGTGTTTGTTCTGCAGATTCTATTAAATTCCGAGCTCCAGTTTCTTGCCTTACTTCCCATGTTCCGACCAAAAGTCGGGGTCATGACTCATGGCAAAGTGCGGCAAGGGGTATGCCCAACGCCGGCCACCTTAGTCCACCGTCGTGAGCACCAAACACCATCGCGGGCTCCGCTTCTTGAAGCTGACCATGGCCTGAGGAGGGGAGGGGAGGGGAGGGAGAAAAAGTAAAAAGAAGAACATAAAAAAAAAAATCAAAAAAGTAAAGGACGAAACTACCCTTGAGCCAGGTCCTTTTTTTAAAACAATTTAATCACTTGAAACTCTTATTTAAAATAATATCTATTTCAAATCCTTATTTGAAAAAAATAAAATACTTCGAGCCCTTTTCGATTTTTTTTCCCTCACGTTAATGATGCCTTAGGGTGTAAGAAAATCTTAATTTTATCGAATTCAATTCAATTAGCCACATGTCAAGTGGGAAGTGGATCTGATTGGATAAGTGTGTGTCACGTCAGCCTATGATGTGGCGATTTGATACCACCGAATATTTTCTACAATTGGAGGCTTTCTTGCACAATGCCACGAATCTTCGATATATGTCTCCTGCGAGAAATGTCCAACTAAATAAAGGAGTTTCAAATTTATAGAGGAGGAGACGAGCCTTTAAAGCTTATATTTGCCTTATTTGGCTTCTTCTATGATTATGAATGGAGACGAAGATACAATCTATTTCAAATTTGACTTGGTTAAATGTCAATTTAGTCTATTTAATCGGCTAATTGTCGAATAATAAGCTAATAACTTAAAACTCATGTGCTTATCTTTTATCATATTTGTTTTTCTCTATTATCTCAATTTCAAATTAAGTAAAATTTGGACAGCATTATATATATCCACGTTCATTTTGTGCTAATCAAATTTGATTCGTATGATATAGGCTGTATTTAAAATAAGTTTGACTTTAAAAGACGGAAATAAACCTAATGAAACATAAACATGCATGTTTGGAATGGTTTGCAATAGTTATTATTACATTGTGATGTTTCAAACCAATCACTTGGTAGCTGATAGGAAACTTTTATGGTAATGCCTATTGCCTCCCAAGAATCTTTAGTGTTGGTCCCCCCTTCTCCCACCCATTTTCTTTGTTTTTTTTTTAAAAAGTGATATGTATTTAAGCAACAATATAATTTGTCTTGCAAATTATATTAATGTAATTTGAAATTGAATGGATAATTAATGGATACATTGGCGTAATTAAACAGGAACTATACTTCAAATTATGAGTATTAGTCATTTAACAAATATATATTTCTCTTTTTGAATCAATCTCAAATCAAATGGATACGTTCAAATACACCTCAACTACATTTTTGTTTTCCAACTTAGAATGAATAAGATAGGTCCAATGAGAAATTTTTTTAAAAGGACAGTACTAATTTATTTCTTTTTGTCTTTGTCCATCTGACTTGTCGAACATAAGTTAAGAATAAATTTAAAAAAAGGCTTTCTCTTTATCCATATTGAAATTTTGAATTTAGTAATTGATACAAGTGAGACATAATTATACCTCGTGGCTTGTCCCGTGGCATTTCGGTAAAGTTAAATTCCATGTGTTAAGCTGAAGCTTATTCATGATTTGCAATCAATAATTTAGAATCGGACTTGGGTAAATGTCAATTTAATACACATAATCGACTAATTCGCTTTTTCTTTATTTATTTATTTTCAAATTTAATTCTAATAATTGATAGCATTTTTTTTAATTAATCAGAATAGATAATGACTGGCATTGACTAAACAAAGATGTAAATGATAAGATAACGGAAATTCGAAGACTCGGCGAGGTCAAATGCTTGATTTTTGTGACTTTTCAAGCTTTCAGATCTTCTAATTTACTTGTAATTATATTATTTTCTTTGGAAACCTGCAGAGGGGCGTACACAATATAAAAGGGTGGATGACTTTTTGTGGTTTTGGTCTTCGGCATTCATAAACGAGCCGCACAAGAAAACAAGAAGGGTTTTCTTCTCTCCTGATCGAAGCCGCAACACAGAGTAGCTCGGAGACTGAAACCGCACAAGACAAAAGAAAACGTGGGTTTTCTTTTGCAGACGACGAAGCCGCGTCCCGAGATTCTAGAAAAGGACGACGCGAACCAAAAGGGTCGGTCTTACACGCGGAGTCTCCGAACACGGTGGTCTATGCTTCGTGATTTTGGTTTTATTTTATATATCTAATTGAAAGTTGTTTATTTATAAATACTGGGTTTGGATATAATCTAGGTGCGGGAAATACGAGCGTATTGAGCGATTGTAAATCCGATTATCCGATTATAGTGGATTGTTCATGTTGGTTCTCCCCTTATTAGTCATTTTTATTTTAACTCAGCGTAACTTTCAAAAGGCTTAGGGCCTGCATCATAAAATTTCTACTTCTCAATTTCTGCACCAGAAAGATAATATGGCAGAAAAATCCATTTGGTAAAAAAATTGACTTATGGTAGGATTTCTAACTTCTGAAGTGATTTTTGGCCAAGTTTGAGAAGTAAAAAAATTTAACTTCTCGGCTCCAGAATCACTTCTTAGACCACACTCGCCTCCGTTGACTATCACTGCCACCTGTCGACCGCCGCCGCCGCCAATCACCAATCTCCGCTACTTGTCAACCACTACCGCCGAAGATTTTGTTAATAATGTTTCAAAATTGAAAATTTTCAATCGTTACCAAACGAATTCCTGATCAAAAGTTAATCTGGAGTAGAAGTAAAGAAATCAACTTATACTTTTAAGCAGAAGTAAATAAATCAATTTATGGTTAGAATTTGATTAAATGTTACCATGCGCACCCTTAGTAATTGTTAACATAGTAAAGTACATAAATTTACGATTGGACAAGTGAGTGGATGGCGGCTATGTCTCCCGAGAGTGACGGAGCTGCATCAACCACTCATTTAATAAACTGGAGACTGGTTTATACTTTCTAGGATTATAGCAATAACTGGGGAAAAAATCGCAAACTTAATTCCATGTCTTGCCATGGATCACAAACTTATTCACGAAAAAAGTTCTAATGGAGCTTCTATTCACTCCTCAATTTTTTTTTTGCACAACCCTATTTTTTCACCATGCTAGCAGACTTCAATTCCATGCAAGTTTTGTTTTTGTCAGACAGTACAAAATAAGTTAACTTAGTATGTATTGTGTCTGAAGTTCAACAAAGGCTAGAAAGACACTCAACGCAGTGTACTTATTTTCACTTGTCGGGTAAAAATACATGTGTGGATTATTAATTTGGCTTTCTTTTTTAATTACCATAGGTGTACGTGCCTTCGTGATTATCTTACAAATTAAATTGAGTTTTACATTTAAGTATTATGTCTCCTTCTTGTGGGTCTCATTTTCTATTTTGAAAATAGAAATGTTGTCCAATAACTAGCAATTTTATATCAAGATTCTTTTCCAAATTTGCTCCATGTCTATCTACACGTTTGCCGTGTTGTTCGAAAAGGTAAATTTATGGTCACAAACAAAGGCACCCTTTATTCACATGGATTAACGATGCCATTACCTTAGCATCTTTCTTTCGAATACATAGAATTAACTCTCAACATGCTTAGGGTGCGCATGATGACAGACTACTCAACCAAAAGTTGATTTCTCTACTTTTGCTCAAAAGCAGAAGTTGATTATTCTACTTATGCTCTAGATCGACTTCTGATCAGAGAAATTCGTTTGGTAGCGGCTAAAAATTTCTACTTTTAAAATATTATTAACAAAATATTCATCGTCGGCGGTGGTGGTCGGCGGAGGCCGGTGTGATCGTAGAAGTGATTCTGGAGCCGATAAATGATTTTTTTTTTTACTTTTCAAAGTTGGCCAAAAACCCAATCAGAAATTGAAAATCCTGCCATAAGTTAAAAATCATACAATAAGTCAATTTCTTTTACCAAACAGATTTCTATTTCGATAGGATTTTTATCAGATGGATTTCTCTACCTCCGTTAATGTCGTGGATAGTAACTTTCATTATATTTGGAATATGTCTTTATCTTCATAAGCCCTTAGTATTCCCAAAGATCCACCCGAGGAATTGGTCCCAAGCCAGTTTTCATGGGCACGACCGCGTGGAATTTGCCCAAACTACACAAAACGCAGAGTAGAGATGATAGAGAAGTCGTTTTAAGGTTTTGTGTTGTGTTCAGAGGGGCAGACTTTGGTGGTCGGGTCTCTCGTCTGACTTTGGTTGGTTGGTCTCTTCGTAGATTTCCGTTAAAACTGCGTGCGTTTGGGCGGGTTCCTTCCTCCTCCCTCGACCCTTCCCTTTACTCAATCACTTTATCTCTTTCTCTCTCTCTCTGAGGCTTCAAAGAACGTAACTGATAAAATCTGAAGAAAACCAAGATTCAAAACTTCCCCAGTTTAGAGGGAGGCGTCCTTGTCCTACCAAAATTCGTTCTGCTATTGCTCCTCCTTTCCTTTTCCGGATTACCCACTTGGAAACAAAATTCGTTCTGCTATGACTTGCAATGCGATTTGGATTCGACCGAATGGATCCAGAATTTTCTATTTTTCAAAAGAAGAAAAAAGGCAGCTTTTACTTGATTAATTAGGATTTGATAGATGTTGTACTTGATAGAAAATTTTACCTTCCCCAAGATGGTCACATGCAACTTGTGGAGTTTGCCTTTTACTTATAATGCTGGATCAATGGACTGAAGATTGAGATTTTGTATCAGCGCAGACTTAGTTTAGATATACTGATATCGTTTTTATGGGGTGGTAATCTCCCACAGTCTTGGCCGCACTTTCTATAATGCTGTTTTAAGAAATTAGACAATAACAGTTTTAATGTGTATTTCGGATATGAAATGAGCATCAGATCAGACTAACCACTTTGAAACTTTCTTGCAGAGTGAAATTTGTTTTACTTACAAAAGGAAAGGACAACTTGTTAGTTGCAAGTATCGGACCTTGGACAAGAAATTTCGACCGGTAGATTCTCTTGCCTCAGTATTGTAAGGACATTTTGGTTAATAGTAATAATATTCCAGCATGCATCTTAAATATGTTTTGGTTTTTTGAACTGAAGAAGTGGGAATGCTTATGGATGCAAGTTTAGGTCTGCTGAAGAGCGGGAAGTAAATCACTGAAGAGTGAAATGGAAAACCACTGATAATAACAGCATTTGTGAAATTTGGTGCCGCATATTTGTAATAATAAAAATCACTGCAGGCTGTGAGAAAAATCTATGCCTTGGTTCCATAGATTTTCCAATCAAGTCCTTTGAACTTCTTTAAATTTCTGCAACCTCTTTTAGCTCCAAATCTGATTCGTCGGAGCTGACAAAGATTGTCTTCACTAGCATTTGTTGAAGAACCAAGCAAATCGTTTTTGGTGAAGCATCTGAGAAAGTACGCATATCTAATATGTACATATATCATGTACCGGTATTGGCTCAATATTTGGTTTACTTAGTTCCTCAATCTGTTTTTCTAGATGGACAAGCCTGAAATAAGATGCATACGAGCATCAGAAACCTATTTTCTAGTCTGAATCAGATGGTATTTCATATGTTTAGAATTCTATGTGGCCTTCGTTAAAGACTAGACAGATCTTTTAATCTGCGTCGGTAACATATTCATGTTTCAACAATGGACCTTTCTGCCAATACCACATCAGTTTCCGTCTGCCCATTTGCTTCATTATTTCAATTTAAGAAATTTCTAGAAGTTTCTTACATGAGTTGTCTTTCTGCTATGGAATTTCAGGAGAAGGATATCGGTAAGGCATTATATGGACTGGATGACATATCAGAAGCAGATGAAATCATCATTGTAACTCTCTCTCTCTCTCTCTCTCTCTCTCTCTCTCTCTCTCTCATAGATGAATGTCGGTTATAGGTTGAAGGTGAAATTGATAAGCTCTCAATGGAGGAAGCTGGCTTTATAAATTGTGCAAGTGTTCTGAATGGCGCCCCATGTAAAGTCTCCAACAAAAAATTGCCTTCTCCGGACAAGGTTGGTTACTTGTTTTAGGCATTTCCTATGTTGATCTTAATTTAAAGTTCATATTTTGACATGCCGAAACTTAGGTATTTCAGTTTCGCCCACTGAGCATAAGTCTCCTATTATCGGTTGTATGCTAGTATGCCATCTCCTTTTATGACAGGTTGCGTATATTACCTCTCTACTGCTAAGAAAGACACTTTTCACCTGCAATTTTTCTTCATCTTGTTGCGTCTTGTCCTGGCTACTTGGAAAGTCTGCCAATTAATCTTCTTTCAAGAATTAGGAACACCGAAACAGAAACAAACTACTGCAGTGTCATGGATTGTTTAGAAAAGGTTCCTTCTTATTTCGGAAAGAAGAATCGTTGGTGGCAAAGAGGCTTTTCCTTGGAATGCTATTTGGAAAGTAAGAGTACCGACTAGCGTCTCGTATTTTGCTTGGGAGGCAATCTGGGAACGAATTCTCACCTTAGACAGCTTGCACAAAAAAGAGATCATGCCGGTTAATAGATGCTATTTTAGGCAGAGACGGTGAGACATCTCCTCCCTCATTGTTCAGACCTCTTATGCCTGCATTGGACTATCTCAGGTTGTAAGAGGTTCTACTGAACAAGAATTATGGGCTTCATAGGGTCTGTTTGGCCTCGGGTTTAGAAAAGGCATTCTTTGATCCCTCTTGCCGCTTCTCGGTTGATGTGGAAAGAGCGGAACAAAAGAACTCTTCAATGAGAGGGGATGCTTACTTTGTGTAATTATAGAAAGCTTATGTGTGGAAATGCTTTAGATTTTAGCTCCTTTGATAGAGGGGTGCCACCTCTTGGTGCCTTTCATTACAGACAGACTTAGTCACTGCCTTTGCCCTGCAGACTTTGACCAACAAAATTACTAAATGGAAGTTGATGCGGAGGATAGTAACATAGCAAGTTACCATTCCACTAATTCAATAGGGCATTCACTGGCTGCAGACAAGAAATGAAGGATTTCTTCAATTACTCTCTCCTTTTTCTGGTTGACCTTATTGCAGAAACTTTGGCAATTGAATGAGAACTTCCTTTTGAAGTTTAAGTGTAAAAACTGTAGCTTCATCGCATCAGATAATTGTATGGCTTTACATCTGGCAGTGGGGATTTCTATTTCCATTTGCAGTTCTGGTAGCTGGAGGCCATACAACTGATGAAGTATGTATGAATGTTGGTGTGAGTCAGGGTAGCACTGCTGCCCTTTAGACTGCAATGCTACTAGCTTTTCGTTGTGCATCTCATATTCGGCATTTGATTATCATTGTTAGTTAACTATTTGTCACTCATTCTTCTGTTCATGTGAATTCTGATAGGACGAGGCTTTTCTATACTTATGGAACTGCAAGGATTACCTGGATAACGTGCGTAAACTCGGCGGGTGCCTTTCTTGTGCACATTTTCATTCCTAAAAGATTTGCTTCATGTGTTTCTTTCTGATTTCCATAACATCTCAGGCTTCTCGAATAATCCTGGCAACTGATGGTGACGTACCTGGTCAAGCTTTGGCAGAGGAGCTTGCAAGGCGCCTAGGAAAACAAAGGTCAAAGTTGTTTTGACCGATTACTGGTCTTACTTACAATTCATATGGTTAATGCGACCTTAGTTTGCATACTATGATAAGTAAAAACTGGTAGGTAGAAATCTATTGCCATTATTTGTGTTAGTGCAACCCTCTTGAGGTTATTTAAATGGTGAAAATTCCGACTCTACCGAATCACCAATGTTTTTAAAAAGAAGAAGAAAGCACGAGCCGTTGTCTAGTGAACAACAAAATGCGTGTGCAATATCTCAAATTGCACAGTGGTTAGTAGTTACTGCTTTGTCCTTGAAAAATTACTCCTTTTGTATTCTGAATGTTTAGATGTTGGAAGGTAAATTGGCCGAAAAAGGATGACATCATTAGCTTCAAAGATGCAAATGAGGTCTCTCTCTCTCTCAATATTCGGGATCCTCCGGCCGTGATTATGTAGAAAACTTCTTTTGATAGTGTTGTTTGAAATTGTTGTTGTGCTACTGATAGGTTCTCAAGCATTTAGGACCTACTGCCCTCAGGGAAGCAATTGAACATGCAGAGTCCATGTGTCCCACATCCTCCGAATCAAGTAACATGTAAATATTAGAGTGGAACATTCCATTGAAACGTATCAAGTCTTCTCTAGTCTTTCACCTTATAATGTTCTGCAACACTCACTCTCACTCTCTCTCTCTCTCTCTCTCTCTCTCTCTCATATTGTGGATGCCATTGTTATTGATCAGCAATTGGTTTTGTATATACTTTTGGGTCTGGGTTATCCAATTTGCCAACAGAAGCATTTCTACTCTTGTTTCAATCAATTTTTGTTGTAAAATCGTTATCGGATCTGTCACAGAGAAAGGGACGAGTGCACTAGATGTCCTAGATTTTGTCATGAAAGTGCCATTGAGTACCTGACACTTTCACCGAGAATGTAATTTGTTTTTATCCATTTTTCCAGACTTAAAATCAATAAAACATAAAATCGATAGGTGTAAATGTTCGAGAATCATAACTAAAAAATTTTCAAAGATACTTGGTCTTCAAAACTACTCTTGCAAATTTTAAATAAAAAGAGATAAAAGTTCGGGCTTGTTACACTACTTCAAAGATATTTTGAGACAAAATGTTTCACGATAATTACCAAAAAAAAAAAGTGAACCATGAATTATCAATTCATTTATGCTGTTGACTTAAGCGTTGAATCGTTTATACTCAATGGTATGCTATATCGAAAACATGTCATGTTTCAATTGTGGGCTTTTACACCCCCATCATTTCTATGGGCTCTACGATTATTTGACAGTTGGCCAATGTGCGTTGTCAACACTATGCAACGGGGAAAAGTACACTAGAAATGCCTTAATTTTTATACGGTGTTCACTTGAGTGTCTTAACTTTCAAAACGTTCACTTAAGTGTCTTAACTTTTAAAAATCGTTCACTTGAGTGCCAAGGCTGACGTGGCTGCCGGAAATGGTGACGTAGCCGTCGAAAATCATGACGTGTCGCCGGCGAATGATTTTTTTTAATATTTAATGTACACGTGAATTTAGCAGTACTCACGCCAAATGCCACCTTAAATTGTAGCGACAATGGAAAATCGAGATAGAAATCGCATGCCCATTCGCTGCAGCTTCTGGAAATTGATCCTCCTTTCCTCCCTTTGAAAATGAAAAAACAAGCACGCGAAAGGAAAAAAAAAACTTAAAAATAACTTCTTAATGGCTCTGAAATCATTGTCTCCATAAATTAGAAGAGCCCATGCTGAATAAAAGCCCAAGGGTGGAAGTAAAAAATTTCAATGAGAGTAAAAAGTGAAGAAGTCGTGAGTGTAAAAAAACACTGATGAGCCTAATTGCCCCCATTTAGGCCTACTTAAGAGACCATTGTCCTTGGGCCACTTGACCGTAGTCGAAAGAACACTGATGGGCCTCTCCACGTCTCCTCCCCCCGCGTCGTTCAGGCCAATACTGCTACCTAAGTAGTATTGACACGCGACGTGATACGATATGTCGGAATATCTTTATCAAAAATAGAAAATTTCGAGTGATTGGGATAATTTATTGAAATTACTAATTTATTGAAAATGCTTAAAATTATTGAAATAGCATGTAGTGCGAAAATCATATCGGTGAGTAGCAAGAGTGTGTCGAAGGTTTGGCAAGTACCTGACAAAACAATGACATGAAGACCCCGAGCATAGGATCATTGGATTTAGTGACATAATGTCACGGTGATATTATGTCACTAAATCCAAGCCCACGTAGGCGTAGGTGCTTCATGGACTTCTAGTCTGCTGCAGGTCAAGATGGGAGAGGATTTCCATTGAAATCCCCACCCTTCATGTGGGGGCCCCACATGGAGGGTGGGGATCACAATGATCTTTACTATAAGTAATGCAGTGGATCTCAATGAGCCACCCCGCCATTGTCCTTGCTCGCCCATAGCCATGTGCCTCTAGATCATGGAGGCAATAGTAGAACATCGAATCGAATACGTTGCTAAGGCGGAAGATGAAGGGGCCGCGAGGCTAAGGTACTTTTGCGATTTCAGCTGTCGCTTGGGTGTTCTTCTTACTTATTAAATCGTTCATTTGAGCTGATGGGTCGTGAAGCCCTGTTGATTGAGTTCCAAGTCTTACTTCCCCGGCGATTGCCATCGTTTGGATGGTGCGTTTGTTTTTGTAACGCATAACTATTTGCAGCCCTGCGAGATTTGGGGTGAGAAAGAACTGAGATCATGATCTTCTTGTCTCACATTGCTGTTGACACCTGATTTTTGACTATCTTTTATTATAGTTTTAATTTCTAAAATTAATTAAAAATAGCAAAAAAGATCAAAAAATTGCAAAATCAACTTTGGAAGCCTTAGCCTAGCCTTAGGAACCAATTTTGAACAAAATTTTTTTTTTGTATTTTTTAATATTTTTTGGAATTTATTTAATTATTAAAATACCCAAAAAATCAGAAAAAATACCATCCGTGGTCAGAAAATTACACAAAAATATTCAGAAATTTTATTTTAATTTCCTCTTTAATATTGTCACTTTTTATAAGGGAAATTTAGCTCGGTTCATGGGGTTCCTTCACAAACCTAATCCCGAACCGGGCCTAAAAAATCCTTTTCGAGTCTTTTAATTTTCAATTCTCAGTTTTTATAAGCTATGACATTGGACTCTAAAGTATTAAAATACAATTGGGTCAATTTGCCCTCCAACTTGATCAATTTTAGCCAAAAGGGCTTAATTGCATAAAAATCTTTCAATTTAGTCCCCGGTTTTACAATTTGTGAAATTAAATTTCACACGGGCACACCCATTAAAATTAAACACCTCTACCCTATAGTTTTCATCATGAGGAATCCATTGGTGGTCTCATTTTTGATTAATTCGATCGTTTGGCCCCTCAATTTGGCGAAATTCGCTTTCGGATCCTAGGGACAATTTGGGGTTTTCATAAAATTTCAATCAATTGGTTCACAAAAATACCCTTATTTGATAGAAAACATGTCAAGGAATCCGATTATGCCATCAATTTCATGAAAATAGGTCGAATCGGGGCTCAATTTGAGCGATTTGGTCGAACCGGGCCGGTCGGGTCAGACCCGACCCGACCCGGTCCGACCGGGTCTGCAACTAAGTTGCAGACCCGCGTGCGGCAGAGAGGCAGGGGAAGACAGGGCATGTGGAGGCGTGCGTTTTGGGGAGAAGCAAAAGCAGAACGAGCGTGGGGGACATGAGTGGAGACCCATGCTCGCGTTCTGGGCTGGGGGCGGGCGTCGAGGTCGCCGGTCGGCCACGAAACAGGCCGGGGAATCTCGGTTTATACCGAGTTCGAAGAGAGAGAAAGGGGGGACTTGGGCAGAGCGAGTTCGAGCGAGAAGGACTTGGGGGGAGCTCGAGAGAACTTGAAGCAAGACCGTCCGAGCAGCCGCAGTCACCGGCGACGCCCGAAACAGGTCGGTATCTCCTCCGACCTCCATCTTTCTCTGCGCACACCAAGTGTTTGATGAAATGCCCGAACGAGCCTCGAATGTTTTAGCTCTCGGTCGTGCTCGACCCGAGCTCTATTTGCGCGGTTCTAACCTTTAAACTACACTAGAACTATCCCTAAGTCTTGTGTGACCTTCGTTTTGCATCGGAAACCGCCGAGAGCGGCGGTCCGAGCTTCGCCGGCCGCGGTCCAAACCGGGAGCTTGGCGAGGGGATTTCGGCGGCCGCCGAGCCTTAGGCGGCCTCAGGTATGTCCCTATGGCTTCTTTGGTTGATGTCTGAATGATTAGAACGGAGTTTGAGTAGAGTAATTTTCTTCGCGAAATAGTTCGCCGGCGCCGGTTCGGTCGAAGCTTCGTCCGGCCGTTTTCCGACGATAGACCTTTCATGTTAGTGTTGTACGATGATGCTGGTAGTGTAGGGAACCTAATGCTGAAAAATGGGCGAGAAAACACTGAGTTTTGACACCATTTCGCGTTTTTTCCGGCGACCTCGCCGGAATTTTTACTGTTCCGGCGAGGCGCCGGTCATCTTCTCCGGCGGCGGTTGCCCGGTCAACCGGTCAACGACTGACGTGGCCGGCCACGTAGGCGCCACGTCAGCCGGGTGGGGGCCGACCGTTTATTTTCAAAGCAACGAAATGGACGGCCCGGATCGTGACACGTGTCACGATCCTGGAATTTTGGGAAATAAAAAAAAATGATTTTCGGATAAAATAAATGATTTTCAGAAAATTAAATAAATTCGATCCGATGGACAAGAACGTGCCAAGTGGCCTTCTGTGGATCGTCCGATCTCGTCCTAGATCGGACGCACCACGATTGGACACGTGGAATGGTTCTGATCGTCCGATTTGAGGTTTTTCTAAAAAAGGAAAATAAATTGATTTTTGATCCGACGGTTATAATCGAGCCACGTGTTTCTCTCTGGAACGTCCGATCTAGTGGAAGATCGGACGCACAGGAGGAAGCCACGTGGCGCATTGAGAACCGTCCGATCCGGGGAATTTTCGGATAATTAAATAAAATAGATAAAAAATCAAAAAAATTGTAAAAAAATAGAAAAATGTTTAAAAAAATAAAACGGTGTCGTTTTAGGCCGGTGTCGACCCCTAGGGTCGGGCCGGGCGCCCGAGAGGCGCGGGCCGGGTTTGACCCGGGCCGGAAAATATTTTTAAATATTAAAAAAAAAATCAGAAAATAATAAAATAATTAAATAATCAAAAAATAAAAAAATCATGAAATATTCAAAAAATTCGAAAAATTCAGAAAAATTCTAAAAAATTCCAGAAAATAGGAAATGGCAATATTCAACTGGCCACGACCCGTTTCGGGTCTTTTGACCCCCGGTCTTTTCAGAAATGACGGTTTTGCCCTTCCGGCAAACCGTCTTCCAAAAAAATTCTAAAAATCCAGGAAAATCCCAAAAAATAGGAAATGGCCACAAACAACTGGCCAAGTCTCATCCCGGGTGTTTTGAACCCCGAACCTTCTTTAAAATGACGATTTCGCCCTTCGGGCGAATCGTCTTCCAAAAATTGAAGAAAAATCAAGAAATTCCAAAAAAAATCTCAAAAATGGGAAATGGCCACAAACAACTGGCCATGGAATATTTTGGGTAATTAGGTATCCAAACCTTCCAAAAATGACAATTTTGCCCTTCGGGCTAATTGTCCCCGAATCTTCCCATTTTACCCCTAGCCCTAAATCACATCTTCCCTAAGCCCTTATGGCTATACTAGGAGGCCAATGATTGAAATTGATGTGCATTGACATGATTTATTTATGCACGTGACTTGCGTTTTCATTTAAATTGATTGTGATTGATAGGAATAGTCTTCCAATCTGCATGAAACCCTGAATCAAACCTATCTCACCCAAAATTGCGCCTGCATGAACTCTTAGTTAGGAAAATCACTCACGTTAGGTACCGAAAGGGCGTTGGTAATGACACCGACGTAACCAAGTCCCCGAACTCAAAATCTCTGGTTCCGCAGAACTGATCGATCTCTCCCAATCGGTCAGTAAGGTTTCCGGTCTACCCTCCAAGAAAGACCGGTGGCGACTCCAAATGCATGCACAATTTGCACATGCCACCACGACCACACTGAAGGTCGAAAGCGTTCGACTCTTATCGTCGAACCCTCAAAAGACACTCCCGCCGCGATTTGGTATGGGCCTAGGAGGGCCCGCGCCGATCCAAAGCCCGCGATCGGTAATCCATTAGCCGCGTCCGTTTTGATTTTCGGACGGGTCGCGACAATTGCGAAGAAAATGATCACCCGATTCCTCGAGTGCTTCGTTGGTCCTACCCCCAATGGTTGGTGTAGTTGCCTTCTTCTTGTTGGGATCCTTGAAGTTTGTGTCAGGTTTCTCTTACATGGCTTTCTTGTCTGCTGCAGGTATTGGTGCTCTTATGGTCCTGAAAACTACCGAGAGAATGAGTCTGGTGTTGGCGACACTGTATCAGGGAAGAAGGGGAGTAGGCGTGGAAGACTTCACATGATGCGGGGCGGCGTTTGCCACTTCCCGGTAAAGCGTCTATACGTGCAACCCTTGATTGCTCTAGTTATTTATAATCAGCGAAAGCTTGTTGATAAAACCGGTGCACCATGCCATGGGATAGTTGATTGCCATGCTGTTGACACAAGAGCTATGTATGCTCCCCAAATCTCGGAAGAGCTACGCCAGAAAGTGATGTTTGTGCTTTACGTTGCAATAAGTATATATGATATAATGCAGCACCAAATGGAGCTGGTGCAGAGGCATGGTGGGCCTCTCAACCGCGATGATTTTCTCCGTAGGAATGGTGTCCGTAGTATGGAAAGGCTTGTTCACAGTTCTTCACACGAGTTGGATGAAAATGATGAACGCAGTGTAGAGATATGGATGCGACATCATCAGAAGTATGTCTTCTCCTATCACGAATGCACAGATACATAACCTTTTATAATGGGTATACAAACAAATGGGCAGCTGGAACAGATGCTGCATTGTGGGAAGAATGGCTCCATTGTTATGCATTCATCCTTCGGTAGGAATAAGCTGAAGGTACCCTCTCTTCCCCCCCTTAACCTACCACCCACATGGAGGAAAAGGAAGATAGTCAAAACTATTTGAAAATTGAATTGATATCAAACATGCTGCCCAAGGATAGAGAGCACAATGAGCACTATAATGGTTGGGATACATAAATGTGTCTGGTTAATACTGTTGTCCCAGGTAAATGTTCGGAACATGAGAGAATGATAGTGTCACCAGAGGTGAGGTAATCATTTTTCCCCTAATGAAATAGTAGTTGATAAGAAGTGGGATGATTGTGGGCTTGACTGTAGGTTTCTGTTATTGCTTTTATATACCAAGTAAGTAGCATAGCAATGGCATAATTTAGTTTCTGGTTTCTGTGCCTTTGCTTATGACAATTACCGACTTAATTCAGGCGTTAAGCTTGCCTTTGACATTAGCACAAGAATTCTCAGTATCTATAACTGCTGACCTGTTTTTCTGAGATTGGATGGTATCCAAAATCTGTTTGAGTTATGATATCTTTTGTCGACATTATCCTTTATGCACCTTAATTGCTTTCGACGCCTCCCATAATGCCATTCCAGTTGCTTGGATCAATTTCCTCCTCCCTCATCTGTCGAAGTATTCGAAAGTGGATTGGTCCCCTAGCAGGAAGGATCTTCACAAAGGATCCTACATGGCAATTGAGTTCCTTTACAGTGGGTGATTGTTCCTTCAAGGTCTCTGTTATAAGGCAAACCATGTTATAATTTCCTTGAGTTATGAGGGAAGAAACAGAGAAGTGACAATATGAATGTTGAGCTCATCCTGTTTTCAGAGAGGCATTTCGTTGACGAGTACTATTATGCCTCTGGCGTGTTCGTCGTGCTTGGATGAGAAATCTTCTAAAGCGAAGCTGCCACTCTGGTGTACAAAGAGAGATGTTTAGGCTCTCAGGCTCCATATTGTACTGCACGAGAATAAATGCAGTAGAAGAGTCCATGCAAGTATTTGTTGACCAATGTGGCTTTATGGCTATCCTGTTTAGGTAAAGTTAACCAAATCAAAAATCTGAAATCTAAAATTTTCCTTCTTGAATTGTAATTTGTTGAGGCCTTGATGGCTTTAAAAGGTATAGTTGCTCGGAACTTGGATGCCTCTTTTTATCTAGAAGATGCTTTGATTAATGGTTTGAAGTCTTTGCCAACAGCTGGTCCTGAACCCCAGGCTGCGATCGAGTCTTACCACCTGAGATCGAAGTTTAAGCTTTTAGACAATCGATATTGCAATTTATAGCCAAGAATCGACTGGTTGATCCACATGTGGGCAACTGAATGTCACCCTTTATTCTGGTTGGATCAGTATCTCTTGAGACTGGGTAATTTGAGAATGTTAGGGACCTGAATTTCACAAGTAATGCTTGGCATCAGGCCCTTGACATTCTGGATGTCGACGTGATGTTGGATGAGCGAAATGTTCTGCTTGCAAAAGTTCTCTCTGAAGACGGAAGCTCAGTATACACAGTGTGGAATCCAGGTTCAGAGTTCTCCGTATGCGATTGCTCCTGATCCAAGCGCAGAAATCTATGTGAACCCGTCGTCAAGGTGGCGATCTTGTGTAGGACATCATTAGCAATTAGCATCCCATAAGTTGCTGAGGAAGAAGTATTGCAAAAGAAAATCTTTTTAGCTGTTTTTTTTTTCCAATTTTTTTTCCTAGTTTTTTTTTTGGTCGAATTTTTCCTAGTTGTTCACAAGTAGGTTTTTTTCGTTGTTTTGGTCTTGCTAAGTTCAGTTTGTCATGTCTACTCTTCGGCTTATTCTATTCATCTGAGGTCGAGGAATCCATTGGACCGCAGAAGCGCTGGGGGATCAATCCTTGTTCACCGATCCGGCTCGGGGACAATCGAGGAGATAGCTCATCCTTTCCCACGGAGCAAGCGCCTTCGTCGACTTAATCTCTTTGCGCTAGGCTCGATACGACATTCAGGCACCACTCGAGTCCGGTAGTTGAAATGAGCTGAAGTGCTTTGGTCTAAATGAGTCGATCGGGGCAAGGCTGGTGGCTTCAGCTTCTGCTGCAGCTCTGCTGAATAGTTTTGATTGATGTTGCATAACCCTCTGTGGCTGCTGGAAATGTTTATCAATAGTTTTGAAGTTAAGCATTTCGTGCAAGAATTATCGCACGTTGCAACGACACATGACATAACGTAGCAAATCAATCAGAGACGAATGATTTTAATATTGAAATGCCATGTAAGATATGACAAGTATAATGCGTGAGCAAGATGATCTGGTCAGCCAAGCCATGTTTGTCGTGTACTTGACACATATAAAGTACTTTACGTGAGCAAGGTGCTTAGTGAATTTAATTATTCTGATTAGTGACCAACCAAATATTATTGGCACTAAAATGAGCGCCATACACAAATATTAATACTTGAGATGTGACACTTAACTTTGCCTTCATGATGGCCATTTGGCGATTTTTTTTTTTTTTGGGGGGGGGGGGGGGGGGGTTGTTTGATTGCCATGGTTTAATTTGGTTGGTCGCTAATCAGAAGAATTAAATTCACTAAGCACCTTGCTCACGTAAAGTACTTTATATGTGTTAAGTACACGACAAGCATGGCATGGCTGACCAGATCATCTTGCTCACGCATTATACTTCTGATTATTTAAGTGCCAACTCCTGTGAGGTTGCCGAAATTAACACGAAAATGATCGTTTTCTCTCTCATTTGGCACATAAAGTGATCGTTTTTTGAATCACTTTAGTGCCAATTTTTTTTTTTAAAATGATTATTTAAGTGCCAACTCCGGTTGGAATTTCTCACAGTTGGCACTAGAGTGGTCTTTTTTTTTTCTTGATTTGGCATTTAAGTGATTTAAAAAAAAATATTAACACTAAAGTGAGAGCCGTACACAAATATTAGCATTTGGAGTGTCCTTATGCCAAATAATTTCTCATATCTCGCTCTAAATACATTATATATATTATTGGAAAACTTTTATTGTTTGTTATTGAATTAAGTTCATGTATTTTTAATTTGTTCCCCGCATAAAATCAAATCAAATTCATCCAGCATAGTTGTAACGTATTTGTGTGACGTGGATAAAATTCTTCTAATGTGGATGTGGCGCTTAAACACATTTGAGGGAGGAGGGGCTTTTAACAAATGATATCCGGCCCATGTCTTCGGAGCGACGGCGTGGCATCAGGACTTCTTAGCTCGCCACCCAACGGCTCGATTTCCAATTTCTAATTTATGCCACGACATAAATTAGGGCCTCAAGTAGTTAAATTGTTTCAAAAAAGGGGCATGATTCAAGGATAGTTTCATCCTTTACTTTTATTGATTGTTTTTTCTCTTTTTCTGTTCTTCTTTTTACTTTTTTTTCCCTTCCCCTCCCTTCTATTCGTCGTTTTGTATCACCAGTGCTCCTCTCGTCTTCACCGCCGCTTGAGCCCTCGCTTCCCGCTCGCATCCTTCGCGACTCGCGGCTCGTCGCCATCCATCGGAGCGGCTCGATTACTTCCCAGCCGTACTGCTGCTTCTGCTTCGCTAGCCGGCCCATCTCGATCGAGCTCTTCTTGCTCCGCAGCCGTAGAATTAGGGACATCGCTTCGTTTGCCCCCCCCGACACGGCCGCAATCCGCTCCTCTCAAGGTCCATGGACTCTGCACTCCGCCTCTCAATCTTCACCATCTTTGTCAGCGCTGGAATGTCGAGTACTTCATCCTTCAGACGCAAACATGCTCCGTCCTCCGCCCCCATATTATCTTCTTCCTTGAATTCCTTGCTTTACCTGCAATTCCTCTCACGAATGCTTTGATCTCGATGAATCGGACCTTTGAATCGATGCGATTTCGAGAAACCTCATCCGAATCCCGTAATTCACTTGATTTTCGTTTGAATTCAAACAAAAAATGAGGCACCCTCGACGACCACGTGGCAAGCCCTTGCCAGATCTGGGCAAAGGCTTGCCTTGCCATGGCCGACGAGGGTCACCTCGCCCGCTTCACCAGGGCTAGGCAGCCTCGCTCGCCTCGACGGCCCCAGGCGAGGCTGTCCAGCCCTCGCCGGTTTCCTAGCTGGCCGGCGAAATTAAGGCTCCGTTTGTTTCACAAAAAATATTCTTCCGAAAAATATTTTCCTTAATTTCTGGCGTTTGGAGGGCGAAAAATATGTAGTCCAAGAAAATGATTTTCGATCAACAGAAAAAATCCCCTTAAAATTAGGGAAAATGATCTCCAGTTGAAAAAAACTGAGATCATTTTCCACTCTGTCTCTCGTCCTCTTCTTGACGCCGAAATCCCTCCCCAATCTTCTCTTGGAGACCGCCGCCTCCGCTTAAGATCCCTCACCTCCTCCTCCTCCTCCTCCTCCTCCTCTGCCGCCGCGTCCCCTCCGTAGGCGCCTGCCGCGTACCCGCTCCTCTCGAAGGTCGGTCGGTCGGTCGTCGTCCCCAGCTGACCCATAAACCCTCGAGAACCAGTGAAATCAGTGATGCGGATGATCCCAGGTTTATGTGAGATCCAAGGATGGGGTTGACCAACTTAATAATCACGGTGGCGGGCGTGAGTGCTGTGGTTCTGCTGTTGAGGAGCGACGTGAAGCAGTCGGCGGCGATCTTCCGGCGCAACGTCAAGCACATTCGAAATTGGCTGGAAGAAGAATCGGCCGCCGCATCCAGGTTAGGTTTTTCTGGCTCGCGTTTCGAAACTCCGCGGCCTTTGCGTTTTGTTCTCGCTTTTTGGGTACGGATTGTAGGGACATTCGTAATTTTACAGTCGAACTGAAGGGAGTTGCAATCGTGTGGACTGAGTCCTTCGCTAAGAATATCTTGGATTTTGTTTTGATGGACGGGTTTCTGGACTGGTAGGAGATCATTTTAGCAAATTTTGGTGTATAGAGATGATGCGATTACGATGTGGTTTGTCTTCGCCGGAGACAAAAAGTCCTGGTTTATTTGGAGTAATCGGTTTGATAGTTTCTTGGGGCTACATTTTGTTTCGGCGGTGCGCAGTGGAAGTGATTGTAGCCGCTTTCTCGCAGTTCAGGTGGGTGGGTGCTCCCGCATTCTGCCGCCGTTGCACACTTGATGTAATTCATGGTAATGGCAAGCGAATCGGTTGCACATCAGTCATGTTGGTTTGATGGTTTCTTGGGGCTACATAAGTTGTTGAATGTTCATTCAGTATTAGAGTTGAAGATCAGAGTTTGAAGTTTGAGAATCCATTCTGCTTGGAGTCATTAGACATTTTTCTCTGCATTTTCCTAACTGCCAAGCATGTATGTTCACTTGTTTGTGATGAGAGTTGTGGTTCACTTGACAGTGCTATGTTCTGATTATTTTGCATTGAAACTTCACTATAGTAAAATATGTAAAGGGCCCGGTAAATTTTTTATCATGTCCATCCCCTGTTGAGTATTGTTAATGTCATCAACACGTTTGTCATATTTGATCTTTTTCTTGTGAGTGGAGGCTGATGGGGTGGGATACTCAGATATTGTATACTGAAACTTGTGTTTGGGGAAGTGTGTCCTTTTTCGATTGCATTATTTGATGAATGATTTTGTTGAGATGAGGAATCTGATATTGACATCTTTTCCATTTTTTCCCTTTAAAGATTGATTTTACTGTTTTGAATAACTCTTTCTTCCTTCTTCTATTTGGCATGCTTTGTCCGCCATATGTTTGAAAGTCTAGACAAATGAAACAGAGAGCATTACTAACTTGAAGGAGTTTGTTGGTTATCGACCAGCCATGCTGTTATAATGTCCTGATAGTATTTCTCCTTCTTTCAGGGAGGCTGAGAAGGGAACTAAGGAACTGGAATCAAAAGTCTCAAAGAAGGATGTCCCCAAGAAGGACAAGCACTAGATGGTGCATGTGGTCTTGGAATTACATTTGAACATTTTGTTTTGATAACTCTACTGTTCAACATGAATAATCCTGGGTAGAGGATGAATAATCATCAGTCATTTCTTTTAGATCTACACAGGACAAATAGGAAATATCAATCTGATGAAGTTCAGAATTTCAGTTTGAAGTGGATCTATTCAGCTAGAGTTATGGTAACCAACATGGAAGCTCCTCGTTTGACTTCTGTTTTCACCATTTGTAATAATGCTGTTGATAAGTTTTGCTGTCCCACTCTTTATTGTGCTTCACAAATTATTTCTCCGATACATTTGATTGTTGATAATTGAGATTGATTATTGATGGTTGATTTGTTTCATTTTTTGCTCAAAAGTGATTAAACATGTTGTGTGAAGGATGTTGTGCGCTGCTGTGGAGATGGGAGTGAGGTTTCTGGAGGCGTTTTCCTTCCATCCAAAGCTCTTCATTTTGATGGGATAAGATCTTCTCAATCCATGTTGTTGCCCATACTCTTCCTGCTATGCTTATTCTCGATCGTGCTGGCCGACAATTGGCCAAGGCTCGAGCTCATTTACAATCGATCGTCGGCAGTTGCCATGGCCGACGACTGGCTGAAATCAAAAGAAAAAATAAAAAGAAAAAAGAAACGAGAAAAGAAAAAAAGATAAAAAAGAATTCGAAATATTAAGAAAAATTAAAAAATGAAATAATGAAAAAAAAATTAAAGGAGTTCATGAGAGAAAATCAATTCCAATTTTCCACACCAAATGGCGTAAAACATATTCTAGGTCATTTTCAAATTTTAGCCAAACATCGGAAAATAATGTCATTTTCCTGAAAAATGACTTCTTGGAAAATATTTTTTGGAAATGTAATATTTTTCGCGAAACAAACGGAGCCTAAGGGAAAAAACCAAAGATAAAAAAACGAAGAAAAGAAACAAGGAGCTACTGTCGGTGGTGTTTGTTCTGCAGATTCTATTAAATTCCGAGCTCCAGTTTCTTGCCCTACTTCCCACGTTCCGACCAAAAGTCGGGGTCATGACTCATGGCCAAGTGCGGCAAGGGCTATGCCCAACGCCGGCCACCTTAGTCCACCGTCGTGAGCACCAAACACCAGCTGGAACAGAAGCTGACCATGGCTTGAGGAGGGGAGGGGAGGGGAGGGAGAAAAAGTAAAAAGAAGAACAGAAAAATAAAAAAATAAAAATAAAAAAAGTAAAGGACGAAACTACCCTTGAGCCAGGTCCTTTTTTAAAACAATTTAATCACTTGAAACTCTTATTTAAAATAATATCAATTTCAAATCCTTATTTGAAAAAAATAAAATACTTCGAGCCCTTTTCGATTTTTTTTCCCTCATGTTAATGATGCCTTAGGGTGTAAGAAAATCTTAATTTTATCGAATTCAATTCAATTAGCCACATGTCAAGTGGGAAGTGGATCTGATTGGATAAGTGTGTGTCACGTCAGCCTATAACGTGGCGATTTGATACCACCGAATATTTTCTACAATTGGAGGCTTTCTAGCACAATGCCACGAATCTTCGATATATGTCTCCTGCGAGAAATGTCCAACTAAATAAAGGAGTTTCAAATTTATAGAGGAGGAGACGAGCCTTTAAAGCTTATATTTGCCTTATTTGGCTTCTTCTATGATTATGAATGGAGACGAAGATACAATCTATTTCAAATTTGACTTGGTTAAATGTCAATTTAGTCTATTTAATCGGCTAATTGTCGAATAATAAGCTAATAACTTAAAACTCATGTGCTTATCTTTTATCATATTTGTTTTTCTCTATTATCTCAATTTCAAATTAAGTAAAATTTGGACAGCATTATATATATTCACGTTCATTTTGTGCTAATCAAATTTGATTCGTATGATATAGGCTGTATTTAAAATAAGTTTGACTTTAAAAGACGGAAATAAACCTAATGAAACATAAACATGCATGTTTGGAATGGTTTGCAATAGTTATTATTACATTGTGATGTTTCAAACCAATCACTTGGTAGCTGATAGGAAACTTTTATGGTAATGCCTATTGCCTCCCAAGAATCTTTAGTGTTGGTCCCCCCTTCTCCCACTCATTTTCTTTGTTTTTTTTTAAAGTGATATGTATTTAAGCAACAATATAATTTGTCTTGCAAATTATATTAATGTAATTTGAAATTGAATGAACAATTAATGGATACATTGGCGTAATTAAACAGAAACTATACTTCAAATTATGAGTATTAGTCATTTAACAAATATACATTTCTCTTTTTGAATCAATCTCAAATCAAATGGATACATTCAAATACACCTCAACTACATTTTTGTTTTCCAACTTAGAATGAATAAGATAGGTCCAATGAGAAAATTTTTTAAAAGGACAGTACTAATTTATTTCTTTTTTGTCTTTGTCCATCTAACTTGTCGAACATAAGTTAAGAATAAATTTACAAAAGGCTTTCTCTTTATCCATATTGAAATTTTGAATTTAATAATTGATACAAGTGAGACATAATTATACCTCGTGGCTTGTCCCGTGGCATTTCGGTAAAGTTAAATTCCATGTGTTAAGCAGAAGCTTATTCATGATTTGCAATCGATAATTTAGAATCGGACTCGGGTAAATGTCAATTTAATACACATAATCGACTAATTCGCCTTTTCTTTATTTATTTATTTTCAAATTTAATTCTAATAATTGATAGCATTTTTTTAATTAATCAGAATAGATAATGACTGGCATTGACTAAACAAAGATGTAAATGATAAGATAACGGAAATTCGAAGACTCAGCGAGGTCAAATGCTTGATTTTTGTGACTTTTCAAGCTTTCAGATCTTGTAATTTACTTGTAATTATATTATTTTCATTCCAAAAAACATCTCAGAGTTTGAAGCACATGTTGGAGGGTCATAGTTCATCTAAAAGATTTTTTTTTTAATTATAATAAAGTTTAGCTGCAACTAGGCCGAATGCATAACTTTGTGAGGCTTACGCTGTTAAATGTCTCGAGTTTTTCAATCGTCTGCAGATTATTTTATTCGGATATATGTAGCGGACGATTTTTGGTGCAGAGTGAATATTTGAACTTTCACTTTTTCTTTGAAAACCTGCAGAGGGCGTACACAATATAAAAGGGTGGATGACTTTTTGTGGTTTTGGTCTTCGGCATTCATAAACGAGCCGCACAAGAAAACAAGAAGGGTTTTCTTCTCTCCTGATCGAAGCCGCAACACAGAGTAGCTCGGAGACTGAAACCGCACAAGACAAAAGAAAACGTGGGTTTTCTTTTGCAGACGACGAAGCCGCGTCCCGAGATTCTAGAAAAGGACGACGCGAACCAAAAGGGTCGGTCTCACACGCGGAGTCTCCGAACACGGTGGTCTATGCTTCGTGATTTTGGTTTTATTTTATATATCTAATTGAAAGTTGTTTATTTATAAATACTGGGTTTGGATATAATCTAGGTGCGGGAAATACGAGCGTATTGAGCGATTATAAATCCGATTATCCGATTATAGTGGATTGTTCTTGTTGGTTCTCCCCTTATTAGTCATTTTTATTTTAACTCAGCGTAACTTTCAAAAGGCTTAGGGCCTGCATCATAAAATTTCTACTTCTCAATTTCTGCACCAGAAAGATAATATGGCAGAAAAATCCGTTTGGTAAAAAAATTGACTTATGGTAGGATTTCTAACTTCGGAAGTGATTTTTGGCCAAGTTTGAGAAGTAAAAAAATTTAACTTCTCGGTTCCAGAATCACTTTGTTGACACCTGATTTTTGACCATTTATTATTGTGATTTTTATTCTTTAAAATTAATTAAAAATAACAAAAAAAGGTCATAAAATCACAAAATCAACTTTGGAAGCCTTGGCCTAGCCTCGGGGACCAATTTTGAACAAAAAAATATTTTTTGGCATATTTTTCGAATTTATTTAATTATAAAAATACCCAAAAAATCAGAAAAATACTATTCGTGGTCAGAAAAATAAAAAAAAATATTCAATAATTTTGTTTTAATTTCCTCTTCAAGTGTGTCACTTTAAATCTTGAAAATTCGGCTCGGGTCACTATGTTCCTTCACAAACATAAACCCGAATCGGACATAAAAAATCATTTGAGCCTTGACGTACAATTCTAGCGTCCCTTTTGTTGTTGCTAATGCTTAACCTAATTAAAAAATGGGTATTGAACAGTTCGTGCACTGAAGGATAGTGATTGAATCCAAAATAAAAGGAGAGTTGGATCCCTAAAGGCCAAATGGAATGAAATATCACCGAAAGGGAGAGAGCGACGCCATTGTTTGCAAAAAGAAAGGAAATTGGAAGGGGACAAAAGAGAGTGGGATTATAAAAAAAGAGAGAGGAGGAATCTGTGGAAAAAAGGGTTCCACGAGGAACCAAGCAAAAAAAAAGAGGAGAATAAAATAAGAGATAAAGGAGAAAACAAAAGAGGGGAAAAGGAAGCTGGTAGAAAGAAAAGGGAGCGATCAGGCCATGGTGGATGAGTGGTCGTCGTCGCCAGCCTCGCGGATCAGCGGCAACGCAAACACGCACGCAAGCTTGCATCATTGCCAGCGTCCATACGAGTGAAGGGGAGTAAGCGGTTGAACTCGAAGGAAGCCCTAAAAGAAGACAAGCACAGCCGTTGGTTTTCGGAGGCTCGCCGGCGACTTCGTGCGAAGGTTGGTTTCCTCTTTTAGGCTTGGTTACCCTATGGTATCATAGCATGTCGGCCTGAGAACTTCATTTTCTCGGACCGGCAAGCCCTAAGTCTACGCGTCGCTTTGGCCTCTACGGTCCTGCTGTGTTTTTGCCGGTTCGCCCAAGATGAAATACCCGTGTTTGTTCTCAAGCTTCCGCCCTTTTTCTTAGTTCGTAGATCATGTACACCCGTTAGTTTTAGCCATTAGTTCTCTATTTTGCTCGGTGTTGAACTGTGGACGGTCCTTTTGAGCGAGCAACCTGTCAGTGAAACTCAACCTTGCGAGTTGGGGGGAAGGGGGGCCGACGAGTGCTTAAGCCTCGGTTAAACTCGTCTGGGTGGTCATCGGTCCCTCAGTGGGTTCGACGGTTCGTCGACCATGGTACCGACCTGGTGTCCGGGAGGTCGCTGGTGAAGGTCTCTGACCGGCGGACATTCCCCAGTGAAGTCAGACTGGTTCGAGCATCATTTTACGGAGGCCACCAGTTCGTTGCTCTGCGAAGATTCGTGAAGCCGATGGTGAACCGACTGGGCTGACGAGACCGGCGAAATAGAGGCCGAGCCAGAGGCCGCAGCGTTGAGCAGATCTTGGCGTCGCTATTTCGTTGTCGGAAAAGCCGACTCAGCCTGGCGAGCGGAGCTTGGCGTTATGTTGGGTCTTGTGAGGGGGATCTGTGTCATAACCAGCGGGCACGGACGCGGGGCCGGTCGGCGCTCTGACGGTGGCACCGAGCGCGTCTCACGGAAGGTGAAGGTTCGGTCATGGTTGCAGGCGTCAGCTTTTCCTTTTGCATGCATGGAGAAGACGATGAACAGTAGATATGGCTGTTCTACGTCGTATTGGGCTAGGCGTGTTGGAGGCTGAGTTTGGTGCTGGGCCTCTTCTATTTCTAACAAGAATCGGGCCTGCGTCAGAGTGGAAGAGGAGCTGCCGGGCTGCTTTCTTTTTTTGGGCGTGAGGTAGCTGGGCTAGGAGATTTGAAGCCCAACTCAGATGGAAAGAAGACTGGGCTCGGGCGAATTGGTCCAGAAAGTTTAGAGAGCAGAAGTTGGGCTCTGCGGGGTGGGCCAGAAAAATGGAAAGGAAAATGGACCTTGGTCCCTTGTGCGAAATGGACCCGATTCGGGTCCTCTTTCCTGGACCGAGTTTAGCCCGTTGGCTTGATTCCGGTTCGGGTTCGGGGATCTGACCCGGACCCAGCCCTTCTTTAAATAATAATTATTAATTATTATCAAATTATTATTAATTAATAAAAAAATAAAAAAATAAAAAAAAAAACCAATAAAAAAATGAAAAATCATGAAAAATTCAAAAAAATTCGAAAAATTCAGAAAAATTCTAAAAAATTCCAGAAAATAGGAAATGGCCACATTCAACTGGCCACGACCTATTCCTGGTCATTTAACCCCCGATCTTTCCAGAAATGATGGTTTTGCCCTTTCGGCAAACCGTCTTCCAAAAAATTCTAAAAAATTTAGGAAAATCCCAAAAAATAGGAAATGGCCACGAACAACTGGCCAAGACTCATTCCGGGTGTTCTGAACCCCGACCCTTCTTAAAATGACGATTTCGCCCTTTGGGCGAATCGTCTTCCAAAAATTGAAGAAAAATCAAGAAATTCCAAAAAATTCTCAAAAATGGGAAATGGCCACAATCAACTGGCCATGGAATTTTTTGGGTAATTCGGTATCCAAACCTTCCAAAAAATGACAATTTTGCCCTTCGGGCTAATTGTCCCTGAATCGTCCCATTTTACCCCTAGCCCTAAATCACATCTTCCATAAGCCCTTATGGCTATACTAGGAGGCCAATGATTGAAATTGATGTGCATTGACATGATTTATTTATGCACTTGAGTTGCGCTTTCATTATATTGACTGTGATTTGATAGGACTAGTCTTCCAATCTGCATGAAACCCTGAATCAAAACTACCTCACCCAAAATTGCGCCTGCATGAACTCTTAGCCAGGAAAATCACTCGCGTTAGGTACCGAAAGGGCGTTGGTAATGACACCAGAGTAACCAAGTCCCCGAACCCAAAATCTCTGGTGATGCAGAACTGATCGATCTCTCCCAATCGATCAGTAAGGTTTCCGGTCTACCCTCCAAGAAAGACCGGTGGCGACTCCAAATACATGCACAATTTGCACATGCCACCACGACCACACTGAAGGTCGAAAGCGATCGACTCTTATCGCCGAATCCTTTGGAAAATATTCTCGCCGCGATTTAGTATGGGCCTGGGAGGGCCCGCGCCGATCTAAAGCCCGCGATCCGCACTCCGGTGCTGGGGAAAAAGCCCGCGATCGGTAATCCATTAGCCGCGTCCGCTTTCGGACGGGTCGCGACACACTTCTTAGACCACACTCGCCTCCGTTGACTATCACCGCCACCTGTCGACCGCCGCCGCCGCCAATCACCAATCTCCGCTACTTGTCGACCACTACCGCCGAAGATTTTGTTAATAATATTTCAAAATTGAAAATGTTCAATCGTTACCAAACGAATTCCTGATCAAAAGTTAATCTGGAGTAGAAGTAAAGAAATCAACTTATACTTTTAAGTAGAAGTAAAGAAATCAACTCATGGTTAGAATTTGATTAAATGTTACCATGCGCGCCCTTAGTAATTGTTAACATAGTAAAGTACATAAATTTGCGATTGGACAAATGAGTGGATGGCGGCTATGTCTCCCAAGAGTGACGGAGATGCATCAACCACTCAATTGATAAACTGGAGACTGGGTCGCTTCTTTGACTGGTTTATACTTTCTAGGATTATAGCAATAACTGGGGAAAAAATCGCAAACTTAATTCCATGTCTTGCCATGGATCACAAACTTAATCACGAAAAAAGTTCTAATAGAGCTTCTATTCACTCCTCAATTTTTTTTTTTCAATTCTAATGTCTTACCCAACTTAAAACTCATAGAAGTCCAAACTTGTAAAAAATTTTACACACTAACTTTAAATGTTTCTGCTATGACTTCTAATTTAATTTTTAGGCTGTTTGTTTTAGTAATAGCAGCACCACCTAATCTACACACAACTTAAAGAGCGTCAATAAATTCAGCTTAAGCCATAGGAGTCGCTCTAAACTCGAAAATCCAAATAATCATCTCGCGACTGGCCAAAAAAAGAAAGAAATTTATTTTCAGATTTAGAGTATATTGACTTCATTTTATCAAATTTTTCGCCTCACAATTTTATTTTATTTTTTTGCACAACCCTATTTTTTCACCATGCTAGCCGACTTCAATTCCATACAAGTTTTGTTTTTGTCAGACAGTACAAAATAATTTAACTTAGTATGTATTGTGTCTTAAGTTCAACAAAGGCTGGAAAGACACTCAACGCAGTGTACTTATTTTCACTTGTCGGGTAAAAATACACGTATGGATTATTAATTTGGCTTTCTTTCTTTCTTTTTTTTTCATAGGTGTACATGCCTTCGTGATTATGTTACAAATTAAATTGAATTTTACATTTAAGTATTATGTCTCCTTCTTGTGGGTCTCATTTTCTATTTTGAAAATAGAAATGTTGTCCAATAACTAGCAATTTTATATCAAGATTCTTTTCCAAATTTGCTCCATGTCTATCTACACGTTTGCCGTGTTGTTCGAAAAGGTAAATTTATGGTCACAAACAAAGGCACCCTTTATTCACATGGATTAACGATGCCATTGCCTTAGCATCTTTGTTTCGAATACATAGAAATAACTCTCAACATGCTTAGGGTGCGCATGATGACAGACTACTCAACCAAAAGTTGATTTCTCTACTTCTGCTCAAAAGCAGAAGTTGATTATTCTACTTATGCTTTAGATCGACTTCTGATCAGAGAAATTCGTTTGGTAACGGTTGAAAATTTTTACTTTTAAAATATTATTAACAAAATCTTTGACGTCGGCGGTGGTGGTCGGCGGAGGCCGGTGTGATCGTAGAAGTGATTCTGGAGCCGAGAAATGATTTTTTTTTTTACTTTTCAAAGTTGGTCAAAAACCCAATCAGAAGTTGAAAATCCTGCCATAAGTTAAAAATCATACAATAAGTCAATTTCTTTTACCAAACGGATTTCTACTTCGATAGGATTTTTATCAGACGGATTTCTCTACCTCCGTTAATGTCGTGAATAGTAACTTTCATTATATTTGGAATATGTCTTTATCTTCATAAGCCCTTAATTCCCAGAGATCCACCCGAGGAATTGGTCCCAAGCCAGTTTTCATGGGCACGACCGCGTGGAATTGGCCCAAACTACACAAAACGTAGAGTAGAGATGATAGAGAAGTCGTTTTAAGGTTTTGTGTTGTGTTCAGAGGGGCAGACTTTGGTGGTCGGGTCTCTCGTCTGACTTTGGTTGGTTGGTCTCTTCGTTGATTTCCGTTAAAACTGCGTGCGTTTGGGCGGGTTCCTTCCTCCTCCCTTGACCCTTCCCTTTACTCAATCACTTTATCTCTCTCTCTCTCTCTCTCTCTCTCTCTCTGAGGCTTCAAAGAACGTAACTGATAAAATCTGAAGAAAACCAAGATTCAAAACTTCCCCAGTTTAGAGGGAGGCGTCCTTGTCCTACCAAAATTCGTTCTGCTATTGCTCCTCCTTTCCTTTTCCGGATTACCCACTTGGAAACAAAAGATCACAGACAGTTTTTTGTTTATTTATTTGAAAGTTTCAATTTTATTGGGGAGAAAAGAACGACCTAAAGGGCAGATAACAAGACAAGGGCTCAACAAGTTTGGGTGCTTCCCCTAGGATCCACGCCTTCCTTGAAGTTACTCCCTTTGCTCTATATGGTATTGATTGATTGATGAATTTTTTTGTACCCATCGTTGTATTGTTCAATTTGTGCCTGTTGTTCTTGTCTCCATTTTCTGCCAATTTCAGGTTCTGTTTAGGTTTTTCTTTTTGTCAACATCTGAATTCAATTCGTTTGGGGTTTGCCAGTTCAATTGGGTACTAATCAAACGTCTTTGCGTTCAGCATCTCTTCATATTATCAAGAATAATCACCCCTTTTGTTGTCTGTGAATTTGATTGTCTGTTTGCTATTTTTTATTTTGTAATTTAGAATGTTCTGACTCCTGTATTCTGTTTTGATTCTAGGGTTTCGTGTCCTCTGAGGTCTGATTTTTGTCAATCGGAGAAGGAACAGTTTTGAGACAAATTGTTCGCGCTGTTTCTTTTGGTAAAGGTCCTTAGTTATACCTGGCTTGAGAAAGAAGATTCTCTCATGCTAGAACGATTGTTGAAGATTTAGGGTTGTTGTGAGCCAATGGCACAGTTCGAGTCTGCAAGAGAATCACATCCTAAAGAGGTCAGATTTCACAATATTGTCAGTGGGTTTATTCGTGGTTCATGTACTGTACATCAAGATTTCATTTTTGCTGGTCCTCTCTGATAAATTAGACATTTTAGCATTTCTTTACAATTGATCTTTTCCATTTAACTACTATCACATGTTTTGCGGTCCTTAATAGATCCTTGTAACCCTAACTTTTGAAGCCCTCAAAATTGATATATGTTACCACGGGATTCAACACTCTGTCAACTCTGTCGTTATAGTGTCTTTGTTAGTTGATTCTTTGGATTTGTTTCTTGATTGTCATTGTTGCTACTCTACGTTTGCAATCAACTTCTAAGTATCTCTTCTTCGAGATTCTCTAAATCTTTCCCTGGATCATTTCAATAAATTTCGACCTGCCAATGCATCTTGTTTAGCATATTCAATATGACCTTTTAGTCTAAACATATTTTACTGTGATAGTCTTAAAGATCACAATTTCAATTTGAGACCTTACAGTGATGATTAGTAATATTCAAATAGGTCATCTTGTCTTGAATATTGGAGCAAATCCATTTATGATGAGGCTATGAATGATTTTTTCTTCAAAATTCTGGATTTTTGAGATAAAAATGGGTTGCATGACCATTCTGCATTGCAATTATTGCAGATGTCAGCAAGGTGGGATCCTGCTGAAGCATGCCGACCTGTCATTGATGATGCTCCTGTGTTTTACCCAACTGCAGAGGTAACCCTTTATTTATCTTGCTCATTTGAGTATCATATCTATGTGGTTGGCATTGGTGATCACAGTGCCATGTTCTTAGCGTTGTTAAAAGTGTAAAAACTTTGTTTACAAATGATCATCAGGAATTTGAAGATACACTTGCATACATATCAAAGATACGTCATCAAGCAGAATCATATGGCATATGCCGAATAGTCCCACCAGCGACCTGGACTCCGCCCTGCCGTCTTAAAGAGAAAGATATATGGGAACATTCAAAATTCTCCACTAGAATGCAGCAAATTGATTTGCTTCAAAATAGGGAGCCCATGAGAAAGAAAAGAGGCCGGAAGAGGAAGAGGAAGAGGTATTCCAGAAGAGGGACTGGCAAACCGAATGCCAACTCTGAGTTAGAACCAAATTCTACTTCAGACTGTGATGAGAAGTTGGGCTTCCAGACTGGACCTGATTTCACACTTGCAGATTTCGAAAAACATGCTGCTGACTTCAAAGAATGTTATTTTGGATTTAAGGATGCTGAGAGTGATCAAAGAACCAAATTCTGCTATTTTTTCTCGATCACTCGGCATACTGACACTGGAATTTTGATAATAGACATAGCTTACTGTGGTAAGGCTTGGACCAGCATTTTTGCAATATTTCTTTACCTGGTTTGGACATCAAATTCTCTTTCCACCCTTCCAACTTCATATTTACCTTCGCCAAATTCCATGCGAACATTTGCTTCTTGGGTGCTCCCCAATCAGAGGGAATCCCTAAATATTTACCTATCTTTTCAATCTCTGAGACTATCAATTCTGTCTTCATATTCCTTCTTAAGCTATTTGGGCAGTCTTTGCTAAAGTATATACCAGATTTGTTCAAGTTAATCGCATGCCCCGAAGCAAAGCAATACTGGTGAAGGATTGTGGCCAAGTTCTGGTTGATTTATCAGAACTCGTGTCTTTTGCTCTACTTTCGATAACCTGAATTGCACAGTTTCCATCTATAGCAGTGAGAATAAATCCAAGGAAAGTGAAATGACAACCAAAAAAATTTGATGAATGAGAAACACCATTCTAAATATGGTGTGGGATTGGCTGCCCTGAGCATTCATGTTGGTTTCACCAAAGTGCCAATTGAGCTCAGTTTCTAAAATTGGGAAATGAAGAGAAGGACCTGGTTTTTTTGTGCTTTTCAACAAACCTTCCCCTGACTATGAGCTTAAGCACTCGATCCTCATCGTTAAAAATTTCCTCTTTAGGGCCTGCGACAGAAGTGTCTCTCTACAAAACAAGAACGCCAAAAGAACAGTTATTCAATTTGTTCAAAAAACTTATCTAGATTAATCCCAAACTTAAAATGGTCCACACCTCTAAGCTTTCATGTAGCTGCAATTTCTGGTGCTCCTCAACAAGAAGGCCATTTATTTGCTCAATTGTATATCTCTATGTTGGATACAAGGATTAGAACCTCATGATATCTGTAATAAGTTGCCCAACTGAAACCGCATTTAAAAACACGTGGAGAGACTTATAACAAGCCTATGAGCAGGACATGAGTAGTCGAGAGACTTATAACAAGCCTATGAGCAGCACATGAGTAGTGATAAAATTGGCTGCTCATGTCCTGCTTATATGCTTGTTACAAGTGTCTTGACATGTTTTTAAATGTGCTTTTGATTGGGCCCTTTGTTACAGATGAAAGACTCTGAGTTTCTAATCTGCATACCCTACATCGAGGTATACAACGAATAGGTAAAGCGTAAATGGTCTTCTTCCTGTGGAGAAACAGAAATTGCAGCTACATCAAATCTTAGAGGTGTGGACCATTTTAAGCTTTGGATTAGTCTAGATAAGTTCTTTGAACAAATTGAATTACTTCTTTTTTCCGGTGGGGACCATTTGTTCTTTGGACAAATTGAATAACCTATGTTGTCAACCGGGCTGCATTTAACCAGCCGTGAGTAGTTTGATCGCTTGACAACATACTTACCACGAACTGCCCTTTGGCAAGGTGGTCTGAAGCGCTTTGACAAACATTCTTAAACCCTCATTATCTTGTTGCAACAGTAGTGAGATACAAGACTAGTTCCTCAAAGCTTATTCATAACCAGAAAAAATTCAGGTATGAACTAGTAAATTTGGAGAAGGGCATTAATCCACACAGGTAGTTACACAAGCAGGGTGGCTGTACTTTGCAAACTGCATCAACAACACTCGATTGGATTCTCAATAGTGCCGGAAGCAATGCTCCTGAAAACCTTGAATGTCACATTACGATAAGCTTGCGCGTTTTACAGCCACCATCCTTTTTTTGCAGCAAAGTGGATTATCCTATTTAAATGATATATTGGCAAAGCAATACATTGAATAGAATGATTTCATGTTGGTACATTCGCAGAGTGGCATTGTCTGGCATTATGGGATTGCCCTATGCGAAATCTTACGCGACAATATTTTAAGATAGGTCATCTGAATTGTTGCATCAGAATTGAACTGTGATAGAGAGAACAGAACAAAGTAGCGGATTGATAGAATAAGGTAAAGAAATATTGAGCCGGAAGGGCATTTATAGTGAACTTAAAGATTCTTTGTTGGTCACATATAGCTATACCTGGCTAGAATTCTTATTGTAGTCAGAGCAGATGAGAAGAGTACTAAGGTTGTCAATCTTCATCTATTGCTTCCTGATGCATTCTTCATGTATGTCATGCGACTTACTCTCCTCTTCTACCCCCATTTCGAGTTTCTCACGTTCAACTTCATACTTCAAATAACAGGTATGCTAACAAGTGAATGCTAAAATTAACATATCAACCTTTTTGGGTCAACAGCCAAAACTCCGAAAGAGGAAAACCCTACCTTAAGCATTTCATTCCGCAATTTAAGAATTTCTTTCTCCAGTACTTCAGCACGAGATCCCTAGAGAACTCTTCATGTCAAATTGTGCAAAGCCTGATTAATTTAAGTTCTAGCAGTAACGCCCCTTTAACTGAAGTTGTGTCCCCCCCTCCCTTTCTCTCTCTCTCTCTCTCTCTCTCAAGAGATTCCTAAAAGACTGATCGAGTCAGTTGTAAACTCTAAAGATGTGCATGCGGATGTTCTGTCAATTCTGCAGGCGAAACATAGAACTTGAAACCTCCCCCACCACCCCAAACACAAGACCCGCCAAGAAAAATAGTTACGAGCCTAGGTTATTGAGCTCAGCATCATATGCATCTGTCCTTTATTCTTGGGGATGATTAATTCCGACAGTCATTCTGTTCTCCTTTTTCGTTGTATTCCCAGAGTTTTGTTGGTGATGGGAAATCTTGGGTTGTATTCCCAGAGTTTCCAACACAGGTGTCATCGGCAGCATTCTTTCATCTACTCTGGAAACCCGTTTCTCAATGTTTATAAAGGACCATAGATTATGCTCCGCGGACGATTCATCATTGCAAGAACATTGCAGAAAGCTCTGTGAAAAATTAATTGATGCAGTTCTAGTGGTGGCATCGAAGCCACCATCAACTGAAAGTGAACATGGGAGTAGCTTTTCCTGCAACTCGGCGTACAAGGTAGATGTCAAGTCAACACTATTGAGTTATCACTTGTTACTGGTTGTTTTGTTTAGCATCTTGATGCCAGGATATTATTTTCTTTGACATGATGGCACGTCTCTTTGTGCTGCTGGATAATGGTTTGCTGGAAATATAAGCCAATCTGAAAATCGTAGCTGAGTTATTTACGGATTTGGCAAAACCTATGTGCCTTGTCTCTTCTCTTTGCAGTGTTATCTGATCAATTTTTCAAAAAAGAAGACACCAAAGTAATAAAGTAGCAACTTCACCAAAAAAAAAAAAAAAGGGTAATAAAGTAGCAATGGAGATTTTTAATGTAAATTGCAAGTGGAACTTGAAATGTTAGGTGATAATCCTGATCATTCTCATTAAGAAAAAAAAAACATATATGACAATTAACGTGATGTGTATTAGATGAAGGCATATTAATTGGATATTCTAACATCGTGAAATTTGTTAGGTGATAATCCTGATCACCAGAGTTGATCTTTTCACGTGTTGTAAATATTAATTGTTGTTACCCCACATCGATTGGGGCATTGCCCGAGTGAGTAGGCAGTGCTTGCCAAGCAAAGCTCCTGTATGCTCTCTATAAGCTTAAGTTTTTTGGTTGGATATTCTAGCATGGTATTAGAATAAGTATTGTTCCTTTCAGCATATGTGGGCTCACCCCCCAGTAGTCAATAAAGCTCCATTTTTTAGTAGGATATTCTAACATCATGAAATTTGTTTTTCAACAAAGAGAATGCTAAGAGCGCTATTCTTGCATGTCATCGAACTTTCAAAGGCAGTGTCTATCAGAACTCTAACTGAGCAATTAATCTTGGTTGATTCTCGTTAGCATTATAGTTTTCGTTATGTGATAAGGACGGTGACCTGGGAAGAGAAATGGCCGTCTGCAAGGAAAAATTGACTGCTGAGTCTACTAGTAAAGTTTCATTGGCTACTGATCAGAGAGAAAATGCTCTGAAGGACTTGACGCGGAGAAGAAACAATCTTGAAGGAGAGAATAAGAAAGTTCAGGGTGGCATTGGTTGGACCGCAGAATTTGTTAGCTTCTTTACGGCGAGAATAAAGATTGAAGGTATAGAGAAGATGAGATGGTGGTACCATTTCAGCGCCTGAATCTCTTACGGAATGTGCGGTCTTTGGCTGTCCACTGTTCTGCAGTTCCCGGATCATATCCGGAAGAAACAGATGCAGAAATAGAAACAACTTTCGAAACGAAGGGATTCATGAGGCGGGTCATAGACTCATCTTTCAGCTTTTGAGGACGCATGCACACATGTGCTTCAAGCATAGCAAAGTCTGCTTCTTGCGTCTCAAAACAACGTTTCTGTTTTTGGTGGTCACGTCTTGAGAAATTCGTTGACGAACAGTTTTGGCTCACTTGTTGTACCGCGTGACCCCATGATAGGGTGAAAATTACCAATTATTGAAATTGTGCCAATCAATTTTAAAACTTTTGTTTAGTGTTAAACCTTTTGCATTTATGTAAATTCAGTCATTCTGGTCAATTTCGGTTGCAAATAGCTGACGTGGCGCGGCCGCCGTTGACATGACCAATTTTTAATAGTATTTTTTTGCTAATTTTAATTAATTAATTATTTTTTATTTTATCTTTTTCTTCTCCCTCCTCCAGTCGGCCGTAGGGGTGAGCATGGTTCCCGAGTAGAACAGGGAACCGGAGAACCGAACCGCCGGTTCCCGATTCCGATGTGCCCGGTTCCGGTTCCCGGTTCCTTATTTTGAGGAACCGGTACCACCGGTACCACCGGTTCCCGGTTCCACTATGGAACCTACCCGGAACCGGAACCGTACGTTATTAAATAAAAATCCTAATTTCCTATCAGTATCAGTGTTTTCCCTTTCAGATTCCTTTCCTCACCTCGACGCCGCAGCACTCCCAATCCCCCCATGGTTCCGATTTTGGATTTTTTATTTGCTGGTTGATGTGAATTACATAGCAGTTTTCGTATTTTTTTTTTTTGTATTTTGAAGTTTGGATGATTAAGTGTAGGTTCTCGAGTACCCTGGAATCGAAACCGGAACCAGTGACAGGGTAGGTTCCAAGTTCCACAGTGTGGCGGGTAGATTTCAAGTTCCAAAAAATGAGGAACCTGTACCAGCGGGTAGGTTCCAAGTTCTAGGTGGAACCTACCCGGAATCTGAAACCGGTCATCCCTAGTCAGCCGCAGAGCCTGGCGATCAACCAAACGCGAGGTCAGCTTCGTAGAGAGAGAGAGAGAGAGAGAGAGAGAGAGAGAGAGAGAGAAGAGAGAGAGAGAGAGAGAGGAAAAAGTAAAAAAAGGAAAGGAGAAATATTTTTACTTTCTTATCTTGTTATTTTGTTTATCTAGAAACATAGACGATCTAAAATTCAAATTGCCCTAAAAATCTTAAAATGCAATTGCCTAAGACATATGGACCCCGAGTCCGATGACACTCAACTATAAGATTAAGTACACTACAAGTGCCAAAACTTGTGTACGATGCTCACTTTAATGCCAAAACTTTTAAAACGATCATTTTTTTTTCAGTTGAAAATATAAAAAACGATCACTTAAGTATCAATTTTTTTTAAAAAAACGATAACTTTAGTGCAAAACTTTCAAAACTATCACTTAAGTATCAACTTATTTTAAAAACGATCACTTTAGTGCCAACTCCGATGAGCCACGTCATCTCAAATAATAATAAAAAATAGCATGTGTCGGATTTTCGGTGAGCTACGTCAGCTTAAATAGGAGTTGGCACTTAAGTGATCATTTTAAAAAGAAGTTGACACTTAAGTGATCGGTTTGAAAGTTTTAGCACTAAAGTGAGCGCCATACACAACTTATGGTATTTGAGCCTGCGGTGTACCTAAGCCCTCAACTATATGTAATCCTAAGGCTGCGTTTGGTGGTCCGAATTTGGATCCGGATAGGATAGGATAAGGTCGGATTAAAAATCCTTCGGATTATCTATTGGATTTGTAAAATCCCATCGTATGTTTGGTAGATGTCCGGATAGGTAGAGCTGTCGGCAAAACCAAAAGTCATCCCGCGAAGCTGAAACCTTTCGAGGACGCGTGACGTCGCTTGATTGGCTTCTCCACACTGACCAAAAACCAACTTCCTTCGTCCGCGAATCAGCAATTTTGCTTGCATCAAAAACCCTAAATCAAGGTCAAAATCGAGCAGAAGAAGAGCTGACGCAGTCGCAGTCTTCTTCCTCCACAGTATGTTTGGTGGAGAAGCTACGAGGAGCAAAGGAGGACAGAGGAGGGCAGGCGGCTGGTCGGTTCTTCTTCAGTACCCAAAAAATGGAAGAAGAGGGTGGACAGAGGTGGGGGAGAGGAGGCTTCTTCTTCTTCAGTGACTGAAAAACAGAGGAGGGCAGAGAAAAAAACGCGTGGAAGGAAATATCCTCTTCGCGATCAACGTCCCTCTTCAAAGGTGACGGATGCCATTCCACCAGCTGATTACCGAGAAAACCAGATTGGTCTCGCGCCTAACCAAAAAAAAAAAAGATTCAATTCCTCCTACCTGGGTCAGAGTTCATCAAAACTTCAAAAATCAGTCCCTCAACCCAGAAACCCTTCGACCAAAGAAAAAAAAAACGGAAACCCCAGCTCTCCCCAAACCACATACAACCCCTCAACGAACCTCTGATTCCGGCGGCAGGACGTCCCAGGTGAGCCAAGGTCGTTTCCTCACACGCTCCCTCTCCTTGGATTATAAACAATCGTGCTCGTGAGCTGAGATGTGTGATCGAGGATCCCCGCTTGGTGTTCGTGTATCTGCAACACAAATCAATCGGGGAACACACTTTGGAGCAGATGATTAGGGTTTGGTTAGTCCGCTTTACAAGGACGAAGCTGCCGACGTGGGACACAGACAGAGGTGGGAGAGAGAGTTTGTTATTTTTTTATCCTATCCGGGTATATCCTACCCCCTCCCCCCGGATTTCTTATCCGGTGTTTTATCCGGATATATCCAGGTTTATCCGATCCGGATGGCATCGCCAAACATCGGATAGGATAATAGTTATCCTATCCGGACCAAAATCCGGACCACCAAACACAGCCTAAGAATCTAACTACCCAATTGATCCAGAATACACGAGCTACTTCCTCCTCCATCAGCCTACTACCATTCCATCGTTGTTTTCCATTAATTTCACGAACAAAACACATAAATCTTCACCTCTATCTACTCCTAGTGAACGCGCCAGCAGCTATCAACATTTATTTTTAATTCAGTACATCGCACCTTTGGCTAACTTTGCGGAATCGAGATTATTACGTAAAGCATTGACAAACCGTGTCAAGGCCGAGGTTATCAGTAATGACTCAAAAGTTCATAACAATTAGATTTATGCAAACTAGTACAGTGAATCATTCAAGCAGACAAAATGAACTTAGTCAAATTCGATTCAGGCATTTCGTCAAACATGGGGTGATTAATTCAGACAAGAGATCTAACTGAAACATTGAAGCACCTATTCCAATCCAAGCTATCACAACAGCATCAAAACGAGTTCAGATCATCAGTAAATCATTAATTAGATACGATTTCAAATAAATCTTAACTAGACTTCTCCACATTTTTTTTTATTTCCTCCAAGAATAGCCGAGAGCAGAGCATATGAAAGTAAAGCGCGATTGCTGGTCACGAATTGTGATTGGACTAGAAATGGGAAGTCATGGACGTATCGCAAGTGACGACGCCAGCGAAAGAGCTGCGAACGGACCCTGAGTGCTTCCATCACAAGTTGTTATTGGTGGGGCGCAACTTCGGAGCAGTGAACTGTCGATGTTATAGTAGTTGCTCGGGACTGGCCTTGGAAAATCAATCAGCAATTTCGGTGAATGGTTCCAACTTCCATCTTGTGTTCTATGGATGGTTCTCGGCTCTGTGGATCTGCAACTCCGGTGGCAAGCGAGGGTAAATGCTCGTGGTCGGAGATTGTGGGTTACGGTGTCGATCAGTGGTAGAGAGGCTTCAGGAATTTTTTGATAGAGAGACGATTTCTTACTCCGTTCTATGTGAATCGCCACACAGAGCAAAGTAAGAAATCTGTCACTGACCCTGATTTCAAAACTTGATGAACTCCCGTGCATGCTTACATGCGACTTGATCTGCCTTCAAAACCTTATAGGCTTCTAAAATAGGCACTCGTCCACGTCCGTTGAGAGCGCGACTCCTGAAAAAAAAAATCACAAGCAATATCGAGAAAAATTCGAGAAAGGAGTAACCAGAAACATATTCGATTCCTAGAAAAGATGCACTAAGATAGGGTACATCGTATAAGTTGCGGTTTAAGTACAAAAAAGAATTGAAGCAACGTTGTATTGGATAGCCGTGTTGACTTCACGGGATGTGCTTAAAGAGTAAGAAACACATTGGTGCATGCGGATTATGTATAACACGGGTTCAATTTCTCGTGCTACCAAACACAGACAATTCACCATCAGCAACCAACATGCTTTGGACTCGAATTCTAGTTGATCTGTGATGTTAATGCCCAGCATTAAGTACCCAAGATTTTCCATGAACAATAAGACAAGCAATATAATATTAGCAGAAAAAGGCAGGCCTAGAAAACAAAATACGACATCGCCGTATTCAGAGAAATAGGAGGCAATGCAACTCCTATAAAAATAGTTTAGCACCAGTCACATACATTCTATAACAAATAAAGAAGATTCAAAGATAGATATCTGACCAAACAAGGCAATGAGGCCCCGAAAAAGGGACAAATTCCTATTTCCTCGTGACACCTATCACTATCGTGATGGTAAAGAGCTAAAGAAACCAAAAAATAAAGAAAAAGAAGACGAAGACGAACATTCATCCATAGATAGCGAATTAGCTTTTCGACTTATCTACATACAGAGGTAGATCTTCGTGTCTAGGAGTGTCAAATGTACCTGCGCCGGACAGGCCGGCCCAGCCCAGCCCGAAATTTTTCTTGCATTTTCGGGCCGGGTCTCTTACTCGAGCCGGCCCGGTGCCAAACTCTTTTTAATACCCATTTTTTCTTTTAAATTTATATTTTATTTGTATATTTTTTCATTTAATGGGTTTGTTAATTTATGTTGATTCAAAAAAATAAAAAAAAAGGAAAGAAAAAAATAATACCAGATCATATTATTAACGCATCAAATTTTTCCTACTTTACTAATGATATAAAGGTGGGAATAAGCAGACTGAGGGAGAAGTAGGCCATCGTTGCTGCATCCACCGAGAGAGAAAAAGGGAAGGTAAAAGGGGACATAGAAACAAAGAAAGGAGAAGGTTACTCACCTTATAGCGCTTGTAAGATTCGATGGTGCCTCTGAAATGTGTCTTACGCCTGCTATGGGGGATGTGAGGGATATTGATGGGGCAATCATTTGGCAATTTGGTAGTTGATACATCAATCAACCTTTCCAATGATGGGCAGCCATAGATGCCCAGGTAATTCAGAAACTCTAGCTCGTCAAGGCCCTCGACAACCTGTAGACCATCGCAGTGGTTGAAGCCCAACTTCCCAAGCTTCTTTAAGTTTGATAAACCCCGAACACTTTGCAAAGAAGGACTACCCTGCACCCAAATTTCTTTCCACGATTCTGATGTACCGACTACTTGAATTTGGAGTATCTTTGGGCAATCCAAAAGCTCGAAGAATCTCAACTTAGATAATACCGTGGACAGAAGAATTAGTCTCCCTTCCTCCATAATCAACTCATTAGCAGACTCTGGCTCACCCGCTTACCCTATCCTTCCCAAGGACCCGCACCCCTCGATAGTTAGTGACTCCAATGATTCGAACACCCCGGCAAATTGGATCTCAACAAGCTTTGGGCAACATGATATTTCGATGGTTTTGAGCTTCCTCAAGCTTGATGATAGCCCGAGTCTCTCCAGGGTATCACAATCACCGCCTCCCAGAATCAACTCTATTAAATTGTGAAGCTGAAGCCCGCTGAGTTGAATTTCTTGCACTTGAGACAAAGTGAGCTCTAAAGTTGACAAGTTTTCTAATCCGGATGAGAGTGACACAACTGAATTGAACTTATCCAGCTGTAACTTCAACAGAGACGATGGAAGTTGCGAGAGGGTTCGCAGGTCCAAACCAGACAAACAAAGTTCCTTTAATAGAGAAAGGGAAGCCAAATCAGTCGGAGCAGGGACATTGGCAAGTACCAACTTCAACTCTTCCAGTTTGGATAACTTCTCGATTACCCCTAAATCACCAGTGCAGATTTTACCTCCATGTTTCCAACGAGAGCCATCATCAAGGTCCAACAGAACCAAATTAGTCAGATTCGAAGGGTCTGGGATTACCCGCAATGATTTAGATGACACTCGTAGATTGTGTAAACTTGTGGGAAGCGTCGGCAGCTCTTGAATCTCATCGCAACCTAATAACTCAAGCGTTTCCAGGCAAGGAAGCACGCTAACTGTCTCTGGAACTTCACTGATGCAAGTTCTTACTAAGCGTAGGACTCTTAGATAAGGCAAATTTCCAATTGCCGAAGGAAGTCGACCTTTCAAATTGTGACTGTGAATTTGAAGCACTTCCAGATTCCGAAGCATTATAGCACTAGGTATCTCCCAAGAATTTGCTGAACGTACTCCAATATCCTCATTGTCAAAGCGCAATTCACACAATGATTTCAACTTCCATATGGGATCTGATAGTTTCTTCACTGGACACTCCTCGACTGAGAAGTGCTTCAAATTCACTAGGTTCCCGATTTCTTCAGGCAAATTTTCAAGAGAACGGAAAAACCCAATCTTCAGCTCAATCAAAGACGTCAACTCCCCAATAGAGCGATCAAGTTTCTTCAAGTTATAACATCGTTTGAAATTAAGCCTCTCTAAATTTGGGCATCCAGAGAAGTCCGGCGTTCTGTTTATGCCATGGCATCTTTCAAGAGAAAGAACTTTCAATTTTCCTGTTGTCTATCAAAATAAATCCAATATTCAATGGATGAACAGACAAATATTACTTTCAAAGAAAGTAAAATAGCAAGAAGCTAATTGCATACCTTGATTAAGCTCTGTAGTTTCGAATCATCTATGAAGGCATTGTATGTAAATTCAAGAACTACCGCATTATTTAAGCGCATATTGGTTGGCTTAAAACACAACCGACGAGGAGGAGCACTCCAAACAATCCAGCTTACATTGGTAAGGCTCTTTGCTAAGTTACCACGGAAGGTTCCCCCACTCAATCTGAGGTACCGTAGACGTCGAAACCTTGCTATCTCCTCACTTGTGATAGTCTTACTATCACTTTTGCGTAAGTTGAGAGTCAATGCTTGGACGTTCTTCTTGATCTGCAAATGAGAGCAATAAATGAGGGATATTCAGTATTTTGTCTTAAGAGTAAAATGGTATCAACAGGGAAAAGAAGAAAGAGAAAACAATATCCTAGTGCAGCAGGGAGGATTTTCTAGTAAAGAGTAACTGTTAGTTTTCTCTCGAGATACGTTACCTCATTTGTTCTCATTGCTTCGAAGACGTCATCATTGGTCCACATCCTACTCCGATCTCCAGGATTTCCTGAACTTTCACGACGAACAAGTTCTCTTCCAAGATATCTGAGTTGGTCATGCATCCAAAACGCATTTGCCACTATGAGTTGGTCGTGCGTCCAAAATTTATTTTCCACAATCTTTACCAATGACATACTAATAAGGACATCAACTCCAGTATCTGGGAAAAATTCACAATCTTTCCACATGTAAATTGCATGCATTGTATTCTCACCAATGAAAAAACATGCAATATCGAGAAATATTTGTTGCTGTTGGTAACTTAAGGCATCATAACTGATCTTCAACTTTTCAAAAACATCATCGTGAGGTGCTTTCCTTAACTTCTCCAATGTCTCTCTCCATATGTGTTGCCTTTTGTCAAAGAGGAATGAACCAATTACTTCAAGAGCCAATGGAAGTCTCCCAGTAGCAGCCACGATTTTCCCTGAAAGATCCTTATAATCGTCTGATGGAGAGTCTCTATTAAATGCATACCAGCTAAAAAGCTCGAGCGCATGATAACTACTCATCACCTCCATTTCATATTCTGAGATTTGGTAGTTTGGTCTATTGATTCGCAAAGCATCTTTATTTCTTGTTGTAATCAATATTCTAGATCCTGAATACAAAGTACTTCTTCCAAGTAATTTCTCCAATTGCTCACTGTTAGCAACTTCGTCGAGTACAATGAGCACTTTTTTGTTGCTAAGTGCTTCTCTAGTCCTCATCGTTCCATAATCAATTTCGTCAATGCCTCTTGTTCCCGAAGGGTGACCGATTTCGGATAATAACTTCTTTTGTAGCTCAATTAAGCCATTGGTTCTTAATGACTTCGCTCGAACATCTTCAAGGAAACAACAACACTTTCCAAAATGAGAAGAGAGTTGGTTAAAGATGACTTTGGCGAGAGTCGTTTTACCGATACCCCCCATGCCATGAATTCCAATGAGCCGCACATCATCGGAGCCGACTTCTAACAATTTGGTTACTGCTGCAATTCGATCATCAATTCCAATTAAATGCTCAGTCACATATCTATATTTTGTCTTCAGCTTTTTCAAGACCTCCTCGATTATGACGCAGGGTAGCGATAAACAGGAAAATAATTCCTCTGAATAAACTTTATTCGATTGATGATGTCTGAAGTCTGTCGATTACAAAGAGCGGACGTCCTTTATATATATATGACTCCTAAAGTAAATAGGATTACAAAAGATAACACAAAAACGAATCTAATCTTATCTAATCTAAAAGAGAATATTCAAATTGAATATTGCAACTATCTCTATTGCTAAGTTTCCTAAAATAGAAAACGAATATTGAAATATTGCAAATCAAATCTAAAGGTATCCTAAAACGAATATTAGAATCAAATCTAAACGATATAGAATTTGGTAGATCGGGAGTTCGGTAAGTTGCCTATTCGGGAACTTGGAGAATTCGGTAACTTTCCCGATTAGTGAAATTACGACGTCGTTGTCCTACATCAGTCTCCCCTTCTTCAAAAGAACTCGTCCTCGAGTTATAACATCGTGTCTGAATCCGCTTCCTCTTGTACTTCCAATGCCTCCACCTATTCCGCTTCCTCTTCCGACCTCTTTTCTCGCCACGATAAAGAAGCACGCACAAGTGATGACAGTACATGGATTCGTGGAAATCGGGACCAAATATCACTTCGTCAGAGCTGCAACTATGTGACTGCATTACCTTCATTGTACTTTTGTACTGCGAGCTACGGAACAAGTTGGTGGTAGCAGTGCCCATGGCAAGACCACCTTTTGTTTTGAATTGCTTGTTGCTATATATGAACTGTAAGGCCTTCCCACCTTCGATTGGGTAGTCCCTATTTCTAACGGCAAAAGAAGTCTGAAAAATCTGCATGCTAGTCTGGAACAACTTGTTATTAGAGGGGACGTATTCCGACTTTCCTTGTGTAGTATCAGAACTTAATGAAATAGTTGTCACGGGACTTCCTGTGAGTAAAGAGGAAGTCTTCCCATTAGCAATCCTCGGTATATGATGCTCCAAGTCCTTGTGAGTAACAATGGGAACACAAGCTCTGAAGCTCTCAAGTTCTGTTCTGCCTTCTCCTCCAGGGTCTTTAATTCGCTCACCTCCTTCGTGTTCACCCGGTTTCTCGACAGAAGCCTCGGTTTCGGGAGCGATCTTCGGATCTTTCTGCTTCGTTTCTTCTCTCACCTTCGGTTCCTCCTCTAATTTCTCGAAAAGTTGGTCCTTTTTCTCGATGGGAGCCGTCCCTTTAGGTTTTTGAGCAGATCGTGAAGCATGAGCAGCTTCATCCAAGGGACGAATGGTAATTTTCGTCCTTCCCCACACGAACGAATAAACGTTGTCACGCGCTCGGTGAGTAACATTAACATCATATTGCCATGGCCGTCCCAGCAAGACGTGGCATGCATCCATCTCAACAACATCACAGATTATCGTATCCTTGTACGTTTTTCCAATTGAAATAGGCAAACGACAAATCTGAGTTACCTTTGATTTTGATCCCTTATGAATCCATCCAATTGTATAGGGTGAGGGATGAGCTTCAGTTTTCAGTTGGAGATGATCGACAAGTGTCTGCGATACAATATTCTCGCAACTTCCGCTATCAATAATGACGTTGCAAACCTTTCCGCTTATAGTGCAACGGGTGCGAAAAAGGTTATTTCGCTGCGAATCTTCGTATCGTGGGGTTAATAGCAATCGTCTCATCACGCAGTTAACATGCTCGTCCTGGAATTCCTCATGTTGGTGGCCTCCACGAACAAATTCATGCTCATCTTGGAAATCTTCGTCTTCTTCTTCAGAATCCTCGACGTAGGCTTGTTGCCTTTGTCGGTGACGTCGGTGATTTGCCCCAGGATCCATAGCTACTTCGGGATCACGAGCGACAGAAATTCGCCCAGCTGGAAGAACGCCTGGTGTGTGGCTTGGGTTTGCAGACAACCGTTGGGTAGCGGCAAGCAAGTCTTGCATCGTCCGTTGGTGGTCATGCAGAGTCCATCGAGTTTCCTCAGCAAATTGCCGATTCTCCTCAACGAACTGGGTAAACACCTTCCATGAAATAGGCTCACCAGGATGGCCCTTAGCTACGGAAGTATATTGATTCACGTTATGAGACATCATCGCCAGGAGAAACCTCGCTCTGATACCAAATGACGCAGGGTAGCGATAAACAGGAAAATAATTCCTCTGAATAAACTGTATTCGATTGATGATGTCTGAAGTCTGTCGATTACAAAGAGCGGACGTCCTTTATATATATAGGACTCCTAAAGTAAATAGGATTACAAAAGATAACACAAAAACGAATCTAATCTTATCTAATCTAAAAGAGAATATTCAAATTGAATATTGCAACTATCTCTATTGCTAAGTTTCCTAAAATAGAAAACGAATATTGAAATATTGCAAATCAAATCTAAAGGTATCCTAAAACGAATATTAGAATCAAATCTAAACGATATAGAATTTGGTAGATCGGGAGTTCGGTAAGTTGCCTATTCGGGAACTTGGAGAATTCGGTAACTTTCCCGATTAGTGAAATTACTACGTCGTTGTCCTACATCAGATTATCACTTTAATCACCTCACCGTAGCTGCCACAATGGATAACCATTTTAGCAAGGGTAAAAAAACTGATGTTATTCACGCATCAGATAAGCTAAAAAATATTCGGACAACTAATGGAACCTTTTAATTTGGAAGTGATCTTCCAAGAGTCCATATTGGACATTAACGTCACACCAGGGCATACTTTTAATGCATTGGGCAATGCATACGCCATGTCATGACCCGAATTATGACTTGATTCGAACATGAGATCAGCAATCTCGGAATTATTTTAATAACGATTGCGAAAAATATTTGTATAAGTATTTATGTAGTCGAAATTGATATTTTACGATTTTTGCTCGAGCGAGAAGTTGGACATGGTGTATTCAACAGGAGAAATGTTTAACGTATTGAAAGGTCTAATAATTAGATAGGATGTACATACGATGAACCTTGCTAAGCAGTTTCCCATTTTCTTTTGCTAATGTAGCTTAGGTTTGTTCATTGGCTAAGACTACAGCAGAAGTCCCACCTCAATCATACTGGAATTATTTACGTATATGAAAGCTGACTAGCTTACCCTTTGTACTTCTTCACTTCCCAGCCTTTTATAGCATCAACCTCCATGAGAGCCTTTCTCCATGCATCTACCTGCCCATTGCTCAACTTCTTCTCACGTTCCAAATTGAATATGGCATCGCGATACAATGGGGTTTTCAGCTTCACATCGTCGGGTTCCACGTCGAAGAAAATAGGCAGGATCTCTTTTCTACCTCCCGATTTTGAAGTGTTTGCCACGATTTGCGCAAGCTCGCGGAGACACCATTGGCTCGAAGCGTAGGTCCGAGAGAAGACAAGTATGTAGATCCTAGAGTTGTTGATCGCTCGTTGGAGCGATCCATCGATCCTTTCACCGACACGGAGCTCTTTATCGTCTCGGAAGACGCATACTCCAGCGTCGGTCAAGCTATGGAAGAGGAAATCGGTGAATCCGACTCGAGTGTCGAGTCCTCTGAAGCTTAGGAATACTTGGTACTCGCTTCCCAACGACGTACTTGCATCAGAGCTCGCCATAGCATAAATTTGTCCTGCTTAACGGATGTCTAAATTTGTCCTGCTTAACGGATCTCTCTCTCTCTCTCTCTCTCTCTCTCTCTCTCTCTCTCTCTATCGCTATGTCTAGGGTGTGCCCGAAGATGGGATGTGGTCTCTTCGTTAGGCCTTTGCCACTATTGAGACTGACTCGATTTTTTCAACGGAGAATGTGGCCGCGTCAACATCAATGCGTACTTTCAAATAAATCGCGTAAAGAATATTGATGTTCTTTAATTCTCCAATGCGTAAAGAGGCTTAATTCCAAAAAAACCTCAAACTTTGATGTTTGTCCAAAAAATATCCATAACTTTTTTTTGTCTCCTAAAAAACCTTCAACTTTTGATTTTGTCCCAAACTTTTGAAGCCCTAGGAAGCTCATTCAATAGTTGTAGCAAGTTCCTGGAAATTGCATTTTCTTTTGGGAGAATAGGAGATATAGATAGATCTTAACGAAATATTATTGAAGAAGAAGAAGACGAAGAAGAAGAAGAAGAAGAAGAAGAAGAAGAAGAATAATAATGAGAGGGCAATGTACATAGAGGAAGCAAAATGAGAAGAATAATGGTGATGGAGCGTGTTTTTTTTTTCCCAAGCATTTAGTTTTATACGAAGCAATTGTATTGTAATCAGCAATTTGGATAGGCCCAACATGGAATTGAATCTCCAATCGAATCTCAAGCTTGCTCTAGGGGAAGTTCAAAAATTGGCCAGACACGTGGGTTTCATGCATTCAATCTTCGCCCTCGGATTGGCCATGTGATCAAAACTAAAATGGTCAACAAATTTCTTCAGCTAATGAGCATAATCCTAAGTAGCGCTTGAGATTGGGTTTCATCCCATTACATCAAGAGGTCCGTTCACTATGTTCCACTGTTCTTTTATGTGAACAACCCGTGCTACAAGGAAACTTCTAACACGATACACATTTGGAAGCTTTGCATCCGATGGCTTTGTTTCTGGTTTGGGTGTGGATGACTTATGTTAGGTTTAGAACTTTCTGGAGTATTTAGCTTCCGCTAGTGCTTGTAAGCTGCTTGTCTTATCCTATCTATCTGATACTTCAAATTCCCCGTAGTACCTTGCTGAAACGTTGAGTGCTTGCCTAGTTGCAGTACTAGTTCATTGACATCACTGTAACTAGGGGATATCCAATCCAATGAATCCATTCTAAATCATGAAAATGGCAGTGGGTAGGTATGGGGGACATTCCTCAAAACCATATGCACAGCCTTGTTTGGCAATTGGCTTTGTTGAAATGCCAATGTTACCTATCACATCTCTCATCATAACCTAAGACCTTTTTGGCCAACTTTTGCAGTGCGAAGCATAAAGGAAGTACGTTTATGTGGTCTTATCTTATATTAAGAAATATGTTGACATGTCAAGGTCGCCTATCACATCTCTCTTGCGATAGTGTGAGACTTTCTGGGTGAGCTTTGATAGTGTCAAGCTCATATGAGCTAGATTTAGGTGGTCTGAGTGTCTTGAATCAGAAAAATTACTAAAGCAAATAGATTGGCCTTGTTTTGCAATGATTGGCATGCTGAAGAGTTGCAACAGCGATATTTTCGAAGAGCCATAAAATCGTTACTGTTTCAGTGGCTTTTCCAGCAAGATAGAAGACCTTTTTGCAGAATCTTTGGCAATTGAATGAGAACTTCCTTTTGAAGGAAGTGTAAAAACTATAGCTTCGGCGCATAAGATAATATGGATTTACATCTGGCGGTGGTGATCTATTTCCATCTGCATTAGTTCTGATAGGTGGAGGCCGTACAACGAACAAAATATGTATGAATGTTGGTGTAGGTCAGGGTTTACTGTCAACAACACCGTCGCCCTTTAATATCCTGCATTACTAACTTTTTGATGGGCGTTTCATTGTTTGAATTTGGTTATCACACTTAGTTAACTATTTGTTGCTCATTCTGCTGTTCTTATGAATGTTGATAGGACACGGCTTTTCAATACATATGGAACTGCAAGGATTACTCGGAAAAGGTGCGTAAACTCTGTGTGTGCCTTTCTGATGCACACTTTCATCTCTAAAATATTGCTTCACGTATTTCTTTCTGTTTTATAAAATATCTCAGGCTTCTCGAATAATCCTGGCAACTGATGGCGACACACCTGGTCAAGCTTTGGCAGATGAGCTTGCAAAGCGCCTTGGAAAACAAATGTCAAAGTTGTATGACTGATTACTTATGTTATTCATATGGTTAACCCGGTCCTTTTTTTGGCATAGCCGGCAACCTTACTTTGCATATTGTGATAAGTAAACTGGTAAGTAGAAATCTTTTGCCATTATTTGTGCTGGTATAACCCTCTTGAGGCTGTTTTAATGGTGAAAATGCTCACTCTGCTGAATCACAGATGATATTGATATGAAGAAGAAAGCAAGAGCGGTTATTTAGTGTAAAAGTATATGCAATATCTCGAATTATACAGTCGTTACTAGTTATTGCTTTGTCTTCAAAGAAGCCTGGGCTTAAGACAATGGTTATCCATTTGTGACCAGAAGTTTACATGTTTTGGTCATGCAAACGGCCTCTTTGTACCAACTTTATCAGTTCTTGTGTTCACCTGGAAAAATTACTCCTTTTATATTCTGAATGTGTTCAGATGTTGGAAGGTAAATTGGCCAAAAAAAGATGACTTCGGTAGCTTCAACGATGCAAATGAGGTTACTCTCTCTTTCTCTCTTTCTCTCTCTCTCTCTCAATATTCGGGACAAGCAACTGAATTTTTTGTCTTGTTACTGTTTCATCTTCTCCTCATCAATTAACCAAGAGAAAGAGTAGCACATCTTGAGGAATGAGAGTTTTTTTTTTGGACGAATGAGAGTTTTCAGAGCGCCAATTCTGTCGAGCATCGGACCAAGGGGTCTCTACCTAGAATCGAGAATCGGACCAGTTTCAATCGATTCCCAAAAATTGGAACCGGTACCTAGATCGGTTTGCGCGAGAATCGCTTCTCGGCCCTATTTTTTGGGTGGGCTGATTCGGGTTCCGAGTAAACCCAGTCCGCTTGCACACCCCTATATGTTTTCATTTTACTATTAGAGTTTACTTTTGCAAAAATTAGTTTTGTCAAAAGGAAGAATTTAAAAAAAAAAAATTTCTATGTTGTTAAGCAAATTAAAGGAACAATTATCATGTACTATCTCGAAAAAAAGTGACGTATGCTTGTTTTATAAAACAATCACTTGCTTATAAACTTTTGCTTTCCTTGTGCAAATGACCGTAAAATATTTTCTCATCAATTGTCTTTTATACACATAGATATAATGGGATGATATGATGAAACAAAAAAAAATATATTTATTGCATTCTCCAGTTGAAAACTTTAAAAGACGCAAGTTAATTAAATCAAAACATTGCATAAAAAAAAGAATTTCTTTTATAAAAATACCAATGAGATCTCATCATTTTGGATGGACAACTTAGCCCAAGCCCAATATCCAGCCGTCTTCGGAGCGACGTCGTCGTCGTCGTGTGGCACCACAGGCCCAAGCCCAGCACGCCCCCAAAGGCTCGATTTTTCCAATTTCTATTTATAGTATCAACCCCCGGCTCGATTTCTTCATCTTTCTTCCTCTTCTCTTCTTCATCTTCTTCCTCTTCGAAATTTGCTCTTGCTCTGATTTCCGGTTCGAGTCTCTTCGAACCCATGGCGGCGCCGGTGGGATCGGGCCGTGGCGACGCAGTAGCAGTAGGGGCGGGCGTTTTGGGGACTCCAACACGGGCGAGCTGGCCTGTTAGGAATTTATTTGGGTCTCCGTCATCGGAACCAGATGATACGCCCTTGGCCGGTCGCACAATGAGAAGCCGGAGCCGTCAGGACAGTATTTTGCCTTCTTGGTACCCGACGACAAATACTACATCTGTTTCGACGGTAACGATTGTCTGGTTTTGCTTAAAATTTTCTTGAATTAAGTACGGCTCACGTTATACTTCAATTTTTCATGTCTAATTTCGCTCTATTATAAATTAATCCCTGAGTGGATCGGCAAGCTATTTGAGGGGATTACTGCTTAGGTATAGGATTAACATATAAATTTGGCTCGGTCTGATCTAAACTCTGGATGATTTATCTCCATGTACAATTATGTGGGTGCTGATCTAATTTCTTCTCTTAAATTCAGGCATATGAAATGAGAAGTGCTCGGCTTTTAGAGACTGAAGGATGTCAAGCAGATAGTCCGGCGACCGCTGAACTGAGCATCGCTCAAACACGGGCGAGCTGGCCTGTTAGGAATTTATTTGGGTCTCCGTCGTCGGAACCAGATGATACGCCCTTGGCCGGTAGCACAATGAGAAGCCGGAGCCGTCAGGACAGTATTTTGCCTACATCTGTTTCGACGGTAACGATTGTCTGGTTTTGCTTAAAATTTTCTTGAATTAAGTACAGCTCACGTTATACTTCAATTTTTCATGTCTAATTTCGCTCTATTATAAATTAATCCCTGAGTGGATCGGCAAGCTATTTGAGGGGATTACTGCTTAGGTATAGGATTAACATATAAATTTGGCTCGGTCTGATCTAAACTCTGGATGATTTATCTCCATGTACAATTATGTGGGTGCTGATCTAATTTCTTCTCTTAAATTCAGGCATATGAAATGAGAAGGGCTCGGCTTTTCGAGACTGAAGGATGTCAAGCAGATAGTCCGGCAACCGCTGAACTGAGCATCGCTCAAACTTCTAATGCACGCCCACGTGCTCCACTCGAGCATGACCTTTCTCTACAGCCCCCTGGTCCAGCAGTTGCATTAAAGCCTTATATTCTTTCTCTAGGCAAAGTGCCGGAGATATTGTGCGATATTATAAACAAGAATCGTGTTGGCGAGTCAGAGTTCCTCCCACCCCACAAGCTTCTTCTGAAAGATATCCACACGGCCAATAGACTGGTTACGAAAGAGCTCAGGAGGCTTGAAAGGACACCGGCCGCGAAAGAAGCAGAGCGCCAGAGGAAAGTTCGCATACTGATGTCGATGCGATGATGCATCTCGATGATTCTGCAGTACAGAAGACAAGACAGGCCTTAGCACATTTAGATCAATAACCGGTTGAAATAGTCCTTATTGTGGAAGATCTAGTTCATTTTTTCTTTTACCCCTTTAAACCTCTAACTGAGGATATTGGGTAGGCACCCTGAGTCAGTCTTTTTTTCATCTTCTAGAGGCATTTTTGAGCTCTATGGAGACGTTTCTTGAACACCATGTACATAGGAGAAACCCACATTTTTTTTTTATTGTTTGCTCAAGGTCTGTCTGTGCACTTCTGGCAATTTGCATAATAAAATCCAAGCATCATTTTTGCAATTACTCTCTCCTTTCTTTGGTTGGCCTTATTGCTGAAACTTTGGCAATTGATTGAGAACTTCCTTTTGAAGTTTAAGTGTAAAAACTGTAGCTTCGTCGCATGAGATAATTGTATGGCTTTACATCTGTCAGTGGTGATTTCTATTTCCATCTGCAGTTCTGGTAGCTGGAGGCCATTCAACTGATGAAGTATGTAGGAATGTTGGTGTGAGTCAGGGTACTGCTGCTGCCCTTTAGACTGCAATGCTACTAACTTTTCGTTGTGCATCTCATATTCTGAATTTGGTTATCATTGTTAGTTAACTATTTGTCACTCATTCTTCTGTTCAAGTGAATGCTGATAGGACAAGGCTTTTCTATACTTGTGGAACTGCAAGGATTACCTGGATAAGGTGCGTAAACTCGGCGGGTGCCTTTCTTGTGCACATTTTCATTCCTAAAAGATTGCTTCATGTGTTTCTTTCTGCTTTCCATAACATCTCAGGCTTCTCGAATAATCCTGGCGACGTACCTGGTCAAGGTTTGGCAGAGGAGCTTGCAAGGCGCCTAGGAAAACAAAGGTCAAAGTTGTTTGACTGATTACTGCAAAGTTGTTTGACTGATTACTGGTCTTACTTACAATTCATATGGTTAATGCGACCTTAGTTTGCATATTATGATAAGTAAAAACTGGTTGGTAGAAATCTATTGCCATTATTTGTGTTAGTGCAACCCTCTTGAGGCTATTTAAATGGTGAAAATGCCGACTCTACTGAATCACCAATGTTATTTAAAAGAAGAAGAAAGCATGAGCAGTTATCTAGTGAACAACAAGAAGTGTGTGCAATATCTCAAAATACACACTAGTTTGTAGTTACTGCTTTGTCTTCGAGCAAGCCTCGGCTTAACACTGAGGTTATCCATTAGAGACCAGAAGTTTACAAGGTTTCGGTCGTGGAAACCTCCTCTTTTTACCAATTGCATCAGTTCTTGTTTTCACCTGGAAAAATTACACCTTTTGTTTTCTGAATGGTCAGATGTTGGAAGGTAAATTGGCCGAAAAAGGGTGACTTCAGTAGCTTCAAAGATGCAAATGAGGTCTCTCTCTCTCTCTCAATATTTGGGATCCTTCGTGATTCTGTAGAAAACTTATTTTGATGGTGTTGTTTGAAATTGTTGTTGTTCTACTGATAGGTTCTCAAGCATTTAGGACCTACTGCCAGAAGAGAGTTCGGTTCTTCTGTACACATGACAGAAGAGAGTCTAAGGTTGGAACCCTTGAGCGATGAGGTACGCTCATTAATTCTGATTTGGCATGGTCAATTATCTCTTTTAGATGCGGCCGAATCTGAAGTAACATGCTTGGTTTGTAATGTAGACAACACATCAGATTTCTAGATAGTTGAGATTCCAGTGCATCTAAGTTAGGGCTCTAGTTTGTAAGAATTGCAGAGGAAAGACTTGGAGAATGGAATCTTTTACCTAATTTCCAAGGTCAAATTGTGCGGCTAATTTTTAAGGTCAAATTGTGTTGTTGTCTTGTTTAATAACATGACCAACACATATTTATGCATCCTTTTTCAATGGAGTTGAGCATATTTTACATGCCAATAACTTGATTTACTTTCCTCATTGTCTTCCGAGACTTTGACATAATGTGTTTGCACAGAACTTTGACTTTTGTAGCTAGATCAAAGTCCTCACTAATTGTTAGCATGCTGCGTAAAACATCTTACCAGTTGGTAGATGCTGTTAATAGGAGCAATTTATTCACAAATGACAAGATTTTCCTTTGTTCTTTTTCTTTTTCCTTACTATTGCAGCCGTTGCCTATGAGTTTAAGCATTCATCATGTTCTCAGATCAGTTGAACTCGCTTTTGTGCTTATCTCTCATACGTGGGTAGAATTTCGTTGTGAAGAGTGCTACTAACTTATGAGATTTTGTCCCCTTCAGATTATTAGCTACTTTGCGGAACGAAAAATATCGGAGGAAACTCTTCAAAGAAATGGAGTCAAACAACGATCGGGCAAACAGGTTCGTAATTGCTTCTGCTATGACTTGCAATGCGATTTGGATTCGACCGAATGGATCCAGAATTTTCTATTTTTCAAAAGAAGAAAAAAGGCAGCTTTTACTTGATTAATTAGGATTTGATAGATGTTGTACTTGATAGAAAATTTTACCTTCCCCAAGATGGTCACATGCAACTTGTGGAGTTTGCCTTTTACTTATAATGCTGGATCAATGGACTGAAGATTGAGATTTTGTATCAGCGCAGACTTAGTTTAGATATACTGATATCGTTTTTATGGGGTGGTAATCTCCCACAGTCTTGGCCGCACTTTCTATAATGTTGTTTTAAGAAATTAGACAATAACAGTTTTAATGTGTATTTCGGATATGAAATGAGCATCAGATCAGACTAACCACTTTGAAACTTTCTTGCAGAGTGAAATTTGTTTTACTTACAAAAGGAAAGGACAACTTGTTAGTTGCAAGTGTCGGACCTTGGACAAGAAATTTCGACCGGTAGATTCTCTTGCCTCAGTATTGTAAGGACATTTTGGTTAATAGTAATAATATTCCAGCATGCATCTTAAATATGTTTTTGGTTTTTTGAACTGAAGAAGTGGGAATGCTTATGGATGCAAGTTTAGGTCTGCTGAAGAGCGGGAAGTAAATCACTGAAGAGTGAAATGGAAAACCACTGATAATAACAGCATTTGTGAAATTTGGTGCCGCATATTTGTAATAATAAAAATCACTGCAGGCTGTGAGAAAAATCTATGCCTTGGTTCCATAGATTTTCCAATCAAGTCCTTTGAACTTCTTTAAATTTCTGCAACCTCTTTTAGCTCCAAATCTGATTCGTCGGAGCTGACAAAGATTGTCTTCACTAGCATTTGTTGAAGAACCAAGCAAATCGTTTTTGGTGAAGCATCTGAGAAAGTACGCATATCTAATATGTACATATATCATGTACCGGTATTGGCTCAATATTTGGTTTACTTAGTTCCTCAATCTGTTTTTCTAGATGGACAAGCCTGAAATAAGATGCATACGAGCATCAGAAACCTATTTTCTAGTCTGAATCAGATGGTATTTCATATGTTTAGAATTCTATGTGGCCTTCGTTAAAGACTAGACAGATCTTTTAATCTGCGTCGGTAACATGTTCATGTTTCAACAATGGACCTTTCTGCCAATACCACATCAGTTTCCGTCTGCCCATTTGCTTCATTATTTCAATTTAAGAAATTTCTAGAAGTTTCTTACATGAGTTGTCTTTCTGCTATGGAATTTCAGGAGGAGGATATCGGTAAGGCATTATATGGACTGGATGACATATCAGAAGCAGATGAAATCATCATTGTAACTCTCTCTCTCTCTCTCTCTCTCTCTCTCTCTCTCTCTCTCTCTCTCATAGATGAATGTCGGTTATAGGTTGAAGGTGAAATTGATAAGCTCTCAATGGAGGAAGCTGGCTTTATAAATTGTGTAAGTGTTCTGAATGGCGCCCCATGTAAAGTCTCCAACAAAAAATTGCCTTATCCGGACAAGGTTGGTTACTTGTTTTAGGCATTTCCTATGTTGATCTTAATTTAAAGTTCATATTTTGACATGCCGAAACTTAGGTATTTCAGTTTCGCCCACTGAGCATAAGTCTCCTATTATCGGTTGTATGCTAGTATGCCATCTCCTTTTATGACAGGTTGCGTATATTACCTCTCTACTGCTAAGAAAGACACTTTTCACCTGCAATTTTTCATCATCTTGTTGCGTCTTGTCCTGGCTACTTGGAAAGTCTGCCAATTAATCTTCTTTCAAGAATTAGGAACACCGAAACAGAAACAAACTACTGCAGTGTCATGGATTGTTTAGAAAAGGTTCCTTCTTATTTCGGAAAGAAGAATCGTTGGTGGCAAAGAGGCTTTTCCTTGGAATGCTATTTGGAAAGTAAGAGTACCGACTAGCGTCTCGTATTTTGCTTGGGAGGCAATCTGGGAACGAATTCTCACCTTAGACAGCTTGCACAAAAAAGAGATCATGCCGGTTAATAGATGCTATTTTAGGCAGAGACGGTGAGACATCTCCTCCCTCATTGTTCAGACCTCTTTTGCCTGCATTGGACTATCTCAGGTTGTAAGAGGTTCTACTGAACAAGAATTATGGGCTTCATAGGGTCTGTTTGGCCTCGGGTTTAGAAAAGGCATTCTTTGATCCGTCTTGCCGCTTCTCGGTTGATGTGGAAAGAGCGGAACAAAAGAACTCTTCAATGAGAGGGGATGCTTACTTTGTGTAATTATAGAAAGCTTATGTGTGGAAATGCTTTAGATTTTAGCTCCTTTGATAGAGGGGTGCCACCTCTTGGTGCCTTTCATTACAGACAGACTTAGTCACTGCCTTTGCCCTGCAGACTTTGACCAACAAAATTACTAAATGGAAGTTGATGCGGAGGATAGTAACATAGCAAGTTACCATTCCACTAATTCAATAGGGCATTCACTGGCTGCAGACAAGAAATGAAGGATTTCTTCAATTACTCTCTCCTTTTTCTGGTTGACCTTATTGCAGAAACTTTGGCAATTGAATGAGAACTTCCTTTTGAAGTTTAAGTGTAAAAACTGTAGCTTCATCGCATCAGATAATTGTATGGCTTTACATCTGGCAGTGGGGATTTCTATTTCCATTTGCAGTTCTGGTAGCTGGAGGCCATACAACTGATGAAGTATGTATGAATGTTGGTGTGAGTCAGGGTAGCACTGCTGCCCTTTAGACTGCAATGCTACTAGCTTTTCGTTGTGCATCTCATATTCGGCATTTGATTATCATTGTTAGTTAACTATTTGTCACTCATTCTTCTGTTCATGTGAATTCTGATAGGACGAGGCTTTTCTATACTTATGGAACTGCAAGGATTACCTGGATAAGGTGCGTAAACTCGGCGGGTGCCTTTCTTGTGCACATTTTCATTCCTAAAAGATTTGCTTCATGTGTTTCTTTCTGATTTCCATAACATCTCAGGCTTCTTGAATAATCCTGGCAACTGATGGTGACGTACCTGGTCAAGCTTTGGCAGAGGAGCTTGCAAGGCGCCTAGGAAAACAAAGGTCAAAGTTGTTTTGACCGATTACTGGTCTTACTTACAATTCATATGGTTAATGCGACCTTAGTTTGCATACTATGATAAGTAAAAACTGGTAGGTAGAAATCTATTGCCATTATTTGTGTTAGTGCAACCCTCTTGAGGTTATTTAAATGGTGAAAATTCCGACTCTACCGAATCACCAATGTTATTAAAAAGAAGAAGAAAGCACGAGCCGTTGTCTAGTGAACAACAAAATGCGTGTGCAATATCTCAAATTGCACAGTGGTTAGTAGTTACTGCTTTGTCCTTGAAAAATTACTCCTTTTGTATTCTGAATGTTTAGATGTTGGAAGGTAAATTGGCCGAAAAAGGATGACATCATTAGCTTCAAAGATGCAAATGAGGTCTCTCTCTCTCTCTCTCTCTCTCTCTCTCTCTCTCTCTCAATATTCGGGATCCTCCGGCCGTGATTATGTAGAAAACTTCTTTTGATAGTGTTGTTTGAAATTGTTGTTGTGCTACTGATAGGTTCTCAAGCATTTAGGACCTACTGCCCTCTGGGAAGCAATTGAACATGCAGAGTCCATGTCTCCCACATCCTCCGAATCAAGTAACATGTAAATATTAGAGTGGAACATTCCATTGAAACATATCAAGTCTTCTCTAGTCTTTCACCTTATAATGTTCTGCAACACTCACTCTCACTCTCTCTCTCTCTCTCTCTCTCTCTCATATTGTGGATGCCATTGTTATTGATCAGCAATTGGTTTTGTATATACTTTTGGGTCTGGGTTATCCAATTTGCCAACAGAAGCATTTCTACTCTTGTTTCAATCAATTTTTGTTGTAAAATCGTTATCGGATCTGTCACAGAGAAAGGGACGAGTGCACTAGATGTCCTAGATTTTGTCATGAAAGTGCCATTGAGTACCTGACACTTTCACCGAGAATGTAATTTGTTTTTATCCATTTTTCCAGACTTAAAATCAATAAAACATAAAATCGATAGGTGTAAATGTTCGAGAATCATAACTAAAAAATTTTCAAAGATACTTGGTCTTCAAAACTACTCTTGCAAATTTTAAATAAAATTTCTATGGGCTCAATCGATCCCGATTCAATTAAGAATGTTTTCGTTAGCTTTCTAACATATCGACGAGCGAACTAAACAGTAGACGCACTTATCATAGGTAGCTGTATTTTATTGAAATCCATATGTAGCCATATTGAAATGTTCAATGATGGGAAGAAATGGTTCTAAGTATCTTCAAATATATTTTGAGACAATGTTTCACGATAATTACCAAAAAAAAAAGTGAGCCATGAATTATCAATTCATTTATGCTGTTGACTTAAGCGTTGAATCGTTTATACTCAATGGTATTCTATATCGAAAACATGTCATGTTTCAATTGTGGGCTTTTACACCCCCATCATTTCTATGGGCTCTACGATTATTTGACAGTTGGCCAATGTGCGTTGTCAACACTATGCAACGGGGAAAAGTATACTAGAAATGCCTTAATTTTTATACGGTGTTCACTTGAGTGTCTTAACTTTCAAAACGTTCACTTAAGTGTCTTAACTTTTAAAAATCGTTCACTTGAGTGCCAAGGCTGACGTGGCTGCCGAAAATGGTGACGTAGCCGTCGAAAATCATGACGTGTCGCCGGTGAATGATTTTTTTTAATATTTAATGTACACGTGAATTTAGCAGTACTCACGCCAAATGCCACCTTAAATTGTAGCGACAATGGAAAATCGAGATAGAAATCGCATGCCCATTCGCTGCAGCTTCTGGAAATTGATCCTCCTTTCCTCCCTTTGAAAATGAAAAAACAAGCATGCGAAAGGAAAAAAAAAAAAAACTTAAAAATAACTTCTTAATGGCTCTGAAATCATTGTCTCCATAAATTAGAAGAGCCCATGCTGAATAAAAGCCCAAGGGTGGAAGTAAAAAATTTCAATGAGAGTAAAAAGTGAAGAAGTCGTGAGTGTAAAAAAACACTGATGAGCCTAATTGCCCCCATTTAGACCCACTTAAGAGACCATTGTCCTTGGGCCACTTGACCGTAGTCGAAAGAACACTGATGGGCCTCTCCACGTCTCCTCCCCCCGCGTCGTTCAGGCCAATACTGCTACCTAAGTAGTATTGACACGCGACGTGATACGATATGTCGGAATATCTTTATCAAAAATAGAAAATTTCGAGTGATTGGGATAATTTATTGAAATTACTAATTTATTGAAAATGCTTAAAATTATTGAAATAGCATGTAGTGCGAAAATCATATCGGTGAGTAGCAAGAGTGTGTCGAAGGTTTGGCAAGTACCTGACAAAACAATGACATGAAGACCCCGAGCATAGGATCATTGGATTTAGTGACATAATGTCACGGTGATATTATGTCACTAAATCCAAGCCCACGTAGGCGTAGGTGCTTCATGGACTTCTAGTCTGCTGCACGTCAAGATGGGAGAGGATTTCCATTGAAATCCCCACCCTCCATGTGGGGGGCCCCACATGGAGGGTGGGGATCTCAATGATCTCTACTATAAGTAATGTAGTGGATCTCAATGAGCCACCCCGCCATTGTCCTTGCTCGCCCATAGCCAGGTGCCTCTAGATCATGGAGGCAGTAGTAGAACATCGAATTGAATACGTTGCTAAGGCGGAAGATGAAGGGGCCGCGAGGCTGAGGTACTTTTGCGATTTCAGCTGTCGTTTGGGTGTTCTTCTTACTTATTAAATCGTTCGTTTGAGCTGATGGGTCGTGAAGCCCTGTTGATTGAGTTCCAAGTCTTACTTCCCCGGCGATTGCCATCGTTTGGATGGTGCGTTTGTTTTTGTAACGCATAACTATTTGCAGCCCTGCGAGATTTGGGGTGAGAAAGAACTGAGATCATGATCTTCTTGTCTCACATTGCGAAGAAAATGATCACCCGATTCCTCGAGTGCTTCGTTGGTCCTACCCCCAATGGTTGGTGTAGTTGCCTTCTTCTTGTTGGGATCCTTGAAGTTTGTGTCAGGTTTCTCTTACATGGCTTTCTTGTCTGCTGCAGGTATTGGTGCTCTTATGGTCCTGAAAACTACCGAGAGAATGAGTCTGGTGTTGGCGACACTGTATCAGGGAAGAAGGGGAGTAGGCGTGGAAGACTTCACATGATGCGGGGCTGCGTTTGCCACTTCCCGGTAAAGCGTCTATACGTGCAACCCTTGATTGCTCTAGTTATTTATAATCAGCGAAAGCTTGTTGATAAAACCAGTGCACCATGCCATGGGATAGTTGATTGCCATGCTGTTGGCACAAGAGCTATGTATGCTCCCCAAATCTCGGAAGAGCTACGCCAGAAAGTGATGTCTGTGCTTTACGTTGCAATAAGTATATATGATATAATGCAGCACCAAATGGAGCTGGTGCAGAGGCATGGTGGGCCTCTCAACCGCGATGATTTTCTCCGTAGGAATGGTGTCCGTAGTATGGAAAGGCTTGTTCACAGTTCTTCACACGAGTTGGATGAAAATGATGAACGCAGTGTAGAGATATGGATGCGACATCATCAGAAGTATGTCTTCTCCTATCACGAATGCACAGATACAGAACCTTTTATAATGGGTATACAAACAAATGGGCAGCTGGAACAGATGTTGCATTGTGGGCAGAATGGCTCCATTGTTATGCATTCATCCTTCGGTAGGAATAAGCTGAAGGTACCCTCTCTTCCCCCCCTTAACCTACCACCCACATGGAGGAAAAGGAAGATAGTCAAAACTATTTGAAAATTGAATTGATATCAAACATGCTGCCCAAGGTTAGAGAGCACAATGAGCACTATAATGGTTGGGATACATAAATGTGTCTGGTTAATACTGCTGTCCCAGGTAAATGTTCGGAACATGAGAGAATGATAGTGTCACCAGAGGTGAGGTAATCATTTTTCCCCTAATGAAATAGTAGTTGATAAGAAGTGGGATGATTGTGGGCTTGACTGTAGGTTTCTGTTATTGCTTTTATATACCAAGTAAGTAGCATAGCAATGGCATAATTTAGTTTCTGGTTTCTGTGCCTTTGCTTATGACAATTACCAACTTAATTCAGGCGTTAAGCTTGCCTCTGACATTAGCACAAGAATTCTCAGTATCTATAACTGCTGACCTGTTTTTCTGAGATTGGATGGTATCCAAAATCTGTTTGAGTTATGATATCTTTTGTCGACATTATCCTTTATGCACCTTAATTGCTTTCGACGCCTCCCATAATGCCATTCCAGTTGCTTGGATCAATGTCCTCCTCCCTCATCTGTCGAAGTATTCGAAAGTGGATTGGTCCCCTAGCAGGAAGGATCTTCACAAAGGATCCTACATGGCAATTGAGTTCCTTTCCAGTGGGTGATTGTTCCTTCAAGGTCTCTGTTATAAGGCAAACCATGTTATAATTTCCTTGAGTTATGAGGGAAGAAACAGAGAAGTGACGATATGAATGTTGAGCTCATCCTGTTTTCATAGAGGCATTTCGATGACGAGTACTATTATGCCTCTGGCGTGTTCGTCGTGCTTGGATGAGAAATCTTCTAAAGCGAAGCTGCCACTCCTGGTGTACAAAGAGCGATGTTTAGGCTCTCAGGCTCCATATTGTACCGCACGAGAATAAATGCAGTAGAAGAGTTCATGCAAGTATTTGTTGACCAATGTGGCTTTATGGCTACCCTGTTTAGGTAAAGTTAACCAAATCTAAAATCTGAAATCTAAAATTGTCCTTCTTGAATTGTAATTTGTTGAGGCCTTGATGGCTTTAAAAGGTATAGTTGCTCGGAACTTGGATGCCTCTTTTTATCTAGAAGATGCTTTGATTAATGGTTTGAAGTCTTTGCCAACAGCTGGTCCTGAACCCCAGGCTGCGATCGAGTCTTACCACCTGAGATCGAAGTTTAAGCTTTTAGACAATCGATATTGCAATTTATAGCCAAGAATCGACTGGTTGATCCACATGTGGGCAACTGAATGTCACCCTTTATTCTGGTTGGATCAGTATCTCTTGAGACTGGGTATTTTGAGAATGTTAGGGACCTGAATTTCACAAGTAATGCTTGGCATCAGGCCCTCGACATTCTGGATGTCGACGTGATGTTGGATGAGCGAAATGTTCTGCTTGCAAAAGTTCTCTCTGAAGACGGAAGCTCAGTATACACAGTGTGGAATCCAGGTTCCGAGTTCTCCGTATGCGATTGCTCCTGTTCCAAGCGCAGAAATCTATGTGAACCCGTCGTCAAGGTGGCGATCTTGTGTAGGACATCATTAGCAATTAGCATCCCATAAGTTGCTGACGAAGAAGTATTGCAAAAGAAAATCTTTTTAGCTGTTTTTTTTTTCCAATTTTTTTCCTAGTTTTTTTTTTGGTCGAATTTTTCCTAGTTGTTCACAAGTTGGTTTTTTTCGTTGTTTTGGTCTTGCTAAGTTCAGTTTGTCATGTCTACTCTTCGGCTTATTCTATTCATCTGAGGTCGAGGAATCCATTGGACTGCAGAAGCGCTGGGGGATCAATCCTTGTTCACCGATCCGGCTCGTGGACAATCGAGGAGATAGCTCATCCTTTCCCACGGAGCAAGCGCCTTCGTCGACTTAATCTCTTTGCGCTAGGCTCGATACGACATTCAGGCACCACTCGAGTCCGGTAGTTGAAATGAGCTGAAGTGCTTTGGTCTAAATGAGTCGATCGGGGCAAGGCTGGTGGCTTCAGCTTCTGCTGCAGCTCTGCTGAATAGTTTTGATTGATGTTGCATAACCCTCTGTGGCTGCTGGAAATGTTTATCAATAGTTTTGAAGTTAAGCATTTCGTGCAAGAATTACCGCACGTTGCAACGACACATGACATAACGTAGCAAATCAATCAGAGACGAATGATTTTAATATTGAAATGCCATGTAAGATATGACAAGTATAATGCGTGAGCAAGATGATCTGGTCAGCCAAGCCATGTTTGTCGTGTACTTGACACATATAAAGTACTTTACGTGAGCAAGGTGCTTAGTGAATTTAATTATTCTGATTAGTGACCAACCAAATATTATTGGCACTAAAATGAGCGCCATACACAAATATTAATACTTGAGATGTGACACTTTACTTTGCCTTCATGATGGCCATTTGGCGATTTTTTTTTGGGGGGGGGGGGGGTTGTTTGATTGTCATGGTTTAATTTGGTTGGTCGCTAATCAGAAGAATTAAATTCACTAAGCACCTTGCTCACGTAAAGTACTTTATATGTGTTAAGTACACGACAAGCATGGCATGGCTGACCAGATCATCTTGCTCACGCATTATACTTCTGATTATTTAAGTGCCAACTCCTGTGAGGTTGCCGAAATTAACACGAAAATGATCGTTTTCTCTCTCATTTGGCACATAAAGTGATCGTTTTTTGAATCACTTTAGTGCCAATTTTTTTTTAAAAAAATGATTATTTAAGTGCCAACTCCGGTTGGAATTTCTCACAGTTGGCACTAGAGTGGTCTTTTTTTTTTTCTTGATTTGGCATTTAAGTGATTTAAAAAAAATATTAACACTAAAGTGAGAGCCGTACACAAATATTAGCATTTGGAGTGTCCTTATGCCAAATAATTTCTCATATCTCGCTCTAAATACATTATATATATTATTGGAAAACTTTTATTGTTTGTTATTGAATTAAGTTCATGTATTTTTAATTTGTTCCCCGCATAAAATCAAATCAAATTCATCCAGCATAGTTGTAACGTATTTGTGTGACGTGGATAAAATTCTTCTAATGTGGATGTGGCGCTTAAACACATTTGAGGGAGGAGGGGCTTTTAACAAATGATATCCGGCCCATGTCTTCGGATCGACGGCGTGGCATCAGGACTTCTTAGCTCGCCACCCAACGGCTCGATTTCCAATTTCTAATTTATGCCACGACATAAATTAGGGCCTCAAGTAGTTAAATTGTTTAAAAAAAGGGGCATGATTCAAGGATAGTTTCGTCCTTTACTTTTATTGATTTTTTTTTCTCTTTTTCTGTTCTTCTTTTTACTTTTTTTTCCCTTCCCCTCCCCTCTATTCGTCGTTTTGTATCGCCAGTGCTCCTCTCGTCTTCACCGCCGCTTGAGCCCTCGCTTCCCGCTCGCATCCTTCGCGACTCGCGGCTCGTCGCCATCCATCGGAGCGGCTCGATTACTTCCCAGCCGTACTGCTGCTTCTGCTTCGCTAGCCGGCCCATCTCGATCGAGCTCTTCTTGCTCCGCAGCCGTAGAATTAGGGACATCGCTTCGTTTGCCCCCCCGACACGGCCGCAATCCGCTCCTCTCAAGGTCCATGGACTCTGCTCTCCGCCTCTCAATCTTCACCGTCTTTGTCAGCGCTGGAATGTCGAGTACTTCTTCCTTCAGACGCAAACATGCTCCGTCCTCCGCCCCCATATTATCTTCTTCCTTGAATTCCTTGCTTTACCTGCAATTCCTCTCACGAATGCTTTGATCTCGATGAATCGGACCTTTGAATCGATGCGATTTCGAGAAACCTCATCCGAATCCCGTAATTCACTTGATTTTCGTTTGAATTCAAACAAAAAATGAGGCACCCTCGACGACCACGTGGCAAGCCCTTGCCAGATCTGGGCAAAGGCTTGCCTTGCCATGGCCGACGAGGGTCACCTCGCCCGCTTCACCAGGGCTAGGCAGCCTCGCTCGCCTCGACGGCCCCAGGCGAGGCTGTCCAGCCCTCGCCGGTTTCCTAGCTGGCCGGCGAAATTAAGGGAAAAAACCAAAGATAAAAAAAGGAAGAAAAGAAACAAGGAGCTACTGTCGGTGGTGTTTGTTCTGCAGATTCTATTAAATTCCGAGCTCCAGTTTCTTGCCTTACTTCCCACGTTCCGACCAAAAGTCGGGGTCATGACTCATGGCCAAGTGCGGCAAGGGGTATGCCCAACGCCGGCCACCTTAGTCCACCGTCGTGAGCACCAAACACCATCGCGGGCTCCGCTTCTTGAAGCTGACCATGGCCTGAGGAGGGGAGGGGAGGGGAGGGAGAAAAAGTAAAAAGAAGAACAGAAAAAAAAATCAAAAAAGTAAAGGACGAAACTACCCTTGAGCCAGGTCCTTTTTTTAAAACAATTTAATCACTTGAAACTCTTATTTAAAATAATATCTATTTCAAATCCTTATTTGAAAAAAATAAAATACCTCGAGCCCTTTTCGATTTTTTTTCCCTCATGTTAATGATGCCTTAGGGTGTAAGAAAATCTTAATTTTATCGAATTCAATTCAATTAGCCACATGTCAAGTGGGAAGTGGATCTGATTGGATAAGTGTGTGTCACGTCAGCCTATGATGTGGCGATTTGATACCACCGAATATTTTCTACAATTGGAGGCTTTCTAGCACAATGCCACGAATCTTCGATATATGTCTCCTGCGAGAAATGTCCAACTAAATAAAGGAGTTTCAAATTTATAGAGGAGGAGACGAGCCTTTAAAGCTTATATTTGCCTTATTTGGCTTCTTCTATGATTATGAATGGAGACGAAGATACAATCTATTTCAAATTTGACTTGGTTAAATGTCAATTTAGTCTATGTAATCGGCTAATTGTCGAATAATAAGCTAATAACTTAAAACTCATGCGCTTATCTTTTATCATATTTGTTTTTCTCTATTATCTCAATTTCAAATTAAGTAAAATTTGGACAGCATTATATATATTCACGTTCATTTTGTGCTAATCAAATTTGATTCGTATGATATAGGCTGTATTTAAAATAAGTTTGACTTTAAAAGACGGAAATAAACCTAATGAAACATAAACATGCATGTTTGGAATGGTTTGCAATAGTTATTATTACATTGTGATGTTTCAAACCAATCACTTGGTAGCTGATAGGAAACTTTTATGGTAATGCCTATTGCCTCCCAAGAATCTTTAGTGTTGGTCCCCCCTTCTCCCACTCATTTTCTTTGTTTTTTTTTTAAAGTGATATGTATTTAAGCAACAATATAATTTGTCTTGCAAATTATATTAATGTAATTTGAAATTGAATGAATAGTTAATGGATACATTGGCGTAATTAAACAGAAACTATACTTCAAATTATGAGTATTAGTCATTTAACAAATATACATTTCTCTTTTTGAATCAATCTCAAATCAAATGGATACATTCAAATACACCTCAACTACATTTTTGTTTTCCAACTTAGAATGAATAAGATAGGTCCAATGAGAAAATTTTTTAAAAGGACAGTACTAATTTATTTCTTTTTTGTCTTTGTCCATCTGACTTGTCGAACATAAGTTAAGAATAAATTTACAAAAGGCTTTCTCTTTATCCATATTGAAATTTTGAATTTAATAATTGATACAAGTGAGACATAATTATACCTCGTGGCTTGTCCCGTGGCATTTCGGTAAAGTTAAATTCCATGTGTTAAGCAGAAGCTTATTCATGATTTGCAATCAATAATTTAGAATCGGACTCGGGTAAATGTCAATTTAATACACATAATCGACTAATTCACTTTTTCTTTATTTATTTATTTTCAAATTTAATTCTAATAATTGATAGCATTTTTTTAATTAATCAGAATAGATAATGACTGGCATTGACTAAACAAAGATGTAAATGATAAGATAACGGAAATTCGAAGACTCGGCGAGGTCAAATGCTTGATTTTTGTGACTTTTCAAGCTTTCAGATCTTCTAATTTACTTGTAATTATATTATTTTCTTTGGAAACCTGCAGAGGGGCGTACACAATATAAAAGGGTGGATGACTTTTTGTGGTTTTGGTCTTCGGCATTCATAAACGAGCCGCACAAGAAAACAAGAAGGGTTTTCTTCTCTCCTGATCGAAGCCGCAACACAGAGTAGCTCGGAGACTGAAACCGCACAAGACAAAAGAAAACGTGGGTTTTCTTTTGCAGACAACGAAGCCGCGTCCCGAGATTCTAGAAAAGGACGACGCGAACCAAAAGGGTCGGTCTTACACGCGGAGTCTCCGAACACGGTGGTCTATGCTTCGTGATTTTGGTTTTATTTTATATATCTAATTGAAAGTTGTTTATTTATAAATACTGGGTTTGGATATAATCTAGGTGCGGGAAATACGAGCGTATTGAGCGATTGTAAATCCGATTATCCGATTATAGTGGATTGTTCATGTTGGTTCTCCCCTTATTAGTCATTTTTATTTTAACTCAGCGTAACTTTCAAAAGGCTTAGGGCCTGCATCATAAAATTTCTACTTCTCAATTTCTGCACCAGAAAGATAATATGGCAGAAAAATCCATTTGGTAAAAAAATTGACTTATGGTAGGATTTCTAACTTCTGAAGTGATTTTTGGCCAAGTTTGAGAAGTAAAAAAATTTAACTTCTCGGCTCCAGAATCACTTCTTAGACCACACTCGCCTCCGTTGACTATCACCGCCACCTGTCGACCGCCGCCGCCGCCAATCACCAATCTCCGCTACTTGTCGACCACTACCGCCGAAGATTTTGTTAATAATGTTTCAAAATTGAAAATTTTCAATCGTTACCAAACGAATTCCTGATCAAAAGTTAATCTGGAGTAGAAGTAAAGAAATCAACTTATACTTTTAGGCAGAAGTAAAGAAATCAACTTATGGTTAGAATTTGATTAAATGTTACCATGCGCACCCTTAGTAATTGTTAACATAGTAAAGTACATAAATTTACGATTGGACAAGTGAGTGGATGGCGGCTATGTCTCCCGAGAGTGACGGAGCTGCATCAACCACTCATTTAATAAACTGGAGACTGGTTTATACTTTCTAGGATTATAGCAATAACTGGGGAAAAAATCGCAAACTTAATTCCATGTCTTGCCATGGATCACAAACTTAATCACGAAAAAAGTTCTAATGGAGCTTCTATTCACTCCTCAATTTTTTTTTGCACAACCCTGTTTTTTCACCATGCTAGCCGACTTCAATTCCATGCAAGTTTTGTTTTTGTCAGACAGTACAAAATAATTTAACTTAGTATGTATTGTGTCTGAAGTTCAACAAAGGCTAGAAAGACACTCAACGCAGTGTACTTATTTTCACTTGTCGGGTAAAAATACATGTGTGGATTATTAATTTGGCTTTCTTTTTTAATTATCATAGGTGTACGTGCCTTCGTGATTATCTTACAAATTAAATTGAGTTTTACATTTAAGTATTATGTCTCCTTCTTGTGGGTCTCATTTTCTATTTTGAAAATAGAAATGTTGTCCAATAACTAGCAATTTTATATCAAGATTCTTTTCCAAATTTGCTCCATGTCTATCTACACGTTTGCCGTGTTGTTCGAAAAGGTAAATTTATGGTCACAAACAAAGGCACCCTTTATTCACATGGATTAACGATGCCATTACCTTAGCATCTTTCTTTCGAATACATAGAAATAACTCTCAACATGCTTAGGGTGCGCATGATGACAGACTACTCAACCAAAAGTTGATTTCTCTACTTCTGCTCAAAAGTAGAAGTTGATTATTCTACTTATGCTCTAGATCGACTTCTGATCAGAGAAATTCGTTTGGTAACGACTAAAAATTTTTACTTTTAAAATATTATTAACAAAATATTCAGCGTCGGCGGTGGTGGTCGGCGGAGGCCGGTGTGATCGTAGAAGTGATTCTGGAGCCGATAAATGATTTTTTTTTTAACTTTTCAAAGTTGGCCAAAAACCCAATCAGAAATTGAAAATCCTGTCATAAGTTAAAAATCATACAATAAGTCAATTTCTTTTACCAAACGGATTTCTATTTCGATAGGATTTTTATCAGATGGATTTCTCTACCTCCGTTAATGTCGTGGATAGTAACTTTCATTATATTTGGAATATGTCTTTATCTTCATAAGCCCTTAGTATTCCCAAAGATCCACCCGAGGAATTGGTCCCAAGCCAGTTTTCATCGGCACGACCGCGTGGAATTTGCCCAAACTACACAAAACGCAGAGTAGAGATGATAGAGAAGTCGTTTTAAGGTTTTGTGTTGTGTTCAGAGGGGCAGACTTTGGTGGTCGGGTCTCTCGTCTGACTTTGGTTGGTTGGTCTCTTCGTAGATTTCCGTTAAAACTGCGTGCGTTTGGGCGGGTTCCTTCCTCCTCCCTCGACCCTTCCCTTTACTCAATCACTTTATCTCTTTCTCTCTCTCTCTGAGGCTTCAAAGAACGTAACTGATAAAATCTGAAGAAAACCAAGATTCAAAACTTCCCCAGTTTAGAGGGAGGCGTCCTTGTCCTACCAAAATTCGTTCTGCTATTGCTCCTCCTTTCCTTTTCCGGATTACCCACTTGGAAACAAAAGATCACAGACAGTTTTTTGTTTATTTATTTGAAAGTTTCAATTTTATTGGGGAGAAAAGAAAGACCTAAAGGGCAGATAACAAGACAAGGGCTCAACAAGTTTGGGTGCTTCCCCTAGGATCCACGCCTTCCTTGAAGGTACTCCCTTTGCTCTATATGGTATTGATTGATTGATGAATTTTTTTGTACCCATCGTTGTATTGTTCAATTTGTGCCTGTTGTTCTTGTCTCCATTTTCTGCCAATTTCAGGTTCTGTTTAGGTTTTTCTTTTTGTCAACACCTGAATTCAATTCGTTTGGGGTTTGCCAGTTCAATTGGGTACTAATCAAACGTCTTTGCGTTCAGCATCTCTTCATATTATCAAGAATAATCACCCCTTTTGTTGTCTGTGAATTTGATTGTCTGTTTGCTATTTTTTATTTTGTAATTTAGAATGTTCTGACTCCTGTATTCTGTTTTGATTCTAGGGTTTCGTGTCCTCTGAGGTCTGATTTTTGTCAATCGGAGAAGGAACAGTTTTGAGACAAATTGTTCGCGCTGTTTCTTTTGGTAAAGGTCCTTAGTTATACCTGGCTTGAGAAAGAAGATTCTCTCATGCTAGAACGATTGTTGAAGATTTAGGGTTGTTGTGAGCCAATGGCACAGTTCGAGTCTGCAAGAGAATCACATCCTAAAGAGGTCAGATTTCACAATATTGTCAGTGGGTTTATTCGTGGTTCATGTACTGTACATCAAGATTTCATTTTTGCTGGTCCTCTCTGATAAATTAGACATTTTAGCATTTCTTTACAATTGATCTTTTCCATTTAACTACTATCACATGTTTTGGTGTCCTTAATAGATCCTTGTAACCCTAACTTTTGAAGCCCTCAAAATTGATATATGTTACCACGGGATTCAACACTCTGTCAACTCTGTCGTTATAGTGTCTTTGTTAGTTGATTCTTTGGATTTGTTTCTTGATTGTCATTGTTGCTACTCTACGTTTGCAATCAACTTCTAAGTATCTCTTCTTCGAGATTCTCTAAATCTTTCCCTGGATCATTTCAATAAATTTCGACCTGCCAATGCATCTTGTTTAGCATATTCAATATGACCTTTTAGTCTAAACATATTTTACTGTGATAGTCTTAAAGATCACAATTTCAATTTGAGACCTTACAGTGATGATTAGTAATATTCAAATAGGTCATCTTGTCTTGAATTTTGGAGCAAATCCATTTATGATGAGGCTATGAATGATTTTTTCTTCAAAATTCTGGATTATTGAGATAAAAATGGGTTGCATGACCATTCTGCATTGCAATTATTGCAGATGTCAGCAAGGTGGGATCCTGCTGAGGCATGCCGACCTGTCATTGATGATGCTCCTGTGTTTTACCCAACTGCAGAGGTAACCCTTTATTTATCTTGCTCATTTGAGTATCATATCTATGTGGTTGGCATTGGTGATCACAGTGCCATGTTCTTAGCGTTGTTAAAAGTGTAAAAACTTTGTTTACAAATGATCATCAGGAATTTGAAGATACACTTGCATACATATCAAAGATACGTCATCAAGCAGAATCATATGGCATATGCCGAATAGTCCCACCAGCGACCTGGACTCCGCCCTGCCGTCTTAAAGAGAAAGATATATGGGAACATTCAAAATTCTCCACTAGAATCCAGCAAATTGATTTGCTTCAAAATAGGGAGCCCATGAGAAAGAAAAGAGGCCGGAAGAGGAAGAGGAAGAGGTATTCCAGAAGAGGGACTGGCAAACCGAATGCCAACTCTGAGTTAGAACCAAATTCTACTTCAGACTGTGAAGAGAAGTTGGGCTTCCAGACTGGACCTGATTTCACACTTGCAGATTTCGAAAAACATGCTGCTGACTTCAAAGAATGTTATTTTGGATTTAAGGATGCTGAGAGTGATCAAAGAACCAAATTCTGCTATTTTTTCTCGATCACTCGGCATACTGACACTGGAATTTTGATAATAGACATAGCTTACTGTGGTAAGGCTTGGACCAGCATTTTTGTAATATTTCTTTACCTAGTTTGGACATCAAATTCTCTTTCCACCCTTCCAACTTCATATTTACCTTCGCCAAATTCCATGCGAACATTTGCTTCTTGGGTGCTCCCCAATCAGAGGGAATCCCTAAATATTTACCTATCTTTTCAATCTCTGAGACTATCAATTCTGTCTTCATATTCCTTCTTAAGCTATTTGGGCAGTCTTTGCTAAAGTATATACCGGATTTGTTCAAGTTAATCGCATGCCCCGAAGCAAAGCAATACTGGTGAAGGATTGTGGCCAAGTTCTGGTTGATTTATCAGAACTCGTGTCTTTTGCTCTACTTTCGATAACCTGAATTGCACAGTTTCCATCTATAGCAGTGAGAATAAATCCAAGGAAAGTGAAATGACAACCAAAAAAATTTGATTAATGAGAAACACCATTCTAAATATGGTGTGGGATTGGCTGCCCTGAGCATTCATGTTGGTTTCACCAAAGTGCCAATTGAGCTCAGTTTCTAAAATTGGGAAATGAAGAGAAGGACCTGGTTTTTTTGTGCTTTTCAACAAACCTTCCCCTGACTATGAGCTTAAGCACTCGATCCTCATCGTTAAAAATTTCCTCTTTAGGGCCTGCGACAGAAGTGTCTCTCTACAAAACAAGAACGCCAAAAGAACAGTTATTCAATTTGTTCAAAAAACTTATCTAGATTAATCCCAAACTTAACATGGTCCACACCTCTAAGCTTTCATGTAGCTGCAATTTCTGGTGCTCCTCAACAAGAAGGCCATTTATTTGCTCAATTGTATATCTCTATGTTGGATACAAGGATTAGAACCTCATGATATCTGTAATAAGTTGCCCAACTGAAACCGCATTTAAAAACACGTGGAGAGACTTATAACAAGCCTATGAGCAGGACATGAGTAGTCGAGAGACTTATAACAAGCCTATGAGCAGCACATGAGTAGTGATAAAATTGGCTGCTCATGTCCTGCTTATATGCTTGTTACAAGTGTCTTGACATGTTTTTAAATGTGCTTTTGATTGGGCCCTTTGTTACAGATGAAAGACTCTGAGTTTCTAATCTGCATACCCTACATCGAGGTATACAACGTATAGGTAAAGCGTAAATGGTCTTCTTGCTGTGGAGAAACAGAAATTGCAGCTACATCAAATCTTAGAGGTGTGGACCATTTTAAGCTTTGGATTAGTCTAGATAAGTTCTTTGAACAAATTGAATTACTTCTTTTTTCCGGTGGGGACCATTTGTTCTTTGGACAAATTGAATAACCTATGTTGTCAACCGGGCTGCATTTAACCAGCCGTGAGTAGTTTGATCGCTTGACAACATACTTACCACGAACTGCCCTTTGGCAAGGTGGTCTGAAGCGCTTTGACAAACATTCTTAAACCCTCATTATCTTGTTGCAACAGTAGTGAGATACAAGACTAGTTCCTCAAAGCTTATTCATAACCAGAAAAAATTCAGGTATGAACTAGTAAATTTGGAGAAGGGCATTAATCCACACAGGTAGTTACACAAGCAGGGTGGCTGTACTTTGCAAACTGCATCAACAACACTCGATTGGATTCTCAATAGTGCCGGAAGCAATGCTCCTGAAAACCTTGAATGTCACATTACGATAAGCTTGCGCGTTTTACAGCCACCATCCTTTTCTGCAGCAAAGTGGATTATCCTATTTAAATGATATATTGGCAAAGCAATACATTGAATAGAATGATTTCATGTTGGTACATTCGCAGAGTGGCATTGTCTGGCATTATGGGATTGCCCTATGCGAAATCTTACGCGACAGTATTTTAAGATAGGTCATCTGAATTGTTGCATCAGAATTGAACTGTGATAGAGAGAACAGAACAAAGTAGCGGATTGATAGAATAAGGTAAAGAAATATTGAGCCGGAAGGGCATTTATAGTGAACTTAAGGATTCTTTGTTGGTCACGTATAGCTATACCTGGCTAGAATTCTTATTGTAGTCAGAGCAGATGAGAAGAGTACTAAGGTTGTCAATCTTCATCTATTGCTTCCTGATGCATTCTTCATGTATGTCATGCGACTTACTCTCCTCTTCTACCCCCATTTCGAGTTTCTCACGTTCAACTTCATACTTCAAATAACAGGTATGCTAACAAGTGAATGCTAAAATTAACATATCAACCTTTTTGGGTCAACAGCCAAAACTCCGAAAGAGGAAAACCCTACCTTAAGCATTTCATTCCGCAATTTAAGAATTTCTTTCTCCAGCACTTCAGCACGAGATCCCTAGAGAACTCTTCATGTCAAATTGTGCAAAGCCTGATTAATTTAAGTTCTAGCAGTAACGCCCCTTTAACTGAAGTTGTGTCCCCTCCCCCCCTCCCTTTCTCTCTCTCTCTCTCTCTCTCTCTCTCTCTCTCTCTCAAGAGATTCCTAAAAGACTGATCGAGTCAGTTGTAAACTCTAAAGATGTGCAAGCGGATGTTCTGTCAATTCTGCAGGCGAAACATAGAACTTGAAACCTCCCCCACCACCCCAAACACAAGACCCGCCAAGAAAAATTGTTACGAGCCTAGGTTATTGAGCTCAGCATCATATGCATCTGTCCTTTATTCTTGGGGATGACTAATTCCGACAGTCATTCTGTTCTCCTTTTTCGTTGTATTCCCAGAGTTTTGTTGGTGATGGGAAATCTTGGGTTGTATTCCCAGAGTTTCCAACACAGGTGTCATCGGCAGCATTCTTTCATATACTCTGGAAACCCGTTTCTCAATGTTTATAAAGGACCATAGATTATGCTCCGCGGACGATTCATCATTGCAAGAACATTGCAGAAAGCTCTGTGAAAAATTAATTGATGCAGTTCTAGTGCTGGCATCGAAGCCACCATCAACTGAAAGTGAACATGGGAGTAGCTTTTCCTGCAACTCGGCGTACGAGGTAGATGTCAAGTCAACACTATTGAGTTATCACTTGTTACTGGTTGTTTTGTTTAGCATCTTGATGCCAGGATATTATTTTCTTTGACATGATGGCACGTCTCTTTGTGCTGCTGGATAATGGTTTGCTGGAAATATAAGCCAATCTGAAAATCGTAGCTGAGTTATTTACGGATTTGGCAAAACCTATGTGCCTTGTCTCTTCTCTTTGCAGTGTTATCTGATCAATTTTTCAAAAAAGAAGACACCAAAGTAATAAAGTAGCAACTTCACCAAAAAAAAAAAAAGTAATAAAGTAGCAATGGAGATTTTTAATGTAAATTGCAAGTGGAACTTGAAATGTTAGGTGATAATCCTGATCATTCTCATTAAGAAAAAAAAAACATATATGACAATTAACGTGATGTGTATTAGATGAAGGCATATTAATTGGATATTCTAACATCGTGAAATTTGTTAGGTGATAATCCTGATCACCAGAGTTGATCTTTCCACGTGTTGTAAATATTAATTGTTGTTACCCCCACATAGATTGGGGCATTGTCCGAGTGAGTAGGCAGTGCTTGCCAAGCAAAGCTCCTGTATGATGTCTATAAGCTTAAGTTTTTAGGTTGGATATTCTAGCATGGTATTAGAATAAGTATTGTTCCTTTCCGCATACGTGGGCTCACCCCCCAGTAGTCAATAAAGCTCCATTTTTTAGTAGGATATTCTAACATCATGAAATTTGTTTTTCAACAAAGAGAATGCTAAGAGCGCTATTCTTGCATGTCATCGAACTTTCAAAGGCAGTGTCTATCAGAACTCTAACTGAGCAATTAATCTTGGTTGATTCTCGTTAGCATTATAGTTTTTGTTATGTGATAAGGACGGTGACCTGGGAAGAGAAATGGCCGTCTGCAAGGAAAATTTGACTGCTGAGTCTACTAGTAAAGTTTCATTGGCTACTGATCAGAGAGAAAATGCTCTGAAGGACTTGACGCGGAGAAGAAACAATCTTGAAGGAGAGAATAAGAAAGTTCAGGGTGGCATTGGTTGGACCGCAGAATTTGTTAGCTTCTTTACAGCGAGAATAAAGATTGAAGGTATAGAGAAGATGAGATGGTGGTACCATTTCAGCGCCCGAATCTCTTACGGAATGTGCGGTCTTTGGCTGTCCACTGTTCTGCAGTTCCCGGATCATATCCGGAAGAAACAGATGCAGAAATAGAAACAACTTTCGAAACGAAGGGATTCATGAGGCGGGTCATAGACTCATCTTTCAGCTTTTGAGGACGCATGCACACATGTGCTTCAAGCATAGCAAAGTCTGCTTCTTGCGTCTCAAAACAACGTTTCTGTTTTTGGTGGTCACGTCTTGAGAAATTCGTTGATGAACAGTTTTGGCTCACTTGTTGTACCGCGTGACCCCATGATAGGGTGAAAATTACCAAAAAAGTACTTATTGAAATTGTGCCAATCAATTTTAAAACTTTTGTTTAGTGTTAAACCTTTTGCATTTATGTAAATTCAGTCATTCTGGTCAATTTCGGTTGCAAATAGCTGACGTGGCGCGGCCGCCGTTGACATGACCAATTTTTAATAGTATTTTTTTGCTAATTTTAATTAATTAATTATTTTTTTATTTTATCTTTTTCTTCTCCCTCCTCCAGTCGACCGTAGGGGTGAGCATGGTTCCCGAGTAGAACAGGGAACCGGAGAACCGAACCGCCGGTTCCCGATTCCGATGTGCCCGATTCCGGTTCCCGATTCCTTATTTTGAGGAACCGGCGGTACCGGTTCCCGGTTCCACTATGGAACCTACCCGGAACCGGAACCGTATGTTATTAAATAAAAATCCTAATTTCCTATCAGTATCAGTATTTTCCCTTTCAGATTCCTTTCCTCACCTCGACGCCGCAGCACTCCCAATCCCCCCCATGGTTCCGATTTTGGATTTTTTATTTGCTGGTTGATGTGAATTACATAGTAGTTTTCGCAATTTTTTTTTTTTTTTTTTTTGTATTTTGGAGTTTGGATGATTAAGTGTAAGTTCTCGAGTACCCTGGAACCGAAACCGGAACCGGTGACAGGGTAGGTTCCAAGTTCCACAGTGTGGCGGGTAGATTTCAAGTTCCAAAAAATGAGGAACCTGTACCAGCGGGTAGGTTCCAAGTTCTAGGTGGAACCTACCCGGAACCTACCCGGAATCTGGAACCGCTCATCCCTAGTCAGCCGCAGAGCCTGGCGATCAACCAAACGCGAGGTCAGCTTCGTAGAGAGAGAGAGAGAGGAAAAAGTAAAAAAAGGAAAGGAGAAATATTTTTACTTTCTTATCTTGTTATTTTGTTTATCTAGAAACATAGACGATCTAAAATTCAAATTGCCCTAAAAATCTTAAAATGCAATTGCCTAAGACATATGGACCCCGAGTCCGATGACACTCAACTATAAGATTAAGTACACTACAAGTGCCAAAACTTGTGTACGGTGCTCACTTTAATGCCAAAACTTTTAAATCGATCATTTTTTTTTTCATTTGAAAATATAAAAAACGATCACTTAAGTATCAATTTTTTTTTTAAAACGATAACTTTAGTGCAAAACTTTCAAAACTATCACTTAAGTATCAACTTATTTTAAAAACGATCACTTTAGTGCCAACTCCGATGAGCCACGTCATCTCAAATAATAATAAAAACTAGCATGTGTCGGATTTTCGGCGAGCTACGTCAGCTTAAATAGGAGTTGGCACTTAAGTGATCGTTTTTAAAAGAAGTTGACACTTAAGTGATCGTTTTGAAAGTTTTAGCACTAAAGTGAGCGCCATACACAACTTATGGTATTTGAGCCTGACGTGTACCTAAGCCCTCAACTATATGTAATCCTAAGAATCTAACTACCCAATTGATCCAGAATACACGAGCTACTTCCTCCTCCATCAGCCTACTACCATTCCATCGTTGTTTTCCATTAATTTCACGAACAAAAAACATAAATCTTCACCTCGATCTACTCCTAGTGAACGCGCCAGCAGCTATCAACATTTATTTTTAATTCAGTACATCGACACCTTTGGCTAACTTTGCAGAATCGAGATTATTACGTAAAGCATTGACAAACCGTGTCAAGGCCGAGGTTATCAGTAATGACTCAAAAGTTCATAACAATTAGATTTATGCAAACTAGTACAGTGAATCATTCAAGCAGACAAAATGAACTTAGTCAAATTCGATTCAGGCATTTCGTCAAACATGGGGTGATTAATTCAGACAAGAGATCTAACTGAAACATTGAAGCACCTATTCCAATCCAAGCTATCACAACAGCATCAAAACGAGTTCAGATCATCAGTAAATCATTAATCAGATACGATTTCAAATAAATCTTAACTAGGCTTCTCCACATTTTTTTTATTTCCTCCAAGAATAGCCGAGAGCAGAGCATATGAAAGTAAAGCGCGATTGCTGGTCACGAATTGTGATTGGACTAGAAATGGGAAGTCATGGACGTATCGCAAGTGACGACACCAGCGAAAGAGCTGCGAACGGACCCTGAGTGCTTCCATCACAAGTTGTTATTGGTGGGGCGCAACTTCGGAGCAGTGAACTGTCGATGTTATAGTAGTTGCTCAGGACTGGCCTTGGAAAATCAATCAGCAATTTCGGTGAATGGTTCCAGCTTCCATCTTGTGTTCTATGGATGGTTCTCGGCTCTGTGGATCTGCAACTCCGATGGCAAGCGAGGGTAAATGCTCGTGGTCGGAGATTGTGGGTTACGGTGTCGATCAGTGGTAGAGAGGCTTCTGGAATTTGTTGATAGAGAGACGATTTCTTACTCCGTTCTATGTGAATCGCCACACAGAGCAAAGTAAGAAATCTGTCACTTACCCTGCTTTCAAAACTTGATGAACTCCCGTGCATGCTTACATGCGACTTGATCTGCCTTCAAAACCTTATAGGCTTCTAAAATAGGCACTCGTCCACGTCCGTTGAGAGCGCGACTCCTGAAAAAAAAAAATCACAAGCAATATCGAGAAAAATTCGAGAAAGGAGTAACCAGAAACATATTCGATTCCTAGAAAAGATGCACTAAGATAGGGTACATCGTATAAGTTGCGGTTTAAGTACAAAAAAGAATTGAAGCAACGTTGTATTGGATAGCCGTGTTGACTTCACGGGATGTGCTTAAAGAGTAAGAAACACATTGGTGCATGCGGATTATGTATAACACGGGTTCAATTTCTCGTGCTACCAAACACAGACAATTCACCATCAGCAACCAACATGCTTTGGACTCGAATTCTAGTTGATCTGTGATGTTAATGCCCAGCATTAAGTACCCAAGATTTTCCATGAACAATAAGACAAGCAATATAATATTAGCAGAAAAAGGCAGGCCTAGAAAACAAAATACGACATCGCCGTGTTCAGAGAAATAGGAGGCAATGCAACTCCTATTAGAATAGTTTAGCACCAGTCACATACATTCTATAACAAATAAAGAAGATTCAAAGATAGATATCTGACCAAACAAGGCAATGAGGCCCCGAAAAAGGGACAAATTCCTATTTCCTCGTGACACCTATCACTATCGTGATGGTAAAGAGCTAAAGAAACCAAAAAATAAAGAAAAAGAAGACGAAGACGAACATTCATCCATAGATAGCGAATTAGCTTTTCGACTTATCTACATACAGAGGTAGACCTTCGTGTCTAGGAGTGTCAAATGTACCTGCGCCGGAAAGGCCGGCCCAGCCCAGCCCGAAATTTTTCTTGCATTTTCGGGCCGGGTCTCGTACTCGAGCCGGCCCGGTGCCAAACTCTTTTTAATACCCATTTTTTCTTTTAAATTTATATTTTATTTTTATATTTTTTCATTTAATGGGTTTGTTAATTTATGTTGATTCAAAAAAATAAAAAAAAAAGGAAAGAAAAAAATACTACCAGATCATATTATTAACGCATCAAATTTTTCCTACTTTACTAATGATATAAAGGTGGGAATAAGCAGACCGAGGGAGAAGTAGGCCATCGTTGCTGCATCCACCGAGAGAGAAAAAGGGAAGGTAAAAGGGGACATAGAAACAAAGAAAGGAGAAGGTTACTCACCTTATAGCGCTTGTAAGATTCGATGGTGCCTTTGAAATGTGTCTTACGCCTGCTATGGGGGATGTGAGGGATCCTGATGTCGCAATCATTTGGCAATTTGGTAGTTGATACATCAATCAACCTTTCCAATTTAGTCATCTTCAATTCAGAAACTCTAGCTCGTCAAGGCCCTCGACAACCTGTAGACCATCGCAGTGGTTGAAGCCCAACTTCTCAAGCTTCTTTAAGTTTGATAAACCCCGAACACTTTGCAAAGAAGGACCACCCTGCACCCAAATTTCTTTCCACGATTCTGATGTACCGACTACTTGAATTTGGAGTATCTTTGGGCAATCCAAAAGCTCGAAGAATCTCAACTTAGATAATACCGTGGACAGAAGAATTAGTCTCCCTTCCTCCATAATCAACTCATTAGCAGACTCTGGCTCACCCGCGTACCCTATCCTTCCCAAGGACCCGCACCCCTCGATAGTTAGTGACTCCAATGATTCGAACACCCCGGCAAATTGGATCTCAACAAGCTTTGGGCAACATGATATTTCGATGGTTTTGAGCTTCCTCAAGCTTGATGATAGCCCGAGTCTCTCCAGGGTATCACAATCACCGCCTCCCAGAATCAACTCTATTAAATTGTGAAGCTGAAGCCCGCTGAGTTGAATTTCTTGCACTTGAGACAAAGTGAGCTCTAAAGTTGACAAGTTTTCTAATCCGGATGAGAGTGACACAACTGAATTGAACTTATCCAGCTGTAACTTCAACAAAGACGATGGAAGTTGCAAGAGGGTTCGCAGGTCCAAACCAGACAAACAAAGTTCCTTTAATAGAGAAAAGGAAGCCAAATCAGTCGGAGCAGGGACATTGGCAAGTACCAACTTCAACTCTTCCAGTTTGGATAACTTCTCGATTACCCCTAAATCACCAGTGCAGATTTTACCTCCATGTTTCCAACGAGAGCCATCATCAAGGTCCAACAGAACCAAATTAGTCAGATTCGAAGGGTGTGGGATTACCCGCAATGATTTAGATGACACTCGTAGATTGTGTAAACTTGTGGGAAGCGTCGGCAGCTCTTGAATCTCATCGCAACCTAATAACTCAAGCGTTTCCAGGCAAGGAAGCACGCTAACTGTCTCTGGAACTTCACTGATGCAAGTTCTTACTATGCGTAGGACTCTTAGATAAGGCAAATTTCCAATTGCCGAAGGAAGTCGACCTTTCAAATTGTGACTGTGAATTTGAAGCACTTCCAGATTCCGAAGCATTATAGCACTAGGTATCTCCCAAGAATTTGCTGAACGTACTCCAATATCCTCATTGTCAAAGCGCAATTCACACAATGATTTCAACTTTCATAGGGGATCTGATAGTTTCTTCACTGGACACTCCTCGACTGAGAAGTGCTTCAAATTCACTAGGTTCCCGATTTCTTCAGGCAAATTTTCAAGAGAACGGCAAAACCCAATCTTCAGCTCAATCAAAGACGTCAACTCCCCAATAGAGCGATCAAGTTTCTTCAAGTTATAACATCGTTTGAAATTAAGCCTCTCTAAATTTGGGCATCCAGAGAAGTCCGGCGTTCTGTTTATGCCATGGCATCTTTCAAGAGAAAGAACTTTCAATTTTCCTGTTGTCTATCAAAATAAATCCAATATTCAATGGATGAACAGACAAATATTACTTTCAAAGAAAGTAAAATAGCAAGAAGCTAATTGCATACCTTGATTAAGCTCTGTAGTTTCGAATCATCTATGAAGGCATTGTATGTAAATTCAAGAACTACCGCATTATTTAAGCGCATATTGGTTGGCTTAAAACACAACCGACGAGGAGGAGCACTCCAAACAATCCAGCTTACATTGGTAAGGCTCTTTGCTAAGTTACCACGGAAGGTTCCCCCACTCAATCTGAGGTACCGTAGACGTCGAAACCTTGCTATCTCCTCACTTGTGATAGTCTTACTATCACTTTTGCGTAAGTTGAGAGTCAATGCTTGGACGTTCTTCTTGATCTGCAAATGAGAGCAATAAATGAGGGATATTCAGTATTTTGTCTTAAGAGTAAAATGGTATCAACAGGGAAAAGAAGAAAGAGAAAACAATATCCTAGTGCAGCAGGGAGGATTTTCTAGTAAAGAGTAACTGTTAGTTTTCTCTCGAGATACGTTACCTCATTTGTTCTCATTGCTTCGAAGACGTCATCATTGGTCCACATCCTACTCCGATCTCCAGGATTTCCTGAACTTTCACGACGAACAAGTTCTCTTCCAAGATATCTGAGTTGGTCATGCATCCAAAACGCATTTGCCACTATGAGTTGGTCGTGCGTCCAAAATTTATTTTCCACAATCTTTACCAATGACATACTAATAAGGACATCAACTCCAGTATCTGGGAAAAATTCACAATCTTTCCACATGTAAATTGCATGCATTGTATTCTCACCAATGAAAAAACATGCAATATCGAGAAATATTTGTTGCTGTTGGTAACTTAAGGCATCATAACTGATCTTCAACTTTTCAAAAACATCATCGTGAGGTGCTTTCCTTAACTTCTCCAATGTCTCTCTCCATATGTGTTGCCTTTTGTCAAAGAGGAATGAACCAATTACTTCAAGAGCCAATGGAAGTCTCCCAGTAGCAGCCACGATTTTCCCTGAAAGATCCTTATAATCGTCTGATGGAGAGTCTCTATTAAATGCATACCAGCTAAAAAGCTCGAGCGCACGATAACTACTCATCACCTCCATTTCATGTTCTGAGATTTGGTAGTTTGGTCTATTGATTCGCAAAGCATCTTTATTTCTTGTTGTAATCAATATTCTAGATCCTGAATACAAAGTACTTCGTCCAAGTAATTTCTCCAATTGCTCACTGTTAGCAACTTCGTCGAGTACAATGAGCACTTTTTTGTTGCTAAGTGCTTCTCTAGTCCTCATCGTTCCATAATCAATTTCGTCAATGCCTCTTGTTCCCGAAGGGTGACCGATTTCGGATAATAACTTCTTTTGTAGCTCAATTAAGCCATTGGTTCTTAATGACTTCGCTCGAACATCTTCAAGGAAACAACAACACTTTCCAAAATGAGAAGAGAGTTGGTTAAAGATGACTTTGGCGAGAGTCGTTTTACCGATACCCCCCATGCCATGAATTCCAATGAGCCGCACATCATCGGAGCCGACTTCTAACAATTTGGTTACTGCTGCAATTCGATCATCAATTCCAATTAAATGCTCAGTCACATATCTATATTTTGTCTTCAGCTTTTTCAAGAGCTCCTCGATTATGACGCAGGGTAGCGATAAACAGGAAAATAATTCCTCTGAATAAACTTTATTCGATTGATGATGTCTGAAGTCTGTCGATTACAAAGAGCGGACGTCCTTTATATATATATGACTCCTAAAGTAAATAGGATTACAAAAGATAACACAAAAACGAATCTAATCTTATCTAATCTAAAAGAGAATATTCAAATTGAATATTGCAACTATCTCTATTGCTAAGTTTCCTAAAATAGAAAACGAATATTGAAATATTGCAAATCAAATCTAAAGGTATCCTAAAACGAATATTAGAATCAAATCTAAACGATATAGAATTTGGTAGATCGGGAGTTCGGTAAGTTGCCTATTCGGGAACTTGGAGAATTCGGTAACTTTCCCGATTAGTGAAATTACGACGTCGTTGTCCTACATCAGTCTCCCCTTCTTCAAAAGAACTCGTCCTCGAGTTATAACGTCGTGTCTGAATCCGCTTCCTCTTGTACTTCCAATGCCTCCACCTATTCCGCTTCCTCTTCCGACCTCTTTTCTCGCCACGATAAAGAAGCACGCACAAGTGATGACAGTACAGGGATTCGTGGAAATCGGGACCAAATATCACTTCGTCAGAGCTGCAACTATGTGACTGCATTACCTTCATTGTACTTTTGTACTGCGAGCTACGGAACAAGTTGGTGGTAGCAGTGCCCATGGCAAGACCACCTTTTGTTTTGAATTGCTTGTTGCTATATATGAACTGTAAGGCCTTCCCACCTTCGATTGGGTAGTCCCTATTTCTAACGGCAAAAGAAGTCTGAAAAATCTGCATGCTAGTCTGGAACAACTTGTTATTAGAGGGGACGTATTCCGACTTTCCTTGTGTAGTACCAGAACTTAATGAAATAGTTGTCACGGGACTTCCTGTGAGTAAAGAGGAAGTCTTCCCATTAGCAATCCTCGGTATATGATGCTCCAAGTCCTTGTGAGTAACAATGGGAACACAAGCTCTGAAGCTCTCAAGTTCTGTTCTGCCTTCTCCTCCAGGGTCTTTAATTCGCTCACCTCCTTCGTGTTCACCCGGTTTCTCGACAGAAGCCTCGGTTTCGGGAGCGATCTTCGGATCTTTCTGCTTCGTTTCTTCTCTCACCTTCGGTTCCTCCTCTAATTTCTCGAAAAGTTGGTTCTTTTTCTCGATGGGAGCCGTCCCTTTAGGTTTTTGAGCAGATCGTGAAGCATGAGCAGCTTCATCCAAGGGACGAATGGTAATTTCCGTCCTTCCCCACACGAACGAATAAACGTTGTCACGCGCTCGGTGAGTAACATTAACATCATATTGCCATGGCCGTCCCAGCAAGACGTGGCATGCATCCATCTCAACAACATCACAGATTATCGTATCCTTGTACGTTTTTCCAATTGAAATAGGCAAACGACAAATCTGAGTTACCTTTGATTTTGATCCCTTATGAATCCATCCAATTGTATAGGGTGAGGGATGAGCTTCAGTTTTCAGTTGGAGATGATCGACAAGTGTCTGCGATACAATATTCTCGCAACTTCCGCTATCAATAATGACGTTGCAAACCTTTCCGCTTATAGTGCAACGGGTGCGAAAAAGGTTATTTCGCTGCGAATCTTCGTATCGTGGGGTTAATAGCAATCGTCTCACCACGCAGTTAACATGCTCGTCCTGGAATTCCTCATGTTGGTGGCCTCCACGAACAAATTCATGCTCATCTTGGAAATCTTCGTCTTCTTCTTCAGAATCCTCGACGTAGGCTTGTTGCCTTTGTCGGTGACGTCGGTGATTTGCCCCAGGATCCATAGCTACTTCGGGATCACGAGCGACAGAAATTCGCCCAGCTGGAAGAACGCCTGGTGTGTGGCTTGGGTTTGCAGACAACCGTTGGGTAGCGGCAAGCAAGTCTTGCATCGTCCGTTGGTGGTCATGCAGAGTCCATCGAGTTTCCTCAGCAAATTGCCGATTCTCCTCAACGAACTGGGTAAACACCTTCCATGAAATAGGCTCACCAGGATGGCCCTTAGCTACGGAAGTATATTGATTCACATTATGAGACATCATCGCCAGGAGAAACCTCGCTCTGATACCAAATGACGCAGGGTAGCGATAAACAGGAAAATAATTCCTCTGAATAAACTGTATTCGATTGATGATGTCTGAAGTCTGTCGATTACAAAGAGCGGACGTCCTTTATATATATAGGACTCCTAAAGTAAATAGGATTACAAAAGATAACACAAAAACGAATCTAATCTTATCTAATCTAAAAGAGAATATTCAAATTGAATATTGCAACTATCTCTATTGCTAAGTTTCCTAAAATAGAAAACGAATATTGAAATATTGCAAATCAAATCTAAAGGTATCCTAAAACGAATATTAGAATCAAATCTAAACGATATAGAATTTGGTAGATCGGGAGTTCGGTAAGTTGCCTATTCGGGAACTTGGAGAATTCGGTAACTTTCCCGATTAGTGAAATTACTACGTGGTTGTCCTACATCAGATTATCACTTTAATCACCTCACCGTAGCTGCCACAATGGATAACCATTTTAGCAAGGGTAAAAAAACTGATGTTATTCACGCATCAGATAAGCTAAAAAATATTCGGACAACTAATGGAACCTTTTAATTTGGAAGTGATCTTCCAAGAGTCCATATTGGACATTAACGTCACACCAGGGCATACTTTTAATGCATTGGGCAATGCATACGCCATGTCATAACCCGAATTATGACTTGATTCGAACATGAGATCAGCAATCTCGGAATTATTTTAATAACGATTGCGAAAAATATTTGTATAAGTATTTATGTAGTCGAAATTGATATTTTACGATTTTTGCTCGAGCGAGAAGTTGGACATGGTGTATTCAACAGGAGAAATGTTTAACGTATTGAAAGGTCTAATAATTAGATAGGATGTACATACGATGAACCTTGCTAAGCAGTTTCCCATTTTCTTTTGCTAATGTAGCTTAGGTTTGTTCATTGGCTAAGACTACAGCAGAAGTCCCACCTCAATCATACTGGAATTATTTACGTATATGAAAGCTGACTAGCTTACCCTTTGTACTTCTTCACTTCCCAGCCTTTTATAGCATCAACCTCCATGAGAGCCTTTCTCCATGCATCTACCTGCCCATTGCTCAACTTCTTCTCACGTTCCAAATTGAATATGGCATCGCGATACAATGGGGTTTTCAGCTTCACATCGTCGGGTCCCACGTCGAAGAAAATAGGCAGGATCTCTTTTCTACCTCCCGATTTTGAAGTGTTTGCCACGATTTGCGCAAGCTCGCGGAGACACCATTGGCTCGAAGCGTAGGTCCGAGAGAAGACAAGTATGTAGATCCTAGAGTTGTTGATCGCTCGTTGGAGCGATCCATCGATCCTTTCACCGACACGGAGCTCTTTATCGTCTCGTAAGACGCATACTCCAGCGTCGGTCAAGCTATGGAAGAGGAAATCGGTGAATCCGACTCGAGTGTCGAGTCCTCTGAAGCTTAGGAATACTTGGTACTCGCTTCCCAACGACGTACTTGCATCAGAGCTCGCCATAGCATAAATTTGTCCTGCTTAACGGATGTCTAAATTTGTCCTGCTTAACGGATGTCTAAATTTGTCCTGCTTAACGGATGTCTAAATTTGTCCTGCTTAACGGATCTCTCTCTCTCTCTCTCTCTCTCTCTCTCTCTCTCTCTCTCTCTCTCTCTCTCTCTCTATGTCTAGGGTGTGCCCGAAGATGGGATGTGGTCTCTTCGTTAGGCCTTTGCCACTATTGAGACTGACTCGATTTTTTCAACGGAGAATGTGGCCGCGTCAACATCAATGCGTACTTTCAAATAAATCGCGTAAAGAATATTGATGTTCTTTAATTCTCCAATGCGTAAAGAGGCTTAATTCCAAAAAAACCTCAAACTTTGATGTTTGTCCAAAATATATCCATAACTTTTTTTTGTCTCCTAAAATACCTTCAACTTTTGATTTTGTCCCAAACTTTTGAAGCCCTAGGAAGCTCATTCAATAGTTGTAGCAAGTTCCTGGAAATTGCATTTTCTTTTGGGAGAATAGGAGATATAGATAGATCTTAACGAAATATTATTGAAGAAGAAGAAGACGAAGAAGAAGAAGAAGAAGAAGAAGAAGAAGAAGAAGAATGAGAAGGCAATGTACATAGAGGAAGCAAAATGAGAAGAATAATGGTGATGGAGCGTGTTTTTTTTTTCCCAAGCATTTAGTTTTATACGAAGCAATTGTATTGTAATCAGCAATTTGGATAGGCCCAACATGGAATTGAATCTCCAATCGAATCTCAAGCTTGCTCTAGGGGAAGTTCAAAAATTGACCAGACACGTGGGTTTCATGCATTCAATCTTCGCCCTCGGATTGGCCATGTGATCAAAACTAAAATGGTCAACAAATTTCTTCAGCTAATGAGCATAATCCTAAGTAGCGCTTGAGATTGGGTTTCATCCCATTACATCAAGAGGTCCGTTCACTATGTTCCACTGTTCTTTTATGTGAACAACCCGTGCTACAAGGAAACTTCTAACACGATACACATTTGGAAGCTTTGCATCCGATGGCTTTGTTTCTGGTTTGGGTGTGGATGACTTATGTTAGGTTTAGAACTTTCTGGAGTATTTAGCTTTCGCTAGTGCTTGTAAGCTGCTTGTCTTATCCTATCTATCTGATACTTCAAATTCCCCGTAGTACCTTGCTGAAACTTTGAGTGCTTGCCTAGTTGCAGTACTAGTTCATTGACATCACTGTAACTAGGGGATATCCAATCCAATGAATCCATTCTAAATCATGAAAATGGCAGTGGGTAGGTATGGGGGACATTCCTCAAAACCATCTGCACAGCCTTGTTTGGCAATTGGCTTTGTTGAAATGCCAATGTTACCTATCACATCTCTCATCATAACCTGAGACCTTTTTGGCCAACTTTTGCAGTGCGAAGCATAAAGGAAGTACGTTTATGTGGTCTTATCTTATATTAAGAAATATGTTGACATGTCAAGGTTGCCTATCACATCTCTCTTGCGATAGTGTGAGACTTTCTGGGTGAGCTTTGATAGTGTCAAGCTCATATGAGCTAGATTTAGGTGGTCTGAGTGTCTTGAATCAGAAAAATTACTAAAGCAAATAGATTGGCCTTGTTTTGCAATGATTGGCATGCTGAAGAGTTGCAACAGCGATATTTTCGAAGAGCCATAAAATCGTTACTGTTTCAGTGGCTTTTCCAGCAAGATAGAAGACCTTTTTGCAGAATCTTTGGCAATTGAATGAGAACTTCCTTTTGAAGGAAGTGTAAAAACTATAGCTTCGGAGCATAAGATAATATGGATTTACATCTGGCGGTGGTGATCTATTTCCATCTGCATTAGTTCTGATAGGTGGAGGCCGTACAACGAACAAAATATGTATGAATGTTGGTGTAGGTCAGGGTTTACTGTCAACAACACCATCGCCCTTTAATATCCTGCATTACTAACTTTTTGATGGGCGTTTCATTGTTTGAATTTGGTTATCACACTTAGTTAACTATTTGTTGCTCATTCTGCTGTTCTTATGAATGTTGATAGGACACGGCTTTTCAATACATATGGAACTGCAAGGATTACTCGGAAAAGGTGCGTAAACTCTGTGTGTGCCTTTCTGATGCACACTTTCATCTCTAAAATATTGCTTCACGTATTTCTTTCTGTTTTATAAAATATCTCAGGCTTCTCGAATAATCATGGCAACTGATGGCGACACACCTGGTCAAGCTTTGGCAGATGAGCTTGCAAAGCGCCTTGGAAAACAAATGTCAAAGTTGTATGACTGATTACTTATGTTATTCATATGGTTAACCCGGTCCTTTTTTTGGCATAGCCGGCAACCTTACTTTGCATATTGTGATAAGTAAACTGGTAAGTAGAAATCTTTTGCCATTATTTGTGTTGGTATAACCCTCTTGAGGCTGTTTTAATGGTGAAAATGCTCACTCTGCTGAATCACGGATGATATTGATATGAAGAAGAAAGCAAGAGCGGTTATTTAGTGTAAAAGTATAGGCAATATCTCGAATTATACGGTCGTTACTAGTTATTGCTTTGTCTTCAAAGAAGCCTGGGCTTAAGACAATGGTTATCCATTTGTGACCAGAAGTTTACATGTTTTGGTCATGCAAACGGCCTCTTTGTACCAACTTTATCAGTTCTTGTGTTCACCTGGAAAAATTACTCCTTTTATATTCTGAATGTGTTCAGATGTTGGAAGGTAAATTGGCCAAAAAAAGATGACTTCGGTAGCTTCAACGATGCAAATGAGGTTACTCTCTCTTTCTCTCTTTCTCTCTTTCTCTCTCTCTCTCTCAATATTCGGGACAAGCAACTGAATTTTTTGTCTTGTTACTGTTTCATCTTCTCCTCATCAATTAACCAAGAGAAAGAGTAGCACATCTTGAGGAATGAGAGTTTTTTTTTTTGGACGAATGAGAGTTTTCAGAGCGCCAATTCTGTCGAGCATCGGACCAAGGGGTCTCTACCTAGAATCGAGAATCGGACCAGTTTCAATCGATTCCCAAAAATTGGAACCGGTACCTAGATCGGTTTGCGCGGGAATCGCTTCTCGGCCCTATTTTTTGGGTGGGCTGATTCGGGTTCCGAGTAAACCCAGTCCGCTTGCACACCCCTATATGTTTTCATTTTACTATTAGAGTTTACTTTTGCAAAAATTAATTTTGTCAAAAGGAAGAATTTAAAAAAAAAATAATATTTTCTATGTTGTTAAGCAAATTAAAGGAACAATTATCATGTACTATCTCGAAAAAAAGTGACGTATGCTTTTTTTATAAAACAATCACTTGCTTATAAACTTTTGCTTTCCTTGTGCAAATGACCGTAAAATATTTTCTCATCAATTGTCTTTTATACACATAGATATAATGGGATGATATGATGAAACAAAAAAAAATATATTTATTGCATTCTCCAGTTGAAAACTTTAAAAGACGCAAGTTAATTAAATCAAAACATTGCATAAAAAAAAGAATTTCTTTTATAAAAATACCAATGAGATCTCATCATTTTGGATGGACAACTTAGCCCAAGCCCAATATCCAGCCGTCTTCGGAGCGACGTCGTCGTCGTCGTGTGGCACCACAGGCCCAAGCCCAGCACGCCCCCAAAGGCTCGATTTTTCCAATTTCTATTTATAGTATCAACCCCCGGCTCGATTTCTTCATCTTTCTTCCTCTTCTCTTCTTCATCTTCTTCCTCTTCGAAATTTGCTCTTGCTCTGATTTCCGGTTCGAGTCTCTTCGAACCCATGGCGGCGCCGGTGGGATCGGGCCGTGGCGACGCAGTAGCAGTAGGGGCGGGCGTTTTGGGGACTCCAACACGGGCGAGCTGGCCTGTTAGGAATTTATTTGGGTCTCCGTCATCGGAACCAGATGATACGCCCTTGGCCGGTCGCACAATGAGAAGCCGGAGCCGTCAGGACAGTATTTTGCCTTCTTGGTACCCGACGACAAATACTACATCTGTTTCGACGGTAACGATTGTCTGGTTTTGCTTAAAATTTTCTTGAATTAAGTACGGCTCACGTTATACTTCAATTTTTCATGTCTAATTTCGCTCTATTATAAATTAATCCCTGAGTGGATCGGCAAGCTATTTGAGGGGATTACTGCTTAGGTATAGGATTAACATATAAATTTGGCTCGGTCTGATCTAAACTCTGGATGATTTATCTCCATGTACAATTATGTGGGTGCTGATCTAATTTCTTCTCTTAAATTCAGGCATATGAAATGAGAAGTGCTCGGCTTTTAGAGACTGAAGGATGTCAAGCAGATAGTCCGGCAACCGCTGAACTGAGCATCGCTCAAACACGGGCGAGCTGGCCTGTTAGGAATTTATTTGGGTCTCCGTCGTCGGAACCAGATGATACGCCCTTGGCCGGTAGCACAATGAGAAGCCGGAGCCGTCAGGACAGTATTTTGCCTACATCTGTTTCGACGGTAACGATTGTCTGGTTTTGCTTAAAATTTTCTTGAATTAAGTACAGCTCACGTTATACTTCAATTTTTCATGTCTAATTTCGCTCTATTATAAATTAATCCCTGAGTGGATCGGCAAGCTATTTGAGGGGATTACTGCTTAGGTATAGGATTAACATATAAATTTGGCTCGGTCTGATCTAAACTCTGGATGATTTATCTCCATGTACAATTATGTGGGTGCTGATCTAATTTCTTCTCTTAAATTCAGGCATATGAAATGAGAAGGGCTCGGCTTTTCGAGACTGAAGGATGTCAAGCAGATAGTCCGGCAACCGCTGAACTGAGCATCGCTCAAACTTCTAATGCACGCCCACGTGCTCCACTCGAGCATGACCTTTCTCTACAGCCCCCTGGTCCAGCAGTTGCATTAAAGCCTTATATTCTTTCTCTAGGCAAAGTGCCGGAGATATTGTGCGATATTATAAACAAGAATCGTGTTGGCGAGTCAGAGTTCCTCCCACCCCACAAGCTTCTTCTGAAAGATATCCACACGGCCAATAGACTGGTTACGAAAGAGCTCAGGAGGCTTGAAAGGACACCGGCCGCGAAAGAAGCAGAGCGCCAGAGGAAAGTTCGCATACTGATGTCGATGCGATGATGCATCTCGATGATTCTGCAGTACAGAAGACAAGACAGGCCTTAGCACATTTAGATCAATAACCGGTTGAAATAGTCCTTATTGTGGAAGATCTAGTTCATTTTTTCTTTTACCCCTTTAAACCTCTAACTGAGGATATTGGGTAGGCACCCTGAGTCAGTCTTTTTTTCATCTTCTAGAGGCATTTTTGAGCTCTATGGAGACGTTTCTTGAACACCATGTACATAGGAGAAACCCACATTTTTTTTTTATTGTTTGCTCAAGGTCTGTCTGTGCACTTCTGGCAATTTGCATAATAAAATCCAAGCATCATTTTTGCAATTACTCTCTCCTTTCTTTGGTTGGCCTTATTGCTGAAACTTTGGCAATTGATTGAGAACTTCCTTTTGAAGTTTAAGTGTAAAAACTGTAGCTTCGTCGCATGAGATAATTGTATGGCTTTACATCTGTCAGTGGTGATTTCTATTTCCATCTGCAGTTCTGGTAGCTGGAGGCCATTCAACTGATGAAGTATGTAGGAATGTTGGTGTGAGTCAGGGTACTGCTGCTGCCCTTTAGACTGCAATGCTACTAACTTTTCGTTGTGCATCTCATATTCTGAATTTGGTTATCATTGTTAGTTAACTATTTGTCACTCATTCTTCTGTTCAAGTGAATGCTGATAGGACAAGGCTTTTCTATACTTATGGAACTGCAAGGATTACCTGGATAAGGTGCGTAAACTCGGCGGGTGCCTTTCTTGTGCACATTTTCATTCCTAAAAGATTGCTTCATGTGTTTCTTTCTGCTTTCCATAACATCTCAGGCTTCTCGAATAATCCTGGCGACGTACCTGGTCAAGGTTTGGCAGAGGAGCTTGCAAGGCGCCTAGGAAAACAAAGGTCAAAGTTGTTTGACTGATTACTGCAAAGTTGTTTGACTGATTACTGGTCTTACTTACAATTCATATGGTTAATGCGACCTTAGTTTGCATATTATGATAAGTAAAAACTGGTTGGTAGAAATCTATTGCCATTATTTGTGTTAGTGCAACCCTCTTGAGGCTATTTAAATGGTGAAAATGCCGACTCTACTGAATCACCAATGTTATTTAAAAGAAGAAGAAAGCATGAGCAGTTATCTAGTGAACAACAAGAAGTGTGTGCAATATCTCAAAATACACACTAGTTTGTAGTTACTGCTTTGTCTTCGAGCAAGCCTCGGCTTAACACTGAGGTTATCCATTAGAGACCAGAAGTTTACAAGGTTTCGGTCGTGGAAACCTCCTCTTTTTACCAATTGCATCAGTTCTTGTTTTCACCTGGAAAAATTACACCTTTTGTTTTCTGAATGGTCAGATGTTGGAAGGTAAATTGGCCGAAAAAGGGTGACTTCAGTAGCTTCAAAGATGCAAATGAGGTCTCTCTCTCTCTCTCTCAATATTTGGGATCCTTCGTGATTCTGTAGAAAACTTATTTTGATGGTGTTGTTTGAAATTGTTGTTGTTCTACTGATAGGTTCTCAAGCATTTAGGACCTACTGCCAGAAGAGAGTTCGGTTCTTCTGTACACATGACAGAAGAGAGTCTAAGGTTGGAACCCTTGAGCGATGAGGTACGCTCATTAATTCTGATTTGGCATGGTCAATTATCTCTTTTAGATGCGGCCGAATCTGAAGTAACATGCTTGGTTTGTAATGTAGACAACACATCAGATTTCTAGATAGTTGAGATTCCAGTGCATCTAAGTTAGGGCTCTAGTTTGTAAGAATTGCAGAGGAAAGACTTGGAGAATGGAATCTTTTACCTAATTTCCAAGGTCAAATTGTGCGGCTAATTTTTAAGGTCAAATTGTGTTGTTGTCTTGTTTAATAACATGACCAACACATATTTATGCATCCTTTTTCAATGGAGTTGAGCATATTTTACATGCCAATAACTTGATTTACTTTCCTCATTGTCTTCCGAGACTTTGACATAATGTGTTTGCACAGAACTTTGACTTTTGTAGCTAGATCAAAGTCCTCACTAATTGTTAGCATGCTGCGTAAAACATCTTACCAGTTGGTAGATGCTGTTAATAGGAGCAATTTATTCACAAATGACAAGATTTTCCTTTGTTCTTTTTCTTTTTCCTTACTATTGCAGCCGTTGCCTATGAGTTTAAGCATTCATCATGTTCTCAGATCAGTTGAACTCGCTTTTGTGCTTATCTCTCATACATGGGTAGAATTTCGTTGTAAAGAGTGCTACTAACTTATGAGATTTTGTCCCCTTCAGATTATTAGCTACTTTGCGGAACGAAAAATATCGGAGGAAACTCTTCAAAGAAATGGAGTCAAACAACGATCGGGCAAACAGGTTCGTAATTGCTTCTGCTATGACTTGCAATGCGATTTGGATTCGACCGAATGGATCCAGAATTTTCTATTTTTCAAAAGAAGAAAAAAGGCAGCTTTTACTTGATTAATTAGGATTTGATAGATGTTGTACTTGATAGAAAATTTTACCTTCCCCAAGATGGTCACATGCAACTTGTGGAGTTTGCCTTTTACTTATAATGCTGGATCAATGGACTGAAGATTGAGATTTTGTATCAGCGCAGACTTAGTTTAGATATACTGATATCGTTTTTATGGGGTGGTAATCTCCCACAGTCTTGGCCGCACTTTCTATAATGCTGTTTTAAGAAATTAGACAATAACAGTTTTAATGTGTATTTCGGATATGAAATGAGCATCAGATCAGACTAACCACTTTGAAACTTTCTTGCAGAGTGAAATTTGTTTTACTTACAAAAGGAAAGGACAACTTGTTAGTTGCAAGTATCGGACCTTGGACAAGAAATTTCGACCGGTAGATTCTCTTGCCTCAGTATTGTAAGGACATTTTGGTTAATAGTAATAATATTCCAGCATGCATCTTAAATATGTTTTGGTTTTTTGAACTGAAGAAGTGGGAATGCTTATGGATGCAAGTTTAGGTCTGCTGAAGAGCGGGAAGTAAATCACTGAAGAGTGAAATGGAAAACCACTGATAATAACAGCATTTGTGAAATTTGGTGCCGCATATTTGTAATAATAAAAATCACTGCAGGCTGTGAGAAAAATCTATGCCTTGGTTCCATAGATTTTCCAATCAAGTCCTTTGAACTTCTTTAAATTTCTGCAACCTCTTTTAGCTCCAAATCTGATTCGTCGGAGCTGACAAAGATTGTCTTCACTAGCATTTGTTGAAGAACCAAGCAAATCGTTTTTGGTGAAGCATCTGAGAAAGTACGCATATCTAATATGTACATATATCATGTACCGGTATTGGCTCAATATTTGGTTTACTTAGTTCCTCAATCTGTTTTTCTAGATGGACAAGCCTGAAATAAGATGCATACGAGCATCAGAAACCTATTTTCTAGTCTGAATCAGATGGTATTTCATATGTTTAGAATTCTATGTGGCCTTCGTTAAAGACTAGACAGATCTTTTAATCTGCGTCGGTAACATATTCATGTTTCAACAATGGACCTTTCTGCCAATACCACATCAGTTTCCGTCTGCCCATTTGCTTCATTATTTCAATTTAAGAAATTTCTAGAAGTTTCTTACATGAGTTGTCTTTCTGCTATGGAATTTCAGGAGAAGGATATCGGTAAGGCATTATATGGACTGGATGACATATCAGAAGCAGATGAAATCATCATTGTAACTCTCTCTCTCTCTCTCTCTCTCTCTCTCTCTCTCTCTCTCTCTCTCTCATAGATGAATGTCGGTTATAGGTTGAAGGTGAAATTGATAAGCTCTCAATGGAGGAAGCTGGCTTTATAAATTGTGTAAGTGTTCTGAATGGCGCCCCATGTAAAGTCTCCAACAAAAAATTGCCTTCTCCGGACAAGGTTGGTTACTTGTTTTAGGCATTTCCTATGTTGATCTTAATTTAAAGTTCATATTTTGACATGCCGAAACTTAGGTATTTCAGTTTCGCCCACTGAGCATAAGTCTCCTATTATCGGTTGTATGCTAGTATGCCATCTCCTTTTATGACAGGTTGCGTATATTACCTCTCTACTGCTAAGAAAGACACTTTTCACCTGCAATTTTTCTTCATCTTGTTGCGTCTTGTCCTGGCTACTTGGAAAGTCTGCCAATTAATCTTCTTTCAAGAATTAGGAACACCGAAACAGAAACAAACTACTGCAGTGTCATGGATTGTTTAGAAAAGGTTCCTTCTTATTTCGGAAAGAAGAATCGTTGGTGGCAAAGAGGCTTTTCCTTGGAATGCTATTTGGAAAGTAAGAGTACCGACTAGCGTCTCGTATTTTGCTTGGGAGGCAATCTGGGAACGAATTCTCACCTTAGACAGCTTGCACAAAAAAGAGATCATGCCGGTTAATAGATGCTATTTTAGGCAGAGACGGTGAGACATCTCCTCCCTCATTGTTCAGACCTCTTATGCCTGCATTGGACTATCTCAGGTTGTAAGAGGTTCTACTGAACAAGAATTATGGGCTTCATAGGGTCTGTTTGGCCTCGGGTTTAGAAAAGGCATTCTTTGATCCCTCTTGCCGCTTCTCGGTTGATGTGGAAAGAGCGGAACAAAAGAACTCTTCAATGAGAGGGGATGCTTACTTTGTGTAATTATAGAAAGCTTATGTGTGGAAATGCTTTAGATTTTAGCTCCTTTGATAGAGGGGTGCCACCTCTTGGTGCCTTTCATTACAGACAGACTTAGTCACTGCCTTTGCCCTGCAGACTTTGACCAACAAAATTACTAAATGGAAGTTGATGCGGAGGATAGTAACATAGCAAGTTACCATTCCACTAATTCAATAGGGCATTCACTGGCTGCAGACAAGAAATGAAGGATTTCTTCAATTACTCTCTCCTTTTTCTGGTTGACCTTATTGCAGAAACTTTGGCAATTGAATGAGAACTTCCTTTTGAAGTTTAAGTGTAAAAACTGTAGCTTCATCGCATCAGATAATTGTATGGCTTTACATCTGGCAGTGGGGATTTCTATTTCCATTTGCAGTTCTGGTAGCTGGAGGCCATACAACTGATGAAGTATGTATGAATGTTGGTGTGAGTCAGGGTAGCACTGCTGCCCTTTAGACTGCAATGCTACTAGCTTTTCGTTGTGCATCTCATATTCGGCATTTGATTATCATTGTTAGTTAACTATTTGTCACTCATTCTTCTGTTCATGTGAATTCTGATAGGACGAGGCTTTTCTATACTTATGGAACTGCAAGGATTACCTGGATAACGTGCGTAAACTCGGCGGGTGCCTTTCTTGTGCACATTTTCATTCCTAAAAGATTTGCTTCATGTGTTTCTTTCTGATTTCCATAACATCTCAAGCTTCTCGAATAATCCTGGCAACTGATGGTGATGTTGAATTATCATGTTTTTTAGTAGGAATATGTTTGAATTCTGTATTTTAATACCTAAAGTAGGTTTACCTAACTTAGGTGAGTCTATACCTAAATTAGGCCTCTTGCCTAACTTAGGTAAAGTCAATACCTAAATTAGGCTTCTTGCATAACTCGTGAGTCTATACCTAAATTAGGCCTCTTGCCTAACTTAGGTAAAGTCAATACCTAAATTAGGCTTCTTGCCTAATTCGGGTCTTCTTTTCTTGTATATATATCCACCTTGTAATTACTCAAGTTATGTAAGGAAATACATATTTTTTCCTTCATGGTATCAGAGCTTTAGGCTCATTTTTCTGGGATAGTGTTGCAGTGCAACCTTCATCGCTGTAATAAACTTCCAATTCCAGCCTTCATTGCTGGTCCTATTTTTTTTGCAGCCTTCATTGCTGCAATAATCTTCCATTCTCAGCCGTACTACTGACTTATCCAGCCTTCATTGTTGGTATACTGCTGACTTATCCAGCCTCCATTGCTGGTTCTGTTTTTGCAGCCTTCATTGCTGCAATAATCCTTCAACCACAGCCTTCATTGCTGGATTATTTTCACAGCCGTGCCTTCATTGCTGGTTCTGTTTTTTTGCAGCCTTCATTGCTGCAATAATCCTTCAATCACAGCCTTTATTGCTGGATTATTTTCACAACCGTCATTGTTGTGATCCCTTTAGCCATATTTTTCCCACTTCAAGCTCGTCTAACTTTTTGCTCTATAACCTCAGTCACTTGAAGCCTTCGTTGCTTCTGTTTTGTTGTTCCTTTAAAGTGAAGAGGAAGAATGGATGCTTCAAAGCCTACATGGAGGGATAACCGAGATAGTATGTGGTGTACCCACTGTAAGAGGCCAAGGCATACAAAAGAGCGTTGCTGGAAACTGAATGGCAAACCAACGAGCTCAAGACGAGAGTGGGGAAATAGAGGAGGACGGTCAAGGCCCAAAGCTCGTCTAATTGAACAAACCAGCCAGCAGATCAGTAATAATGAATGGCAGGACAATGAATCCTTCAACAGTGAGGAGATAGAAAGAATTAGAGACCTTGTAGCGTCTCTTGAAAAGCCCTCTGGTGCATGTTCTTTAGGACTCTCAGGTAATCCTCTATTTTCCGTTGGTAAAAATGCCTCAGAAACTCTTTCTAGTGAAGCTTGGATAATAGACTCAGGTGCTACTGATCACATGACTCACACTTCACATTTCTTTAGTACCTATACTCCATGTCCAAGCAATAGAAAGGTAGTGGTGGCAAATGGTTCCCTAGCCACTGTTGCAGGAGTTGGTGATATCCATATTACGCCCAATCTCACTCTCAAAGGTGTTCTCCATGTGCCGAAACTATCAGCCAATCTTGTCTCCATACAAAAGCTCACCAAAGATCTCAATTGTTATGCAATCTTTTACCCTACATACTGTGTTTTCCTTGAGCAGGATTTGGAGAGGAAGATTGGACTTGCTAAGGAAAGGAATGGGTTGTACTATCTTGAGACGCCGAGGGCTTTGAAGAAAGTCATGAATAATTCATCTTTGTCATTTCTTAGTGCTTCAAACAAAGATGTCATTTGGCTTCACCATTTTCGTTTTGGTCATCCATCTTTTCGAGTCTTAAATATCATGTTTCCTTCTTTGTTTAAAGGATTAGATATGACTGAATTTCAGTGTGATACATGTGAATTTGCTAAGCACACTCGTGTATCTTTTCCTATTAACAACAAAAGAAGTTCTCTTCCTTTTGATTTGATTCACAGTGACATTTGGGGACCTTCCACAATTCCAAATATCTCAGGGGCTCGTTGGTTTGTTTCTCTAATCGATGATTGCACTAGGGTCACATGGATATTCTTACTCAAAAACAAATCCGATGTAAGTAGTATTATTCCTAACTTCCATTCCATGGTTCAAAACCAATTTGGAGTCAAAATTAAGTGCTTTAGGTCAGATAATGCTCGAGACTACTTTAATCAGATCTTGTCAACCTATTTCCAAAAGGAAGGGATCATTCATGAGTCATCTTGTGTAAGCACACCACAACAAAATGGGGTTGCTGAAAGGAAAAATGGTCATTTGCTTAACACTACTAGAGCATTGTTGTTTCATGGGAATGTCCCTAAGTCATATTGGGGGGAGGCTGTCCTTACATCTGCATACATGATTAATAGACTACCATCAAGAGTATTAGATTTCAAAACTCCCATGTCTATTCTTTCTAGCTTTTATCCCCATTTCAGGACAACAAATAATCTCATACCTAGAGTCTTCGGTTGCACCTCGTTCGTACATGTTCATAATCAACACAGGGGAAAACTAGATCCCAGAGCAATCAAATGTGTCTTTCTTGGTTATTCATCTACACAAAAGGGATACAAATGTTATCATCCTCCCTCTAGGAAGACCTATATATCAGCCGATGTTACATTTGTGGAAAACAAACCATACTTTCCAGAGTCTTATCTTCAGGGGGAGAAATCATTAGTGGAAGATAAAAACTTTGAAGACCTTAATCTTGATTTACCTCCAGATAATCTTCCAACTCAAACTTCCACTTCTAATCAACTTGTCCCTGATCAATCAGCTCCTTTTGATGAATCAGTTCCTACTACTTCAAATTCGGACTCACTCCCTACATCCGAATCTATTCCAGAACAAATCTCCACTCGTGCATCTACCCGTATTTATGACTCTATGAGATTTCCTCAGGTGTACTCAAGACAGGAAGCTGTTCCAAACCAAACACAAGTTCAAGATTCTCATCTGAATTCTGCAAATGAATTCCCGGTAAGTTCCGACTCTCCTTTGCATGCAGAATCAATAGATATGCTAGAAAATATGCCAGAAGATGACTCCTACCTTCCCATTGCTGTTAGAAAAGGTACAAGAGAGTGCACAAGGCGACCTTTATATCCACTATCTCACTATGTGTCACTTGAACGCCTATCACCATCTCATAGAAATTTCATTATGAGTTTAAATACCATTGCTATTCCAAACACTTTATCTGAGGCATTTTCTAAAGAAGAATGGAGGAATGCAATGAGAGAAGAAATGGATGCACTGGAAAAAAACAAGACCTGGGAGATTGTCGAAAAACCAAAGGAAAAAAATCTTGTGGGCTGCAAATGGGTTTTTTCCTTGAAATATAAAGCTGATGGTTCTCTTGAGAGATATAAAGCAAGATTGGTGGCAAAGGGATATACTCAGGCTTATGGAGTAGATTATCACGAGACATTTGCTCCTGTGGCAAAGATGAACACTGTGAGAATTTTACTTTCTATAGCTGCTCACTTCAATTGGCAACTTCAACAGTATGATGTGAAAAATGCATTCTTACATGGAGACCTAGAAGAGGAGATCTACATGAGTATTCCACCGGGTTTTGAAGGGAAGATGACAACAAACAAAGCATGTAGATTACGGAAAGCACTATATGGGCTCAAGCAATCGCCTAGAGCTTGGTTTGGGAGATTTTCCAGAGTTATGAAAGGTTCGGGGTACAAACAGAGCCAAGGCGATCATACTCTCTTCATTAAGCACTCGACAACAGGGAGAGTGACGGCACTTCTAGTGTACGTTGATGATATTATTGTCACAGGTGATGATGATGAGGAGAAACAAGAGCTAAAACGTTGTTTGATTAAAGAATTTGAAATAAAAGAGCTAGGAAGACTCAAATACTTCCTTGGGATTGAAGTTGCTTACTCTAGACAAGGGATTTTTCTTTCTCAACAAAAGTACGTGACCGATCTCTTAAAGGAAACTGGAAAGCTTGGGTGTAAACCAGTAGCCACACCTATTGAGCCTAATAAAAACCTTGGGGAGGCAAAGGAAGAACCTGCTGTAGATCGAGAAATGTACCAAAGATTGGTTGGGAAACTCATCTATTTGGCTCATACTAGGCCCGATATTGCCTACTCAGTAAGCGTGATTAGTCAGTTTATGCATGACCCAAGAGAATCACACTTACAAGCCGTCAATCGAGTGCTACAATACTTGAAAGGAAGTCCCGGAAGATGAGTTATGTTCAGAAGAAATCAAAAACTTGTGCTAGAAGCTTATACCGATGCTGACTATGCAGGATCGTTGGTGGATAGAAGGTCAACATCTGGTTATTGTATATTTCTTGGTGGAAATTTAGTGTCTTGGAGAAGTAAAAAACAAAACGTAGTTGCAAGATCAAGTGCTGAATCAGAATTTCGGGCAATGGCCCAAGGAGTATGCGAGCTATTATGGCTCAAAATCATCCTAACAGATCTGAAAATCAAGTGGGAGGGTCCTATGAAGCTGTACTGTGACAATAAATCAGCAATCAACATTGCTCATAATCCTGTACAGCACGATAGGACAAAGCATGTTGAAATTGACAGACACTTCATCAAAGAAAAGTTAGAAGAGGGGTCGATATGCATGTCCTACATACCTTCTGGAAATCAACTTGCAGATGTGCTGACCAAGGGACTTAATGGTGGAATCTTTTACGAAATAACTTCCAAGCTGGGAATGGAAGACATCTATTCCTCAGCTTGAGGGGGAGTGTTGAATTATCATGTTTTTTAGTAAGAATATGTTTGAATTCTGTATTTTAATACCTAAAGTAGGTTTACCTAACTTAGGTGAGTCTATACCTAAATTAGGCCTCTTGCCTAACTTAGGTAAAGTCAATACCTAAATTAGGCTTCTTGCCTAACTCGTGAGTCTATACCTAAATTAGGCCTCTTGCCTAACTTAGGTAAAGTCAATACCTAAATTAGGCTTCTTGCCTAATTCGGGTCTTCTTTTCTTGTATATATATCCACCTTGTAATTACTCAAGTTATGTAAGGAAATACATATTTTTTCCTTCAGGTGACGTACCTGGTCAAGCTTTGGCAGAGGAGCTTGCAAGGCGCCTAGGAAAACAAAGGTCAAAGTTGTTTTGACCGATTACTGGTCTTACTTACAATTCATATGGTTAATGCGACCTTAGTTTGCATACTATGATAAGTAAAAACTGGTAGGTAGAAATCTATTGCCATTATTTGTGTTAGTGCAACCCTCTTGAGGTTATTTAAATGGTGAAAATTCCGACTCTACCGAATCACCAATGTTATTAAAAAGAAGAAGAAAGCACGAGCCGTTGTCTAGTGAACAACAAAATGCGTGTGCAATATCTCAAATTGCACAGTGGTTAGTAGTTACTGCTTTGTCCTTGAAAAATTACTCCTTTTGTATTCTGAATGTTTAGATGTTGGAAGGTAAATTGGCCGAAAAAGGATGACATCATTAGCTTCAAAGATGCAAATGAGGTCTCTCTCTCTCTCTCTCTCTCTCAATATTCGGGATCCTCCGGCCGTGATTATGTAGAAAACTTCTTTTGATAGTGTTGTTTGAAATTGTTGTTGTGCTACTGATAGGTTCTCAAGCATTTAGGACCTACTGCCCTCAGGGAAGCAATTGAACATGCAGAGTCCATGTCTCCCACATCCTCCGAATCAAGTAACATGTAAATATTAGAGTGGAACATTCCATTGAAACATATCAAGTCTTCTCTAGTCTTTCACCTTATAATGTTCTGCAACACTCACTCTCACTCTCTCTCTCTCTCTCTCTCTCTCTCTCATATTGTGGATGCCATTGTTATTGATCAGCAATTGGTTTTGTATATACTTTTGCGTCTGGGTTATCCAATTTGCCAACAGAAGCATTTCTACTATTGTTTCAATCAATTTTTGTTGTAAAATCGTTATCGGATCTGTCACAGAGAAAGGGACGAGTGCACTAGATGTCCTAGATTTTGTCATGAAAGTGCCATTGAGTACCTGACACTTTCACCGAGAATGTAATTTGTTTTTATCCATTTTTCCAGACTTAAAATCAATAAAACATAAAATCGATAGGTGTAAATGTTCGAGAATCATAACTAAAAAATTTTCAAAGATACTTGGTCTTCAAAACTATTCTTGCAAATTTTAAATAAAAAGAGATAAAAGTTCAGGCTTGTTACACTACTTCAAAGATATTTTGAGACAAAATGTTTCACGATAATTACTAAAAAAAAAAGTGAACCATGAATTATCAATTCATTTATGCTGTTGACTTAAGCGTTGAATCGTTTATACTCAATGGTATGCTATATCGAAAACAAGTCATGTTTCAATTGTGGGCTTTTACACCCCCATCATTTCTATGGGCTCTACGATTATTTGACAGTTGGCCAATGTGCGTTGTCAACACTATGCAACGGGGAAAAGTACACTAGAAATGCCTTAATTTTTATACGGTGTTCACTTGAGTGTCTTAACTTTCAAAACGTTCACTTAAGTGTCTTAACTTTTAAAAATCGTTCACTTGAGTGCCAAGGCTGACGTGGCTGCCGGAAATGGTGACGTAGCCGTCGAAAATCATGACGTGTCGCCGGCGAATGATTTTTTTTAATATTTAATGTACACGTGAATTTAGCAGTACTCACGCCAAATGCCACCTTAAATTGTAGCGACAATGGAAAATCGAGATAGAAATCGCATGCCCATTCGCTGCAGCTTCTGGAAATTGATCCTCCTTTCCTCCCTTTGAAAATGAAAAAACAAGCATGCGAAAGGAAAAAAAAAAAAACTTAAAAAAAACTTCTTAATGGCTCTGAAATCATTGTCTCCATAAATTAGAAGAGCCCATGCTGAATAAAAGCCCAAGGGTGGAAGTAAAAAATTTCAATGAGAGTAAAAAGTGAAGAAGTCGTGAGTGTAAAAAAACACTGATGAGCCTAATTGCCCCCATTTAGGCCCACTTAAGAGACCATTGTCCTTGGGCCACTTGACCGTAGTCGAAAGAACACTGATGGGCCTCTCCACGTCTCCTCCCCCCGCGTCGTTCAGGCCAATACTGCTACCTAAGTAGTATTGACACGCGACGTGATACGATATGTCGGAATATCTTTATCAAAAATAGAAAATTTCGAGTGATTGGGATAATTTATTGAAATTACTAATTTATTGAAAATGCTTAAAATTATTGAAATAGCATGTAGTGCGAAAATCATATCGGTGAGTAGCAAGAGTGTGTCGAAGGTTTGGCAAGTACCTGACAAAACAATGACATGAAGACCCCGAGCATAGGATCATTGGATTTAGTGACATAATGTCACGGTGATATTATGTCACTAAATCCAAGCCCACGTAGGCGTAGGTGCTTCATGGACTTCTAGTCTGCTGCACGTCAAGATGGGAGAGGATTTCCATTGAAATCCCCACCCTTCATGTGGGGGGCCCCAAATGGAGGGTGGGGATCTCAATGATCTCTACTATAAGTAATGCAGTGGATCTCAATGAGCCACCCCGCCATTGTCCTTGCTCGCCCATAGCCAGGTGCCTCTAGATCATGGAGGCAGTAGTAGAACATCGAATCGAATACGTTGCTAAGGCGGAAGATGAAGGGGCCGCGAGGCTGAGGTACTTTTGCGATTTCAGCTGTCGCTTGGGTGTTCTTCTTACTTATTAAATCGTTCGTTTGAGCTGATGGGTCGTGAAGCCCTGTTGATTGAGTTCCAAGTCTTACTTCCCCGGCGATTGCCATCGTTTGGATGGTGCGTTTGTTTTTGTAACGCATAACTATTTGCAGCCCTGCGAGATTTGGGGTGAGAAAGAACTGAGATCATGATCTTCTTGTCTCACATTGCGAAGAAAATGATCACCCGATTCCTCGAGTGCTTCGTTGGTCCTACCCCCAATGGTTGGTGTAGTTGCCTTCTTCTTGTTGGGATCCTTGAAGTTTGTGTCAGGTTTCTCTTACATGGCTTTCTTGTCTGCTGCAGGTATTGGTGCTCTTATGGTCCTGAAAACTACCGAGAGAATGAGTCTGGTGTTGGCGACACTGTATCAGGGAAGAAGGGGAGTAGGCATGGAAGACTTCACATGATGCGGGGCTGCGTTTGCCACTTCCCGGTAAAGCGTCTATACGTGCAACCCTTGATTGCTCTAGTTATTTATAATCAGCGAAAGCTTGTTGATAAAACCGGTGCACCATGCCATGGGATAGTTGATTGCCATGCTGTTGGCACAAGAGCTATGTATGCTCCCCAAATCTCGGAAGAGCTACGCCAGAAAGTGATGTCTGTGCTTTACATTGCAATAAGTATATATGATATAATGCAGCACCAAATGGAGCTGGTGCAGAGGCATGGTGGGCCTCTCAACCGCGATGATTTTCTCCGTAGGAATGGTGTCCGTAGTATGGAAAGGCTTGTTCACAGTTCTTCACACGAGTTGGATGAAAATGATGAACGCAGTGTAGAGATATGGATGCGACATCATCAGAAGTATGTCTTCTCCTATCACGAATGCACAGATACATAACCTTTTATAATGGGTATACAAACAAATGGGCAGCTGGAACAGATGCTGCATTGTGGGCAGAATGGCTCCATTGTTATGCATTCATCCTTCGGTAGGAATAAGCTGAAGGTACCCTCTCTTCCCCCCCTTAACCTACCACCCACATGGAGGAAAAGGAAGATAGTCAAAACTATTTGAAAATTGAATTGATATCAAACATGCTGCCCAAGGATAGAGAGCACAATGAGCACTATAATGGTTGGGATACATAAATGTGTCTGGTTAATACTGTTGTCCCAGGTAAATGTTCGGAACATGAGAGAATGATAGTGTCACCAGAGGTGAGGTAATCATTTTTCCCCTAATGAAATAGTAGTTGATAAGAAGTGGGATGATTGTGGGCTTGACTGTAGGTTTCTGTTATTGCTTTTATATACCAAGTAAGTAGCATAGCAATGGCATAATTTAGTTTCTGGTTTCTGTGCCTTTGCTTATGACAATTACCGACTTAATTCAGGCATTAAGCTTGCCTCTGACATTAGCACAAGAATTCTCAGTATCTATAACTGCTGACCTGTTTTTCTGAGATTGGATGGTATCCAAAATCTGTTTGAGTTATGATATCTTTTGTCGACATTATCCTTTATGCACCTTAATTGCTTTCGACGCCTCCCATAATGCCATTCCAGTTGCTTGGATCAATTTCCTCCTCCCTCATCTGTCGAAGTATTCGAAAGTGGATTGGTCCCCTAGCAGGAAGGATCTTCACAAAGGATCCTACATGGCAATTGAGTTCCTTTCCAGTGGGTGATTGTTCCTTCAAGGTCTCTGTTATAAGGCAAACCATGTTATAATTTCCTTGAGTTATGAGGGAAGAAACAGAGAAGTGACGATATGAATGTTGAGCTCATCCTGTTTTCAGAGAGGCATTTCGATGACGAGTACTATTATGCCTCTGGCGTGTTCGTCGTGCTTGGATGGGAAATCTTCTAAAGCGAAGCTGCCACTCCTGGTGTACAGAGAGCGATGTTTAGGCTCTCAGGCTCCATATTGTACCGCACGAGAATAAATGCAGTAGAAGAGTTCATGCAAGTATTTGTTGACCAATGTGGCTTTATGGCTACCCTGTTTAGGTAAAGTTAACCAAATCTAAAATCTGAAATCTAAAATTGTCCTTCTTGAATTGTAATTTGTTGAGGCCTTGATGGCTTTAAAAGGTATAGTTGCTCGGAACTTGGATGCCTCTTTTTATCTAGAAGATGCTTTGATTAATGGTTTGAAGTCTTTGCCAACAGCTGGTCCTGAACCCCAGGCTGCGATCGAGTCTTACCACCTGAGATCGAAGTTTAAGCTTTTAGACAATCGATATTGCAATTTATAGCCAAGAATCGACTGGTTGATCCACATGTGGGCAACTGAATGTCACCCTTTATTCTGGTTGGATCAGTATCTCTTGAGATTGGGTATTTTGAGAATGTTAGGGACCTGAATTTCACAAGTAATGCTTGGCATCAGGCCCTCGACATTCTGGATGTCGACGTGATGTTGGATGAGCGAAATGTTCTGCTTGCAAAAGTTCTCTCTGAAGACGGAAGCTCAGTATACACAGTGTGGAATCCAGGTTCAGAGTTCTCCGTATGCGATTGCTCCTGATCCAAGCGCAGAAATCTATGTGAACCCGTCGTCAAGGTGGCGATCTTGTGTAGGACATCATTAGCAATTAGCATCCCATAAGTTGCTGACGAAGAAGTATTGCAAAAGAAAATCTTTTTAGCTGTTTTTTTTTTCCAATTTTTTTTCCTAGTTTTTTTTTTTGGTCGAATTTTTCCTAGTTGTTCACAAGTAGGTTTTTTTCGTTGTTTTGGTCTTGCTAAGTTCAGTTTGTCATGTCTACTCTTCGGCTTATTCTATTCATCTGAGGTCGAGGAATCCATTGGACTGCAGAAGCGCTGGGGGATCAATCCTTGTTCACCGATCCGGCTCGTGGACAATCGAGGAGATAGCTCATCCTTTCCCACGGAGCAAGCGCCTTCGTCGACTTAATCTCTTTGCGCTAGGCTCGATACGACATTCAGGCACCACTTGAGTCCGGTAGTTGAAATGAGCTGAAGTGCTTTGGTCTAAATGAGTCGATCGGGGCAAGGCTTGTGGCTTCAGCTTCTGCTGCAGCTCTGCTGAATAGTTTTGATTGATGTTGCATAACCCTCTGTGGCTGCTGGAAATGTTTATCAATAGTTTTGAAGTTAAGCATTTCGTGCAAGAATTACCGCACGTTGCAACGACACATGACATAACGTAGCAAATCAATCAGAGACGAATGATTTTAATATTGAAATGCCATGTAAGATATGACAAGTATAATGCGTGAGCAAGATGATCTGGTCAGCCAAGCCATGTTTGTCGTGTACTTGACACATATAAAGTACTTTACGTGAGCAAGGTGCTTAGTGAATTTAATTATTCTGATTAGTGACCAACCAAATATTATTGGCACTAAAATGAGCGCCATACACAAATATTAATACTTGAGATGTGACACTTAACTTTGCCTTCATGATGGCCATTTGGCGATTTTTTTTTTGGGGGGGGGGGGGGGGTTGTTTGATTGTCATGGTTTAATTTGGTTGGTCGCTAATCAGAAGAATTAAATTCACTAAGCACCTTGCTCACGTAAAGTACTTTATATGTGTTAAGTACACGACAAGCATGGCATGGCTGACCAGATCATCTTGCTCACGCATTATACTTCTGATTATTTAAGTGCCAACTCCTGTGAGGTTGCCGAAATTAACACGAAAATGATCGTTTTCTCTCTCATTTGGCACATAAAGTGATCGTTTTTTGAATCACTTTAGTGCCAATTTTTTTTTAAAAAAATGATTATTTAAGTGCCAACTCCGGTTGGAATTTCTCACAGTTGGCACTAGAGTGGTCCTTTTTTTTTCTTGATTTGGCATTTAAGTGATTTAAAAAAAAATATTAACACTAAAGTGAGAGCCGTACACAAATATTAGCATTTGGAGTGTCCTTATGCCAAACAATTTCTCATATCTCGCTCTAAATACATTATATATATTATTGGAAAACTTTTATTGTTTGTTATTGAATTAAGTTCATGTATTTTTAATTTGTTCCCCGCATAAAATCAAATCAAATTCATCCAGCATAGTTGTAACGTATTTGTGTGACGTGGATAAAATTCTTCTAATGTGGATGTGGCGCTTAAACACATTTGAGGGAGGAGGGGCTTTTGACAAATGATATCCGGCCCATGTCTTCGAAGCGACAGCGTGGCATCAGGACTTCTTAGCTCGCCACCCAACGGCTCGATTTCCAATTTCTAATTTATGCCACGACATAAATTAGGGCCTCAAGTAGTTAAATTGTTTCAAAAAAGGGGCATGATTCAAGGATAGTTTCGTCCTTTACTTTTATTGATTGTTTTTTTCTCTTTTTCTGTTCTTCTTTTTACTTTTTTTTCCCTTCCCCTCCCCTCTATTCGTCGTTTTGTATCGCCAGTGCTCCTCTCGTCTTCACCGCCGCTTGAGCCCTCGCTTCCCGCTCGCATCCTTCGCGACTCGCGGCTCGTCGCCATCCATCGGAGCGGCTCGATTACTTCCCAGCCGTACTGCTGCTTCTGCTTCGCTAGCCGGCCCATCTCGATCGAGCTCTTCTTGCTCCGCAGCCGTAGAATTAGGGACATCGCTTCGTTTGCCCCCCTCGACACGGCCGCAATCCGCTCCTCTCAAGGTCCATGGACTCTGCTCTCCGCCTCTCAATCTTCACCATCTTTGTCAGCGCTGGAATGTCGAGTACTTCATCCTTCAGACGCAAACATGCTCCGTCCTCCGCCCCCATATTATCTTCTTCCTTGAATTCCTTGCTTTACCTGCAATTCCTCTCACGAATGCTTTGATCTCGATGAATCGGACCTTTGAATCGATGCGATTTCGAGAAACCTCATCCGAATCCCGTAATTCACTTGATTTTCGTTTGAATTCAAACAAAAAATGAGGCACCCTCGACGACCACGTTGCAAGCCCTTGCCAGATCTGGGCAAAGGCTTGCCTTGCCATGGCCGACGAGGGTCACCTCGCCCGCTTCACCAGGGCTAGGCAGCCTCGCTCGCCTCGACGGCCCCAGGCGAGGCTGTCTAGCCCTCGCCGGTTTCCTAGCTGGCCGGCGAAATTAAGGGAAAAAACCAAAGATAAAAAAACGAAGAAAAGAAACAAGGAGCTACTGTCGGTGGTGTTTGTTCTGCAGATTCTATTAAATTCCGAGCTCCAGTTTCTTGCCCTACTTCCCACGTTCCGACCAAAAGTCGGGGTCATGACTCATGGCCAAGTGCGGCAAGGGGTATGCCCAACGCCGGCCACCTTAGTCCACCGTCGTGAGCACCAAACACCAGCTGGAACAGAAGCTGACCATGGCCTGAGGAGGGGAGGGGAGGGGAGGGGAGGGAGAAAAAGTAAAAAGAAGAACAGAGGACGAAACTACCCTTGAGCCAGGTCCTTTTTTAAAACAATTTAATCACTTGAAACTCTTATTTAAAATAATATCAATTTCAAATCCTTATTTGAAAAAAATAAAATACTTCGAGCCCTTTTCAATTTTTTTTCCCTCATGTTAATGATGCCTTAGGGTGTAAGAAAATCTTAATTTTATCGAATTCAATTCAATTAGCCACATGTCAAGTGGGAAGTGGATCTGATTGGATAAGTGCGTGTCACGTCAGCCTATGACGTGGCGATTTGATACCACCGAATATTTTCTACAATTGGAGGCTTTCTAGCACAATGCCACGAATCTTCGATATATGTCTCCTGCGAGAAATGTCCAACTAAATAAAGGAGTTTCAAATTTATAGAGGAGGAGACGAGCCTTTAAAGCTTATATTTGCCTTATTTGGCTTCTTCTATGATTATGAATGGAGATGAAGATACAATCTATTTCAAATTTGACTTGGTTAAATGTCAATTTAGTCTATTTAATCGGCTAATTGTCGAATAATAAGCTAATAACTTAAAACTCATGTGCTTATCTTTTATCATATTTGTTTTTCTCTATTATCTCAATTTCAAATTAAGTAAAATTTGGACAGCATTATATATATTCACGTTCATTTTGTGCTAATCAAATTTGATTCGTATGATATAGGCTGTATTTAAAATAAGTTTGACTTTAAAAGACGGAAATAAACCTAATGAAACATAAACATGCATGTTTGGAATGGTTTGCAATAGTTATTATTACATTGTGATGTTTCAAACCAATCACTTGGTAGCTGATAGGAAACTTTTATGGTAATGCCTATTGCCTCCCAAGAATCTTTAGTGTTGGTCCCCCCTTCTCCCACTCATTTTCTTTGTTTTTTTTTTTTAAAGTGATATGTATTTAAGCAACAATATAATTTGTCTTGCAAATTATATTAATGTAATTTGAAATTGAATGAATAATTAATGGATACATTGGCGTAATTAAACAGAAACTATACTTCAAATTATGAGTATTAGTCATTTAACAAATATACATTTCTCTTTTTGAATCAATCTCAAATCAAATGGATACATTCAAATACACCTCAACTACATTTTTGTTTTCCAACTTAGAATGAATAAGATAGGTCCAATGAGAAAATTTTTTAAAAGGACAGTACTAATTTATTTCTTTTTTGTCTTTGTCCATCTGACTTGTCGAACATAAGTTAAGAATAAATTTACAAAAGGCTTTCTCTTTATCCATATTGAAATTTTGAATTTAATAATTGATACAAGTGAGACATAATTATACCTCGTGGCTTGTCCCGTGGCATTTCGGTAAAGTTAAATTTCATGTGTTAAGCAGAAGCTTATTCATGATTTGCAATCGATAATTTAGAATCGGACTCGGGTAAATGTCAATTTAATACACATAATCGACTAATTCGCTTTTTCTTTGTTTATTTATTTTCAAATTTAATTCTAATAATTGATAGCATTTTTTTAATTAATCAGAATAGATAATGACTGGCATTGACTAAACAAAGATGTAAATGATAAGATAACGGAAATTCGAAGACTCAGCGAGGTCAAATGCTTGATTTTTGTGACTTTTCAAGCTTTCAGATCTTGTAATTTACTTGTAATTATATTATTTTCATTCCAAAAAACATCTCAGAGTTTGAAGCACATGTTGGAGGGTCATAGTTCATCTAAAAGATTTTTTTTTTAATTATAATAAAGTTTAGCTGCAACTAGGCCGAATGCATAACTTTGTGAGGCTTACGCTGTTAAATGTCTCGAGTTTTTCAATCGTCTGCAGATTATTTTATTCGGATATATGTAGCGGACGATTTTTGGTGCAGAGTGAATATTTGAACTTTCACTTTTTCTTTGAAAACCTGCAGAGGGCGTACACAATATAAAAGGGTGGATGACTTTTTGTGGTTTTGGTCTTCGGCATTCATAAACGAGCCGCACAAGAAAACAAGAAGGGTTTTCTTCTCTCCTGATCGAAGCCGCAACACAGAGTAGCTCGGAGACTGAAACCGCACAAGACAAAAGAAAACGTGGGTTTTCTTTTGCAGACGACGAAGCCGCGTCCCGAGATTCTAGAAAAGGACGACGCGAACCAAAAGGGTCGGTCTCACACGCGGAGTCTCCGAACACGGTGGTCTATGCTTCGTGATTTTGGTTTTATTTTATATATCTAATTGAAAGTTGTTTATTTATAAATACTGGGTTTGGATATAATCTAGGTGCGGGAAATACGAGCGTATTGAGCGATTGTAAATCCGATTATCCGATTATAGTGGATTGTTCTTGTTGGTTCTCCCCGTGAATGTATGTGCCGATATTCGGACTGGTGTCCTTTATCGTTTTTCGTTATTTTTTTCTGTGCTTTCGCATTGACGTATTTGCAAGATCATGATAGTTTCCGCGTTAATATTACAACACTTACCACTATAAATCTTCCAATTTAATGACAGTTGTGTTCATTTTGATTCTAAATAGACTTCGCAAAATTTGGATCTTTACTAGCAAATTACACGAGTTAGTAGCCTCTATTTTATCAACAATAGGCATCTCTTATTAGTCATTTTTATTTTAACTCAGCGTAACTTTCTGCATCATAAAATTTCTACTTCTCAATTTCTGCACCAGAAAGATAATATGGCAGAAAAATCCGTTTGGTAAAAAAATTAACTTATGGTAGGATTTCTAACTTCTGAAGTGATTTTTGGCCAAGTTTGAGAAGTAAAAAAATTTAACTTCTCGGCTCTAGAATCACTTCTTAGACCACACTCGCCTCCGTTGACTATCACCGCCACCTGTCGACCGCCGCCGCCGCCAATCACCAATCTCCGCTACTTGTCGACCACTACCGCCGAAGATTTTGTTAATAATGTTTCAAAATTGAAAATTTTCAATCGTTACCAAACGAATTCCTGATCAAAAGTTAATCTGGAGTAGAAGTAAAGAAATCAACTTATACTTTTAAGCAGAAGTAAAGAAATCAACTTATGGTTAGAATTTGATTAAATGTTACCATGCGCACCCTTAGTAATTGTTAACATAGTAAAGTACATAAATTTACGATTGGACAAGTGAGTGGATGGCGGCTATGTCTCCCGAGAGTGACGGAGCTGCATCAACCACTCATTTAATAAACTGGAGACTGGTTTATACTTTCTAGGATTATAGCAATAACTGGGGAAAAAATCGCAAACTTAATTCCACGTCTTGCCATGGATCACAAACTTAATCACGAAAAAAGTTCTAATGGAGCTTCTATTCACTCCTCAATTTTTTTTTTTCAATTCTAATGTCTTACCCAACTTAAAACTCATAGAAGTCCAAACTAGTAAAAAAAAAACTACACACTAACTTTAAATGTTTCTGCTATGACTTCTAATTTAAATTTTAGGCTGTTTGTTTTAGTAATAGCAGCACCACCTAATCTACACACAACTTAAAGAGCGTCAAAAAATTCAGCTTAAGCCATAGGAGTCGCTCTAAACTCGAAAATCCAAATAATCATCTCGCGATTGGCCAAAGAAAGAAAGAAATTTATTTTCAGATTTAGAGTATATTGACTCCATTTTATCAAATTTTTCGCCTCACGATTTTTTTTTGCACAACCCTATTTTTTCACCATGCTAGCCGACTTCAATTCCATGCAAGTTTTGTTTTTGTCAGACAGTACAAAATAATTTAACTTAGTATGTATTGTGTCTGAAGTTCAACAAAGGCTAGAAAGACACTCAACGCAGTGTACTTATTTTCACTTGTCGGGTAAAAATACATGTGTGGATTATTAATTTGGCTTTCTTTTTTAATTATCATAGGTGTACGTGCCTTCGTGATTATCTTACAAATTAAATTGAGTTTTACATTTAAGTATTATGTCTCCTTCTTGTGGGTCTCATTTTCTATTTTGAAAATAGAAATGTTGTCCAATAACTAGCAATTTTATATCAAGATTCTTTTCCAAATTTGCTCCATGTCTATCTACACGTTTGCCGTGTTGTTCGAAAAGGTAAATTTATGGTCACAAACAAAGGCACCCTTTATTCACATGGATTAACGATGCCATTACCTTAGCATCTTTCTTTCGAATACATAGAATTAACTCTCAACATGCTTAGGGTGCGCATGATGACAGACTACTCAACCAAAAGTTGATTTCTCTACTTCTGCTCAAAAGCAGAAGTTGATTATTCTACTTATGCTCTAGATCGACTTCTGATCAGAGAAATTCGTTTGGTAGCGGCTAAAAATTTCTACTTTTAAAATATTATTAACAAAATATTCAGCGTCGGCAGTGGTGGTCGGCGGAGGCCGGTGTGATCGTAAAAGTGATTCTGGAGCCGATAAATGATTTTTTTTTTTTACTTTTCAAAGTTGGCCATAAACCCAATCAGAAATTGAAAATCCTGCCATAAGTTAAAAATCATACAATAAGTCAATTTCTTTTACCAAACGGATTTCTATTTCGATAGGATTTTTATCAGATGGATTTCTCTACCTCCGTTAATGTCGTGGATAGTAACTTTCATTATATTTGGAATATGTCTTTATCTTCATAAGCCCTTAGTATTCCCAAAGATCCACCCGAGGAATTGGTCCCAAGCCAGTTTTCATGGGCACGACCGCGTGGAATTTGCCCAAACTACACAAAACGCAGAGTAGAGATGATAGAGAAGTCGTTTTAAGGTTTTGTGTTGTGTTCAGAGGGGCAGACTTTGGTGGTCGGGTCTCTCGTCTGACTTTGGTTGGTTGGTCTCTTCGTAGATTTCCGTTAAAACTGCGTGCGTTTGGGCGGGTTCCTTCCTCCTCCCTTGACCCTTCCCTCTACTCAATCACTTTATCTCTTTCTCTCTCTCTCTCTCTCTCTCTCTCTGAGGCTTCAAAGAACGTAACTGATAAAATCTGAAGAAAACCAAGATTCAAAACTTCCCCAGTTTAGAGGGAGGCGTCCTTGTCCTACCAAAATTCGTTCTGCTATTGCTCCTCCTTTCCTTTTCCGGATTACCCACTTGGAAACAAAAGATCACAGACAGTTTTTTGTTTATTTATTTGAAAGTTTCAATTTTATTGGGGAGAAAAGAAAGACATAAAGGGCAGATAACAAGACAAGGGCTCAACAAGTTTGGGTGCTTCCCCTGGGATCCACGCCTTCCTTGAAGGTACTCCCTTTGCTCTATATGGTATTGATTGATTGATGAATTTTTTTGTACCCATCGTTGTATTGTTCAATTTGTGCCTGTTGTTCTTGTCTCCATTTTCTGCCAATTTCAGGTTCTGTTTAGGTTTTTCTTTTTGTCAACATCTGAATTCAATTCGTTTGGGGTTTGCCAGTTCAATTGGGTACTAATCAAACGTCTTTGCGTTCAGCATCTCTTCATATTATCAAGAATAATCACCCCTTTTGTTGTCTGTGAATTTGATTGTCTGTTTGCTATTTTTTCTTTTGTAATTTAGAATGTTCTGACTCCTGTATTCTGTTTTGATTCTAGGGTTTCGTGTCCTCTGAGGTCTGATTTTTGTCAATCGGAGAAGGAACAGTTTTGAGACAAATTGTTTGCGCTGTTCTTTTGGTAAAGGTCCTTAGTTATACCTGGCTTGAGAAAGAAGATTCTCTCATGCTGGAACGATTGTTGAAGATTTAGGGTTGTTGTGAGCCAATGGCACAGTTCGAGTCTCCTAGAGAATCACATCCTAAAGAGGTCAGATTTCACAATATTGTCAGTGGGTTTATTCGTGGTTCATGTACTGTACATCAAGATTTCATTTTTGCTGGTCCTCTCTGATAAATTAGCCATTTTAGCATTTCTTTACAATTGATCTTTTCCATTTAACTACTATCACATGTTTTGCGGTCCTTAATAGATCCTTGTAACCCTAACTTTTGAAGCCCTTAAAATTGATATATGTTACCACGGGATTCAACACTCTGTCAACGCTGTTGTTATAGTGTCTTTGTTAGTTGATTCTTTGGATTTGTTTCTTGATTGTCATTGTTGCTACTCTACGTTTGCAATCAACTTCTAAGTATCTCTTCTTCGAGATTCTCTAAATCTTTCCCTGGATCATTTCAATATATTTCGACCTGCCAATGCATCTTGTTTAGCATATTCAATATGACCTTTTAGTCTAAACATATTTTACTGTGATAGTCTTAAAGATCACAATTTCAATTTGAGACCTTACAGTGATGATTAGTAATATTCAAATAGGTCATCTTGTCTTGAATTTTGGAGCAAATCCATTTATGATGAGGCTATGAATGATTTTTTCTTCAAAATTCTGGATTATTGAGATAAAAATGGGTTGCATGACCATTCTGCATTGCAATTATTGCAGATGTCAGCAAGGTGGGATCCTGCTGAAGCATGCCGACCTGTCATTGATGATGCTCCTGTGTTTTACCCAACTGCAGAGGTAACCCTTTATTTATCTTGGTCATTTGAGTATCATATCTATGTGGTTGGCATTGGTGATCACAGTGCCATGTTCTTAGCGTTGTTAAAAGTGCAAAAACTTCGTTTACAAATGATCATCAGGAATTTGAAGATACACTTGCATACATATCAAAGATACGTCATCAAGCAGAATCATATGGCATATGCCGAATAGTGCCACCAGCGACCTGGACTCCACCCTGCCGTCTTAAAGAGAAAGACATATGGGAACATTCAAAATTCTCCACTAGAATCCAGCAAATTGATTTGCTCCAAAATAGGGAGCCCATGAGAAAGAAAAGAGGCCGGAAGAGGAAGAGGAAGAGGCATTCCAGAAGATGGACTGGCAAACCGAATGCCAACTCTGAGTTAGAACCTAATTCTACTTCAGACTGTGATGAGAAGTTTGGCTTCCAGACTGGACCTGATTTCACACTTGCAGATTTCGAAAAACATGCTGCTGACTTCAAAGAATGTTATTTTGGATTTAAGGATGCTGAGAGTGATCAAAGAACTAATTTGGTGACTGAGTCAAACAAAAGATGGGAACCCTCTATAGAGGACATTGAGGGTGAATACTGGCGGATAGTAGAACAACCAACAGATGAGGTTGAGGTATGGATTGAGATTTTCATCACTTCCTTTTATGGCTTAATGATGGATTTTCTTGAGATAAGAACTAATGACGGTGTTATATTTATTGTGCCACAGATATATTATGGGGCTGATTTAGAAGCGGGTGCATTTGGAAGTGGATTTCCCAAAGCAGCTTCCACCGCGAATGGAGGAAGCTCAGATCAGTATATAAAGTCAGGATGGAACCTGAATAACTTCCCACGCTTGTCAGGCTCAGTACTATCTTTTGAGGAAAGTGACATATCAGGGGTTTTAGTGCCGTGGCTCTATGTTGGAATGTGTTTTTCGTCATTTTGTTGGGTATGTCCTGATGCCTCATCTAAGAATCTTGTGTAGAGAGATATTTGTAGATCTTTGATTGGTCAGTAGTATATATACTCTTTTCCTTATTTTGGTTTTTATCTTGTTATTTGCTGTGTGCCACATTGTTTAACTTCCTTGGAAAGTGCAATTGTTTTATGAAGTGGTTTTGACATTTAGGCAGCCATGAACTAGCATATTCTCACACATCATGAAATGTCGAATCTTCATAATGAAGCACTACAAGAATGTTATTCCAGTGATCACCACACTATTTTTACTGAAGAGTGAGGTGGAGTTTTTTCTGCCTCAGAAAGATCCATTTCTCATATATTTTGTGAAGCCATCAATATCCTTCTATGGTGTAATGATTGAATTTACACCCAGAGCTTGTTGAATTAATTGGTCGGTCTTTTCATTGTGTGTTTCTCCCGTTGAGAGGTCCCTGTTATTTCGTAGGAAATTGAAGCATGAACGTGACTTTTAGTTTCTTTTACAAACTGATAAAATCATGAAACTGCACAATAATGTATCTAGGAATTAAAACTCAATGATGTGCAGAGTCTGGTTGATCAATTCGTACTGAAAATAAAATGAATATCTATCAAATTGATTGGTGTTTTTGAAGGTTGGGATCTATTTGAGGAAAAGCTGGTGCAAACCCAAATCGAGGATAAAATGAGACGGAAAAAGCTCATCTGAGTTGGTTTAAATACATGAGCAAGCAACTCTAAGTGACTTTGTTGAAAGATTTCACCTTAAGATAGCGTAGGCTGATGGAATACTTTACTGGAATTTGGCAGAAAGTTCAAAGAAAAATTGTTTTTTGTCCTTGGATCTTGATCTTGTTGGAAGACTCTTTTAATAAATAAGTACAATGTCATAAAAGAATTCATGTTGCTGACCATTCTAAGTGGGAAGATGTTGGTAGTCGTTCTGTTGGTACATCCTTGGCCTTATTAATTTTTCATAAGGCTCTCTCTGTCAATTATATCTGGCTTCACTATGTAAAATACTTTGATATGTTAAGTGTACTGCGAATCTTTTGGTGACAAACTTAAGAAGCTGCTTTGCTCGTTGAAAAGAGGAACTCTCTGTGGGACTTTTGAAAGTCTCTTGAGAGAAGGGCTTCATTTTACCGTAGATTCACCATTCTGTCGAGCAATTGAACGATCATATCGCATATATAATCTTAAACAGACTGATACAGCCATGAAATGTTTCTTTTAAGAGCTTATTCTGCATTAGTTTTTTTTTTTTGATCGGCCGCATTAGCTATTTAAATGGTGGAATACAGAGTGGACGGATTTATACTTGTTCTGATCGTGGCTTATATCTAGAAATTATTCTCTCTTGTTTTATATGGTAGCCTTCTTTTTGTGCTAGATTACTGTACTGGAATTACAGAATTTGATGGTTTCATACTTGTCCTGATCCTCGCTGACCTGTATAAATTTTTGTTCCTTGTTTCATTTAATTATTCTTTTTAAAGGATGACTACTGCAAAATTGCTTCCTTTTTCCAGTTCATACTATTTGATGGTGTCATTGATATATCTTTCTCCCGATTTTTTTTTTTTTTACTGAACAGCATGTAGAAGACCACCACCTCTATTCTCTTAACTATCTCCACTTTGGCGATGCAAAAGTATGGTATGGAGTACCTGGAAGCAGTGCTTCCATGCTGGAGAAAACTATGAAGACGCATCTACCAGATTTGTTTGAAGAGCAACCAGATTTACTGAATGAATTGGTAAGCAGTTCTTTTCTTTTCTATTTGATTTGTTGTCTATTGTAGTGGTTTAATAGGATGTATATGCCACAAGTAAAACATATGTGTTATCTCCTGCTTTTATCTTTTTATGTCTTTTAAGAATATGTTTAAGCACTTGCTAGCGTTGAAATACTCTTGCTCATTTTGTGTCACCTTCCATCTACTGACAGCGGTAGTGCTGAAAGCTTTTCTGAAAGTATATACTATCCTTTGATTGGTTTTCGCCCTATTTATTGCATGTTCTGATTTTTATGCCTATGCAGGTCACTCAGCTATCTCCATCCATTTTAAAGGATGAAGGGGTACCAGTATGTCGTGTCGTCCAGCAAGCTGGGGAGTTCGTTCTTACTTTTCCGAGAGCTTACCATGCAGGGTTTAATTGTGGGTTTAACTGCGCGGAAGCAGTGAATGTTGCTCCCGTTGACTGGTTAGGGCATGGACAAAATGCAGTGGAGCTTTATAGCAAACAGCATAGGAAAACATCAATATCTCATGACAAACTGCTGTTTAGATCAGCTAAGGCAGCTGTGCAAGCTCTTTGGGAACGATCAATCTTAAAGGATACTCCAGCGAATTTGAAGTGGTATGCTGTTTGTGGGAAAGAAGGTGTTCTTACCAGAGCTATAAAGGTACTCTCTTTCTCTGGATTCTCTTCGGTTTTTGCAATACTTTATCCTGCCTTGTATTCTTCGATTAAAATGTGGATGTGTCCTTATAGATGGATCGATGCTCATGTGCTTGTTTGGTTCCCTTGTTTTTCTCTTTCCACAGACAAGAGTGGAGATGCTGGAAGAACGAGTCAAGTCCCTTCCAAATTGTGTGAAATTGCGAAAAATGGGGACAGACTTTGATTTGAATGATGAGAGAGAATGTTTTACATGCTTTTATGACTTGCATTTATCTGCCATCAGCTGCAAATGCTCCCCTGAACGATATGCGTGTCTCAGGCATGCAAATTTTTCATGCTCTTGTGAAGGAGACGATAAGTTTGTCCTCCTCCATTATACCATCTATGAACTTAAGAGGTTGGTGGAAGCTTTGGAAGGTGGATCAAATGCTTTGGTAGAATTGGCAGGACAAGACCATGAATGGGTTTGTGTCACTGGTATGGGAACTAATCTGGGTATCGATAAGCATGCAAGTGGAATTAAGAGCTCTGAACCCAAGGCAAGTTCGCTGTGTTCCATGAAAGTAGTATTATTGGAGTCCCAGCAAGATAGTATGAACCTAAGAGCATCTCCCATGGAATGCGAAGATAGTGATAACCGCAATGAAGTTCTTTCGAGGAATGATGATGATAAATGTAATTGCAGCACTGATTTGAACATTGGCATGAAGCCTGATGGAGGAGAGAACAACACTCTTGAAATCACTGGGGGTATCAGAAGTTTGGAGGATACTTGTGTATCGGTTTGTTGGGAGGAGAGAAAAGCCATTGCCCATTCAATCAAAAGATCATTGGATATGCAGCTTGTTGGAGACTCCAAGTCGTCATTGGAATGTGCAATTTCTAAGAGTGATCTTACTATGTCTGCCAGGAATAATTGGAATACGAGCTCACATGGTGATTGCAAATTATTTGGGGTTAATCTTTTGTTTCCTGATCAACATCCTGCTGTTCTCTCCAGCAATTTGCTCACCACTAAACGTGTGGATAGTTCTGGAGTGAAGCGCTCTGATTATCCCACTAAGGAGTTTACAACTTGTGTTGAGCCCATTCATTTCGGTTCCATTATGGCTGGAAAATGTTGGTGCTCAAAACGGGCCATTTTCCCCAAAGGTACACTATAATTTGGAGAAGTTTCAAGAAAAAATGACTTTTTTTTTGGGCGGGGGGCGCTAATTGACTTATTTGTAATAACCCTTAATTGCTGACTTTTTTTGCAGGGTATAAAAGTCGGGTTCATTTCTTCAGTGTGCTAAACCCTGGAAAGATTTGTGGCTATATATCAGAAGTTGTGGATGCAGGGCTACTTGGCCCTATTTTTAAGGTTTGTTTTTCCTCAACTTTTCGAAAGGAGAATTTTACATTTGCCACTTATTCTTTACCTACTGTCAATCTTCTGCATGTGGTGATTGATGGAAAATACAGCATAGATGCGCCTGTTGGCAATTCTTTGCGTATATCTACTAAATAAAAGTAGAAGATGTGTTTCGGACCTTTTCTTGATTATAATGACATTGTTCTTTAATGGGCAGCTGAAAATTTTTGTCAAAATGGCCCTTTCCCTACTTTTGACGTATTAGAATACTTTTTGGTTGAAGCAAGAAAGTAGTTTTTTGCTTTTTCTCCAAGTGGTTGCCCGTTTTTTAAGATATCTCACTAAAGTCGCTCTAATTGGAAATCAAATCAGTTACTAGAATAGCATTGAAGGAAGTACTTTTGTTGGACATCCCAAGTGGGGCTTAAGGAACTTTTTCATAAGAAATGAAACTTGCAAATATTTCCTGATGAATCACATGTTTACTTAGATCATTGGTGTACGTTAGGAAATAGCATCTCCTTAATACAAAACAACTGATATCATGGTCTAAGCATTTTTTTTTTGGGTAAGGATGGTGTAAGCATTTTTTCATTCCATTTAATTAAATGTCTGTATTCTCCGTCTTTTTTCTGTAAATTTCAGGTTACCCTGGAAGAATGTCCAAGTGTAACCTTTGCTGATACTTCAGCAGAGAAATGCTGGGAATTGGTAGTGCGACACCTAAACGAAGAAATTCTTCGACAGAGCAGCTTAGGGGTGCAAGGACAGCTTCCTCCTTTTCACATGCAGAGTGTCAATGGCCTTGAAATGTTTGGGTTTCTTTCCCCAAATATCATCCAGGTAAGACAATCTAAGAGGAATTTCCAACAATTCAGTTTTTCCTGTGGGAACACTTGCAACTCCATAAGTGATTCACTAGACATTTGATATCTTGGGCTCTATCTGCCAATTAGGATTTTCTGTGACAGAATGTGATGCTTGAACCATTCATTATAGACCACCTAGCTTGAGGATAAGCATTATGGTTGCAACAAGCAGGTGTCCTTCATGAGGCCTCTCTTATTTTTTGGCTGCAATAATTGAACGTTTTTCCAGTCATATTTCAAAGGATGCTCATACTTTGTATTCACGGCTGTAATTTATGGGCCTTTAGTTTATGGTACTTAAATAGGCAAAGTTTAACTTGTGACAGCAGTAGCTTAATTCTCTTTCTAGTCATGTCATTAGTAATTTTTCTTTAGGATATTGACTGCCCTTGGGATGCTTATTAATCAAGCAGATAGTAATGTTTCTAGTTGCAAATGCATTGCATACCTCATGTTTTTTGGAACCCAAAACTTGGAAATCAAAATATTTCTTGTCAAGGACTTTTACCAATACCTTAGGGCACTCGTTAATAATCCTATTTTCTTATACAATATATACTAATTATCCGATTTCTTTTATGTTAATCTAATGATGAAAAGAAAGGCAATGCTAAAGAGAGTCATAAGCATTTTAGTTCGTGTGGTCAAATATATACGGACAATATTCACAGCACCTAGTTTACTCATCTATGAAATAACCCTGCATGGAGCCCTATTGACCTGCTTATTTCTATGGGATAATTACATAAATGGTCCCTGAACTTTGGCAGAATATGCAATCTGGTCCATGAACTTTTAATCTGTTCAATTTAGTCCCTGGATTTTGGCAGAATGTGCAATTTGGTCCCTAAACTTTTGACTTGTTCAAGTTAGTCCCTAAAACTTTTAGTGCATGTTCAATCTAGTCCCTTAATTACAAGAAAATGTTCAATATAGTCATTTTGTTAATTTAAGATTAGGGATAACGTTGAACATTTTCATATAGTCCAGGGACTAAATTGAATATTTACTAAAAGTTTAGGGACTGTATTGAACAAGTCAAAAGTTTAGGGATCAAATTGCACATTCTGCCAAAGTTCGGGGACTAAATTGAACAAATTAAAAATTCAGGGACCAGATTGCACATTCTGCCAAATTTTAGGGACTATTTGTGTCATTTTGCCTATTTCTATCACTAGCAACAGCTTTTCAAAAATTTTGGCCTGACATAACATGGGCAGCTGGAGACTTGTTTACATGGGTTTGTTCACTGCAAATCATTCTTCCTGTTTTCTCCTGAAAAGGAAAAAAAAATTAGAAGTTATTAATTTATTGATAAAAGGTAAGTGTGAGAATGAATGATGAAATACTTTTTATCTTTAGGTTGCTTTTGCTAGAGGATGAATTGTAGACATTTAATTTGTGAACTCTTGGAGTTTGTTGTATTTGCTGGAAAGTCTCTCTAGTTTTAACAGGTCATGTTGAACATCTTATTCGAATGTAGAGAGATATTTGTGGAGAAATAACTGATAAAAAATTCTCCAATCTAAGACTAATGGTTTTCATGCGGTGGAAACCAACTTTCCCATCGATATTGGACTTGAGTGGTCTGCTCCCATTTATATATCAAATAGGGAAAACGTTTTTCCTATATTAGATCATCATCTAACGCATAGGAAAGAAAATTAAACCTACAACCACCACCAGCAGTGCACCATGCATTTTACTGATTCGCCACCCACATGTGAAGCATAAATAATGTATAGGCTTCTTATAGAGTATATCCGCTATTTTTGTTTAGATTTAATGGAATTAGGATATGAGCCATGAGCTAAATATTGTGATAATGATTGCTAAATTTGCGGTTGTACTTTAATACACTCCTCAGGCTATTGAGGCTCTGGACCCAGATCATCTATGTGGAGAGTACTGGAATAACAAGTGCAACGAAACTGCATCTTTCGGTGGCATTGGATGGCGTCAATAAGCGCAATTTTGGTTTAAGTCACAGAGTTGTAGTTGCAGAGAATTTTTACATTGGTGAAACAGGAGCAGAGAAATTCAGCTAACGAAGGTTTTTCTTCCTGTTGACAACGTGACGGATCCTATGAGGCTTGTTAGGGAGAGGCCATCACGGAAGAAATGAAGTAGGGAATAAGATGTTTCGCAATAAGTGCTGATAGGAAGCGGCATTGACGACATTCATCTAGGATATTTCAAGGGAGCGTGTCAATAAATGAGGGAAAAGGGACACAAAAGGTAGAGTTATAACCATTCTTTCTCATTAATGTTAGGCTTTTTTCAACTCATGTGCTTATCTCTAGGTATATTCTTTTTAGTGGGCAGTAGGATTATAGGGGCGCTCCGCACATGGGAGATGTGCACGGTTTTTCCAAGTGCCATTGCCTAGACTTGAGTATCAATGTAGGATGCCAATTGACAAGCGCTTTTGTAGACCATTGAATTTGCATCATCTGAAAAAGTTTATGGTATGTTTTGCCTGTTGTGCATATTGCCCTCTTCCCCTACGTTGTGTCTTCTGCCTAGCATGCATACACTGCTTGTTTTCCTGCTTAGCCTTCCTCTGTTTCACGGTTTCAAGAAAAGCAACCTGAGCTTAATCTGAAGGAAGCTCCAAACATGGTACACCGCTATGAAATCATTTTGATGGTGTCTGTTGTACCTCCACAAGCACCTTTGACAGGAAAAGGTGTAAAAAAGACGTGTGTTTCGGTGTCGTAATCGTGTTGCGTGGGGTAACATGTCTACTTAGTTGTGTATGATAAATGATGTGTTTATCAACTTGTGGTAATATTCCGAGACCCAAAATAACCTGTGAAACATGATGCAATATGGTAAGTTAATGTCTGAGGATTGGCTTTGCAGCATATATGAATGAATGTCTGTTGCAATGTGGTATGGACACATGTTTGAAAGGGTAGAAACATGACAACATGAATAACAAGTTTAAATCCATTTATCATACTAACATTACAAGCTCAATCAGAGAAAAACTGAGTATTCTGCACGTGTTGCTTCAACGGTTCATTCAGGAATTGCCAGATGATGTTAGGTAAGCATTCCGAGTTCTGTCTCATCTGTCCGGCTCGGAGAAATATTTCTTGGCCAGGCAAAAAATGGTTTGTAAGGTCGTCGTCAAGCTTCATTAGGCGATCTTGTTTTCATCAAAATGTGTGACTATCGCAGCTGTCTTTGCTTTTAGTTTTTCTGGGTATCGTGCTTAACACTATCTGAGCAAACTAGAGCTGCACGGTCCAATTCTCTTACTCCGCCAGGGTGGACTTGGGGGGCGGGAATGGGTTTCCTCTTGATTGGCGAAAGAGGCTAAAAACTTAGGACTAGTCGAGGTCGTCCATGGAGGTCTGTAATCATATGGAGCGATTGCAGAGAGGAGACAGCAACCCAGTGAGAGAGAGAGAGAGAGAGAGAGAGAGAGAGAGAGGATCTCGGACAACGGTGGAGCGGGGTCGATGACGGGCGAGGTTAGAGTTTGCGGTGGTGCATTTTGGGGTCTCGGAGTGTTCCAAATGGACGACCGATGAGCCGTTTGCGATGCCTGAAAATTCTCTGAGCAACATTACTCATCTGATGCGCTGCATGGATTCCAGTATTCACTTCACCAAGTACAAAATGATTTCATATTTATATCACTTGCCAAAATTTTAATTTGCGTGTTATCAAACCTGGGTTCACCAGTTTTCCCTCACTGACAAAAACTCCCCGGTCCATGAATTTTGGTCAAGTATGCATTGTGGTCCATTTAATTTGTTTAATGTGGTTCGTGGACTTTAGCTCAATGTGAAATATGATCCATAGACTTTTTAAACTGCTTAATGTGGTCCTTGAACTTTTTATGCATGTTCAATTTAGTTCATGATCCATATGAAAATGTACAATTCCACTACTTTGGACAACATCCAGCATCTTCATATGGACTCAATTGAGCATGCATCACTAAACAATTTAAAAAGTCGGGGGATCACATCGCATGCTCGCCTAAAGTCCATGTGGACCACACTGAACAGTTTAAATAGCTCAGGGATTACTCGCATGTTCGGCTAAAGTCCATGGACCCACATTTGTGTCTTTCTCCCAAAGATAAAATGACTCAAAAACAGAAAATGTAAACCAGAAATCCATAGACAGTCGCAAACACCAGAAGAAACTAATCTTTTTTTTTTCTTTTTTTTACCAGAGAAGATTTACACTGTCCTCAACTTTTCTTGATTTACAGCCAAGCCAACGAACTCGGAACGAGCACGGGTCTCTATCCTTCTTGATCTCCCAACTCAGAAATCGAAATTCTAAATGGACTTCGTATGATCTCAGAGATTTACAGAAACGAAAACGAAGTTTTGCTCTAATGGCTTCAATGGCTCGACAAAGTACTGAAAAAGAACAGCAAAAAAATGACCTCAAATCGTTTGCTCTTCAAGCCTCTGCAACTGTCAAAGACCCATCAACGAGAGACCCAGAAATCCCTCGCGATCTTGAGAACCCAAGAGTGCCAAGCCAAGAAAGGACGTAACAGCCGCCGCCGTGCGCCTGGTGCTGCATGAGGCGCGAGCATGAGGCATGCGCCGGCCAGTCATTCCCTGAGCCGGTGAGAATGTCGCCGCAGTCGGAGCGTCGCCTGTCACCTGCTGCAGCGGCGGCGGTGGAGGAAGCCCGTCGGCGCCGCCGTAGACAGTGTAGTTGAGGACCCCCGCGACGCCGTGCACGGCGAGGCCGTTGGAGGAGAAGAGGTCGGGCTCGACGAGAGGGAGGCCGTCGAGGGTGAAGTTGGATGGGGGGCCGCCCGTGACGAGGATGGAGTTGTTGGGCAGGAGGGTCGGCAGGCGAGAGCCCGCGCGGAAGAGCTTGAGTTGCGAGGAGGCGAGGCGCTGGGGGACGACGTGGTAGAGGAGAGAGGGGGGGTCCCTCGGGAGAGCGGCGACGGCGGGGACGAAGAGGGTGGCCGAGACGGGGAGGGTCGAGGGGTCGATGGCGGAGAGGACGGAGGCCCAGTTGCCGAAGTCGCCGGAGCTGAGCAAGGCGTCGAGGATGTTGCTGACTTGCTGGAGACAGCAGGTGCCGCCCGCAGGCAGAGCTGCGGCGGCGGGGACGGTCGGAGATGGCGAGGGAGAGGCCGACGTGGCAGCGGCGGTCAGGAGGACGCAGTGGAGGAGGAGGAGGAGGAGGAGGAGGAGGAGTTGGAAGGTGGTGGCCATGACCGGACGGGAAAGAGGGCGTGGGGGTTCTTGAAATGTGGAACCGAAAGGTTGCAACCGAAATAAGTTTTGCGACTTGAACGTAATCTTTTCAGTCGTGGCTTTACTTGAACGGACTTATATATAAGTGGCGATTACTGTTGACTTAACATAGAATACAAATAATTTCATATTTGGATCAATCGCCAAAAACTTAGTTCGAGTATTAATTATTTTCCCATGAGATTAATGGGACGATTATTCACACCACCAAAAAAAAAAAAAAAAAAATTCCTTGCTTGGGCCGCTCTCAGCGTAGTGTTAGCTTATTCTTTAGCTGATCTATGAAATTTGTGGGGTAATTTTTCAGTTTACAATTTAAATCAAGAACATATTTATGATAAAAAAAAAAGTAATTAAAAAACACAATGTTTATCAGCCCGTCATTTATCAAGAGTCCGACCAAAAAAAAAAATTATCAAGAGATTTTTTTTTCTTCCATTTGAACTCATTTCCATAATTTTTCCACCCCAAAAAAAAAATCTCACTTTCAAAATTCTTTCGGTAAGAGAAAATGACCAAAAAAGTCATAATTGTATTGTAATTGTGGCGATTCAGTGATTTTTTTTAATCAATTCAATCTAAATTTTTTTGCACTTGTGCCAATTCAGTTCATCCGATCAACTTTTAAAGGTCGATGCTGACGTGAAAATTTGTAACAATATTTTGATAGAATATCAAAATATTTATAAATTTTTACCTCTTTTCTTCTCCTTCTTCCTCCGGCGGCCAGTGACTTGCCAGAGGCAAGGGCCGATGAGGTCATTCTTTCAAATCCTCGCCTTTCGCTAGCGGCTACTGAAGGAAGAAGGAGAAGAAATAAAAAGGAAAACTAAGTTGAAAAAAATATTAACATATTATTAAAAAAATTGCAAAGTCAGCGTAGATTGGCCAAAGTTGGCCGGATGAGCGAAATTGTCACAAATATAAAATGTTTAGTACTGAATTGAGCAAAAAAAAAATATTTAAGGCTGAATTGATACAGTTGCAATAAGTTTAGAATTTTTTTGATATTAATTTGATTATACTCTAAAATTAACGGACGTTAATCCTGAGAGATGGATCCATCCAAATACAACCATGTTTTATTAGTTTCTATTATTTCCTTTCTTTGCCCCTTTCTATGTTTTTACCGAACTGCCCTCCTCCATCTTCTCCGGAGCACGGCCCTCTCTGGCGCCAGAGTCATCCGCCGTTGCCACCACGCCACCGCTGCCCAGTCATCATCGGCCACAGAACGACACTGCTACGCTTCGCCGGCCTACTGGCCCCATCGCAGCCCATCTCCCTCTCTCTCTCTCTCTCTCTCTCTCTCTCTCTCAACTGTCAGGTCGAACCTAGCGCACTCCGTCGCCGTTGACCTCGGGTTTGAGGCTCGCGACCCCAGAGTGGTAGTCGCTAGCTTCAGGCAATCTCAGGCCACGACCTCGGCGTCAGCCGCGGCTGGTGCTGTTGGTCGCACGCACAACCCCTCCTTTCATGAGCAAAGAACAGGGGCTTTCTTGCGTGACAACGGCAACGGGCGAAGGCGAAGATCACGGGGACACGGCGGCAGCCACACCCGTGTGACGGCAGTAGCAGGTGAGCGGGGGTGGTGAGGGGCTGGATTTGTGGCGGAGGCACAGGAAAGAAAGAAACAGAGGGCGACCGGATTTCTGAAAGGAGCAGAAGACATAGAGAGAGAGAGAGAGAATGAGCTGCAAAAGAGAGAACAGATCCATGGACAAGTGGGAGGCATGAAAAGAAAGAAGAAGAAAGAACGAGGGATGAATAGGGAAAAAAGAAGAAACAAAATAAAAGAGTTGATCGAATAATAACATAATATATAAATTTGTACTAGATATCATGCCGGCACTGTCAAAACACCAATAAAATAAAATAAAAAAGTGTCAAAGTAACATGAGAATTGGAAAAAGTGTGAGCCAAATAAAATTATATCTTTGATTCCGTTTATTTAAAAAAAAAATGAGTGATTTCGAAAATATTTTTCAAAAAATAATAGCTTCTATCGCTTTCAAAGATGATTGGACAAAAAATATTTACTTCACCTATGCAATTGTTTAGACATACATTATCGTCGATATAAGAAATATATTTAATTGACTAATTATTTCAAGCAATACATATTAGGGGTAATCGGTTTTCAGTTCGGTCCGATTCCCCCCTTAAGAACCAGGAGTTGGGGATCGGAAACCGGACCGAACCGTCGGTCCGATCCGGTTCCTGAGCATTTCCAAGAAGCCAGTATCATGACAAAATTTTTTGCATGCCTTCTGTGACGTTTGATAATTGATGGTGCTTTACCGCTGGTGGCTTAAGAGTTTGTACACTCATCTTATGCAGGTATTTGGTTCTGGGTAAAGCACGCTGCCATCTGGTACTTCTACAAACAGGAAAACACTTGCCTACTGATGCATTCCGACGTGAGAGCGTGCGCTGGTCCGACAACAGCTTCTCTTTTCCTGATTTGCCAAGCTATAGTGAAATAATCGTCGCAAAAAAGGCCAACCCATGTTTGACTGGATCGGAATTAGACTCCTGAGCCGCGTGAAATTCCTCCTTCCCCGCCGCGAAATTTGTTTAGGGCTACTTAAAAAAAAAAAAAAATCAACCAGAGTATGCCCCTAGAATCAGGAACCGGATTACCTAGCTACCGATTCTAATTTTAAGAAATGCGAACCGGACCGCCATCCTCTAGAATCGGATACCGGACCATCAGTCCGGGTAGTCCGATTTGCTCACCCCTAATACATACAATCATTTTTAGGAAAACATTTTCCGAATCACTCATTTCTGCAAAATAAATTAAACAAAAATTATGATCCATTACTCATGTTCAGTTTACCAAAGGAGAGGTGGCCGCCACGTTAAAGAAAAAGAAATTACGGAGACCATCCTTTATACGTAACCATATAGGATATTAATCACTAACAATAACTAAAGATAAGTTAGGAAAGGATTCCGGGACAAATTACTAAACAATTACGAATGCGAAATGAAACATACTATCCATCAGGTAATTTGCTAACGATAGGAAAATGAACTTACGGTGAACTTAGTCGGGTTACAATATTTAATTTCATCGACATTACAAATCGTAGGACCACATTACATGCAATGAGCAAAAGGGAAAATACGTTTGGCAAAGCGAAGTAGCGGACCGATATGCACAAAGTAAACTTCACGTGTGCGAGGAAAGTGTAGATGCTAAGGGAAAGTTAACACCGTGGTCACTAAGTTTAACTAAGATAAACAAAGGACGACTTATAATGGCTAGAGTTGTTATTCTTTATGGTATCTTGACACCTCAAAAGAGAAAAAGATACTTGTCTAAGGCTTCGTTTGTTTCACGAAAAATATTTTTTCGGAAAACTTTTTCCTCAATTTCCGGTGTTTGGGAGGCGAAAATGAGTAGTCAACGAAAAAAAAACCCTTTAAACCTAGGAAAATGATCTCTGTTTGTGCTTCGTCACTCGGGTTGCTGCTTCTTCTCATCTTCTCAGCTTCATTTCCCGTTCTCTCTCTCCTCACTACCTCTCTCTCCTCCATCACCAATAGTCTCTCTCTCAAGACAATCACCTCCGCCGCCGGACCAAATGCGATGATCGAGAGGTGCGAGTCGATAGGTGAAGCGCTCGAGAGTTGTGAATCCTTCTGTCAGTGCAACCGATTCTCACTTGAAAGAAGATGGAGACCAGGGCAAGGATCAAGGCGGCGAAGATGGAGGAGGGCGAGGACACGATGGGGATGAGGCTAGGGTATGGCCGTATGGGTGAAAGCATAGTTGGCGTTGGAGGAAAAAAAGATAAAGTAAAATAATGAAAATAATAATAATAATGAAAATAATAAAAAAAAGAAATTTATTAAAAAGAGTGGACGGAGAAAATTCAAATCTTACTTTCCATCCCAAACGACAAACATTTTCATATATTAGCCAAACACTGGAAAGTATTGTCATTTTCCCGAAAAATAACTTTTCGAAAAACACTTTCAAAAAATGTTATATTTTCCTTGAAACAAACGAAGCCTAAATTAATGATGCCTTTTTGAATGCCAAATTCAGCAACTGCAAATTGTTCAAGAGCTTGTGCAGCGATCATTTCAATTTAACTATCGATTTGATCGGATGTACAGTTTCCTAGTTCAACCCAATTTTCTGTCAAGGTCACGGTCTAAAAGAGTTGCTAAGGGAAAAAACGAAAAAGAAAAACAGCAGAACCTCTGAAATTTACATGGCTTTACATGACATCATAGTTTAGAAGCAAGGATTCATAGAAAAATACTCCCACATTGCCTGGGCCAAAGAGCTGCCGATAGTCATAGCCGCTAGAAAACGGCGAAGGAAGCAAATCTTCGCTGTACATAAGACACGGCAGAAGAATGCCTTTCCAATCAGAGTTAAGCATATAAAACAGATGACCCATCACCACCATTAAAAGCAAACTGAAAACCTAAGTCAGGTCATTTTCGTCAAGCGGCTCTTCCTGTTCCTTGGAGGCATCGTTCTCAAGGGCAGTGACCTCCCTTGTAGGTAATTTCCTCGCAAGCCTGATTATCTGTAGCAAGCACAATCTCATCAAACCAATCCTAGGGCAAGTACATTCATAAGATATCGGGCTTAGTTGAAGTCTCCTGCTCAGTTGCAATTTGAAGGGATGACCATGACAAGATGACAACTGATATATGAAGATCACAGGATGTTTACATCAACAAACTGATCACAGATCTCCAAATATAGGTGCTTCTTCTATTTGCAAAAACTCTCAAAAAGTAAACCCTAAAACTGCTACTGAAGAGTCTGGATATTTGAATAATCTGTTCATTAAATGAAAAAGAACAAAAACTCTTCTTAAAGGCAAAGGTAACACAAAGTACTTCAAACAGTTTGCAAAATTGTGAAAATTAAATAATAAGATTTCCTATAAATTTTGATACACTGCCAATGATTTTGCAGTTAAAAGAATTCAAATTTGGACACAACTTCAGAAGTTGACCAACTTTAAATTCATCGTGTACCATATGAAGTTGAGCTTGCAGGAACATTGACAACTGTGGGTCCCAATCGCTACCATACCCATCAAATTTTCCTTATTAAACAGGATTAATCTATTCGCCGTTTGTTTGAAAATGGGCCCATTTATTTCAGATTAATGACAATTGTATATTCTGCATCAAAGCCTCACAACAAATGTAGTGCTGGCTAGATTCCCGTTGTTGTCAAAATATTCCTTTACACAGGCTAGAAAATTTATTTGATGACTATAGGCTTAGCAAATTTGGTACCAAAAGGATGCCATGCAACTTGCAAGTGCCAATTACTTGACAGAGGTGACAAGGTATTTTTTTCATCAAACCCTAGGTTTTAGGTTTCAATTGACATAGGGTTACCCCAAAGAGATAAGCAGCAACTCTAAACATGAAATTTAAGTAAAGAAATAATTTGTTTTCAGTGTGGGACAATGAACACCTTAGGACATGATAGGAAATTTGTCATTGCAAACACCATAAACATGGTCACTATGAAGATTTCAGAAGACTATGAAAATGATGCCAATCCCATGAGAAGTATATGATCATCTTTTCCTTATATGGGATACGTAGCAGGCAATTATCTAGGAGAGTGTTTTTCCACAAGCAACTCACTATTCTTTAAGTGGGGTGTTAAAAACAAGCCATGAATTCAAGAAAAATATCAGACATCACTATAGCTACACAGCCAAACCACACCACGTCAATTCCATGAGAACTATCTGATATTCTTTTTTCCTTTATGTGAAGGCAACTATAATACGACTCTTCCAACAAGCACCTCACCTTTTTTTTTTTCAGTGGGGTCTTCCAAAACTATTGACGAAATGAAGATGACACCATAATGACTATTAAATAATTCTCATTTTAATGCAAGAAATTTGTAGATCGACTTTCTAGTCAATTCAAAGTACGCAAAACATAACTACTTACCACGTGATCAAGATGGGTAATGGTGCTGGATTGAGCTATGCGCTTAATTTCTTCTACATCACCTTCAGCATAGGCAGAGAGAAGCTTAGTGGCACAGCGATTCTGGTCACTTCTCAAAAATGCATCGACCCTGCAACATATGGAAAACATCGTTCTCAATCAAAATTACCTAATACTATCACATAACCTGAGTGAGACAATCTTTTCTTTGCCACCAGAATAGAATTGCATAGACTATGTCTCAACATGCCAGAAAAAGCTCAACCATCTACTTAAATCCCCTACTCCCTTTTCGGTTTCCGAAACTCAGATGGAAAGGGTTCAATTTATACCGGATTCTGTGCCGATATCTAAGCATGTTTATGGTTTCACTTTTAGTATTGAGAGAAAATACTAAAATTGGCACCGGTCTTCCAATTTAAAAGTTTATACATTCTCCAGATAAGTGCATTTACAAGACTCTAAAACAAAAAGATAAAAAAGAAGAATACGTGCACAAAGATCATGATTGATTTTCTTGCCGGAAAAAAACCAGTTGAAGGACTACTAAATGGTTGATGGGATTGATATCCACACCTACATCTACACAAACTAAACAGAACTTAAGCCGATTTTTAAAGCAATATTAACCAGATTGATGCTGGCCAAGGAAGCAACAACAATATCACAGTTACACGTCATGGGTATGCTGTATAAGACATAACACAATGGTATCACACATGGCATTAAACTGAAAAGGCCGAAAAGCCCCCCTGAAATCCCCAATGACGCCACCTGAATCTCCCACTTGCAAAGTGAAAAATGCAAATTACACTCAAGCAGGGGAAAATAGTGAAGTGTACTCACTGTGAACAGTCATTATAGCATTTCTCCGCTTGGCTAATGTCATGGAGATAGAGGTAGACAATGATTGCGCTAAGATATGCCTGAATTGAAAACCAGAGGAAGAGTGAGCTTGAAAAACAATACAAATGAAATAAGAGCAGACAAAAAGGCTGTTTGCTTCTCAGAAAATATACTAAAAGTAAATGTTGGCATATGGTAAAATTGCTTCGCAAACATTCTTAAAGCAAACAAGCACAACAGTAGACAATGCTTATCATCTTCTGATAGGTTCACAGTGCACTTTATGCTGAGATAACAGCAGAATATTTTGAAACATCCATAACCAAGGTTTCTTCTGATTATGGAAACTTCAACAGAGACTTTTCTGAATGTCCAGTCATGGATACCAGACAGGGAAGTGCATTAGGATCATTCTTCCACGAGTAATGAATTGGGATGCAGTCTCATCAGATGAGGAAGTGAATTATGTACATCCTCTCAAAAGAAATGAATAGAGATGCACTCACATCAAAGAGGATATTCCACTCCTACTTCACAAAGGACAATACCGACTACCTCAAAAAAGATCAGATTCACAAACCAGATAACTTTAATTATCTATGGTATTTAAACTTGAACATAAACATCTGGTACAGAAATGTCTTGGTATCTTGTGTAGATATCGTATTATGAGATAGTGGACTGATCATATAATCATTATAAAACTTCGATACTGGAACATTATTATAGAGGAATATCAAATAACAAAAAATGATTCCCTCTTAGAATGTACTATAAGATCGAGCTTTAAAGACCTTGTGAATGTTCATTTCCTATCTTGCTAATATTTTATAGCTTTCTTCAGATTCTTCTTCCTAACTTAGTGAGATAGGTTTAGTTTGTTGTTGTTGTCATTTCTATGGTATTCTTATTATAATGGTTTCATGGACCACAATAATCAAGCAATTAGACATTAATGCTGCATGATCGATGTCGAGCAACGAATCCCCATACTGCCTACATCCAATCATGTTCAGTTGACCATGGAGTGACCACAACATAAGAGTTGCAGTGACAGCTTCGCACAGTTTCATTCAGCAAAATTACAATTGTCCCCAAGACAGCATGTGTAATATTAAGTTAAAGGAGTTTCCTTGGTAATGAATTTGTGTAATTCAGAGTTGAAGTATTTCTCTGGAAATAAGAAAGGTGATCATAAGCACTCTAAAGAAGATAAAGATCACTCCAACTGCAAAATTTATAAGCAAATGACAGTCACAAGACCTCTCCTGCCATTTGTCCAGACAATGAATAGACAACCTAGGACTTAGTTCCGGAAGATTACTGTTACACATATTAAAACCATCCCATGCTAGAACAGCATTGTGAAGATGTAGTAAACAGCATGCAACTTTTCACTATGAATGACTAATTTTCATGACAATGAACAATTAATTTACGTATCTTGATAATAGCTCATAATTTAAAAGTTCCGCCAAAAATTTCATAAAAGAATTTTCATTCGAACAATTTATGCAGAAAAGATTCTTTTTAGCAACTTCTAAGAAGGGATTTTCACAGAATATCGCACCTCAGGAGATTTAAGTATGATGTCAAAAATCGAAACAAGGATGCAGGTAGTTTCCCCTGAAGGAAAAAAATAAAGAAGACATTTTGCTAGGCCCACCTTGCACTGGCTGTTGGTGGCATTGCACTTGTCTGCTGCAAGGCCCCATCTTAACAAAGTTGCCGCAGCATCTGTAAACCTGAGAAAGATTATGCAATGAATTCACCATATATGTATTGACATCTATGAATATCGAAGGAGTCATATAACAGGAAATACAGTAAAAGTTGTCAATTTCTTCTGTGAAGATCCAGAAAAAGCCGTCAGTGGACATTATCCCAAGTGCCATATTTGGCGTTGGCAGATCAAATCATAGAGTATTTTCTGTTCATACATGTTCCAGAATAAGGCAAGATCAAAAGCTCACAACAATGTTTCTTTAAGATTTTCTTAGCCAATACAAGTATAATGCCTGACACGGTTACCCCAAAACAGAGAAAAGCCATACACGAGCATTGTTTGTCTCTTGAAAAACTTGGCACAGTGAAAATGCATAAAATTTAGACCTACATAAATATGAAACTTCTGACAGAATTTTTACACATGAAAGTTGGATGTGTGATGCAGCAGATGTAAGAGCAGGTCCTATCCCACAAAAACTGGGACGCTATTAATAATACTCTTTTTCCTAGTATTGGCAGTGGAAGAAAGATCACACAATAAGTATGAGATATATCATGCTCTCATTTTGGCCAAAACCAAAGCAAATGCCCCAAAATTCAAATTACTTGTAACACCTTAAAACTTGAAGATGTCTTCCATAAGATTTCTTCAGACATAAATAAGAATCTTCATAAGGACATCAAGCATATATATTTATATAGTGAAGACAAGATCTTTACTTTTCAAGCTTAACATAAACACTTGTGGCATCACGATACAAATCAAATGCCATCTGTTCCTTGCCATCTTCCTCAAGAATAGCACAAGCATCTGTGTATAGCTTGATAGCCTCTTCTGGGACAACCTCTTCAAGAACACTGTCATGGACATAAATGTTTCACAATTTAGGGTACTGTATAGAGAACAGAGTACTCAAAGGAAGTGGTATTAAGAAGAGGGACAAGCCGCCCAAGCTGTGAAGGGATGCCACCCCTGTGAAATATCGATCCAACAAGTAATAATATGAAAGGAAAGATGGCACAAAGATACATTTGACCTTAAGTCATCTTGAATTAGCCAACCAGACAATGACTCATAATACTTTAATCAAAGCAATTAGGTTAAGCAGATGTGCCAGGAAAGATAATAATAATATAGTTCATTCAAAAGAAATATTCACAGCATCAGCAGAGAGCCTATGGGGAAGAGGAAACTAGAGCATCAAACTACACAACATTTGAAATACTAATCCATATCCTGCTTTAACCAAATTCTCCTACTCTGCTGGGACATATGACTGCTGATTTACGTAATTGTCAAATTGGATATCCAATCGATGAAGACATCCAATTGCAATTTTCAAAAGCATCTGCGCAGTTCACTATGAGAATGATGAAACTCGAGCAACGAAATAACAAATGCGAAGGAACATACTAATTGAAAAGAAATAGAATATTTTCAAAATGCAAAGATAATCACAAGATTACCGAGCCCCTTTTGTCAGCGAATCTGATGCAGGCTGTGATCTCCCGCACTCACTGTACAATTCGGATGCTCTTCTATAGAAGTCTGCAACCTCGTTCCAATTTCTCAATTCCTTAGCTACAGAAGCGGCAGACTCCATGTGTTTGGCCGCATCCCAGGGCCTATTTCCCCGTCAAGGATACAAAAGAAAAGAAAAGCATACGGAAACAGAACATGAATATAACAAACAAAAGGATACGAGGAGAGCATCTCCTGGCCTTTCGAAGCTTTTTCAAATGCTTCCTTTGCTTTTTCATAATTTTTAGCAAGCCTATACCCAATAGCTTGAACAGCAGATATATTAGTTGGCAGTTTCTATGAAGCAGTCCCAACATTTAATTTCCTCATATCAATTAAAGAATGATTTCTAGTTAGTGGAACTAAGTTAACAGCATAAAATTTCAACCTACCAGCCCGCTCATACAGTTCAGTTGCACTCCTCCAATCAGCACTCCACCTTGTAAGGCTCAGTTTCGTTCTAACAAAAGCAAGTGCAAGAGAATAAATCAAATGTAAATAGCATAGGATAAACTTCAACATGTTGAAAAGAAATTCATCGTTTCCAAGTGAATAAAACAAGGCTTGGAGCCAAGAAAAAAAAAACAATTATTAGGCATTTCAAACAACATGTGCATTCTGCCATTAACCAGTAACATATCTTCCCCAGATGAATACATCATTCAAGGCCCCGTCTAACAAGAAAGATGAGAAACTTAAATGTAGAAGCCAAAGTAAGATTCTTGTCCATCCGATACCATAAACACTGAAAAGATACCATAAACACTGAAAAGTCACAGACAGTATCCCAGTCGCAAGTCAGACCATTTCAAAACCAGATCGCACAAGATGCAAAAGGAAAGCAAAATGCACTCGGCACGAATTTCACTCTCATTTAACCACGCGAATTGCTCTATTAATCTAGCTTTCCTGCAATTACATCAGCGAAGAAGTTCGGAGTTGCAAGAGCTCGAATTGATGCTGCGATCGCATCGGAGAAATCACAGAACGCGCAGATTCTGTCGGCAACAATCGAAATCGACGATCTCAATACAATCGAAGGGATTCACAATCTTGGAAGTATGTGCACAAAACATAGAGAGAGAGAGAGAGAGAGAGAGAGAGAGAGAGAGAGAGAGAACTGCTTGTCGGCCTTAAGCATGAGTGTATCGGGATCGGAAGAAGCCATGATTGATTCTCTGTGTTTCTGCTGGTTCGCCGTTCGCCGACGGAGGAAGACGGCGCGTACTATCCACTCGCCGTCTTTGGCGAGGCGAGATGCTGCGCCGAAATTCTGCTATTGGGAGTCCGTTTTTCCTCGAATGAAATGGGGGAATCGGTTGAGGGGAGCTGCGTTGGTTGCTCGGTTCAGCTCAAATTGTAAAAACTGAAAAACAAACAGGAAACAAAAGAACACATTTGACAAAGTAATCTTTCCTGTGTGCACTGCTAACAAGTAACGAGATGAGATCAATACCACGAAAAATCTCAAATTAATATATTTATAATAAATTTTATCTTAATTTTTATTAAATTTTATCATTAAATTATTGAGTTGGACGACACTTACGTGTGTATGTGTATCAATTTTGGGTTTTTACCCTCTTTATATCATATTTTGAGGTTTTTTTGTGCAGTTAACCCAACTTAACGAAAAATAGAGGAGAGCAAATTTATTACAAAATATCAATTTTGGATAAATTTATCACAAGTGTATTAATTTAGGATTTTTCGATTATAAAAAAAATAGTTTAAAATAAATTTGTCACAGTGTACTAGTTTTGGGCTTTTGTGGTAAAAAAATAATTTTGGGATAAATTTATCGTAAATGTACCAGATTGAAATTTTTTGCGACATTTATCCATAAAAAATTTAAATGTGGACAATATTCACAAAAGTACGTGCTAATATTTGCATCTTGCGAATTTTTAAGATATTTCACATTTTTTTAAAAAAAATCGATAATTAATATTGCAAATCCAATTTTCGATCTACAGAATCCACAAAGTAATATCATTATACCAAATTGTCGTCGTTAACTATTCCATTCGTATTCGACTTGGCAATGGCTGGCCAATTAACCCAATTCTGATTCTACCAAAACCCATGACTTTGCCTCACTTTAGCCATGTCTGATGCAATCACGTTTTAACTCTTGTTTGACTAGCTAGTTAAAAACGGCGTCATTCCGACCAAGCTAATGTCACTTCTGCAATAGTGGACTCATGTGGTAACAGTCCACATCCCTATGCTAAATAGATCCTAAGGCAAAGTCCAAATAACCTCCAAGCTAAGTCTTGGACTGAACTTTTACCAAATATGCAATCTAGTCGCTACACTAATGCAATTGTGCAATACAACGTCTAAATTTTCAATTTAGCCCATCAATTTTCCATAACAAAGTTAAACTAGTGCTTTGTAAGTTTCATAAATATTCATAATTACATTTTGTGGGCGACTGGTGAAGGCACATATCAAGTCAGTCGGGAAGCGCACGCGGTTATCATAGAGGCCCAAGCTCGTGCAAAGCTCTTTTGAAATTTGAAGATGACCCATTACAGGAGAGAATGTAATAAGGTTGCGGATTGGATCGTCAAAGCCCACCGCAATAAAACTTTGCCTTCCAACTGGGTTGTTTATCCCCCTACCTGTCTTTTAGAATTGCTATGCTCTGAAGCATATATCTTGCCCACTCGGACTTTGCGTAATGAGAATGCAAATCCTTATTCGACCCAAAAAAAAAAGGATTCATAAAATATTTATAATCACATTGTTACTCGGATTAAGTCCAAGTGTTTTCATAAGGATATTTAAAAATGATATTAATTTATTAAAAAGATCTGTACTTATATTAATCCAAATCTTATTCCTAATTTTTTAGAAAGATAAACTTCTCAAACTTTTGTGACTCGTGTTTTCTTGATCAAATTTTAGTTAAATTTGCTTGTTTTCAAGCTCCATAAGTAATGATCCAACCATAGATTTTATAAAACAAACCATACAGCACTTTTTTTTTTGTTGCTTTACACAATGAATTGAAATGAAAAAAAAAATTATGAAATGGGCAATAGTGTAATAATGAAACCTTGTGAATAAATTGTGTTTGGAATTTTGATGGACTAGAATGAATAAGCTAAAAATTTGGGGAGTAGATTGCACGTTTAGCAATATTTAAGGGACTTTTGATGACTTTCTCCCTTGTTTTAATTGAACAAAAGAACTACAGTGGAAAAACTAACAATTTAAAGATGACATTGCACATTATATCAAGCTTTCTAAACTTATTAGTGCCCTTTTTCCTTTTCTAACAGTTGTATCCTTTTCATGAAATCTCTGCGAATTTATTGTAAAATTTTGCTTTGGTAGTCTTATTAACTTGCCTCAGGGATCACAATATTCTTTACGATTAGTGAGTAATTTACGTTGCGTATCGTTAGGAACATTGATAATTCTATATTAATTCCTTAAACGTTCAGATGTTATTATCTATCTTAATTCAAAGTTTATTCTATTTTAATTTGAAGGTTTAAATGTCATCACAATATTATTTACGATTAGTGATTAATTTACGTTGTATATCGTTAGGAATATTGATAATTCTATATAAATTCTTTAAACGTTCAGATGTTATTATCTATCTTAATTCAAAGTTTATTCTATTTTAATCAGAAGTTTTAAATGGAATGAGACCAGTAAAAAAAAAAAGAAAAGAAAAGGAAAAAGACCTTTTTGATGCGTAGAAACGTAGACAAAACAAAAGTGGGTCCCCCCTTATCCTATTGCAAAAAGCATGAAACGAGTCCCTCGCCGGAAGAACGTATTTCGAGACGGAGGTGGGGGAAATGGCGGTATCAACAGCATCACTAGCACCGCCAGTTCGATTCTCTATCTCCTTCTCAAGCTGCAACGGCCGAGCGAGAGCACCTCCGCCCAGCGCCGTCCGGTGCTCCGCCCAATCCGACATCGGTGCTCCTCCTCTGCTCCGCGCAGCCAAGCACACCGTACGACTTCCCTCCCCCGCCGTCTTTCTTTCGACGTCATTCGCGGTTTTTCTTGCTGGTTCTTCTGGTTTAGTTGTACAAGAGTGTTGGCGAGCGAAATGCATGCCTGTGAAATTTCTTTGCCCTTTGTTTATTGTCTCATTCGAAAACTTAGAGAATTTGGTGTTGATTGATTCAAGCTTGGGCGCATTTGCTGCCCAAGTATTGCTTGGAGATGGGACTGTTCATCGCTCCTCCTAACTAGAAGCTTTACGTTTTGTCATGTTACTCTAAGGCTAATATCTTCACAATCTGCATTGGAGATGTCAGGAAGGTAAAGCAGTTCTCATTATATATTTCGCTAACTTTAATATATGTAGGATGTCAGTTAAGCCTGGGTGGGTGGCCTAGATACCGAATCCTCTGCAGTTAATTTAATGGGTATTTGAATTTCTGTTGTGTGCCTAATCCAAACACACAGCTCTGTTCCTTGATCAAAGAATTTGCTTCCTCATAGTAGATCTGTTAACCACTAACTCTCCTCTCCTTTGATGGGTTCACAATTTGCTCGTAGAATAGTAGTTTTGGATCAGCCTCCATCTGCCAACAAACTTTTATCAGCTGTAACTGAGATAGAAAGGCGAATCATGTAAGTATCAACATCCCTGTCATTAAGGGCGCATGATCATGCGTCTTGCAAATGGGATCCTGCCGAATAATTGTGCATAGACAGTTGGTTTCTGTGATTAGCAAGAAGTTCTCATTGTAGGGAGCACATATTTATTTGTGCTGCGGCAATTTTGTTGTTGCAAAACCACAATTAGATGCCTTTGGTCATAGTGAACGAGAACTGTCGCGATAACCTTAATTTGAGATGGTCACTGCATGTTGGCATAACCTGACAAACTTAAGTTACCAACCATAAAGCGAACATTATCTAGAACCAACTCCAATTTTGCTGAACGCCTCTCTACCATCATAAACCATGTGCTAATTTCTCTCTGCTGAATTACCATCCATACTTTGCTGATATGATTCCCCTCCATGATGTGATGAATTCTTTTTGTCTCCTGGAAATTCAAGGCTGTCAGCTCATGAGACTTTCTTTATGAAAAGTAAGCAGGATCTAGTTCAAAACCACATTGTACTGGGAGCTCTTTTATTTGTCTCAAATCGTTCGTATGAGCTCCGAACATCCAAAGCTAGCTGCGTCCTCTGAGTTAATTGACAAGAAACCCTCCCCCCCACTGGCAGTAGTTGCCAAGTGAGCAGGATGAACCCATTCAACAATTATCCCCATCTCACGTAATGTTTTAACAGACTGACAGATCTCAACTTTTGCCTCACATTGTTGTGTCATCGGTGACAGAAGATGAGACCCTGCTGCTCTACCTCTTTTGTTGCCAATCTATACCCTGTGAAGAGCCTAGTTTTAGATGCTCTATTTAACATCCCAGAGAAATTCATTCCGGTTCTGATTGTCATCATCCGCTGACTGCAGTTAGTTTCCTTTCTTGATATCCTATACTGTCATCTCTCAATATAAACTCAAACTAAGAGTTCTTCCACTGGCTATTTGGATCGAATGAGTTGTGAACTGTTAGAAAGTCCAACCCAAAAGCTTAAGCTATTAGGTGGAGGGAGACTACATGAATATAAAGAGCATACAACACTCATCCACAAGCAATGTGGGACAACAACAACAACAACTTCAACACCCCCTCTCACGTGCAAGCAATCTGCACGTGGAAATTAACTAATGGGGTGGGTTCACATACACGGAAAGAAATAACACTGGCTCTGATACCATGTTAGAAAGTCCAACCCAAAAGCTTAAGCTATTAGGTGGAGGGAGACTACATGAATATAAAGAGCATACAACACTCATCCACAAGCAATGTGGGACAACAACAACAACAACTTCAACATGAACAAATGTAATGCAAAGTAATTTGGGCTACTTTTGTAGTCACAATATGACTGACTTTGCCTCTCTGACTGGTGTCCTTACATTGTTATATGTCAGGAATTTTTCACTGACATTTCATTTCCAGGTTGACAGATACATCAAAAGTGGAATGGTGGTTGGGCTAGGATCTGGTAATGCTTCTAGCATGGCCATAAATTATCTTGGTCAGCAACTCCGTGCTGGTGCTTTGGAAGATATAGTAGGGGTACCCACGTGAGTTCTGCTTACCATTGCAATTGCAAGGCCACATCCTTCTTCTCTGTTTTATAATAGAAATCAGTTATTTGCAGTGTATTGGCTCCGTCCTGTTTGTGTTTCTTGATTACGTTATTAATCAATCAGGCACTTTTGTTACATTTATTCACCATGGTAGAGAACATGCCAAGGATGGTCGGTTATCGGGGAGCAACTGTATACTGTCTGTTTATGATGGTGACCATATGGTTGACAATTGTTCATTGACAGACCAATTCTTTTGTGATTCTGAGAGACTATTTATTTCTACATAACCTGGTAGGTCATGATTTGTCTAGTGTCTTCTGCCTTGGGCTGACATTATATAGGGGTTAGTCGTACTTGCTCAAATTTACTCGTTTATTGTGCGATTCAGTTGTCAAATTTCAACCTAAGATGGTAACAATATTCTAATAAAAAATTTACCAAGTCAAATAGCTTCTCCTGACAAAAGAGAATGTATAAGTTCTGATTTAACCCTTGAATTTATTTAATTTCATCAACTGGCTTATCAAACCTTTCTTCCTTATCTCTATTTGTTTTTTCTTATTTGCTCACAATCTAAGGTCAAGTGTGTTGGGGTTGGGGGATGGTTTGACTCCATTGGGGGCGCCACCACGGTGTTGCTACCCCCACGTGGTCTTGCGCCGCCACGATGTCGCTTCCCCCATATGGTCTATCGCCCCTCACCAGCCTTGGGCCCTCGTGGCTGACTATCTGCTATACTTCTATTTTTCCACTATGGTTTCTATTCCGAAATAGAAGATTGATAAAATTTGAGATATGACTAAAATGGACAGCTTAGGGACTGTTGTTAGTGAAGATCAGGGGTGTGAATCCGCACCCTAAGAACTAGAGAATCATTGTCAAGGATATTGTTGGGATCGAGCAGCAAAAGCTAATATCTTTAGGAGGGGAGATTGTTCACACATGCATGTCAACAATTTCGCCTACATGTGATTTTAGTGTTAGGTTTGCTCTACCTTAGTTCAGACATTCTTCTGCATCAAGAGTCTCACTCTCAATCTCCAATCATCGCCAACCAGTACATGCTTCTCACCAACCAGTACATGCTTCTCACCCATGATCTCCTCCCTGGAATGTGATGGCAAACCGCACTTGGCAACTGCACAGTTCCTTTTTTAGTCCAGGATGCTGATACAAATTGGGACACACCAATCAACCATCTTTTCAATACAATAAGTTGGGAGTGGGAAGTAGAATTCTATACTTCAAGCAGGGAGATCACTAAGACGGAGCCCAAATCTAAGCCATCAACAAATCTAGTTGAACCCACTTTTACTCAAAAACTTAAGCCAATTAGGATTATTAGGGCCTATATGGATCGTAGCCAAGGAAATTGTTTCTATTCCAAAAGTGTTCCGGAAACACTTTCGGAACAGAAACGCGTATGGTTAAAAAATGTTCCAAAAGTGTTCCGCGGAACACTTTTATGCCAGGGAACACTTTCGAAGAAACAAAAAAAAAAATTGCTTCTGAGTTTGGGAACACTTTTGGGAACACTTTTGGAACCACCACCCATCGCCGCAGACGCGGTCACCACTCGCCGACCGTCGCCACTGGCGGAAAAAAGTGTTCTTTTTTTTACTTACCAAACGCGTTTTTTCCCAAAAATTGTAGCCGGGAACAGAAACACAAGAAAGTGTTTCTGTTCAAAAAATGCTCCAAAGAACAGAAACGTTACCATACGCAGCCTTAATTGCTCCGCAACATACTTATTTTCCAATATGAGGCTTTTTTAACGCAATTCACATATGCATCTGAACTCATGTATAATGTAGAAGCATCATTCTGGTAGTTCAATATCCAGTGTTCTCTTATTTACTTCATAACAGGTTATGCGCAAACTAATTTATCTTCAAATGGGATAACTATGTCAAATGTAGTCTTTAGTACACTTTCCACAGTATGAGGTTGGCCTTACATGTTGAGTAGATGTAGGATAGATATCAGAGTAGAATAGAATAACCAATAGAGAGGGGTACCGGAATTTCAAAATAAAGAGCTAAGTCCCTGTTGTGTTCCTGAAAGTTTTCTAAATCTTCTGCGTTTGTATATATTTACGATCTATTTTTTTTTTGGCAGATGAACAATTAAAACAAGGGAATGATGGTACCTTTTAATTCTTTTCATAGATTTCATTGCAATGAATTCTAGAGCGTTTGGAATCCCATAAGGAAAGCCTCTTTACACTGATGGAGAATAAATGTTGTTTTTTTTTCTATTTTTAATTCTGAAATAAATTCTCATTTTCACTGACCAAACAGGCTTTGATGAGATTAAAAACTAAATACTGAATATTTTTTGCTAAGATACTTGTACATGTTAAAGTTTCCTGGGTATGGGGCAGGAAGCAACATAATTTTCGGGTCAAATCATACATCATTCTTTTCCTGGTCCATTTTCTCATTCTTCCTTAAAAATCTTATGTAGGTCTGTTACAAGTGCTAGCGAAGGAGCGAAATCAGGAATTCCTTTGGATAACTACCGAGGATATTCTGAGGTGTGGACACATAAATAATTCATACTCAGCTTCCCTGTGTCTATGACAGTCTTTTTCTTTCTTTTGTGACAGATTTCTTTTGGAAATTGGGAAAACGGTTCTTGAAATGGCAGGATCTAAGTCAGCAGTGAAATTGTTACCATGGAAATTTGTTCAGCTGCATGAAGTTTACATCAAAAGATCAATTTTCGATAATGAATCCCACCTAAGGATTTTCCCAAGCTGCAGTTTTGCATGAACTGAGTCAGTCAAGGATTGAGTCCATAGAAGTGCAATGTGCAGCTTAGCAGTCTTGCAGCAAAGCACTAAATAATGGTCCATGACATATTGTGTTTTCCTACTTGTATTATTGCAAGTTAACATGCTGGAAAATCGAATTGGGAGAAACCACATAATGCATGTTGTTTATTCGATTAGTTGCTTTACTTATCCTCTACATAGTTGGAGCTTGATGCTCTAAGTTATGCCCAAGTATCTCTCTTTCTGTCGCTATAATTTTTGAATTTACTTGGTTTTTGGTAGATTGACTTCGCCTTTGATGATGCTGATATCATAGAAGAAGACACACTCATTGCCGTCATTGGCCGCCGAAAATTGGAAGGTGGAGAGTCAATAATCCAAGAGAAAGTTAGTCTCTTTTTGACATCATAAGATGAGCCTTACTAGTCTATCCCTCTATGACGTAATCGTATGCTGTTTCTTCCTTCTAACTGTGAGCTGACTGGGTTGTTATTCTGTTGTTTGCAGTTTGTACTTAATGCAGCCAAGAGACTTGTATTTATCATCACAGAGAACAATTATAAAGGTGCTCTAGATGGTTCTGTTCCAGTCTTAGTTCAATCTGTAAGCAGCTACGCACATATATGTCATCTACATATGTTAAAGTGCTCAAGAGAATGATAGTGAAGTAAAGATTCTATTGCCAGCTCAACTGGATGGAGACAGCTGAAGAGATTGATGATTTGTTTCTGGGAGATGCAGAGGTTTGGTTTTTGATGAAATGTAAATACTAGGGACTGATTCTGGACTTTATTCAAAGAACTTAAAACTGATCTGAGATTAAACATTTAATATCCCTACATCTTTCATCTGTCTGGACTTAACTGTGCTTCTTTTTTTATGTTTATTATATAGATAACAGCATAGGATAGGGGATGGCAAAATATCCCTACAGTTATAAACTATCATCTCTTAATATAATACTTGTTAACTTGTCATGTCATGACTAGTGTTAGCAAAATATCACTTGGCACTCACTTTGTGGGTGTGCAGATTTTTGTTACTGTGGTTTTGTAACAATTGCGGCAGGGCGGCCTTGGGAGACTCTAATGTGTGCGAATTTTTGTTACTATAATTTGTATGATTAATTTTCTCTTCTGTCGAAGGTCTGGAGAAGACCATCAATAGGACATGCTGATCCATTAGGTGGAGATTTTCCAGTAATTACCAAGGATGGCCATAATGTTCTTGATGTCATATTCACATCTCCAATTGCAAACCTTGGTATAACGCCCAAACCTGATTTGCTCCTCTTATTTTCCTTTTTGATTTATGGTAATGTGTGTGACTTCTCTTTAATGTAATTGTAGCTCAAGTAGCTGACAGCCTTGACAGAGTTGATGGAGTGGTGGACCATGGGGTCATTTCTAAGTTTCCGTGAGTTAAACCTCATTCTTTTGGTGAATTTCTTGGATTCGTATCGAAGGAAATTTGTTTGGTCACTCTTGGAGTGTTGCAGCAGCATGCTTCTTAGTCAATAACACACATAAGTCACAATGATATGATGCATGACATGACAACCATTTTTTCCATGGTCTGCAAGAGGGTTTTTAATCTTCGAGTTACTTCTATCTCACTAAGCTTCCTCATTAAGTTTCCGTGTGTGTGTGTATATACACATGTCATGGATGCTTAGAAAATGGTGAGCTTGATTAACATCTGAACAAAGATCTTTCTCAATATACCCCTTTGATGAATCGGATCATAAACCCTTTTATTTGGAAACAAGAAATGCAGAAAATCCTTCCATCCATTCAAGGCAAGACTAATACACAAGTAGCTCTAATTCACTTGTTTTAGGTGTGCCCACTACTTTTCTGTGTAAGCTTCATAGAGCACATCTTGGAATGTGCTTACACAATCTTCTGGATTAAAAGGAACTATTGTTTCCACATGTGGGGTTATTTTCAGGAAATTCTAATCGGCAGTAGATTTGTATGGCAGTCTTATCGACATAACTATTTAATTCAGATTGAAAATTAGGATGCGAGTCTTCAATTTTTTATGTTCAAATATCAGAGGAGATAAAGTTGAGAACAATTTGAAAAAATAATTTCATGTTCTAGAGAAACAAATAGACCGCTGCCTCAACCACTCTTCTGTCGCTGTTATCATAATTGCCCCACCATTGCCACCTCCACTGTCATTTGCCCACTTTCAATTCGTCCATGGCGATGGTGGTGGAGGTGCTGATGGTGATAAGAGCGGCGGTGGTGCCAGCTATGTTTTAGTTTTTCCTAAAGCAATCATCTTAAAAGCTTTTCCTTGTGCATATATGGCGAGGGATAGCTTCTTCATCATACAAAGGTCAAAGTTACTTGTCGCCGCATCTTTATGATCATTATTTTGAACATAAGACTCCTGAATATGAAAGAAGGGCAATGATACTACTATTCTTGTCGTCTTTCCTCTATAATAATCCACTTTGTTCCTTTTCACGATCTATGTCCCTGTTCAATATCAATTAGATATTCTTCAGTGGACTGTCTTGCGAGGATTCAACAGGTGATATCAGCAAAGTGTTTCTTAAAAAATTCTTGAGTTTTCCTCTCTTAGATTCTGGCCTGCAGTTATTTTTCTATGCCATCATCCGATGGTATGTGGTGAAGACAATCATAGGTGAAATACTAACTGTATGGACTTTTAATTGAGACTTGGCTGTCCACTAAATGATCCCTGGAGATATGGCACGACACCTTCATCTGCTGATTATATTATTGGACCATGTTCAGGAACAATTGCTATTGCTTGGCAAAGAATTCTAAAGAGAACCCTGAGTGATTCCTTGAATTTTTTTTTTTTTTTTTTTTTTTTTGTGATTTCTGAGATCCTATATCTCATACTATGGTTCCAGAAAACTGCTAAGCTAGCAATTTTTGTGTTTAGAGAGGGTAGATTTTCAAACCAATAGGCTCGGGTGCTGGATTTTATGTAGTTAAACATAAGTCTATAGAGCAGCATCTGAGTGTCATCTGGTGGTCCATGGATATGTGTATGGATCACTACATCACATTCAGATATTGGAAACCAGAGTTTACCCCATTGGTAGTGAGAAACAGTTCTGTCATAGGTCGCATGTCATCTTACCAATGTTTATGTGACACTTTATGTGACACCAATCCTTCGTGTTGTCTGTTTTCGCTAAAGTTTGTATTTGTCTTGAGTAGATCCTAACTTATCAGATAATTTTGGCGTATTTTTGCTTAATCTTATGTGCCCATCCATATCCACAACTAATCTCAATAGTACTGATATATCATCATGTTAAAATTAAAACATCTCTTAGCACAATCTGTAGCTTGTTTTTTTTTTTTGGTAAGGTATCTGTAGCTTGTTATGAAGTGATATAATCAAGATTCTCATCACTTTCAGAAAGCTTGACCATGGATGTGATCTTCAGAGGGAAAATATCGCGGAATTCGTTACATTTTCTATTTAATGGAAACGTTCTCGAAATTCTCTTTGTGCTTGTTAAGCTGATGGAAGCGCCTCTCTCTTGTTATCATTGAAATTGCAGTTGCACTGCGGTGGTTGCATCACCAAGCGGAGTTTCTGTTATTGATAATGTGCTGACAAACGTTGCTGAGGATTCTGCAATATGAACTTAGAGAATGGTATGTTTTTTAAATGTGGTGCGAAGGTAACTAGAACGTGTAGAAACCATGAAGACTAGAGGAAATGCACAACTTGATAAAAAAATTCAAGTACTCCTTGATGATATCTCGAGGCATCCTCTTTCCCTTTTCTGTGGCTGAACTAATTTTTGACTGAAAAGTTTGTCGTCTACAATCCATATCGTATATTCACAGTACAATTTAGAAGTCTTAGAACGTCAGTGTTGCTTATTTGTTGTATTTGGTTAAAATTATCTTGGAGGGTACAAACTTTATTGGCCATATCATGGTAAGAGTGTTGAATTATACTGAAAACTTGTTGGATCGTGTTGGTATATTAGTTTTCTGGGGCAAATTGTCCAATCAATCTTAAATTTATTGTGTGAATGCTGATGGTCCTCGATTAGGTTGGGGCTCTTCTAAGCTTTTATCTTTTGCAATTTTGGATTTCGTTTTAAGTCTTGGTTAGCCTAGGGAATTCCAGGAGTTGCCACTAGCATTCCAGGGTCGGCTAAAAACCAAAATAGACATGGGAGTTGTCTTATTTTCGCAACTCGAAATTTACTAAGTCCGGGGACTTGATTATGCTAATTGTCTAATCAGCGTCCTTTTTATACCTATAACTCAGTGGGATTGTTCATTTAAATGATCAAGCACGTTTTTACCAATTATAATCCTAAAGGTCTTTAAGTAGCTACATGTGCATGCATATGTTGTTTTTCGGGGTTTGTTATGTTCTTAAGGGTTGTCCTAACCATTTTAGGAAAGGAAAAGAAACAACCAATTTCTTCGAAGTGCGGAATTAAACACTTAATGTATTGAAAGAACGAAATGGAAGTGTAAATATGAAAATCCAATACATGTCAGGCAGAGAATATTACATGGCCATGGTCTTAAATCTTGAGACACGAACCACCATAAAGCAAAGAATATTAATTTCTATTTTCCTTATTATAAGCCTTGGGACATGATACCCATAGGCTTGAGATTAGAGGCTAATGGTACTCCTAAAAATTGCGTTAGATTAGGGCGAGCCTAAATCTACTCATTCTTATTTGGTGATGAGATTAATCTATGATAGACTAACAATTTATTATAGAAATAATCCGAAGTCTAATTAGTTTTATTTGATTTTCAAGCTGAACTATATATCAACTAAGTCTAAGCTATTCCCTATGTTTATAGCTAGCTTAATCAATACTGTACTAAGCTAGTAAACCTAAATCTAACAATCGCCTAGGACCACTACCATGGACCGCCAATACGAAGCTCTCAGCCACTGGCCTCCGACGTTGATTCCGCCATACGATCATTCAACACATGCATTCACTCAACTCAAAAGATTACCTAGCCCACAATCAAATCAATAATAAAAAGGAAATCGAGTTTGGCCTAGGAATTTTGGCTTCGCTCATGCAATTCGATTCGATTCATCCATCCACCTTATAAAACAAGGGGTTGATTAATTAACACAAAGTGATAGATAACCATACAACTCATCATTTAATCGAAAGGCTCAAATTGAATCATTATTCATTAAGAAAGCTTATGATTGGCTTTTGAAAGAATGCAAGAATTGGTGTCCTAACATTCTATATGGCCGAGATTAGAGGATTAATGAGTGGCTAGGATAGACTCTCACTTGGATTGATGACATGCCATGGCATTTATTAATTTTTTATGAGTGTCAATTTTATAATTATGAGAAAGTGGAGAGAGGGTTGGCTGAATGAGCTTGTGGGCGGGCTGGTTTGGCCCTATGGGCAGAGCCCAATAAGCCCGGGCGGACTGGTTAGACTCGCGGTCTTTCGATTGTCTAAATTCGCTCTAATATTGCTATCGAGCTTGGTCACCACAATTGATTCCGCCCAAGTGGGCCGAATCGGATCGGGTCAACCAGATTGACCCAACCCTGTCGGTCTCGAATTGTCATTTTAACTAAATTCAGCCAATCTATCACGATTTCGCCAAAATCAATGTTTAATTTGAGTTAACTTTACTTAATAGAATTTGAACATGGATAAATTGGCCCTATCTATGAAGGACCGATTAGGACTCTAAACTAGTGCTTGAGTAATGACCAATCCAACTCAAGCTTGAACTCTTAAAGTTGGCCTGCAATCTTGATGTATTGCGAACCTTGATCATGGCGCGAAACAATCAACTTTAAAAAATGACAAGAAATCAATGACTTTTGGATATTCAAGAATAGAAGAGCATGAATGTAATCACTAGGAACCGCTCGGGAATAGTTATGGCACAACCACGATAACGTAGAGAAAAGAAGAATTCTAGAAGGAATCAATTGTGATTTCTATATTCCCTCAAACTTTTACAAGGCTATAAGCACAGCACACTTATATACAGAGAAGAGAACCAACCCTAATTGATTTATAAATCAGAGGATATACATAGAAACATGGGATATACATAAAGTATAAATACAAGAAGAACTTTTCCTATTTTGAATATAATAGACAGCTCACGCTAACATATAATACCATCACACTTTTGTAATTATGTGAAAGTGAAGAGAAGATGGGCTGAATGAGCTTAAGGACTGGGGTGGTTTTGCTAATGCGCTGAGCATGATTGGTCAAGCCCGAGTGGAGCGGGTTGACTCAGGGTCTTTCGATTGTTTAAATTCATTATAGTTTGTTATTGGGCTTGACCACCACAATTGATTCGGCCCAATGGGCCAAACCGGTTCGGGTCCTGTCGATCTCGATCCGTTATTTTAACCACATCCCGCCACATTATCATGGCTTTGTCAAAATTGACATTGAATTGGAGTTAATTTGGCTTAATCGGATTTGAACAAGGATAATTGGCCCTATCTACGAGGGATTGATCAGGACTCTAACTTGTGCTTTAGTAATGACCGACTCCTCTCAAGCTTGAACTTTCAAAATTAGCTTGCGATCTTGATGCATTACGAACCCTAAATCGAACGTCGAGAAGGTATCAACTCCAAAAAATGACCATAAATTAATGAATTTTGGATATTGAGAATAAAAGAACATGGACGAAACCACTGGAACCGCTCGGGAACAGTTATGGCACAACCACTATAAATATCTTTCAGTGTATTTACTCTCCCCCATCGTACTTTTATCTTTCAGACTTGCGTTGCCAATTCAATTTCGACGTAAAATCTTAGTGTTTTCAAGCTCTATCATCGATTACTTTTCGGCATAGTTTGTTAGCAACTGGTCATGTTGTGAAAATTTTGTATTTTCTAAGCCTTGTTGTCGATTAAATTCAGGCTCCATTTGTGTTTGCATAGTCCCATCGAAAGTCAAGCAGTTGGTTTCTTTATTGTTTATGATATTTTCAGTCTAGAATTGTCACATAATTTGTGCCCTCTGGTTTAAAATTTGAAGAACGGTTTTTTGATGAAAGACATTTCGTCGCGGAAGAAATTATCGATGAAGCAGGACTAAATTGGCCAAATTAAAAGGTTTATGACTAAATTGGCACATTACAATAAGTCTAGGACTTAAGTGGCACAAATGCATTAGTTTTTATTTTTATTTTTTATAATTTTCCTCCCATATGATCCTAGCAATGTGTTGGACCATGGACCGACTGCATTGGCGCCGTAGTCTCGAAGCACCACGTCTATCAGATTGACATACTATGTGTGGGCCATGATTTGATATTCTTAGTAAGTGTTAATATGTTCAGTTGATTTAAATATCAACTTATTTGAGCCAAGTCAACTAACACATCAATTTCGTGGTTATGGCAAATTGAGACTAATGTATAAAATGATGCACAAAAATATTTGACATTTTTATTTAGTGCTTAGTATGGTGAATTGATTTAAAGGTCAACTTATGTAATTTGCCACATCAACTAACGTATTAACGTCCAATCTCCACATAATTAATAATAATTATTAATGACACGTGGCAATTTTGGCCGGAAATTCTCGCCAGAAGTACTAAAGTGATCCGTTTGAAACTTTTGACATTAAAACTGTACTTTTGCCTCTCTAGTTAAAACACATTTTAATGCGTACACTTGACACTCGTGCCACTAGTGATTTGAGCCAACAAATGCGCTCCTCGTGACCTATCTATCTTTGTTTACGTACTGGGACCCACGGTAAAAAGATTTAAGTAAAAGCTTCTTCTGACGTGGCAAATTTTTCGTTTCTGGTATTCAGCAACCGAGCAATTTCATCGTTTGAAAGCCTTAACACGCGGCATGTACAAGCTCTCATATGCATCTTATCCAGCAAATGGTAAAAGCTACGCGCATATGACACACGAAAAGCCAGAGATTTCCTCTGGCGAAAGGAACGTAAGGTCACCCTGAGCTATTTCAGAGAAAGCCTTGAACATCATGATCCACAGAGTTCCAAGATTATTTTACAGTTTTGATCAAATTGATATGGAACTTTTCCATGTTGGACTATACCGTCTAACAAAGGCAAGACTGGGCTATTTAACATATGAAACAACTTCAGAGGTGCTGGATTCAGATTTCCACGGTTAACGCCTTGGTCGAAACCAACCGACATCTTTGGGTGGAGCGAATTCCTGAAAAGAAAATTTCACTCAGACAGATACGAATCGCATAGCTCCGGCAAGGTCATTGTGTTTGTTTCAAAAGCACTCCATGAAAGTAATGAAGTATAAGAACCGACGGAGAAGGGCAAGACACAACAGTAAAGGCCCTAAATGCCTAAAAGGAGGCGCAAACTGCCAATGAAGTTAATGCACAGCTATATCATTGATGGATGTCATTTTAAAGCTAAGCACACACTAACTTCATACGAACAAAAGTTGGAAGACTAGTATAAGGATGAGAAGTAACTCAAGGATATGAGAAATCAATGAGATGACAAACACAAACAATGTCGATATAATGGCTAGGGCAGCAGGAAAAACGATGACCGACATTGAACTCCTTCCACTAAATGGAGAATTTATAAGTTTGCTAATGGAATGCTGTCATCAACGTAATGGGAACTCTTCCTTAATTGTCGCTTTCGACACAGGCTTCTAAAAAGGAGGACACCTCCAGAGAGTTCTGGAATAAAGATTAATCACGAAGGCTGCATTTGCACTGTATCAATTAGGAGGCTGTTTCATGAGCAAATAACCTTTTTTTTTAATTAATCTATGTATTTAGCTAAACTTACAAAGCAAAAGCGACGCATGTAAGGGATTAACGAGATTAAAAGGCCTATTCCGTTTTAGAACGGAAACCACGGGCTGATCGATCATCATTCATTTCCTTAAAGGGAAGAAAGAACTACTGCAAGCAAAACATCACTCCAAATCTCTAATTAGCATGCAATTCAAAAGATGTCATACCCTCAGTACAAGTTCAAGTGGCGGACGACAATATACTGGAAGGTACTCCCAGCAAACATCGCAGTATCCATAGGTAGAACTAGGATGTGAACACTCGAAATCCAGCCTTATGGTTGTTTCTGCACATCAAGCGAATGCCGGATATTATATAGTAATCCCAGAGTAGCTTGCGGGTATTCTAGCAACAGTAAAAAGAAGAAACTGGATAGATAAAACCAGCAGGTTCAGTGGGAAGAAGACAACTATTGCGTTTGCAGAGCAAACACGAGTTACCTCCTCTTTTTGCAGACCCAGAAACATCCGAGCATCACAAAACGTGGCAATCTCACTGGAGTTTACACGGAACACCATAAAAACGCAGAAAAAGCCGCACATTCCTATAACCCTAAAGGCAAGGACGATTCAACCCTTGAGAACAAGGATAAACAGGCCCAGGAATCCCATCAGATCTGAGATATGGAATGAGGGAGGGCTTACCGGCGGTGCAAGAGGTAGGAGGATCATTCTGGAGATCCTTTCGCGCCTTCAAGACCCGCTTCCGCTTAGAAGCCCTAGGACGCTCCTTCGAGGTCCCCTTCCGCTTCGAAGCCCTAGAAGGATCCTCCTCGATGTCCTTACCAACCGTCATGATCGGGATCCGCTTCGAAGCCATCTTCGACGAACAGATCGATGAGCGCAGATCGGTTGGTTTGCGTGGGAGAGGGCGAAAGCAACGAGCGAGGGGTTTTCAGTTGAGAGAGAGAGAGAGAGAGTCGAGTCTGTCCCTTTCCCAAGAGGTTATGCACTCCTGTCACTAGAAAGCAATTCTTGAATTCAACTAATTACAATTTGAGGGGGGCCAAACGCGTGGGTGAGATTGGGCTTGGGCTTGGGCTTGGGCTTGGGTTTTTTCTTCTTCTTTTTATGTCTAATCCGTACATCGATGTAAATAAGCTAATGTTATTCCCGAAGGTCTGATGTAAATAAGCCAGTCTTTTGAGTCATTATTATATCGCATGGAATCAAAGTAACTTTGCTCTCAACAGTATATTATATTATAAATACTTTAAGCCAATTTTCCTCCCCCATGCTATTTAAGACAAGCCACTCTTGCCACATACACAATGGAGTCGGGCTCCTTAGACTCGAGCCCTCTCTTTGTAAGTTCCCCTGTGCAGCACTCAAAGTATATATTTTGCGACAAGCTCATGCGACACGCTTGTCGCAAAATATAAAGCGTATATTTCCAACGACACGTTCATTTTATACGAAATTTGCGACAAGTATATAATGAACGCGCAAGATCCGCAGCAAAGTGCCTCACAAAGCACTTGTGCCTTTTGTGGGACTCCAAGTATATATTTCGGGATGAAATTCGCGGCAAGTTTGTCGCAAAATATATAGCATAGAAATCCGTCGAAAATTGGTGACAAACACTAAAAAAAATAATTTTTTGTCTAAAAATATAAAATAATTGAAAAATGTAAAAAAAAAAAAGATTTTAGCTACGGAAAATTAGCGAAGAAAAAAAATTCCTCGCAAATTTGTAGCGAAACATCATATTTGTTGCAAATTTCTTCGCAAGATATATAGCGTACATTTCATTCGACACGTTCGTCGTAGAATTCGTCTCTAATAAAATTCGTCCTTAATAAATTAGATGAATATGGGTCAAAACGGGTTAAATTGGTCAATATGGGTCAGACCATATTCGACCCGACCCATCCATTTGACACATCTATGTAAAAGCAATTCGATATATCTATTCATAGAACCTAACCGCCTAATTGAGACATGAATTTTCAATCATTTTCCGAATTATTTTTATTTATAACATTTTTGTTATTTTTTATTTCTCGTTTCTCCCTCTTTTCTTATTCGCTTCTTCGTCTAGTTCCCACAAACACGAATTATGAACCATCTTCCTACAAGCACTTGGGCTGTGATCTGGTGGGCTCCGGATGACGCATGGGGGAATGCTGTAAGGAGGATCGCTCGTCTCGTCTCGATGAGTTTATGGAAAAAGTCGTTTGCCTTTTCCCCATTCATCAATTTGCTTAACATCTTTTCTCATTCATTCTCATCCTCATAACGCCATCTTTTGGCTCAAACTGCTTCGAGAAATAGCCGTTTTCTATTAATAGATGCGATCTTCTTACACATGAACACCATCTTTTTGCTCAAATTGCTTCTGGTGGTATTAAACCTTTTTTCTCATTGCTGCAGTTGAGTTTAATGTTGTGTCGGCATGGTAGTAGTGTAAAATGTAGATGCTTGAACATGGGTTCTCATAATAATAATAAAAAAAAGTGTTTACTTACACAAGACCATCTCGACCATAGTCAAATGACCGCGGTGATTCGTCTGGGCAGGAATTGTACTTTGTGGTCAGAGCATTTCACCTGCAAAATCCTTGAAATTAGTTTTCCGTGTGTCGTGGACTTAACTGGACTGAAAAGTAGGAAGATAAAAAGAAACGATAAAATAGGATTTCATGAAAAATACAAATTTGCTATCCCAATATCATGCCTCCTAGATACCTAAAGTTAAGCATAAGCTTATGTTGTGCTTTTTTTTTTTTTTAGGCTTTCTACATTTTTAATCTCAATTGCAAGATAGGGTTGAAAATCTAGCTAGCTACACATTTTTCACGTTCAAACTCTCGTCGGGTTATTTCAAAGGACAATTTTGAGCATATTTTAAAGTCTATGATATTAAATCTGTTCGACACTAGGAAGATATCTCTCGGAGGTTGCCATGCTTGATTGAACAACCATATTATAAAAGCTAATATCCTATCCTTTCTTGAGATGCTACCAATCATTTTTATCCTTTCTTGAGATGCTCTATAATAGAAGCTCCCAATTATTCGATAGGGCTTTCGATCGTATCCTCCACGAAACGATTGGTGGCGACTCCTTAGTATGTACACGTATCACATGTCACTAGACCACATCGAAGGTCGACTACGTATTCCTCCGTTGCGATTTGGGTAATGGACCTTGGGAGAAACCCGCGTCCGATAAGACCTGGACGGGCCATTAGCTCTCGATACGTACAAAGAAATCGAGGGTTGCGACAACGGCAATACCAATAAAAATGAAACAAGAACAGCAGAGGCATTCAATTATCTTCCGCAAGTTCCCTTTTTTTTTTTTTCCCCAAGACTAAAGACAAGGGAGGTAATACGCCAAAATTGCCAGAAAGGGGCTGGATTGGTGGTCCAAAGGTCGAGCGAGATTTATGCATGTGGCTATTTATGGGCTTTGACCAATCACTTTAATTTATCGGACGGGCAACATATCTTGTTCATGCAGACATTGTTGAGAAAACCTTCTCTCTGATTATTTTGATTATGATAAAACTATCATTGATCAGATAGAGTCTGTATAACACTTATACAATTTTATTGCAAAATGAACAAGTGAAGAGAAGCTTATATTGATCCAATTCAAACTCAAGTAGGGAGTCGTTATATATTTGCTTCTGAAGAGATGGAATATGTTATTGCCTCTTAAGATCTACATGACATGTCAGAATGACTTTATCAAAGCTAAGTGTTACAGTTCTAAAGTCTATTCAGATTCAGGTGGTCTTTACTTTTGAAGATTGCTTCTGAATAATGTTCAGACTCTGCGATATCTATCAGACAGATTCTGAAGACCCATGTATGGCAAGTTTTTGATAATGGCGGTATCGTTGGAAGTTTGTAATATTTGATTGACAACATATTTCTTTAATCCGATCTGGAGAAAATCAACGATTGGATATTACCTTTCAAGAATACGTTTTGTGGTTTATTTGAATCTACTATACTTTTGAAAACTGAAGATTTAGTTGTATAGACGACTGAGTCTAAAGAGTTCAGATTCTACTCAACGGCTACCATATCTTCTCAAAATATAGTCTTGTTCAATCACGATTGATGACGTCCAATCAATGATCGAAGAGCGATTCTTTGAAGGTCGGTCCAACGGCTAGTTTGGAAGCAAATGAGTATATAAGAAGATCCAGGGTGACCAGTAGAGTGGGATGAGAACGATAGGATTTCAAAGTGCCTGAGTTGTTTAGTAAAATGCAAAAACTGAATGGTCATCGGTTATTTGCTTCTCCTGACATCATCTCTAGCGTGATGCATATAGTTGAAACTATTGGAGACGAAACATCTAGGGTAGTCTTTCTCGAGGTTTAAGATTTATGGCATGCCCGACAATTCATGCCGTTTCTACATCCATTGGTATGTATGTATTCCTGTTTAGTTGGGAGTCGGGACTGCATTTGGGGATGCGCAGTTTGCATTCCTTTTACATGTGACGCAGCAAATGCCGTTTGAAGAAGTGGATTATGTTCCTTTTGTTCTTTTCATGGTCTTGCCAAATTTCTTTAGCTGAAAGTTCATATAGCTGCCTGTAAGCTTTGATTTCGAAGTCGTATTGCTCTCCTTCTTGAAACACTATATTTGAAAATATATGTCCTGTCAGATGATACAAAACCTTTCTTCATTTGTCTTGACTTCTTGTCTAGGAACGCAGACTAAACCTAGGTCATGGATGCATTTCCATCCAGTTGTTACTCTCGAATGGCGGTACAGATTAATGGGTGGATTTAGAGGGGGAAATTATATATTGTTTCCAGACATGGGTCGCACCAGAGAGTCGGAAAGTGGTGGTAGTCAACGGCCAGCATGCATGTGAAGACAAGGACAGGCGGGAGGTGGATCATTCATGTTTTACCAGCAGTGGATCATTCATGTTTGACCGAGGCACGGGTATACAAATTTGGAATTTATTTTTGTGACGACATAAAAATCACTTCAAGGTAAATGTGGCATGGGTATACTAAAATTACTTTGGGTTGTATGTGTACATGTGCACTATTTTGGAATTTTTTTTTTTTAAGTATTAACCATTTCTAGTGGTTACCTTTTTTTTTTTATTAATTTGAGGGCTATATCCATTGCAGGTCATAAAAATTGTCATCAAAATATAATTAAGTCCTAAAACTTGCAAAAAGCGCAATCAAGTTCTAAAACTTGTCGAATTAATGCAATTAAGTCAAAAAGTTTACTTTGTCTAGCTTGACTAACGGAAAATGCTAGTATAGATTTTTTAATGTTTTTTCTCTCCTACGTGAATTTGAAAAATGAATGTATTCGTTCTATAATGAAAGATCTGATGAAATAATTAAGAAAATGGATTAAAAAGATCCTTTTTATCTTAAAATCCCAAAATGGACGAATTACAGCATTCAACAAAAAAAAAAAAAAGAGACCTTTTTGATTGGAATAGTGAAGAACTTCTAAGGGTACGGATGTTAACATTTCTCGAAGTTTTCTGTTACTTCTCATCTCACCCTCTTCTCGACCAGGCCTGCTTCCGCCAACCTTCGTTGCCATCCACCCCAGAACACCGCCGCCCACGACTACCGGCAACCACCACCCCCCGCCACCAACTACCAACCACTGCGGGCCAGCGCCCATCACCGACCTCCATCATCCGTTGGCATTCGCCGTCCGCGACCATCGCCTATCGCTGGCTACTGCCCATCGTTGTCACCCGCCGCCAACCACTGCCCACGGCCGACCACAAACATGGCGCCCCGCCAACCACCGCCCACTGTCGGCCGCCACCAATCACCAACCACTGTGCCGCCCATCGCCATAGCCTACCGCTACTGAGTCGCCATCTCGATCCACCAAAATGAAAACTAAATGAGATTTTTTTTTACTTTTATAAAGTAAATAATATTTTTAATAATAAAATTTATTTTTAATTTTTTTTAAAAAAGTCTAAATATGAAGTAGAAAGTTTTCGACTGCTGATAATAAGTCTTATTAGTGCCATTTTTCCTTTCCAAACGTTTGCACCTTTTCATGAAATCTCGTAAGCAATACGAATTTATTGTAAAATGTTGTTTTCGTAGTCTTATTAACTTGCCTTAGGGATCACAATATTCTTTACGATTAGTGAGTAATTTACGTTGTATATCGTTAGGAGCATTGATAATTCTATATAAATTCCTAAAACGTTCAGATGTTATTATCTATGTTAATTCAAAGTTTATTCTATTTTAATCTGAAGGTTTAAATGGAATAAGACCAGTAAAAAAAAAAGAAAAGGAAAAAACCTTTTTGATGTGTAAAATAAAAACGTAGACAAAACAGAAGTGGGTCCCCCCTTATCCTATTGCAAAAAGCATGAAACGAGTCCCCCGCCGGAAGAACGTATCTGGAGACGGAGGTGGGGGAAATGGCGGTATCAACAGCATCACTAGCACCGCCAGTTCGATTCTCTATCTCCTTCACAAGCTGCAACGGCCGAACGAGAGCACCTCCGCCCAGCGCCGTCCGGTGCTCCGCCCAATCCGACATCGGTGCTCCTCCTCTACTCCGCGCAGCCAAGCACACCGTACGACTTCCCTCCCCCGCCGTCTTTCTTTCGACGTCATTCGCGGTTTTTCTTGCTGGTTCTTCTGGTTTAGTTGTGTTGGCGTGAGCTGTATTTCCGTTAAATTAGGCAGTTTTTCCCTGTATTATAGTCTTTCCTGATTTATTGATATGCTAGGGCTAGCACATATATTGTATATAAGGTCGATTGTAATGCTGTAAAGATTTATATTGAATATAGAGGAAAATATATTTCTTCATGGTATCAGAGCTCTAGGGTTTGATCCTTAGGGTACTGTACGTCAATTCAAGCAATTCATTCTGCGGACTTGATCTCATGGCCGACGATCAGCCAATTGTGAAAACTGACCAAGCGGATGCTAGTGCCTCTGCTACTGCCATTCTGGCAGACCTGACCGCTGCGATGAAGCAGCTCTTGACCCAGCAGGCCGCACCGCCGCGCGTTGAAGCTCCTGCTGCATCGATTGCTGTCAAGCTTGATGGCAAAAATTATGGCGTCTGGTCCCAGGTTGTTGAGATGTATGTCTCAGGCAAAGACAAACTGGGCTATTTGAACGGTGGTTCTCCTGAGCCCCTTCCGACTGATCCATTTTTTCGACAATGGAAGACCGATGATTCGACGGTGAAAGGTTGGCTTATCAATTCTATGGACCCAGCCTTGATACCAAATTTTATTCGATTTCCTACTGCCAAAGCTGTCTGGGATGCAGCGGTAATCACAGCCGTTCACCTGATGAATCGTTTGCCCTCTCGCGTGTTGCAATTTCAAACTCCATTACAAACTCTATCTCAGTTTATGCCTCTCCCTTCAGTCTTGACAATACCTCTTAAAGTGTTTGGGTGTGTGGCTTTTGTGCATCTTCACAAGAACCAACGCACCAAACTTGACCCATGTGCAGTAAGATGTATATTTGTTGGCTATGGAGCTCATCAAAAAGGATATCGCTGCTATGATCCGAAGACCAAGAAGACACATGTTACCATGGACGTGACTTTTCTGAAGTCCGAGTCTTATTTTTCTCCACCCCAATGTTCCTTTCAAGGGGAGAATTACAGTGAAAGGACAAATTGGTGGGATATTAGCATGGAGGGTGCGGAGTCAGGAGGACATATGGAGTCCGGGGTGCGATTGGGTGGGGCTGGACCATTAACCAGCTCACAAAAAGTTTCAATTATGCAGTTTAATGAGGGGAAGGGTGCACTGACAGAAGATGAAGGGGAGGGTGTTCGTTTTTCAGCTGAAAGTGGTGATGATCAGCAGCCTATATCTACATCTAATGAGCGAGATCAGCTTGCTCCTTCGCAAATTGCCCCTTCTTCAGTACCCGACCACTCTCCTGAGAATGATCTTGAGGTAAGCTCTCTTTCTGATCTTGAGGTTTCTGATGATTCTGATTTGGTTGTTAGATATAAACTCCCTGACAGGCATAATCGAGGCAAGCCTCCTAGTCGGTATTCACCGGATGTAGAGGAACGAAGGTCTAAATATCCCATTGCCGATTTTGTGTCAACAAGAAGATTGTCGAAATTTTGCAAGGCTTTTGTGTCAAATGTATCAACTGTTCAAATTCCGAATGGGGTGGGAGAGGCCTTGAAGGATCCAAAATGGGTCCAAGCTATGAAGGAGGAGATGGAAGCACTAGAAAAGAATCAGACTTGGAGACTTGTCGAGTTGCCAAAAGGAAAAAAAGCCGTAGGGTGTAAGTGGGTGTTTACCATTAAACACAAGGCAGATGGAACCATTGAGAGATACAAGGCTCGATTGGTCACAAAAGGATACACACAGACTTATGGTGTGGACTATCAGGAGACTTTCACTCCAGTTGCAAAATTAAATACCGTGCGGGTTTTGCTATCACTTGCTGCAAATCTGGATTGGCCATTGCATCAGTTTGATGTAAAGAATGCATTTCTTCATGGAGATTTGAATGAAGAGATTTACATGGAGATTCCACCTGGATATGGGTGTGTTAATAAGCCAAATGTTGTTTGTAGACTGAAGATGTCGTTATATGGTTTGAAGCAATCACCTCGTGCCTGGTTTGGTCGATTCAACTCAGCCATGAGAAAGCATGGTTATTCCCAAAGCAATTCAGATCACACTTTATTTTTGAAACGAAGCCAAGGTAAGCTGACTGCCCTGATCATATATGTTGATGATATGATCATAACAGGAGACGATATTGAAGAAATTTCGAGGCTTCAAGAGAAGTTGACAGAAGAGTTTGAGATGAAGAACTTGGGAGGACTAAAGTATTTTTTGGGTATTGAGGTAGCTAGGTCTAAGGAAGGAATTTTCTTATCACAGAGAAAATACGTACTTGATTTGTTGGCTGAAGTAGGAATGTTAGACTGTAAGCCTGCTGATACTCCTATGGTACAGAATCATAAACTTGGAGAGTATTCTGATTAAGTGCCGACTAATAAGGAGAGATATCAAAGATTAGTAGGAAGATTAATTTATTTGTCTCACACTCGCCCAGACATTGCTTATGCAGTAAGTGTTGTGAGTCAATTTATGCATGCTCCTAGTGAAGATCATATGAATGCAGTATATCGTATCCTTCGATATTTAAAGTCAGCTCCAGGGAGGGGGATAATTTTTGCAAAGAATGGTCACCTTGTAGTGGAAGGATATACAGATGCAGACTGGGCAGGGAACGTAACAGATAGAAGGTCGACGTCAGGTTATCTCACATTTGTAGGAGGTAACTTGGTCACGTGGAGGAGCAAGAAGCAAAAAGTTGTGGCTCTGTCCAGTGCCGAGGCAGAATTCAGAGGAGTAGCGAAGGGGTTGTATGAGTTATTGTGGCTTAAAGGACTATTGTCCGAACTTGGGTATCCACCGGAGTCTGGGATGAAGTTGTTTTGTGATAATAAAGCTGCTATAGCTATCTCTCACAATCCGGTTCAGCATGACCGAACCAAACATGTTGAGGTTGATAGACACTTTGTCAAGGAGAATTTAGATGCTAACGTAATTCAGTTACCTTTTGTCAAATCTGAAGATCAATTAGCCGATGTATTGACCAAAGCTGTGTCAAGTCGAGCGTTTCAGAGCTCACTCATCAATATGGGTATCGAAGACATCTTCTCACCCACTTGAGGGGGAGTGTTGGCGTGAGCTGTATTTCCGTTAAATTAGGCAGTTTTTCCCTGTATTATAGTCTTTCCTGATTTATTGATATGCTAGGGCTAGCACATATATTGTATATAAGGTCGATTGTAATGCTGTAAAGATTTATATTGAATATAGAGGAAAATATATTTCTTCAAGTTGTACAAGAGTGTTGGCGAGCGAAATGCATGCCTGTGAAATTTCTTTGCCCTTTGTTTATTGTCTCATTCGAAAACTTAGAGAATTTGGTGTTGATTGATTCAAGCTTGGGCGCATTTGCTGCCCAAGTATTGCTTGGAGATGGGACTGTTCATCGCTCCTCCTAACTAGAAGCTTTACGTTTTGTCATGTTACTCTAAGGCTAATATCTTCACAATCTGCATTGGAGATGTCAGGAAGGTAAAGCAGTTCTCATTATATATTTCGCTAACTTTAATATATGTAGGATGTCAGTTAAGCCTGGGTGGGTGGCCTAGATACCGAATCCTCTGCAGTTAATTTAATGGGTATTTGAATTTCTGTTGTGTGCCTAATCCAAACACACAGCTCTGTTCCTTGATCAAAGAATTTGCTTCCTCATAGTAGATCTGTTAACCACTAACTCTCCTCTCCTTTGATGGGTTTCGCAATTTGCTCGTAGAATAGTAGTTTTGGATCAGCCTCCATCTGCCAACAAACTTTTATCAGCTGTAACTGAGATAGAAAGGCGAATCATGTAAGTATCAACATCCCTGTCATTAAGGGCGCATGATCATGCGTCTTGCAAATGGGATCCTGCCGAATAATTGTGCATAGACAGTTGGTTTCTGTGATTAGCAAGAAGTTCTCATTGTAGGGAGCACATATTTATTTGTGCTGCGGCAATTTTGTTGTTGCAAAACCACAATTAGATGCCTTTGGTCATAGTGAACGAGAACTGTCGCGAGAACCTTAATTTGAGATGGTCACTGCATGTTGGCATAACCTGACAAACTTAAGTTACCAACCATAAAGCGAACATTATCTAGAACCAACTCCAATTTTGCTGAACGCCTCTCTACCATCATAAACCATGTGCTAATTTCTCTCTGCTGAATTACCATCCATACTTTGCTGATATGATTCCCCTCCATGATGTGATGAATTCTTTTTGTCTCCTGGAAATTCAAGGCTGTCAGCTCATGAGACTTTCTTTATGAAAAGTAAGCAGGATCTAGTTCAAAACCACATTGTACTGGGAGCTCTTTTATTTGTCTCAAATCGTTCGTATGAGCTCCGAACATCCAAAGCTAGCTGCGTCCTCTGAGTTAATTGACAAGAAACCCTCCCCCCCACTGGCAGTAGTTGCCAAGTGAGCAGGATGAACCCATTCAACAATTATCCCCATCTCACGTAATGTTTTAACAGACTTACAGATCTCAACTTTTGCCTCACATTATTGTGTCATCGGTGACAGAAGATGAGACCCTGCTGCTCTACCTCTTTTGTTGCCAATCTAAACCCTGTGAAGAGCCTAGTTTTAGATGCTCTATTTAACATCCGAGAGAAGTTCATTCCGGTTCTGATTGTCATCATCCGCTGACTGCAGTTAGTTTCCCTTCTTGATATCCTATACTGTCATCTCTCAATATAAAGTCAAACTAGGAGTTCTTCCACTGGCTATTTTGATCGAATGAGTTGTGAACAAATGTAATGCAAAGTAATTTGGGCTACTTTTGTAGTCATAATATGACTGACTTTGTCTCTCCGACTGGTGTCCTTACATTGTTATATGTCAGGAATTTTTCACTGACATTTCATTTCCAGGTGGACAGATACATCAAAAGTGGAATGGTGGTTGGGCTAGGATCTGGTAATGCTTCTAGCATGGCCATAAATTATCTTGGTCAGCTTTGGAAGATATAGTAGGGGTACCCACGTGAGTTCTTCTTACCGTTGCAATTGCAAGGCCACGGCCTTCTTCTCTGTCTTATAATAGAAATCAGTTATTTGCAGTGTATTGGTTCCGTCCTGTTTGTGTTTCTTGGTTACGTTATTAATCAATCAGGCACTTTTGTTACATTTATTCGCCGTGGTAGAGAACATGCCGAGGATGGTCGGTTATCGGGGAGCAACTGTATACTATCTATTTATGATGGTGACCATATGGTTGACAATTGTTCATTGACAGACCAATTCTTTTGTGATTCTGAGAGACTATTAATTTCTACATAACCTGTAGGTCATGATTTGTCTAGTGTCTTCTGCCTTGGGCTGACATTATATAGGGGTTAGTCGTACTTGCTCAAATTTACTCGTTTATTGTGCGATTCAGTTGTCAAATTTCTACCTTAGATGGTAAAAATATTCTAATAAAAAATTTACCAAGTCAAATAGCTTCTACTGACAAAAGAGAATGTATAAGTTCTGATTTAACCCTTGAATTTATTTAATTTCATCAACTGGCTCATCAAACCTTTCTTCCTTATCTCTATTTGTTTTTTCTTATTTGCTCACAATCTAAGGTCAAGTGTGTTGGGGTTGCGGGATGGTTTGACTCCATTGAGGGCGCCACCACGGTGTCGCTGCCCCCACGTGGTCTTGCGCCGCCACGATGTCGCTTCCCCCATATGGTCTGGCACCTCTCACCAGCCTTGGGCCCTCGTGGCTGACTATCTGCTATACTTCTATTTTTGCACTATGGTTTCTATTCCGAAATAGAAATGGACAGCTTAGGGACTGAAGTTGTTAGTGAAGATCAGGGGTGCGAATCCGCACCCTAAGAACTAGAGAATCATTGTCAAGGATATTGTTGGGAGCGAGCAGCAAAAGCTATATCTTTAGGAGGGGAGATTGTTCACACATGCATGTCAACAATTTCTCCTACATGTGAGTTCAGTGTTAGGGTTGCTCCACCTTAGTTCAGGCATTCTTCTGCATCAAGAGTCTCACTCTCAATCTCAATCTCCAATCATCGCCAACCAGTACATGCCTCTCACCCATGATCTCCTCCCTGGAACGTGATGGCAAACCACACTTGGCAACTGCAAAGTTCCTTTTTTAGTCCAGGATGCTGATACAGATTGGGACACACCAATCAACCATCTTTTCAATACTATATGTTGGGAGTGGGAAGTAGAATTCTGATACTTCAGGCAGGGAGACCACTAAGACGGAGCCCAAATCTAAGCCATCAACAAATCTAGTTGAACCCACTTTTACTCAAAAACTTAAGCCAATTAGGATTATTAATTGCTCCGTAACATACTAATTTTCCAATACAAGGCTTTTTTAACGCAATTCACATATGCATCTGAAAACATGTATAATGTAGAAGCATCATTCTGGTAGTTCAATATCCAGTGTTCTCTTATTTACTTCATAACAGGTTATGCGCAAACTAATTTATCTTCAAATGGCCTTACCAAAAAAAAATTATCTTCAAATGGGATAACTATGTCAAATGTAGTCTTTTGTACACTTTCCACAGTATGAGGTTGGCCTTACATGTCGAGTAGATGTAGTATAGATATCAGAGTAGAATAGGATAACCACTAGAGAGGGGTACCGGAATTTCAAAATAAAGAGCTAAGTCCCTGTTGTTTTCCTGAAAGTTTTCTAAATCTTCTGCTTTTGTATATATCTACGATCTATTTTTTTTGGCAGCATGAACAATTAAAACAGGGGAATCTGATTTGATTAAACTGATGGTAACCTTTTAATTCTTTTCATAGATTTCATTGCAGTGAATCCTAGAGCGTTTGGAATCCCATAAGGAAAGCCTCTTTACACTGATGGAGAATAAATGTTTTTTTGTTTTTTGTTTTTGTTTTTTTTTCTATTTTTAATTCTGAAATAAATTCTCATTTTCACTTACCAAACTGGCTTTGATGAGATTAAAAACTAAATACTGAATATTTTTTGCTAAGATACTTGTACATGTTAAAGTTTCCTGGGTAAGGGGCAGGAAGCAACATAATTTTCAGGTCAAATCATACATCATTCTTTTCCTGGTCCATTTTCTCATTCTCCCTTAAAAATCTTATGTAGGTCTGTTACAAGTGCTAGCGAAGGAGCGAAATCAGGAATTCCTTTGGATAACTACCGAGGATATTCTGAGGTGTGGACACATAAATAATTCATACTCAGCTTCCCTGTGTCTATGACAGTCTTTTTCTTTCTTTTGTGACAGATTTCTTTTGGAAATTTGGTAAACGGTTCTTGAAATGGCAGGATCTAAGTCAGCAGTGAAATTGTTAACGTGGAAATTTGTTCAGCTGCATGAAGTTTACATCAAAAGATCAATTTTCGATAATGAATCCCACCTAAGGATTTTCCCAAGCTGCGGTTTTGCATGAACTGAGTCAGTCAAGGATTGAGTCCATAGACGTGCAATGTGCAGCTTAGCAGTCTTACAGCAAAGCACTAAAGAATGGTCCATGACATGTTGTGTTTTCCTACTTGTATTATTGCAAGTTAACATGCTGGAAAATCGAATTGGGACAAACCACATAATGCATGTTGTTTGTTCGATTAGTTGCTTTACTTATCCTCTTCATAGCAGGAGCTTGATGCTCTAAGTTGTGCCCAAGTATCTCTCTTTCTGTCGATATAATTTTTGTATTTACTTGGTTTTTGGTAGATTGACTTCGCCTTTGATGATGCTGATATCATAGAAGAAGACACACTCATTGCCGTCATTGGCCGCCGAAAATTGGAAGGCGGAGAGTCAATAATCCAAGAGAAAGTTAGTCTCTTTTCAACACCATAAGATGAGCCTTACTAGTCTATCCCTCTATGATGTAATCGTATGCTGTTTCTTCCTTCTAACTGTGAGCTGACTGGGTTGTTAATCTGTTGTTTGCAGTTTGTACTTAATGCAGCCAAGAGACTTGTATTTATCATTGCACGACGCTAGTTTGAGAACCTGCAGTAAGTGGGAAAGAGAGAAAGAGAAAAGGAGAAGAAAACGAGAGGAGAAGAAGAGAGGGAGGAAACGATCGTAAAGCCAAAAAGACGGCTCTGGAAAATATGCGTTCTGTTCCTATACCTACTGCAATATATCATTTAACTTGTACAATGATCATAATGCCCCTATGTAGGTAAAAACTATAGATAACGTTAACACTCCCCCTCAAGCTGGAGCATATAGGTCACCCATGCCCAGCTTGCTACAACCACTGACAAAGGCAGGGCGAAACAATGCTTTAGTGAACATATCAGCAAACTGCTCTTTAGAAGCAACGTAAGGAGTAGCAACCAACTTCTGCTTCACAGCATCACGAACAAAGTGACAGTCAACTTCTATATGCTTGGTTCACTCATGAAATATAGGATTCCCAGCAATATGTATAGCTGCCTGATTATCGCACATCATATCAATAGGTTGATTAATAGAAAATCCAAGCTCCTGGAGAAGGGATTTCAACCACAATAATTCAGCCACGGTTTGTGCCATGGCGCGATATTCAGCTTCCGCACTAGATCTGGCAATGGTAGTCTGCTTCTTGCTTCGCCAAGTAATCAAATTACCACCAAGAAAAGTGCAATACCCAGTCGTAGACCGCCGATCACATGCTGACCCAGCCCAATCAGCATCAGAATAGCCAACCAGAGTAGAAGAGCCATTCGGTTTATAAACAAGTCCCTTACCAGGAGAGCCTTTAAGGTATCGAAGAATGCGACAAACAGCATCCCAATGAGCCTTCTTGGGTGATTCCATAAATTGACTCACGACACCAACAGAAAAGGAAATGTCGGGACGTGTAACAGTAAGATAAATTAGTTTCCCAACTAAACGCCGATATTGATGCTTATCTTCAATGTCATCCCCATCATCAACTCCAAACTTCTGATTTGGATCCATAGGAGTATCTACTGGCTTGGATGCTAGTGTACCAGTTTCAGACATAAGATCAAGAACGTACTTTCGCTGAGATAAATTTATACCTTTCCTACTTCGTAAAACTTCAATAACCAGAAAATACCTAAGAACTCCCAAGTCTTTAATCTGAAACTGCTGCTGAAGAAAAGATTTGACCTCAGAAATGCCAATTACATCACTGCCAGAGATAATTATGTCATCTACATACACAACAAGAATGACCACTCCCGATTCCTTCTTGCGAACAAAAACAGAATGATCAGAATAACATTGGTGGAAACCACATTTGGAAATCACTGAACTGAATTTCTCAAACCATGCTCTTGGAGATTGTTTCAACCCATAAATAGCCTTATGCAGTCGGCATACCTTACTATGATTCTCCCCCTGAGCAACATACCCAAGAGGTTGCTCCATATATACTTCCTCCGACAAATCACCATAAAGAAAAGCATTCTTAACATCCAGTTGATATAATGGCCAATCAAAATTCACAGCAAGAGATATAATAACACGAACAGAATTGAGACGTGCCACATGAGAGAAAGTCTCAAAATAGTCCACCCTGTAAGTTTGAGTAAAACCTTTAGCAACAAGCCGGGCCTTAAGACGTTCAACTGAACCATCTGGGTTGTACTTGATAGTGTACACCCACCTACATTTCACCACATCTTTTCCAAGAGGAAGATCAACTAAAGACCACGTATGGCGGGACACTAGAGCTTCCATTTCCACATCCATAGCTCTCTTCCACTCAAGGCGAGACAAGGCCTCGGCGGTAGAGGTAGGAATTGTGTGAGTATGTAATGATAGAGCAAAGTCGTGTAATGGAGAAGGAAGATGTGAGAGAGACACATAACGCTCAATAGGGTAAGCAAAAGAGGATTTTTGTGTACAAGAACGAGTACCTTTGCGAAGGGCAATCGGAATATCGTCTGGACCAGGAGACAAAGATAGAGGTTGGGCAGAGGGCATGGAAGAGCTGGAGACTGGTGGTGCCGTAGATTTCTTTCGCCGCTGATACACCTGCAAGGGAGGAGATACAGGAGGACTAACAGAGTCTAAGGGGATAAATTGCGGGATGGGAGGATTGACCACAATGTCAGTTGGAAACTCTTTACCCTCAGTAGAATAGTATGGTGTGCCCTCGAAGAAAGTAACATAGGCACTGACATATTGTGTACAAGTCATAGGATCATAACATCGATATCCTTTTTGAGTACGTGAATACCCAAGAAAAACACATTTGGTGGCACGGGGGGGATAGTTTATCAGCAGCTGGACGTAAGTTATGGACAAAACAAACACACCCAAAGACGCGGGGGGTAAGAGAGAATAATGGTTTGTCAGGGAACACAACACTAACCGGTGACTGATTATTGAGGACAGTAGAAGGCATACGATTTATTAGGTAACACGCGGTAAGGACAGCATCACTCCAAAAAGATTTCGGGACCTGCATATACAACAAGAGTGATTTCTTTGAGTATTCGAGAGCATTATCAATTCGAAAAATTTTAAGAGATGTATTAAACTGAGTAGTGACCTCACGATGAAATAATTGAAAAATAGATAAAAATTCAGAATGGTCATGAAGCATATAAAGCCATGTTAAACGAGAATAATCATCCACAAAAGTAACAAAGTACTTAAAACCATTTCTACTAGCAATACGAGTAGGTCCCTAAATATCCGAATGAACAAGTTCAAGAAAAGTAGATGCACGAGAATCACTACGAGTTGGAAAAGAACTACGATGATGTTTCCCAAGTTCACAAGCCTCACACTCAAGAGTAGAAACTGATTTACACTCAGGAATTATTTGCTGTAACTTAAATAGAGATAAATGTACTAAACGAGAATGCCATAATAGGGGACTAGTAGAACTAGCAGCTAAAGCATTGACATCAGCAGTAGAGACACCATCCAGATAGTAAAGTCCATCACGTTCATGCCCTCCACCAATCGTCTTCTTTGTCTGAAGGTCCTGAAATATGCAATAAGAGGGGTAAAATGTAACAGAACACCCAAGAGCTTTAGTGAACTGACTAACAGACAACAAATTCAAGGGAAGTTGGGGAACATGTAAAACAGAGGATAGGGTTAACGAAGGTGTAACTGAAATAGTCCATGATCCAATCACCTGGGTAGAGGAACCATTAGCTAAAATGACGTGAGATGAGGGACTAGAGTTATGGTGGGAAGAAAATAGTTCTTGCTTACCCTTCATGTGACTAGAAGCTCCCGAGTCAATGACCCAAGTGCTAGGAGATAATGTAAACAAGAGAGCCATGTTACCTGTTCGTGCAAGAGTTGCAGTAGATGAGGAATTGGAAGCCTCTAGTTGCTGGACACGCTTGAGAAGTTGTGTAACCAGGTCATCCCGAGCTGCAGACTCAGAAGAACTACCCCTAGTTGGGATAGATGGAGTCATGTCACTGTTAGACACATTTCCAGCACTTATTTCAGCCATAGCAGCATTAGTAGTAACTAATCGCTGAGCCCACTCAGGCTTGCCATGCTTGGACCAACATGTGTAAAAAATATGACCAGATTTGCCACAATATGTACACTGACGACTGTCGCGATCAAAATTTTGTCCACTACGTTCACCACCACGGCCTCCCCCTGAACCACGACCTCTATAAGAAAATCCACCGCGACCACGACTACCACTACTAGCCATAAATGCTGAATTATCTTTAGATGATGTAGAAGATGGAGGGACAATGCGCTGAATTCGACAAAAAGCTTCATTCATAGAAGGAACTTTCTCTCCAGCAAGAAGTTGGCTTTTCACAGGCTGCAAGTCAGCATTCAACCCAGATAAAAATTTGGCCACTTGAAATTCAGCTCTTTGTGTCTTTAGCGTCTCAAGATCAGTAGTGATGGGTTGATAAAGATTGAGTTCTTCCCACATGCCTTTCAAAGCACTGTAATACTCTCCAAGAGAGTTGTCCCCTTGTTTAAAATTAAAGATCTTCTCGTATAATTCATAAACTCTAGACATGTTTTTGTCTTGTGAGTAGCTCTCCATAAGATCATCCCACATGCCTTTGGCAGTTGTGTGGAACATCACATTAGCAGCAATAGATGGTTCCATGCTATTCCATAACCACACCAAAAGTGTGTCATTCTCTCTCATCCAGTCACCATACTCTTTAGCTTTAGCATCGGGGGGGGGGGGGGGAGGGGGTGTCATTCATAAGATAATCGAGTTTCCCTTTGCCATTAATGTAAACTTTGATAGCTTGAGCCCATAATAAGTAATTAGAGGCCCCATTTAGTTTAATAGTGGTAATCTGAGTATTAACACTATCAGTAGGAGGCTTACTGGCACTCATGGCGATAATCTCGAGATAAATATATCTCTACCATAAATCAAGAAGATTGAAACTTCAGCGCAAGAAGCAAAATAGCCCTTTGCTATGTATAATCAATACCAACAATCATGTATCTTGATGAAAATCATACCATACCAGTTGGCCGTAATCAACGAAATATCCTGATTCTTGAATCCACTTATTAATAAGTATTGTAATCCACAGCCGCAAACAGATCCATAGCCGCAAACAGAACCTAATGGATTTGATTTCTCCTGGTCATATATGAACCGAGATCGGGAGTGGAAATAGATAAAAATTGCAGCTTTAGGTGGCTGCGCACCAGAGAAGGAGAAACGGTATTAGGGGACTCTCAAACAAGCAATATGATCAAGGAATCGGGTACTCGGATCTGCTCTGATACCATGTCACGACGTTAGTTTGAGAACCTGCAGTAAGTGGGAAAGAGAGAAAGAGAAAAGGAGAAGAAAACGAGAGGAGAAGAAGAGAGGAAGGAAACGATCGTAAAGCCAAAAAAACGGCTCAGGAAAATATGCGTTCTGTTCCTATACCTACTGCAATATATCATTTAACTTGTACAATGACCATAATGCCCCTATGTAGGTAAAAAGAATAAAACCTAGCAAAAACTATAGATAACGTTAACAATCATCACAGAGAACAATTATAAAGGTGCTCAAGATGGTTCTGTTCCAGTCTTACTACAATCTGTAAGCAGCTACGCACATATATGTCATCTACATATGTTAAAGTGCTCAAGAGAATGATAGTGAAGTAAAGATTCTGTTGCCAGCTCAACTGGATGGAGATAGCTGAAGAGATTGATGATTTGTTTCTAGGAGATGCAGAGGTTTGGTTTTTGATGAAATCTAAATACTAGGGACTGATTCTGGACTTTATTCGAAGAACTTAAAACTGATCCGAGATTAAACATTTAATATCCCTACATCTTTGATCTATCCGAACTTAGCGGTGCTTCTTTTTTGATGTTTATTGTATAGATAACAGCATAGGATAGGGGATGGCAAAATATCCCTACAGTTATAAACTATCATCTCTTAATATAATACTTGTTAACTTGTCATGTCATGACTAGTGTTAGCACAATATCACTTGGCACTCACTTTGTGGGTGTGCAGATTTTTGTTACTGTGGTTTTGTAACAATTGCGGCTTGGGAGACTCTAATGTGTGTGAATTTTTGTTACTATGATTTGTACGATTAATTTTCTCTTCTGTCAAAGGTTTGGAGAAGACCTTTGTTGGAATATATAAATATTAAACCATGTATTTTTCTAACAGCTTAAGCTTTTAGAGCAGTTGACAAATGGTCCCACTAAATCTTTCATGGTATCAGAGCAGGGGAACCTGAGTTCAAATCTTTTCAGGCCCCTATTTGTCTTCCCAATGAATTTGCCCACGCTTAGTACTAGGCAAAAGACCAAACTAAGCATGAGGGGGAGTGTTGGAATATATAAATATTAAACCATGCCTTTTTCTATCAACTTAAGTTTTTAGAGCAGTTGGCAAGTGGTTGTGACCCCAAACTATCGATTTATAATAAAGCCAAAAATTACAATATTGCCCTTATTGCATCTATTCATAAAATAATAAAGAAAATAGATAAATAAGCCCTCATCGGCTAAATACTCTCAACACTCCCCCTCAAGTTGGAGCATAAATATCACCCATGCCCAACTTGACTAAAATGAGATGAAACGATTTACTTCATAGTCCTTTAGTAAACACATCAGCAAGTTGATCACCGGACTGAACAAATGGCATACAAATTAATCCACTCTCCAACTTCTGCTTGATAAAGTGTCTGTCAATCTCCACATGTTTTGTACGGTCATGTTATACAAGATTGTGAGCAATACTGATGGCAGCCTTATTATCACAATATAGCATCATAGGAAGATGAATGGATACACCAAGATCTTCAAGTAATCCTTTAAGCCATAACAGCTCACAAACTCCCTGTGCCATCGCACGAAACTCTGCTTCAGCACTAGATCGTGCAATCACATTATGCTTTTTGCTGCACCAAGTCACAAAATTTCCTCCTAAGAAAGTGCAATACCCAGAAAAAGACTTCTAGTCTGGAGATCCAACCCAATTAGTATTTGTATAAGCTTCAATCTTCAAGCCATCATGAGGAGATAAAAGAATCCCTTTCCCAGGAGCAGATTTCAAATACCAAAGAATCCAAAGAATAGCATTCATATGAGTAGAGTATGGATCATGCATAAATTGACTCACTATGCTCACAGCAAAAACAATATCAGGTTGGGTGTGAGACAAATAAATCAACTTGCCTACTAACCGTTGATAACGACCCTTATCCATTGGATCACCATCTTTTCTCGAAGTCGAGTATTGGTCTCAATAGGCGTATCAGAGGGATGACATCCCAATAACCCAACTTCCGTCAAAAGATCAATGACATACTTCCTTTGGGATAGAAAGATACCCTTTGAAGATCGGGCAACTCCAATCCCAAGAAAGTACCGAAGCTGTCCAAGATCTTTTATCTCGAACTCTTGGCCGAGAAATTTCTTCAATTGGCTAATCTCATCATTATCATTCCCTATGACAACGATGTCATCTACATAGACAATGAGAATAGTGACTTTAGTACATGATTTCTTCACAAACAAGGTGTGATCAGCGTTGCTCTGTTTATACCCAACAGAGACCATAGCTCTATGAAACCTATCAAACCAGGCTCAATGTGACTGCTTTAAACCATAAAGTGCACGTTTAAGCTTGCACACTTTACCTTGAGTTTTGTCACAAGAAAAAACTAGAGGAATTTCCATACACACCTCTTCTTCTAACTCTCCATGGAGAAAGACATTTTTCACATCTAATTGCTGAAGATCCCATCCCTGATTAACAGCACATGAAAGTAATACTCGAACAGTATTCAACTTGGCAACAAGAGCAAAGATTTCTTGATAGTCAATCCCAAAAGTCTGAGTAAATCCCTTTGCCACTAACCGTGCTTTATATCTGTCTACAGTACCATCCATCTTTTGTTTGACTACAAACACCCACTTACATTCTACCAATTATTTCCCAGGAGGAAGAACAACAAGATCCCACGTGTCATTTTTCTTCAATGCATACATCTCCCCCACCATTGCTGCCTTCCACTTCTCATTTGCAAAAGCTTCCCGCCAATTTTGCGGAATAGAAACAGAAGATAGAGAAGACACAAAAGAAAGAATAAGAGCTAAACAAAGAGTCATATGAGAAAAACTGAGATATATGGTGTTGTGTACAAGTTCTAATACCCTTTCGAATTACAATAGGAAGATCAGAAGAAGAAACCATACTAGGAGTAGTAGAATCCGGATCCGAAAATGATGATTGAACATGCAATATATCAGTGGTCTTAACCTGCTTGTTGGTAGTGAGCTTTCTACGATGATATGTTTTCATTGTCTTGCTTCTATCGACAGTTTGCCTAACAGGAGTAGGAGTAGACTCCCCCTGAAGTGGTTGCTTTGTTATCTCCTCTTGTGGTATGTACTATCCTTCTCTTATGTTGCATTATTCTCCTCTGGGGAAGAAGTAGAACATGTGTTCTCCTCTTGAGGAGGAGGAGAACACTCTTGGGAAGGAGAAGAACACTCTTGGGAATGAAGAGAATCATTAGGAGAAAAATGGCAAGTAATATCCAAAGTATGGAACACCTCTACACTAGGACACTCCTCCTAAAGAGGTGGAGCCGAATAATAGGAATTAGACTCGTGAAAAACCACATCCATAGATACAATGGTGCGCCTAGAAGGGGGATGATAATACTTATAACCCTTTTGAGTAGGTGAATACCCAAGAAAAATGCAGCGGAGACCATGGGGTTCCAATTTACTCTTGGAGGTGGTGTTACAAACACAACAATTTTTTTTTGGGAAAATAATAAAAGTCGATGATCCCTGCAAAGCATCAATAGGTGTGCGAAAATCAAGAATTCTCGTAGGCATCCGATTTATTAAATAGGCAGCAGTTAAGATAGCATCACTCCAATATTGCGCTGGGACATGGCGGGCAAACATAAGAGACCTAGCGACTTCTAACAAATGTCGGTTCTTTCTTTCGGCAACACCATTTTGTGCAGGGGTATCAACACAACTGGTCTGATGAATAATGCCATGATCAGAGAGATACCGTTGAAACTGACACTCAGTGTATTCAGTGCCATTGCCACTGCGAAGAATTTTCAAAGTGGCATTAAATTGAGTTTGGACCATTTTGTGAAAATTTTGAAAACTGTGAAAAACGTCACTCTTATGTTTCAACAAATAAACCCATGTTGTACGAGAATGACAATCGATAAAAGTGACAAACCATCGGTGACCGAAAATAGAAGTATGCTGCGAAGGACCCCACACATCAGTATGAATCACATGAAAAAGGGAAACGACTTTTATTATTTGAAGATGAATATATTGAACGAGTTTGTTTAGCCAAAACACAGGCTTCACAAAAAAAATCATCTTTATTACAAGTTGAAACGAGACTAGGAAATTTTTTTTCTAAAGTTCCTAAAGGGGGATGACCTAATCTGCAATGCCACTGATGAAGATCTGTCAATGCCGAATTAACTTGATGAGGCGTAGAAGACAAAGTTGAAGTAGAAACACCACTACTCTCGAGCAGATAAAGACCACCATCCAATTTACCATGTCCAATCTCCTTTTCCGTTACTAGATCCTGGAAAACACAATAAGAAGGGAAAAATGTTACTTTGCAGTTTAATTCTCGAGTCAAACTACTGATAGAAATGAGATTAGTAAAGAATGATGGAATATGTAAAACATTTGATAATGGAAGAGTAGGAGAGCAATGGATAGACCCTTTTCCAACAATGGAACAGAGGGTTCCATCAACTACGCGAACTTTGTCTCTACCGGAAGTAGGGGTATATTGCTGAAAGAGATTAGAAGAACCTGTCATGTGATCTGTAGCCCATGTATCAATGATCCAGAGGTTGGAAACAACAGAGGTATTAAACCCCCCAAAGAAAATACCTGAAGTGGCTAGGTTTGAAGCAAAAGAAGATGAATTGGCAACCGTGGGAGAGACAGCAACAACAGAAGCTTTCAATAGACGTCGAAATGCCTGAAGTTCTTCCTAGGATAAACCGATATCAGTAGAAGGTGCAGTAGGAACAATTTCAGTATGGTTTGCCATGTTTTTTTTCCATTCTTTTGTGCCCTTTTTGCCTCAAAATCCCCAAGTTTTCCATGTAACTTCCAACAGGTAGCCTTAGTGTGATACGGCCTATGACAATGTTCACACTTCACAACCTCCTTAGAGGTATCAGATCGAAAGGGCGAACCAGATTTGGTAATAGTGCCAGTACTAGTTTGTAAAGCAGATCTACCAATAGTAGAGGGATGAAGCATTGCTGTCCTACGACTTTCTTCAAAGTGAATTAGGGCATAGGACTGTTCCGGAGAAGGGAATGGAGATCAGCTAAGGACTTGAACACATATCTGATCATATTCAACGTTTAATCCTGTCAAGAAATCATAAACTCTAATCTTGTCCACATGCCTCTTGTAGGCAACGACGTCCACATCATTGGTTGGGTGATAATCGGTATAATGATCTAGCTCTTGCCACAAACTCCGAAGCTCAGCATAATATTGGGTTATAGTCATCTCTTTCTGAGTGGTGTCATGAACTCTTTTTCGAAGTTCATAAACTTGTGCATCATTCCCAACTTGACCATAAGCATCCCTTGCAGCTGACCAAATCTATCCCGTAGTATCAAGAAGCAAATATCCTTTTGCAATATGTGACTGCATCGAGTTAAGCAAAAAATACATTATCAAAGAGTCATTCGAGATCCACTTTTCCTGAGTAGTACCTGATGTAGCCGGCCTCACAGAAGTGCCGTTGATATATCCTGTAAGCCCCCGACTTGTGATGGTCAAGAATGTCGATCGAGACCATATCAAATAATTTGTGCCTTTAAGCTTCACAAGGATCGTAGCAAAATTAATATAATCTATACGGCCGTCTCCTGTAGGCCCAGAGTTCCCAGTTGAGTCCTCAGACATTGTATCTCAAAAATCAACTCGAAAAAAGCCCAAAAAATTGGGTAGAAGTCCTCTGATAGTTGGCTGAAGTTGTCCTCCAAAAAAACAGCCAAATCAGATCTAAGGGAAGGCAAAAAATGATTTTTCTAGGGTTTTGAAAACCCTAAAAAAATCGTCAATTCTGATTTTGTCCCAAAGAATCTGAAAAAATAAATTTATGGTCCACGAACTGCAGTACTTTGGTCTTCACACGCGAGAGGAAAGGCCAGCGGCAAGGCAGAAATAATCTCAAACAAGAAGATCAAAAAAATCGCAGAAGGGATTGAACCACCTATCGTAAATTGTAAAGAATTTATCTCATAGAGGTGAGATTTAGGGCATACACTAGATTCAAAGAATCACCTCATTAGTGCCGCCCTATGCTGTGAAAGAGAGCAAAGAAGAAGGTGAGAAGGAGCTGCGGTGGTGTGTGTGTGTGTGTGTGTGTGTGAGAGAGAGAGAGAGAGAGAGAGAGAGAGAGAAGAACGATTGGGGTAGAAGAAATTAGGGTTAGGATTTCAGTTCAGCCCTTACTTTGATACCATGTTGAGAGAAAAAACTGAACTGAATGCTTGGTTAGGTCAATGTGACCCCAAGCTATCTATTTGTAATAAAGCTAAAAAGGCCAAAAATTACAATATTTCCCTTATTACAGCTATTCATAAAATAATAAAAAAATAGATAAATAAGCCCTCATTGGCTAAATACTCTCAACAACCATCAATAGGACATGTTGATCCATTAGATGGAGATTTTCCAGTAATTACCAAAGATGGCCATAATGTTCTTGATGTCATATTCACATCTCCAATTGCAAATAATGCCCAAACCTGATTTGCTCTTATTTTCCTTTTCGATTTATGGTAACGTGTGTGACTTCTCTTTAATGTAATTGTAGCTCAAGACAGCCTTGACAGAGTTGATGGAGTGGTGGACCATGGGGTCATTTCTAAGTTTCCGTGAGTTAAACCTCATTCTTTTGGTGCATTTCTTGGATTCGTATCGAAGGAAATTTGTTTGGTCACTCTTGGAGTGTTGCAGCAGCATGCTTCTTAGTCAATAACACACAATAAGTCACAATGATACGATGCATGACATGACAACCATTTTTTCCATGGTCTGCGAGAGGGTTTTTAATCTTCGAGTTGCTCCTATCTCACTAAGCTTCCTCATTAAGTTTCCGTGTGTGTGTATATGTATATACACATGTCATGGATATTTAGAAAATGGCGAGCTTGATTAACATCTGAACAAAGATTTTTCTCAATATTCCCCTTTGATGAATCGGATCATAAACCCTGTTATTTGGAATCAAGAAATGCAGAAAATCCTTTCATCCATGCAAGGCAAGACTAATAAACAAGTAGCTCTAATTCACTTGTTTTGGGTGTGCCCGCTACTTTTCTGTGTAATCTTCATAGAGCACATCTTGGAACGTGCCTACACAATCTTCTGGATTAAAAGGAACTATTGTTTTCATGTGTGGGGTCATTTTCAGGAAATTCTAATCGGCAGTAGATTTGTATGGCAGTCTTATCGACATAACTATTTAATTCAGATTGAAAATTAGGATGCGAGTTTTCGATATTTTATGTTCAAATATCAGAGATAAATTTAAGAACAATTTGAAAAAATAATTTCGTGTTCTAGAGAAACAAGTAGACCGCTGCCTCAACCACTCTTCTGTCGTCGTTATCATAATTGCCCCACCATTGCCACCTCCACTGTCATTTGCCCACTTTCAATTCGTCCATGGTGATGGTGGTAGAGGTGTTGATGGTGATAAGAGCGGCGGTGGTGCCAGCTATGTTTTAGTTTTTCCTAAAGCAATCATTTTAAAAGCTTTTCGTTGTGCATATATGGCGAGGGATAGCTTCTTCATCATACAAAGGTCAAAGTTACTTGTCACCGCATCTTTATGATCATTATTTTGAACATAAGACTCCTGAATATGAAAGAAGGGCAATGATACCGCTATTCTTGTCGTCTTTCCTCGATAATAATCCACTTTGTTCCTTTTCACGAACTATGTCCCTGTTCAATATCAATTAGATATTCTTCAGTGGACTGTAATGCGATGATTCAACAGGTGATATCAGCAAGGTGTTTCTTAAAACATTCTTGAGTTTCCTCTCTTAGATTCTGGCCTGCAGTTATTTTTCTTTGCCGTCACCCGATGGTATGTGGTGGAGACAATCATAGGTGAAATACTAACTGTATGGACTTTTAATTGAGACTTGGCTGTCCACTAAATGATCCCTGGAGATATGGCACGACACCTTCATCTGCTGATTATATTCTTGGACCATGTTCAGGAACAATAGCTATTGCTTGGCAAAGAATTCTAAAGAGAACCCTGAGAGATTCCTAGAATATATATATGAGATCCTAGCAATTTTTGTGTTTAGAGAGGGTAGATTTTCAAACCAATAGGCTCGGGTGCTGGATTTATGCAGTTAAACGTAAGTCTATAGAGCAGCATCTGAGTGTTATCTGGTGGTCCATGGATATGTTTATGGATCACTACATCACATTCAGATATTGGAAACCAGAGTTTACCCCATTGGTAGTGAGAAACGGTTCTGTCATAGGTCGCATGTCATCTTACCAATGTTTATGTGACACCAATCCGTCATGTTGTCTGTTCTCGCTAAAGTTTGTATTTGTCTTGAGTAGATCCTAACTTATCAGATAATTTTGGCGTATTTTTGCTTAATCTTATGTACCCATCCATATCCACAACTTATCTCAATAGTACTGATATATCATCATGCTAAAATTAAAACATCTCTTAGCACAATCTGTAGCTTGTTATGAAGTGATATAATCAAGATTCTCATCACTTTCAGAAAGCTTGACCATGGATGTGATCTTCAGAGGGAAAATATCGCGGAATTCATTACATTTTCTATTTAATGGAAACGTTCTGGAAATTCTCTTTGTACTTGTTAAGCTGATGGAAGCGCCTTTCTCTTGTTGTCATTGAAATTGCAGTTGCACTGCGGTGGTTGCATCACCAAGCGGAGTTTCTGGTTATTGATAATGTGCTGGCAAACGTTGCTGGGGATTCTGCAATTTGAACTTAGAGAATGGTCTGTTTTTTAAATGTGGTGCGAAGGTGACTAGAACGTGTAGAAACCATGAAGACCAGATGAAATGCACGACTTGATAAAAAAATTCAAGTACTCCTTGATGATATCTCGAGGCATCCTCTTTCCCTTTTCTGTGGCTGAACTAATTTTTGACTGAAAAGTTTATCGTATACAATCCATATCGTATATTCACAGTACAATTTAGAAGTCCTAGAATGTCAGTGTTACGTATTTGTTGTGTTTGGTTAAAATTATCTTGGAGGCTACAAACTTTATTGGCCATATCATGGTAAGAGTGTTGAATTATACTGAAAGCTTGTTTCCCAAATGTTGAATTATACTGAAAACTTGTTGGGTCGTGTTGGTATATTAGTTTTCTGGGGGAAATTATCCAATCAATCCTAAATTTATTGCGTGAATGCTAAATCAGTACTAAACTTTTTAATTTTATCAATTTAGTCCTAAAATTTTGCTCGAATTTTGCTCGAAAGTGTAATATAATCTCTGGCCAATTTTCGTCGAAAAGCGTTGACGTATCTTTCGTGATCCAACTCTTAAGTTTTCCAATGATGGTCGGGGACACGGGAAGAGAGTTTAGATGCATTGCCTAAGGTAGGGTGATGGTCCTCGATTAGGTTGGGGCTCTTCTAAGCTTTTATCTTTTGCAATGTTGGATTTCGTTTTATGTCTTGGTTAGCCTAGGGAATTCCAGGAGTCGCCACTAGCATTCCAGGGTTGGCTAAAAACCAAAATAGACATGGGAGTTGTCTTATTTTCGCAACTTGAAATTTCCTAAGTCCAGGGACTTGATTATGCTAATCGTCTAATCAACGTCCTTTTTATACCTATTACTCAGTGGGATCGTTCATTTAAAAGATCAAGCACGTTTTTACCAATTATAATCCTAAAGGTCTTTAAGTAGCTACATGTGCATGCATGTGTTGTTTTTCGGGTTTGTTATGTTCTTAAGGGTTTTCCTAACCATTGTAGGAAGGAAAAGAAACAACCAATTACCTGAAAGTGCGGAATTAAACACGTAATGTATTGAAAGAGCGAAATGGAAGTGTGAAAACGAAAATCCAATACGTGTCTGGCAGAGAATATTACATGGCCATGGTCTTAACTCTTAAGACACGAGCCCCATAGAGCAAAGAATATTAATTGCCTTGTTATAAGCCTTGGGACATGATCCCCATGAGCTTGGCAATAGAGGCTAATGCTACTCCTAAAAATTTGAGTTAGATTAGGGCGAGCCTAAATCTACTCATTCTTATTTGGTGACGAGATTAATTTTTGATAGACTAACAATTTATTATAGAAATGATCCGAAGTCTAATTAGTTTTACTTGATTTTCAAGCTAAACTATAAGTCTATAACAACTAAGTCTAAGCTATTCCCTATGTTTATAGCTAGCTTAATCAATACTGTACTAAGCTAGTAAACCTAAATCTAACAATCGCCTACCATGGACCGCCAATACGGGGCTCTCAGCCACTGGCTTCCGTCGTCGATTCCGCCATACGATCATTCAACACATGCATTCACTCAACTCGAAGAATTACCTAGCCCTCAATCAAATCAATAATAAAAGGAAATCGAGTTTGGCCCAGGAATTTTGGCTTCGCTCATGCAATTCGGTTCGATTCGATTCATCCATCCACCTCATAGGACTAGGGGTTGAATAATTAGCACAAAGTGATAGTTAACCCCCGATTGCATTTCACAAAGGGGTGAGCTACGTCAGCAGCACCTAATTAAGGACTAATCTTGTTGTAATACTAACGCGGAAATAACCAGGATCTTGCAAATACGTCAATGCAAAAGCCAGAGAAAATAACGAGGAACGATAAAGGACACCAGATATAACGTGGTTCGGTCCGAATGTCGGTACCTACATCCACGGGGAGAGCCAGCAAGAACAATCCACTATATCGAAGAATCGGATTTACAATCGCTCAATACGCTCGTGTTTCCCACACCTAAATTATACCCAAACCCAAAGTGTTTACGGATAAAACAACTCAATTAGATATAATAACAATAAACTCACTCAGCACAAATCAATCGCCGTGTTCTGAGCACTTCGTGCGATACGAGAAGAACAGTCGCTCGTGGCTTCTCTTCGCGATTCTGTGCGGCTTCGGCCTTTCTCAAAAGAAATCCCACGATTTCTTTTTTCACGCGACTCAGTCAACTTCTGCGGCTTCTCTTGGTTTTGTGCGGCTCTTATACGTGTGGAATCTGTTTGTGGGGTTTTTATAAGAAAGAAACCCTTCTTTCCTTTTATCAAGACTTGCTTTGGACTGGGACCCACGGAGATCAAAATTCTCTTTTGATCCTTATGCGCCTACTGCAGACTTCACTTCAGGAAGCTTTCTTAAACCAAAGACATTACTATCACATATAATACAATATAATATATTTGAGTCCCTTATTTTGTCTTGTAGTGCATCTATCAATTTCACTAGTGGAAGTCGTCCCCTGCATGCCAATTCAAGAACCCAATTCTCGATCCGTAAATCAAAGTATATCCGCAAATGATGTAAACTCGAGACATATTTAACAAATCTCATTTCCTGAATTACTCACCAAAGTATCGTACCTGGTTAATTTGTAATTGTGCTTAACATATATCTACTCAATCACACATGAGCTCAACTAAGCATGCTATTAGGCTAATTAGCCTTAGAAATCAAGAAGTCCATTAGCGACCCAATAGTATCAATTCTCTGTGTTTCTCTTATTTCTATCTAATTATGATTTAATTCATTTGACTAACCTAATGAAGCCCAAATTGAATGATTCCAGCGGCTAATGAAAGAGTCAAATCAAGATCATTTTCTATGATTATGAACCAAAATGGCCTTTGACTAATTTAAAATTGCAAAACAGGTTAGACTGACCCAAGAACAGAAATTCCATATTAAAACAATGTTTTTACTTTTACTTATTTGAATAGGCTTCGGACGAACCAAATGAATCTCGAATTTGATGAATTTTATATTGCTAAAAAGGTTGTGATCTTGGATATAAGATTAACTTTTTCTAATTCTAAACATATATTTTTCAGAAAAATCGAAGAGCATGCAAAGGTCGGATCAAACTCCTATTCCAGAATTTCTTTCACATCTTCAAACGCATGCAACCTATGTTCTGAGCATTTTTCCATAACTATAGCATCTTCAAACTCATGCTAGCGAACATTCAACCTCATGTTCATACATTCAACAACAAAGAACACCTAGATCATTCATCTATTCATGAAAACTTTAAGAAAACATCACCAAAATCAATCAAAATTCATCATAATCATCACTCGTCTATCATATACCAAACTTAGGACAAATGAACACGAAAATGGACATCTAATCTGTGCTACAAGATCTTCAGCCACATGAGGAGATTTATGGAATTGATCATACAAATCGTGGCACTAAACTATATTAGAACTAATTAATTCTCAAGAGTACATGTATTAAACATGCAAATTCTAGTTCTATAACATGAAATTGACTTGAATTAAGCAAGATATTTTCCTAAATGGTTCGGACGAGTATGGGTTTGGTGATCCTAAGGCCTCTTAACCTGCAATTACTTCGTGACTTCAGCGAATGATCTTAAATTGACATGTAATTTTCATTCTGATAAACCAAATTTCCATCACTTCCTAGCTTAGAATTGAACATAGATCAAATAATATTCTTCAAATTTTAGACTATAGCCATCCTCGCGTCATTGGATGATCATGTAAAATTTACCATTAAAATCCACTTGCTCAAACTTACCTCGGATGATCACCCACAAATCACTAACAAAATGGGTTGAATTCAGGAAGCGCCGGTGCCAATTGAGGATAACTCCGACAACGACCAGGCACGAGACACCTTGAGGATGGCCATTGTTCAACGAGTCCGGCGGAATGAGGACAAGAACCTCCCAACGATCGGCGACAATAGGCGGAGGAGGGGATGATTCTTAACTGTGGCAAAGAGAGTGGGAATTGGAAGGAATTTTTGAGTGCACTAAGGGGGAGAAAGTTGGCGGCGCCCAAGTGAGAGAGAGGATGATTTTGTTCTTAAAAAAGGAAGGAAAATTTGAATTCAATGCTTCCTCTAAACCATACAACTCATCATTTAATCCAAAGGCTCAAATTGAATCATTATTGATTAAGAAAGCTTATGATTGGCTTTTGAAAGAATGCAAGAATTGGTGTCGTGACATTCTATATGGCCGAGATTAGAGGATTAATAAGTGGCTAGGATAGACTTTCACTTGGATTGATGACATGCGATGGCATTTATTAATTGTTATGAGTGTCAATTTTATAATTATGAGAAAGTGAAGAGAGGGCTGGCTGAATGAGCTTGTGGGCGGGCTGGTTCGGCCCTTTGGGCAAAGCCCAATCAGCCCGGGCGGACTGGTTAGACTTGGGGTCTTTCGAATGTCTAAATTCGCTCTAATTTTGCTGCTGAGCTTGGTCACCACAATTGATTCTGCCGAAGTGGGCTGAATCGGATCGGGTCGACCAGATTGACCCAACCCTGTCGGTCTCGAATTGTCATTTTAACTAAATTCTGCAAATTTATCATGATTTCGCCAAAATCGATATTGAATTTGAGTTAACTTTACTTAACAGAATGTAAACATGGATAGATTGCTCCTATCTATGAAGGACCAATTAGGACTCTAAACTTGTGCTTGAGTAATGACCAATCTGTCTCAAGCTTGAACTCTTAAAATTGGCCTGCAATTTTGATGTATTGCAAACCTAGATCAAATGGCAAGAGGCAATCAACACTATAAAATGACAAGAAATCAATGACTTTTGGATATTCAAGAATAGAAGAATATGAACGTAATCATTGGAAACCGCTCGGGAACAGTAATGGCACAACCGCTATAACCATCACACTTTTGTAATTATGTGAAAGTGAAGAGAAGATCGACAGAATGGGCTTAAGGATTGGGTTGGTTTGGCTAATGGGCCGAGCCCAATTAGGTCAGCCCAGGTGGAGCGGGTTGACTCAGGGTCTTCCGATTAGACATGGCCATGAGCCGATTTGGGCTCGGAACCGGCCCGTTAACCAATCGGAATCGTCCAAGCCCTCATGAGCCGGTTAAGTTCAACAAATGTTAGAATCGGCCAATTGGCCTTTAAAAAAAAGTACTGATTTTTTCTTCATTGTTTTAATTTATTAAAACTATGATTGAGCCGCCATTTTATAGGATACTGCCCCTCTTTTCCTCTACTTATTGGTCAATGTCACGCCCCGACTCTCGAGCTCGCGACACCCCTTGCTAAATCGCCACTAGGTCACGAAGGATAGCGTCCCAGGCGGACTATCGACCTACTAACATATGGCGCATGCGGAACGTGCAACTTCCAAACGGATAAGATCAGCATGGGATAGAGAAGCAGAAACAATCAGCCAGATAAAACAGGAGCACTAAACAGATGAGAATAGATGATCCATGACCTTACAGAGCTAACAGCTAATATGTACAACCCCATGCTTCGGGGTGGCCCTCTAAGACTCTCAAAAAGATACAGGAGTCGGGGTAAGGTCAACTCTCATCTACTCCAAAATGGTACCCCCACAAAAGATCCACCAACAGACCAAAAAGATTACAGTACAGACTAGTGATCACGGCGGCCCTAACGGAGGAGCCGGGTTGTTGGGATCATCATAAGAACTATTACTGGACTGTACAGAAGAGGCTACAGACTCCTCGGGCTCGACCTCAGGCTGCGTGCCGGGTTCGGGATCCACCACCTCCCCGTCAGGCGTGTCAATGTCCATCGGGTCCCAGGCGGGGGCATTAGCGACCCCCTGAATAAGCGGTCCCTCAAACCCACGAACCGGGCCGTAGAGATCAATCCCGTCACGAAGATACCAGGCCTTGAAGAGATGAGCCACCAGATGTGGCATCCCCTCATCGACCCATATCGTCGTGACGTGACGCTCCTAGACCTAATCCGTACCTAGAACCGGATGAGACGTGACATTGTGAGACGAGTGGGTAGGGGTACCGAATCGCACGGGCCTTTCCATTACTTCGGACCTGAAAGGTTAACCCACGACGGGGTGAGAAATAAATCTCAGTGAATCAAGCCTAAGCTCAGTTAGGACATTGATTCGCCCAGAATATACTAAGCACCACAACCAACATACAGTTCAGTCGCATAATTCAACAAGATATAGTCATAACATATTAAACAACCCATCAAGGCATCACAAATCAAGTGTACATCAGGCACCACCCAATTCACTTATATCAGATGACCCACGCCACTGGCGTGATCCAACTCCACAACGCGATCCAGCATTTTAGTGCGATCTAGCGTTCTTCCGGTAGAACCGGACTACGTCTCTTTTCCCTCTCAACGACGGCTACTACAGGGGTGTATCCAGTGCACCCAGCACGGCACCAGCAAGCAGGCATCCCTAAACGGGGCGTCGGTCCATCACAAGCAGCGACCGGCATCCGATAATTCCTTAAGACCGTACGTCTGGCACGGGGCATGAATTATCGTGCTTCCGACAAGTCGTTTACAATAGGTACGGTAAGTGCACAAACAGTACCAAACGAACTTGCCAGGTAATCGTCATCTGTCCCTCATGTGACCACACAATTCACACTTGGCAATCGATTCATTAATTATCTTTGATTAATGCCAAATACTCATACAGACATGCTATCAGACTCGGCCTACGGCCAATCAAGACATTCAGTCAGGCATGTCTACGAGGTAATCAAACCCATGAGGTTAATGACTAAACCACGAGCAATCAATTCAATCAGGCAATACCAAGCTCAATTCGTGTCATGACAATTATTAACCAGATTGATTTAACACTCCAATCGTTCGCTCGTAATCGAACCACAATCTACGAATTATCACCCAATCAATCAATCACAAATTTTATCACAATTAGCCACAGATAATAAAATCACCTCAATTTACCTAAACGATCGGCCATTTAACCTAACCCAATTTCTAGCTAAATCGGCCCCGATCGAGTACCCAAACTTCACAATCGACTAATCCTAGGAGCAATTAGCGCCCTAACTAAGGGTTAGGGTCAACTCACTGAGAGAGTGAGCTCGGGCGGTCCCGACGGTCGGCGGCGGCGACGGTTCTCGAGAACCAAAAAGGGGTAACCGTGCGGCAACTCGGACCCAAACCTCGGGAACACCTCAGACAGGTCCCACGAGGTCGCCGGGACAGGTGGCCGGCGACGGAGCTCCTGCGAGCGGCGGCCAGCGGCGAAACAGAACCTGTCCAATGCGCAAAACAGGGGAAACAGGGCGGTTAAGGGTGGTTCTCGATCCCACGAGCCACGGCGAGGTCGGCCAAGGGTACTAGACTTACCTAGGGGTCGGAGGGGCTCAGCTAGGACCGGCGGAGGGCGGCGGAAGGCGGCCGACGGCGGCGGTGCAGCCACCCACAGAATCGGCAGAAAACAGAGTGTGTCGCGGCCGAGATCATGGGAGGACTTCGGGGCTTCCCGCGAGCTCCACCGGCGACGACGAGCTACCACGAGCTGGGGAAAGTAAGAGGGGAGTCAGGGGAGTCTATTGGCGGTGGTGGTGAGCGGCGGGGCCGTCGGAAACGGCCGGGGTCGAAGAAAAATCGAACCGGGCTCAAAACAGAGCACCGGCGGTTCCAAGGCTTACCGCGGCGGCTCTGGCGGACGACGGGCGGCGGGACCGGTTCGGGGTGGTCGAGGGGAGGCAGAAGGTCGGTCGTGAGGCAGTGGCCGGGCCTGGTGGTGTCGCGAGCAGCCGGGGAAGGAGCTGGACCCCTCGGGTCAGAACACCCGAAAACAGGGGCTGCTTCTGCTGAGCTGCTCCGCGGCTGTCCGGCGGCCGGGGCTGGGCGACGACGGCGGCAGGGAGTGGCTGGAGGTGGTGGTGGGTGGCTGTGGGCTGGTGATCGCACAAAACCCACGAAGAAGGGAAGAGGAAGCCAAGCCGTGCGTCGCTCAAACAGAAGCCGCAGTGAAAGAAGAAGAGAAAGAAGCAGCGGCAGAAGAGAAAGAAAGAGAGAGAGTCACGTGAGTTGATGGGGCATGGGGAAGAGAGATTGGGGGTCCCAAATGAAGACTTTAGGGACACTTATCCCTTAAGATTAATGGCACTTGTCTTATACAAATTAGGGTAGGGGCAACATGGTAATTGGCCATGCCGGGACTGAATGAAAATTTGGCGCACTGGGCGGACGGAGAAATTTTGAAATTTCACTGGCTAAGCTTGGTCGGGATTAGGTTCGGGCGCGAAATCGAAAATCTAATTTAAAACGACTAAGAAATCGATCCCTAATCTAAAACGATCAACATTTCGAAATTCGTCCGATTTATCGTCACTTCGGTCCTGACGGTCCAAAATAATTGTCGACTATAATTCCATATAGTATTCTTATACTGAATTCCAAATCTTACAGAAATTGGGATTTCTAGGACGTCACAGTCAATGTGAGACTTTTGTGCTGGTCATGAACCACAAGAAGATGAGGGACGAGTTCCACATTATTTGGTAAGAAAGAGAGACACACAAGAATACCTTTTAAGGAGCCAGGATAAGGGCTGAAGGCTTAAGCAAGGAATCCCACATTGATTGTTTAGTGGGAATTACGAGTGGCATTCTTCTTTTAGATGCTCAGTGACTGAGTTGAAGTTAGTCGCTTCTCTTGGCTTGATGGCTCAGATAAAGTTTAGTTTAGTAAAGAAAGTTTTTTTGAGGCATTCGCGTGTCCAAGCCGAGGCCAGTTCCCCCCAAATGTACAATCTAATTATAATTTATAAATTTTTTTATTTATTATTTAAATTTAAAAATCGAACTGGAACTGGCCCTTGAATCCTAGTCGGCGATTCCAAATTGAAACCGGGACCGCCCCTTCAAGGGCCGGTTTCGGTTCAGTGTTAGCCACAAACTGGAACCGCCGGTTCATGAACCGGAACCAACGGTTCCGGAACCGTGGCCATGTCTACTTCCGATTGTTTAAATTCATTATAGTTTGTCGTTGGGCTTGACCACCGCAATTGATTCGGCCCAATGGGCCAAACCGGTTCGGATCAACGGATTGATCCAACCCGACCTTGTCGATCTCAATTCGTTATTTTAACCACATCCCGCCACATTATCATGGCTTTGTCAATATTGACATTGAATTGGAGTTAATTTGGCTTAATCGTATTTGAACAAGGATAATTGGCCCTATCTACGAGGGATTGATAAGGACTCTAACTTGTGCTTTAGTAATGACCGACTCCTCTCAAGCTTGAACTTTCAAAATTAGCTTGCGATCTTGATATATTACGAACCCTAAATCGAATGTTGAGAAGGAATCAACTCCAAAAAACGACCATAAATTAATGGATTTTGGAAAGAACATGGACAAAACCACTGGAACCGCTCGGGAACAGTTATGGCACAACCACTATAAATATCTACTGAAGAGCCCTCCTCCCCTTGGCACAAATCAAACAAATATACTATCTTTCAGTATATTTACTCTCCCCCCCATCACACTTTTATCATTCGGACTTGCGTTGCCAATTCAATTTCGACGTAAAACCTTAGTGTTTTCAAGCTCTATCATCGATTACATTTCGACATAGTTTGTTGGCAACTGGTCATGTTGTGAAAATTTTGTATTTTCTAAGCCTTGTTGTCGATTAAATTCAGACTCCATTTGTGTTTGCACAGTCCCACCACAAGTCAAGCAGTTGATTTCCTTATTACTTATGATATTTTCAGACTGGAATCATCACATAATTTGTGCCCTCTAATTTAAAATTTGAAGAACGGTTTTTTGATGAAAGATATTTCGTCGCGGAAGAAATTATCGATGAAGCAAGACTAAATTGGCCAAATTAAATAGTTTATGACTAAATTGACACATTACAATAGGTCTAGGACTTAAGTGGTGCAAATGCATTAGTTTTTATTTTTATTTTTGATAATTTTCCTCCCATATGATCCTAGCAATGTGTTGGACCATGGACCCACTGCCTTGGCGCCATAGTCTCGAAGCACCACGTCCACGTCTATCAATTGACATACTATGTGCGGCCTCCACCCGGCAAAAGTCCATGTTGTGATATCATCTAGTGAGGATTAGGCGTGCGGATCACTTGCCTTAAAGGCGGGTGACCCCCACCATTCATGCATGACCAAAATACCCTCCTATAGCAATGGATGGTGGGGATTTAAGGGATCCCTTGCTTTTAAGGCAGGGGATTCGGATCTATCAAGTGGATCCGGATCCCCTGCCCGGATTTCGGCTGGGCAGGGTGATCCCCACCCCACACACTGTGGGGCCCACCCCAATGAAGGGTGGGGATCACCCTGCCTAGGAAAAACATAGGCAGGGGATCCACGCCCCTATCAAGTGGTCAACTTTGGGGTACCTGCTTACAAGTCAATTCGCTCATTACATTACACGGGGGACATGGAACAAAGGACAAATCGAAAAAACTTAGTTCCCGTGGCTCCAATACTTAACGTGATCCAGTACCATTTGACTTTCTCCTTTTTAGGGACAGAAGTAATACTAGGTAAGATAAAAACTATCCACAAAATTGATGTGTTGACGTGGCATATCATATACACATTGACATTAAACAAATTAACCATATTAAGCACTCAATAGTTAAATAGGAATGTGAAATCATTTAGATATATTAGTGTCGATAAGCCTTGCTCAATCGATGTACTCAGTTATGTGGAGATTGGACGTAAATATGCTAGTTGATGTGGCAAATTACATAAGTTGACATTTAAATCAATTCACCATACTAAGCACTAAATAAAAATGTGAAATATTTTTGTGCATCATTTTATACATTAGTCTCTGCCATAACCACCAAATTGATGTGTTAGTTGACTTGGCTCAAATAAGTTGATATTTAAATCAATTGAACATATTAACACTTAATAAGAATGTCAAATCATTTTGCATATCATTTCCAAATTTGTGTCACTCATTTCCAAATTAGTCTCAATTTTTCGTAACTAATGGATATATACTCAGTTATGTGAATATTGGATGTCGATGTTTGAATAAGTAAAACATGTTCAACGTTAGTATATCAATTTGTCAATCAATCTTAGAATATACCAAGGATTTTCCAAAAGTAATGCTACGATGACACTTGTTAACAACCATGTATAGTTATGATGATGCCTGCAACTGCATACTGCATAGTACAGCGCCCAAATTTTGATTGACCTAAAGTGCATGGTAATATATATCGTTTTATCATCCAAATTATCTTATAGTAATTCACAAATGTTATCATTTGAGTGATTTACGATTTTTATGTAAATTTCAGTTTGGGAATATACTATTAAGTTTGCTTGATTTGACACGTAATCCTCCAAATCTTGGAGAAAAGGAAGAAAAAAAAAGATTATATTGACCCTTGAAAGCAGCAAGCGCCACGTAAGATGGTCGGTGTCCATGTCAGCGGATTTCGATGAAAATTTATCGGATGGACTCAATTGACAAAATATGAAAATATTTAAAACTCAATTGGCAAAAGTAAAAACGGTAAGAACCGAATTGACAAAAAATGCGATAAGTGTAGGACTTTTTGGATAATTTTGTCGCTCGAATTGTCACTTGTTAAGTGAGGAAAGAGTTGTTGGTACTTTATTACGACAACAATCTCGAATAATATTGGAGCACACAATAGAAATCCGGTACCTCCATCTAGGGAGATCCTCAAGACGGAGTCTAAGTCTGACTCTGCTAACATATATAGTTGAACTAATCTTTACTGAAAAATTTAAATCAATGAGTTTTAGACTAATTAAAATATGTTAACCACAAACCCTAGTCCCCCTCCCCTCTCTCTCTTTGCTCTCGTCGCCGTTGCAATTTTTGGGGAGGGAGACGATCTCCCTCCCCCCATCTCTCCAACCTTTTCTCTACTCAGTTTCTCCAGCCCGACCCCCATCGATCTCTCTCTCCCTCCCTCCTCCTCTAGCTCGGCCACAAGTACTTCTTCCTGCCCCAGCACTTCTTTTAGTCCGTCCTCACCTTCGTCACCATTGCTCCTTCGTTGGGTCACAGAAGCTGCAGGAGCCGAGCGCGTTCGTGTGGATAGCCGCCAGGTGTCAGCCCTTTAACGCCCTTTGTTTCACTCATGTCGGTTGGTTTTGGATTGAAAGTTAGTTCTGATTTGTTTTTCTCCGTTGAGGAGATCTTTGGCGATGGGAAGAAGATCGTTGTGCCGAAGCTTTCGTCTGTCATTGATTTTTTTTTTCTGCCAGTTTGTCTTTCCTTTTCTCTCCCACTATGTTTTGTGAATTTGTCAGCATAAATAAATTTCTACAGCTCTTTAAGCCGCTTTTCTATCCCGATTTAGATTTAGATCTAGGAATTTTACTCTCCCGATCTATATTTAGATCTAGGAGTTCCCTACAGGTACCTTACCTGTGTTCTTTCAACATACTGTTGTTGATGTTCTTGGGATAGGTGATGGGGGCGTCAAATCTGTACGCGCACCGCAAGCCGTGGCATTTGGTATGGAAGTTCTCGGTATGTGCCCATCATGAATTTTGGTAATCGGCCGTCGCAAGTTTATGGTATCAAATCTACTCTTGAAGGATGAGAGTGTACTTTTAAATGCAGAATTTAATTCTCTATTATCTTTTGGAAGTTTGAAAGTATTCTATGTAACTCTATCGACTATCAATGAATAGAATCTTTCTTTTGACCAAAAAAAATGTTAACCACTAAATACCATAATAATTCTCCTATATGGGACTTTCTTCTCTAATATGAGACTTTTTAACATAATTCACATGTACATTTCAACAAATCCTTGCTCATACAATTGAACCCATCTTCACAAAAAAAAAAAAATTAAACCAACGAGTTATAGTTCAATTAAAATAACTTAACTTCTCTACACCACACAAATTCTCCTATATAAGAAATTTCTAATACGATGTGAGACTTTCTAACACAACTCACATGTGCATCTCAACAATCTCTTCCTAACATGTGAGCTCAGTTTTAAGTCTGCTTGCCTTAATTCATGTGTCCTTTCTTAAGATTTTCACCAAACATTGATACATATTGGGAGCCTTTAGTGCATGTATCTTTCCTTGAGACACCAAACACCAATACACATTGGGAGTGGCCATCAATCAACCATTAGCTCTATCACCAATTGATGAGAGTGCATGGTAGAAACACAAAACCTTTGCCCATGGGAGATTGTCAACAAACAACCCAAGTTCGAGCCCATTAATATATACAGTTAGACCTATATTTACTCAAAAGCTTAAACTAATGACTTATGAGCGAACTAAAATATATTAAGAGCATGTTTGATAACGTTTCTGTTTCAAAAAAAGTGATTTGGATTAGAATTATTTTTTTTTATTCTGCTCCCTGGGTGAGATTTAGAGAATCAGAATGCGTTTGGTATCTACATAAAATTTATGTTCTCAAAATTGAAATGCGTTTGGTAACTTGAGAAAATTTATGTTCTGGGAAATAATTTATCTTCCCAATTTTAAATCAAATAATTACATAATCACATTTGATGACTTTTCTCAGACCCTGCAATTGCGATCCTCACATCTTTTTGGCATTCCTTCTTGTGATTAGATCCCCATCACTCGCCAATGAACTTGTTGGCACTTTCGCAACTCGTTCTTACATGAGTCGAAAGTTCACCGTAAAGAACAACCTAGGGCATAACGGAAATCACCATATCTTTTGTCAAAACAAGAACAAGACTCAGATTGCCCATATTGCGATAATAGATGGGTAATTCGAAGCATGAATGTCATGGGAGCAAACTCCACTGCAAACTCTTACTTCCTCCAAGAAGCCCGCCACTAAAAAATTGATTGAACAACAAAAAAATCGACTAGATGTGAAATTGCAGTTGAGAGTCTCAACTGAAGAGAAGACACCCTTTCAATTCAAGAATCGTCAGACCCGACGCCTCCATCGTCTTTCCCCTTCTTCTTCGACATAGATCCAAGATCGGCGAGGGCGACCCATGCCCAGGCCCGACTAGGGCGGCCCTCGTCAAGACAGGCGAGGTCGACCCTCGCTCGAGGCCGATGTGGGGTTGTCGTCCAGATCGGTAGCCGTGAGCGAGATCCTTGGGAAAGGGCGACGAGACGACAAGGTGATGAAGAAAGTGAACGACAAAACAAAACTCACTGGAGTAGTGCGACGAGGACGATGGCGGTGGAGCTCGTGGGTTACGGGAGCAGCAGACGAGTGAGAGAAGAACGACTTCTTTTGATTTAATGAGAGAACCGAAGGTATCAAGAGAAAAGTGAGAGAAGATTATTGTTACCTTTTTATTCTAAAAAATGCTTTTCTTTTTTTGAGAACTAACTTTTTTTTTGTTCTTATTTTTGTTTCAAAATTGCTCTCGGTAGCAGAATCAAAATCAAAATCATTTGCATTACCAAACATGTTTTTGATTTTTTTTTTGTTCCGGAAAACAGAATCAAAGAAACATAAACGTTACCAAACAAGCTCTAAGTGTCCTACACCACAACCATTCTCTAATATCAACTTTCTAATACAACTCACATGTGTATCTCAATAAATACAATCACCAACATTGATTGCGTCGGTTAACTCTTGCAAATCAATTGCAAGACCGCATTGGACTCACTTCATGTTTTCCTGCCCTTTTACCGGTCTCACGGCACTCTCACTTTTGTCACACACAGTAACTCCCCTGCTTGGGGATATAAATGCTAGAGCTTGTTCACAAGGCGACAAAGCGAGCAGAGGCCTCTAAAATGCCTAGGCGATTAGGCGCCCGCCTAGTCGTCCGCAAGGCGATAAGGCGACAATGTAGCTAAATTTTTAAATATGTATGTATAATTGTATATTTTATATTTGTACTTCAAAACTTACATTCATGATTCAACGGAGCAAATATATACATGAAAGATTATTAAAAATAAACAACTTTTAATATAGTAAATATATGCATGAAAGATTAATAAAAATAAATAACTTTTAATATTTGTACTTCTCAAGTCGCCCAAGGCGTCCACAAGGCGACCAAGGTGCCCGCCTTGAGGAGAACTAGCAAGGCGCCCAAGGCGTCGCCTAGGCGTCCAAGGCGCCCAAGGCGTCTACAAGGCGACGCCTAAGCGACCAAGGCGTCCGCCTTGAGGAGAACTAGCAAGGCGACAAGACGCCTTGGTCGCCCGAGGTCGCCTTGTCGCCTGGGCGACGCCTTGACAACTATGGTTCCCATGCAAACAAGTTAAACTAGGTGTCATGCTCGAGCCCGACTAGGGCGGCCCTCGACAAGACGGGCGAGGTCGACCCTCGTTCGAGGCCGATGTGGGGTTGTCGTCCAGATCGGTAGCCCTGAGCGAGATCCTTGGGAAAGGGCGACGAGACGACAAGGTGATGAAGAAAGTGAACGAAACGAAACTCACTGGAGTAGTGCGACGAGGATGATGGCGGTGGAGCTCATGGGTCACGGGAGCAGCAGATGAGTGAGAGAAGAATGACATCTTTTGATTTAATGAGAGAACCGAAGGTATCAAGAGAAAAGTGAGAGAAGAATGTCATTACCTTTTTATTCTCAAAAATGCTTTTTTTTTAGAACTAACTTTTTTTTTTGTTCTTATTTTTGGTTCAAAATTGCTCCCGGTAGCAGAATCAAAATCAAAATCATTTGCGTTACCAAACATGTTTTTGATTTTTTTTTGTTCCAAAAAACAGAATCAGAGAAACATAAACGTTACCAAACAAGCTCAAAGTGTCCTACACGACAACCATTCTCTAATATCAACTTTCTAATACAACTCATATGTGTATCTCAATAAATACAATCACCGACATTGATTGCGTCGGTTAACTCTTGCAAATCAATTGCAATACCACATTGGACTCACTTCATGTTTTCCTGCCCTTTTACCGGTCTCACGGCACTCTCACTTTTGTCACACACAGTAACTCCCCTGCTTGGGGCTATAAATGCTAGGGCTTGTTCCCATGCAAACTAGTCAAACTAGGTGGCATATTTTCTTGACAAAAAAAAAAAGGGTTTTGTCTCGCTTTTACTGGCTTTCTCAAATTGCCCTAGCACTAAATAAGAACAAGATAAAAAATGAAAAATGTACAATCAGTTTTTATAAGGGTTAATACCATGAAAAATCTTAAGCTGATACACACGTGACAAATTTATCCCAAATTATTTTTTGACCACGAAAAACTCCAAACTGGTACATTTGTGACAAATTTACCAAAAACTATGTTTTTGACCATCAAAAACCCTAAACTAGTACATCTGTGACAAATTTATTATAAATTAATTTTTGACCACGAAAAACCCCAAACTTGTACTCCTGTGACAAATTTACCATTCGTTGAATTCTGTTAATACCATGAAAAATTTCAAATTGATACATATGATAAACAGAGGGTAAAAATCTTAAACTTGTACACTGATTAATTGCTGCGTGCCATTTAATTCGGCAATTTGACTGTTAAATTTAACGCGAAAATTAATATATAATAAATTTATCATAGGTGTACCAGTTTGGGGTTTTCGTAATATTAACCATTTTTATAATAACTTCTCACTTTCCAGCTTTTTATATTCCAGTCAATCTAAATCTTGAGTATGGCTTATGCACTTTTGACTTATTTAAAACACGAAGCACTTCAAATTTCCACAATTTATACAAATAATTGACATGTAATACCGAGGTTATCCTACATCGACGTAATATTCGCAATTCTCATAGCTGGTATAAATGAGCAACTCTCATCACCACAATCATATACCGGCAAAAGACTGCGTCAACGCATGTCCTATAAACCGGTTGCAACCAACACCCCAGGCCTAATTACCAACCGCACCCCAACTCCACCGGTCGCCGGCGGCGGACTTCTGAAGGTGCCATCACCGTGAGCCCCCATCATAAGCCACCTCACCCTCCCATATCCTTTTTCTTGGATAAACAGTAGCCATGCAACGCAAGTGATCGTAACACCACTGTTTCTCTAGATAGCACGGAGCGACTGACACGTGTATTTTCAAGTGAAAATATAGTCAATCGAAAAGTTAACGTAGCTATAATTAGACCCAGTAATTCCAACATCTAAATTTCTGGACACAAATCGCGTCTATGTTCTGTCCAGCCTAACAGCTATGTTGGACGGCGAGACTTAAATGGGGAGGCGAAGACATAGGAGCTACATTTTGCTTTGACAGCCAACCTAGTTTTCGAATTTTCGATACTTTTAAAACACAAACCAATTTTCGATCCTTGAACATAGATAATAGGATCGCACTAAAATTATTTCAGGAAGATTGCACAATTAGTTCTAAACCTATTGCACATACTTTGATCGGGGTTTAAACCTTTGATGGAATCAATTTAGTTGTAAAGCTTGGAGGGAAAGTGCTATGAAGTCCTCTCGAGCAAGTCTCGCTTGATTTATCTAACGTGGCAGTCCAATCATCATTGTTGCCTACATGTGACAACAATGGCGTGACATGGACTGATATTGAACGAAATGATGCCGTGTATGTTTAGATAAACAACGACATTTCTTGGATGAGCAACGACATGTTTCAATGCCAGCCTCGAATTCCAAAATCAATCCTTCGCATTCGAGCCCTGATAAACCCTGAGATACCTCAATTCCAGTCTTGGCGGCAACACTTGGAGGGAAGATGAAGATGACCCCGCGATATTGCATCAGAAATGGCAAGGAGCGGCTGCGTTAGGTTTACATTAAAGTTGACCATCTTCAAATTTCGACGAAACGCGAGGAGACAGACGGAACATAAGTTGAAGGCACAATTTCAAAAATCGTGGTTCCTCCGTCTTTTCATAATCTATTTGTGCTGTTTGTGTTAGTTTCTTAGCATGTGATGTAGTGACCCTCTCTCGATGAGAAAACCTCGCGTCTTTACTCTCTACTATTCGTTTAGATCCGAATTTGTCACGTTGTTACGTTCCTTTTGAGATAATTTTTTAAAAAAAAAAGGAAAAAGGAGGAAAGAGAGATTAAAAAAAAACAAAAAACAAAAAAAAATGTCTTGATTTTCGGGTGAGTTGGTCCGACTTGGAGGGTAGACATTAAAAGACTAATCTCTCATATATGCATAGTAGAAGACTTTAGACAACTGGTTAATTTAAGTTTATTTGTATATATTGGGATTTATATTCTATTATTTCCTTTTTATTTGTTTTGAACGGGCCGCCGATGTTGAACTGTGCGCCGGTTCCGACCTTGACTTTGCTTGCCATAGAAAGCGTTTTTAAATTAATCTGTGCATGTTGGTGTTTCCTTTCATATGGCCCAATTTGAAATACTCAGAAGTGCAGTTGCACCGTGTGTATAACCAAGGGGTACAAAGCCGACAAGTCGGTTATGGACATAGTGCAAAGGACATGTCAATTATGCAAGAGCCGAAACTCCGATGACTCGCTTTGGGTGCGAGACGCTACTATAAGATCCTACCTGACGGTAGCCATCCGAATCGAACGTAGGGTCTACCTTCCTTATCGCCATCTCCCTTGTTGCCAAACATATCTTTTTTCCCCCCTGTTGGCGGGGAATACCCTCTGTGTGTTTTACGTCCAAGAGATCCCAAGGTCTAGAGGAGGTCATGAACGAAGCAGTTTAAGGACCTGCCAAGGAGGAAAGTTAATTGGACCTTGGGGACGTTAATGAAAATTCTATTTTGCCGGTGCTGACCTTGACTTCGCTTGCCAGAAAGCGTTCCATATTAATCTGTGCACATAGTGCCCAATTTGAAATACTCATAAGCGCAATTAATTGCACCTTGGGGACGTCCATGAAACTTCTATTTTCACGTCAACTTAATGTGGTTATTTATACTATCGATCAAGCAAATCCGAGGGTCGCGCTTCGATTTCAAACTTCTACGAAATATTTTCGCGAAAAACCGACCCACACATTTATAAAGTGACATTACCACACATGACTAGAGATGGACAAGATCGATATTTGGCAAAGGAAAGAAAGATTGACAAGTAATTATGAATATTCCATGAGTCTCCAGTTTTTCCTTTCACGACAAACGAGAAATTTTACTAAAACAATGAATCTTACATACCATTTTATTCTTTATCGACTTACATTTGCAATTATTCCTGTTCACATGTCACACATGCGCTTTGTTTAAGCGATCTACCATAAATTAACAAAGTCTTCGTTGCACTTGCACGATCCTAAATAGTCTTTCTTACTACTCTATTTTGCCGGTCCTAAATATCTACAGATTGTTAACAAAGTCTTCGTGCGAGACACAAGGCGGTCAAAATCGTACTGCCGGTCCTATGGGAGATCGCATCAGCATCTCTAGAATAGTAAGAAAGAAGAGGGCCATTGAATAGTCAGAAAGAAGAAAGGGAAGTGGAGAGGAAGCAAGAGGACAAAGAGAGAGAGACAGAGAGACAGAGAGATGCCAATTTAGATGAGAGAAAGAACCGCCAAATGGGCTCGGGAATCCCTCGTGTCATCCTGTATTTTTACGCGACCTCCAATGAGGAACTTTGGTAAAAATATATATATGTATTCTAAGTTCCGGACAGTATCACATAACTAAATTAAACAAGGAAACAAATTATTATGTCCGTTTGGAGAATCTTACTTCAATTGTACCAGTTCAATCGTAAATTTTTTGGTTATGCCGATTGAGTCGTAGACCTTTTCACATTTTACCAACTAAGTCTATCGAGTCAATTGATGACATGGACATCGGCCGTCCACATCTGTTCTACGAGGCACTGCTGGCGTCGATGTGCAAATTTTTAACCGTTTTTGATTTCTTGTATTGTTAAAGGCCGGTAAGAGGTTATTAGTCGAGGCCCGCCAACCACTAGGCAAGGGCCAGCAAGCACGGCCTTCTCTCACAAATGAGTGAGGGTGCAACTCTTACCAGCGACCAGCGAGGCAGACCCTCGCCCAGTGGCTAGCGGAGGTCGCCAGGCCTCAGTCGGTGATCATCGACCTCTTGCGTCCCCTTAACAATAAAAATAAAAGAAAATTAAAAAAATTAATGTTATCGCTGAACACGTAGGACGGCCAATGAATGGACAATATTCATGTCATCAATTTCTGACTAAAATTGATCGGATGTGCTCAATTGGCAAAGTGTAAAAATGTTTAGAACTCAATTGGTATAATAAAAAAGTATAAGACTAAATTGACACAATTGCAATAAGTTTACGGCTCTTTTATTGATTTTTCCATAACAAAGACTAATGTCTTCATTGATTCGGTCAAGATCAAATCTGTTCATCAAAGTTCTTCTCCGATTGCTCAAGACATCTCTTTTCAACGGAGGAACAAAAGAAGATCATGTCCTTCTATATTTAGTAATATAGAGAAGGATATTCTATTAGTAATGATAAAAGGGGTTGAAGGGATCCGTATGTGTCGTTGAGGTTGATCAGAAGGTGCGAAAATAGGTAGAACTGAATGCGGAAAGTATGGAAAAACATTTTGTAACTGAAATCGGCAGAGAAGGGGTAGAGAGGAGAGAGCAACGAGAGAACGTGAGGAGAAAATCGCGTAAACTTACGTTGGGTACACGTCTTATATTTATAATAGATAATATCTCATAATAAACACACACAAAAAAGCAATAAAGTAACGTATTTAACCAGAAAATTGATTATGTTCCTGCAAAATATGGATTTCTTATAGTTAAAGAAAAGGTGAACATGTTAATTCGAGAGTACGAATTATAGCAAATGACGTAAAGGCAGATGTAGTAGGGGTTGCGAATCGAATAGTACGCAACTGAGTTTTGAAAGATATGACACTAAAAGTTGTAAGGTTGGTCGCCTTTCATATTGAGCCATTGAAGCAGCACGTCGGGCTACAATCGAACAATTTCATCATGCTATGAGAAGATAATCCCGAAGAAATGGTAAGATAATCGCAGGTCTCCGTATTACGCGAAAGATAATCCCGAAGAAATGGTAAGATAATCGCAGGTCTCCGTATTACGCGAAAGATAATCCCGAAGAAATGGTAAGATAATCGCAGGTCTCCGTATTACGCGAAAACCTACGGAAGTCAGAGTGGGAAGAGGAAAGAATATCCTTTGATATTGTCTCATACTCAACATAAAGCACACGAGTGAGGAAACCGTTGGGTCCGCAAGTGGAACCAACCCCAAGTACTGGGGAACAATGCTTAAGGTTGAGAGCCGCGCATCTACCGCCCATCGTCGTCTTGTTTCGCCACCGCCTCGGCCACCGCCCGTTGTTGTCTTCGTCGAGGGCTCCACCGTCTCAAGCCATATTCACTCGCGCCACGCTCGCATCACAATCTCTCTCTTTCCTCATCTCATGTCCAATTTCTCTGTTTTCGTGGTTATCTCCATTTACGATCCTCGCCGCCATTGTCGGCGAGCACGAGATGACGATGGCGAGGACGAGCCCTGGATCTGAGGCTTGGATTAAGCACGAGCCCTCGATTCTGGTCTCGGTCTCGTTCAACTCGAGCCCTCGAGTTGACCTCAAGGGCGCTTGCTGTCATGTCAAATTTGGCCCGTCGTTTCCATAAATCATTAAGCTTGATCAGCGAGATGCAAGTCCCAAAGTACATTTTAAACAGTGAAATGGATTTTACATGTTAAAAGGAATCATTTGACACGTACATCGCCAACTGACATCTAAAGTGAAATTTTGACAATTTGGGAATAGCGTTCCGTTTTGCGCAGTGCTGGGAAGTTTTCCATTTCATGATTACAATCGCACGTTCCAAAACTAGGGATTGCAAGCATCCCAACACAACGATAATAAGGCCTAACGAAGGTCAAACGACGCCATAAACACTAATAGTTGGCATGTAGTTCATACTTTTCTTCGACAAGAGGGGACGTGGATCCTACTCTATAGTGAGCGAGCAGTCAAGGGCATCCAAGTCGCTAGAGGACTTTTATAGTTTGAATTCGTATTTTTTCATGAGTGGTTTGAGCATGGGTCTATAAATAGTTACTATTATATATAATTATATGCTTGTAATTGAATTATGTAACCAACTTATACGATGCGCTAATTATAGTGGAATCATTTGCATTTGCTGGAGTGGCTCAAGTTCAAGGGTGAATCGGGATAGTCCTTGTGTAAATTTCATTTTCTCGCTTTTACGTTTTATTTCGTTGTGATTGTGCGCCGAATATCACTAATGAAACTATCAACTATCTAAAATTTAAAGGAAAGATCACCACATGTTTAAACTATCAAGTCACGTATATAGGCGACAACAGTGACTAAGCGTTCAGATGAGGAGATGGGTGATAGTTTAAACTCTAATGAATCGATGAGCAGTTGTAGCATTCTGGAGTAGATCACCACATGTTATCCTCGTCCCATATGACTATTGTAAATAAATGATATATATAAAAATTGAAAGTGATTGATGTGGTTGAATAAATTGTACATACTGATCAAACGAAAAGTAAATACAAGGTGTGTAAACTAATTTGCTGAATGATTTTATTAATTGTAATATGTGTATTATTTGGTAAACGAACCCATGAAAGGCCATACCCATGCTTATAGGCGTACCTGTTAGAATATTCTGTTTTAATATTCAATTGTGGGCTTTATTAATTGTTACTGTAATTATTATTTGGTTTAATAAGAAAGAGATATATTATTTCCTAATTCAAGTAGGATATGGTGCTGGATAGTATGAGCCGAGATATCCTTATCCTTGATGAGGGATAGGGTTCATTCTCTATAAATAGTGCTTAAGTCCCTCCTCTAAACCATAACCTCACATATAGAAATTGTCAGAAACGACAGTGAGGGGCCGTCTCATTGAAGCCAGTGATCAAGGGGTTCATAGAGGAGAAGCTCTTAAGCGTTGGACTCTCGCAATTCCGCATCAAGAACGATGAATCCAAAACAAGGTGTGTTAATTCTTTAACTCTATGGAACATGGATTTGTGTATCTGTACGTGTGTATTTTGGGTTGATGCATACGGATTAAATACGCAGCTTACATGTGGTATCAGAGCTTGCGCGTATTAGGTCACGAATCACGTTCCCGGTGTTTTTTCAAAATTTTATTTTTATCAAAATTCAAAGAAAATTATATATTCGGAAAGGGCTCGACGAGACGAGCAAAACCATATAAAGATCGCCGCCAGAAGACACCGGACGCGCCGCCACGCGCCGCCACTCGCCGGTGGCTATCGGGCGCGTGGCGGCCACACGCCCTACGCGCCATCACGCGCAGACCCAGGCCCGCACGTGCGTGACACGTGCGGGATGACGTCATCTGACGTCGTTCGGCCGGGTGCAGACCCGACCCGACCCGGAATGGTTGACCGTTGACTCGGACCTTCCGGTCGGACCGGTCGTTGACCGGTCCGACCGGATTGCCTCGATCGAGTTCGCCAAACCGGTTCATGGTAGCGGTCGGACCGGTCGAGCCGGTCGGACCGGTTTCAGAACCGGCTGAACATACAGAACACGTGCGCGGCACGTGTCTGCGCGTGAGGGCGCGTGCGGGCTCCAATGGAGGTGTTCCAGGTACTGGCGTACTCGTATGCTCATGCTCTACAGGATGGTACATTTATTTTTCATGTTTGGTATTTTCATGGATGGAAATACGTACGGAACGCCAAATACGAGGGTATTTTGGGGTATTTTTGAGGTATTTTCTGGTATTTCTGTAAGAATTTGTGAAGTACAGGTACATGCTTACATGAAAGTATCACGTGGAATTATGTGGAAATTTTTTGATCAATTTCACGTTTATGGTTTGACATGAATTATTGAGGTATCGATGAAAATTAGCAAAGCGTGTAATTTTGAATATGATTGCCCCCAATTTCTGAAATTACATGCATACAGTGGATGTGAAATATAAAGGTATATCTCAATTTCAGGTAAATTCAATTGAGTTGTGACCGCCAAAACGGCATGCTTGGTTGAGTTTAATAAAGAATATGTTAAATGATATTGGGATGTCTCCTGTTTTAATGCGTAGTTATATTCCCAAAGGAGTAGTTGCGTATTCTTGCATGGAGGGTTACATGTACAGCATATGGTTGAGGATTGATTAGTCCGAGTGCCGTCATACACCCAAAGGTGGTGATTAACAAAGGTTGAAATAAATTCTCATGGCCGCTGTAATGTAGGGAGTATACAACTGCATGTCATGTTTTCTGCCCAAAGGTGATTATATGATGATGTATGTAGCTCTCAAGGTGAAATTTCACATTGTGCTAATTAAAAATATTGATTATTTTTCAGTCACCTTTTCTGTGAACGGCAACTCCATAACTATTGAGATTCTTACTGGTAGGAATTTTAAGAAGTGGAAAGAGGATTTTCTGTTTGGTATGGAACTGGCAGATGTTCATGCTGCTCTTAGTGGGGATAGACCCGCAGCTCTTACTGAAACTAGTACAGATGCTCAAAAGGCACAGTTTGCTGCTTGGGAAAAGAGCAATAGGATTTGCTTGCTGTCAATGAAGCGATCCATACAGGAACATCTTAGGAGTGATTTTGCTGTTGACATCACTGCTAGACAAATGATGGATGCCTTGGTGGCTAGAAATCGTTAATCCCCTAATGTTGAAGTTGGGACACATATGTCAGGATTATTTAGTTTGAAGTATGATGGTTCTGCTGGTGTTAGGGACTATGTCATGAGGATGGTAGATATGCAATCAAAGCTAAAAGAGCTTAATGTTCCCATTCCTGATGCTTGTATCATACATTTTGTGCTGAATTCTCTTCCACCTGAGTTTGGTATTATCCAAACACAATATAACACTGCTGATCGAGCATGGACAATCAACGACTTGATTGCAAGGGTGGTGTCAGAAGAGTCCAAGCTGAAGAAAAGTAACGTGCATATGGCTATGTATGCTACTTCAAGTTCTGGTGCCAAGAAGGGCAAGGGCAACAAGAATCGTAAAGGAACTCATTCCTCTGCTGGTCATCATGACAACTTGGGACCAAAGAAACCGACCTTTAAAAAGGACGGTAATGCTGGTAAGGATGGTATTTGCTTTTTCTGTAAGAAGGGAGGACACATAAAGAAAGACTGCGCTAAGTATAAGAACTGGTTATCTAAGCGTGAGCCTAAAGGTAATGGTTCTTTGGCGTTGGTTTGTGAATCTAATCTATCTGAAGCCCCATCTTGTTCGTGGTGGCTAGATAGCGGTGCAACTAACCATGTTGCGTTCACCATACAGGGATTCATAAACCGGAGGAAGCCAAATAAGGATGAATCAAAGCTCACCGTAGGAAACAACAATAAAGCTGATGTTGAGTTCGTGGGAGATGTTATTTTAATTCTAGATTCTGGTTTTAATTTAATGTTAAGAAATACATTTTATGTACCTTCTTTCAGACAGAATTTAATTTCCGTATCAAGTTTGGACATGTGTGGTTATTCTTTTGAGATTTCAAACTCTACAATTTCTATTTCTTTTAATTCAAATAAAATTGGGTATTGCACTATGTCCAATGGATTGTACAGATTATGTTTGTCTCCCAACGAAATATACGTTGCTTATACAGCTGAAAAGGTTGTTTCCAAAAGACCTCTACCTAAGGAACAGTCATACGCAATATGGCACAAACGTCTTGGTCACATCTCTAAAGAAAGAGTGGAAAGACTGATAAAGGCTAGCATTCTACCTACTCTTATAAGTGACCTAGACACATGCGTAGACTGCTGTAGAGGTAAGATAATCAAAATAAAGAAGAAAACTACAGTCCGTAGTTCTCACTTGTTAGAGATCATCCACACAGATATAAGTGGACCCTATACAGCAACATTGTGTAGAAATTTTTATTTCATCACATTTATAGATGACTATTCCCGATATGGTTATCTGTACTTGATTAAGGAAAAGTCTGAATCTCTTGACAAATTTAAGATTTTCCGGACTGAAGTTGAGAAACAGCTAGGGAAAGTCATAAAAATTGTCAGATCTGACCGCGGTGGTGAGTACTATGGTCGACATGGCGACGCTGGACAGCTTAAAGGGCCATTCGCCAAGTACCTAGAGGATTCTGGGATTGTGGCTCAGTTTACCATGCCCGGTAGTCTTGAACAGAATGGTGTAGCTGAAAGGCGCAATCGTACTCTCATGGATATGGTAAGAAGCATGATTAGCAGAACTAATTTACCTGGTTTTTTATGGGGTGAGGCTTTGAAAACGGCGCTTTACATATTAAATCGTGTTCCTACTAAATCTGCGCCGCTTACCCCTTTTGAATTGTGGACTAGACGGAAGCCTAGCTTGAATCATCTAAAGGTTTGGGGATGTCCTGCAGAAGTAAAATTGTATAATCCAACTTTGAGCAAGTTGGATCCCAAAACCACTCGATGTTATTTTATCTCTTATCCAGATCATTCAAAGGGATATCGATTTTATAATCCCAATGGAGGAATGAGAATTGTGGATTCACAGACAGCAAAGTTCCTGGAGCTTGATGTAGCAGAAAAGGGTGATTGTTCGCAGACTATTGAGGATAACAGCACGGTGAGTACTCCTATGTCGTTTTCTATACCTATATAGACAGTTCAGGAAGTTCCTGTACCACAGATTGAACCTATTGAGGCTCAAGAACCTGTTGTTGAGGCAATTCCTGATGAAGTTCCTCAAGCTTATCAGGAACAGAATGAAGTAGAAGATGCTCCTCTAAGGAGATCTGTTAGATAGAAACGATCAACTATACCACCAGAATATATAGTTTATCTAGGAGAACAGGATTATGATATTGGTTGTGTTATTGATCAAGTGACTTATACAGAAGTAATTTCTTGTCCTCAATCTGATTTATGGTTAGATGCAATGAAGGATGAGATGTTGTCTATGAAACATAATGATGTCTGGGAGCTTGTTGCATTACCTGAAGGTTACAAACATGTTGGTTGTAAATGGATTTTTAAGACCAAAAGGGACTCTACAGGGAAGATTGAAAAATTCAAAGCTAGACTAGTAGCTAAGGGATTTACTCAAAGGGAAGGAATTGATTATGAATCAACATTTTCTCCAGTTTCTTCTAAAGACTCTTTTAGAGTAATTATGGCTTTAGTAGCTCATTTTGATATGGAGCACCACCAGATGGATGTTAAAACTGCTTTTCTGAATGGAGATTTTGATGAACAAGTTTATATGGCACAACCAGAAGGCTTTGCAACAGATGACACAGGTAATCTGATTTGTAGATTGAAAAAGTCTATCTATGGTTTGAAACAAGCCTCTAGACAGTGGTATTTGAAGTTTCATAGTGTTGTTACTTCTTTTGGTTTTGTTGAGAACAAGCTAGATCAATGTATATACTGCAAGGTCAGTGGGAGAAAGTTTATTTTTCTCGTTCTTTATGTTGATGACATCTTGCTTGCTAGTAGCGACGTTGGGTTAATGCATGAGACCAAAAGGATGTTGTCACAAAATTTTGACATGAAGGATCTAGGTTAAGCATCTTTTGTTCTTGGCATTGAGATCCATAGGGATCGTTCTCGCCGCATATTGGGCTTATCTCAAAGGGCTTATATTGATCGTGTACTAAAGAGATTCAATATGCAAGAGTGCAAACCAGGGAATGCTCCAGTTTGCAAAGGTGATAAATTGAGTTTTTCACAATGTCCTCATTCAGAAATTGAGAAAGCACAGATGAATGATGTACCTTATGCTAGTGCACTTGGTAGTATCATGTATTGTCGCGACCCGTCCGAAGGCGGACGCGGCTAATGGATTACCGATCGCGGGCCTTCCCCCGCACAAGGGTGCGGATCGCGGGCTTTGGATCGGCGCGGGCCCTCCCAGGCCCATACCAAATCACGGCGGGAGTATTTTTCAAAGGGATTCGACGATAACAGTCGATCGCTTTCGACCTTAGTGTGGTCGTGGTGGCATGTGCAACTTGTGCATGCATTTGGAGTCGCCACCGGTCTTTCTTGGAGGGTAGACCGGAAACCTTATTGACCGATTGGGAGAGATCGATCAATTCTGCGGAACCAGAGATTTTGGGTTCGGGGACTTGGTTACGTTGATGTCATTACCAACGCCCTTTCGGTACCTAACGCGAGTGATTTTCCCTAACTAGGATTTCATGCAGGCGCAATTTTGGGTGAGGTAAGTCTGACTTTGCACATTAACCAGTTTAACATGCTCACGTAATCATAATAAATAAATAGATGCCAATCACATAAACATCTATCCTACGTGGTGATCATGGAATTATGATTTAATGGGTCTCGAGCCAATGAGACCACATTTAATCATTTTAATATTTTAATAACGGAGAGCCGCTCTTCGCTTCTTCTTGGTTTCTTGAACTCTTCAAGAATTGGGCCCCAAAGAGCTCGCCGACTTAAAAGGCTCCTCCACGTAATCCTCGTAGCATTTACATCAACAATTGACTATGCTAAAAATAAAGATTACATGAAAAATAAAAGGAGTACGCAGTCTCCATTTAATAATTACAACCCCAAATATATAAATAATCATCATACATTCATATATACATCAATCACATTGATTAGAGATTTTTCCATGATCACCACCCTTTCACGTAAGTAATAAATTCACAATTTAAAACTTAGGAAGGCACAATAAAAATTCTACGTTGAATCATATTAAGAATTTTTACGTAAAATAAGATAGCCATAAATTTTCGATTCAAAATTGATTTAGTCTCAATTTTTGCTACGTTGATTAATTTATCATATAAAATAATCAATCTCCATTAGCCATGTAAGACGAACAATTCGTTAATACATATTGGCCATAGTATTGCAAAAATTGCAAAAAATCAATTAAATGCACGAAAACACATAAGGATTGGCTCTGATACCACTGTTGGGATCCACGTAACACGTAGCGGAAATAAATAACAACCCATACATGTATCTCCAGAGGCGTACTTCGTGCATTTCAATCGAAAAAAATCACAAAGTCTCAAAGGGAGTAAATAGATTACCTCTCGTAGCGTGCTTGAACGGAGGTGTCGGTTCGATGTTCTTCGATCTCAGCCTCCACAAGTGTTAGGCATCTAATTCGGACGCACCACCAATTGACGAACGGAGAGACGACTAATAACTCCACAACAATTGTGCTAGCAATATGCGGAATCAATATTCCGAACTTAGTATATTTTGCTCACCAAAGATTATGAGAATATAGAGAGTGTTTGTGTTCTTCTCTCTAAGCTCTCAAAAATTTGCACACTCTACAAAATGTCTCTCTCCTCCCAACCTCAAAACTCTTGCCATCCTTTTATAGCCAAAAATACCTTCCAATAAATTGTATTTAAAAATAGCACTAATGTTGACACCTGATTTTTGACCATCTTTTATTTTAGTTTTTATTTCTAAAATTAATTAAAAATAGCAAAAAAGGTCAAAAAATTGCAAAATCAACTTTGGGAGCCTTAGCCTAGCCTTAGGAACCAATTTTGAACAAAAAATATTTTTGGAATTTTTTAATATTTTTTGGAATTTATTTAATTATAAAAATACCCAAAAAATCAGAAAAATACCATCCGTGGTGAGAAAATTACAAAAAAATATTCAGAAATTTCATTTTAATTCTCTCTTTAATATTTTCACTTTTTAGTAGGGAAATTCGGCTTGGTTCATTGTGTTCCTTCACAAACCTAATCTCGAACCGGGCCTAAAAAATCCTTTTCGAGTCTTTTAATTTTCAATTCTCGGTTTTTATAAGCTATGACATTGGACTCTAAAGTATTGAAATGCAATTGGGTCAATTTGCCTTCCAATTTGATCAATTTTAACCAAAAGGGCTTAATTGCATAAAAATCTTTCAATTTAGTCCCCGGTTTCACAATTTTTGAAATTAAATTTCACACGGGCACACCCATTAAAATTAAACACCTCTACCCAACAGTTTTCATCATGTTGAATCCATTGGTGGGCTCAATTTTGGCTAATTCGATCGTTTAGGCCTTCGATTTGGCGAAATTGAATTTCGGATCCTAGGGACAATTTGGGGTTTTCACAGAATTTCAATAAATTGATTCACGAAAATACCCATATTTGATGGAAAACATGTCAAGGAATCCGATTTTGCCATCAATTTCATGAAAATAGGTCATTTAGGGGGTCAATTTGGCGATTTGGGCGATTTGGCCGAACCGGGCCGGTCGGGTCCGACCCGACCCGACCCGGCCCGACCCGGGTCTGCAAGGCTTGCACAGAATGTGCAGCAAGCCGTGGGAGAAGAAAAAAAAAACAGGGGCGGCATGGGCGACACGTTTTGGGGGGGAAACAAAAGGCAAACGGGCGTGGGGGACATTGACAGAGCTCCCTGCTCGCCGGCAGAGGCTCGTGGGCATAAAAAAATTGCCGGTCGGCCATAAAATCGGCGAGATTCTCGGTTTAAGGGGCTTGGCCGAGAAAGAGAGGGAGAGAGATTTTTTGGGAGGATTTTCGAGCAAAGCCGGAGCAAGACAAGCTTGCCGGCACCTCTTGGAGCCTGAGGGGAGCTTCGGTCGCCGTCGACGGTCGCGAATCAGGTCGGTATCTCGCCGGATCTCCCTTTTTCTTTACGCACGCCATGTGTTCGATGAAATGCCGATGGATGTCTCGACTCGGTTTTGTCTCGGCCGTGTCTTCCCGAGCTTCATTTAGCACGAATATTGCCTTGAGTCTCCACTAGAACTACTCCTAAGCTCAACTTGCCATTGATTTTGCATTAAATCTCGGTGAAAACCGGACCCCAACCTTTGCCGACCACCCTCCGGACCGAGGACTCAACGGGGAGCTTCCGGCGGGCGCCGAGCTCGAAATGAGCTCAGGTAAGCCTCTAGACCCTCCTTGGGTGTTGTTTGATGGTTTAGAATCGAGTTTTGATAAGAAAAAAAATTTGGAAAATGCCTCGCCGGAGCCGAGTTCGGGGAGGTCCGGTTCGCCGGTTTTTAGCGTGTTCACGGTTATTATTTGGGTTGTATGTTGATGTGGTTGGTCCAAGGAGTCGAATGCCGCAAGAACGGGCGAAAAATACCAAGTTTCGGGCCCGTTTCGCAATTTTCCGGCGACCTCGCCGGAATTTTTACTATTCCCGCCGGATTTTTCACTGTTCATCGTCTTCTCCGGCGACCCTCCGGCCGGTCAACGGTCAACGGCCGACGTGGCGTGCCACGTAGGCAGCCACGTCAGCCGGGTGGGGTCCGGTCCGCTTATTTTCAAATAAAACAAACGGACGGTCACGATCGCGACACGTGTCGCGATCCTAGAATTTTTGGAAAATTAAATAAATGATTTTCGAATAATCGATCCGGCGGACGAGGATGTGCCACGTGGCTCACTGGGGGACGTCTGATCTTGTACAAGATCGGACGCACCAGAGGAGGCCACGTGGCACGTTCTGGAGCGTCCGATTTGTAGGTTTTCTAAAAAATGAAAATAAATTAATTTTTGATCCGACGGCTATGATTGAGCCACGTGGCTCTCTGTGGGTCGCTCGATCTAGTGGAAGATCGGACGCACGAGACGAAGCCACGTGGCACGACGTGGACCGTCCGATCCGGGGAATTTTCGGATAATTAAATAAAATACATAAAAAATCAAAAAAATTGTTAAAAAATAGAAAAATGTTTAAAAATATAAAACGGCGTCGTTTTAGGCCGGTTTCGACCCCTAGGGTCGGGCCGGGCGCCCGAGAGGCGTGGGCCGGGTTTGACCCGGCCCGGAAAATATTTTTAAATATTAAAAAATTCAGAAAATAATAAAAAATTCAAAAAATCAATAAAAAATAGAAAATTCATAAAAAATTCAAAAAAAAATCGGAAAATTCAGAAAAATTCTAAAAAATTCCAGAAAATAGGAAATGGCCACATTCAACTGGCCACAACCTGTTTCGGGTCATTTGACCCCCGATCTTGTCAAAAATGACGGTTTTGCCCTTTCGGCAAATTGTCTTCCAAAAAAAATTCTATAAATCCAGGAAAATCCCAAAAAATAGGAAATGGCCACAAACAACTGGCCAAGGCTCATTCCGGGTGTTTTGAACCCCGACCCTTCTTAATATGACGATTTCGCCCTTTGGGCGAATCGTCTTCCAAAAATTGAAGAAAAATTAAGAAATTCCAAAAAATTCTCAAAAATGGGAAATGGCCACAATCAATTGGCCATGGAATATTTTGGGTAATTCGGTATCTAAACCTTCCAAAAATGACAATTTTGCCCTTCGGGCTAATTGTCCCCGAATCTTTCCATTTTACCCCTAGCCCTAAATCACATCTTCCCTAAGCCTTTATGGCTATACTAGGAGGCCAATGATTGAAATTGATGTGCATTGACATGATTTATTTATGCACTTGATTGCGCTTTCACTATATTGACTGTGGTTTGATAGGACCAGTCTTCCAACCTGCATGAAACCCTGACTCATATCACCCAAAATTGCGCCTGCATGAACTCTTAGTTAGGAAAATCACTCACGTTAGGTACCGAAAGGGCGTTGGTAATGACACCGACGTAACCAAGTCCCCGAACCCAAAATCTCTGGTTCCGCAGAACTGATCGATCTCTCCCAATCGGTCAGTAAGGTTTCCGGTCTACCCTCCAAGAAAGACCGGTGGCGACTCCAAATGCATGCACAAGTTGCACATGCCACCACGACCACACTAAGGTCGAAAGCGATCGACTCTTATCGTCGAATCCTTAAAGATATACTCCCGCCGCGATTTGGTATGGGCCTGGGAGGGCCCGCGCCGATCTAAGGCCCGCGATCCACATTTCAGAGTGGGGGCCCGCGATCGGTAATCCATTAGCCCGCGTCCGTTGATTTCGGACGGGTCGCGACAGCTGGCGACTCCACTGGGGACTTTGTTCTAGAACACCTGGTTCTGGACCTCAAGTGGACTTAGGCCGTAATTAAAACGTTGAGTGATATTTCTAACCTTGCAGGCGCTCTTGAAGGTGAGGTAAGTCCGCTCATGATAGGTGTTATATGTTTTTGCAGATTGGAGTGATAAGGGGTGTAGTCTGTGATTAACATTGTCTTATGCAGGATAGGCGTAGGAATGTATGTCATATGGATGATTTGAAGCGCCGATTGATATATAAATTGTTGCGCATGATTCACTGCATATTTGAGGATCACGACACTTTGCACAAAGCGCCCAAACCCAGGCCGCGAAATCACCTTTTTAGGTAGCCATAGATCAGGGATCGATATGCAACGCTCTAGCGTGGATTGCGCTGGGGTTGACCATAATCGATCCCGCTCACTATCCAAGTCGAGACTTTTATCCATTTGTTGTGGATTGCGCTCATGGACGAATTTATCGACTCGGATAGAGGGAAGCCTCTAGGTTCCTCACCTAAGCCATTTTGATTTCTAGAGTCAAGCCTCACTTGTCTCATGCGCATGTATATGGATGGTTGGTATACCTAAAACCAAAAAAATCATCGGGTACCTCTTATGGTAAGGTCTTTCCATTATTGTTTAAATTACCTGCAGCTTCGTATTTATTGCACAACATGTTGCATTCATTGAGTCCGATGGTTGGGTCTAATTCCATTCTACAGTTTAGATAAAGTGGAGATGGTCTCCCCAAATCTCTCCAAGGTCCTAGAGGTATTTGAGTATGAGCGACGTGTCATCCGTCATCGAGCCACCGAGACGTTCAATGGATTCCACTCCTTCCGATTTATCCAGGGGAGGGCACTTACTGGACGTAATCTTATCCGAGGAACAGACTGCTTCTACACCAAGTCCGCCGAGCAACTCGAACGCGAACATAAATTCGAGTACGAGAGGGAAAGGATGTGGAACATTTATCTGAAGTTAAGGGGCATATTCAGCAGGATACGAGCAAATCCAACATCTCCTCTAGTGGTCATCGAGATCTCATCAGACGAAGAGGATTCTCTCGAGAGCCAGCCGTCCTCTTCCACCCCTATAGACATTTCATCTGATGAAAACGGCGACCCGAGCTAATCGGAGCAAGGACGACGGACGACGTTACCCGACGACCTGACTTGGCGCATCTCCTTAGGTTCCTTAGGGTCGCCTTCCGGAGGTGTTTTAGAATTATTCAGTTTTCTGAGCCTTCTGAGTTTGTAAAGGGAATCCGTCTGTGGATCCCCCTCTTATCCCCTGCGCTTTAATTCCCGAGTCATTCATAGGCGTCTTAATACCGGAACGCGACATTGGAATTTCACCCAACCATTTGGACTTTTCTGTTTCAATCATACGTCGCTTCCGTTTGAAATTTTTGTTAGAACTCACACTTGGTTTGTTCGACACAAGTGCGAAGATCTAATCCTCATTTCATGGTGTATGCGACGTATGACTGAAGTGGTCCACGCCATGCATAAGCATATCATCTGCATAACATCATTATTTTCGTCCAATTCATTATGCCTATTGATGGGATTAGTATGGGAACCCTAATTTGGCATTCCCTTTACTCCAAATGTGGGAACTCAACCCTCGTCACATCACGGGTAAATAATGATTTGAACGAATCTAATGCCCGAGTAATCCATGGATAATTAATCGCATTTTCATATTCTAGACTCGATGGGGAGAGGTGATATCCAAATTCTGCCGGTCCCGCATAGAGAATTGCTAGTTTGGTGGGGACGCCTCAACAAGACCAACCAGGCGTATGTTAAGCAAAGGCTGGGGCATCTGGTTAGCCTCATCGAAATCAAATACCAACCGGCACTGATACAAGCAGTAGCACGGTTCTGGGATCGCACCACACTAACATTCAACTTCGAAGGATTGGAGGTCACACCCACAGTGGAAGAATATACAGCCGTCATCGGAGTCGAATTCAAAGGACAATTAGTCCGTCCCCCTTTAGGCCTTGACCCATCCAAGCTGCTCTCCAAGTTCCTTCGGCTCAAGACCACCGAGATTGAAAGGATTCTCAAGTCCAACTCTGGCAGGTTCCCGTTCTCATTCCTGTTCGACAATTACTCGAACCTACCCACTGACACTGGCCACAGGGCCGGAGGGGTCTTCATCCTGGCCTTCTTTGGATTCGTGCTATTCCCTACATCCAGGACCACATTCAACCCTCTCATTGTCCACATAGTCCAGCAGGCATGTGACCAACTGGATTATTCCTATATGATCCTTGCTGAGACTTTGTTATCCCTGAATCGCTATAAGGCCGCACTGGATGATTCCAAATCCACCCGGAAAACCATTTTCCAAGCCTCCAATGGCCTTCTCTTCTTGTGGATCACTTCCCATCTTAAAAAACTCAACCTTCGCGCTGGATGCACTCGAATCGATGAAGACGTCCACCCTATCCAGTCCTTCCTCAAGTGCCAATCACTCATTGCCAACCGCTCTTTCAACGACTGGTACGAACTCCTAGAAAAATTAGAACCCGAACAACTCCGATGGCGGCTAAGGCGACCGAAGATGCATAAAGCACGCATCGCCACCAAGACCGGCGGGCCAATTCCTCTCTTGGGTTTCACAGGAGCCGTGTCATACTACCCGATCAGAGTCGTCAGACAGTTCGGCATGCTGCAGCAGATACCACCCCAAAGTCCTCCAGACGAATTCGCCTTCGACATTCCCCAAGGCCCAATCACCAAGAGGACCAAAGCTCGCCTCCAGATGATGATCAATGACCTAGAACAGGCACTGAAAGACTCCCCGCCTCAGGATGTGGAGTGGCCGGATCAGTTGGACCCTGAGATGAACATCCATCGGGCCTCCGAGGAATATATCCGGGCTTTCAAAAGAGTCCGGCCGACCCTAGTCGAACCATATGTTCCAGAGTACATCGTCCCATATGTACCAGGAGTGGAGCCTTACATACCGGAAGACGTCGGACCGCCAGCCTATCCTGAAGGCGAAGAAGTCCAGAGTTGAAGACTCGGCTCCCAGCAATATCGGAGGATGACAGAGGAGCCAGCCTTCCCATCGAGTTTAGAATAGTCAAGCATTTTCATTTCCCATTGTGATCAAACTCCTCCGGGAGCCTCTTTTTTATGCATTGTCCAAGCATCTTTTCAAAAAGAACTTATCCTAATTATCATGGATTACTCTTTGCAAAACGACATACTTACTTGCCTTGACAAACTGGGGCAAGACCGCGCCAGCGTGATCAGGCCGCCGTTCACTTTGCGGCACATGATTTATCTCTCGTATCCATAAGCCTAACTTTTAATCTCCCGACCAGGTAACTCTCAATCACGAGGACTCGAGCCCAAGCGCGTTCTCAGGCCCGTATGGAGCACGAACAGGTTGACGCCCGCCTCGGGACTCTGGAAGCACGATTAGACCAAGTGACTCAGATGCTGGCTGAAATGAAGGACATGTTCATCGCGGCTAACGCCAGGCCCACTCTGCCAGTTGATCTTAACCAAGCTGCAAACCCAAGCACGCCTGCTGGTTCCGACGTAGGTGGACCCGCTGGGACGAATGCTGCACCTGGCACTGAGCAGGCTCCAACTGTTGACGTACCGCCAAGAGCCCCGCCTGTCATCATCAACCTAGAAGGGAAACAGAGTGAGAAGTCTGTCAAGGTCGATGAGGGAGTAAGAAGGATTGCCAAAATCGAGGAATGTCTCACCAGCCAGGGATTTGAGTTGTCAAAGTACGATAAAATCATGCCTTTCACCAAGATTGAGGTCCCTGTGGACTACAAGGAGCCGGATTTCTCAAGGAAGTATAATGGGACAGGTTGTCCCAAGACCCACCTGAAGTACTACTTGTACAAGATGGCCAAATACTCAGACTACACGCCATTGCTGATCAATACCTTCCAAGAGAGCCTGGCTGGCGCCGCTCTGTCTTGGTACGTGGAGTTAGACATACAAAGATATGACGACTGGGACGAGTTTGCAGGAGACTTTCTATCCCAGTATAAGTTCAATGCATTGACTGCTCCAACCAGAGAGGACCTACTGTGGACCGCGAAAGGGAGGACTGAAAGCGTTCGTTTATACGCCCAAAGGTGGAGGGCGCTCGCCACTCAGGTGAAGCCGCACATCCCGGAGGAAGAGTTGGTAGACATCTTTCTGAAAGCGCTGCCGTATGACTACTTTGACAAACTAAACACCTCTGGGTGTCAGACCTTCGCGCACTTAATCAAAGTGGCGGAAAGACACGAGTGGGCTATAAGAGAAAGGCGTGTGCCGGAAGTGACTCCGAAGCGACCGTTCCCCGCAAAGAAAGAACGAGAATCTACTGCAGAGGTTGCCTTCGTTTCCAATCCACCAAGAGCCAAAAAGTTCGAAAACTCCACCCCGACCCAGGGGAACACCTCTTGGACGGCCCAGAGGATCTTAGCACCAAGAGGAAGGGGTCCTCCCTCTTTTACCCCGCTCCCAGTCCCGATGTCAAAGTTACTCCCTAAGCTTCTAGACGCAAGGTTGTTAGCCAAGAAGCCGCCGAGGTCAGCACCGCCAAGGTTCATGGGTTTCGACGAGAGTCGAACTTGTGCATATCACATGGGCGAAAAAGGACACAACATAGACAATTGTCGGGCCCTACAATACGACATACAGGCCCTTATCGACAGTGACTTGCTGAAGTTTGATGGAGCAGATCCAAACATCCAACAGAATCCACTACCTGACCATACCGCAAACGCGGTGTTCAATATAGACCTCGGGAGAAACCCGTACGACTCAGAGGAATCATGCCCTGTTGAATCGATCTGCATGGTGGAGGGTATGACCCCGTTGATAATAAACCTCGCTGAGTTCAACCTTACACAAGAAGATCGTAGTGACATCGAGGTAGAGGCGACAGGGGAGGCCAGCAGTTCTCACAAAGACGAGGTCACGCCCTTAGTAATTACGCTCCCCGCAGTAGAGGCTTACAACCCCAAAGCAGTGCATTGGAATTACGGCACCAGTGAAGTAGATGCCATTACTCGCTCCGGGAGGTGCCTAGTCCAAAAGGAGGGAGATGTTGAAAAGAAGGGGATAACGGAGGAAGACGCCAAGCAGGTCCTAGCCATCATTAGAACCAGTGAGTTCGAGGTGGTCGAACAGCTGAGAAAGATGCCCGCGCCAATCTCACTCTTGGACCTCTTCAAGACATCTGAGAAGCATCGAAATGCCCTTTTGAAGGTGCTGGATGAGGCCCACGTGCCTGAAACAATCAATGAGGCCCAGTTGGAGGACTTCGTGGGGGCAATCCTCTTGAAAGATCAAGTCTCATTCTCAGATGAAGACTTCCCACCAGAGGGGCGAGGACATAACAAGGCTCTCTACGTGTCAGCAATGTGCCACGGCAAACGGGTATCTCGAGTCCTCATAGATAATGGGTCCGCGTTCGACATATGCCCTTTAAGCACGCTTAGAGGCCTCGGGGTGAAAGAAGATTTAATCAAAACCTCGAAGTCCACCATTCGAGCTTTCGATGGGGCTAAAGGCGAGGTAACTGGAGAGATAGAACTACCTGTCCTTGTGGGCCCAACAGAGTTCCTGATCAATTTCCAAATCATGGATATCCCAGCGTCATTTGGGTTTTTGCTTGGAAGACCTTGGATTCACACGGCTGGCGCCGTGCCCTCCAGCTTACACCAGAAGGTCCGGATGGTCGTTCACGACAAACTGATCACCATACACTCAGAGGCTGATCACTTAACGAGCCACATCGACACTATCCCATTGGTGAAACCTTCGTCCGGAGAAGAATCAAGCTTTCGCGCTGCGGAGAGAATGTACATTATGCATGTACCAGCTGGTACAGCCATGAGGCCGCCAAATTGCTCCAAATCCTCGATCATGGCGGGAAAAATACTGACGCGACATGGTTTTATCCCGGGCCTTGGTTTAGGCAAACACCACCAAGGTATTCAAGAGCCAGTTAGCTTGGCGACAGTGAAGAACCGCCGAGGGCTGGGTTATAAAGGAGAACCGGGTCGACATTTCCGACCAGAAGGTTATGGGAGAGGTAGGGGCCGTGGCGGCCGCGTCCTAGGGTCGAGTACATGGAAGGGCAAGGGAAAGATGTTCGAAACTCCCCTGAGTCGTTTCTTTGATGAGGCATCTAAGTGGCTGAAGGACGAGAAGGTGGACGTTACAACGGAGGACCCCCAGTTGGCCAGCCTGTTCTTGGAAGATTCTGTCAACGTCATTATCGAGGGAATCGACGACGACGCGTCCGTCATTGAGCATACCATTCCACACATACATAGCAGGTTGTTAAGTTATCCCAACTCTCAAAAGGAAGCTACCCTCCATATCAATGGAGAGGAAGACGACCGGGTCGAGGAGGGAATCAGAGTTGATTGGAAACGCTATGAAGACTCCAAGCCACCCACTGCGGAGGGCACTACCTCGGTGAATCTAGGGACTCCAGAGAATATCAAGGAGGTGAAGATTGGAGAAAGCCTACCGCCGACAGAAGCATCCAGAATAATTGAGCTCCTGCGAGAATACCAAGATGTCTTCGCATGGTCATATGCGGATATGCCGGGTTTACACCCTAGTATCGTGGAACACGCTTTGCCAACCGACCCCAGCATCTTGCCCAAGAAGCAGAACCTCAGGCGTACAAAACCCGAATTGGCAAAGAAAATTGAAGAGGAGGTGATGAAGCTCCTCAAAGTGGGGTTCATCGAAGTGATTGCTTACCCAGAATGGATCGCTAATATCGTCCCCGTCATGAAGAAGGACGGGAAGGTCCGAATCTGTGTAGACTACAGAGACTTGAACAGGGCTAGCCCCAAAGACGACTTCCCATTGCCGCACATTGACGTCTTAGTAGACAGCACAGCCGGATTTGAACGATTCTCTTTTATGGATGGCTTCTCGGGCTACAATCAAATCCGCATGAGAGAGCAGGATAAAGCCAAAACATCGTTTATCACACCTTGGGGAACCTTTTGCTATAAAGTCATGCCATTCGGCCTGAAGAATGCAGGGGCAACTTACCAGAGGGCGATGGTTACCCTATTCCACGATATGATGCACAAGGAGATAGAGGTGTACGTGGACGATATGATAGCAAAATCCAGACATGGTGAAGACCACTCCCTGGTACTAAGGAAATTGTTTGAACGACTCAGGAAATACAAGCTGAGGCTGAATCCCGCAAAATGCGTATTCGGGGCGAGATCAGGCAAGCTATTGGGGTTCATAGTTAGCAATCGTGGCGTCGAGATTGACCCCACCAAGGTTCAAGCTATCCTCAACCTTGAGGCCCCTTCAACAGTTAAAGATGTAAGGAGCCTCCTGGGAAGATTAAACTACATCGCCCGCTTCATATCTCACCTTTCAGAGTCAGCCAAGCCACTCTTCAAACTTTTGAAGAAGAATGCCAAAATCAAGTGGGATCACGAGTGCCAGCAGGCTTTCGAGGAGATCAAGGGACATCTGGTCAGTCCTCCAATACTGGTGCCCCCGGTCCCGGGGGTCCCCCTAACCCTTTACCTCACTATCCACGACGAGTCCCTAGGGGCCTTACTCGCTCAAACAAACCCAAAAGATAGCAAAGAGCGAGCTGTGTATTACCTAAGCAAGAAGTTCACCGCGTCAGAGGCAAGGTACCAGGAGGTAGAGAAGACATGCGTCGCGCTAATCTGGGTACTCCGCAGGCTAAGGCAGTATACCCTTCACCACACCATCCAGTTAGTCACAGAGAGTGACCCAATCAAATACTTGTTAGAAAAGCCGTCATTGATAGGGAAGCTGGCCAAGTGGCAGGTGCTCCTTTCTGAGTTTGATGTCAGGAGCTCAAACCAGAAGTCAGTAAAAGGGAGAGCCATTGCTGACATGCTAGCCGAGAATTCCCAAGACCACGATGCCCTTGAGGAGGAAGAGAATAAGGCGGAAGGCCAAGTTCTGACACTCTCGGACGACAAATGGACCATGTATTTTGACGGCGCGGTCAATTTAGCTGGGGCAGGTACCGGAGCCGTCCTCATATCTCCATATGGCCAACACTACCCCGTGGCCGCAAAGCTGACATTTCCATGCACCAATAACGTGGCTGAGTATGAAGCATGCATCCTTGGTTTGCAGCTCGCCACAAACTTGAAAGTGCGGAAGTTACAGGTCTATGGAGATTCAATGCTAATCATCCTCCAGACCCAAGGCGAATGGAAAACTAGGGACTTCAAGCTCATCCCGTACCATAAATTCCTAGAGGAGACGATCAAGGAATTCGAAGTAATTGAGTTCGAATATCTGCCGAGGACGCAAAATCACTTCGCAGATGCATTGGCTACTTTGGCCTCTATGCTTCAAGTAGCGAACGGCATAGATATTGAACCGTTGCGCATAGGCATTACCCGAGAACCTGCACATTGCATGGTAATTGAGGAGGGGTTCGAGGACCTACCGTGGTATCATGATATAAAGAACTACCTGGCCAAAAGGGAATTCCCTCCGGGTGCTCAAGCAGGAGACAGGAAATACATTGCAAAGATGGCGGGCAAGTTTTTCCTTAGTGGCCCAACTCTCTACAAGAGGTCTTATGACTCAGTCCTCCTCAGGTGTGTAGACGCCAATGAAGCTAGATCGCTTATGATCGAAATACACGAGGGGGAATGTGGCCCGCACATGAACGGCCATCTTCTCGCCAAGAAAATCATGCGACTAGGTTATTTCTGGATGACACTGGAGTCAGATTGCAATCAACACGTCAGATCATGCCATCAGTGTCAAGTGTATGGAGACAGGATTAATGCGCCCCCAAATGAGCTTCATCAAATGTCCGAGGCCTGGCCTTTCTCAATGTGGGGTATAGACATGATAGGGCCAATCAACCCTAAGGCCTCGAATGGACACAGATTTATACTGGTGGCAATAGACTATTTCACCAAATGGATTGAGGCTGCGTCATATGCTAACGTGACTGCGAAGAACGTGGCTAAATTCATCAAGCGGGACATCATCTCAAGATACGGGACCCCTCAGGCCATCGTGACCGATAATGGCTCGAACCTGAACAACGAAACGGTGGATAACCTTCTGGACAGTTTCAACATCCGCCATCTCAATTCATCGCCTTACCGACCCCAAATGAATGGAGCAGTAGAGGCGGCGAACAAGAACATCAAGAAGATATTGGCTAAAACGGCGGAGAATTACCGTGATTGGCATGAAAGGCTACCTTACGCGCTGATGGCGTACCGAACTTCGATCCGGACTTCTACCGGGGCAACGCCTTACTCCCTAGTGTACGGTATGGAAGCGGTCCTACCAATTGAAACAGAAATCCCATCGTTAAGAATTTTGTCTCACGTCAAGCTCAGTGAGGCGGAGTGGGTACAGCAAAGACACGAACAGCTGAACTTGATAGACGAGAAGCGTCTGCAGGCAATTTGCCATGGCCAAACATACCAGAAAAGAGTCGCTAGAGCGTTCAACCGTAAAGTTCGGCCGCGAATGTTCGAAGCTGACGAGCTCGTTGTCAAGAAGATCCTCCCGAACGTGTCACACCCAGGGGGCAAGTTCACCCCGAATTACGAAGGACCATATGTGGTTAGGAAGGTTCTACCTGGAGGGGCCTTAATTCTGGTAAACACAAATGGATCTCCTCTGGGGCAAATCCTGGAGAATGATTCATCGCCAACCAAACGGAGGGATCAAGGCCACAAGATGGATGGCCAACCTCTGCAAGCCGCACGTTTGTGTTCAAATGGAAACACAAAATAAGAACAAGGCTGTATCGTTCCAATTTTCCTTGAATTTTGGAACGCAAACTGACACCTAATTCCCGTCTTTGACAGGGGATCGCCATCAAGGAGAAACAGGTTTTCATATCCCATGTATTACCCATGGGAACACATGACCAAGGGTAAGATGTATCGTTCTAATCTCTTGAAAAATCCATGAACGTACAATAACATGTTTCTTCCGCATTTTCAGGGATCTCCGGCCACGGTGGACAGGTAAGTATCCCTTTCCCTAATCAATTGAAGATGTTAAATAAAAACATAGGGAAGAAGAAAAGCTTTCAGAATCTAACGTCTAGAAAAGACATGGAATTCAAACTTCATTGGCATTCATGTTTTAAAACAGGAGATTGTCCGAACATGAATAACAACATGCATTGTGCATCATAAAATCCCCTTGGCGGGTAAAATTTTTGGAGAAAATGAAAGAGATTTTTCCAATCAAAATTGTTCAAAACTTTCAAAAGGACGTTTCCTCGAAAGACGAGAGGCAAAACCTCAATCCAAACACGTCCTATACACACTTGAGAGATGAGTGGAGCGAATCAGATAGCAAAATCTGGACCTACGGAAGTAGGGACCATTCGCAGCAATTACATGGATTGGGATGACGGAGGCATTCGTTTCATATCCCCAAACACTACAGGTGACCATTGACAACCCCTTTGAACGGCGGTTTTCATTCTCAACCCTGTCAAGAACCACCCCACATCGGGGCAAAATGGAGGTGAGTCCAGCAGCATCAGGAGAAAATGGTTAGAAATTTTCTTGCTCGGACTAACATCAATCTTTGTGTGTTATTTATATGGTAATCCAAGTGCCATAGGATGACGAGAAGCGTTCATTTCTCTATCCCACACACGTTTATCATTTGCACAGCCAAGTTGAGCCTGCAAATTCATTTCATAAACCCGTCGGTGATCATTGCAAATTCCAAGACAAAGGCAGATCACTTCAGAAACGATGGAGTTCAAGACCTAGGGTTTGCGAAAAAACTACTAAGTCGATACTCAAGCGTGCTAAGAGCCAAATCATATATCTAGCACAATTGCCAAAGCATCTCACTTGCGACAAGATGATGAGAAAAATCCCCAGTATCAAGAAAAAGCAAAGTGCCTGGTAAAAGCAAGGCCGATGCTTGGGTGAACAATTTGTATCATTCCCCCAGTGAAACCTGTTTGAAAAGGGGAGAAGAAAAATTCAGAAGGAGTCAGATTCCAAAAAAAACTACTCCTCAAACGGTATCAAGCGCGGAGTAGAGACGCGGATAGAGTTGTCAGCCTCTTAATGCAGCCAGAGATTCTCTCTAAAGAATTTGTGCACACCTCAAAAGCGGTTGCACACCTCAAAAATTGAAGATGCAAAATGGAAAAGACAGGTGACAAATTTGCAATGATCACCAATGTCAATCCCCTCATAAATTCTGGGCCAAAAATAAGCCTTTTTCGGTCCCCAATCCTACCAACGTTACAACCCTGAAACAGTCTTCTCTGACTAAGACACTTGGGTTAACATATAGCTTAGCTCGAAGAAGTACGAGCAAGACTATTTCTTTCTCATTTTGCAGGGTTCTTGACTTGTAAACCCGGAGCAGATGGTGAAAACTTTCGTTCAATGACCTCGACTCCAAAGCGGTCCCCCTTGAAGACCAATACCAAGCCCAACATTACGGTCCCGTGGAAGACCTCCCGACCGATCAAAATGTATGCGCTACGAATGAGCCTGAAACCTAGGCACAGGTCAGTAGGGAATTGAGTGCATCCCCTATAAAAATCATTACCTCAAAACAGGTGAGAAGACCTCCTCGTCGAGAAAATTCCAATTAATGTTTTGAACAAACTCTTTTTGGAATTTTCAAATTGCTGATCCAGATTTTCCGTGCAAGGGATTTGTGATCACATTTGCATGTTGCAAGAATGCTTTGGATAACCTCCATCATCAAAATGCACATTTCACAATTAAAACTTAAGTCATACGGTTTTTGTCAAATGGACAGCCGTGGTCTTCCCAAAGATTATTAACGTTTTCTTGGTAAAGAAAAATCTTTCAGGCTCAAACTTCTGCAGGATCCATTGGAGACCCTAAATGCCCAGAAGAATGTCTCGCTCTAATGAAAGGAGCACGCAGGTTTGAACTTTCTGCAGGACACCTGGAGAACCCAGCTCCCAGAATGTCGCCTCAACAGACCCAAGTGAAGCTTTGTCAAAAATAAAATCTTTCACTGCTTCAAAACTAAATTCCCGACAAATTTCGGGATCTTTCAAAAGAAGGGGTGAGGATAGAACCTTCTTTCAAAAAATGATGGTCCTAGCATGACGTGGAGAACCCTCGTCTCAGGACCTTTTTTTTCAAAAAATATCAAACAGTCCTAGCATGACGTGGAGAACCCTCGTCTCTGGACTCCTTTTTCAAAAAAATATCAAACAGTCCTAGCATGACGTGGAGAACCCTCGTCTCTGGACTCCTTTTTCAAAAAATCAAACAGTCCTAGCTTGACGTGGAGAACCCTCGTCCTAGGACCCCTTTTCAAAAATATCAGACAGTCCTAGCATGACGTGGAGAACCCTCGTCCTAGGACCCCTTTTTCAAAAAAATCAAACAATCCAGTAGACGTGGAGAACCCTCGTCTCGGGACTCTTTTTCAAAATTCAAGCAGTCCTAACATGACGTGGAGAACCCTCGTCCTAGGACCCCTTTTTCAAAAAGTCAAACAATCCCAGTAGACGTGGAGAACCCTCGTCTCGGGATCCTTTTTAAAACAAAAAAAAATCAAACAGTCCTAGTTTGACGTGGAGGACCCTCGTCCTAGGACCCCTTTTCAAAGATATCAAACAGTCTCAACGGACGTGGAGAACCCTCATCCTGAGACCCCTTTTCAAAAATTCAAAAATCCCCTCTGACTTGGAGAACCCTTGTCATGGAAAACCCTTTCAAAAAATACAAAAAATCCCCTCTGACCCCGCTAGTTAGCGTCATGGGATCCCCCCAAAAGCGCGATGACATAGATAAATCTCTCTGTAAGTGTTCACAGGTTGGTAGCCGCGGATCTGTCATCTTCCGGACCGGATCGCCAATTTTCAGCTTCAGAAGATTTCTTCCACCCAAAATCCCCACCAGACGGGGATATACGACAGAGGTGTCTCAAAGCACAGTTCGAGATCGGAGCCCATAACGCTCGCGACTTGCCGCCTAGAGATACGGTGACCGCCTTTTTCGCGAAGCCCGCGCCGGATAGCCATGCCTCGAAGCTCTCACCCTTCGGAACGGATTGCAGCCGGTAGCCGCGGAAGAGACATTTATTCCACCCTAAATCCCACCAGACAGGGATATACGACAGAGGTGTCTCAAAGCACAGTTCGAGATCGGAGCCCATAACGCTCGCGACTTGCCGCCTAGAGATACGGTGACCGCCTTTTTCGCGAAGTACGCGCCGGATAGCCATGCCTCGAAGCTCTCACCCTTCGGAACGGATTGCAGCCGGTAGCCGCGGAAGAGACATTTATTCCACCCTAAATCCCACCAGACAGGGATATACGACAGAGGTGTCTCAAAGTACAGTTCGAGATCGGAGCCCATAACGCTCGCGACTTGCCGCCTAGAGATACGGTGACCGCCTTTTTCGCGAAGTACGCGCCGGATAGCCATGCCTCGAAGCTCTCACCCTTCGGAACGGATTGCAGCCGGTAGCCGCGGAAGAGACATTTGTTCCACCCCAAATCCCACCAGACAGGGATATACGACAGAGGTGTCTCAAAGCACAGTTCGAGATCGGAGCCCATAACGCTCGCGACTTGCCGCCTAGAGATACGGTGACCGCCTTTTTCGCGAAGTACGCGCCGGATAGCCGTGCCTCGAAGCTCTCACCCTTCGGAACGGATTGCAGCCGGTAGCCGCGGAAGAGACATTTATTCCACCCAAAATCCCTACAAGACGGGATATGTCATTCCTTAGGTGCAGCCTTTTAATAGGCAAACCCTTTCCCAAGACCGATCTACAGAACGATCGAGTCCTCGACTAGTCCCGACAAGAAGGGATATGTCAATCTTTAGGCAAAGCCTTTTAGTAGGCAAACCTTTTCCAAGACCGATCTACAGAACGATCGAGTCTCCGACAAACCCTACAAAACGGACGCGTCATCCTTAGATTCCTATCAGTCTGGAGTCTAAACTGAAGGTAGATACCGCCTGAAGGGTCAACTGAAGGTAGATACCGCCTGAAGGGTCAACTCAAGGTAGATACCGCCATAAGGGTCAAAACTAAATTCAATGGTAGAAACCGCCATAAGGGTCAACCAATGGTAGAAACCGTCATAAGGGTCAACTAATGGTATGACCTACCATACAGGTCAGAGCTTAATTTTCCTAGGGTGTCCTGACAAACCCTAGGTATCTTCTTGAAAGTCGTCGCAACCGGCAGCATCTGACAGGTGAGCTTCAGGTAAGCCTCTCTCACTCCGGCCCATGTTCAAATTGCAAGAGTAAACCGGTGATTAATTTGAGCATTCATCAAAAGACTTAAGGGTCCGATGTCATGGCATTTCTTTTCCCCAGTCGAGTCGGCTAAGATCCAGGTGTCATTTTGTCTTTGAAAGCAACCTCTGACGAGCTCACTCTCAAAGAGGGGCAGCTGTTGACACCTGATTTTTGACCATCTTTTATTTTAATTTTTATTTCTAAAATTAATTAAAAATAGCAAAAAAGGTCAAAAAATTGCAAAATCAACTTTGGGAGCCTTAGCCTAGCCTTAGGAACCAAATTTGAACAAAAAATATTTTTGGAATTTTTTAATATTTTTTGGAATTTATTTAATTATAAAAATACCCAAAAAATCAGAAAAATACCATCCGTGGTGAGAAAATTACAAAAAAATATTCAGAAATTTCATTTTAATTCTCTCTTTAATATTTTCACTTTTTAGTAGGGAAATTCGGCTTGGTTCATTGTGTTCCTTCACAAACCTAATCTCGAACCGGGCCTAAAAAATCCTTTTCGAGTCTTTTAATTTTCAATTCTCGGTTTTTATAAGCTATGACATTGGACTCTAAAGTATTGAAATGCAATTGGGTCAATTTGCCTTCCAATTTGATCAATTTTAACCAAAAGGGCTTAATTGCATAAAAATCTTTCAATTTAGTCCCCGGTTTCACAATTTTTGAAATTAAATTTCACACGGGCACACCCATTAAAATTAAACACCTCTACCCAACAGTTTTCATCATGTTGAATCCATTGGTGGGCTCAATTTTGGCTAATTCGATCGTTTAGGCCTTCGATTTGGCGAAATTGAATTTCGGATCCTAGGGACAATTTGGGGTTTTCACAGAATTTCAATAAATTGATTCACGAAAATACCCATATTTGATGGAAAACATGTCAAGGAATCCGATTTTGCCATCAATTTCATGAAAATAGGTCATTTAGGGGGTCAATTTGGCGATTTGGGCGATTTGGCCGAACCGGGCCGGTCGGGTCCGACCCGACCCGACCCGGCCCGACCCGGGTCTGCAAGGCTTGCACAGAATGTGCAGCAAGCCGTGGGAGAAGAAAAAAAAAACAGGGGCGGCATGGGCGACGCGTTTTGGGGGGGAAACAAAAGGCAAACGGGCGTGGGGGACATTGACAGAGCTCCCTGCTCGCCGGCAGAGGCTCGTGGGCATAAAAAAATTGCCGGTCGGCCATAAAATCGGCGAGATTCTCGGTTTAAGGGGCTTGGCCGAGAAAGAGAGGGAGAGAGATTTTTTGGGAGGATTTTCGAGCAAAGCCGGAGCAAGACAAGCTTGCCGGCACCTCTTGGAGCCTGAGGGGAGCTTCGGTCGCCGTCGACGGTCGCGAATCAGGTCGGTATCTCGCCGGATCTCCCTTTTTCTTTACGCACGCCATGTGTTCGATGAAATGCCGATGGATGTCTCGACTCGGTTTTGTCTCGGCCGTGTCTTCCCGAGCTTCATTTAGCACGAATATTGCCTTGAGTCTCCACTAGAACTACTCCTAAGCTCAACTTGCCATTGATTTTGCATTAAATCTCGGTGAAAACCGGACCCCAACCTTTGCCGACCACCCTCCGGACCGAGGACTCAACGGGGAGCTTCCGGCGGGCGCCGAGCTCGAAATGAGCTCAGGTAAGCCTCTAGACCCTCCTTGGGTGTTGTTTGATGGTTTAGAATCGAGTTTTGATAAGAAAAAAAAATTGGAAAATGCCTCGCCGGAGCCGAGTTCGGGGAGGTCCGGTTCGCCGGTTTTTAGCGTGTTCACGGTTATTATTTGGGTTGTATGTTGATGTGGTTGGTCCAAGGAGTCGAATGCCGCAAGAACGGGCGAAAAATACCAAGTTTCGGGCCCGTTTCGCAATTTTCCGGCGACCTCGCCGGAATTTTTACTATTCCCGCCGGATTTTTCACTGTTCATCGTCTTCTCCGGCGACCCTCCGGCCGGTCAACGGTCAACGGCCGACGTGGCGTGCCACGTAGGCAGCCACGTCAGCCGGGTGGGGTCCGGTCCGCTTATTTTCAAATAAAACAAACGGACGGTCACGATCGCGACACGTGTCGCGATCCTAGAATTTTTGGAAAATTAAATAAATGATTTTCGAATAATCGATCCGGCGGACGAGGATGTGCCACGTGGCTCACTGGGGGACGTCTGATCTTGTACAAGATCGGACGCACCAGAGGAGGCCACGTGGCACGTTCTGGAGCGTCCGATTTGTAGGTTTTCTAAAAAATGAAAGATCGGACGCACGAGACGAAGCCACGTGGCACGACGTGGACCGTCCGATCCGGGGAATTTTCGGATAATTAAATAAAATACATAAAAAATCAAAAAAATTGTTAAAAAATAGAAAAATGTTTAAAAATATAAAACGGCGTCGTTTTAGGCCGGTTTCGACCCCTAGGGTCGGGCCGGGCGCCCGAGAGGCGTGGGCCGGGTTTGACCCGGCCCGGAAAATATTTTTAAATATTAAAAAATTCAGAAAATAATAAAAAATTCAAAAAATCAATAAAAAATAGAAAATTCATAAAAAATTCAAAAAAAATTCGGAAAATTCAGAAAAATTCTAAAAAATTCCAGAAAATAGGAAATGGCCACATTCAACTGGCCACAACCTGTTTCGGGTCATTTGACCCCCGATCTTTTCAAAAATGACGGTTTTGCCCTTTCGGCAAATTGTCTTCCAAAAAAAATTCTATAAATCCAGGAAAATCCCAAAAAATAGGAAATGGCCACAAACAACTGGCCAAGGCTCATTCCGGGTGTTTTGAACCCCGACCCTTCTTAATATGACGATTTCGCCCTTTGGGCGAATCGTCTTCCAAAAATTGAAGAAAAATCAAGAAATTCCAAAAAATTCTCAAAAATGGGAAATGGCCACAATCAATTGGCCATGGAATATTTTGGGTAATTCGGTATCTAAACCTTCCAAAAATGACAATTTTGCCCTTCGGGCTAATTGTCCCCGAATCTTTCCATTTTACCCCTAGCCCTAAATCACATCTTCCCTAAGCCTTTATGGCTATACTAGGAGGCCAATGATTGAAATTGATGTGCATTGACATGATTTATTTATGCACTTGATTGCGCTTTCACTATATTGACTGTGGTTTGATAGGACCAGTCTTCCAACCTGCATGAAACCCTGACTCATATCACCCAAAATTGCGCCTGCATGAACTCTTAGTTAGGAAAATCACTCACGTTAGGTACCGAAAGGGCGTTGGTAATGACACCGACGTAACCAAGTCCCCGAACCCAAAATCTCTGGTTCCGCAGAACTGATCGATCTCTCCCAATCGGTCAGTAAGGTTTCCGGTCTACCCTCCAAGAAAGACCGGTGGCGACTCCAAATGCATGCACAAGTTGCACATGCCACCACGACCACACTAAGGTCGAAAGCGATCGACTCTTATCGTCGAATCCTTAAAGATATACTCCCGCCGCGATTTGGTATGGGCCTGGGAGGGCCCGCGCCGATCTAAGGCCCGCGATCCACATTTCAGAGTGGGGGCCCGCGATCGGTAATCCATTAGCCCGCGTCCGTTGATTTCGGACGGGTCGCGACAACTAACAATTATAAATTCTATCTAAAAATAGCACTCACAAATAAATGACATTTAAAAATAGCACTAACAATAGCACTCACAATTTATAACACAAAAATGCTATTTAAAAATAGCACTAACAATAGCACTCACAATTTATAATACAAAAATGCTATTTAAAAATAGCACTAACAATTATAAATTCTATCTAATAATAGCACTCACAATTTATGATAAATAAATGCCATTTAAAAATAGCACTAACAATAGCACTCACAATTTATGATAAATAAATGTCATTTAAAAATAGCACTAACAATAGCACTCACAATTTATAATACAAAAATGCTATTTAAAAATAACACTAACAATAGCACTCACAATACAAAAATGCTAAAAAAAGGGCACTAACAAAGATGTTAAAAATAATAACCATTATTATTATTACAAGAGTTAAAGAGGTTACCAAACAGTACAAATATGCATAACGTATAAATACGTATGACATATAAATACGTAGAGCATACGTATACATCCGTGAAACCGGGGACTAATTGAAAGAAAAATGTGCAATTAAGCCATTTTGGTAAAAATTGATTAAATTGGAGGGCAAATTGACCTAATTGCACTTTAAGACTTTAGAATCCAATGTCATAGCTTATAAAAAGTGAGAATTGAAAACTAAAAGACTCGAAAATGATTTTTTTTTTGTTTTTTTAGGCTCGGTTCGGGTTTATGTTTGTGAAGGAACATAGTGACCCGAGCCGAATTTTTGAGATTTAAAGTGACACACTTGAAGAGGAAATTAAAACAAAATTATCGAATATTTTTGGGTATTTTTCTGACCACGAATGGTATTTTTCTGATTTTTTTGGGTATTTTTATAATTAAATAAACTCGAAAAATATTAAAAATACCGAAAAATATTTTTTGTTCAAAATTGGTTCCTAAGGCTAAACCAAGGCTTCCAAAGTTGATTTTGTGATTTTATGACCTTTTTTGATATTTTTAATTAATTTTAAAGAATAAAAATCACAATAATAAATGGTAAAAAATCAGGTGTCAACAGCTGCCCCTCTTTGAGAGGAATCTCGTTAGAGGTTTCTCTCAAAGATAAGGTGGCACCTGATTCCTAACCGACTCAACTGGGAAAATGAGAGAAGAAATGTTATGACATCGGATCCTTAAGCCTATTGATAAAAGCTCAAATCAATCCCCGGTTTGCTCTAACAATTTGAACATGGGCCGGAGTGAGAGAGGCTCACCTGAAGCTCACCTGTCGGATGCTGCCGGTTGCGACGACTTTCAAGAAGATGCCTAGGACTCGTCATTCAGAATATCCTAGGGAGATTAAGCTCTGACCTGTATGGTAGGTCATACCATGATGGGATTCCTAACTTGTAGGAACCTAAGGAAGACGCATCCCACGCTTTGGGATTTGCCAAGGATTTTGATCCGTATGGTGGATCAGACCTTTGTGTTGATCCTTACTGCGATATTTATCAATGAGTTGACCCTTATGCGGTTTCTACCAATGAATTGACCCTTATGGCGGTTTCTACCATATGTGACCCTTCAGGCGGTTTCTACCATTAATGTGATCCCTCAGGCGGTTTCTACCTTGGTTTGACCCTTCAGGCGGTTTCTACCTTGTGTTGACCCTTCAGGCGGTATCTACCATGTGTTGACCCTTCAGGCGGTATCTACCTTGTGTTGACCCTTCAAGCGGTATCTACCTTTGATTTTGACCCTTCAGGCGGTATCTACCTTTGATTTGACCCTTCAGGCGGTATCTACCATATTTTGACCCTTCAGGCGGTATCTACCTTGATTTGACCCTTCAGGCGGTATCTACCTTCATTTGACCCTTCAGGCGGTATCTACCTTTGAGTTGACCCTTCAGGCGGTATCTACCTTATTTTGACCCTTCAGGCGGTATCTACCTTCATTTGACCCTTCAGGCGGTATCTACCTTTGTTTTGACCCTTCAGGCGGTTTCTACCTTGTGTTGACCCTTCAGGCGGTATCTACCATGTGTTGACCCTTCAGGCAGTATCTACCTTGTGTTGACCCTTCAGGCGGTATCTACCTTGTGTTGACCCTTCAGGCAGTATCTACCATGATTTGACCCTTCAGGAGGTGTCTACATTGGGTTGATCCTTCAGGCGGTATCTACCTTGTGTTGACCCTTCAGGCGGTATCTACCATAGTTTTGACCCTTCAGGCGGTGTCTACCATCAGTTTTGACTTTGAAAAGGGGTCTCATGACGAGGGTTCTCCACGTCCGATGAGACTGCCTAAATTATGAAAAGGGGTCTCATGACGAGGGTTCTCCACGTCCGATGAGACTGCCTGATTTTTGAAAAGGGGTCTCATGACGAGGGTTCTCCACGTCCGATGAGACTGTTTAAATTATGAAAATGGGTCTCATGACGAGGGTTCTCCACGTCCGGTGAGACTGTCTGATTTTTGAAAAGGGGTCTCATGACGAGGGTTCTCCACGTCTGATGAGACTGCCTAAATTATGAAAAGGGGTCTCATGACGAGGGTTCTCCACGTCCGATGAGACTGTTTGATATTTTGAAAATGGGTCCTGGGACGAGGGTTCTCCACGTCTGATAGGACTTTTCTTTTAAAAGGGTTTTTCTTCCCCTCTTTTTTAGAGACCCCGAAGTTTGTCGGGAATTCAGTTTTTGAAGCAGTGAAAGATTTTATTTTGACAAAGCTTCACTTGAGTCTGTTGAGGCGACATTCTGGGAGCTGGGTTCTCCAGGTATCCTGCAGAAATTTGAGCCTGAAATATTTTTCTTCACCAAGAAAACGTTAGTAATCTTTGGGAAGACCACGGCTGTCCATTTGACAAAATCGTATGATTTAAGTTTTAATCATGAAATGTGCATTTTGATGCTGGAGGTCATCCAAAGCATTCTTGCAACATGCAAATGTGATCACGAGTCCCTTGTACGGAAAATCTGGATCAACAGTTTGAAAATTCCAAAAAGAGTTTGTTCAAAACGTCAATTGGAATATTTCTCGACAAGGAGGTCTTCTCACCTGTTTTGAGATGTGGTTTTTATAGGGGATGCACTCAATTCCCTACTAACCTGTGCCTAGGTTTTAGGCTCATTCGCAGCGCATACATTTTGATCGGTCGGGAGGTCTTCCACGGGACCGTAATGTTAGGCTTGGATATTGGCTTTCAAGGGGGACTCGCTTTGGAGTCGAGGCCATTGAATGAAAGTCTTCACCATCTGCTCCGGGTTTACAAGTCAAGAACCCTGCAAAATGAGAAAGAAATAGTCTTGCTCGTACTTCTTCGAGCTAAGCTATATGTTAACCCAAGTGTCTTAGTCAGAGAAGACTGTTTCGGGGTTGTAACATTGGTAGGATTGGGGACCGAAAAAGGCTTGTTTTTGGCCCAGAAATTACGAAGGGTTTGACATTGGTGATCATTGCAAATTTACCACCTGCTTTTTCCTCTCTGCACCTTCAGTTGTTGAGGTGCGCAACCGATTTTGAGGTGTGCACCAGCTCTTTAGAGAGTGTCTCTGGCTGCATTAAGAGATTGACAACTCTGTCTGCGTCTCTGCTCCACGCTTGACACCATTTGGTGAGTAGTCTTTTTGATCTGACTCCATTAGGGATTTCCTCTTTTCCCATCCGGCTTCATTGCAGATCAATTAAACAATTTACACGAGCATCGGCCTTGCTTTTACCAGGCACTTTGCTTTTTCTCGATGGTAGGGATTTATTATTACTATTATTTTTTTGAAATCCCGGTTCATCTCATCCTCGATGGGATCATGTCATACATATGTCTGAAAGTCTAAACATGCTTTAAATATCAGCCCGGGAATCTTCTTCGTAATCCCTGAGTCTTGAACTCTTCCATTTTTGAAGGGGTGCTGCATCCGTTTTGGAATGATCACCAATGGGTTCATGAAATGAATTTGCAGGCTCAAGTTGGCTGTGCAAAGGATTCAGTGTGTGTGATAGAGAAATGAATGCTTCTCGTCATCCTATGGCACTTGGATTACCATATAAACAACACACAAAGATTAATGTTAGTCCGAGCAAGAAAATTTCTGACCATTTTCTCCTGATGCCGCTGGACTCACCTCCATTTTGCCCCGATGTGGGGTGGTTCTTGACAGGGTTAAGAATGAAAACCGTCGTTCGAAGGGGTTATCAACGGTCACCTGTAGTGTTTGGGGATAAAAAACGAATGCCTCCGTCGTCCCAATCCATGTAATCGCTGCGAATGGTCCCTACTTCCGTAGGTCCAGATTTTGCTATCTGATCTGCTCCACTCATCTCTCCAGTGTGTGTGGGACGTGTTTGGACTAGGCTTTGCCTCTTGTCTTTTGAGAAAACGTCCTTTTGAAAGTTTTGAACAATTTTTTTATTGGAAAAATCTCTTTCATTTTCTCCAAAAATTTTACCCGTCAAAGGGGATTTTATGATGCCCCATGCATGTTCTTATTCATGTTCAGACAACCTCCTGTTTCAAAACATGAATGCCAATGAAATTTGAGTTCTATGTCTTTTCTAGACATTAGACTCTGAGAGCTTTTCTTTTCTTCTCTATTTTTTACTCAACATCTTCAAGGGATTTGGGAGAGGGATACTTACCTGTCCCTCGCGGCTGGAGATCCCTGAAAATGTAGAAGAAACATGTTATTGTTCGTTCATGAATTTTTCAAAAAAATTAGAACGATACATCTTACCCTTGGTCATGTATTCCAACGGGTAATACATGGGATGTGAAAACCTGTTTCGCCTTGATGGTGATCCCCTGTCAAAGACGGGAATTAGGCGTCAGTTTGCGTTCTAAAATTCCAGGCAAATTGGAACGATACAGCCTTGTTCTTGTTTTGTGTTTCCATTTGAACACAAACGTGCGGCTTGCAGAAGTTGGCCATCCATCTTGTGGCCTTGATCCCTCCGTTTGGTTGGCGATGAATCATTTTCCAGGATTTGCCCCAGAGGAGATCCATTTGTGTTTTTGGACGCATTCCAGCGCCACTCTTCAGAGTTCCTTTTATTCAAGGAAAAAGGAAATTGTTATCGGAATGCATGTCAAAGCATGAAGTGTGGAAGCGATACTTTTTACCCTCCACTCGATCTTATAATCAAAGACCATTTTCTGGAATCCTGACTTCCAAGGCCAATGATTCTATTTGCCTCCCTGTCAGCGAGCTCTTTTCTTTTGATGCTTTCGGCGCCAACGACTTCATGTTAAATGAGAAAAACTCATGTTAAGCCCGTGATCTTCGAAGATCAAATTGGAACGATACAAAGTTACCGTTCGCCCAAATTCGTATCTTGGGGTTTGATTCTGATGCGGACGACTCTGCTATTTGACTTTGCCGGAGAAGACACATCTTTCTTTGTCCAGCGCAAAATTAATTCACTTGCCCCAGTTAGGCGTGATTTATCACAGCTAGGTGACGCTTGTCTTGCTGTTTGTCATCTCTGGATTCGATGACCCTGGTCTGATGCGCTTTCATGGGGGATCATGAGAGTTTGCCCCCGGTTTGGCTCCTCAAAGCAAATGGGGGGAACCTGCTCCCATTGATTTTTGCAGATTCTGATCATCCATCTCGATTGTCAGAGTCCTTGATCAATTTAATCTGTCTCAAGACAGCTTGATATTCTTGGGATTCGTCATGTGGCGGTTTGGTGATTCTCTTGATCACAGTCGCCGTTTGAGGTATTTGACGTTCCCTGTTTGTTATTTGAAAGCATTACATCCTGCGTCTTCTGCTCTTGATCATCATCTGAGAGGAAAAGGAAATGAAGCATTATTCCCATATCAAGGAAATAATCATTTTGGAACGATACGTCATTTTACACTTGATTTGCATTCCGTTTTGACGTTGCATATTGATATGAACAACATCTATCGAATTCCTCCATCCGTGCTTGAAGGTATTTGCAATGCCTACGGTTCATTTGCCCCAGCTGGGCGACGTCTGTTTTGTCATTTGAATGTATGAGCTTTTGGGCGCATTGTCTCTTTTATCACCTGAGATAAAAAAAAAATGGAGAAGAACTTATCCTCAGATCTGATTAAAAATCAATTAGGAACGATACGTCCTTTCACCAAACGGGTGGCTCTGCGGCCAAATGCATTTTGCACTGAAGGGATGAATTTCACTATGCTCCACGGGTTTGGGGAATTTGCCCCTACCTTCGATATAAATGAGCCTTATCGAGATGTATACAATACAAATTGATCCCTAATACAATCAATCTAAGGGACGAGATAGAGAGGACCTCAGCAAAATTAGTCTTATTCAAGAGAACTAAAAATGCCAAACCAATCAAAGGAATGTGGTCCGAACACTCGGAGATGCCCCAGTTTCAGTCTTCGAGATGTGACTCCAGGATCGCCGATTTTTTTTTTTTTTAGGTGGTTTTAGATATATCAGCCATCTAAAGACATGCACATGAGACAAGTGAGGATAAAACTTCTAAAAATCAAAGGATTTGGCACCTAAGGTCAAGGTTCCCACCTCGAGTTCTAGAAAGAGCAGATTCCATTGCACAACTATCGTTGCATTGGGGCTCGATCCATAGCTCCAAATGAGCGGAATTGAAAAGTGGATTACCCCGTGTTTTTCCTCACGGAGATTCCATTTTCAATCCCTTCTATTGTTTTCCTATAGAAGGGCGCCCGGGGTTTTAGGCGCGGTTGTGTGTGTTTTCGGTGTCGTGCTAAAGCGATAAACATGCATCTTATTTAACAATCACCGCTTCAATATAAAACATACACACAATCATTCATTCCTACGCCAACCTGTATAAGACAATGTTAATCACAAACTATCCCCCTTATCGCTCCAATCTGCAAAAACATATAACACATATCATAAGCGGACTTACCTCACCTTCAAGAGCGCCTGTAAGGTTAGAAAAATCACTCAGCGTTTTAATTACGGCCTAAGTCCACTTGAGGTTTAGAACCATAGGTTCTAGAACAAAGGTCCCCAGTGGAGTCGCCAGCTGTCGCGACCCGTCCGAAGGCGGACGCGGCTAATGGATTACCGATCGCGGGCCTTCCCCCGCACAAGGGTGCGGATCGCGGGCTTTGGATCGGCGCGGGCCCTCCCAGGCCCATACCAAATCACGGCGGGAGTATTTTTCAAAGGGATTCGACGATAACAGTCGATCGCTTTCGACCTTAGTGTGGTCGTGGTGGCATGTGCAACTTGTGCATGCATTTGGAGTCGCCACCGGTCTTTCTTGGAGGGTAGACCGGAAACCTTATTGACCGATTGGGAGAGATCGATCAATTCTGCGGAACCAGAGATTTTGGGTTCGGGGACTTGGTTACGTTGATGTCATTACCAACGCCCTTTCGGTACCTAACGCGAGTGATTTTCCCTAACTAGGATTTCATGCAGGCGCAATTTTGGGTGAGGTAAGTCTGACTTTGCACATTAACCAGTTTAACATGCTCACGTAATCATAATAAATAAATAGATGCCAATCACATAAACATCTATCCTACGTGGTGATCATGGAATTATGATTTAATGGGTCTCGAGCCAATGAGACCACATTTAATCATTTTAATATTTTAATAACGGAGAGCCGCTCTTCGCTTCTTCTTGGTTTCTTGAACTCTTCAAGAATTGGGCCCCAAAGAGCTCGCCGACTTAAAAGGCTCCTCCACGTAATCCTCGTAGCATTTACATCAACAATTGACTATGCTAAAAATAAAGATTACATGAAAAATAAAAGGAGTACGCAGTCTCCATTTAATAATTACAACCCCAAATATATAAATAATCATCATACATTCATATATACATCAATCACATTGATTAGGGATTTTTCCATGATCACCACCCTTTCACGTAAGTAATAAATTCACAATTTAAAACTTAGGAAGGCACAATAAAAATTCTACGTTGAATCATATTAAGAATTTTTACGTAAAATAAGATAGCCATAAATTTTCGATTCAAAATTGATTTAGTCTCAATTTTTGCTACGTTGATTAATTTATCATATAAAATAATCAATCTCCATTAGCCATGTAAGACGAACAATTCGTTAATACATATTGGCCATAGTATTGCAAAAATTGCAAAAAATCAATTAAATGCACGAAAACACATAAGGATTGGCTCTGATACCACTGTTGGGATCCACGTAACACGTAGCGGAAATAAATAACAACCCATACATGTATCTCCAGAGGCGTACTTCGTGCATTTCAATCGAAAAAAATCACAAAGTCTCAAAGGGAGTAAATAGATTACCTCTCGTAGCGTGCTTGAACGGAGGTGTCGGTTCGATGTTCTTCGATCTCAGCCTCCACAAGTGTTAGGCATCTAATTCGGACGCACCACCAATTGACGAACGGAGAGACGACTAATAACTCCACAACAATTGTGCTAGCAATATGCGGAATCAATATTCCGAACTTAGTATATTTTGCTCACCAAAGATTATGAGAATATAGAGAGTGTTTGTGTTCTTCTCTCTAAACTCTCAAAAATTTGCACACTCTACAAAATGTCTCTCTCCTCCCAACCTCAAAACTCTTGCCATCCTTTTATAGCCAAAAATACCTTCCAATAAATTGTATTTAAAAATAGCACTAATGTTGACACCTGATTTTTGACCATCTTTTATTTTAGTTTTTATTTCTAAAATTAATTAAAAATAGCAAAAAAGGTCAAAAAATTGCAAAATCAACTTTGGGAGCCTTAGCCTAGCCTTAGGAACCAATTTTGAACAAAAAATATTTTTGGAATTTTTTAATATTTTTTGGAATTTATTTAATTATAAAAATACCCAAAAAATCAGAAAAATACCATCCGTGGTGAGAAAATTACAAAAAAATATTCAGAAATTTCATTTTAATTCTCTCTTTAATATTTTCACTTTTTAGTAGGGAAATTCGGCTTGGTTCATTGTGTTCCTTCACAAACCTAATCTCGAACCGGGCCTAAAAAATCCTTTTCGAGTCTTTTAATTTTCAATTCTCGGTTTTTATAAGCTATGACATTGGACTCTAAAGTATTGAAATGCAATTGGGTCAATTTGCCTTCCAATTTGATCAATTTTAACCAAAAGGGCTTAATTGCATAAAAATCTTTCAATTTAGTCCCCGGTTTCACAATTTTTGAAATTAAATTTCACACGGGCACACCCATTAAAATTAAACACCTCTACCCAACAGTTTTCATCATGTTGAATCCATTGGTGGGCTCAATTTTGGCTAATTCGATCGTTTAGGCCTTCGATTTGGCGAAATTGAATTTCGGATCCTAGGGACAATTTGGGGTTTTCACAGAATTTCAATAAATTGATTCACGAAAATACCCATATTTGATGGAAAACATGTCAAGGAATCCGATTTTGCCATCAATTTCATGAAAATAGGTCATTTAGGGGGTCAATTTGGCGATTTGGGCGATTTGGCCGAACCGGGCCGGTCGGGTCCGACCCGACCCGACCCGGCCCGACCCGGGTCTGCAAGGCTTGCACAGAATGTGCAGCAAGCCGTGGGAGAAGAAAAAAAAAAACAGGGGCGGCATGGGCGACGCGTTTTGGGGGGGAAACAAAAGGCAAACGGGCGTGGGGGACATTGACAGAGCTCCCTGCTCGCCGGCAGAGGCTCGTGGGCATAAAAAAATTGCCGGTCGGCCATAAAATCGGCGAGATTCTCGGTTTAAGGGGCTTGGCCGAGAAAGAGAGGGAGAGAGATTTTTTGGGAGGATTTTCGAGCAAAGCCGGAGCAAGACAAGCTTGCCGGCACCTCTTGGAGCCTGAGGGGAGCTTCGGTCGCCGTCGACGGTCGCGAATCAGGTCGGTATCTCGCCGGATCTCCCTTTTTCTTTACGCACGCCATGTGTTCGATGAAATGCCGATGGATGTCTCGACTCGGTTTTGTCTCGGCCGTGTCTTCCCGAGCTTCATTTAGCACGAATATTGCCTTGAGTCTCCACTAGAACTACTCCTAAGCTCAACTTGCCATTGATTTTGCATTAAATCTCGGTGAAAACCGGACCCCAACCTTTGCCGACCACCCTCCGGACCGAGGACTCAACGGGGAGCTTCCGGCGGGCGCCGAGCTCGAAATGAGCTCAGGTAAGCCTCTAGACCCTCCTTGGGTGTTGTTTGATGGTTTAGAATCGAGTTTTGATAAGAAAAAAAAATTGGAAAATGCCTCGCCGGAGCCGAGTTCGGGGAGGTCCGGTTCGCCGGTTTTTAGCGTGTTCACGGTTATTATTTGGGTTGTATGTTGATGTGGTTGGTCCAAGGAGTCGAATGCCGCAAGAACGGGCGAAAAATACCAAGTTTCGGGCCCGTTTCGCAATTTTCCGGCGACCTCGCCGGAATTTTTACTATTCCCGCCGGATTTTTCACTGTTCATCGTCTTCTCCGGCGACCCTCCGGCCGGTCAACGGTCAACGGCCGACGTGGCGTGCCACGTAGGCAGCCACGTCAGCCGGGTGGGGTCCGGTCCGCTTATTTTCAAATAAAACAAACGGACGGTCACGATCGCGACACGTGTCGCGATCCTAGAATTTTTGGAAAATTAAATAAATGATTTTCGAATAATCGATCCGGCGGACGAGGATGTGCCACGTGGCTCACTGGGGGACGTCTGATCTTGTACAAGATCGGACGCACCAGAGGAGGCCACGTGGCACGTTCTGGAGCGTCCGATTTGTAGGTTTTCTAAAAAATGAAAATAAATTAATTTTTGATCCGACGGCTATGATTGAGCCACGTGGCTCTCTGTGGGTCGCTCGATCTAGTGGAAGATCGGACGCACGAGACGAAGCCACGTGGCACGACGTGGACCGTCCGATCCGGGGAATTTTCGGATAATTAAATAAAATACATAAAAAATCAAAAAAATTGTTAAAAAATAGAAAAATGTTTAAAAATATAAAACGGCGTCGTTTTAGGCCGGTTTCGACCCCTAGGGTCGGGCCGGGCGCCCGAGAGGCATGGGCCGGGTTTGACCCGGCCCGGAAAATATTTTTAAATATTAAAAAATTCAGAAAATAATAAAAAATTCAAAAAATCAATAAAAAATAGAAAATTCATAAAAAATTCAAAAAAAAATCGGAAAATTCAGAAAAATTCTAAAAAATTCCAGAAAATAGGAAATGGCCACATTCAACTGGCCACAACCTGTTTCGGGTCATTTGACCCCCGATCTTGTCAAAAATGACGGTTTTGCCCTTTCGGCAAATTGTCTTCCAAAAAAAATTCTATAAATCCAGGAAAATCCCAAAAAATAGGAAATGGCCACAAACAACTGGCCAAGGCTCATTCCGGGTGTTTTGAACCCCGACCCTTCTTAATATGACGATTTCGCCCTTTGGGCGAATCGTCTTCCAAAAATTGAAGAAAAATCAAGAAATTCCAAAAAATTCTCAAAAATGGGAAATGGCCACAATCAATTGGCCATGGAATATTTTGGGTAATTCGGTATCTAAACCTTCCAAAAATGACAATTTTGCCCTTCGGGCTAATTGTCCCCGAATCTTTCCATTTTACCCCTAGCCCTAAATCACATCTTCCCTAAGCCTTTATGGCTATACTAGGAGGCCAATGATTGAAATTGATGTGCATTGACATGATTTATTTATGCACTTGATTGCGCTTTCACTATATTGACTGTGGTTTGATAGGACCAGTCTTCCAACCTGCATGAAACCCTGACTCATATCACCCAAAATTGCGCCTGCATGAACTCTTAGTTAGGAAAATCACTCACGTTAGGTACCGAAAGGGCGTTGGTAATGACACCGACGTAACCAAGTCCCCGAACCCAAAATCTCTGGTTCCGCAGAACTGATCGATCTCTCCCAATCGGTCAGTAAGGTTTCCGGTCTACCCTCCAAGAAAGACCGGTGGCGACTCCAAATGCATGCACAAGTTGCACATGCCACCACGACCACACTAAGGTCGAAAGCGATCGACTCTTATCGTCGAATCCTTAAAGATATACTCCCGCCGCGATTTGGTATGGGCCTGGGAGGGCCCGCGCCGATCTAAGGCCCGCGATCCACATTTCAGAGTGGGGGCCCGCGATCGGTAATCCATTAGCCCGCGTCCGTTGATTTCGGACGGGTCGCGACAGCTGGCGACTCCACTGGGGACTTTGTTCTAGAACACCTGGTTCTGGACCTCAAGTGGACTTAGGCCGTAATTAAAACGTTGGGTGATATTTCTAACCTTGCAGGCGCTCTTGAAGGTGAGGTAAGTCCACTCATGATAGGTGTTATATGTTTTTGCAGATTGGAGTGATAAGGGGTGTAGTCTGTGATTAACATTGTCTTATGCAGGATAGGCGTAGGAATGTATGTCATATGGATGATTTGAAGCGCCGATTGATATATAAATTGTTGCGCATGATTCACTGCATATTTGAGGATCACGACACTTTGCACAAAGCGCCCAAACCCAGGCCGCGAAATCACCTTTTTAGGTAGCCATAGATCAGGGATCGATATGCAACGCTCTAGCGTGGATTGCGCTGGGGTTGACCATAATCGATCCCGCTCACTATCCAAGTCGAGACTTTTATCCATTTGTTGTGGATTGCGCTCATGGACGAATTTATCGACTCGGATAGAGGGAAGCCTCTAGGTTCCTCACCTAAGCCATTTTGATTTCTAGAGTCAAGCCTCACTTGTCTCATGCGCATGTATATGGATGGTTGGTATACCTAAAACCAAAAAAATCATCGGGTACCTCTTATGGTAAGGTCTTTCCATTATTGTTTAAATTACCTGCAGCTTCGTATTTATTGCACAACATGTTGCATTCATTGAGTCCGATGGTTGGGTCTAATTCCATTCTACAGTTTAGATAAAGTGGAGATGGTCTCCCCAAATCTCTCCAAGGTCCTAGAGGTATTTGAGTATGAGCGACGTGTCATCCGTCATCGAGCCACCGAGACGTTCAATGGATTCCACTCCTTCCGATTTATCCAGGGGAGGGCACTTACTGGACGTAATCTTATCCGAGGAACAGACTGCTTCTACACCAAGTCCGCCGAGCAACTCGAACGCGAACATAAATTCGAGTACGAGAGGGAAAGGATGTGGAACATTTATCTGAAGTTAAGGGGCATATTCAGCAGGATACGAGCAAATCCAACATCTCCTCTAGTGGTCATCGAGATCTCATCAGACGAAGAGGATTCTCTCGAGAGCCAGCCGTCCTCTTCCACCCCTATAGACATTTCATCTGATGAAAACGGCGACCCGAGCTAATCGGAGTAAGGACGACGGACGACGTTACCCGACGACCTGACTTGGCGCATCTCCTTAGGTTCCTTAGGGTCGCCTTCCGGAGGTGTTTTAGAATTATTCAGTTTTCTGAGCCTTCTGAGTTTGTAAAGGGAATCCGTCTGTGGATCCCCCTCTTATCCCCTGCGCTTTAATTCCCGAGTCATTCATAGGCGTCTTAATACCGGAACGCGACATTGGAATTTCACCCAACCATTCGGACTTTTCTGTTTCAATCATACGTCGCTTCCGTTTGAAATTTTTGTTAGAACTCACACTTGGTTTGTTCGACACAAGTGCGAAGATCTAATCCTCATTTCATGGTGTATGCGACGTATGACTGAAGTGGTCCACGCCATGCATAAGCATATCATCTGCATAACATCATTATTTTCGTCCAATTCATTATGCCTATTGATGGGATTAGTATGGGAACCCTAATTTGGCATTCCCTTTACTCCAAATGTGGGAACTCAACCCTCGTCACATCACGGGTAAATAATGATTTGAACGAATCTAATGCCCGAGTAATCCATGGATAATTAATCGCATTTTCATATTCTAGACTCGATGGGGAGAGGTGATATCCAAATTCTGCCGGTCCCGCATAGAGAATTGCTAGTTTGGTGGGGACGCCTCAACAAGACCAACCAGGCGTATGTTAAGCAAAGGCTGGGGCATCTGGTTAGCCTCATCGAAATCAAATACCAACCGGCACTGATACAAGCAGTAGCACGGTTCTGGGATCGCACCACACTAACATTCAACTTCGAAGGATTGGAGGTCACACCCACAGTGGAAGAATATACAGCCGTCATCGGAGTCGAATTCAAAGGACAATTAGTCCGTCCCCCTTTAGGCCTTGACCCATCCAAGCTGCTCTCCAAGTTCCTTCGGCTCAAGACCACCGAGATTGAAAGGATTCTCAAGTCCAACTCTGGCAGGTTCCCGTTCTCATTCCTGTTCGACAATTACTCGAACCTACCCACTGACACTGGCCACAGGGCCGGAGGGGTCTTCATCCTGGCCTTCTTTGGATTCGTGCTATTCCCTACATCCAGGACCACATTCAACCCTCTCATTGTCCACATAGTCCAGCAGGCATGTGACCAACTGGATTATTCCTATATGATCCTTGCTGAGACTTTGTTATCCCTGAATCGCTATAAGGCCGCACTGGATGATTCCAAATCCACCCGGAAAACCATTTTCCAAGCCTCCAATGGCCTTCTCTTCTTGTGGATCACTTCCCATCTTAAAAAACTCAACCTTCGCGCTGGATGCACTCGAATCGATGAAGACGTCCACCCTATCCAGTCCTTCCTCAAGTGCCAATCACTCATTGCCAACCGCTCTTTCAACGACTGGTACGAACTCCTAGAAAAATTAGAACCCGAACAACTCCGATGGCGGCTAAGGCGACCGAAGATGCATAAAGCACGCATCGCCACCAAGACCGGCGGGCCAATTCCTCTCTTGGGTTTCACAGGAGCCGTGTCATACTACCCGATCAGAGTCGTCAGACAGTTCGGCATGCTGCAGCAGATACCACCCCAAAGTCCTCCAGACGAATTCGCCTTCGACATTCCCCAAGGCCCAATCACCAAGAGGACCAAAGCTCGCCTCCAGATGATGATCAATGACCTAGAACAGGCACTGAAAGACTCCCCGCCTCAGGATGTGGAGTGGCCGGATCAGTTGGACCCTGAGATGAACATCCATCGGGCCTCCGAGGAATATATCCGGGCTTTCAAAAGAGTCCGGCCGACCCTAGTCGAACCATATGTTCCAGAGTACATCGTCCCATATGTACCAGGAGTGGAGCCTTACATACCGGAAGACGTCGGACCGCCAGCCTATCCTGAAGGCGAAGAAGTCCAGAGTTGAAGACTCGGCTCCCAGCAATATCGGAGGATGACAGAGGAGCCAGCCTTCCCATCGAGTTTAGAATAGTCAAGCATTTTCATTTCCCATTGTGATCAAACTCCTCCGGGAGCCTTTTTTTTATGCATTGTCCAAGCATCTTTTCAAAAAGAACTTATCCTAATTATCATGGATTACTCTTTGCAAAACGACATACTTACTTGCCTTGACAAACTGGGGCAAGACCGCGCCAGCGTGATCAGGCCGCCGTTCACTTTGCGGCACATGATTTATCTCTCGTATCCATAAGCCTAACTTTTAATCTCCCGACCAGGTAACTCTCAATCACGAGGACTCGAGCCCAAGCGCGTTCTCAGGCCCGTATGGAGCACGAACAGGTTGACGCCCGCCTCGGGACTCTGGAAGCACGATTAGACCAAGTGACTCAGATGCTGGCTGAAATGAAGGACATGTTCATCGCGGCTAACGCCAGGCCCACTCTGCCAGTTGATCTTAACCAAGCTGCAAACCCAAGCACGCCTGCTGGTTCCGACGTAGGTGGACCCGCTGGGACGAATGCTGCACCTGGCACTGAGCAGGCTCCAACTGTTGACGTACCGCCAAGAGCCCCGCCTGTCATCATCAACCTAGAAGGGAAACAGAGTGAGAAGTCTGTCAAGGTCGATGAGGGAGTAAGAAGGATTGCCAAAATCGAGGAATGTCTCACCAGCCAGGGATTTGAGTTGTCAAAGTACGATAAAATCATGCCTTTCACCAAGATTGAGGTCCCTGTGGACTACAAGGAGCCGGATTTCTCAAGGAAGTATAATGGGACAGGTTGTCCCAAGACCCACCTGAAGTACTACTTGTACAAGATGGCCAAATACTCAGACTACACGCCATTGCTGATCAATACCTTCCAAGAGAGCCTGGCTGGCGCCGCTCTGTCTTGGTACGTGGAGTTAGACATACAAAGATATGACGACTGGGACGAGTTTGCAGGAGACTTTCTATCCCAGTATAAGTTCAATGCATTGACTGCTCCAACCAGAGAGGACCTACTGCGGACCGCGAAAGGGAGGACTGAAAGCGTTCGTTTATACGCCCAAAGGTGGAGGGCGCTCGCCACTCAGGTGAAGCCGCACATCCCGGAGGAAGAGTTGGTAGACATCTTTCTGAAAGCGCTGCCGTATGACTACTTTGACAAACTAAACACCTCTGGGTGTCAGACCTTCGCGCACTTAATCAAAGTGGCGGAAAGACACGAGTGGGCTATAAGAGAAAGGCGTGTGCCGGAAGTGACTCCGAAGCGACCGTTCCCCGCAAAGAAAGAACGAGAATCTACTGCAGAGGTTGCCTTCGTTTCCAATCCACCAAGAGCCAAAAAGTTCGAAAACTCCACCCCGACCCAGGGGAACACCTCTTGGACGGCCCAGAGGATCTTAGCACCAAGAGGAAGGGGTCCTCCCTCTTTTACCCCGCTCCCAGTCCCGATGTCAAAGTTACTCCCTAAGCTTCTAGACGCAAGGTTGTTAGCCAAGAAGCCGCCGAGGTCAGCACCGCCAAGGTTCATGGGTTTCGACGAGAGTCGAACTTGTGCATATCACATGGGCGAAAAAGGACACAACATAGACAATTGTCGGGCCCTACAATACGACATACAGGCCCTTATCGACAGTGACTTGCTGAAGTTTGATGGAGCAGATCCAAACATCCAACAGAATCCACTACCTGACCATACCGCAAACGCGGTGTTCAATATAGACCTCGGGAGAAACCCGTACGACTCAGAGGAATCATGCCCTGTTGAATCGATCTGCATGGTGGAGGGTATGACCCCGCTGATAATAAACCTCGCTGAGTTCAACCTTACACAAGAAGATCGTAGTGACATCGAGGTAGAGGCGACAGGGGAGGCCAGCAGTTCTCACAAAGACGAGGTCACGCCCTTAGTAATTACGCTCCCCGCAGTAGAGGCTTACAACCCCAAAGCAGTGCATTGGAATTACGGCACCAGTGAAGTAGATGCCATTACTCGCTCCGGGAGGTGCCTAGTCCAAAAGGAGGGAGATGTTGAAAAGAAGGGGATAACGGAGGAAGACGCCAAGCAGGTCCTAGCCATCATTAGAACCAGTGAGTTCGAGGTGGTCGAACAGCTGAGAAAGATGCCCGCGCCAATCTCACTCTTGGACCTCTTCAAGACATCTGAGAAGCATCGAAATGCCCTTTTGAAGGTGCTGGATGAGGCCCACGTGCCTGAAACAATCAATGAGGCCCAGTTGGAGGACTTCGTGGGGGCAATCCTCTTGAAAGATCAAGTCTCATTCTCAGATGAAGACTTCCCACCAGAGGGGCGAGGACATAACAAGGCTCTCTACGTGTCAGCAATGTGCCACGGCAAACGGGTATCTCGAGTCCTCATAGATAATGGGTCCGCGTTCGACATATGCCCTTTAAGCACGCTTAGAGGCCTCGGGGTGAAAGAAGATTTAATCAAAACCTCGAAGTCCACCATTCGAGCTTTCGATGGGGCTAAAGGCGAGGTAACTGGAGAGATAGAACTACCTGTCCTTGTGGGCCCAACAGAGTTCCTGATCAATTTCCAAATCATGGATATCCCAGCGTCATTTGGGTTTTTGCTTGGAAGACCTTGGATTCACACGGCTGGCGCCGTGCCCTCCAGCTTACACCAGAAGGTCCGGATGGTCGTTCACGACAAACTGATCACCATACACTCAGAGGCTGATCACTTAACGAGCCACATCGACACTATCCCATTGGTGAAACCTTCGTCCGGAGAAGAATCAAGCTTTCGCGCTGCGGAGAGAATGTACATTATGCATGTACCAGCTGGTACAGCCATGAGGCCGCCAAATTGCTCCAAATCCTCGATCATGGCGGGAAAAATACTGACGCGACATGGTTTTATCCCGGGCCTTGGTTTAGGCAAGCACCACCAAGGTATTCAAGAGCCAGTTAGCTTGGCGACAGTGAAGAACCGCCGAGGGCTGGGTTATAAAGGAGAACCGGGTCGACATTTCCGACCAGAAGGTTATGGGAGAGGTAGGGGCCGTGGCGGCCGCGTCCTAGGGTCGAGTACATGGAAGGGCAAGGGAAAGATGTTCGAAACTCCCCTGAGTCGTTTCTTTGATGAGGCATCTAAGTGGCTGAAGGACGAGAAGGTGGACGTTACAACGGAGGACCCCCAGTTGGCCAGCCTGTTCTTGGAAGATTCTGTCAACGTCATTATCGAGGGAATCGACGACGACGCGTCCGTCATTGAGCATACCATTCCACACATACATAGCAGGTTGTTAAGTTATCCCAACTCTCAAAAGGAAGCTACCCTCCATATCAATGGAGAGGAAGACGACCGGGTCGAGGAGGGAATCAGAGTTGATTGGAAACGCTATGAAGACTCCAAGCCACCCACTGCGGAGGGCACTACCTCGGTGAATCTAGGGACTCCAGAGAATATCAAGGAGGTGAAGATTGGAGAAAGCCTACCGCCGACAGAAGCATCCAGAATAATTGAGCTCCTGCGAGAATACCAAGATGTCTTCGCATGGTCATATGCGGATATGCCGGGTTTACACCCTAGTATCGTGGAACACGCTTTGCCAACCGACCCCAGCATCTTGCCCAAGAAGCAGAACCTCAGGCGTACAAAACCCGAATTGGCAAAGAAAATTGAAGAGGAGGTGATGAAGCTCCTCAAAGTGGGGTTCATCGAAGTGATTGCTTACCCAGAATGGATCGCTAATATCGTCCCCGTCATGAAGAAGGACGGGAAGGTCCGAATCTGCGTAGACTACAGAGACTTGAACAGGGCTAGCCCCAAAGACGACTTCCCATTGCCGCACATTGACGTCTTAGTAGACAGCACAGCCGGATTTGAACGATTCTCTTTTATGGATGGCTTCTCGGGCTACAATCAAATCCGCATGAGAGAGCAGGATAAAGCCAAAACATCGTTTATCACACCTTGGGGAACCTTTTGCTATAAAGTCATGCCATTCGGCCTGAAGAATGCAGGGGCAACTTACCAGAGGGCGATGGTTACCCTATTCCACGATATGATGCACAAGGAGATAGAGGTGTACGTGGACGATATGATAGCAAAATCCAGACATGGTGAAGACCACTCCTTGGTACTAAGGAAATTGTTTGAACGACTCAGGAAATACAAGCTGAGGCTGAATCCCGCAAAATGCGTATTCGGGGCGAGATCAGGCAAGCTATTGGGGTTCATAGTTAGCAATCGTGGCGTCGAGATTGACCCCACCAAGGTTCAAGCTATCCTCAACCTTGAGGCCCCTTCAACAGTTAAAGATGTAAGGAGCCTCCTGGGAAGATTAAACTACATCGCCCGCTTCATATCTCACCTTTCAGAGTCAGCCAAGCCACTCTTCAAACTTTTGAAGAAGAATGCCAAAATCAAGTGGGATCACGAGTGCCAGCAGGCTTTCGAGGAGATCAAGGGACATCTGGTCAGTCCTCCAATACTGGTGCCCCCGGTCCCGGGGGTCCCCCTAACCCTTTACCTCACTATCCACGACGAGTCCCTAGGGGCCTTACTCGCTCAAACAAACCCAAAAGATAGCAAAGAGCGAGCTGTGTATTACCTAAGCAAGAAGTTCACCGCGTCAGAGGCAAGGTACCAGGAGGTAGAGAAGACATGCGTCGCGCTAATCTGGGTACTCCGCAGGCTAAGGCAGTATACCCTTCACCACACCATCCAGTTAGTCACAGAGAGTGACCCAATCAAATACTTGTTAGAAAAGCCGTCATTGATAGGGAAGCTGGCCAAGTGGCAGGTGCTCCTTTCTGAGTTTGATGTCAGGAGCTCAAACCAGAAGTCAGTAAAAGGGAGAGCCATTGCTGACATGCTAGCCGAGAATTCCCAAGACCACGATGCCCTTGAGGAGGAAGAGAATAAGGCGGAAGGCCAAGTTCTGACACTCTCGGACGACAAATGGACCATGTATTTTGACGGCGCGGTCAATTTAGCTGGGGCAGGTACCGGAGCCGTCCTCATATCTCCATATGGCCAACACTACCCCGTGGCCGCAAAGCTGACATTTCCATGCACCAATAACGTGGCTGAGTATGAAGCATGCATCCTTGGTTTGCAGCTCGCCACAAACTTGAAAGTGCGGAAGTTACAGGTCTATGGAGATTCAATGCTAATCATCCTCCAGACCCAAGGCGAATGGAAAACTAGGGACTTCAAGCTCATCCCGTACCATATATTCCTAGAGGAGACGATCAAGGAATTCGAAGTAATTGAGTTCGAATATCTGCCGAGGACGCAAAATCACTTCGCAGATGCATTGGCTACTTTGGCCTCTATGCTTCAAGTAGCGAACGGCATAGATATTGAACCGTTGCGCATAGGCATTACCCGAGAACCTGCACATTGCATGGTAATTGAGGAGGGGTTCGAGGACCTACCGTGGTATCATGATATAAAGAACTACCTGGCCAAAAGGGAATTCCCTCCGGGTGCTCAAGCAGGAGACAGGAAATACATTGCAAAGATGGCGGGCAAGTTTTTCCTTAGTGGCCCAACTCTCTACAAGAGGTCTTATGACTCAGTCCTCCTCAGGTGTGTAGACGCCAATGAAGCTAGATCGCTTATGATCGAAATACACGAGGGGGAATGTGGCCCGCACATGAACGGCCATCTTCTCGCCAAGAAAATCATGCGACTAGGTTATTTCTGGATGACACTGGAGTCAGATTGCAATCAACACGTCAGATCATGCCATCAGTGTCAAGTGTATGGAGACAGGATTAATGCGCCCCCAAATGAGCTTCATCAAATGTCCGAGGCCTGGCCTTTCTCAATGTGGGGTATAGACATGATAGGGCCAATCAACCCTAAGGCCTCGAATGGACACAGATTTATACTGGTGGCAATAGACTATTTCACCAAATGGATTGAGGCTGCGTCATATGCTAACGTGACTGCGAAGAACGTGGCTAAATTCATCAAGCGGGACATCATCTCAAGATACGGGACCCCTCAGGCCATCGTGACCGATAATGGCTCGAACCTGAACAACGAAACGGTGGATAACCTTCTGGACAGTTTCAACATCCGCCATCTCAATTCATCGCCTTACCGACCCCAAATGAATGGAGCAGTAGAGGCGGCGAACAAGAACATCAAGAAGATATTGGCTAAAACGGCAGAGAATTACCGTGATTGGCATGAAAGGCTACCTTACGCGCTGATGGCGTACCGAACTTCGATCCGGACTTCTACCGGGGCAACGCCTTACTCCCTAGTGTACGGTATGGAAGCGGTCCTACCAATTGAAACAGAAATCCCATCGTTAAGAATTTTGTCTCACGTCAAGCTCAGTGAGGCGGAGTGGGTACAGCAAAGACACGAACAGCTGAACTTGATAGACGAGAAGCGTCTGCAGGCAATTTGCCATGGCCAAACATACCAGAAAAGAGTCGCTAGAGCGTTCAACCGTAAAGTTCGGCCGCGAATGTTCGAAGCTGACGAGCTCGTTGTCAAGAAGATCCTCCCGAACGTGTCACACCCAGGGGGCAAGTTCACCCCGAATTACGAAGGACCATATGTGGTTAGGAAGGTTCTACCTGGAGGGGCCTTAATTCTGGTAAACACAAATGGATCTCCTCTGGGGCAAATCCTGGAGAATGATTCATCGCCAACCAAACGGAGGGATCAAGGCCACAAGATGGATGGCCAACCTCTGCAAGCCGCACGTTTGTGTTCAAATGGAAACACAAAATAAGAACAAGGCTGTATCGTTCCAATTTTCCTTGAATTTTGGAACGCAAACTGACACCTAATTCCCGTCTTTGACAGGGGATCGCCATCAAGGCGAAACAGGTTTTCATATCCCATGTATTACCCATGGGAACACATGACCAAGGGTAAGATGTATCGTTCTAATCTCTTGAAAAATCCATGAACGTACAATAACATGTTTCTTCCGCATTTTCAGGGATCTCCGGCCACGGTGGACAGGTAAGTATCCCTTTCCCTAATCAATTGAAGATGTTAAATAAAAACATAGGGAAGAAGAAAAGCTTTCAGAATCTAACGTCTAGAAAAGACATGGAATTCAAACTTCATTGGCATTCATGTTTTAAAACAGGAGATTGTCCGAACATGAATAACAACATGCATTGTGCATCATAAAATCCCCTTGGCGGGTAAAATTTTTGGAGAAAATGAAAGAGATTTTTCCAATCAAAATTGTTCAAAACTTTCAAAAGGACGTTTCCTCGAAAGACGAGAGGCAAAACCTCAATCCAAACACGTCCTATACACACTTGAGAGATGAGTGGAGCGAATCAGATAGCAAAATCTGGACCTACGGAAGTAGGGACCATTCGCAGCAATTACATGGATTGGGATGACGGAGGCATTCGTTTCATATCCCCAAACACTACAGGTGACCATTGACAACCCCTTTGAACGGCGGTTTTCATTCTCAACCCTGTCAAGAACCACCCCACATCGGGGCAAAATGGAGGTGAGTCCAGCAGCATCAGGAGAAAATGGTTAGAAATTTTCTTGCTCGGACTAACATCAATCTTTGTGTGTTATTTATATGGTAATCCAAGTGCCATAGGATGACGAGAAGCGTTCATTTCTCTATCCCACACACGTTTATCATTTGCACAGCCAAGTTGAGCCTGCAAATTCATTTCATAAACCCGTCGGTGATCATTGCAAATTCCAAGACAAAGGCAGATCACTTCAGAAACGATGGAGTTCAAGACCTAGGGTTTGCGAAAAAACTACTAAGTCGATACTCAAGCGTGCTAAGAGCCAAATCATATATCTAGCACAATTGCCAAAGCATCTCACTTGCGACAAGATGATGAGAAAAATCCCCAGTATCAAGAAAAAGCAAAGTGCCTGGTAAAAGCAAGGCCGATGCTTGGGTGAACAATTTGTATCATTCCCCCAGTGAAACCTGTTTGAAAAGGGGAGAAGAAAAATTCAGAAGGAGTCAGATTCCAAAAAAAACTACTCCTCAAACGGTATCAAGCGCGGAGTAGAGACGCGGATAGAGTTGTCAGCCTCTTAATGCAGCCAGAGATTCTCTCTAAAGAATTTGTGCACACCTCAAAAGCGGTTGCACACCTCAAAAATTGAAGATGCAAAATGGAAAAGACAGGTGACAAATTTGCAATGATCACCAATGTCAATCCCCTCATAAATTCTGGGCCAAAAATAAGCCTTTTTCGGTCCCCAATCCTACCAACGTTACAACCCTGAAACAGTCTTCTCTGACTAAGACACTTGGGTTAACATATAGCTTAGCTCGAAGAAGTACGAGCAAGACTATTTCTTTCTCATTTTGCAGGGTTCTTGACTTGTAAACCCGGAGCAGATGGTGAAAACTTTCGTTCAATGACCTCGACTCCAAAGCGGTCCCCCTTGAAGACCAATACCAAGCCCAACATTACGGTCCCGTGGAAGACCTCCCGACCGATCAAAATGTATGCGCTACGAATGAGCCTGAAACCTAGGCACAGGTCAGTAGGGAATTGAGTGCATCCCCTATAAAAATCATTACCTCAAAACAGGTGAGAAGACCTCCTCGTCGAGAAAATTCCAATTAATGTTTTGAACAAACTCTTTTTGGAATTTTCAAATTGCTGATCCAGATTTTCCGTGCAAGGGATTTGTGATCACATTTGCATGTTGCAAGAATGCTTTGGATAACCTCCATCATCAAAATGCACATTTCACAATTAAAACTTAAGTCATACGGTTTTTGTCAAATGGACAGCCGTGGTCTTCCCAAAGATTATTAACGTTTTCTTGGTAAAGAAAAATCTTTCAGGCTCAAACTTCTGCAGGATCCATTAGAGACCCTAAATGCCCAGAAGAATGTCTCGCTCTAATGAAAGGAGCACGCAGGTTTGAACTTTCTGCAGGACACCTGGAGAACCCAGCTCCCAGAATGTCGCCTCAACAGACCCAAGTGAAGCTTTGTCAAAAATAAAATCTTTCACTGCTTCAAAACTAAATTCCCGACAAATTTCGGGATCTTTCAAAAGAAGGGGTGAGGATAGAACCTTCTTTCAAAAAATGATGGTCCTAGCATGACGTGGAGAACCCTCGTCTCAGGACCTTTTTTTTCAAAAAATATCAAACAGTCCTAGCATGACGTGGAGAACCCTCGTCTCTGGACTCCTTTTTCAAAAAAATATCAAACAGTCCTAGCATGACGTGGAGAACCCTCGTCTCTGGACTCCTTTTTCAAAAAATCAAACAGTCCTAGCTTGACGTGGAGAACCCTCGTCCTAGGACCCCTTTTCAAAAATATCAGACAGTCCTAGCATGACGTGGAGAACCCTCGTCCTAGGACCCCTTTTTCAAAAAAATCAAACAATCCAGTAGACGTGGAGAACCCTCGTCTCGGGACTCTTTTTCAAAATTCAAGCAGTCCTAACATGACGTGGAGAACCCTCGTCCTAGGACCCCTTTTTCAAAAAGTCAAACAATCCCAGTAGACGTGGAGAACCCTCGTCTCGGGATCCTTTTTAAAACAAAAAAAAATCAAACAGTCCTAGTTTGACGTGGAGGACCCTCGTCCTAGGACTCCTTTTCAAAGATATCAAACAGTCTCAACGGACGTGGAGAACCCTCATCCTGAGACCCCTTTTCAAAAATTCAAAAATCCCCTCTGACTTGGAGAACCCTTGTCATGGAAAACCCTTTCAAAAAATACAAAAAATCCCCTCTGACCCCGCTAGTTAGCGTCATGGGATCCCCCCAAAAGCGCGATGACATAGATAAATCTCTCTGTAAGTGTTCACAGGTTGGTAGCCGCGGATCTGTCATCTTCCGGACCGGATCGCCAATTTTCAGCTTCAGAAGATTTCTTCCACCCAAAATCCCCACCAGACGGGGATATACGACAGAGGTGTCTCAAAGCACAGTTCGAGATCGGAGCCCATAACGCTCGCGACTTGCCGCCTAGAGATACGGTGACCGCCTTTTTCGCGAAGCCCGCGCCGGATAGCCATGCCTCGAAGCTCTCACCCTTCGGAACGGATTGCAGCCGGTAGCCGCGGAAGAGACATTTATTCCACCCTAAATCCCACCAGACAGGGATATACGACAGAGGTGTCTCAAAGCACAGTTCGAGATCGGAGCCCATAACGCTCGCGACTTGCCGCCTAGAGATACGGTGACCGCCTTTTTCGCGAAGTACGCGCCGGATAGCCATGACTCGAAGCTCTCACCCTTCGGAACGGATTGCAGCCGGTAGCCGCGGAAGAGACATTTATTCCACCCTAAATCCCACCAGACAGGGATATACGACAGAGGTGTCTCAAAGCACAGTTCGAGATCGGAGCCCATAACGCTCGCGACTTGCCGCCTAGAGATACGGTGACCGCATTTTTTGCGAAGTACGCGCCGGATAGCCATGCCTCGAAGCTCTCACCCTTCGGAACGGATTGCAGCCGGTAGCCGCGGAAGAGACATTTGTTCCACCCCAAATCCCACCAGACAGGGATATACGACAGAGGTGTCTCAAAGCACAGTTCGAGATCGGAGCCCATAACGCTCGCGACTTGCCGCCTAGAGATACGGTGACCGCCTTTTTCGCGAAGTACGCGCCGGATAGCCGTGCCTCGAAGCTCTCACCCTTCGGAACGGATTGCAGCCGGTAGCCGCGGAAGAGACATTTATTCCACCCAAAATCCCTACAAGACGGGATATGTCATTCCTTAGGTGCAGCCTTTTAATAGGCAAACCCTTTCCCAAGACCGATCTACAGAACGATCGAGTCCTCGACTAGTCCCGACAAGAAGGGATATGTCAATCTTTAGGCAAAGCCTTTTAGTAGGCAAACCTTTTCCAAGACCGATCTACAGAACGATCGAGTCTCCGACAAACCCTACAAAACGGACGCGTCATCCTTAGATTCCTATCAGTCTGGAGTCTAAACTGAAGGTAGATACCGCCTGAAGGGTCAACTGAAGGTAGATACCGCCTGAAGGGTCAACTGAAGGTAGATACCGCCTGAAGGGTCAACTCAAGGTAGATACCGCCATAAGGGTCAAAACTAAATTCAATGGTAGAAACCGCCATAAGGGTCAACCAATGGTAGAAACCGTCATAAGGGTCAACTAATGGTATGACCTACCATACAGGTCAGAGCTTAATTTTCCTAGGGTGTCCTGACAAACCCTAGGTATCTTCTTGAAAGTCGTCGCAACCGGCAGCATCTGACAGGTGAGCTTCAGGTAAGCCTCTCTCACTCCGGCCCATGTTCAAATTGCAAGAGTAAACCGGTGATTAATTTGAGCATTCATCAAAAGACTTAAGGGTCCGATGTCATGGCATTTCTTTTCCCCAGTCGAGTCGGCTAAGATCCAGGTGTCATTTTGTCTTTGAAAGCAACCTCTGACGAGCTCACTCTCAAAGAGGGGCAGCTGTTGACACCTGATTTTTGACCATCTTTTATTTTAGTTTTTATTTCTAAAATTAATTAAAAATAGCAAAAAAGGTCAAAAAATTGCAAAATCAACTTTGGGAGCCTTAGCCTAGCCTTAGGAACCAATTTTGAACAAAAAATATTTTTGGAATTTTTTAATATTTTTTGGAATTTATTTAATTATAAAAATACCCAAAAAATCAGAAAAATACCATCCGTGGTGAGAAAATTACAAAAAAATATTCAGAAATTTCATTTTAATTCTCTCTTTAATATTTTCACTTTTTAGTAGGGAAATTCGGCTTGGTTCATTGTGTTCCTTCACAAACCTAATCTCGAACCGGGCCTAAAAAATCCTTTTCGAGTCTTTTAATTTTCAATTCTCGGTTTTTATAAGCTATGACATTGGACTCTAAAGTATTGAAATGCAATTGGGTCAATTTGCCTTCCAATTTGATCAATTTTAACCAAAAGGGCTTAATTGCATAAAAATCTTTCAATTTAGTCCCCGGTTTCACAATTTTTGAAATTAAATTTCACACGGGCACACCCATTAAAATTAAACACCTCTACCCAACAGTTTTCATCATGTTGAATCCATTGGTGGGCTCAATTTTGGCTAATTCGATCGTTTAGGCCTTCGATTTGGCGAAATTGAATTTCGGATCCTAGGGACAATTTGGGGTTTTCACAGAATTTCAATAAATTGATTCACGAAAATACCCATATTTGATGGAAAACATGTCAAGGAATCCGATTTTGCCATCAATTTCATGAAAATAGGTCATTTAGGGGGTCAATTTGGCGATTTGGGCGATTTGGCCGAACCGGGCCGGTCGGGTCCGACCCGACCCGACCCGGCCCGACCCGGGTCTGCAAGGCTTGCACAGAATGTGCAGCAAGCCGTGGGAGAAGAAAAAAAAAACAGGGGCGGCATGGGCGACGCGTTTTGGGGGGGAAACAAAAGGCAAACGGGCGTGGGGGACATTGACAGAGCTCCCTGCTCGCCGGCAGAGGCTCGTGGGCATAAAAAAATTGCCGGTCGGCCATAAAATCGGCGAGATTCTCGGTTTAAGGGGCTTGGCCGAGAAAGAGAGGGAGAGAGATTTTTTGGGAGGATTTTCGAGCAAAGCCGGAGCAAGACAAGCTTGCCGGCACCTCTTGGAGCCTGAGGGGAGCTTCGGTCGCCGTCGACGGTCGCGAATCAGGTCGGTATCTCGCCGGATCTCCCTTTTTCTTTACGCACGCCATGTGTTCGATGAAATGCCGATGGATGTCTCGACTCGGTTTTGTCTCGGCCGTGTCTTCCCGAGCTTCATTTAGCACGAATATTGCCTTGAGTCTCCACTAGAACTACTCCTAAGCTCAACTTGCCATTGATTTTGCATTAAATCTCGGTGAAAACCGGACCCCAACCTTTGCCGACCACCCTCCGGACCGAGGACTCAACGGGGAGCTTCCGGCGGGCGCCGAGCTCGAAATGAGCTCAGGTAAGCCTCTAGACCCTCCTTGGGTGTTGTTTGATGGTTTAGAATCGAGTTTTGATAAGAAAAAAAAATTGGAAAATGCCTCGCCGGAGCCGAGTTCGGGGAGGTCCGGTTCGCCGGTTTTTAGCGTGTTCACGGTTATTATTTGGGTTGTATGTTGATGTGGTTGGTCCAAGGAGTCGAATGCCGCAAGAACGGGCGAAAAATACCAAGTTTCGGGCCCGTTTCGCAATTTTCCGGCGACCTCGCCGGAATTTTTACTATTCCCGCCGGATTTTTCACTGTTCATCGTCTTCTCCGGCGACCCTCCGGCCGGTCAACGGCCGACGTGGCGTGCCACGTAGGCAGCCACGTCAGCCGGGTGGGGTCCGGTCCGCTTATTTTCAAATAAAACAAACGGACGGTCACGATCGCGACACGTGTCGCGATCCTAGAATTTTTGGAAAATTAAATAAATGATTTTCGAATAATCGATCCGGCGGACGAGGATGTGCCACGTGGCTCACTGGGGGACGTCTGATCTTGTACAAGATCGGACGCACCAGAGGAGGCCACGTGGCACGTTCTGGAGCGTCCGATTTGTAGGTTTTCTAAAAAATGAAAATAAATTAATTTTTGATCCGACGGCTATGATTGAGCCACGTGGCTCTCTGTGGGTCGCTCGATCTAGTGGAAGATCGGACGCACGAGACGAAGCCACGTGGCACGACGTGGACCGTCCGATCCGGGGAATTTTCGGATAATTAAATAAAATACATAAAAAATCAAAAAAATTGTTAAAAAATAGAAAAATGTTTAAAAATATAAAACGGCGTCGTTTTAGGCCGGTTTCGACCCCTAGGGTCGGGCCGGGCGCCCGAGAGGCGTGGGCCGGGTTTGACCCGGCCCGGAAAATATTTTTAAATATTAAAAAATTCAGAAAATAATAAAAAATTCAAAAAATCAATAAAAAATAGAAAATTCATAAAAAATTCAAAAAAAAATCGGAAAATTCAGAAAAATTCTAAAAAATTCCAGAAAATAGGAAATGGCCACATTCAACTGGCCACAACCTGTTTCGGGTCATTTGACCCCCGATCTTGTCAAAAATGACGGTTTTGCCCTTTCGGCAAATTGTCTTCCAAAAAAAATTCTATAAATCCAGGAAAATCCCAAAAAATAGGAAATGGCCACAAACAACTGGCCAAGGCTCATTCCGGGTGTTTTGAACCCCGACCCTTCTTAATATGACGATTTCGCCCTTTGGGCGAATCGTCTTCCAAAAATTGAAGAAAAATCAAGAAATTCCAAAAAATTCTCAAAAATGGGAAATGGCCACAATCAATTGGCCATGGAATATTTTGGGTAATTCGGTATCTAAACCTTCCAAAAATGACAATTTTGCCCTTCGGGCTAATTGTCCCCGAATCTTTCCATTTTACCCCTAGCCCTAAATCACATCTTCCCTAAGCCTTTATGGCTATACTAGGAGGCCAATGATTGAAATTGATGTGCATTGACATGATTTATTTATGCACTTGATTGCGCTTTCACTATATTGACTGTGGTTTGATAGGACCAGTCTTCCAACCTGCATGAAACCCTGACTCATATCACCCAAAATTGCGCCTGCATGAACTCTTAGTTAGGAAAATCACTCACGTTAGGTACCGAAAGGGCGTTGGTAATGACACCGACGTAACCAAGTCCCCGAACCCAAAATCTCTGGTTCCGCAGAACTGATCGATCTCTCCCAATCGGTCAGTAAGGTTTCCGGTCTACCCTCCAAGAAAGACCGGTGGCGACTCCAAATGCATGCACAAGTTGCACATGCCACCACGACCACACTAAGGTCGAAAGCGATCGACTCTTATCGTCGAATCCTTAAAGATATACTCCCGCCGCGATTTGGTATGGGCCTGGGAGGGCCCGCGCCGATCTAAGGCCCGCGATCCACATTTCAGAGTGGGGGCCCGCGATCGGTAATCCATTAGCCCGCGTCCGTTGATTTCGGACGGGTCGCGACAACTAACAATTATAAATTCTATCTAAAAATAGCACTCTCAAATAAATGACATTTAAAAATAGCACTAACAATAGCACTCACAATTTATAACACAAAAATGCTATTTAAAAATAGCACTAACAATAGCACTCACAATTTATAATACAAAAATGCTATTTAAAAATAGCACTAACAATTATAAATTCTATCTAATAATAGCACTCACAATTTATGATAAATAAATGCCATTTAAAAATAGCACTAACAATAGCACTCACAATTTATGATAAATAAATGTCATTTAAAAATAGCACTAACAATAGCACTCACAATTTATAATACAAAAATGCTATTTAAAAATAACACTAACAATAGCACTCACAATACAAAAATGCTAAAAAAAGGGCACTAACAAAGGTGTTAAAAATAATAACCATTATTATTATTACAAGAGTTAAAGAGGTTACCAAACAGTACAAATATGCATAACGTATAAATACGTATGACATATAAATACGTAGAGCATACGTATACATCCGTGAAACCGGTGACTAATTGAAAGAAAAATGTGCAATTAAGCCATTTTGGTAAAAATTGATTAAATTGGAGGGCAAATTGACCTAATTGCACTTTAAGACTTTAGAATCCAATGTCATAGCTTATAAAAAGTGAGAATTGAAAACTAAAAGACTCGAAAATGATTTTTTTTTTTTGTTTTTTTAGGCTCGGTTCGGGTTTATGTTTGTGAAGGAACATAGTGACCCGAGCCGAATTTTTGAGATTTAAAGTGACACACTTGAAGAGGAAATTAAAACAAAATTATCGAATATTTTTGGGTATTTTTCTGACCACGAATGGTATTTTTCTGATTTTTTTGGGTATTTTTATAATTAAATAAACTCGAAAAATATTAAAAATACCGAAAAATATTTTTTGTTCAAAATTGGTTCCTAAGGCTAAACCAAGGCTTCCAAAGTTGATTTTGTGATTTTATGACCTTTTTTGATATTTTTAATTAATTTTAAAGAATAAAAATCACAATAATAAATGGTAAAAAATCAGGTGTCAACAGCTGCCCCTCTTTGAGAGGAATCTCGTTAGAGGTTTCTCTCAAAGATAAGGTGGCACCTGATTCCTAACCGACTCAACTGGGAAAATGAGAGAAGAAATGTTATGACATCGGATCCTTAAGCCTATTGATAAAAGCTCAAATCAATCCCCGGTTTGCTCTAACAATTTGAACATGGGCCGGAGTGAGAGAGGCTCACCTGAAGCTCACCTGTCGGATGCTGCCGGTTGCGACGACTTTCAAGAAGATGCCTAGGACTCGTCATTCAGAATATCCTAGGGAGATTAAGCTCTGACCTGTATGGTAGGTCATACCATGATGGGATTCCTAACTTGTAGGAACCTAAGGAAGACGCATCCCACGCTTTGGGATTTGCCAAGGATTTTGATCCGTATGGTGGATCAGACCTTTGTGTTGATCCTTACTGCGATATTTATCAATGAGTTGACCCTTATGCGGTTTCTACCAATGAATTGACCCTTATGGCGGTTTCTACCATATGTGACCCTTCAGGCGGTTTCTACCATTAATGTGATCCCTCAGGCGGTTTCTACCTTGGTTTGACCCTTCAGGCGGTTTCTACCTTGTGTTGACCCTTCAGGCGGTATCTACCATGTGTTGACCCTTCAGGCGGTATCTACCTTGTGTTGACCCTTCAAGCGGTATCTACCTTTGATTTTGACCCTTCAGGCGGTATCTACCTTTGATTTGACCCTTCAGGCGGTATCTACCATATTTTGACCCTTCAGGCGGTATCTACCTTGATTTGACCCTTCAGGCGGTATCTACCTTCATTTGACCCTTCAGGCGGTATCTACCTTTGAGTTGACCCTTCAGGCGGTATCTACCTTATTTTGACCCTTCAGGCGGTATCTACCTTCATTTGACCCTTCAGGCGGTATCTACCTTTGTTTTGACCCTTCAGGCGGTTTCTACCTTGTGTTGACCCTTCAGGCGGTATCTACCATGTGTTGACCCTTCAGGCAGTATCTACCTTGTGTTGACCCTTCAGGCGGTATCTACCTTGTGTTGACCCTTCAGGCAGTATCTACCATGATTTGACCCTTCAGGAGGTGTCTACATTGGGTTGATCCTTCAGGCGGTATCTACCTTGTGTTGACCCTTCAGGCGGTATCTACCATAGTTTTGACCCTTCAGGCGGTGTCTACCATCAGTTTTGACTTTGAAAAGGGGTCTCATGACGAGGGTTCTCCACGTCCGATGAGACTGCCTAAATTATGAAAAGGGGTCTCATGACGAGGGTTCTCCACGTCCGATGAGACTGCCTGATTTTTGAAAAGGGGTCTCATGACGAGGGTTCTCCACGTCCGATGAGACTGTTTAAATTATGAAAATGGGTCTCATGACGAGGGTTCTCCACGTCCGGTGAGACTGTCTGATTTTTGAAAAGGGGTCTCATGACGAGGGTTCTCCACGTCTGATGAGACTGCCTAAATTATGAAAAGGGGTCTCATGACGAGGGTTCTCCACGTCCGATGAGACTGTTTGATATTTTGAAAATGGGTCCTGGGACGAGGGTTCTCCACGTCTGATAGGACTTTTCTTTTAAAAGGGTTTTTCTTCCCCTCTTTTTTAGAGACCCCGAAGTTTGTCGGGAATTCAGTTTTTGAAGCAGTGAAAGATTTTATTTTGACAAAGCTTCACTTGAGTCTGTTGAGGCGACATTCTGGGAGCTGGGTTCTCCAGGTATCCTGCAGAAATTTGAGCCTGAAATATTTTTCTTCACCAAGAAAACGTTAGTAATCTTTGGGAAGACCACGGCTGTCCATTTGACAAAATCGTATGATTTAAGTTTTAATCATGAAATGTGCATTTTGATGCTGGAGGTCATCCAAAGCATTCTTGCAACATGCAAATGTGATCACGAGTCCCTTGTACGGAAAATCTGGATCAACAGTTTGAAAATTCCAAAAAGAGTTTGTTCAAAACGTCAATTGGAATATTTCTCGACAAGGAGGTCTTCTCACCTGTTTTGAGATGTGGTTTTTATAGGGGATGCACTCAATTCCCTACTAACCTGTGCCTAGGTTTTAGGCTCATTCGCAGCGCATACATTTTGATCGGTCGGGAGGTCTTCCACGGGACCGTAATGTTAGGCTTGGATATTGGCTTTCAAGGGGGACTCGCTTTGGAGTCGAGGCCATTGAATGAAAGTCTTCACCATCTGCTCCGGGTTTACAAGTCAAGAACCCTGCAAAATGAGAAAGAAATAGTCTTGCTCGTACTTCTTCGAGCTAAGCTATATGTTAACCCAAGTGTCTTAGTCAGAGAAGACTGTTTCGGGGTTGTAACATTGGTAGGATTGGGGACCGAAAAAGGCTTGTTTTTTGCCCAGAAATTACGAAGGGTTTGACATTGGTGATCATTGCAAATTTACCACCTGCTTTTTCCTCTCTGCACCTTCAGTTGTTGAGGTGCGCAACCGATTTTGAGGTGTGCACCAGCTCTTTAGAGAGTGTCTCTGGCTGCATTAAGAGATTGACAACTCTGTCTGCGTCTCTGCTCCACGCTTGACACCATTTGGTGAGTAGTCTTTTTGATCTGACTCCATTAGGGATTTCCTCTTTTCCCATCCGGCTTCATTGCGGATCAATCAAACAATTTACACGAGCATCGGCCTTGCTTTTACCAGGCACTTTGCTTTTTCTCGATGGTAGGGATTTATTATTACTATTATTTTTTTGAAATCCCGGTTCATCTCATCCTCGATGGGATCATGTCATACATATGTCTGAAAGTCTAAACATGCTTTAAATATCAGCCCGGGAATCTTCTTCGTAATCCCTGAGTCTTGAACTCTTCCATTTTTGAAGGGGTGCTGCATCCGTTTTGGAATGATCACCAATGGGTTCATGAAATGAATTTGCAGGCTCAAGTTGGCTGTGCAAAGGATTCAGTGTGTGTGATAGAGAAATGAATGCTTCTCGTCATCCTATGGCACTTGGATTACCATATAAACAACACACAAAGATTAATGTTAGTCCGAGCAAGAAAATTTCTGACCATTTTCTCCTGATGCCGCTGGACTCACCTCCATTTTGCCCCGATGTGGGGTGGTTCTTGACAGGGTTAAGAATGAAAACCGTCGTTCGAAGGGGTTATCAACGGTCACCTGTAGTGTTTGGGGATAAAAAACGAATGCCTCCGTCGTCCCAATCCATGTAATCGCTGCGAATGGTCCCTACTTCCGTAGGTCCAGATTTTGCTATCTGATCTGCTCCACTCATCTCTCCAGTGTGTGTGGGACGTGTTTGGACTAGGCTTTGCCTCTTGTCTTTTGAGAAAACGTCCTTTTGAAAGTTTTGAACAATTTTTTTATTGGAAAAATCTCTTTCATTTTCTCCAAAAATTTTACCCGTCAAAGGGGATTTTATGATGCCCCATGCATGTTCTTATTCATGTTCAGACAACCTCCTGTTTCAAAACATGAATGCCAATGAAATTTGAGTTCTATGTCTTTTCTAGACATTAGACTCTGAGAGCTTTTCTTTTCTTCTCTATTTTTTACTCAACATCTTCAAGGGATTTGGGAGAGGGATACTTACCTGTCCCTCGCGGCTGGAGATCCCTGAAAATGTAGAAGAAACATGTTATTGTTCGTTCATGAATTTTTCAAAAAAATTAGAACGATACATCTTACCCTTGGTCATGTATTCCAACGGGTAATACATGGGATGTGAAAACCTGTTTCGCCTTGATGGTGATCCCCTGTCAAAGACGGGAATTAGGCGTCAGTTTGCGTTCTAAAATTCCAGGCAAATTGGAACGATACAGCCTTGTTCTTGTTTTGTGTTTCCATTTGAACACAAACGTGCGGCTTGCAGAAGTTGGCCATCCATCTTGTGGCCTTGATCCCTCCGTTTGGTTGGCGATGAATCATTTTCCAGGATTTGCCCCAGAGGAGATCCATTTGTGTTTTTGGACGCATTCCAGCGCCACTCTTCAGAGTTCCTTTTATTCAAGGAAAAAGGAAATTGTTATCGGAATGCATGTCAAAGCATGAAGTGTGGAAGCGATACTTTTTACCCTCCACTCGATCTTATAATCAAAGACCATTTTCTGGAATCCTGACTTCCAAGGCCAATGATTCTATTTGCCTCCCTGTCAGCGAGCTCTTTTCTTTTGATGCTTTCGGCGCCAACGACTTCATGTTAAATGAGAAAAACTCATGTTAAGCCCGTGATCTTCGAAGATCAAATTGGAACGATACAAAGTTACCGTTCGCCCAAATTCGTATCTTGGGGTTTGATTCTGATGCGGACGACTCTGCTATTTGACTTTGCCGGAGAAGACACATCTTTCTTTGTCCAGCGCAAAATTAATTCACTTGCCCCAGTTAGGCGTGATTTATCACAGCTAGGTGACGCTTGTCTTGCTGTTTGTCATCTCTGGATTCGATGACCCTTGTCTGATGCGCTTTCATGGGGGATCATGAGAGTTTGCCCCCGGTTTGGCTCCTCAAAGCAAATGGGGGGAACCTGCTCCCATTGATTTTTGCAGATTCTGATCATCCATCTCGATTGTCAGAGTCCTTGATCAATTTAATCTGTCTCAAGACAGCTTGATATTCTTGGGATTCGTCATGTGGCGGTTTGGTGATTCTCTTGATCACAGTCGCCGTTTGAGGTATTTGACGTTCCCTGTTTGTTATTTGAAAGCATTACATCCTGCGTCTTCTGCTCTTGATCATCATCTGAGAGGAAAAGGAAATGAAGCATTATTCCCATATCAAGGAAATAATCATTTTGGAACGATACGTCATTTTACACTTGATTTGCATTCCGTTTTGAAGTTGCATATTGATATGAACAACATCTATCGAATTCCTCCATCCGTGCTTGAAGGTATTTGCAATGCCTACGGTTCATTTGCCCCAGCTGGGCGACGTCTGTTTTGTCATTTGAATGTATGAGCTTTTGGGCGCATTGTCTCTTTTATCACCTGAGATAAAAAAAAATGGAGAAGAACTTATCCTCAGATCTGATTAAAAATCAATTAGGAACGATACGTCCTTTCACCAAACGGGTGGCTCTGCGGCCAAATGCATTTTGCACTGAAGGGATGAATTTCACTATGCTCCACGGGTTTGGGGAATTTGCCCCTACCTTCGATATAAATGAGCCTTATCGAGATGTATACAATACAAATTGATCCCTAATACAATCAATCTAAGGGACGAGATAGAGAGGACCTCAGCAAAATTAGTCTTATTCAAGAGAACTAAAAATGCCAAACCAATCAAAGGAATGTGGTCCGAACACTCGGAGATGCCCCAGTTTCAGTCTTCGAGATGTGACTCCAGGATCGCCGATTTTTTTTTTTTAGGTGGTTTTAGATATATCAGCCATCTAAAGACATGCACATGAGACAAGTGAGGATAAAACTTCTAAAAATCAAAGGATTTGGCACCTAAGGTCAAGGTTCCCACCTCGAGTTCTAGAAAGAGCAGATTCCATTGCACAACTATCGTTGCATTGGGGCTCGATCCATAGCTCCAAATGAGCGGAATTGAAAAGTGGATTACCCCGTGTTTTTCCTCACGGAGATTCCATTTTCAATCCCTTCTATTGTTTTCCTATAGAAGGGCGCCCGGGGTTTTAGGCGCGGTTGTGTGTGTTTTCGGTGTCGTGCTAAAGCGATAAACATGCATCTTATTTAACAATCACCGCTTCAATATAAAACATACACACAATCATTCATTCCTACGCCAACCTGTATAAGACAATGTTAATCACAGACTATCCCCCTTATCGCTCCAATCTGCAAAAACATATAACACATATCATAAGCGGACTTACCTCACCTTCAAGAGCGCCTGTAAGGTTAGAAAAATCACTCAGCGTTTTAATTACGGCCTAAGTCCACTTGAGGTTTAGAACCATAGGTTCTAGAACAAAGGTCCCCAGTGGAGTCGCCAGCTGTCGCGACCCGTCCGAAGGCGGACGCGGCTAATGGATTACCGATCGCGGGCCTTCCCCCGCACAAGGGTGCGGATCGCGGGCTTTGGATCGGCGCGGGCCCTCCCAGGCCCATACCAAATCACGGCGGGAGTATTTTTCAAAGGGATTCGACGATAACAGTCGATCGCTTTCGACCTTAGTGTGGTCGTGGTGGCATGTGCAACTTGTGCATGCATTTGGAGTCGCCACCGGTCTTTCTTGGAGGGTAGACCGGAAACCTTATTGACCGATTGGGAGAGATCGATCAATTCTGCGGAACCAGAGATTTTGGGTTCGGGGACTTGGTTACGTTGATGTCATTACCAACGCCCTTTCGGTACCTAACGCGAGTGATTTTCCCTAACTAGGATTTCATGCAGGCGCAATTTTGGGTGAGGTAAGTCTGACTTTGCACATTAACCAGTTTAACATGCTCACGTAATCATAATAAATAAATAGATGCCAATCACATAAACATCTATCCTACGTGGTGATCATGGAATTATGATTTAATGGGTCTCGAGCCAATGAGACCACATTTAATCATTTTAATATTTTAATAACGGAGAGCCGCTCTTCGCTTCTTCTTGGTTTCTTGAACTCTTCAAGAATTGGGCCCCAAAGAGCTCGCCGACTTAAAAGGCTCCTCCACGTAATCCTCGTAGCATTTACATCAACAATTGACTATGCTAAAAATAAAGATTACATGAAAAATAAAAGGAGTACGCAGTCTCCATTTAATAATTACAACCCCAAATATATAAATAATCATCATACATTCATATATACATCAATCACATTGATTAGGGATTTTTCCATGATCACCACCCTTTCACGTAAGTAATAAATTCACAATTTAAAACTTAGGAAGGCACAATAAAAATTCTACGTTGAATCATATTAAGAATTTTTACGTAAAATAAGATAGCCATAAATTTTCGATTCAAAATTGATTTAGTCTCAATTTTTGCTACGTTGATTAATTTATCATATAAAATAATCAATCTCCATTAGCCATGTAAGACGAACAATTCGTTAATACATATTGGCCATAGTATTGCAAAAATTGCAAAAAATCAATTAAATGCACGAAAACACATAAGGATTGGCTCTGATACCACTGTTGGGATCCACGTAACACGTAGCGGAAATAAATAACAACCCATACATGTATCTCCAGAGGCGTACTTCGTGCATTTCAATCGAAAAAAATCACAAAGTCTCAAAGGGAGTAAATAGATTACCTCTCGTAGCGTGCTTGAACGGAGGTGTCGGTTCGATGTTCTTCGATCTCAGCCTCCACAAGTGTTAGGCATCTAATTCGGACGCACCACCAATTGACGAACGGGGAGACGACTAATAACTCCACAACAATTGTGCTAGCAATATGCGGAATCAATATTCCGAACTTAGTATATTTTGCTCACCAAAGATTATGAGAATATAGAGAGTGTTTGTGTTCTTCTCTCTAAGCTCTCAAAAATTTGCACACTCTACAAAATGTCTCTCTCCTCCCAACCTCAAAACTCTTGCCATCCTTTTATAGCCAAAAATACCTTCCAATAAATTGTATTTAAAAATAGCACTAACAATTATAAATTCTATCTAAAAATAGCACTCACAAATAAATGACATTTAAAAATAGCACTAACAATAGCACTCACAATTTATAATACAAAAATGCTATTTAAAAATAGCACTAACAATAGCACTCACAATTTATAATACAAAAATGCTATTTAAAAATAGCACTAACAATTATAAATTCTATCTAATAATAGCACTCACAATTTATGATAAATAAATGCCATTTAAAAATAGCACTAACAATAGCACTCACAATTTATGATAAATAAATGTCATTTAAAAATAGCACTAACAATAGCACTCACAATTTATAATACAAAAATGCTATTTAAAAATAACACTAACAATAGCACTCACAATACAAAAATGCTAAAAAAAGGGCACTAACAAAGGTGTTAAAAATAATAACCATTATTATTATTACAAGAGTTAAAGAGGTTACCAAACAGTACAAATATGCATAACGTATAAATACGTATGACATATAAATACGTAGAGCATACGTATACATCCGTGAAACCAGGGACTAATTGAAAGAAAAATGTGCAATTAAGCCATTTTGGTAAAAATTGATTAAATTGGAGGGCAAATTGACCTAATTGCACTTTAAGACTTTAGAATCCAATGTCATAGCTTATAAAAAGTGAGAATTGAAAACTAAAAGACTCGAAAATGATTTTGTTTTTTTGTTTTTTTAGGCTCGGTTCGGGTTTATGTTTGTGAAGGAACATAGTGACCCGAGCCGAATTTTTGAGATTTAAAGTGACACACTTGAAGAGGAAATTAAAACAAAATTATCGAATATTTTTGGGTATTTTTCTGACCACGAATGGTATTTTTCTGATTTTTTTGGGTATTTTTATAATTAAATAAACTCGAAAAATATTAAAAATACCGAAAAATATTTTTTGTTCAAAATTGGTTCCTAAGGCTAAACCAAGGCTTCCAAAGTTGATTTTGTGATTTTATGACCTTTTTTGATATTTTTAATTAATTTTAAAGAATAAAAATCACAATAATAAATGGTAAAAAATCAGGTGTCAACATGTATGCTCAAGTTTGTACTAGGCCAGACATTGCTTTTTTAACGGGACTTCTAGGCAGGTATCAGTCAAATCCAGGACATGATCACTGGATCGCTGCCAAGAAGGTTTTGAGGTACTTAAAAAGAACTAGAGACTATATGCTAATTTACAGATGTGTTTAGAACTTGCAGCTAATGGAATATTCAGATTCAGATTATGCTGGTTGTGAGGATGACAAAAAGTCGACAACAGGGTATGTCTTTATGCTAGCAGGTGGTGCAGTATCATGGAAAAGTGAGAAACAGAAAACAGTATCATCCTCTACTATGCAGGCGGAGTTTATAGCATGCTTTACAGCTGCTACTCAGGCTATTTGACTCCGGAATCTCATTAGGGAGTTGACCGTGTTTGACTTTATTGATAGACCCATACAATTGTATTGTGACAATAACTCTGCTGTGTTGTTCATTAACAACAATAGAGGTCTCAAGGGGTCTAAGCATATGGAGGTCAAGTTTTTGACCATAAAGGAATCCGTGCAGAATGGTGACGTTGCAGTAGAGCATATAACTACAGATGCTATGATTGCTGATCCACTGACGAAAGGTCTACGCCCTTGTGTGTTTGAACGACATGTCATTAATATGGGCTTAGAAGCATCATGGGATGCCATTGTTTAGTGGGAGCTTTCTAGTTTTTGCTCTAATAAAGTTTACAATGTAATATTGCTTTTAGTAATGATTTTGATATGTATTGAACTTTTGCATTCTTTGAAGTTTTTTTTTTTTGAATGTGATGTTGAATGCATATCTGTTGAAAATCTCAATGAATTGTGTAAACCTTGAGTGATGGCTGGGGCATTTATTTTAGCCAAAAGGCATATGTCTTGTTACATGTAAAGCATAGTTAACTATAAAGGTGAGACATATATTGGTTCGTTGGAACCGTAAAGATGTTCTCTCGTGACACATCCGGTTTTGTGACACATAAAGTGAGAGAATGGTGACTGACAATGAGGATAACATATAAGGCGTCTCTATTATTTGAGATGTTATCCGATTGCCATACTACCATATCAAATCCATATCAGTAAAGTTAAGAGTATTTGTGATTGTGGATGGCTCTGTGTCTTCTGATACAGTTACTGGTATGGTCCGGTACTTAAGACTTTATGGGATCGGATTGACTGTTGGAAATTATCTCTAGACCAATATAAAGATGCGCATATACAGTACAGTTTCAATTAATTTAGCCCAAGTGGGAGAATGTTAGAATATTCTGTTTTAATATTCAATTGTGGGCTTTATTAATTGTTACTGTAATTATTATTTGGTCTAATAAGAAAGAGATATATTATTTCCTAATTCAAGTAGGATATGGTGCTGGATAGTATGGGCCGAGATATCCTTATCCTTGATGAGGGGTAGGGTTCATTCTCTATAAATAGTGCTTAAGTCCCTCATCTAAACCCTAATGTCCACATAACCTCACATATAGAAATCGTCAGAAACGACAGTGAGGGGCCGTCTCATTGAAGCCAGTGATCAAGGGGTTCATAGAGGAGAAGTTCTTAAGCGTTGGATTCTCGCAATTCCGCATCAAGAACGATGAATCCAAAACAAGGTGTGTTAATTCTTTAACTCTATGGAACATGGATTTGTGTATCTGTACGTGTGTATTTTGGGTTGCTGCATACGGATTAAATACGCAGCTTACACGCCTGCCACTTGGTATTTTGTATTCCATGCAGTTGTGCCCTATATGGCCGTTTATCTGTTCTTAATTAAGCTTCTGCATGCATCAAATACTCTTGAGTAATGAAAGACTAAAGTAGAGATCACGAATTTGTAAAGCCTTAACCTGGGGAGGTATGAGACGCTACATTAGCCCTACAATTCCTCACAAAATAATCTCTCAATCTCACGAATGAATTACAGAAATCATAAACACAATATTTCATGGCTTAAAGTTTAGAAGCTTTTGGATGCAATTCACAAACAAAGCTTCACTTCTCGAACAGCAAGAAGACCCACGCTACACGTTCTTTTTCATCTACAAAGAAGGACACACTCCCCCCTCCCCCATACAAACTCATAGAGTCCAACACCACATTTGTGTAGGAATATTAGTGGACATGGACTTTCCTTTCTTTTCTTTTTTTTATTTTCTTTCCTCGATCGACAACTCTTGCTCACCAACTTAATATCCAGACAAAATATGAATACCTAATTTGAAACTCAGCAGAATAGGAAATTAATACGACTTCCATGGCACATCGCTGCAGACGTTCACATATTCAATTTATCATCAGTAGAATTTCGTTGACGGGCTCAAGCTCGATAAATATTTTAACAAATTCCCTAACAAAATACGACTTAAATTGATGAAATCGAAAGTTAAACAATTTGACCCATTCTCCATAATTCTCCCCAGCTAATAAGAACTCAACTCCAACAAAGTCAAAATTGTGGGCTCTGCAAGCATAACATTCTTTGAATGACTATTAAGAGTAATAGCAAGTTGTGGGTCACAAATTTTTAAAGTAGTGGAACCCACAATAATTTTTATTTATTTATTATATGTGGCCAAAAAAAAAATCTATCAGTAGATTAAGGATAGTCACGAGTCATTTTTCTATAATTATTGACCTATGTGGATATACCTTATTTGGAAATTTGCAATTAAAAGCATCAACATTGATACCATTGGGACATTCATGTGCCATAATACCGTGATAAGATATATTCATCCAATGTTTTGTATGATGGAGATGCAATTCCTACATTTGTGCCTTAAAGCTCCCAAACAATCTTAATAGTCAATTTATGTGAAAAGAGATTGTGAAATGGCCCCTCAATGTATCAATGGTTGAGATTCGTCGACACATTGAAGGAACTGGTGCACCATGCAGAGTAGAGGGCCTCAATCCAACCCTTGTGATGCAAACCCTATGCCTAAATTTTTCCACCATTTCTCCAAACAAGGGAAAGCTCACGTTGCCAATCTATTATTTCCCGGGATCTCTTGTCCCATGCCTGGGAGAGCTCGAATGGCCTAGATGTTATTCAGGCTCTGTTTGTTTCACAGAAAATGAATTACTTGAAAAATATTTTCCTAAAAATGATTGTTTATATCGCTTGAAATAATTAGTAATGAAAAATACTTTCATTATCGACAACAATTTATGCCTAACTTTTTCATGAAAGATGAAAGTATTTTTTGTTCATCCATTTTTGTACCTATACAAGTGATCAAGTTTAGGAAAATATTTTTCAAATCTTTCATTCTTCACGAAACAAATGGAGAATTATTGTTATATATTTCGTAGTGTGTGACATTTATCTACGTTAAATTTTTGTGTCTACAAACTCGATCCCATAAAAACTTAGAATATCCATGTATTTTTATTTGTATAAGTAGTTCACATTTATGATTTTTTTTTTTAGGATTGACGAATCAAATGACATTTTTATTCTAGTTTTTGCCTCTTCTTCTCCCTCTAAATCATACTTTTCCTTGCCATAGTGGTTCAGTTTATATTAGTATCAATGATACAAGTTGGATCATAGATGCTGAAATATAATTTGTTATCTTCATACATAAGGATACTAGATGACCTACCTATTAAAACTGGAGGACCCAAAAGATTCTTCTGATATCCCAATTCGATCCAAAATTTCTTATTGGTCAAAAGAAAAAACGAAGTTTGGATTTATAATTCATTGATGGGATGCAATGGGTGGTTAACAGTATTCTGAAACACGGAAAAAATCATTGAGTGAGACATGCAAGAAAATGCTAAATTATGACATTTATATTTGATAATCTAACAAAGCAAAGAAAAAAGGAAAAGGGAATAGACTTTCTATCTTAATTCAATGTAGGGGTGAGCATGATTATCGGGGAGAACTAGGAATCGGAGAACCAAAATAGTAGATTTTAAGTTCTAGGTTTTAGCGTATGTATGTTTTGACTACCAAAATTTAGGAAACCGATTTTGATTGGTAGGTTCCAAGTTTTAGTATGTGGAAATTGAAACCTAGAAAAAGTCTTTGTGTTTTTCTTGCTCTATGTCGTTGCGTCATCTTGCAGCATTCCATTGCGTCAGATGATGGGTGTGTAATCTAGAATAATTAGTCCAACCTTCATTTTCGGTGATATACAAGATGAGGCTTTTACTTTGTCAATGTTTCATATTCTTCGCGTGTTTAAATATAAGAGATGACCATTAGATTATAGCAGAAAATGATAATCATTGGATGTGATAATTCATTACAATTGTTCAATTAAGAATACAAGTGTAATTTGGGTAGACTATGTAATTGATCCGGGAACTTGTGACAGAGTATGTTTCAAGTTTTAGGGTATACAAGGTAGGTTGTAAATTCCAAAAAAAAAAAAAAATAGAAAATCGATTCTGACAAAATCTGAAACCCGGAAGAAACCTATAACCGCTCATTCATAGTTAAATATAGGGAAAATTACCAACAAAGTCTTAAACCTATTGCAATTGTGCCAATTCAGTCCTAAAACTTTTTTTTTGCCTATTCAGTCCTAAAATTTTTGTAATTGTGCCAATTCAGTTCATCAGGTGATTTTGGCCGGCCGGCGCTGCCGAGGACGTTGGCGACTCAATATTTTAATAGTTTTTTTGAATTTCTATAAAAAAAATTTTATATTTTTTCCCTCCCCCTTTCATCTTCTCCTTCCTCATTCAACCTCCATGTACATCCTCCCTCTTCCCTTTTCCCTTTCCCTTCGCCTTCCACATTCTACCTTCAGCCAATCATGGAGCTGGCGACCATCTAGAGGATGACCGACGAGGCTCTCGCTGGCCTCATAAGGTCGAGCCGAGCGAAGCCAAGTCTTGCCATGGCCGGGAAAAGGCTGACCTCGCTAGCCTAGATCTAGCGAGGTCGAGCCTTGCCATGGCCACACGGGCGAGGTTGAGCCTTGCTCGACCATGGCGAAAGCCTCTTCGAGGTCCAGCGAGCACGCATGCACGATCGGCCTCAACACGTAGACCCGGGGGAGGCACCGCGGTGACTACAGTGAGAAGGTGTGGGAGAAGGGGGGGGACGAAGGCGCTTAGGAGAAGAGGGGAGCGGGGCAAAGGCGACGAGGAAGTGGAGGGGTGGGGGCACGGCGGCTACTACAGCTGGTTCTATCCTCTCCTTTAGTGAATTGGTGTAGCTAGTAGATGAAGCAGACGAAGAGGGAAGTTGAAGCCGAAGAACAGGAAGGGGAAGGGAAGAAAAAAAATAAGAAAAGGAAAAGCAAAGAAAAAAAGGAAAAAAAAAACAAAAACAAAAAAAAAATCAAATATTGGGTCGCCGATCGGCCAAAAATCACCGGATGGACTAAATTGACATAGTTGCAAAATGTTTAGGACTAAATTGGCACAATTGCAATAGGTTTAGGACTTTTTTAGTAATTTTCCCGTTAAATATATGAACGTATCTTTTTTCCAAAGATTCACAAATTTAACTAATGCGATGTAACTTGAAACATCTTCTGAGAAGTGTGGTCCATGTCCTTATGGTCATTGTTGTTGGAGTTGACGAATACTTCGGGAGCCCTTGTTTCTCACACCGGATACGTCCACGTGAGCTTAGGAAAATCAAAGTGTTATCCGACGACATGTGACCCATGCGCGCGAGATGCAGGGGTTCAGGAGCAGCGCCCCCGACACTGGTGTCCCGCTGCCCGGGCAGCGAGACTTTTATTTAAGTTAACCCGTATGTTGTGGACTTAATAGAGGTTTCGCATAGGTTTATGTTTGGGCCCGTTTGGGGTATATATATTTTGCTTGTTTTTGCTGATTATTGTAACGAGTTGTGGCTGTAAATCTAAACATAATAATGAGATCTCTTTGCATGACGCAGCCCTATTCTGGAGTTAACCTGGGTAAACTTTGCATCATCTATTTTTCTTGATTCTTTGTGTGGTCGTTCTGATTCGGTGTGATATAAATCGGGTTAAGTACACCTCAAGTACCATAAGTTGTGTACGGCGCTCACTTTAGTGCTAAAACTTTCAAATCGATCACTTTAGTACTAAGTTTTTGTAACTTCGATCACTTCGGTATCAAAACTTTCAAATCGATTACTTTAGTGCTAAGTTTTTGTAACTTCGATCACTTAAGTGCCAACTTCTTTTTAAAACAATCACTTCAGTGCCAATTCCGATGAGCCACGTCGGCTTAAATTAAAATAAAAAATACACGTGTCGGATTTTCGGTGAGCCATGTCAGCTTAAATCGAAGTTGGCACTAAAGTGATCGTTTTTAAAAGAAATTGGCACTAAAGTGATCGAAGTTACAAAAATTTAGCACTAAAGTGATCGATTTGAAAATTTTGGCACTAAAGTGAACGCCGTACGCAACTTATGACACTTGCGGTGTACTTAAGCCGATATAAATCCCATCAATTGTCTGTCCAACTTCTTAAACGTGACAATTTTCAATAATGTTTGCCATCTGGTAAAATTTGGATTGCCAGCACCACAATTTTCAATAAAGGCTGCCATCTGAAAAATTTTGGATTGCCTCTGTCACAAGCTCCCGTTAGTCCGAAGACCTCGATTGCAGTTTTGAAAGGTTTAGATTAGAATATTCTAATCTCGATTCTCGATACACGAAAATTTGAGATTTCTACTGACTTTTTACCCTCTGTCATCTTTTTTTTTTTCCTTCCTTTTCTTTATTCCCGAACAAAGTATAAAGAACCGAAGAAAAACATGCAAAGCTGTCTTTCTTTGAATTCAACGGATTAAGTATTTAATTAAGAACATCTCCCACTTAAATTAATCTTCGGGGCGGCACATTTTAATTTGGATGTGTGAACCTCGCATGTGGGTGGAGCCATTTTATATTTCTTTGTCCTCTGATCTGGCTGCAGATTCTAGCCGGCTTGAAGACGAAAACGAGGATGGTCAGCAGTAGCCAGCAGACACCCAGGAAAAGAAAAGAAAAGAAAAGATTGGAACTTCAAACAAAGGTTTTTCTCTTATAGTGAGGACTTTATTAGCCCTAGAAGGGATCCGAATCCCCGGGGAATCCCCACCCTACATTAATAGGGGGGAAATGTTTTGGGGTATTAATAGAGGGTGGGGATCTACCTAACCTCCTAACCGGAGGTTAGGCGATTCGGACCCCCCTAGAAGTGCTAGGGCCCTGCAGCGGTTAAGGAGATAACAAGAGTAGCTGTCGCTGCTATAGAAGGAGATGAAGAATCCCCTGTGGGCTTTGCTTTGGTCTGCGAATGCTACCTCTTCTACAGCCAAGAAAAGAAATTCCTCAGATTGGATCACTGTACGCGGTTCAGTAGCGTGACTCATGCGCTGTTGTTTGTTTGTTTGTTATGCCGTTTATCACCGGTCGTAATTAAATGTTGGAGCTTTAATAAATAAATAGCAATTAGAAATTATTGTAATGTCCACGGCTTATAATATATTGTTATTCACATAGCCGCGCAAAAAATATTATGCTAACAAAATCCATTTGCAGCTCAAAATATATCGTTATTCTCTTAGTAAATTAAAAATGGTCACCTCATCATTTTTCTTCCTTGGATACCAGACGCGTGCTGCCCGGTCTCTGCATGATGAGGTCAAATATGAAATGCAAAATTAGGCAGACAGAGAGAGAGAAAGGAAAATGAATAAAGAAGAAGACAATGGGGTCAATTCAAAGAGAGTGGGCTTTGTGGTGTATACTGACGGCTTAAGCTAAGTTTACTTTTGTGGCGCCGGTCGGACAGGTCTCGTATCGTCCCATCTCCACCATAATAACCAGAGTTTCTCGGCCAAACACGTCTCCTTCTCATCTTCATTTCTTTCGCATAGCCCCAACCTCACCAGGTCCACTGCCAGCCATGGAGGCCTTCTTCATCGTCCTTGCTTTGTTAGCCATAGCTCTCACACTTGCCTTGATCCTCTTCGCATCGGGACACGGCAAACGCAGTGACGGGAACCTCCCGCCGGGCAGCTTCGGATGGCCGATCATAGGCGAGACCGTCGAGTTCCTGTTCGGCAAGCCGGACAAGTTCGTCTTCGACAGGATGGCGAGGTACTCTCCCGACATCTTCAAGACCCGGATCCTCGGAGAAGACACCGCGGTCATCTGCGGTCCCAGCGGGCACAAGTTCCTCTTCACCAATGAGCATAGGTACTTCACTGCCTTCAGGCCCCACTCCATGCAAATGATCTTCCGGTCCTACAAGAAGGCGGCCCCTCCTCAGCCCCCCGTCCCCGCAGCCCAGCCCGCCAAAGACGAGGAGGCGAAAGTCCTCCGCTCGCCTGGGTTTCTCAAGCCAGAAGCTCTGATGAGGTACTTGGGGAAGATGGACTCCATCGCACAACAACAAATGCAAAGCGAGTGGGAAGGCAAAAGGGAAGTTAGGGTTTACCCTCTGGCCAAGTCATTGACGCTCACCCTAGCATGCAAGTTTTTCCTCGGTACCGATGAGCCGGAGCGGATCGCGCGGCTCGTGGACTATTTCGACGACATAACGCTTGGCTTACACTCGATCACTTTCAATTTCCCGGGTACCATCTTCTACAAGGCCAACAAGGCTGCCGTGGCGATCAGGAAGGAGCTGAGGGCGGTGATCAAAGACAAGAAGGCCGCCATCCCGAGCGGCGCGCCGATGCAAGACATATTGTCACACATGATCGTGGCAAGTGATCCCTCCGGAAAACACATGCCGGAGGCCGAGATTGCCGACAAGATCATGGGGTTTTTGACCGCTGGGTATAGCACCGTAGCCACTGCCATGACCTTCTTCATGAAGTATGTTGGAGAGAGGCCTGATATTTACAAGAAAGTGCTGGATGGTAAGCACTTCGACGGTTCGACCCATTAATTCCTTCCCTTTTTTTTTTAATTTGAATTATTAGATATATCTCATGGCGTTTATTTTTTTTTTTCCGTCCTTTGGAATATAGAGCAAATGGAGGTTGCAGCATCAAAGAAACCCGGGGAGTTGCTGGAGTGGGATGACGTCAACAAGATGAAGTACTCATGGAACGTTCTCAATGAAGTCATGAGACTCACCCCACCTCTCCAAGGAACCTTCAGAGAGGCCCTCACCGACTTCACTTATGCTGGTTATACCGTCCCGAAGGGATGGAAGGTACGTGACTTCACCCTCTCTGGGGCTGCTCAACCTAGTCAATTCCTATGAACTCGAGATAAGTATATTGGAAGTCCTGAAGCTTATCACTGCAAATGAGTCCTAAAACGTTATGAAATTTGTCCAAATGAGTCTTGAAACTTATCACGGCAAATGAGTCCTAAAACACTAGAAAGCGGGTTGGGTTTCTTCTCGAGGAGGACGGACGATTTCGAGTCACGTTTATCACCGACCATCAAAAGTCGCCACCCCCGGTCACCGCCAATTGGACTCGAGCAGCTTCACAGGAAAGAGTGGGCATTGGGGTGGATGAAACGGAAGCCCATTGTCATTGCCGTTGGTAGTTGGTTCTCACATTCTTTTTGTCTTCCTCCTGAATCTGGGATTGGTCAGTGAAGATGAAACTTTCCAAAAGGAGACGGCAACGGACTCGATCGGATCCGTGATGAATGGGATCGTCGATCGAAAGGACGTTAGAAGTCAAGCTTTCGACATCAAGATCGAATGCTGGTCCCGGCTAGATTAAGCCTCACGCATCAGAATTAGTGCTCAATACCACACGAAAGCGATCGGGCGTAAAAAATGAATTGCAATTATCGCTTTTCGGCCCGTGAATCTTTTTACTTACCTACTCTTTACGTATGTACATCTTCCAAAAGATTTGAGATTCATAATTTTGATTGTCTTCGTTAGGTCTACTGGACTGTCAGCACGACAAACAAGAACCCAGAGTACTTTCCAGAGCCGGACCAGTTTGACCCATCAAGACACGAGGACGGCAACACTTTCCCTCCATTCACATTCGTTCCCTTTGGAGGTGGTCCTAGATTGTGTCCAGGTAAAGAATGAGGGAAAAAAAAAAAAAAGCATTTCCTACATCCCCTACATGCATCTCGTGTAGTTCGCTCTTGTAAAGTCCAGAGATCGGGGTTTCATTCATCGCGACAAGTTATCTTCATATTCTTGAAAAGCAATTGACTTCTGGTCCTCAATTCTCTGGTCCAGGCAAAGAGTACGCGCGATTGGCGATCCTCGCGTTCGTTCACAATGTGGTCAAGAGGTTCAAATGGGAGCTGGTGGATCCGAAGGAGAAGATCGCTGGGGACATGATGCCTGCCCCACAGAAAGGCCTCCCAGTTCGCCTCACACGCCGGTGATCGAAGCTTTCATTCATACATGGGTCCGTCAAGCTCTTTAAAAGCCAAGGCATCTCAACCGAAACTCGATCTGCGGTGCCGCCCATATATGTTTAATTTGATTTGATGTATAGCTGCTCTTTGCGGCTGGTCATAAAAGCACCGACGGCTTGAGAGTCATTGAAAGTAATTGGCTTAAGAAGTTTGCAGTTTCTTATCCTGGAATTTGTGTAAGCAACATTACATATATATATATATGATATCTTAGCTAGCGAGATTGTACCATACGTGGGTTTTTTTTTTTTTCCAAACTAGATGTAAAAAAAAATATTTACCAAAATTGATGTCTTTTTATTTATTTATTTACCAAACCGGGGGTCGCTCGGCAGTCTTACTGCCAAGTGTCCCCCGGCTCGGCAGTCATACTGCCGAGCGGGCCTCGGTCGGCCTTGCGAGGCCTGCTCGGCAATTAGACTACCGAGCGGGACGCTTCTTTTTTTTTTAAATTTTTTATTCTTGCTCGGCAGTTTAACTGCCGAGCAAGATGAGCTCTTAAAAAAAAAAAAAAACAAGGCCCTGCCAAACGATCGTGCTTATGGAATAAACCTCTTTACTTTCATGTAGAGAAGTTCACTTTGTCCACCAAACCAAACTACCGAGAAAGAAAATGCAAAGTACAAAGTGCTCCAACAACTGAACGGGACACAAAAAATTTCATAAATTCTGGTCTTCCTACGAGAAATTCATAAATTAGCAGCTGCTCTATGGTTAAATAATGATTCTAATGATGCGATCAGCTTAATAAACGCACAGTTTTTCCTTGTGCCATACCTACTTTCGTCTTAATGTTGACAGCTCTAAACTGACCATTGAAACAACATACAGATGAGAACACCGAACTCCATAGCGAAGCATGTGAAACTCAAAATTTACCTCCCTCGCACAGCGGCAATTTCCTTTGCCGAATTTGTACTTAAATTCTATCACGCGCTTGTTTTAAGTTTCGTCACATCTTGCAATCGAGTAGCAATCATTCTGCTTCTATGGTTCGGCTTACGTCAAAAGCCATTATATTGTGCTACAAGCATCACCAATTATCTGTTTCGACATAGCCAGTTGTGATGGTTATGTTGGGATTCACGTGTCACGTACGGGCAAAATTAAAACATATAAACGCAGCGAAAATATTAAATTGCCCATACACGTATCTCCAAAGGTGTAGTTCGTGTGTTTCAATCGGAAATCACATTAAACGAATAGAGTTAACGGGGTTACCTCTCGTAGCGTGCTTGAGATCAAATCGGTTCAGATGTTCTTCGATCCGAGCCCCACAAGTGTCGGGCCTCTAGTTCTGACACACCACCAATCTCGACGACGAACGGAAGAACGAACTCGCGGGAATCACCACTCAATTGTGCTAGCAATATCGAGGATGCAATATTCCGCACTCATAATCCTTTGGTCATCGCAAGAGCAAGAGTGAGAGAGAGCATCAGAATTTTTCTGCTCACAAATATTGCACACACACACTTCCCTCCAGATCTCATCCGAATGGGCTATCTCGCACACCCCCAAAAAAATGGTCGTCGCCAACCATTTTTGTGCGCACACACACAATCAGCAAGCTGATTGTGTGTCAACGCACACAATCAACATTTGCTGATTGTGTGTTAACGCATGCATAATTTTTTTTTAAATTTTTTTTTTAAATAATAACAACAATTGTTATTATTATAAAATAAAAAATGTACACTACTCTCACGTGTGTAAATTGGACACATCAATATGTGTCCGAACAATACGTATATATCATTATATGCACGTACGTCAATGACCAAAAAATAAAATTAAATTAAATCCCATTTAATCTAATTTCTGTCCGACTAATTCGATAGTCGTGATTGCAAACATATTTGCATAATTGTCTTTCCGTTTAACGTCGTCATATATATTGGTTAAGGTGTGTGACATCCCTAGGTTCATCACTGAGCTGGCAGCAAGACATGTACTAACACTTTAGTACTTCCAAGAGAATTAATTGTCCCGATTAACCTTTAGGTCTTAGAAGCCATGAGTGACATCTAGCAATATGTCATGGCTACCCAGACAGTGTGAATTCTTCAAGAACATAATGAACCTGTCAGCTTTGGCTACAGTGTAATTTAATCCTTCTGTCTTACCATATCCCGATCGAACAAAGACCACGGAATATTTGTCAAGTCACCAATTCGATCATATGCACAAATTCAATCGGCATGCATTTATACGAGACATAAACATTTTATTCTCGATTACAACCCCGGCCGAGGATTTCAATGCATTGTCATAATTAAATCGCATAGGATATCATACCTTGCATATGGCAAGGAGACAGATTCCATGTTGCGCACACGTATGACTTCGTATGTGTATGAACTATGACCATCAAGTACAGAGACGGATCGACGAACCGTCAATATGTGTTCTCGTGAACCATAGCCATCCAACACACAAGTCAACACTGTGCCTCAGGTCTAAGGATTATTTACACAAGACCAAAGCATAAACGATTAGATATTGACCATGCTAAAAGCTTCCATGTCGCTAATCATTCAATGCATATCACGTTCAGTGAACTTGTCTAATACAAGCACATGTGTTCTAACTCGGGCATCGCAATACCCAATGACTTGTGACTTGCCATTCACTCAAGTATCCAATACTTAGGTGTGAAGTTAAGAACACACCGACCTCAACAGGATTATTGATATCCATACAATGATCCATCGATCGGGAACAGTTTAAAGATTCAGTCTAACTGTGAACCCATCACACATATTCTCAACGTCTTAAGAATAGGTCCAGTCACAACTGATCTTAAGGAATTTATTCATATAAGTAGGTAATTGAACAAATGAATAAATACGTCTGTGCCATTGATTAAATAAGAAATCAGAAGTACAACCGAAATCCCTAATATGTAAAAATTACATAATTGCTTTAGGGCATATCTCTAACAGGTTAATCCTCTCCTTAATAGCTCAGCAGATCTGGGAGAATCTTGTTTTGGTTAAACCAGAGAGCTGCCTGTGAATTGTGCTTAGCTGGTTTCATAAGTTACCTATGCTCAAGCTTGGGGCTTTTTTCCAAACTAGGGTAAAAAAAAAAAGTATTTACCAGATCGGGTATGTTTTTTCTTTATTTACCGAGCAGGCAAGCAAACGGTAGAGTCCGCGGAGCGAATGAACGATCGAGTCCGCAGAGCGAACAAACGAGCGAGCGAACGATCGAGACCCGGAGCGAACGAAAAATTGGGTTCGAGCCAACAGCGTATACGGCCATGGCCTACGACTACAAAGAGGACGAGGAGGACGTAGGTTGCTTGGACGGGTCTTTCTTCATCAATGACGAGGATTCCCCAAGCCCTCATTTGTTCCAAGTAGAGTTCCTAATGGAAGGAAGATGAACATGAACTTTGACTTGGGGAATCCGCACATTCATCAAATCATATGGTGGTTTTTTACTGTGCATGAAGAAGTGAATGCGCACATTTGTCCCGTCCCATAGCCAGACCAATGATGAAGTGAAGCAGTCAAGGCACCTTTTGGTCCAGTCTGGCAGGTACAGGCTTGAGGAATCCAGTCAAGGCACCTTTTGCTCATCACTAGATTGTCGGTTTCCTGTCCAAAGCAGAGTCTCTATGCAGTGCAGCTCCAAATTTTTGGTGTTGGATGTATTAGACAATCAAACATACTACATTACATTGCAGCATGCATATAATAAGCAACACAAATCCTCAGTTATGATTAACAATTCTGTTTTTTGTTCTCTTTAACTCGCCTTTTTTCTTGAATGGATTTTTTCTTCTTCTCCCTCAACGTTGTTACAAATCCAACTGTCTAGGATGGCAAAAGAGGACTGGACAAATTATCCGAAAATGCAGATGACTAATGGCAGCCCCGTGGGACAGTATAAAATTGCAGGCCGACAGTAATCACCTCATAAATAATGTAGAAGGCCCACTTGTAACTTCCATATGAACACTCTCAGGGCCAGAATTACGACAGACCACAACAACAGGCCATGTATGAACCGTGTCTTTCGGTTTTTGCCTTCAGGGAAGCCCTTGTTGATGCATTTTGGTCTCTGTAGGTCTAATCTGCTGCCGCCTCCGCTGCTGCTGCAGCTGCTTCGGCAATTTTTAATTCCCCGTAGAAGTACGAAAAAAAGCCCCAGAGCGAGAGGGCGAGGGACACGCCTTTCTCTACCTGGAACTTCTCGTGGAAGCATATGACGGCTAGGATCTCGGTGACCGGGAGAAGAAGGGCGATCATGATTCCTGAGAATAGAGAGGAGGCATAAAAGATGATTCCTATGGCTCCCAAGAAGAAACATTGCCAGAGGATGGCGGTCCACACGAGCACCACGTAGAATCGGGCTTCTCCGAGTTTGTAGTTCCTTGCTTCTCTAGGAATCGCCTGCGTAAACATGAAGTCAGGATCATCCCTATGTGATTCTGATCGTAGTTTCATGTTATCCCAATTCGGTGGTTTCTTAGTTATGGAACTTCCACCAAATGAGACTAAAGTATTGCCATCATCTTAACATCCACTTCTCATCCACTCCAGTAGGTCTAAAGAGCTCATCTTGCTCGGCAGTTTAACTGCCGAGCAACAATAAAAAAAAAAATTAAAAAAAAAGAAGCGTCCCGCTCGGCAATCTAACTACCGAGCGGGCGCCTCACTAGGCACCCAAACTACCGAGCGGGCCTCGCGAGGCCGACCGAGGCCCGCTCGGCAGTATGACTGCCGAGCGATCCTCGGTTTGGTAAATAAAAAAAAACACTCGTTTTGGTAAATACTTTTTTTTTTACACCTAGTTTGAAAAAAAAAAAACCCCCTGTTCGAGGCCATGGGCGAGCTCATGGAACTGTTCCGGGCTGAATACTGTCAAGTTCCCGAAGGCAACGTAGATGACTAACTGGGCTAGGTATTGGTCTAACCAGTTCGAGCAGGTTGAGTCCTCGTTCCACAGGCTTCCTCTGTGGTGGACCAGTTGGTGGTTTTTTTTAACAAACTAGGTGTAAAAAATATATATATATATTTACCAAAATGGGTGTCTTTTTTTTTACTAAACCGAGGGTCGCTTGGCAATCTTACTGCTGAGCGACCCCCGGCTCGGGCGGCATCATCTGCTTAGTTTCTCCGCCACACCTCTTCAAGGTAATTGCACAAAACCACATAGCATTCATATTGAGGCGCTATCATATTACACGGTGAAAAGATCTCGATGCTTCATAGCATAAAACTTTTTAGTTCATCGGCTAAATTGAAGAGCCTGTGCCTTAGAGATGATAGTCAATTACTGTGGTATTGCTCCTTAGAGATGAAAACTCTTCTTGAAATCAATATAATCAAGGGAGCGCGCCACACAAAACGTTGTTTCTTTTTTAATTTTCAATTTTTTATATGAATGCTTGAAGGATTATACTATATGTGATGCAATGTCGTGATGCAAATGCAAGACTAATCTAGATGTCGTACAAAAGATGACATGCACATGAAAATTAACTTCGTGACATATGAATTAATTAAAGTTCTAAACATGCAATTTAAACTAATGTATAAAGATATACTTATAGTTTAATTAAATTGATTAGTGATGCTGGAATCAATTAAATTAACCTAAGCATACAATTCTACATGCAACATGGTATGAGATGATATAGCAAATATGAATGACGTGACATGTATGACGTGGCAAAGATGACATGGCATAGATGACGTGGCAAAGATGAATATTTTTATTTTCGGATGAATTTATTTCCTAAAATAGAACTATGCCAAAACAGTTTTTATCTTGTATATTTTAGAGTTTAAATTGACCTAAACCATAATATATTAAAGATAAATTATTTTAAAGATAAGATTCTATTTAAACATACAATTTCTATCCTAAAATGCAATCTAGTCTAATTATTTACAAAAAAAAAAAAAAAAAAATTACATATGCAATTATCTACCCGATGCTATTTTGAGATATGAAATTTTCAAATATGGAAAGTGAATGAATGCAAATCTTTTTTTAGCCAATGTCAATCAAGAAAGTTTATATATCAATCAAGTTTTGAAATATTTTGCGAATATTTGAGTCAATCTTTAATTCGTAATCTTACGATTAACGATTGAACTCAAATCCTTGCCTAATCGAGTATTCCATCGATAATCTTAAATATGGACTTTCTCGATCGTGTGGCAAGTTGCGGATTAGGAAAAATAAATTTTCCTAATAAGCCTGTATTTTGAAAAAGATATCCACTTTATGCAATATGCAAAATATACTCAGATATGCAAAAATGATAGGCAAATATGGCAAGATAAGCAAGTGAATATAATAATCCACTAACACATTCTTGCTCCGCACGTTTACATGAAAGAGGTCACCGAATCAATTCTGGCTCAATATGTTTTTTTACTCTTATCTCCAATATTTCATCGATGCAATCCTTCTAGATTGATATGCACACTTTACGTATAATTTCAGCCACCAAGCTAATTAAAGGTTTAGACCAAAACTCATTATCTTGTGAGTTCATATGCTCGAGCCTATCCGCCGTCGGTCTAATGCAATGCTATATACGACTGACAAAAAATCAATATGCAATGCATGAGCAATTTATTTTTGGTGAAAATTATAATTAAATCTCATTTTGTGATTAAATGAATAATTTTTTAAAAAATCAAAATTCATGTGTCAACAATCCCCAGCTCTTCAAGAATATGATAAGTGCATTCAGCCTCTGATACATTTGCATTGATAGTTTTCGAGACAATTCCATAGTGCAAGAATGCTTTTAGAGCTTCATCTGGCATGGTCGTGACTATCATCTGAAGCATTTGCTGTCAACCGATATTCATGTATGGCTTGAAACAGTCAATGAGGCTCATGTGAGCTTTGGACAGTAGAGGGAAAATAAGAGAAAAATTCTGCAAATACCATTTAGGTAATAATCATTGAAACAGTCAATGAGGCTCGCTCGCGTAGCAATCATATTTACGTAAAAAAAAATCACGCGCCCCGGAATTGAGGTGAACGATCGCTCCATATGATCGTTCCGCGGCCTCGCGAGTGAATGAACGATCGAGGCCATGGAGTGGCTTCACGAGCGAGCGATCGAGCCTCGATCCCACGGAGCAAGAGGACGAACGAACGAGCGAGCGACACTCGATTCCTCCTCCAACCATCTCCTTAAAAAGCCGCAATTCTTCTGCCCACGTCTTGCGCTGAGCATAGCAAGAAATCCCCTCGCTCCATGAAAGCACACCACGTTCGGGCACGTCAGAAATTCTTCATGAAAGCACGTCACGTTCGGCCACAATTCCTCTCTGTCTCTCTCTCTCCCCCCAACCAGCTTATCTTAATAAAAAAAACCAAGAACAATTTTTTTAAAAAAAAATTAGGTTTTACCCCCGCTCGGCAGTTAGATTGCTGAGCGGGGGGCAAAAAAAAAAAAGGAGTAAGTGCCCGCTCGGCAGTATAATTGTCGAGCGGACACTGTTTACATCCCGATCGGTAGTATGATTGCCGATCGGGGGGCCGCTCCGCATTAAGACTGCCGAGCGGCCCCCGGTTTGGTAAAAAAAAAAACAATCGTTTTGGTAAATACTTTTTTTTTACACCTAGTTTGGAAAAAAAAAAAACCCACCTTCTGTTGCATCAGAAGGCACAATAGGACCATGTGCGCTAAGGTCCTCGGTTTCTGCCGGTTGTCATAGCTAGCAAGATCATACCTTCTGTTGCATCCTATAATCAATATTTGTTTCGCCGATGCGCTTGGTATTGTTGGGAGCGCAATAGAAGTTCAATATCTTTGCCCGGAGAGATCTCTAAAAGATAGTCTAAGTCCGTGTTCGCCATCAATCCAGTTAGACTAACCTTTGTAGAAAACCTTAAACCGCTGACTTATGGGTCAACATATATATTAATTACTTCACACCGCATTAGTTCTTCGATATAGAACTTCTCTAGTAAAACTTATACATGTATCTCAATAGTTGTGTCGTCTGTCGAAAACGCGAATCGAGATGGGAATGGGTCCTTGCGGTTGATGATTGAATGGGAACTTGTTTTGGCATCTTGTCGAGGGTGTTTCAGATGTTAATGTCGATTTCACACTGTCGGGCCTCCAATATCCATGCAAGGAGATGAAGAAAGACCTTCTCGTTCTTTCTAGTTGAGCACATCCTGATCATGTGCTGCTTTGCGCAGAAGTTTCGCCTTCCAATAGCCGTTCCCTGCAGAGAAATATTTCGATCACATGAGCCGGGTACGGGTCGGGTCTCCGGTAGCGGACCCAACTCGGTCCAAAGTCCAACAAATTCCTTTGCCGTCGGTTCTTGGGGTTTAAATGTGAGACAGGTGTGACCAATTTAATAACCTTTTAAATAAAACAATTGTTCTTGAATTTTTCCTTAAAGAATCTCTCACCATATGTGAAATTTCAATGGATAGTCAACGTTAGAAAAATGGATAGTCAACGTTACAAAAATAGAGACGAACCTAGTCGTAAATTCTGTCTATTCCAAACAATATTGCTCGAATTTGTAGATAATTACTCCCCATTCCTCGTATTTCACATTTAGAAGCTTGATCGTCGTAAGACATAACTCTTTAATTTGGAAGACTTCAAGCCAGAAGCTCCTAATGACACTTCCTCAATACTAAACTTCCTTTTTCAATATGTTGTCTAAGCATGATTTGGGAAAGTACTAAGATTCATGGTGAAGCCATTAATACGCCGTTTTCTTCGCTTTCAAATCTCTCCCATCTTAATCCGTGCAGACCACTTCGATTCATATCCGCAATTCGAACCCACCACATTAAGAACAACGACAGGATCAGGAATGTGCTTTCCAACTCTGAAATTAAGCCGTGTGAGTTCGTAAATATGGTTACCGCACGTGTTTCGATTCTAATTCCAGAAGCGGCCACGGATCTTCACCTCCAGGCGGCCTGACAGCAACCGGATAGCACGCTATCTATGTCGCCGAAACTAAAATACATGATTAGGTAACGTAATCGAAAATCGATTCTATGTATTTGTGTCGAGTTCGAAACGTACTTACGTGGATTCAATGTACAGTACCTCTTCGTGTGCCTGCGGTTCAATGTCATCCTTGAATTGTTTCGATAAAAAAATCGATCTTTTGAATGGTTGACCCGAAAAAGAAAGGTATCCTCCCTCAAAATGATTGCAGCCCATGTGCTTCGATAACCATAGATGATTTCACACGAAGAAAGGAAAAGAAGTTGATGATTGGGTTCTCATGGTAGTGAGACGAACTTATCGAGGGACAATTGTATAAAATGTCTTAAAATTATTGTATGGCGGCCAATTCATTCATAAACCTTTCAATTGTGAAATTGCAGTGGGGGAGCAAGAGCTCTATCTCAAATTCGTAGTCCTAAACCTTCTGACAATTCGTTAATGCAATTTTAAACCTTTCAATTATGTCAATTTAGGCCTAAACCTTTTGACGATTTGTCGATTTTGTCCTATATTTTTTGATAATTTGTCAATGTAGTCCTTTCTGTCAATATAAATTTAGGGCTAAATGACAACTTCAAAACGTTAGGACTGAATTGAAAAAAATTCAAAAAGTTTAGGACTAAATTAATACAATTGATGACTAAATTGGCAAATCGTCAAAAGGTTTATGACTAAATTGACACAACTGAAAGCTTTAGAACTAAATTGGCTGTCGTTCAATAGGTTTAGAACTTTTTGGACAATTTTCACAACTTATCGAAGACAACACGGATGTTTTTTTTTTTTTAATGAATAAGAGCAAACACTTGATTGGCTTGAGAAAACGAACAACTGAAATAAGTCTAAATAAATTAGGGGTGATCGATTCCGAGTCTAGTCTCCCCTCCATCCCCCAAGAACTAGGAATTGGACCAGAGGTATGTCGCGACCCTCTCGAGGTTCGCCGTGGGCTCTCGAGGGCTAATGGGCCGTCCAGTATGGTCGGACGCGGGCCTCTCCCAAGGCCCGTTACCCAAATCGCAACGGAGGTATGCGTAGTCGACCTTCAGTGTGGTCTAGTGATATGTGCTAAGTGTGCATGCCATGGAGTCGCCACCAATCATTTTTTGGAGGGTATGATTGGACCACCCTATTGAATAGTCGGGAGTTTCTATTCAATTCTGCGATAACCAGAGAAATGGGTTCGGGGACTTAGTTACGCCAACTGTCAGAGTTGACGCCCTTTCGGTACCTAAGTTGACTGAATTTTCTGACCTAAGATTTCATGCAGATGAGTGGAGTACGAATCCTAAATCTAGGAATTCATGCAAATAGGAATGACTATCCTGGCAATCACAATCAATAATAAAAGGCGCAAATCAATGAATCCAAATATGCAAAATAGACACATCAAATCAACATGACACTCATAAGAAGGCTCTATTAACTTAAATAAGTATCAATCAAGCTTAGGAATGATTTAGACATGATTTTACCCATAAGGGGTAAAGTCGTAATTTTGAGACAAAAGGGACGATTTGCCCAAAAAAAGCAAAATCATCATTTCAGAATGAATTCGGAGTAAAACAATGTCAAAAATAGGTTTGGTCACTCAATTGACCCATTTCCTATTTTTTTTTGCAATTTTCATGATTTTTTGGAATTTTAGAAACCGATTTACCATTCGAAGGGCAAAATCGTCATTTTCTAAAAATGAGAATGAAATGTGGAAATCCTAGACATAAGGTTTAGCCACCTATCTGGCTCATCGCCAAATTCTAAGCAATTTCCACAATTCATCGGAATATCAAAGACGATTTACCCTTTGAGGGGTAAAATCGTCGTTTTGGATTAAACGGGAGAAAATCCTGAAAAACGACAACCAATCAATTTCTTTTGATCATTTTCAGCCTTGGGAATTTTCTAGAATTTTTTTAGTAATTTTCTGCAATTCTTCTCAATTTTTTGTTTTTCTTTAATTTTTCCATTTTTTTGGCATTTACTGATTTATTAATATTTTTTTTATATTTTCAGAAAATATTTTAACAAAAAGCATATCATTGGCAATAGACAACACTCAACCAGATAAATAAGCTAACTACTGAACTGAGATAAATACATGCAAACCAAATCTATAATGACGACATTTTAGAAAAATAACCTTGATATACGGATCGGGTACGTAAAACATACCAGATTGGACACCGGCCTTCAATCGCCCAGCCCCATCGTGCGACCATCTCCATGCCCGTTACCTGTCGATCGTCATTAGAATGTCGATAGTCAATTTCACAAATTAAGACTAAAAATAAATAAATAAATAAATAAAAATTAAAAAAAAATAAAAAAATTAAAAAATTAAAAAATTAGACACTGTTTAGGCACTGTTCCAACACTGTTCCGACACGGCTCCGACACGCTCGGACACGGCTCGGACACGGCTTCGACACGCTCGGACACGGCTTCGACACGCTCCGACACGGCTCGGACACGGCTCCGACACGCTCCGACACGGCTGGACACGTCCCGACACGTTCGGACACGCCTTGACACGGGAACCGAGCGGGGAACGGCCGGGACAGTTGGATCGACGGCCGTCGGGCGACGGCCGACTCCGGGATCGATGGCAAAGATTGAGGGAACGTCGGGGCGGAGTAAAACAGAGCACGGCGGCGACAAGCCGCGTTGGCTCGCAAGTTCTAACCTCACGGCGGCTCGGGTTCTCGGATCTAGCGACTCGAGCCGATAGCGGCGGTATGATGGGATGGTGGTGTGGTGGTGGCTGGTTCAACAAGGGCGACCGCACGTGTGGTGGTTGGAGGTGGTCGTTCGGCTTAGGCCTCCACGAAGATGAAGAAGAAGAAGAAGAAGAAGCTGCCGAAGAAGAAGAAGGAGAAGGCGAAGAGGAAAAAGGAGGAGAAGAGCTGCGGATGATGAAGGAGAGGGGAGGAGAGTAAAGTAATAAAAAAATATAATAATATAATAATATAATAATATAATAATATAATAATAATATAATAAAATACTAAAAAGTAAAAAAAATAATAAAATAATCAAAAGCGACGACAAAATGATTAGTTCTCTTTTCCTTTTAAATGATGATGTTTTCACTCCTTTTCCTTTTAATCATTACTAATATTTTTGTCAAATTCAATTTTACGGTGATCAGTGAACACCTAAAATGGAACCTGAATTTTACTGTTTTATGAGGTCCTAAAGTAAAGAAAATTAAAAATAAAAATACCTACTATTTGTATATATTTTTGTGACCTCGAATACTACTTTTTTATTTTATTTTTATTTTTATATTTTTCGAAAATAATAATAATAATAAAATAGTAAAAATATGAAAAAAAATATTTTTATCCAAAATGGTCCCTTTAGCTTGGCCAAGGCTACCAAAGTTGGTTTTTGTAATTTTTTAGCTTTTTATGAATTTTCTATGAATTTTTGAAAAATAAAGGAAGAAAAAGGTTGATCAAAATTTAGGTGTCAACAGCTGCCCCTCTTTGAGAGGAATCTCATCAGAGGAATCCCCTTAGAGGTTTCTCTCAAAGACAAGGTGACACTTGAGTCCTGATCGACTCGACTCGTGAAACTAAAGGAAAAGGAGTCATGACATCCGTTTTTTTTATGCTTGTCGATGTATGCTCTTTCTTGAAAGGGGAAACATTTATTTGACATGAGAGAGTGAGATAGTAGAGAGACATACCTGGCACTTACCTATTCGATGTTTGTGCGATTTTCGTAGTGTCTGATGGATTCAAGAGAATTTCTAGGGACTCGTTTCTAGAGTGTCCTAGAGAGGTTAAGCTCTGACCCGTATGGTAGGTCAAACCATAATGAGATTCCTAACTGATAGGAATCTAAGGAAGACGCGCCCCATTTGGGATTTGCCAAGGATTTTGATCCGTATGGTGGATCGGACCATTGAGTTGACCATTTAAGTGATTTTCGCTATTGGATTGACCCTTCAGGCGGTTTCTACCTTTGATTGACCCTTCAGGCGGTTTCTACCATTGTGTTGACCCTTCAAGCGGTTTCTACCTTGGTTTGACCCTTCAGGCGGTTTCTACCTTGAGTTGACCCTTCAGGCGGTTTCTACCTTAAGATGACCATTCAGGCGGTATCTACCTTGAGTTTGACCCTTCAGGCGGTTTCTACCTTCAGTTTGCTTTGAAAAGGGGTCTCATGACGATGGTTCTCCACGTCCGATGAGACTACCTAATTTTTAAAAATGGGTCTCATGACGAGGGTTCTCCACGTCCGATGGGACTGTTTGAATTTTGAAAAGGGATCTCATGACGAGGGTTCTCCACGTCCGATGAGACTGCCTAGATTTTTTTTAAAAGGGGTCTCATGACGAGGGTTCTCCACGCCCGATGAGACTGCCTAAATTTTGAAAAAAGGGTCTCATGACGAGGGTTCTCCACGTCCGATAAGACTGCTTGATTTTTGAAGATGGGTCTCATGACGAGGGTTCTCCACGTCCGATGAGACTGTTTGATATTTTGAAAATGGGTCCTGGGACGAGGGTTCTCCACATTTGATAGGACTTTTTCTTTTAAAAGAGTTTTTCTTCCCCTCTTTTTTTAGAGATCCCGAAGTTTGTCGGGAATTCAGTTTTTGAAGCAGTGAAAGATTTTATTTTGACAAAGCTTCACTTGAGTCTGTTGAGGCGACATTCTGGGAGCTGGGTTCTCCAGGTATCCTGCAGAAGTTTGAGCCCGAAAGATTTTTCTTCACCAAGAAAACGTTAGTAATCTATGGGAAGACCACGGCTGTCCATTTTGACAAAACCGTATGATTTAAGTTTTAATCATGAGATGAGCATTTTGATGCTGGAGGTTATCCAAAACATTCTTGAAACATGCAAATGTGATCACAAATCCCTTGCACGGAAAATCTGGATCAACAGTTTGAAAATTCCAAAAAGAGTTTGTTCAAAACATCAATTGGAATATTTTTCGACAATGAGGTCTTCTCACCTGTTTTGCGATAGTGGTTTTTTATAGGGGATGCACTCAATTCCCTACTAACCCGTGCCTAGGTTTTAGGCTCATTCGCAGCGCATACATTTTGATCGGTTGGGAGGTCTTCCACGGGACCGTAATGTTGGGCTTGGATATTGGTTTTCAAGGGGGACCCGCTTTGGAGTCGAGGCCATTGTATGAAAGTCTTCACCATCTGCTCCGGGTTTACAAGTCAAGAACCCTGCAAAATGAGAAAGAAATAGTCTTGCTCGTACTTCTTCGAGCTAAGCAATATGTTAACCCAAGTGTCTTAGTCAGAGAAGACTGTTTCAGGGTTGTAACTTTGGTAGGATTAGGGACCGAAAAAGGCTTGTTTTTGGCCCAGAAATTACGAAGGGTTTGACATTGGTGATCATTGCAAATTTACCACCTGCCCTTTTCCTCTCTGCACCTTCAGTTTTTAGGATGCGCAACTGATTTTGAGGTGTGCACCAGCTCTTCAGAGAGCGTTTCGTCGCATTAAAAGACTGATAACTCTGTCTGCGTCTCTGCTCCACGCTTGACACCATTTGGGGAGTAGTCTTTTTGATCTGACTCCTTTAGGGATTTCCTCTTTTCCCATCCGGCTTCATTGCGGATCAATCAAACAACTTACATGAGCATCGGCCTTGCTTTTACCAGGCACTTTGCTTTTTCTCGATGCTGTGGATTTTTCTCATTCATTTTCGAAATCCCACTTTTTCTCATCTTCATGGGATCGTGTTAGACCTACGATCAAAGGTCTAACAAGGTTAAGCATTAACTTAGGAATTTTTTTGCAAACCCTAAGTCTTGAATTCCTTCGTTTCTGAAGTGATGCTGCATCCGTCTTGAAATGTGCGATGATCACCAACGGGTTTATGAAATGATTTTGCAGGCTCAACTTGGCTATGCAAAGGATTCAGTGTGTGGGATAGAGAAATGAATGCTTCTCATCATCCTATGGCACTTGGATTACCATATAAACAACACACAAAGATTAATGTTAGTCCGAGCAAGAAAATTTCTAACCATTTTCTCCTGATGCTGCTGGACTCACCTCCATTTTGCCCCGATGTGGGGTCGTTCTTGACAGGGTTAAGAATGAAAACCGCCGTTCAAAGGGGTTGTCAATGGTCACCTGTAGTGTTCGGGGATATGAAACGAATGCCTCCGTCGTCCCAATCCATGTAATTGTCGCGAACAATCCCTACTTCCGTAGGTCTAGATTTCACTATCTGATCTGCTCCACTTTTCCCTCGAGTGTGTATAGGACGTGTTTGGATTAGGCTTTGCCTCTCGTCTTTTGAGAAAACGTCCTTTTGAAAGTTTTTGAACAACTTTGATTGGAAAAAATCTCTTTCATTTTTTCCAAAAATTTTACCCGTCAAAGGGGATTTTATGATGCACAATGCATGTTCTTATTCATGTTCAGACAACCTCCTGTTTCAAAACATGAATGCTAATGAAGTTAGAATTCTATCGGATTCTGAAAGCTTTTCTTTTTATTTAACACCTTCAATGGATTGGGGAAAGGAATACTTACCTGTCCCCCGCGGCTGGAGATCCCTGAAAATGCAGAGAAAACATGTTATTGTACGTTCACGAATTTTTCAAAAATTTAGAACGATACATCTTACCCTTGGTCGTGTACTCCAACGGGTAATTCATGGGGTATGAAAACCTGTTTTGCCTTGATGGCGATCCCCTGTAAGACGAGAATTAGGCGTCAGTATGCGTTCCAAAATTCAAGGCAAATTGGAACGATACAGCCTTATTCTTGCTTTGTGTTTCCATTTGAGCACAAACGCGCGGCTTGCAGAAATTGGCCATCCATATTGTGGCCATGATTCCTCCGTTTGGCTGGCGATAAATCCTTCTCAAGGATTTGCCATAGAGGAGATCCATTTGTGTTTTTGGACGCGTTCCAGCGCCACTCTTCAGAGTTCCTTTTATTCAAGGGAAAAAGAAAATTTTATCAAAATGCATGTCAAAGTATGTGACGTAGGAGCGATACTTTTTTACCATCCACTAGGTCTTATAGTCAAAGACCATCTCTTGGAATCCTGACTTGCGAGGCCAATGATTCTATTCGCCTCCCTGTTAGCGCGCTCTCTTCTTTTGAGGCTTTCGACGCCAACAACTTCCTGTTAAATGAGTAAAAACTCATGTTAGGCATGTGGTCTTCGAAGACCAAATTGGAACAATACAAGGTTACCGTTCACCCCAAATTCGTATCTTGGGGTTTGATTCTGATGCGGACGACTCTGTTATTGCGTCCATTGACTTTGCCAGAGGAGAAACGTCCGGCGTACAAATGATTCACTTGCCCCAGTTAGGCATGGTTTTGCTGTTTGTCATCTCTGGATTCGATGACCCTGGTTTGATGCGCTTTCATGGGGGATCATGAGAGTTTGCCCCCGGTTTGGCTCCTCAAAATAAATGGGGGGGGACCTGCTCCCATTGATATTTGCAGATTCTGATCATCCGTCTCGATTTTCAGAGTCCTTGATCAATTTTATCTGTCTCAAAACAGCCTGATATTCTTGGGATTCGTCATGTGACGGTTTGGTGATTCTCTCAATCACAGTCGCCGTTTGAGGTATTTGATATTCCCTGTTTGTTATTTGAAAGCATTACATCCTGCGTCCCCTGCTCTTGATCATCATCTGAGAGGAAAAAGAAAGGAAGCATTATTCCCATATCAAGAAAATAATCATTTTGGAACGATACGTCCTTTTACACTTGATTTGCATTCCGTTTTGATGTTGCATATTGATATGAACAACATCTATCGAATTCCTCCATCCGTGCTTGAAGGTATTTGCAATGCCTACGGTTCATTTGCCCCAGCTGGGCGACGTCTGTTTTGTCATTTGAATGCATGAGCTTTTGGGTGCATTGTCTCTTTTATCACCTGAGATAAAAAAAAATGGAGAAAAATTTATCCCCAGATCTGATTAAAAATCAATTAGGAACGATACGTCCTTTTACCAAACGAGTGGCTCTGCGGCCAAATGTATTTTACACTGAAGAGACGAATTCCGCTATGCTCCACGGGTTTGAGGAATTTGCCCCTATTTTCGATAGAAATGAGCCTTATCGAGATGTATACAATACAAATAGATCCCTAATACAATCAATCTAAGGGACGAGATAGAGAGGACCTAAGCAAAATTAGTCTTATACAAGAGAACTAAAAATGCCAAACCAATCAAAGGAATGTGGTCCGAACACTTGGAGATGCCCCAGTTCCAGTCTTCGAGATGTGACTCCAGGATCACCGATTTTTTTTAGGTGGTTTTAGATATATCAACCATCTAAAGACATGCACATGAGACAAGTGAGGATAAAACTTCTAAAAATCAAAGGATTTGGCACCTAAGGTCAAGGTTCCCACCTCGAGTTCTAGAAAGAGCCGATTCCATTGCACAGCTATCGTTGCATTGTGACTCGATCCATAGTTCGAAGTGAGCGGAATTGAAAAGTGGATTACCCCATGTTTTTCCTCATGGAGATTCCATTTCCAATTCCTTCTATTGTTTTCCTAAAGAGGGCGCCAGGGGTTTTAGGCGCGGCTGTGTGTGTTCATTGTGTCGTGCTAAAGCAATAAACCGCATTTCATTTAGAAAACACCGCTTCAATATAAACATCCACACAATCACACATCCAAAACTCCTACCTGCATAAAACAGAGTTAACAAGTACTCCACACTTTATTTCTCCAATCTGCAAAAACATTTAACACCTCAAGGGTTAAAGTACGTACCTCACCTTGAAGAGCATCTGCATAAAACATGTTAGAAAAATCAATCAACTTTTTTAATCGGCTCAAGTTCTCTAAAGTCCCCAGTGGAGTCGCCAGTCTGTCGCGACCCTCTCGAGGTTCGCCGTGGGCTCTCGAGGGCTAATGGGCCGTCCAGTATGGTCGGACGCGGGCCTCTCCCAAGGCCCGTTACCCAAATCGCAACGGAGGTATGCGTAGTCGACCTTCAGTGTGGTCTAGTGATATGTGCTAAGTGTGCATGCCATGGAGTCGCCACCAATCATTTTTTGGAGGGTATGATTGGACCACCCTATTGAATAGTCGGGAGTTTCTATTCAATTCTGCGATAACCAGAGAAATTGGTTCGGGGACTTAGTTACGCCAACTGTCAGAGTTGACGCCCTTTCGGTACCTAAGTTGACTGAATTTTCTGACCTAAGATTTCATGCAGATGAGTGGAGTACGAATCCTAAATCTAGGAATTCATGCAAATAGGAATGACTATCCTGGCAATCACAATCAATAATAAAAGGCGCAAATCAATGAATCCAAATATGCAAAATAGACACATCAAATCAACATGACACTCATAAGAAGGCTCTATTAACTTAAATAAGTATCAATCAAGCTTAGGAATGATTTAGACATGATTTTACCCATAAGGGGTAAAGTCGTAATTTTGAGACAAAAGGGACGATTTGCCCAAAAAAAGCAAAATCATCATTTCAGAATGAATTCGGAGTAAAACAATGTCAAAAATAGGTTTGGTCACTCAATTGACCCATTTCCTATTTTTTTTTTTGCAATTTTCATGATTTTTTGGAATTTTAGAAACCGATTTACCATTCGAAGGGCAAAATCGTCATTTTCTAAAAATGAGAATGAAATGTGGAAATCCTAGACATAAGGTTTAGCCACCTATCTGGCTCATCGCCAAATTCTAAGCAATTTCCACAATTCATCGGAATATCAAAGACGGTTTACCCTTTGAGGGGTAAAATCGTCGTTTTGGATTAAACGGGAGAAAATCCTAAAAAACGACAACCAATCAATTTCTTTTGATCATTTTCAGCCTTGGGAATTTTCTAGAATTTTTTTAGTAATTTTCTGCATTTCTTCTCAATTTTTTGTTTTTCTTTAATTTTTCCATTTTTTTGGCATTTACTGATTTATTAATATTTTTTTTATATTTTCAGAAAATATTTTAACAAAAAGCATATCATTGGCAATAGACAACACTCAACCAGATAAATAAGCTAACTACTGAACTGAGATAAATACATGCAAACCAAATCTATAATGACGACATTTTAGAAAAATAACCTTGATATACGGATCGGGTACGTAAAACATACCAGATTGGACACCGGCCTTCAATCGCCCAGCCCCATCGTGCGACCATCTCCATGCCCGTTACCTGTCGATCGCCATTAGAATGTCGATAGTCAATTTCACAAATTAAGACTAAAAAAAAATAAAAAAAATAAATAAAAATTAAAAAAAAATTAAAAAATTAAAAAATTAGACATTGTTTAGGCACTGTTCCGACACGGCTCCGACACGCTCGGACACGGCTCGAACACGGCTTCGACACGCTCGGACACGGCTTCGACACGCTCCGACACGGCTCCGACACGGCTCCGACACGCTCCGACACGTCCGACACGCTCCGACACGGCCGGACACGTCCCGACACGTTCGGACACGCCTTGACACGGGAACCGAGCGGGGAACGGCCGGGACAGTTGGATCGACGGCCGTCGGGCGACGACCGACTCCGGGATCGATGGCAAAGATTGAGGGAACGTCGGGGCGGAGTAAAACAGAGCACGGCGGCGACAAGCCGCGTTGGCTCGCAAGTTCTAACCTCACGGCGGCTCGGGTTCTCGGATCTAGCGACTCGAGCCGATAGCGGCGGTATGATGGGATGGTGGTGTGGTGGTGGCTGGTTCAACAAGGGCGACCGCACGTGTGGTGGTTGGAGGTGGTCGTTCGGCTTAGGCCTCCACGAAGATGAAGAAGAAGAAGCTGCCGAAGAAGAAGAAGGAGAAGGCGAAGAGGAAAAAGGAGGAGAAGAGCTGCGGATGATGAAGGAGAGGGGAGGAGAGTAAAGTAATAAAAAAATATAATAATATAATAATAATATAATAAAATATTAAAAAGTAAAAATATTAATAAAATAATCAAAAGCGAAGACAAAATGATTAGTTCCCTTTTCCTTTTAAATGATGATGTTTTCACTCCTTTTTCTTTTAATCATTACTAATATTTTTGTCAAATTCAATTTTACGGTGATCAGTGAACACCTAAAATGGAACCTGAATTTTACTGTTTTATGAGGTCCTAAAGTAAAGAAAATTAAAAATAAAAATACCTACTATTTGTATATATTTTTGTGACCTCGAATACTACTTTTTTTATTTTATTTTTATTTTTATATTTTTCGAAAATAATAATAATAATAAAATAGGAAAAATATGAAAAAAATATTTTTATCCAAAATGGTCCCTTTAGCTTGGCCAAGGCTACCAAAGTTGGTTTTTGTAATTTTTTAGCTTTTTATGAATTTTCTATGAATTTTTGAAAAATAAAGGAAGAAAAAGGTTGATCAAAATTTAGGTGTCAACAAGGTACTAATTCCCCATTTCTGAAATCGGGGATTGAACCATGATGGGATTTATCGCATACCGAATCAGAACGATCACACAAAGAATCAAGAAGAATAGATGGCGCAGAGTTTACCCAAGTTCACCCCAGAATAGGGCTACGTCTTGCAAAGAGATCTCACTATGATGTTTAGGTTTACAGTCACAACTCATTACAATGATCAGCAAAAAATGAGCAAAATATATATGCCCCAAATGGGCTCAAAACATAAACCTATGCGAAACCTCTATTAAGCCCACAACATACGGGTTAACTTAAATAAAAGTTCAAACTCGTTGAAATCGGGACACCAGTGTCCGTATCCCGCGCGCATGGGTCAAATGTCGTCGGATAACACTTTGGTTTCCCTAAGCTCACGTGGGCGTACCCGGTGTGAGAAATAAGGGTCTCTGAAGTGTTCGCCAACTCCAACAAACCATAAGTCCCTAGAATCATATAGGTTCAATTCGATTCCCAGACGGTCTATTGGACCGGTATCATTCTGTTCTGCCACCACATTCACCACCTAACCCAGCAACCACCATGCTCTATCGTCACTTCTATTTCCACCTTCACCTCCGCAAAAACTTCGTCTCACTACCTCCACTACCACCACCATGTGCGCCACTGACTTTATGGTCTGAGTGGTTCCACTCCAATTTTTTTTGCAAAACGATTATTTGAGTGTCAATTCCTGTGAATTTTGTCGAAAATCTTACATGGAATTTTTTAATTAGTAACCTAATCCTATGTGGCTTGCCGGAGGATCTCAATTAGCAATTAAAAAATTTGAAACCTAAAATTGTATTAAAAAAATTAAAATACGCTAAAAACTAAAATAAGAGAGAGTTAAAAAAATATGGTTGGGCTTGCAAGCGCCACGTCAAGCCAACGTGGCATGCATTTACTCACCTCAAACCAATTACAAGCGGACACATACATACTCAGGGTGTCAAACGTGTCGGCGTGAAGCCAAAATATATCAAAAGGTATTATTAAGATTTCTTTTTTATCTTTTGTCCTTTCCTTTTCTTCTAGGTTAAAAGATACACCTTATATAATAGGGATATATAGGTTGTAGCCGTCAGATGACGAGAGAAGATAGAAGAGCAGACAGAATACGCAAAGTAGCGAATAGAAAGAAAAAGAGAGAGAGAGGCCGTGACGACATTCTTGAGTGTTCTCGTTTTCTTTTTCCTTCGATCTTGTGAGAATATCGTCAATTGTATTCTTACTTTTCTCGAATACTAGTGGATTCGCAGAGTGCCTCTATGCGAAGATGTAGCCCAAGTTTGGGTGAACTTCGATAACAAATTCTTTGGTGTGTTCTTCTAATTCTGTTATTTTATCGGTATATTCTGCTAGTGTGGATTGTTTGCTTGGATTATATTTCTGAAATTGGGGCACGATTCGTATCAACTAGTATCAGAGCCTAGGTTGGCCAATCGAGAACATCGAGGGTTTTTCGGTGACGTTCGATTGAAAGCAAACGGTATGGCAGAAGATAAAATTAGAATCAATAAGTTCGATGGGTAGGATTTCGGATGGTGAAAACTCCAAATAGAGGACTATCTTTATCAGAAAGATCTCTATGCACCACTTGAGAGTTGGAAACCTGAAATCGCGGAAGTTGATTCGACAGCAGAATTAGGATGGAAAATTCTTGATCGAAAGGCGTTAGGTGCGATTCGTCTAGGTTTGACGAAAAAGACAGGATACCACATCAAGAAAGCTAAGACTACAAAAGAAGCTATGGATATTCTAACGAATATTTATGAAAAGCCATCTACATCGAATCAGATATTTTTATTAAAGAAATTGGTTAATATGAAATTATCTGACAGAGGTTCTGTTGTAGAGCATATTAACAGTTTCACGCAGGTTACAGGTCAATTAGAATCCGCAGGCATAAATATGGATATTAAGTTACAAGCTTTATTATTTCTATGTTCTCTTCCGGAAAGCTACAACACCGCGGTGCAAGGAATTTCGAGCACCATGAAGGATGATTTGACTCTGGATGATGCTGTGAGCAGTATCATGGATGAAGAGATGCGACGAAAAGTCTCAGGTGGAGATAAATTTTCGGCATCGGCATCTGCATCTTCAACAGCACTAGTAGTGGAGAACCGTGGAAGAAGCAAAAGCAGAGAAAAATTCAACGGGCGTGGTAGGTCACAATCCAGGGGAAAGAGAGAGGTTACAAAAGATGAGTGCTGATTTTGTCACCAGATGGGACATCGTAGATTTCAATGTGAAGCCTACAAAAAGAAGCCGCGAGATGAGAATCAAGGAGCTAATGTGGTAAGTGATGAGTCTTTGTTAGAGAACTTGTGTTTATCTACAGGGCTTGACTTGGCTACATATAAATGGTTTCTTGACTCTGGTGTTTCTTTTCATTGTACCTCGCAAAGAAATATATTTATTGATTATGACAGTGGAGATTTTGGGCAAGTGGTTGTGGGAAATGGCCACATGTGTCCAATTGTAGAAAAATGAACTGTGGTTTTGAACATCTCAGGTGGTGGACGGCTAATTTTGCGTGAAACCAAACATATTCCTGAGTTGAAGAAAAATTTGATTTCAACTAGTAAACTTGACCAAGAAGGCATGGTAACAACTTTTGGAGGCGGAGAGTGGAAGATAACTTCATGAGCAAGAGTAGTAGTAAAAGGAAAGTGTACAGGTACACTTTACCTTCTCCAAGGAGACAATATCAGTGATATGGTTGCAACTACAGTGGCTACAGGTGATTTATCTACTCTTTGGCATTATCGTTTGGGACATCTTGATGAAAAAGGTGTCAAGCAGTTACATTCAAGAAAGTTGCTTCCAGGTTTGCAGAAAGTTGAGTTAGATTTCTATGAAAGTTGCATTTATGGAAAACAAAAAACAGTTAGTTATCAATTGAATGGGCGACAAAATAAAAAGCAAAAGTTAGAGTTGGTTCATACTGATGTATGGGGACCGGCTCAAGAACTCTCTTATGGTGGTAAGAGATATTTTGTCACTTTTATTGATGATGCAACAAGAAAAACTTGGGTATATGCTCTTAGAGAAAAATCAGAAGTATTCGGTGTTTTCAAAATGTGGAAAATCATGGTAGAAAAAGAAACATGTTATTAGATTAAAGCTCTAAAATCTGATAATGGTGGTGAATACACAAGCAATGAATTTGCAGAATATTTGAGCCAAGAAGGCATACATGGGTTAAAGACTGTTCCTAGAACTCCTCAAGAGAATGGTGTGGCTGAGAGAATGAATTGGACCATTTTGGAACGTGCAAGATGCATGAGACTACATGCGGGTCTCCCGTTATACTTATGGGCTGCTACAGTTGATGCAGCTGTATATTTGATTAACGTGAGTGCATCTAGTGCGCTGGATGGAGGAGTACCGCAAGAGCAATGGTCAGGTAAAAAGGTCAATCATTCATATCTAAAAGTTTTTGGTTGTATTGCATATGCTTTGATTGACAGAGATGACGGGAAAAAACTTGGCTCTAAGTCCCAAAAGTGCATCTTTATTGGATATGGCGGCGATGAATATGGATATAGGCTTTGGGATTATGAGAATAACAAATTCATTCGCAGTCGGAATGTGGTGTTCCAGGAAGAAAAGATGTACAAAGATCGTCAGACAGAGCATGAGACAACAGTAGAACCAGAATATATTGAGCTAGACACAATTCCTGTGAATATGGTTCCAGCAGATCAGAGTGCATCTAAAGGGGAGATTGTTCAAGATGAACACATTATTAATGAGGAGGCAGTTCAAGAGGAATGCGATAATCCGGAACAGACGAACGATCTTCAGGTACCTGTTTTGAGGAGATCTACACGAGTGAGAAAGTCAAAGGTAATTTTTTATCCTTCGGTTAATATTGTCCTGAGACATGTCTTATATACAGATTCAGGAGAGCTGGAGACTTATGATGAGGCAAAGAAAGACACATCTCACATGCAATGGGAGCGTGCCATGAAAGACAAGATGAGCTCGTTAATTCAGAACAAAACTTGGGAGTTGACCAAGTTGCCCACAGGTAAAAAAGCTTTGTTAAACAAGTGGGTGTATAGGATAAAAAATGAAGTTGATGGTAGTATCAGATACAAGGCGAGACTTATAATAAAGAGCTTTTCTAAAAAAAGAATGGATCGACTACTCTGAGATATTTTCACCAGTAGTGAAGATGACATCAATCAGAGTGTTGTTGAGTATAGTTACAGTGGGGGATCTTCATCTCGAGCAGTTAAATGTAAAAATGATTTTTTTTGCATGGTGATTTAGATGAAGAGTTATACATGGCGCAACCTAGAGGTTTTGAAGTCAAAGGTAAAGAACACATAGTATGTCGCTTGAAGAAAAGCTTGTATGGCTTAAAGCAAGCTCCGTGACAGTGGTATTTAAAGTTTGATGGTTTTATGGAAGAAAAAGAATTTGCACACTGTGAGGCTGATCATTGTGTTTATTTTCGAAAGTATAGCGATGGTGATATTGTATATCTCTCTTTATATGTTGATGACATGCTAGTGGCTAGGTCTAATATGAAGAGAATCGCAGAAGTAAAGAAGATGTTAGCAGCGCAGTTTGTTATGAAAGACTTGGGAGAGGCCAAGAAGATTTTGGGCATGAAAATCATCAGAGACAGGAAAAATAAGAAATTATGGTTGTCACAAGAAGACTATGTGAACAGGGTGTTGAAAAGATTCAACATGGACAAGGCAATACCGGTTGTGACTCCTCTAGCAGGTTACTTCAAATTTTCCAATGATTTGTGTCACAGTACTCAAGCTTTGAAAGAAGAGATGGCGGCAGTGTCGTATGCGTCAGCAGTTGGAAGTTTGATGTATGCTATGGTGAGCATGATACCTGACATTGCACAGGAAGTGGGAGTTGTGAGTCGATATTTACAAAACCCGGGCAAAGAGCATTGGAATGCAGTAAAATGGATATTGAGCTATCTAGCAGGTACATCAAATTACTCTCTTTGTCATGGAGGTACATCTCTAGAATTGTAGGGTTATGTGGATGCAGATCACTCGGGTGATCGAGATAGTGGTAAAAGTACCACTGGATATGACTTTACAGTTGCAGGTACAACAGTGAGTTGAGTATCTCAACTACAGAAAATAGTGGCTTTATCGACGACAGAAGTAGAGTACGTGGCGATCACGGAAGCCTCTAAGGAAATCATGTGGTTACAAGATTATTTGGAGGAGCTACATCGAAAGCAGCTAGTGAGCACACTGTGAAGTGATAGTCAAAGTGCAGTACACTTAGCAAAGAATGCAGCTTATCACTCAAGGACTAAACATATCAAGAAGCGTTATCACTTCATCATGTCAGCATTAAAAGATAACGAGTTAAAACTACAGAAGATTGATGGATCAAAGAATCCAACTGACATGTTTACCAAGGTAGTAGACAGAGAGAAGCATACTTTTTGTACTATTACTATTGGTATTACTTCATGTTAATTGATGAAGGAGTATCGCAGAGGTACAAGTTCAAGTTGCTAGTTTTTGAAGAGGATTGATGCAAAGTTGCTTGGTACATCAGATATATTTGCCTTCAAGTGGGAGATTGTTGGCGTGAAGCCAAAATATATCAAAAGATATTATTAAGATTTCTTTTTTATCTTTTGTCATTTTCTTTTCTTCTAGGTTAAAAGATATACCTTATATATTATGGATATATAGGTTGTAGCCGTCAGATGATGAGAGAAGATAGAAGAGCTGACAGAATATGCAAAGTAGCGAATAGAGAGAAAAAGAGAGAGAGAGGCTGTGACGGCATTCTTGAGTATTCTCGTTTTTTTTCCTTCGATCTTGTGAGAAGATCGTCAGTTGTATTCTTACTTTTCTCGAAAACTAGTGGATTCGCAGAGTACCTCTGCGCAGAGACGTAGCCTAGGTTTGGGTAAACTTCGATAACAAATTCTCTGGTGTGTTCTTCTGATTCTGTTCTTTTATCGTTATATTTTGCTAGTATGGATTGTTTGCTCGGATTATATTTCTGGAATTGGGGCACGATTCCTATCAAAACGGGTGAGTTGGGTCGGATTTTGGTCAGGTACCAACACCCTTTCCAGGTCCACTGCCAGCCATGGAGGCCTTCTTCATCGTCCTTGCTTTGTTAGCCATAGCTCTCACACTTGCGTTGATCCTCTTCGCATTGCGACACGGCAAACGCAGCGACGGGAACCTCCCGACGGGCAGCTTCGGATGGCCGATCATAGGCGAGACCGTCGAGTTCCTGTTCGGCAAGCCGGACAAGTTCGTCTTCGACAGGATGGCGAGGTACTCTCCCGACATCTTCAAGACCCAGATCCTCGGAGAAGACACCGCGGTCATCTGCGGTCCGAGCGGGCACAAGTTCCTCTTCACCAATTAGCATAGGTACTTCACTACCTTCCGGCCCCACTCCATGCAAATGATCTTCCGGTCCTACAAGAAGGCAGCCCTGAATCCCCCCCCCCCCCCCCCCCCCGCAGCCTAGCCCGCCAAAGACGAGGAGGCGAAAGTCCTCCGCTCGCCTGGGTTTCTCAAGCCCGAAGCTCTGGTGAGGTACTTGGGGAAGATGGACTCCATCGCACAACAACAAATGCAAAGCGAGTGGGAAGGCAAAAGGGAAGTTAGGGTTTACCCTCTGGCCAAGTCATTGACGCTCACCCTAGCATGCAAGTTTTTCCTCGGCACCGATGAGCCGGAGCGGATCGCGCGGCTCGTGGACTATTTCGACGACATAACGCTCGGCTTGCACTCGATCACTTTCAATTTCCCGGGTACCATCTTCTACAAGGCCAACAAGGCTGCCGTGGCGATCAGGAAGGAGCTGAGGGCGGTGATCAAAGACAAGAAGGCCGCCATCTCGAGCGGCGCGCCGATGCAAGACATATTGTCACACATGATCGTGGCAAGTGATCCCTCCGGAAAACACATGCCGGAGGCCGAGATTGCCGACAAGATCATGGGGTTTTTGACCGCTGGGTATAGCACCGTAGCCACTGCCATAATCTTCTTCATGAAGTATGTTGGAGAGAGGCCTGATATTTACAAGAAAGTGCTGGATGGTAAGTACTTCAACCCATTGAAAACAATTGAAAATATTTTCAACCCACTAACTAGTCATGGAACGTGCTCAATGAAGTCATGAGACTCGCCCCACCTCTCCAAGGAACCTTCAGAGAGGCCCTCACCGACTTCACCTATGCTGGTTACACCGTCCCGAAGGGATGGAAGGTGCGTGAATTCACCCGCTTTGGGGCCGCTCAACCTTGTCAATTAATGTAGATAATCAATTAAACCTTGTCTTAGCATGGAAACAGCCTGCGCAAAAGTACACTTCTGCCCCCATATTAGGCCGGACATGCATCAGAAATTAGTGCACAATATAACAAGAACATGATTAAGTGTAAAAGTTGAATTGCAGCCATTGTGTTTTAGCTCATCGATCTTTTACATCTTTATGTAGGGGATAATTATCCAAAAAGTCATAAACCTAGCTATTATATGGTGGACAATTCAATTCTAAAACATTTCAATAGTGTCAATTTAGTATAAATTTTTTTGACTATTTGCCAATTTAATCCTAAAACTTTCAATTATATCAATTTAATCATAAATTATTTGATGTTTCCCCAATTTGGTCATATATGTATTATATGGATAATTATTCGAAAAGGATTACATTGACAAATCGTCAAAATGCCCGGGACTAAATAGGCAAAATTGAAAGGTTTAGGACTGTCGCGACCCGTCCGGAAGCGGACGCGGCTAATGGATTACCGATCACGGGTCTTGGATCGGCGCGAGCCCTCCCAGGCCCATACCAAATCGCAGCGGGAGTATTCTTCGACGATAAGAGTCGATCGCTTTCGACCTTCAGTGTGGTCGTGGTGGCATGTGCAAATTGTGCATGCATTTGGAGTCGCCACCCGGTCTTTCTTGGAGAGTAGACCGGAAACCTTACTGACCGATTGGGAGAGATCGATCAGTTCCGCGGAACCAGAGATTTTGGGTTCGGGGACTTGGTTACGCTGGTGTCATTACCAACGCCCTTTCGGTACCTAACGCGAGTGATTTTCCTTACTAAGAGTTCATGCAGGCGCAAGTTTGGGTGAGGTAAGTCTGACTTTGCACATTAACCAGTTTAACATGCTCACGTAATCATAATAAATAAATAGATGTCAATCACATAAACATCTATCCTACGTGGTGATCATGGAATTATGACTTAATGGGTCTCGAGCCAATGAGACCACATTTAATCATTTTAATATTTTAATAACGGAGAGCCGCTCTTCGCTTCTTCTTGGTTTCTTGAACTCTTCAAGAATTGGGCCCCAAAGAGCTCGCCGACTTAAAAGGCTCCTCCACGTAATCCTCGTAGCATTTACATCAACAATTGACTATGCTAAAAATAAAGATTACATGAAAAATAAAAGGAGTACGCAGCCTCCATTTAATAATTACAACCCCAAATATATAAATAATCATCATACATTCATATATACATCAATCACATTGATTAGGGATTTTTCCATGATCACCACCCTTTCACGTAAGTAATAAATTCACAATTTAAAACTTAGGAAGGCACAATAAAAATTCTACGTTGAATCATATTCAGAATTTTTACGTAAAATAAGATAGCCATAAATTTTCGATTCAAAATTGATTTAGTCTCAATTTTTGCTACGTTGATTAATTTATCATATAAAATAATCAATCTCCATTAGCCATGTAAGACGAACAATTCGTTAATACATATTGGCCATAGTATTGCAAAAATTGCAAAAAATCAATTAAATGCACGAAAACACCTAAGGATTGGCTCTGATACCACTGTTGGGATCCACGTAACACGTAGCAGAAATAAATAACAACCCATACATGTATCTCCAGAGGCGTACTTCGTGCATTTCAATCGAAAAAAATCACAAAGCCTCAAAGGGAGTAAATAGATTACCTCTCGTAGCGTGCTTGAACGGAGGTGTCGGTTCGATGTTCTTCGATCTCAGCCTCCACAAGTGTTAGGCATCTAGTTCGGACGCACCACCAATTGACGAACGGGGAGACGACTAATAACTCCACAACAATTGTGCTAGCAATATGCGGAATCAATATTCCGAACTTAGTATATTTTGCTCACTCAAGATTGTGAGAATATAGAGAGTGTTTGTGTTCTTCTCTCTAAGCTCTCAAAAATTTGCACACTCTACAAAATGTCTCTCCCCCTCAACCTCAAAACTCTTGCTATCCTTTTATAGCCAAAAATACCTTCCAATAAATTGTATTTAAAAATAGCACTAACAATTATAAATTCTATCTAAAAATAGCACTCACAAATAAATGCCATTTAAAAATAGCACTAACAATAGCACTCACAATTTATAATACAAAAATGCTATTTAAAAATAGCACTAACAATAGCACTCACAATTTATAATACAAAAATGCTATTTAAAAATAGCACTAACAATTATAAATTCTATCTAATAATAGCACTCACAATTTATGATAAATAAATGCCATTTAAAAATAGCACTAACAATAGCACTCACAATTTATGATAAATAAATGTCATTTAAAAATAGCACTAACAATAGCACTCACAATTTATAATACAAAAATGCTATTTAAAAATAGCACTAGCAATAGCACTCACAATACAAAAATGCTAAAAAAAAGGCACTAACAAAGGTGTTAAAAATAATAACCATTATTATTATTACAAGAGTTAAAGAGGTTACCAAACAGTACAAATATGCATAACGTATAAATATGTATGAAGTATAAATACGTAGAGCATACGTATACATCCGTGAAACCGGGGACTAATTGAAAGAAAAATGTGCAATAAAGCCCTTTTGGTAAAAATTGATTAAATTGGAGGGCAAATTGACCTAATTGCACTTTAAGACTTTAGAATCCAATGTCATAGCTTATAAAAAGTGAGAATTGAAAACTAAAAGACTCGAAAAGGAATTTTTTTTTTTTTTTTTTAGGCTCGGTTCGGGTTTATGTTTGTGAAGGAACATAGTGACCCGAGCCGAATTTTTGAGATTTAAAGTGACACACTTGAAGAGGAAATTAAAACAAAATTATCGAATATTTTTGGGTATTTTTCTGACCACGAATGGTATTTTTCTGATTTTTTGGGTATTTTTATAATTAAATAAACTCGAAAAATATTAAAAATACCGAAAAATATTTTTTGTTCAAAATTGGTTCCTAAGGCTAAACCAAGGCTTCCAAAGTTGATTTTGTGATTTTATAACCTTTTTTGATATTTTTAATTAATTTTAAACAATAAAAATCACAATAATAAATGGTAAAAAATCAGGTGTCAACAGCTGCCCCTCTTTGAGAGGAATCTCATATGAGGTTTCTCTCAAAGATAAGGTGGCACCTGATTCCTAACCGACTCAACTGGGAAAATGAGAGAAGAAATGTTATGACATCGGATCCTTAAGCCTATTGATAAAAGCTCAAATCAATCCCCGGTTTGCTCTAACAATTTGAACATAGGCCGGAGTGAGAGAGGCTTACCTGAAGCTCACCTGTCGGATGCTGCCGGTTGCGACGACTTTCAAGAAGATGCCTAGGACTCGTCATTCAGAATATCCTAGGGAGATTAAGCTCTGACCTGTATGGTAGGTCATACCATGATGGGATTCCTAACTGGTAGGAACCTAAGGAAGGCGCATCCCACGCTTTGGGATTTGCCAAGGATTTTGATCCGTATGGTGGATCAGACATTTGTGTTGATCCTTACTGCGATATTTATCAATGAGTTGACCCTTATGGCGGTTTCTACCAATGAATTGACCCTTTATGGCGGTTTCTACCATATGTGACCCTTCAGGCGGTTTCTACCATTAATGTGATCCTTCAGGCGGTTTCTACCTTGGTTTGACCCTTCAGGCGGTATCTACCTTGAGTTGACCCTTCAGGCGGTATCTACCTTGGTTTGACCCTTCAAGCGGTATCTACCTTTGTTTTGACCCTTAGGCGGTTTCTACCTTTGTTTGACCCTTCAGACGGTTTCTACCTTTGTTTTGACCCTTCAGGCGGTTTCTACCTTTGTTTGGACCCTTCAGGCGGTTTCTACCTTTGGTCGACCCTTCAGGCGGTTTCTACCTTGAGTTGACCCTTCAGGCGGTTTCTACCTTTGATTGACCCTTCAGGCGGTTTCTACCTTGAGTTGACCCTTCAGGCGGTTTCTACCTTTGATTGACCCTTCAGGCGGTATCTACCTTTGATTTGACCCTTCAGGCGGTATCTACCATCATTTGACCCTTCAGGCGGTATCTACCGTTGATTTGACCCTTCAGGCGGTTTCTACCTTTGTTTTGACCCTTCAGGCGGTATCTACCTTTGATTTGACCCTTCAGGCGGTATCTACCATCATTTGACCCTTCAGGCGGTATCTACCGTTGTTTTGCTTTGAAAAGGGGTCTCATGACGAGGGTTCTCCACGTCCGATGAGACTGCCTGATTTTTTAAAAGGGGTCTCTTGACGAGGGTTCTCCACGTCCGATGAGACTGCCTGATTTTTGAAAAGGGGTCCCGAGACGAGGGTTCTCCACGTTTGATAGGGCTGCTTGATTTTGAAAAAGGGTCCCGAGACGAGGGTTCTCCACGTCTATTGGGATTGCTTGATTTTTTTTTTTTAAAAAAAAAAGGGGTCCTGGGACGAGGGTTCTCCACGTCATGTTAGGACTGTTTGATATTTTTGAAAAGGGGTCCTAGGACAAGGGTTCTCCACGTCATGCTAGGACTTGGGTCTGTTGAGGCGACATTCTGGGAGCTGGGTTCTCCAGGTATCCTGCAGAAAGTTCAAACCTGAAAGATTTTTCTTCACCAAGAAAATGTTAATAATCTTTGGGAAGACAATAATTGTCCAATTGACAAAATTTTATGACTTAAATTTTAGTCATGAAATGTGCATTTTGATGCTGGAGGTTATCCAAAGCATTCTTACAACATGCAAATGTGATCACAAATTCCTTGCATGGAAAATTTGGATCAATAGTTTGAAAATTCCAAAAAGAGTTTGTTCAAAACATCAATTGGAATATTTCTCGACAAGGAGGTCTTCTCACCTGTTTTGAGATAGTGGTTTTTATAGGGGATGCACTCAATTCCCTACTAACCTGTGCCTAGGTTTTAGGCTCATTCGCAGCGCATACATTTTGATCGGTCGGGAGGTCTTCCACGGGACCGTAATGTTGGGCTTGGTTATTGATCTTCAAGGGGGACCCGCCTTGGAGTCGAGGCCATTGAATAAAAATTTTCATCATCTGCTTCGGGTTTACAAGTCAAGAACCCTGCAAAATGAGAAAGAAATAGTCTTGCTCGTACTTCCTCGAGCTAAGCTATATGTTAACCCAAGTGTCTTAGTCAAAGAAGACTGTTTCAGGGTTATGATGTTGGTAGGATTGGGGACCGAAAAAGGCTTGTTTTTGGCCCAGAATTCATGAGGGGATTGACATTGGTGATCATTGCAAATTTGTCACCTGTCTTTTCCATTATGCATCTTCAATTTTTGAGGCGTGCAACCGCTTTTGAGGTGTGCACAAATTTTTTAGAGAGCGTCTCTGGCTGCATTAAGAGATTGACAACTCTGTCTGTGTCTTCGCTCCGCGGCTGACATCATTTAGGGGGCAGTCTTTCTGACCTGACTCCTTTAGTGGTTTTTTTTTTCTCTTCCCAACTAGGCTTTATTGGGGATCAATCAAACAGTTTTCACGAGCATCAGCCTTGCTTTTACCAGGCACTTTGCTTTTTCTTGATGCCGTGGATTTTTCTCATTCATTTTTGAAATCCCAATTTTTCTCATCTTCATGGGATCATGTTAGACATATAGTCTAAACATGCTTTAAATATCAGTCCGGGAATTCTCTTCGTAATCCCTGAGTCTTGAATTCCTCCGTTTATGAGGTGATGATGCCTTTATCTTGGAATGTGCAATGATCACCAACGGGTTCATGAAATGGATTTGCAGGCTCAACTTGGCTGTGCAAAGGATATGGTGTGTGGGATAGAGAAATGAATGCTTCTCGTCATCCTATGGCACTTGGGTTACCATATAAACAACACACAAAGATCGATGTTAGTCCGAGCAAGAAAATTTCTAACCATTTTCTCCTGATGCTGCTGGACTCACCTCCATTTTGCCCCGATGTAGGGTGGTTCTTGACAGGGTTAAGAATGAAAACCGCCGTTCAAAGGGGTTATCAACGGTCACCTGTAGTGTTTGGGGGATATGAAACGAATGCCTCCGTCGTCCCAACCCATGTAATGGCTGCGAATGGTCCCTACTTCCGTAGGTCCAGATTTTGCTGTCTGATTCGCTCCGCTTCTCTCTTAAGTGTGTATAGGACGTGTTTGGACTAGGTTTTGCCTCTCGTCTTTTGAGAAAACGTCCTTTTGAGAGTTTTGAACAACTTTTGATTGGAAAAATCTCTTTCGTTTTCCCAAAAATTTTACCCATCAAGGGGATTTTATGGTGCACCATGCACGTTCTTATTCATGTTCAGACAACCTCCTGTTTCAAAACATGAATGCCAATGAAATTTGAATTCTATGCCTTCTCTAGACATTAGATTCTGAAAGCTTTTCTTTTCTTTTTTTTATTCAACATCTTCAATGGATTGGGGAGAGGGATACTTACCTGTCCCCCGCGGTTGGAGATCCCTGAAAATGCGGAAGAAACATGTTATTGTCCGTTCAGAAATTTTCAAAAAATTAGAACGATACATCTTACCCTTGGTCATGTGTTCCAATGGATAATACATGGGATGTGAAAATCCGTTTCGCCTTGATGGCGAGCCCCTGTCAAAGACGGGAATTAGGTGTCAGTTTGCGTTCCAAAATTCCAGGCAAATTGGAACGATACAGCCTTATTCTTGCTTTGTGTTTCCATTTGAGCACAAACGCGCGGCTTGCAGAAATTGGCCATCTATATTGTGGCCATGATTCCTCCGTTTGGTTGGCGCTAAATCCTTCTCAAGGATTTGCCATGGAGGAGATCCATTTGTGTTTTTGGACGCGTTCCAGCGCCGCTCTTCAGAGTTCCTTTTATTCAAGGGAAAAAGAAAATTTTATCAAAATGCATGTCAAAGCATGTGACGTAGGAGCGATACTTTTTACCATCCACTAGGTCTTATAAACAAAGAGCATCTCCTGGAATCCTGACTTCTAAGGCCAATGATTCTATTCGCCTCCATGTTAGCGCGCTCTTTTCATTTGAGGCTTTCAGCGCCAACGACTTCCTGCAAAATGAGTAAAAACTCATGTTAGGCATGTGGTCTTCGAAGACCAAATTGGAACGATACAAGGTTACCGTTCACCCAAATTCGTATCTTGGGGTTTGATTCTGATACGGACGACTCTTTTATTGCGTCCATTGACTTTGCCAGAGGAGAAACGTCCGGCGTACAAATGATTCACTTGCCCCAGTTAGGCATGGTTTTGCTGTTTGTCATCTCTGGATTCGATGACCATGGTCTGATGCGCTTTCATGGGGGATCATGAGAGTTTGCCCCCGGTTTGGCTCCTCAAAGCAAATGGGGGGAACCTGCTCCCATTGATTTTTGCAGATTCTGATCATCCATCTCGATTGTCAGAGTCCTTGATCAATTTTATCTGTCTCAAGACGGCTTGATATTCTTGGGATTCGTCATGTGGCGGTTTGGTGATTCTCTCGATCACAGTCGCCATTTGAGGTATTTGATTTTCCCTGTTTGTTATTTGAAAGCATTACATCCTGCGTCCTCTGCTCTTGATCATCATCTGAGAGGAAAAGAAAGGAAGCATTATTCCCATATCAAGAAAACAATCATTTTGGAACGATACGTCCTTTTACACTTGATTTGCATTCCGTTTTGCTGTTGCATATTGATATGCACAACATCTATCAAATTCCTCCATCCGTGCTTGAAGGTATTTGCAACGCCTACGGTTCATTTGCCCCAACTGGGCGACGTCTGTTTTGTCATTTGAATGCATGAGCTTTTGGGTGCATTGTCTCTTTTATCACCTGAGATAAAAAAATGGAGAAGAACTTATCCTCAGATCTGATTAAAAATCAATTAGGAACGATACGTCCTTTCACCAAACGGGTGGCTCTGCGGCTAAATGCATTTTGCACTGAAGGGACGAATTCCACTATGCTCCACAGGTTTGGGGAATTTGCCCCCATTTTCGATAGAAATGAGCCTTATCAAGATGTATACAATACAAATAGATCCCTAATACAATCAATCTAAGGGACGAGATAGAGAGGATCTCAGCAAAATTAATCTTATACAATAGAACTAAGAATGTCAAATCAATCAAAGGAATGTGGTCCGAACACTTGGAGATGCCCCAGTTCCAGTCTTCGAGATGTGACTCCAGGATCACCGATATTTTTTTTTAGGTGGTTTTAGATATACCAACCATCTAAAGACATGCACATGAGACAAGTGAGGATAAAACTACCAAAAATCAAAGGATTTGGCACCTAAGGTCAAGGTTCCCACCTCGAGTTCTAGAAAGAGCAGATTCCATTGCACAACTATCGTTGCATTGGGGCTCGATCCATAGTTCGAAACGAGCGGAATTGAAAAGTGGATTACCCCGTGTCTTTCCTCACGGAGATTCCATTTTCAATCCCTTCTATTGTTTTCCTATAGACGGCGCCCGGGGTTTTAGGCGCGGTTGTGTGTATTTTCGGTGTCGTGCTAAAGCGATAAACATGCATCTTATTTAACAATCACCGCTTCAATATAAAACATACACACAATCATTCATTCCTACGCCAACCTGCATAAGACAATGTTAATAACAGACTACCCCCCTTATCACTCCAATCTGCAAAAACATATAACACCTATCATAAGCGGACTTACCTCACCTTCAAGAGCGCCTGTATGGTTAGAAAAATCACTCAGCGTTTTAATTACGGCCTAAGTCCACTTGAGGTCTAGAACCATAGGTTCTAGAACAAAGTCCCCAGTGGAGTCGCCAGCTGTCGCGACCCGTCCGGAAGCGGACGCGGCTAATGGATTACCGATCACGGGTCTTGGATCGGCGCGAGCCCTCCCAGGCCCATACCAAATCGCAGCGGGAGTATTCTTCGACGATAAGAGTCGATCGCTTTCGACCTTCAGTGTGGTCGTGGTGGCATGTGCAAATTGTGCATGCATTTGGAGTCGCCACCGGTCTTTCTTGGAGAGTAGACCGGAAACCCTACTGACCGATTGGGAGAGATCGATCAGTTCTGCGGAATCAGAGATTTTGGGTTCGGGGACTTGGTTACGCTGGTGTCATTACCAATGCCCTTTCGGTACCTAACGCGAGTGATTTTCCTTACTAAGAGTTCATGCAGGCGCAAGTTTGGGTGAGGTAAGTCTGACTTTGCACATTAACCAGTTTAACATGCTCACGTAATCATAATAAATAAATAGATGTCAATCACATAAACATCTATCCTACGTGGTGATCATGGAATTATGACTTAATGGGTCTCGAGCCAATGAGACCACATTTAATCATTTTAATATTTTAATAACGGAGAGCCGCTCTTCGCTTCTTCTTGGTTTCTTGAACTCTTCAAGAATTGGGCCCCAAAGAGCTCGCCGACTTAAAAGGCTCCTCCACGTAATCCTCGTATCATTTACATCAACAATTGACTATGCTAAAAATAAAGATTACATGAAAAATAAAAGGAGTACGCAGCCTCCATTTAATAATTACAACCCCAAATATATAAATAATCATCATACATTCATATATACATCAATCACATTGATTAGGGATTTTTCCATGATCACCACCCTTTCACGTAAGTAATAAATTCACAATTTAAAACTTAGGAAGGCACAATAAAAATTCTACGTTGAATCATATTCAGAATTTTTACGTAAAATAAGATAGCCATAAATTTTCGATTCAAAATTGATTTAGTCTCAATTTTTGCTACGTTGATTAATTTATCATATAAAATAATCAATCTCCATTAGCCATGTAAGACGAACAATTCGTTAATACATATTGGCCATAGTATTGCAAAAATTGCAAAAAATCAATTAAATGCACGAAAACACCTAAGGATTGGCTCTGATACCACTGTTGGGATCCACGTAACACGTAGCAGAAATAAATAACAACCCATACATGTATCTCCAGAGGCGTACTTCGTGCATTTCAATCGAAAAAAATCACAAAGTCTCAAAGGGAGTAAATAGATTACCTCTCGTAGCGTGCTTGAACGGAGGTGTCGGTTCGATGTTCTTCGATCTCAGCCTCCACAAGTGTTAGGCATCTAGTTCGGACGCACCACCAATTGACGAACGGGGAGACGACTAATAACTCCACAACAATTGTGCTAGCAATATGCGGAATCAATATTCCGAACTTAGTATATTTTGCTCACTCAAGATTGTGAGAATATAGAGAGTGTTTGTGTTCTTCTCTCTAAGCTCTCAAAAATTTGCACACTCTACAAAATGTCTCTCCCCCTCAACCTCAAAACTCTTGCTATCCTTTTATAGCCAAAAATACCTTCCAATAAATTGTATTTAAAAATAGCACTAACAATTATAAATTCTATCTAAAAATAGCACTCACAAATAAATGCCATTTAAAAATAGCACTAACAATAGCACTCACAATTTATAATACAAAAATGCTATTTAAAAATAGCACTAACAATAGCACTCACAATTTATAATACAAAAATGCTATTTAAAAATAGCACTAACAATTATAAATTCTATCTAATAATAGCACTCACAATTTATGATAAATAAATGCCATTTAAAAATAGCACTAACAATAGCACTCACAATTTATGATAAATAAATGTCATTTAAAAATAGCACTAACAATAGCACTCACAATTTATAATACAAAAATGCTATTTAAAAATAGCACTAGCAATAGCACTCACAATACAAAAATGCTAAAAAAAAGGCACTAACAAAGGTGTTAAAAATAATAACCATTATTATTATTACAAGAGTTAAAGAGGTTACCAAACAGTACAAATATGCATAACGTATAAATATGTATGAAGTATAAATACGTAGAGCATACGTATACATCCGTGAAACCGGGGACTAATTGAAAGAAAAATGTGCAATTAAGCCCTTTTGGTAAAAATTGATTAAATTGGAGGGCAAATTGACCTAATTGCACTTTAAGACTTTAGAATCCAATGTCATAGCTTATAAAAAGTGAGAATTGAAAACTAAAAGACTCGAAAAGGAATTTTTTTTTTTTTTTTTAGGCTCGGTTCGGGTTTATGTTTGTGAAGGAACATAGTGACCCGAGCCGAATTTTTGAGATTTAAAGTGACACACTTGAAGAGGAAATTAAAACAAAATTATCGAATATTTTTGGGTATTTTTCTGACCACGAATGGTATTTTTCTGATTTTTTGGGTATTTTTATAATTAAATAAACTCGAAAAATATTAAAAATACCGAAAAATATTTTTTGTTCAAAATTGGTTCCTAAGGCTAAACCAAGGCTTCCAAAGTTGATTTTGTGATTTTATAACCTTTTTTGATATTTTTAATTAATTTTAAACAATAAAAATCACAATAATAAATGGTAAAAAATCAGGTGTCAACAAGGACGTAATTGGCAAATTATTAAGAGGTTTAGGACTATATTGATAATCGAAAGGTTCATAACTGAATTGACTGTCGTGCAATAAATTTAGGATATCATGTACAATTTTTCCCTTTATGTATGTGCATCCTAAAAGATTGAGATTCATAATTTTTATTGTCTTTGTTAGGTCTACTGGACAGTTAGCACCACGAATAAGAACCCTGAGTACTTCCCAGAACCGGAGAAGTTCGATCCATCAAGATACGAGGACGGCAACACTTTCCCTCCATTCACATTCACATTCGTTCCATTCGGAGGTGGTCCTAGAATGTGTCCAGGTAAAGAATGACAGAAGCATTTCATACACCCTCACACTTGTGAATTCAGGAGATCGGCATTTTATTCATCACGACACGATATCCTCAGATTCTTAAAATGCAAATTGACTTTAATTTGGATTCGAATTCTTTGATCCAGGCAAAGAGTACGCGCGCTCGGCGATCCTCGCGTTCGTTCACAATGTGGTCAAGAGGTTCAGATGGGAGCTGGTGGATCTGGAAGAGAAAGATCGTTGGGGGCATGATGCCTGCCCCACAGAAAGGCCTCCCAATTCGCCTCGCATGCCAGTGATCGAAACCTTCATTTACTTGGTAGATTACTAAGTGGGAGCTTAAGTTCGAATGCATCATCAAATTGAGCTGGACCCGCTTTTACTGTAAAGTTTAAGACAATTAGTTATTGGTTAACGTAAATATATTAAATGTTGACACGTGCATCTTAATAACTGTATCATCCGCCAAAGACACGATCCAATAAGAGAATGTGTTTTCGCCGTTGATGGTTTAATGGGTACTCGTTTTGGCATCTTCTTAAATTTGGAAGACTTGAGCGCCAAAAAGCTCCTAATAACACTTCCCCAAACTTTAGAGCGAAAAGAAATTAAAACATTCTGGAGGGACCAAGATAAATTTTTTTTTTTTTATTTCAAATGACGGGGGTTCTAAGCATGATTTGGGAAAGTTCCAAGATTTGTGGTGAAGCGGCCTCGGATCTTCTCGTTCAAACAGCCCGGCGACAACTGGATAGCGCGCTATCTATGTTGCCGAAACTAAATACATGATTAGCTAAGCTAACCGAAAATTGATTCTACATATCCATGTCGAGTTCGATACGTACGTATGTGGATTCAATATACGGTACCTCTTTGTGTTCCTGTGGCTCATTGTCATCCTTGAATTGTTTCGATCAAAAATCAATATTTTCAACAGCGGACTTGAAAAAGAAAAGTTCCCTTCCTCAAAATGACCGCAGTCCTTGCGCTTCGATAACGATAGGCGACTTCGCTGTCGGGACGTTTCGCCCATTAAGGGAAAAATTGATTAGCAAAATTGATTGCTTTTTATTGCGATATTGATTGCGATAATGAAGGCCGATATTATTTCCTATTGAATACAAGGAATGAGAGAGAGAGAGAGAGAGAGAGAGAGAGAGAGAGAGAGAGAGATGTTATCTTGAATATATAGAACGTACATGTTCTATCATTGATACTCTATAGAGAGATGATATCATGAATATACAGAACTTACGTCGTTATATCATTACGTCGTTATATCATTGATACTCGACAGAAGACTCTTTCAAAGCCGTTCTATAGAAAACTCTCTCAAAGGACGATCGATCGTTAAATTCGGATCGTCATCTCACATCGAGGTATGTTCGTTCTACATGATATACTTCTCCGACCAGTGATTCAAGTCAATATAGGGCTTGTATTTTAGTGTAATCCGCTGCATATTTGTACGTATATTATCGGGATTTGTTCCCTTCATTGGTATCAGAGCATGTTATACTTGTTTTCCTAATCGTAGTACATCGTATGAACCGAATTTGCCAAGTTCGAGAGCTCGTTCTTCGTTGTAGTCTCGGTTAAGGCCTATTTATACTCGTCAGTATGTTTTTAGGCAAATTTCGAAAATTTTGTTCGGTGAAAGTGAAATCCGATTACATAATTAGAATGTGTTCGTCGATATGAGTCTAGCGAGTGGTTGACCTTCGCCGGAGAAGGCCACACGATGCCAGACATGCCACATGTGTCATGATAGGCAAGGCTTCTCGGGGACCGAAGCGAAGAGACGCAATTTCGTGAACTTTGGTTCAGCCAAAATTGCATTTTGATCATATCATCAAAACAATTTTGGCCATATTAGTATTTTGAGGGGCGGAATGTCACCATCGGACGACAGAAGGCGTCGCATGCGCCGATACGCATCGACGGAGCGATCTGTGCGTGGACTGACGCACCCACATGCGTCACGCGTACCTGGAAATGTCTGGAGCCACTTGCTGACATGGCGCTTACATGGTTGCCTATGTGGTAGGCTTGTGGCTGATGACGTGGTGTAGACTCGACCCGAGATCCAACCTGGTTGGCCCGCTGATCTGCCGACCCGGTCGATCACTGACCCACCAACCCGGTCGATCATTGACCATTGACTTTGACCCGACTGACCCATTGACCGTTGATAAAAAAAAATAGAATCATGTCGTGGCTCATGCAAGGGTGTACGCTTAAGTACACCTGAAGTGCCATAAGTTGTGTACGGCGATCAGTTTAATGCCAAAACTTTCAAATCGATCAGTTTAGTGCCAATTTTTTTAACTTCGTTCACTTCAGTGCTAAGTGCATACGTGGCCGCCAGAAAGTCTACGTGACACCTACGTGGATGGTTTGCATAAAAAATCAAGCCGACGTGGCTCGTCGGAGGCCGACTCAGCATTGTAAGGAGGCAAACGACGTCGTTTATGACCAAATTGCGCCCTCAAACCCGAATCCCCAAAATTGAACCCTTTGTTGGACGACTGCAATTGCACCCTCAAACCCTAATCCCCAAAAAATCAGGTCGAAGTGTTTTGACTTTTCCAGAATCAGTTCAGTCTCTTGTTCGACCCATTCCTCTCCTCCTCCTCATCTTCTTCTTCTCCCTCCTCGCTCCAGCCTCTTATCTTGCCTTCCCCGGAGCCGCTCACGACGCCCCATCCGTTGCAGAGGCGCCTCGCCGCCAACATCCGCGCCCTCCGTGACCTCCACCTCCCCCTCCTCTCCCGGTGGTTCAAGCCCCACCCCTCCCCGCCTTGCGTCGTCGTCTCCGACTTCTTCCTCGGGTGGACACACCACTTCGCCCGCGAGCGTGACGTCCCGCGCGTCGTCTTCTCGCCGTTCGGTGCCTTCGGGCTCTCCGTCTCGTTCGCCGCCCTGTGGCGGGACCTCCTCCGGCCAAATAGCAACGTTGTTTTTCTATACATTATAAATGACGTCGTTTTACTCTTGTGCCCTACGTTTAAGCCACGTTGACATTCCACCGTGGCAGCAGCTTCTAAAAAATTGACATGTCAGATAATAAAAACCAATTATAATGTCCACGTAATTCATTTCGCCGGACTTTGTCCAGATTTTGGTCAGAATGGCACTGAAGTGCACGATTTTCTCCAATATTGGCACTGAAGTTATCGAAGTTACCAAAAATTGGCAATAAACTGATCGATTTGAAAGTTTTGGCACTAAACTGATCGCCGTACATAACTTATGGTACTCTAGGTGTACTAAAGCCCAAGGGCGTGTGACATCCAATTGGGGTGATTTTGGTACCAATATATTCGTATCAAAATTTTTTGCAATGAGGTATATTTATGTTAGGGTTAATACCGTGAAAAACCCCAAATTGGTACACCTGTGATAAATTTACCCCAAAATATTTTTATGACCACAAAAAACCTCAAACCGGTACACTTATGACAAATTTACTTCAAACTAATTTTTTAACCACAAAAACCCTAAACTGGTATAACTATGATAAATTTACCCCAAATTACTTTTTTTACAATAAAAAATTCCAAACTGATACACATATGACAAATTTACCATTTGTCAATTTTCGTTAAATTGAGCTAATACCACGAAAAATTTCCAATTGATATACCTATAGCAAATATAAGGTAATGTGCATACCCGACAATAGCCGCGTGTCATCCAACTTAGCAATTTGACAGTAAAATCTAACGAAAACTAATTGGGGGTAAATTTGTCACGGCTGTACCAGTTTGGGGTAAATTTGTCACAAATGTACTAGTTTGGGGTTTTTCATGGTCAAAAAAATAAATTGGGGTAATATTGTCACAGGTGTACCGGTTTGGGGTTTTTGGTTGTATTAACCCTTTATGTTAACATATTATGCATCAAGGATTTTGATTAATTTCATTTTCTCCACATTTGTTTCATGTAGAGCCGTTAATATGGGTCAATGACCCATTTTTTACTCATATTTTCATCTCAATGAGTTATATATGGTTCTAAGATTTTAAGGGCTCAATAAAAATAGGTCTGAAATATTTACGTTGAATCATATGGGTTATAACAGGTCACACACTTAAACCCATTTTTGACACATATTGGACCCATTTTCAACCCATGAGAGCAACCCCACAAATTGCACATGGGCCAGGGGCCTTAAAAGGCTTTGTTATTTTTATTTTTGTATTTTATATTTTTATAAGCTAATGAAAGAAATCAGAAAAGGAAAATATAATAAAAAAATAAAAACTAGTGGCCACCGGTCGCCACCGCCGCCGCCACCGCCGCCGTCGTCCACCCCGCCCGCCTACCGCCCGACGCCACTAGCCGCCGGAGAAGAAATAAAATAAAAATATTTTTAATAATATTGAATAAAAAATATTTTAAAAAGAAAAAAGAAAAAAAATCACATGATTAAAAAATATTTTAAAAAAATAAAAAAATTCGAAAAAGTCATAAAAAAAATTTAAAAAGGAAAAAAATACTTATTTTGTTATTACATGAAAGTATTTAGTAATATTATTTTTATTTTATTTAATATTTTGTATTATTTAATTTTTAAAAAAGGAAAAAAAATATTCCAGAGATTCTAAGGCACATATTGCTTACAATGATTTTTCTCTGAAACATATTGTAATGCATAAGATCATGATTGAGTGTCTAATACCTAAGCCTGCTTTAAAGACGGACATCTCAAAGTATGAAGCTAAGTTGATGTGGGGTCTTTTGACAAGAAAGAAGATATCAATTTCTCACACAGTTCCCGTATATATGTTGAGAATAATTCAAAAGTCAAAGGGACAACTTCTTTAAGTGGGGCTGATCTTTCGAATTATGAGCTTTCATAAAGTGAAAATTCCTTCTGAACTAGTTCAGAATGAAGCTCAAGTTATGATTGCTGGAGATGGTAAAGAAAATGGGATTCAAGCTTACTGCCAGTGGATGGAGAAACAAGAACGATGAAGTTTTTCTTGTAGAGTTTGAAGAGAAAACAGAGCAAAGATCAGCGAAAAGGAGAAAAACTATGCCAAGTAAAGGAAGAGTTATTGAGTCCTCAGATGATTAGGAATTTGTAGAAGAAGTTTCAGGGAAATCAGATTCAGAAGCTACTCTTTCTAACTCATCTTCAGATGATGATATAGCTGAAGAGAACGAAGGAATGGAAGATGCTGGAAGAGAAAAAGATGAACATGAGCAGGAGGTACCTGATGACAAAGAAGATGACCTCCATAAGACTCCTGAAGGAAGCAATGAAGTTGGAAAAGAAGAAACTTCTAATGAGCGAGTAGAAAGAGAGATTAAGCGAGCACAAGAAGAGTATGTCCAGATGTGGGAAGAATATATTGCTGCTTCTGAAAGAAGAGAAACTGAGATTGTTGAGAAGATGAGGAGCAGAAGGATGCTGACCTTCATCAGATTCCTGTGGAAGAGAAAGATATAATAGAGGGATCGAAATCAATAGAAGACAGGAAGGCAGAGTATAACAAAGAACAACTTGATGAACTGTGTGATGCTCAAGGAAATGAGTTGGAACATGTAAATACAGTAGATGAATGTTTACCAAGTTCCAGTTTTTCAAAAGACAACATGCATGTAGATATACCTAAAGGGAACTTGATTATTGCTGTAGAATTTACTGCCAAGGTTCCTGAATCAGCAAAACAGATTTAAGGTACATCTACTGTCTCCACTACTGTTGAGAAGCTAACTGACTCTGCTGCTCTAAATGAGCAAATTGCTGATGATAGCAAGGAACCAAGAGAAATGAAGTCGTTGCTTAGGGGGAGCAATATTGAATGTCATTCGAAGGAGAAGTCATTGCTCAGGGGCAGCAATCTTTGAATGAGATAGATGCATATGTTCATGAATCTGAACAAAAATCCTCAGAAGAACACCAGCCTCAGACTCAGGGGAAGTCCAAACTTCAAAAGGTTCTGGACTATTCTAGCAAGGGAAAGGCTCCTGCAGTTGATAAGGGAACAAGCACAACGCCAGTCAGAAAAATGGATCTAGCTGAAACTCTGAATACATTTACTATTGAACTTCTGGACACCAAGACATCTCAGAATGCTGTTCAGAAGTAAATGGAGAAGCGACAGAAGATAGTACTTCAGAGAATGGATGCTTTGGAAAGTTTGGTTGAACATAAGATGAACAAATTCGAAAAAATTCTCGATCCTTACAACAGACTGTTCTGTTCAGAGATGGCAAGTCTACAGACATATACTTTGATTCGGGATGAGAAGATTGTGCAGGATTTCCCTTATCTCCCGGCCCTCAGGGATTATGCTCTCAAAGTGGCAGAAGACTACAAGAAGGATCTTGCTAAGGAGGGTGAAAAGAGCATGAGGATGTTCCTTCTTCTTCAAAATCACCACAACCCTCCGTCTATTTAAAAATGCTTTTTCAACGGTCTTTGTTTGAGTTGGTTTTTTGTTTGAGTTTGAACATCTCATGATTTATTTATCTTTTTGAACCGTCACGTCCTTATTATGAGCTGACAGAATTGATTATTGAATGAAGTTTGCCTTCTCTAACATATATTGTCTTATTATTTTTTCCTGCTGATAACAAAAAGGGGGAGAATATGCCCTATATTTATTTTCTGTGCAGGATCGTTCTCTCGCTATGTTTATTTTTCTGTGCAGGATCATTCTCTCGCAAGACAAGAAGAATACGTGTCTATATATTCATACAATATCTAGTTCATATGCACATCATCCTAATAAAGATTCACTTGTTACTTAATTTATATTCTTGTGAAATATTTTCTAAGCTTACATTTATTTATCAATTTTATTCCATTTTTTTTTATTTTGTTGAGGAAGTTTTGTCATCATCAAAAAGAGGAAGATTGTTGAGAAATTCTTCCTTCTGAACATTTTGATTCTAACAAAACTATCGTTGTTCGGATAGAATCTATATAATATTTCTATTTTGCTATTGCTGAGTGAACTAAATGAACAGAAGCTTATATTGATCCATCTCTGACTTTCAGACTCAAGTTAAAGTAGTCATATATTTGCTTCTGAAGTTGTTCAGATGGAATATGTTATTGCCTCTGAAGGCTTATTCATCTGAAGCTTTATATGACATGTTAGAAAGACCTCATCAAGGCTCAGTATCATGGTTCAAATTATCCGTTCAGATTTAGTTGGTCTCTACTTCTAAAGACTACTTTTGAATAGTGTTCAGATTCTACATTGTTTTTTTGATGACCCAGGTGTCCGGGCCCGCTTCGCAGGCTCGAATATTCCTCGGGAGGGACTGGCCCAGCAACCCACCAACGTTTGGCAGGTTTCCGATAATGGTGGTATCTATTATGGAAGTTTGAATTATTTGATTGACAAAGATTTTTCTTCAATCAGATCAAGAGGCAATCTTTGATTGGATATTACTTTTCAGTAATAAGAAATGTGGTTTATTTGGATTAACTCTACTTTTAGAAACTGAAGATTTAGTTGTATGGGCGACTGAATCTAAAGTGTTCAGGCTCTACTCCAACGGCTACCATATATTCTCATACACAGTCTCATTCAATCACTATTGATGATGTACAATCAAAGATTGAAGAGAGATCATTTGAAGGTTTGTCCAACAACTAGTTTGGGAGTAAAGGAGTATAAAAGAACCATGGTGACCAGAAGAGGGTGTCGAGAGCATAAAATTTCAAAGAGCCTAAATTGTTCAGATACACATACTTGTTTCAGAGAGTTCTTAAGTTCTTCGTGAGGTGTTATAAAAGCAACTGAGAGTATCATCTCTTGTAACTTCATCTTGATTCATTCTTGTGGAATCTAGCCAATCAGCTGTCATTGTGGGAGAGTAGACGTAGGCCCAACAAGCCGAACAACTATAAAACTTAGCGTGCAATTTTCTTATCTTTAAACTCCTTCTATTATGTTTAGAACATTTGCACGTTACTTCATTGTTCTCGTTCTGATTGTGACTTGAAACTGTTTAATTCCGCATTTAGTTTCACTTTGGCGCAGAAACACCTATTCACTCTCCCCTCTAGATGATATTACTAGATACAACATCTTACGCTTGCGAGATAAGCCTTAGGATTTAGGCTGTAGCGTCCAGATACATTCCCTCTTTCTTGCATTTTATTTAACGCTTCGATTATTGAGGGCTTCGATAATGTTTACATACCCGTATGATCACTTCACATGTTAGGACTTCAGAATAGAATTAATCCAAGTTGCTGGTCAAATATTTTCATTAAAATGGAAAGGTATCGAAAGGTCGTTAATAAAAAAAAAAGGAAAAGTAGAAACAAGACCAAATATAATTTGATCGTTATGAGGAAATCCATATTAGCGTAACCAAGTCTCCGAACTCACGAATCTCGGGTTCGTAGAAATAAATTGTTCTCCCAATATTTTATTTAGGTGTCTATTCGACCTACCGTTTATTGATTAGTAATGATTCAAAATTGAATCAATTGCATGCTTGAAGATTAAAACCTAAGTTGCGATTTGGTATGGACTAGAGAGGGTCCAAGTTAGGTTAATTATATAATTAGCTTAACAATTAGCGTATGAAAAATTTAGGTTACGACAACTTGGCAACTTTGTTGGAGACATTGGATTAAACGTTATTGCACTTAGGCCGATTTTCATTTTTAATGAAATAGTTTTTATTGTTAGCATGGACTCCATGTAAGTCCCCAATACAAAGTATTAAATGTTTTTGCAGATATGAGTTATAAGGCGAGGAATTTGTGGCTAACTCCTTGTTTTGCAGGTTTTGGAGTTGGGAATGTACCCTTTTATTTTGTATATGTTGAAGTGGTATATGACATAAATTGATGTGCATATTGTAATTGTATTTGCATTGCACACACGTGCGTAAACTACCACCGGACCTAGGTGGCACAACTTATGATGGTAATAAGAAATGATGATCTAGCTAAATCTACTAAGCTGTGAAAGTCTGCGCAACTCTGGTTGCAACCACATAACTTGAGTTGCATTTCTTATGTCTTGAAATTTCTTTCATGGTCGAGAGTTACAACCCATCTGCAAACCATGCATTTAGATTTGCAACCATACGAATTACGGGTATTTACTCGACTGAGCCAGAGTCACAAGGGATATTGAGTCACAACCACATGAGACCATAAACCATAATTAGTTCCATCTTGATTGCAATTTGTGAAGCGGATGAATCGCTGTGCGGTGTCGGATTTTGGGTGAGGATCTGAGTCAATTTCGATGTCAGATTCTCAAGAAGTGCTTTTGTCTAATTCTGGGGAGCCCTTGCTCCGGTAGAAGTTGGATCTTCCATCGGTCTGCGCTTATGCAAGAGTCAATGACAGCAGTAGTAATTCCACGTAGATCTGATTAACACGGCAAAGAAGTCTGGTCAGTGCAGCAGTTGATGTCGTGGATGAATCTCCTTTGTTGCGGATGGGTCGGTGTAGCGACGATTCTAGTCGCAGCGTGTATGTGCAGCAGCGATACAAGCTGCGGTGGGTCTAGTCTGAGTCAGAATTGCGTCGATCAGATTCAACACAATAGATCGGCGCAGCGACAAAATCCGCCTGCGCGAGACGACGGCGCAATAGAGAAAATGAATGGGAGGTATCTTTCAACCCAAAAAAAAAAACATTAAGCCTCAACTATGCCGACAATCCTTGTCGTGTCCTCTGTCAATGAAGACAAAAGGGGTTCGAGCGGTTACAAGGCCATGACCACAGTGACCAGCGGCATCAAATCTAGGGTCACAACCTTAGATACGATGGGAAGAGAGAGAGAGAAAGAGAGTCATTTGAAGACGCAAGTTACCCCAAACCCCATTGTAAAGCCCCAAAAAAAGGCCACTTGGGCTACTTTTGACTTATCTCAAGAAAAATTGCGGGCAGCTCGGGTTAGATTGAGTACTCAGTGCATGCGGGTCAAATCGAGAATAGTTCGTTAAGATTGTTATTACATGAAAATGGATTTACATGAGTTAAATAAGTAATTTGAGTTGGACCCATTTTTTACTCACCCATCAAAGCAAGAAATTTAGTTTTTAGGGAAAATTTCAAATAAAGTGCTCTTATTTTTTCAAATAAGAACATAAAGTGTTCTTTGTTTCAAATAAGGGCCTAAAATGTCTTAATTGTCTCAAAAAAGGGCCTACAATGACCATAACCATTTCAACAAGGGCCTCACCTCTCCGGCCGGCTAAATATTTCGGCCAATCAATGGTGTTTTTGTCAAAATACACTTTTGACATAATTTGTAGTTAAATTAAATTAAAAATTAAAAAGTGAAAAAAAAACAAGAAAAACCAGGCAGGAGGGGGCTGTACTCCCGCCTGTGGCTGCCACCCCAACGCCGGCGGGGCGGCGGCTCGGTCCAGCGAGGTCGCCGACTCCTCGCCCAGGCACCGGTGACGCCGTCGCCAGAGGGCGAGGGCCTGCTCCTAGAGCCGAGATGGGGCCCCGACCCCCTCCCAGATCTGGGCGAGGTCGAGGGCGGTGCTGGGGTGGTCGGTGAGCGGCAGAAGGCGGCTGAGCAACGAGCAAGGCCAAGACGGAAACAGGGCAGAGGACAGGAGAGCTCGACTAGAAAGGGGGTCTTTGGGGACCTCGGATGCAGCTTCGCACGGCCTCCGGGCCACCCTCCTCCTCCAGCCTCTCCGCTAGCCGTCGTCGCACCATCACTGCCGTCGCGAAAAAAACCCTGCGAATCCCCGAACCAGCCGCTACTCTGTTTCGGCCCTTGCTTTGCTGCCCTACTCGCCATGCTGCTTTGCTTCAGCTTCGCTTCTGCTTTTGCTTTGCTCCGGCTTCTGCTTCTTCTTGCTTCACCTGCAGCCTAGATCTGGGAGGGGGTCGGGCCCCCTTCCCGGCTCTGGCGAGCTCCAGTAGGCCCTCGCCCCAGGGCAGCGGGGTCGTTGGCACCTGGGCAAGGCGTCGGCGACCCCGCCGGACCGAGCTGCCACCCCACAGGTGTTGGGACGGCGGCCACAGGCGGGAGGGCAGTCCCCTCCCACCTGGTTTTCCTTGTTTTTTTTTTTTTTTTGCTTTTACTTTTTTAATTTTTTAAAAATTAAAAAAAGAAAAGAAAATAATAGATAATATAAAATTACTAAATGACTAATATACCCCTAGCAATAGGTGAGTGAGGCCCTTTTTTGAAACTAATAAATCATTTCAGACCCTTATTTGAAACAATATTCACTGCAGGCCCTTATTTGAAACAAAGTCAACTTCAAACCCTTATTTGAAAAAATGAAGGCACTTTAGGCTCTTTTTTGAAATTTTCCCTAGGTTTTATGAACTCGGAACTCAAGTGAAAGGAATTATAAAGTTGGGCTGGGCCACAGGCCCAACTTCCATATCCCCATCTTCCTCTTCTTCGTCTTCCTCTTCCTCCAGTCCCTTTTATCTTCCAAAACCAGGCCTTGCGACAACCGAGAGAGGAACACACAGCGATTTTGCTAGCAACCATTAACGAGAGCAAGAACTTCAACAAGCGCCTCGAAGCATCAGTAACGCCAGATCCGACTGCATCTCGTCACCGCGATCTCCCTAGGCGAAATTTTTGCGGGGGAAATGGCGTCGGCAGTAGCAGCGACGACCCCAGATCACCTGTTCAACATGAGGAACAACTTCTACCTGGGAGCCTACCAGGCCGCCATCAACTGTAGCGACTCACTCCCGCCTCTCTCCCCCGACGAGTCCCTCGAGCGGGACTGCCTCGTCTTCCGATCCTATGTCGCCCTCGGCAGCTACCAGGCACGATCATCGTCCCTCTTTCTCTCTCGTTTGAGATCGGTTGGTTTTTGTTTTCGCCTTGCTCTGTGATTTGGAGGTTTTGATGTTGTTCCGTTTTGGTTTGGCGGTTTTGTGTGGTGTTTGAAACAGCTTGTGATCAATGAGATCGATGCGTCGGCTGCAACGCCTCTTCAGGCCGTGAAGTTGCTCGCTCTCTATCTCTCGTCTCCCGATAACAAGGTGCATTCTCTCTGCCTCGTGTTTCCGTTGGTTCTATGGGAGATCTGGGATTTTGCTGGGTTGCGATTTGACTGTGAGCTGAAGTACGAATTCAATCATGTTGATTGTGAGAGATCTGATTTGTTCTCCCCAATATAACTCCCTATACGGGCATGGGATCTGACTTTTATGTGAAAGTCATGCGTGGTTTATGGGAATCAGCAATCAGCAGACTTGTTTAAACATTCCTAGAGTTATATGAGTTCAAATCAAGGCTAGTGGCAATTTCTTGTTTCAGTTTTGTGGCTTGTTTCAAGTTTGTGGGTGAAAGGATTCTTCGTGCTTGCGAAATATGGCGTTCTTTGAATTATGTGCATTCTTCATTTGTCAAGGTCTGATTCGACCATTAAATGATGCTTCGTGAATCGAACAGGAGTCAGTGATCTCAAGTTTAAAAGATTGGCTGGGAGATCCTGCTATCGGAAACAATCCCACTTTGCGATTGATTGCTGGGACAATATTCTTGCATGAACAAGACTATAATGAAGCCCTTAAGCACACAAATGCTGGGGGAACCATGGATTTGTAAGTTCTATTGAACTCTGAAGACTTAAGTGTCACTCAAGATGCTTACATTTTCTAGTCTATGCTCTGTTAGTACTAATTGTTGTGAGGAAATGGATGAAAAACATGTTGTTTACTCCCTTTTTTTTGTTCGACATGCTCCATCATCTGTGAATGTTAAGATCTACCAGTCTTCTCTTTCATATAAATTGGCCTGCTAAGTTTGTGAGGAATTTTCTTGAGAAGGCAATCCAAGTCCTCTAGACAGTTGAGATGCCCAATTATGCATTTGTTGTAGGGGTGCTGTCATTAACTATAGTGAACATGCCTGAATTAAAACATCAAAATCTCACTCAAGGACCTTAAAGATGTTTGTCAGATGCAAACATGTCATTGTATTCAAGCAGGGGTAAAGTGAAAAGCTGCGCTCGGTGTTTCAGTGTTTTCAGCGGCAAGCATCCCTTATTTAGCAAGAACACTCTCCGGTCCATGTATAAAATGAAGATTTGCCCAGGGGCTATATGTAACCCAGTAGTTTATCCAGTAAATGTATCTGAAACTCATGATTTGTGGACTTCATTGGATGGACTTGCTGATTGCTTGGACATACCAGTTCTCTGGAAATGACATTTTGTACTGGTGTACACCATAAAGTTAGTGTTTGAATTGTAAAATCTGCCACACATTGTACTTTTGAATTATTTTTTTGTTGTGTTGTCAATAAAAAGTTAACTGTACAGGAAAACAATCTTCAAGAAAACAGAAAGGTTATAGGTTTCATATTGAGAGTAGGAGTGAAGGGAGTAGGGGAGGGAAAGTGTGCGTCATTGTGTTATTTTTTGGTTTGGCTGAGAGATCTCATGCCTGCTGTTACATCGACTTGTTTAAATCGGGTACTATGTTTCCACCGAGGTACTTTATTCGTGGAAAGTAACATTTTATAAAGGTAGCGTGTTTGCCCTAGCATTTTGGTTTGCAATTAAGTATTTTTTATGGATGCCCTGATGGTAATAAATAAGTATCAAAGAATAGAGTCATGTTTACAAAATTCAACTTTTTATGGTCCTACGCGTGAACTTTATCTCACATTATGAAGTCTTTTCCCACTGAGTGCAGAATTTTTTTCTTCAAAAGGATTAAAATTGAGTGAGGGACTTATGTGTTGGTCTTATATGTTTTCCTCTCTCCAAGAATAGTTAGATTAAGAGACCTCCACTAGGATACATTGTTAGTTTTTGGCATGGTATCTTTTACGACTTTAACTAAAAGATTGCCTAAGGGACAGTCGGCGGCTACTTAACATTGGATTATGCTTCTAATATATATTGTTGCCGCTGAAGTTTGAGGAGGAAGCATCTGGTGAATTCAAACCTAGACCAAAATCTGACCTGTCGTTAATCCCAAGTTCCACACATTGCACATGGGCCAAAATGCGGTATTGTTTAATAGACTTCAATTCTTCCACTTTATCTGATCTGCATTGTTAACATGGCCAGTTTTTCTGGGAGACTCATATTAGAATCTTCTGAATTATTCCGGGCTTTGATTTCTCTGAGACTTCTCTTTAATGAAGTCCTCTGCTGAATATTCTTCCCATCAAAGAAAGTTGATAACCCTTCTTTTAAGTTCGAGCCTCATTGCTACTTTATCTGTCTTTATATCTGTTATGCACGAGTTCTTCTAAAGCTGCTAGATTATGCCGATAATGAGAGCTTCTGTTGAATCTTCTCATCAATAGATGTGCGGGATACATGCCTTAGAACCAGATGGTAGAAAGCACAAATTCATACTTCTATTCTGGTTAGCAAGTATATCAGGTTATGTGCTCATGTTAATAGACTGATTGACATCATTTGGGTGTTTTTTGCTTTCTGAAATGAATTATTTTATTTGTTCTTTAACATCATTTGAATTTTGTAGTGTGATTTGATAATCGTTGAGGGTATTTATTAATTGATGCTGCCAACTTTGCATCTGATATTCTCTCTTTAATCTTGTGATAAGTATATGTATAGCTACTTGAACTTGATAGATGGGTTGGTCTAGATACATCAAAACCTTCCTTTTGCAAAACTTTTAATGCAAGCCGGTTCACATGACAATTAGTGTTGCAGGCTAAGACATAGTTTTCTGGAATTGCACAGACAATAGTGTTGAAGGCTAAGACACTTTAAGAGCTCATTAAATCTTCTCGTTCTTTTGCAGGCATGCGTTGAATGTCCAAATATTTCTTAAGATGTACAGGTCTGATTATGCTGAGAAACAGCTAAGGATCATGCAACAGATTGATGAGGATCACTCACTAACTCAACTTGCAAATGCATGGCTAGACATGGCTGTGGTATTTAGTTTTACCTTTCTTTTTCATTTTTTTTGCTTAATGGAAACTTGAATTGTTTGTGATGACTCCACAAAATTAGGGCGGTGCCAAGATACAGGAAGCATATCTCATTTTCCAAGATTTCTCTGAGAAGTATCAGATGACGGGGTTGATATTGAATGGGAAGGCTGTTTGCTGCATGCACATGGGAAATTTTGATGAAGCCGAAACCTTGTTGCTTGAAGCTTTGAATAAGGCAAGTCATATAGCTCCTGAGACTACTTTCTATTCTGTTAAGTAGATAGCTCAGACACTTTATTCTTAGATTCACAGACCATGCACTTCCATTTTCACTCAAAGGGTAAAGGTTAACTCTTACCAAAAGAAGCATCTGAAACACTATGCCCTTTAAAACAAACAAGCATCAACTAACTGATTTCCACTTTAGGGCAGGGTTGTGCATTATTAAGCTAGGGAGAAAAAGCAGTTATTAGGCACTCAACCTATTGGCAAAGGGGTTGGGGATGGGTCTGCAAGGTCCAAGGTGCATAGCCCCACGACCTGAAAATATTTACAGATGGGGATTGGTAAAACTCACTCATTGAGAACAACCGTGGGTTAATCTGTTTGGTCATATCTGATGGCAAATCTCATCATCTTACCAAATTTTGGAACTTCTGTTCTCTATTTCATTGGATAATATGCAATGATGCTTTATTTAAGAAGTGAATGAGAGGTACTAGTCATTTTGTGATATAGGATGCAAAGGACCCAGAGACTTTGGCCAATCTGGTTGTCTGCAGTCTTCACCTTGGTAAACCGGCTTCTCGTTATCTCAGGTAATATTGCATTATCTTTCATAGAGACTTCGATACAACTCCAGAATTGTCATTCTCGAAGCTGTTGGGGGTGTATATAAATCTGCTCATTTAAGCCTGCGAGGACACAATCTCGGCTGTCATCTTCCTAAATTATGCTCTCAAGATACTTATAGATCCAAGCAAAGTGACTTAACCTCTTACTAGGATAATAAATTTTTGCTTCTATGTATTCTGCTTGTCTGATGAAACTGGACTTATAGAGAGACAGTAAGGTGACTGTCTATAAGACAATGTTAAACTTTGCGAAATTGAAGTTAAATTTGTTATAGATTCTCAAAGGAAATAGTTCCTCAAAATGAATGTGAAGCATATGACAAGCTGTCTATGCCATCTTCATGTTTTTACATGAGTTTCTTTTTTATTCTTGCTGAATAAACTGCTTCTTTTTATTTGGGCATCGTTTAAGTGGGTGATTGACTGCATGTTTCACACTTTTTTAGATGGAGGGTCTGGAGGAATTGCCTCTTTTGTGAATGAGTGTGCACTTATATTTCAACTCTTCCTTTTCTTTATTCATCTGGGACCAGGCTCTTAGGATTTGGAAGTTGGTAGCGGATGAGGCATTGTGATGCATCTTTCACTAATCAAATTGCATACTTTATTGCATTTAATTTCTTGATACGATGTAATTGGTCAAAAGCATGGCAAAGGAAGGCCTTCTGTCTGTGTAACTGTGGTTTAGGAGCAGTGCTTGACAGAAATTTTTGCAGCATCGGCTTACTCTTGCTGATCCTGGCTGGAAGTGTTTTAGTACGAGTCTTTTGACTGGGTGCTGCATTTATGGTAGTTTTGTTCTGGATATACTTGATTGCAGAGTGATATTATTAGGATTCAGGGTCTTAGTCAAGCCATTGTACTTTATGTGGAAGTAATGGCAGAGTAAATAATGACTATAGTGTTGGTCAAATGAGAAATTTTTATAGAATTTTTTGAGTTATGAATTTCAGGGAACTGACTGATGAAGTGTCACATGAAAGCCCCCTTGTCGATGAACAGTAACTAATGGATTGTGAGATCTTATTTTAGCTCACCCTTGGCACTGGTTGCCATTTGTGCTTCCAAATTAATGGGAGGAGGTTGTTGGTGCACATTAGCTGCTCTTTCATTTTTGACATTCGGTCCGACCGAAAAGGGAAAAAAAAAAAAGACAGAAAGTTTTGGCATTCAGGAGCTTTGTCATGCTCCCAAAGCATGCGTTCATAAATTCTGCCATATCTTACACTGTCAGTCTGCTCGGGGTACCAGATTTCTATGGATGTGAAGTCTATTGCATTGAGCTGGTCGGCGATTTTAGTGTAATTTATCCTTCCAATTGCTTTTACTAATGGAGCAAAAATAACGTATTTCTTCAGATGTTCTGCCTCCTGTGTTTTTTAAGATTCTAGTTTAGTTGACTGATTTAAATTCGTCCATTCCCGAAGTTAGTGTTTGTAGACCCTGCTAAATCTGGGGTGTTTTGACTGACTTCACCGGTTTACCTCTATATGCAGCCAGTTGAAACTCTCCCATCCAGACCATGTGCTTGTTAAACGGGTATCGGCTGCGGAAGAGAGTTTTGATAGAGCAGTACAGTCGGTTGCTTGAGGCATCTCATGCTTTCAGTAAGTAGCGATGGTTTACTAGTTCTTTTTCCCCTTTTTACTCACATGTAGTCAAAACTCCATTTGATAGAGCATTTGATTTTGGCTGAGGGTGATGATCTTGGATAAGCTATATCTTTGTATTTTACTGGCGTTTTTATCTACAGTGGAATGAGGATTATATCATATAAATGATCAAAACCATTTCTGTGTTCAATTGATTGTACTCCCCCCCCCCCCCCCCCCCCCCCCCAATAGAAGTAGCATCTGTGATTGAAGTCTTTTATGAACATCTATGGCAAGCTAGAACAGATATGGTAACCTGTCTTACTGTTCTTTACTGTTTATTATGATTTTTTGCTGTCGGATTCCATTAATGAAAATAAAGGAAAATCGTTTACTTAGTTTGATGGAGTGACGGAGTGATTCTTGGTGAGATTGTGGATGTAATAAAATGCATGATCTAGCGGGAAGATATACTGAACATGCACAAGTCTCGGTGATGAATAACATAGCATGCAAAAGTGACATCTGACATGACATGGGAACGATGATGTGGCGTACGTGATGTCGTGGCACGACATATATGGTCATGTGGCATGTGGTGAAATGATGATGCGAGCACACGTGGTGCAGTTGCTTGTATATATGCATGATGACACTGCAATGTGGGCAATGTGGTGACATGAGCATATGCATTACAAATGGGACACAAATGATGATGTTGAAAAGCAAACAAAGAACATAAAAAAAAAAAAAACACACACACATACACATGATTTAACGAGGATCAGTAATGTGCCTATGTTATCGATCGAATACCTCACTCTCTTTTTTCTTTTTTCTTTCATGAAGTATGTACAGACTCATAGATATACAAATCAGATGGGCTTTTTTTATAAGTCAAATATCTACAAAATAGAAAAAGGAATCCTCTACAAATTTGGAGAAAAAAATAAAATCTTCTACAAATTAGAGAATTACAGTTCATGTCAACATTCTCCCTCAAGTTGATACGTAAATATCTCACATGCGCAACTTGCCTAGTGAGCTGTTGAACGTCCTACTTGAAACAACTTTTGTTATGGATTTCATGAATGAAAACTGAATCACCTTGGAATCCAAGTTTTGCTTAATGAAGCGATAATCCACCTTAATATGTTTGGTGCGATCGTATTGGACAGGATTGTGAGAGATATCAATAGCTATTTTATTATCACAAAATAACTCTATTTCGAACATAGGAGTAAAATTGAGTCCTATCATAAGTTTCCAAAGCCATAGGAATTTACACAGTCCCTTAATCATTCCTTTGTACTCTATCTCTACACTTGGGAGAGCTACTATTTTTTTAGTTTTGCTCAAGTAACCAAATTCCCTCCCATGAAAGTAAAGTACCTCGAAGTTGATCTTCTATCTAACACACTTTTAGCCCAGTCTGCGTCAATAAAACATTCGATCTTAAGATACTCACTCTTCTGAAACTGAAGCCCTCTCCCCGGAGCTCCCTTTAAATACCAAATGATTCGCATTACATCATTCATATAGTCTTCACTAGGAGCATGTATAAACTGACATACAACACTTACTGCATAGGCAATATTAGGACGTGTCTGTGACAATAAATCAGTTTGCCAACTAACCGTTGATATCTTTCTTTATTTGTAGTCACGTGATCAGGATACTCTCCAAATTTGTGGTTTTGAACAATCGGTGTGTCTACAGGTTTGCAATCTAGTATTCCTACTTTAGCCAACAAATCCAAAATATATTTTCTCTGAGATAGAAAAATACCTTCCTTAGATCTTGCTACTTCTACATCCAAGAAAAACTTGAATCCACCAAGATTTCTCATCTCGAACTCAGTTGAGAACTTATGTTGTAATTTCGCGATTTCTTCCTCATCTACATAAATAATCAGTACAATTATCTTATCTCGACTTCGCCTCGAGAACATGATGTGATCATAATCGCTCTGAACATACTCATACATTTTCATAGCAACACTAAATCATCCAAACCAAGCTCTTGGAGACTATTTCAATCCGTACAGTGATCGCTCCAACTTACAAACCAGTCCTGATTGTGAGGAAGGATTATAACCCGGTAGAATATACATATAGATATCCTCTTCAAGGTCACCATAGAGAAAGGCTTGACATCAAGTTCGTGTAATGGCCAATCTAAATTAGCTGCAAGAGGCAATAGTACTCGTGTAGTATTAAATTTCACAACATGTGAAAACGTTTCCTCAAAATTCACCACATGTTTGTGTATGTCCTTTTGCAATCAACCTTGCCTTATATTTTTCAATGGATCCATTTATTTTATACTTAACCGAGAATACCCATTTACATCCCACCGTTTTCTTTCCTTCGAGTAATTCCACCAGCTTTTAAGTATTGTTTTTCTGCAACGTCTCTATCTCTTCTTTCATAGCTTGAACCCACTTAGGATCTTTCAAGGTGTCCTAAACTCCATCTGGAATATATACTGATGATACATTCGAAACGTCCTTAATGGCTCAGATAGTTTCAAACATAGTTAGTGATCGGATAGGCAGACTTCTCTTTCCCTCAAATATCTGGCAAGTATCTATTCGGGAGCTTTCCTTGATTTTGTCTGGCAGGTAATTTATATTCCACAGAAATATTAGAATCATCATGTAAAAAAGTAGTAGGAGAAGTTACCTCGGGAATTTTCTCGAGAGTTGGGTCGGGTACTAATGAAGATAGGGGAAGCTGTTCTAGAAGAATCGGTTGGTCTTGCAAACTCGACTTCTTGAGGACTTGACCTTCCCTTGACGGGATTTGTTCTGAAATTTTCGAAATACCTTGCCTACATTCCAGGTCTTCTTGCTCAACATTCGTCGGTAAATTCTGGCCTAGTTTTGCCCTAGCTATCGGCGACAATGTCAACACTCCACCTACTTGCACTTCTCGTGGGGCAATAATAACACCACTAGTCTACCATTATTATTATTTTCTGTCTATATCTCCCCCGAAAAGAAGAAGTGGTATCCGAAAGAAAGATTCTATTTCAATTAATGTTACATCCATTGTAACATATGTCTTCTTAGTAGATGGATTATAGAACGAATACCCTTTCTTATGTGAACTATAGCCTAAAAACACACATTGTACGGCACAAGGTTCAAGTTTGTGCGTTGTGTTTTGAGACTACGAACAAAGGCGACGTAGCTAAACATCTTAGGGAAAATAGTAAGAACTGAGGGTAAATGCACATGAGAGATGAGAGCTTCCAATGGTGTGTAAAATTCTAATACCTTCGATGACATTCTATTAATAAGGTGGATCGCTGTAATCACTGCATTATTCCAAAAACAGTGAGGGAAATTATTTTCAAATAACAAAGAACTGGATGTCTCAAGGATATGTCTATTCTTCCTTTCTGCTACCTTGTTTTGTTGCGATGCTCCTGAGCATGACGCTTCATGGGGTAAGATATGCTACAGAAAATTTTCATTGAGATCCTGATTAATGTATCACCACCATTATCACTGCAAAGGATTTGACCTTCCCACCAAATTGAGTTTGCACCATAGTATGAAAAATTTTGAACACATTGAAAACTTTATCCTTAATATTAATCAGATATAATCATATCATTCTAGTGTAATCACCAACAAAAAGAATGAACCATCGACTACCAGACATAGAAATAATAGGAGAAGCATCCCACACATTGAAATGAATCAAAGAGAAAGGAATTACACTTTTATTTAAACTAATTGAAAAAGGCATACGATGGTTTTTCGTCAAAATGCAAGTTTGACAATCAAACTGATAATCATTCAAACCCAAAAATATCAGATATAATCATGTCATTCCAGTGCAATCACCATAAAAAAAATGAACCATCGACTACCAAACATAGAAATAATAGGAGAAGCATCCCACACATCGGAATGAATCAAAGAGAAAGGAATTGCACTTTTATTTAAATTGATAGGAAAAGGTATGTGATGGCTTTTCGCCAAAATGCAAGTTTGACAATCAAACTGATAATCATTCAACCCAAAAATAACTTAGGAAATAACTTCTTCATGTAACCAAACGATGGATGTCCCAATCGCTTATGCCAGAGTCATATCTATATTTCTCAACTTGTAGACGACCCTCGGACCTGATTAACATTCAAGCCGTCCATGTAATACAACCTCCCTTTTTAGTACCACGCCCAAATGATCTTCTTCATGAGGATATCCTGAAATAGACAGAAGTGGGGATACATTAGCACAACACAATTTAATTCTTCTACCACATGCCTAACTGAAATCAATTTCGTAGATAGTGATGGACAATAAGTATATTCGGCAGTGGGAAGGAAGGGGAAATATTAACAGCTCCAACTCTAGTCGCTGAACACGACACTTCGATAGTATTCGAGATATTATAGTGTCGAGGTTCTATAATACTAACAAAATCATCCGCAATAAAAGCCATGCGATTAGTAGCTTGAGAATTTGTAACCCACTGACTGCAATCATTCTGTAGAGAAGCAACTAATGCAAAACCATAATTACCCTCCCCCTCTGTAGGTATCTTACTCTATGGTTCAAGCTATGACACTAATGACAACTGAGGCTCTCCCATAACTGGAGACACATTCCCTTTGCCATTGTTTCCTTCTTCCTATGCTTGCTTTCGAGCTTTGATCTTCTTCCACCAATCAGGATACCCGTGCAGTTTAAAACACATCTCTCAGGTGTGTTTGGCACTCCAACGATGAGAGCAGCCACCACTTGGAGGAGCTCTCTGTTTTAGGGTTGTACTTGGTCGTCCACCTCCTAGTTTAGCCATCTGTAAATTAGGCTCCTGAGCTTTTCATAGGCTAAGCTTTTCTCCTAGCGGTAACATCGCCACAAAATTACAAGTAGTACTTCCACTGCTCAACATCACTGTCTGTCGCATATCATCCCTGCTCACCCGAACATAGGCCTGCTCAACTGTAGAAAATGGCTGCATCTATAGCACATCAACTCGTATATTATCTCGCGATCATCTAAACCGTCGAGGAAAATGTACACATGATCCCCCTGAGTAGCTAAATATTATCTCGTAATATCATTGGGGCATACCATCGGATTCGGGCAGCAGAAATCAATCTCTCTCTCTCTCTCCACAACCCTTGAAGGCCTTTATAATAGGCTTCAATAGGTCCTCCAGACTGTCTCATCTGGATAACACGCCTCTTTAAATCATAAATCCGAGAAGCATCAGTCCCATAAAAAAGAAAAAAAAGAAATAGCCACTGTATCCCAAATCGCTTTCGCAGTTGGGAAGCCAATAAAGTTACCGGTTAAAGCTGGGTCCATGGAGTTTATCAGCCATTATTTAACATTTGAGTTTTCAGTTTTCGACTTCCGAAATTATGGGTCAGTAGGTAAATGTTGAGGGATGTCTCTATTGATATATCCCAGCTTGTCTTTGCCTATGATATACATCTCGACAACTTGAGACCATAAGCCATAGTTGATTCCATTCAACTTAAATGCGACTTGTGATGAAGATGAATCATTCGGCAGTGTCAGTGTCAGTGTCGATAGAGTCTAATTCTGAGTCAGAATCTAAGTAAATTTGATGGTCAAATTCTCGAAAAGTGTTTCTATGGTCGAATTCCCCCTTGATTTTGGTGAGGAATCACTGCTCCTGTAGGATTTTGATCCGTCATGAGTCCGAGATCGATCGCGAGAACAAAGCGAAGGACAACATTGGACTGCCGGCGCAGCAAAGACGAGTGAATTGACATAATTGGGAATTGACGTACAGTACTCACAAGGCAAGGGACCGCCGTAATCGGGAATTGACATACAGTACTCACAGAAAGTAAACCTTTGGCTCTGATATCATGTTGAAAAGCAAATAAAGAACATAAAGAACACACTATTTAACAAGGTTCAATAATGTGCCTACGTTCTCGGTCAAACACCCCACCCTCTCTTTTTCTTTTTCTTCTCCATTATTTCATCAAGTATGTACAGACTCATAGATATAAAATCAGACGGACTTCTTCTACAAGTCAAGGATCTACAAAATAGGAAAAAGAATCCTATACAAATTTGGAGAAAAATAAAATCTCCTACAAATTAAGGAATTACAGTTCATGCCAATAGAAGTTGCATGGGGAGACATACAACATGACATGGAATATGATGATGCTTTTAGAACTTTGGTCTCAAAGTCCTATAAGAAGTTGAATGAGAAATGAAGAGTTGTTTCGGTTCGTAACCCTTAATCAACAAAACCGTACAACTTCGTAACGTTTCGTCGAAACCGTACGACTTCTTGACGTTTCGTCAAATCCTTTCGATGAAGTCGTGCCTTTTTGTCGAAGAACCCTTTCTATGAAACCATATATCTCATGACTCTTCGCTTCACTCTCTATAAATATATAAAGCATTGACCATCGCATTAGATACAACAATTATTATGTTCATCATTCATTCATCATCGTCATCATTTTGTGCAATTATTCCGCGAAATTGAGTTCGAAGGTTTCCTTTGAAACAAGTACCGCTTTCGAGAAAAAGTGATCCGTTCTATCCGCGGAGGCAATTATTCAAGAACCTTAGGTACTGGTTGAGGGAAGAAATTTTTCTTAAGGACACAACGTGAATTCGTTGGGCTCGAATCATTCATCTGCATTCAAATTACTTGTTTGTGATTGATTTCAAATTTGTCTATCAACCTAATTTTCTATGCGAACATCAAGTCCCGCTTATAGGCGACAACAATCTTAATATACGAGCTTCTACCCTTTTAGAGAATAACAATCTTAAGACAAATTTTGTGTTTTGCTGTGTTGGGTTCGTATAGTTATTTTTGTTGTACGCATTCTATTTTGGCGTATTATTGTTAGTTTCGTCCGATGAAAATTATGTTTGATTGCAGATTCGGATTCTTCTCAATGATACGAGAAAAATGAATGGTCACATTCGATGTTCGATTCCATCATTGGAATCAGAGCCAGGTGAGATTCCTACCTTGTTTTTCATCGAGTTGGTTTGATACTTGATATGATCATTCCAAAATCGATTTTTTGAACTTGCTGCATATTTGATATGATAGTAGTGCTATATGAATGAATTGATTACACACCAATATGAAAGACAAATCTTGGTGTTAAAGATCCTACTGGTCGGTGTATAGGGAGATCACATGGTGTGGGAAATCTCACCGAGATGAGAAAAAACAAGGATTGGCATGCATCCCATGGACGTTGGAAGCGCTCCCCTGCGCGGTTTCAAAGCCACTGGCTCCGGCAAACATGCGCGAGATAATACATATAAAAACAAAATGAATGAACAGTCGCAAAAGAAGAGATGCAGGAGCGGCGTGTACATGATTGAGCAGGCCAGGCGCGAGGGCATGGAGCATAAGTGCGCGTGTAGAAATTACTAGTTTACCCTCGCAGCTTGTTTTCCATTTTTGGCCCATATGAACTTCGTTTGGGGCGTGTGAGGTACCATGGCGTTCGTCTTGAAATTATTTTCATTTTGATATATTATTTGGATATATTTGATGCATATAAAATTATTATAATGCATATGAAACCCTATGTACGTGTATTTTTCAAGGGTGTTTTGGGATATTTTGACTTAGTTTCTGAAATGGCTTCATCATCGATAATGCCGATTGCGTCTATCCCGACTCATGGAGAGAAGCTAGAAAAGTTCAATAGGATTGATTTCAAGAGATGGCAACAGAAGATGTTTTATCTCACGACATTGAATTTGGCAAGGTTCCTCAATGAGAATGCTCCTAAGTTGGATGAATGAGAGACAAACATGGAAATGATTGTTGCTATAGATACGTGAAAGCATTTTGACTTCCTATGTCGCAACTAGATCCCCAATGGTTTGGACAATTCCCTCTATAACGTTTATAGTACGATGAAAACGGCTAAAGAATTATGAGAAAGTCTGGATAAGAAATACAAAGCAGAAGATGATGGGTTCATCATTGGCAAGTTTCTGGACTTCAAGATGGTTGATTTCAAAACCGTCTTAAGTCAAATTTAGGAGCTTCAAGTGATTATGCATAACATTCATGCCAAAGGTACGGTTCTAAGTGAATCATTTCAAATGGCTACTTTCGTTGAAAAGCTATCACCGTCTTGAAAAGATTTCAAGAATTATCTCAAAGTGTAGAGGCGAGAAATGTTATGTATAATGGTAAATCTCGTCATATACGTCGAAGACACGATACCGTAAGACAACTTCTCTCTAGTGGAAGTATCACAATTGACTATGTTAAGTCAAAGGATAATGTTGCATATCCATTAATAAAAGGCCTAATTAGAGAGATGGTTGTGAAAACATCAAGGGGAATGGGTTTAAGGCCTATAAAATAAGTCATCATAGCGGAAATCCTACCTAGTTGACTGCAGATCCCAAGATCTAGGTTCAAAGGGACAACCAAGTTATGAAAGTATTGTAAATTCTTACTCATTCCCGTATAGAGATAGTACTAATATGTGGAGGTTAAGCGTAAGCTTTTAATAATTTTGAATCGAGTATATGATATGCCACATATTCAAAAATCATCTATGTGAGTGTGAAGTGAGGGCCGCTTCTGTGAGAATTTGAAATGCCGAATTTTCTAAAGCACTCATGAAACCTGGCGGTGTTCAAGGTCAAAACGAACACAATAGTGAGAACCAACTTTGTTCGAGAGATAGTTGTGTGATTTCTATTATCTAGGCTTACACCAAAGGTCGACTGTTCAAAGACATCAAGTCTACTGATTGACCGAGTAAGTCCGATAGATTTCACTAGGAAAAGTTCAAAGTCTCAGACTACTTATCTCGATGCAACGTTCTCTCATGGAATGCATGTCATGCATTCATGGAGAGTTTTGATAATTGAACTTCTCATTCATGTGGGGGACTGTTGGAACTTTGGTCTCAAAGTCCTATAAGAAGTTGAATGAGAAATGAAGAGTTGTTTCGGTTTGTAACCCTTAATTGACGAAACCATACAACTTCGTAATGTTTCGTCGAAACCATACAACTTATTGATGTTTCGTCGAATCCTTTTGACGAAATCGTGTCTTTTCGTCGACGAATCCTTTCGATGAAACCATACGTTTTCGTGACTCTTCGCTTCACTCTCTATAAATATATAAAGCATTGATCATCGCATTAGATACAACAACTGTTATGTTCGTCATTCATTCATCATTGTCATCATTTTGTGCGATTATTCCGCGAAATTGTGTTCGAAGGTTTCCTTTGAAACAAGTACTGCTTTCGAGAAAATATGATCTGTTCTATCCTAAGAGGCAATTGTCCAAGAACCTTGGGTACCGGTTGATGGGACAAATTTTTCTTAAGGACACAACGTGAATTCGTTGGGTTCCGATCATTCATCTGCATTCAGATTACTTGTTTGCGATTGGTTTTAAGTTTGTCTACCAACCTAATTTTCTATACAAACATCAAGTCTCACTTATAGGCGACAACAATCTTAATATATGAACTTCTACCCTCTTAGAGAATAACAGATGCACTCTTGCATATATGATGTGGCGAAGATAGGCCCATGATGCGGCAAAGCGAGACATCCAACATGACGTGGCATAAGCATGCATAATAGACTTTTGGACGGGCTTAGGCAGTGCTATTTAACTATGAAGCCCTGGTCTACCATAAAATTCTATGCGCAAAATATCTATTTGTTATTGGCGAGTAAATTAATCCCGACCTGAGGGTTTGGGCCCATCTATTGATCAGCCTCTCTAAAGAATTGTGATGACGAGGCATAGACATGCAGTGATGACGCGGCAAACGATGATGTAAGCATGTACGGTTTGTGCTATGGCCATGCATGACTACGTGGTACAGTGGTATGGCTAAGATACCTGCCTGATGACATGGCAAAATGAGATATGAATGTATGGTAGGAAGCTTGTGAATTTCTGGTAGTAGATCCATATAATCAAAAAAGTGTTAAGTCAGTCCCTCCTATGTGTCGATTTAAGCCGCGCATGACAACATTTACGGAAATTCACAATGTTGATCTCTTTTTGCCGTTTCAAAAAGGAAAATGTCTTCTGAAAATAGGTTTTTCAAAATCAATGAAAGATGTAGTCGCATGCACAGGGGCCTCTTAGTTCACATGTTCGAATCAAATGTTATGATCCTTGGCTATACGAGTACAACATTGTTAGGACATAGTACAACTTTATAACACGATCTTTTTGGTCACGTGTATGGGTTACCGGCCAACCAAATAAGGCGGCTTGACTAATGCAATCATTAAAAGTAGTAACTACTAGATATAACGAGAAATATATTATGATGACTAAGCTTGATTGGATTTATTTGATTAAAATCAAGCATTACCACGAGCCAGAAAAACAAGCGATTTTGAGTAAATTAGCGAAACTCTAACTTTTGAAATAATTGGTAAGAATTTAAATAAACACAATGATCCCAACTGCCTGCTAGGGGACGAGAGAATAACTTATAATGAGAGAGTGGAAGATTAAATTTCAGAATCTATTACATAGAGTTTAAGTCAAAATTGTGAGAACCTTCGTTTCTGTGTTCATCACATACTGAATTGCCACGTGGTTCCATATTCGACCATTTCGCATTAGTTTAGCCGATTTATCATCCTAGACTTCTATCACACATACTGAATTGTGATTAAAAACGAAGAGGAACTGTCTCTCCGGATAAATTCTGCAAATATAGTAGAGATAAAGATAATATATCTTGATATAAATTTTTATTATCATTCCCATAAATTTTCTCTTTCAACTTATCTCATTGATTTTGAAGTTGAAACGACGAGAAATAAAGATAAATTGTCTTTAAATATATAATGTATCGAGTTAATTTGAAATTTAAAATGAAAACAAATACATCTTTTTACGTGAGCAATACTCAATAATGTGAAGTATAACTTTCGTTATTTACATGAATAAGTACATTATTGTTAACTTCAGAAATTTAACTAGAAAGATATATTGATTTATTACTTAATATTGACTAAATTTAAATATCACGATAGAAGGACAAAAGTTGCAACTTATTTGAAACAAGTTTACGATTTATTTAGATCTCGCTTATTTCAAATTGAGCTGCAAAAACTGATAATTAAAATAATTTAGTTCAAAATCTACTTAATGTGAGATTGTGATGGTTTTAGAAAATAAAAATAGACGAGAAATGGGTTCATGACAACTAATTTATTAGTTTAGTATTCAACGATTACTTAAATCAGGCATACATCCAAATTGGACATTTGTTTAAATCCAAAGTTGTGATGGAAAATCTTACATCAACTAATCAGATTCCAATACGATGGTCAATGGGTCCTCTCCTCCTGTCAATAGATAAGAAAGGTCACCACTCAACCTCGTCTGGCCCAAGGTAAGGGCCGATCATCCTCGCCGGGATCTGGTGAGGGGCAACCCAGCTTCAGGTAAGTCTCGATCTCGCTAAAGGCCAGTGATGATCGGCCTCGACATAGGCCAGCGAGGGCCAACGTCGGGTGAGGCTCGATCTTGCTGAGATGTATTTTCGATCCACGGACAAAAAAAGTTGGAAGTTCGATTGCCATCAATTTTTTTTCTCATTAAAAAAAAAACTCTTTAAATCTCACCCGGGGTTGACCAAAGGTTGATAGGTGAGATGCAAGGATCAAAACACTTTTTAAACCTAAAGAATGGGTTCTACTTGTCAAGACGAGTCATCTGACAATCATATTGCCACCCCAGCTTGACAGTTGATTTTTAGCTCTTTCCAACTTGTTGGAATTTAACATCGATAAATTGGACTAATCTCTATCGACGTTCGATTGCGGAATTGCCCAAGAACTTCATTTAATCACCAGCGCTTCCTCCATGAATCTTCAATCCACGATGGTCCGAATATAATCACAAAGGAAGATATTCACATTTTGCCATGTAAATGCGATCGATTCTCAAAATAACAATGTAATGCATTTACTGTATTTGTTTTTATTTTGAGAGAGAAAGAGAGGGGACAAGTAACATACGTTCCTCTGTGCATTCAAATATTCAATTTTACCATTGTCCCTCTTCCGATATTGTCTATATCTTCTATAGATAACAAGGTAGCCTTTCGAAAGGCACCTCTTCGTGGGGTTTTCTCAAACACACCCATTCATGGATGTAATATAGCATATCACACCCGAACATGATGGGCTTGATAATCCTCTATCAAGAATGTAAGGCAATTAATATCGTCTACTTTAGAAACAGTTCATACTTGCAAATACGTTGTGCCACTAGTGAGTACACCTGCACTTGGAAGCTCAGTTGCACACCTATTAAGAATACATAACAGCTACAATCCCAAAAGGTAAAACAATGTCTCACAGTACCCGACATATTTTGTTACATCAGTTGAAGTATATCTATCCCTTAAAGGCTATACTTGACTATTCTTAACTCATCATGTATTTGTGCCCACAATAAGCTGTATAATTGATGAGCAGTAAATACACGCGATAGATGTAAAATAACAATAGTCTTCCTTTGCACTCATGTCTCTCTCCATTTCAGAACAATTGCTTTCCTAGACACGTCCCGCAAACCCATATTAATTTCATGACCGTCGGTTACATGCTAAAGCAACAACATTGATCCGTCACTTTCAAAACATAGTCAGAAGTAACTGTCGCGACCCTCTCTCGAAGGAAGGGGGGCTAATGGGCCGCCCGATCGTCGCCTGATCGGACACGGGCCTCTCCCAAGGTCCATTACCCAAATCGCAACGGCTGGATGTACGTGGTCGACCTTCCGAGTAGTCTAGTGACATGTGATATGTGTACATGCCAAGGAGTCGCCACCAATCGTTTCGTGGAGGGTACGATCGGAAACCTTATCGAATAGTTAGGAGCGATCTATTCGATTCTGCGGAAACCAGAGAAGCAGGATCGGGGACTTAGTTACGCCGACTGTCAGAGTCGACGCCCTTTCGGTACCTAAGTTGAACGGTTTATCTAACCTTAAGATTCATGCAGACGAATAGGGTACGTATCCTAAATCTAGGAGTTCATGCAAATGGGAATGACTACCCTATCACTCACAATCAATAGAAATAAGTGCGCAAATCAAGGATCCAATACATGCGGATAAAACACATGAAATCAGCATAGCATCCCCAATGAGGCCCTATTAGCCTAGAGAAGTATCAGTCAAGGCTTAAGAGTGATTTGGACATGATTCGTCTATGAGGGGGAGAATCGTAATTTTGAGAAATTTGGGGACAATTTGCCATAAAATGGAAAAATTGTCATTTCAGATGAAAGATGCAGTCAAAATAGGGTAGAAATGGGATTGGTGATCAAATCCTTCCATTTCCTATTTTTCGGGAATTTCCAGGATTTTTCTGGAATTTAAAAGTGATTTTACCCTTAGAGGGGTAAAGTCATCATTTTGGACACGGATGAGAACTGAAAATCCCAAATATTAGGGTTGATCACCCACCTGACCCAAACCCTAACTTTGAGCAATTTTCAGGACTCAATTGGAATGGGAAAGACGGTTTACCCTTTGAGGGGTAAAATCGTCATTTCAAGGAAAAAGGGACGGGACTCGAAAATCCAAGCCTAAGAATTGGTCGCCTAACCAACCCTAATTCTTACCTTGGTATTATCGGTCTTATCTCGCATATACGACAGAGGCGACTTACCCGTAGGGAGTAATATCGTCGAGTCTCGGAAGAACGGATAAGAAACCCCAAAGATATGGTTGACCAGTTGCCTGTGGTCAATTCTCGATTCTTGGGGATTTCTGGAGTGTCTAGGATTTTTTCACAATTTTCCTATATATTTTTGGATTTTCTGTGATTTTCTAGCATTTTTTTTTTAATTTTCTATGATTTTTCTGATTTTTTTTATTATTTTTTAAAATCATTTTCGGATTTTTTTTATTTTAAAAAATGTTATTTGGACCGGGTCGACCCGACCCACTCAGGCCGAAACCCGGCCCGGACTCGAACCCGCGAGAACCGATCACCTAAACGACGCCGTATCTGCCTTTTTTTATTTTTGGATTTTCTAGACTTGATTCGACGGCTCCTATTGAACCGCGAGGCTAATCCACGACCGCCGGATCAGATTACTAAAACCTACAGTTCAAATTGAATGAAGACTCGGCCAGGGCCGTCTGATCTGACTACTTTAACCTACGGCCACGATTAAAACCCAAGACTAGATCTGGGCCATCCATTCATACTAACCTAAACGACGCCGCACTACAACTAAACTAAACGGCACCGTTTCATCCCAATTTTGATTTTCTGATTTTAAAACTATTTTCGGATAATCCTATTTACTAATCGGACGGCCACTAGAATTTAGGTTCGATTTATCTGAACCGTCCGATCTTTTTTTATTCGAATAACAGACCCAACGGCCATGCTGACTCGACATCCACGTGGACCAATCACGTGTTGCCACCTAGACCTTTGACTTGTTGACCTCGCCACGTACGCATCGTCTTCAACCTCGTGCCTACAACTGGACTAACGGCTATGCTTCTCCGGCGACGATCCGACGGTGGGATCTTGATGAAATCGCGCGAGACCAACACTAATCGATTCGTCGTTACCTCTAGTCTAACATATCTAAGAATCATAGCTCCTAATCCACAGAGTCACGAGCATCATACAGAACGCCGAGTACGGCCATGGAGATCCAATAGCTCGATTCTTAACAAATCATGGCAATCCAGTCATAGAATAGCACCAAAGGAAGTTTAGAAGGCTTACCTCGAGCTCCGATTGAGCTCGCTCGGCCCAGATTTGGCTGGGCAACTATGGACAGTGGTCGGCAATGGAGGCTGTGTTCGAAGACTCGATTCGAGGTATTCGGACAGGATCAATGCAAAATGAAGATGCAATGATGGTCAGTGATGCTCGGGGAATAAAACGCACACTCTAATTCGAAGAATCAAGACCGGAATCGATTTCCACCATTGATGCTCAGTAAGAAAGCTTGAAGGTCGAACTCACCTATTCCCGTGGTTTCAATGCGTGCGACCGACGGCGATCGACTCCTGGGAGTTTGGGCCACCTCTTGACGGTCCCGGGAAGCTTCAGTTTAGCCTGAGAAGGCCCAATTAGCGCTCTGCAAACCCGAGCTCCAACCTTCGACCACCGCGAGGGAAGGTGAGCTCTCTCTCTTTCGTTCTCCCTCTCTCTTGATTCAGTTTCTTCTCCCTAAACTGAATCCACTAACCGCCTGCTTCGCGAAGGTCTATTGGCTTATATCGTTCTTTGAAATTTTGGCGCGCCGAAAGAGGGGTTGGGCCGTTGATCTTCGCACGTGCAATCACGTGCGAAATGGTCACCGGCGACCGGTTATCGACAGGCATCAAATGATAATTCTGTTCGATACCTCCGGTGATCGTATTTGGCACAAATTTGGACGAACTTAATTTGAGCTTTGTCGCTGTTGACTTTTACAGGTACCGTAGGATTGACCGGCCGATTACTCCTTCCTCCGGCGACCATTGGTTGTGATTCCGGCATCAATCGACGAGGACTGGTACGACGAACCAAACCCCCACTAATGCTTCTTCAATTGCCGCCGATTGCTTGGCCAATTTCCTCGTTGAAATTCAACCTCGCACTGTTCATTTGCGCGCAGGCTTGATGAAGAAGAAGACACTGTAGCAAACCGGTTCGACCGGTCCGACCGGCGGTCAAATCGGTTTGAACCGGTTTCGAATTGGGATTTTCAAAATTAACCCAAATTGGTGGGGAATTTTTGCAATTAAACCTCAGAATTGACTTTAGGACGTGAATTTTATCTAAAAATGTGGTTTTGCCCAAAAGTTCATATCAATTTCAACAAAAACCTCAAATTTTCATTTAATTGTGAATTGGGGAATTGTGCAATTGGAGGTTCAAATGGTCAAATTGGGCCAAATTACCTATGCCAATCGATTCAAAATGGTGAAATCCATTGGGCAGTATGTTTAATTTGCAATAATAGCCCTTGAATTGAAAGTAATTTCAAATATGCCCAATTTCAAGGACTAAAATGCAATTAAGTATGCAATTTTGCCAAATTCGTGCAATTGAGCAATTTGTGCAAACAATTGGGCTAAATTGCAATAAGGGACAGTTAGATTGAATGTCAAGATCCTAGAAAATGCCAAAATTACAAATTAAAAGACTCAATTGACATTTTTTACCAAATTCAATCATACGTGTTACAAAGGAACATGTAAAATTGAGTCTGATTTTGGACTTTTTGTGAGGTCAAAAAGACAAGGGATTTAAAATAAAAATATTGGCTATTTTTCCATATTTTTGCGACCTCAAATGCTATTTTTCTTGATTTTTCTAATTTCTGAAAATATTAAAACAATTCCCAAAAAATATGAAAAATTATTTTTTGTCAAAAATGGTTCCTTAGGTTTGGCCAAGGCCACCAAAGTTCATTTTGCAATTTTTTGACTTTTATGGATTTTTCATGAATTTTCCACAAAAAAATGGTGATCCAAAATTAGGTGTCAACAGTAACATAGGGTGCAAAATGAGGTAATCAATTCATAAATTACCTCAATGACTCACATGATGAGTAAACAAGGATAATTATACTCATTTCCCTTATCGATCGAATGAAGCACATGATTGTGAATTACATGCTATAGTGGATTTATCTTTCTATAAGAGCATATGTCATTTATCAAAACATATCAACTATATATAGCTCGAGTGCTATATCAGCTCGCACTCAACAACATCCAATTAAGCACTCACATCCGGCTTCCATCAAGCATACATGATTGTGGGACTTTCATGTTCAGTCTTATCAAATAATACACAGACCTCATCTTGATTTCAATCAAGGCCACATAAACTATACTATATACTGAATTTGCTCTTGCAGCATCCTTCGTATTTATCGTCTCATCTCAACTCGCTTACTACAGCACTTGAGGCGATTACTCATGTGAGAGCCAATCATCGCCTGATAACATACCTTTTTATGTTTGTGCCAATCTCATTATATTTATAATGAAGTTATCATTTATGTCAATGCGTTTCGTCGTACCATGATACTTAGAATCTTTCACAAAGGCAATTCTTCTTTACTACCACAATAAACTGTCACTGATTAAAATCAGTGACAATGGATAAATTTTCCAAAAAAACATTTTTGGCCATACTATTTCTTGCACTACAGCAGAGCATGCAATAATTCAGCTTCCATCGTACATTGAGTTGTGCATGTCTGTTTCTTGCTTTTCCAAAAAAAAATTGCACATTCATTTAGCAAGAACACATATCCAGTTATCGATTTGCGCTCATCTAGGTCAATTCCCCAATCAGCATCAGTATAACGAATTAAGCGTAAATCATCCCTTGATAACACAATCGATAGTCCCTATTGCCTCCTAAGTATCTCAAAATCCTCTACACTGCTTTCCAGTATGCTTGACTGGGATTTGACTAGTAGCGACTCACTAACCCCTTTACATCACATATGTCGGGTCGAGTACACATCATAGCATGCATCAAACTCCCGATAGCATTAGAGTATTGAACAATTTCCATTTCTTTCTTCTTCTTTTCTGGAGTCATAGGACACATCTCAGAGCTCAGACATTAGCATTATATTATAGGTGTGTCATTGAGATTACGATGATACATATTGAAATCCTCAAGATTATTTTTAATATAAGACTCTTGAGATAGAGGAAGAAAGTTTTTTGAGCGATCTTTTCTTATCTGAACTCCCAATATATAAGTAGCTTCTCTCATGTCCTTCATTTCATAATTAGAAGACAACCATTCTTTAATGGTGATTACCAAACCTTTGTCATTCCCAACTAATAGAATATCATCCACATAATGCGATGAAATCACAAATTTATCCTCAAACTGTTTGACATACACACAATGATCTTCTTCGATCATCGTAAACCCGAAAGAAGTTATGGTTCGATGGAAAAAAAAAATGAGGGTACCACTATCTAGATGATAGCTTAAGGTCATATATCGAACGATGAAACTTGTAAACTTTCGCTTTTGACCTTTAGCTATGAAACCTATTGGATGCTTCATATAGATTTTCTCCATTATGTTGTATTTTACATCCATTTGATGAAATTCTAAGTCCAAAAGTTGCGACTATAACTAGGATAAGGCATATGGGGGCAAACCTTACAACTGGTGAAAAGGTTTCCTTATAGTCTATGCCCTCTTGTTGAGTATACTTTCAACGAATCCATCCTCCCTCTGCTTGATCTTGAAAATTCATTTATTGCCAACCACCTTGCGTCGGGGTGGTAGATCAACCAAGTCTCAGACATGATTTGCTCTCATAGACTCCATTTCATCTTCCAAATCATTTTTCCATTCTTCCTTATCATGAGATGAGAGAGCCTCTTCAGCTGTCTTAGGCTTGGCATCGTCTTGTGTAGCAATCACAAATACTTCCCCTTCAATCTCAAAACGACGACAAGGAATGTTTGTACAATTAATTTTGCATAACTGAACTCCTTATTTATTCAGTTCACTAAATGATTCAACACTCCCACTAGGTCCAATATGTTGAGGTAAATCATTATTTTTTTTCAATCAACATTAGTGGTTATGTTATCAAGATCTTTCATCTCATATAATTGAAAATCCTTATCAATCTCACCTCTATTAGGAAAAACATTCTCCAAGGACGTGACATCTTTTGACTCCATTTCAATCACACTTCCATCAACTTGCTCACCCATGAGCACATACCCTTTGGAGTGCTCAGAGTATCTAATGAAGATGCATTTCTTCTCACAAGGACCTAATTATCCATATTTATGGGAAGAGTTGTGAACAACATTCTGCACATCCCCAAGGTCACAGATTACATAAATCTGATTTTCTACCGGTCCATAATTCATAAGGAGTGAAAGTGATTGACTTAGAGGTACCTGATTAGGTAAATAAGATCCCAAAATAAGATCAATAGATTTGTCTGTGCCATTATAGACTTGACCATTTCCAATAGGGTTCTATTTCTTCTCTCAGCAACCTCATTTTACTGCGAGGGTACCACTAATAGGCAAATGTCTTACTATACCCTTTTCATGACAAAGAGACTCGAATTTCTCATATAGATACTTACGTCCATAATTCGTTTTAATGATTCTCTAACAAATTCATATATTGTCTAAAGCAATCCAATGTTTCGAACATATGGGAGATAAAAAAAAAATAACCGAAGCGGGTGAAGTTATCTATAAAATTGATGAAACTATGAGGCTCCATGCCTTGCCCTCACATTCAATGGACTACAAATATTAGAATGTAGAAGTCGCAATGGAGGTTTAGACTTGATTCCATTAGCAAATGATTTTTTAGTTGTTTTTCCTACTATACAGTATTCACATATGGGTAGATCGATTTTAGCGAGTAACCCTAAAATTCCTTCTCTAGCTAATCTTTTCATTCTTTCTAACACAATGTGACCCAGTCTAGCATGCCAAACATTTGCATCAATATTCAAGTTACTCAAGATACTAAAGAAAAAACAACCATCAACATTAACATTGTACAAAATGTCATCAATGTCCAAAATCATAAAACCATTTAGTACATAAACAGAATCATAATAAACTATTTCAAACCCAATATCAACACAATCACCATGGTAATTCATAACATAACCTAAGCTTAGAAAGATAACTATAGAGACCATGTTCCAACAAATATCAGGAGCATAGAGGACATCATGTGGAATTGAATTCGACCACCACATAAGTTCAATTCACATGCGTCGATAACTTTCACCTCAATTACAAGTTATTTCCAACATATATCCATCTATTTTCAGGCGGTATCCAACGATACTCCACAAATGTTGCTCGGTCTCTAGCTACATGATCCATTGCTCTTGAGTCTTCAGTCCACATAGGAAGTAATTCAGCAAGCATTATAATGCTAGAGCCAAAAGTATTGCTTAAAGCATTGGTACTTCTTTCGGCTCAATGCATTCAAAAGCGAAATAACCCAACTTGCCACATTTGTAGCATTTCATCTTGGTCTTGTCCTTCTTCCCACCATGCTTTTTGCATAGGATGGCTTTTATTCTCTTGGGTGCATGACCAGTCCCCTTCCTATTGTTGTTGAATTTATAGTTCCTTTGAAGCCCGAGACATTGCGCGAACTAAATTCAGCAATATAAGCATCTGCAAAAGATCTCACATCCTTTATGCGCTCATCCTCTAATTTCAAATGATGTGCTATATCGTAAAAAATTATGGTATTCTCATTATGTATCATGTTGATCTTCATATGCTCCCAACTATTAAACAAGGACTTGATAACAGCCTGAACTTGTTATTTATTGATTAGAGTATGACCTGCTGTCTTGCGCTCAAGTATCAAGTTCAACACTTGGCAAGCTTCCTCAATGTATTAGCAGACGTACCGCCAAACTCATCTTTTAGGGGAACCCAAATTTCTTGAGTATTATTGAAACCTTCAAACTCACACATTATATCATCCTGCATACAGCTCAGCAACGTGATGTGAGCAATGATTTTTTCTATTTAAGTTTGACAAGCTTCTTGATCTCTTCTGTGTTGAGCAAAAATTCCTTGCGCTTCTTGATCTCTTCTGTGTTGAGCAGAAATTCCTTGCTCGGGTTCATCCATGGTATGGTTGAGGATTTCCAAAACCTCTTGCTCTTCAAGGATGTACTGAATCTTTGGTTGCCACATATCATAACTATCACTGTGTAGTTTCTCATCCTTGATGAGGTCAGCCACAATAGTCTTAAATTTCAAAGTCATATTTAATGACAACTATATATTGACAGAACAAGCGCATAATTAATACTAGCACATTTTTCACGTTAACACACATATTTATTTTGAACTAAAGAGAAACTTAAATAAATGATAATTCGACAAAAGATACTGAAACAAAATTTCAATGTGTTCTCAATCAGTTTATGTGTTACAATTGTCTCACTATCATACATTTAGTTCAATTCGTGCAAAATTTAAATTCTAGGTGAGAATTCCATCGAATTCTACCAACCTACAAACTCCCACTAGAAAATATAATCAAAACATATGATCCAATGATCGCATTTATTATAATCATAAAACATAGCATGATGTGAATCCATATATAAGTAATTCAAGCATCAATTATCATCAAATGCGGAATACAAGGTAAATCTTCTACCATTGTTCAAGTTTGTTTTGAACTGAAATGGCAAGCAATTTCATGCTAAATATGAACCATGAAATACATTAGATGTGTATGGCCCCTTACATGTAAGCTAAGCTTTATATTTCCAAAAACCATAGGGAAGTACAGGTGAAAATGCAAAAATACCAACAAATATGTGCTAGTTAGGTTTCGTATGCATTTTTATGCTTTTAAGTGCTTCAAACATATAAAATAAATACACCACAATATAGAGCATTTCAATACGAACACGCAGTTACCAAGAACCTCATACTCATATTTAAGGGAAAATTTCGTTTAAGGGCTCAAAATCTTCTTATTTTCTCAAATAAGGGCTCCAAGTAAATATTGTTTCAATTAAGGGTCTAAAGTGGCATAGTGTGTTTCAAATAAGGGCCTACAGTGGCTATAGAGTTTCAAAAAAGGGTATGGCCTAAAGGGCATTATCGTCATTTCCTGTTTTGATTTTTTGTATATTTTTTTCTCCATTTTATCCTTTTTCTGTTTTTTAAAAATTTAACAAATTAAAAATTAAAAAAAAAAACAGCCACACACAAGTAGGAGGTTGCCCCTCCCGCATGTGGCCGCCGTCCCACCACTGGTGCGAGGGACGGCAGGGGCGGCGAAGGCCGACGGGTTCCTCTTCGTCGTCCTCCACCTCGTCGCCGAGTCCTCCGTCGATGAGCAGATCCACTAAGTCGCCGTGGTCATCTTCAAGAACCAGCGTTCGCTAGGCCACGTCTCCCCCCAATTCCATCGCTCCCGCCCCTTCCTCATCTCCGATCTCCGATGCCGAGAAGGAGCAAATCAAAGTCCTCATTGTCTGTATGATGTTGTCCTCGTCGGCCCAAATCCAAAGCCAACTTAGCGAAGCCCTTGCCGTGATCCGCAAGAACAATTTCACCAAGCTATAGCCTTCCTTGCTACCTGATCTTGTGTCCAATCGACAAACGCCACAAGAAGTGCAGAAGATGCAAACTGATAAAATGCGAGAGATGGGTTTCCATTTTCATTTCCAGAACCTGGCCAATTATCAAACTCCACTGCTCTAGAGTAAACTACAGTCACCAAAGCTTCTACAGGCGTTAATGACAGTAGGGGGATTTGTCCCTTCCAAAAGGACGAACCCCCTTTTTGGGTGCCTTTGGGAACCGCCCAAAGCCCCTTGGGCCAAAATTTTAGGTGTTTGGCAAACAAATTTCGAAACACCCTTGGCTGGAAGTCGACCTTTGGAAGGCTAAAAGCCCAAAGTTTCTTTTGGTTCTTTTCAAGCCTCCTTCTTCTTGGGTTTCTGGATTGGGAACAAGAGCTTAAATGCCCAACCGGCCAAGGCCGCACCCACGAAGGGGCAAATCCAATACGCCCACCCGAACGCATTCGTTGGGTTCATTACCGGCTAGGTGTAGCTCCACCAGACCACCACCATACCCACCATCGCCATAGCCAGTAGCTAAACCTTCAACAGCAATCTCCTAGACCCCTTTGCAGGAGGGAGCCCCTCCCCCGGTCGTCGGCCTCCGATGCCCTCCCTCGGCAGTGGGGCGGCGGCCAACCTTTGTGCCTCTCTCGCCTTTGTGTGTTGTTTGGTTTTTATTTTTTAAATTTTTTTTATTAATTTTTAAGGGAAAAAAAAGTCTCTTTACCCAAAAAAAAGGAAAAGTCCAATTAAAAAAAAATCAAATAAGCAAAAAGACGAAAATGTCCTAAAAATCATATCCTTTTTTGAGATTTTATGGTCACTTCAGGCCATTGTTTGAAATAACGTTTACTTCATACGCTTATTTGAGAAAATGAGAGTACTTCAAACCCTTAATTGAAACAAGGTTCATTTAGAGCCCTCATTTGAAAAAATAAGAGGACTTCGGGCCCTTAAACAGAATTTTCCCCATATTTAATTTCACATGTAAAAAAAAAAAAACATACACCAACTAAATTGCATGGAAGGACAAAACCAAAAAATATATATGCCTTCAGTGGCAAAAAAGTAAATTAACTAGCAACGGTAAAAACTGAAAAATTCTAGCATGAGCGAGGGCAGAACCGAAAAAAAAAAATCAGGTGGGGCAAGAAAAGACAAAAAATTCGCCCCAACTGCTGCTCGGGCGCGTGCAAGGCACAGGAGCACTGGCGTGTGGCTTGCGCGCGCCTGCAATTGGAGCGCAGGCGCACGCGTCTTTCTTCTCTTCGCGTCCCACGCGACTGTTTCACTCTTTTCTTTTCTTTTCTTTTCTTTTTTATTTTCTCCACTGATTTTAGGCACCCGGTTTTTATGCACTTATTCATTCAACAATAAAGCCGTAATAAATCGAAGCCAAAACTCGACCAAGATAAGGCACAGATTCTTAACCAAGGCTCTGATACCGATGTTGAAATATAACATCCATAGATTAGACTAACCTCCGTCAATGTTCGATTGCTGAACCGCCCAAGAACTTCGTTGAATAACCGACGATTCCTCTATGAATCTTCAACCCATGATGGTCCGAGTATGATAATGAAGATATTCACGTTTTACCATGTAGATGCGATCGATTCTCAAAATAACATTGTAATGCCTTTACTGTGTTTGGTTTTTGTTTTGAGAGAGGAATAGGGGAGGAGTAAGGTATGTTCCTCTACATGTTTTTTAACGTTATTCCCATGTTCAATTTTACCCTTGTGCCCCTTCGGACATTATTTATATCTTATAAAGATAACAAGGTAACCTTTCGAAAGGCACCTCTTCGTGAGATCCTCTCAAACTCACCCATTCATGGACGTAATCTAACATGACTAAACCCCAGTTTGTGACTTCTTGATGCCGATTACACATCTTGAAATGAGGGATCTCCTCTATCCCCACGTAACGAAAATTGGTAGATGATGATTTTTGAAAAATATATTAACTAAAATGATACCTAGAGGTGCTAGCTGTTCTCAAATCGCCTAATTTAATTTTAAAAGCATCATTCAAAATTCGAATCTGAAAACGCCAACCCCATATAAATTTCAGAAAATTGCTCTCGCAAATTCGATCTCTGGCTTCATTCGATTGTGTCCCGTTCAATGTCTTCTCTTTCAACGTCATATCCCATGCATGCATAGCTTATTTTCAATATACACGTCTACACATAACGGGGCAACCCGATACGCAAAATGCTATGATCATTTCACCTGATTGCGTATCGGCCAAAGTAGAGAGAGAGAGAGAGAGAGAGAGAGAGAGTAGGACGATACTCGTGGGACTATAAGGTGGGCCTGCTTCCTTATTTAAACTGTTTACAATACATGCAAAGAATGAGCTGCTTCTTCCCTGTAAATAACCCAATATAATAGAAGACGAAGGTATCACATCTATCCTCACTTCCCAATCCCTTCATTCTAACTTTTTGCGATGGCGAAGATCGAAATATCGGGTGTAGTCAGCACTTCATGGCAGGGGTCGCGTTAGTTTCCTAATAACGACTCGCGCACATATGATGCTTCAAGCAGCCAATCTAGAAGTTCCGTACCCGTTGCGGTGCGACTTTTGCCATCTCCATGCAATACTCAAGCTCTGTCGAAGATCGGTGTATTTCGCTGTCCAATTTAGCTCGTGATTGACCTTGGTGGGATCACTATACACTTCTGCATAATCGCCGGGCCTGCGTGGCAGGTAATCGACTTTGATGTCCACTCCAGTTGCCTTCTTGCAAGCCTCCACAAATTCCTTCACTGATCTACCTGTTTGCATAAATACCAACATATCTAAGATAGAGCATACACAGATACATCTGTTATGACAAAAAAAAAAAAAACAGATACATCTGTCCTTTCTCTTAAAGCATAAACAGATAAATTCCAGCATATCCGAGTTCCTCATCTGTTCACAAACAGAAACATGTTTTTAATTTCTACCTTCTCAAGAAAGTGACTTGGAATTCTGTCAATCCACATATATCCTATTTTATCAATAATAGCTCTCATTACAGTCAAGGTTTTTGCAACTGATAAAAGCTACTAGTAAAATTTAATTTTTCGAAATATAGTTAGAAAGCTTCAAAACAATTTTTGTATCCTATTCAACTTCCTCAGAATTTGCTTTTCAAAGGATGCCACCAAAAGCAAAGCCAGCTCTCTAACTTTTCAACAAATACGAAAACAAGAAAATGGAAAGGTGCGTCTTATCAAAAGAATAAACTTCATTTCCCATACCTTTGCCAGTGCCAACATTGTATATTCCTACTTTCTTGGGTCTTGCTTTTTCAAGAGCTTTCACGTGAGCATCAACTAGATCGGTTACATCAATATAATCCCTGACACAAGTACCATCCGGCGTGCTATAGTCTGTTCCTTTAACCTGTAAAAACGAAAAAATTCAGATTGGCAAGTTCTTTGTCCTATTTCCTAACCACTCAAAGAAACAAAAAAACAAAAGACCCTTATTGCCAAACTTAATACCAGTAAAAAAAACAGTGCAGAATTGGACAAAACAATAAAACCCCAATATCATTGTACCTTCAACCCAGGAATGATACGGCGGGCAGCATCAAAACAAGCACCCGATATTCGTCCATGTTCACGTAATTCAGGGCGTGGTGCTTCTCCCAGTCTACCATCAGGGTCTGACCCAATCACATTGAAGTACCTGGGAGTATTCACCCATTAAACATTTAGAAAAGAAAAATTGGCAGCATCATAAAAAAACATAAGACTATCATGTACTGATGATTCTAAACCCATATCAATCTAGAAGAGATAATCCCAAAATAAACTGAGCAAATAGTATAGCACTGTTATAAATATTTCACGTCAGCCAATGCTGCAACATGAAAATCATAGATCGAGCAAAAAGAAACTACTTTCGAAATGGGGAGTTCTCCCCCAAGAATTGCATGTGTACAGCGTGGGTGGCAATCATGCCCTACAATGCTGTGACAGCTTCACAGAAACAGACTGGCATATTCCAAAAAGATTCACAAAATAATAATTGTGTATGAGAATACCATTTCAATTATAAAATAAAACATTGTAACTGAAAATAGTGTTTGATTTCGACTGATAAAAATTAGTCTTGGAAAAGAGAAAAATATATAAGAGCAACAAAACAACATAAGGCCATCTAAATTCTAAGCAACCAAAATTGATTTTAAAAAAAAAAAATTAACCTACCAAATGGAAAAACATGATAACGTTGTCACGATTATTGTCTCGATTTTCTTAAACCAAATGTGTGTTCCACGCATACCTTAGTATCATGATAGCCATGCCAGAATTTTTAGAGAAATCAAGAATGATATCTTCTGCCATCTTTTTCGCCTTTCCATAAGGATTAATTGGTACCTGAACTTACACCACAATAAAATGCAGTCAGCCCCAGCAGAAAAAGAAAACAACGAGAAGCATGCAAGGACATATACTCCAGTAAAGAGTTGCAACAAGTGATAACTTCCACCTGCGGAGTGTCCTCGGTAATAGGCATCTTGTCGGGCTCCCCGTAAGTTGCACATGTGCTAGAATATATCAAGGTCTTGACACCATGCGCAGCCATAGCTTCTAATACTACCAGTGTATTAGATGTGATGTTGTGGTAATACCTGCCAAGATCATTAAATGATGATTTCAAGCCGCAAAAGCAATTTCAGATCATCAGAACAAACAAAAAATAAGGAATGAGCACTCAGTTTAAAACAACCAAGATAGGGAATATGCAATTTCGGGTAAATGTAACTTACAATCACTGAACTATGGTGCAGTTAAAAATCACCAAAAATGTACTAAACTTCCATTTCTTTCCAATTGATGCAGCTTAATACGAGTGAACCAATTTTCCAAGTATTAACATGGACGCTCATGGTGCTGATGTGGACTCCAAGTGATTGAAATCGAAGTTAACTAATTGCAAATCGTACAGACTTCAATAACTGCTGGTTGAATCACCCTTGCAAACTGTTAAGGTCTAACTTTAAATTCTATATACACAACACCATTCTTTAACAGCCTAAAATTCTATTAGAGACAATTGCACACTCAACCTTAGTTTGATAGCTGATAAATATATCTGAGTCTCCCATTTTATACCTCTTGATTATCTACAAATTAGTGGGAAATAGATTGGCGTACAGTTTGTCTTAGGACGGAGTAAAGGAAAGCTATTAGCATTGTGGAGCGGCAGCATTCCTATGTTCCTGACTGTCCTTTTTAGTCCTTTTTCCCATATATATCTTTATATTTTTGAATATTTTTTATTTTTATTTATTTATTTTTATATAATTTTTCCTTTTTTCCGCAATCGGTCTTGCTTCTATTTTATTTATTGTTGGGTTCATCGACCGCCGACCCCAACTAGCTTGGGATAAAGGTGATGTTGACGTTGATTGTCTACAAATTGTTTCACCGACACTTATCAGGTTTGCATGCTGTCAGGCCTTCATCATCCTGTCAATCTTTCTATAAGGTATAGTCTTAAGATGTAAAATATATGCGCTTTCTCTAATAGCTTATGGTTTTAGTAAAAACAATTGCGCAGTCAAATCTAATGCTAACAAAATACAGCATTTCATGTACATAACATATTAAGAAGTCGCATGTTAGTGTTAAAAAGTTATTGAGAACTTTCTCATCCTAATATTTTTAATTTTATCAAATAAGTGTGATAATCCACAAAAACTTAAAAGTTTAAATCATGTTTTAAAGTTACTGACTTCTTTGCCCACAAGCTCGCCGATACCTACTCAGAACCTCACAAATATTCACAGGAGGAAATTTATAACAAACAGCCAGAGCCCCAATAAGAAGTAGAGCCCCTGTTCACAATCGAGCTTACAGACATCCTTGAAAGACAGTTTAATTTTTTAAATCATCATAGAAAAGACGCAAACCTTTAGAAAGTGATATTAATAGTCTGTTGCTGAATACGGATTCAGTAACTTAAGAGAATCAGTCACAACTGGCAAGGTAGGGAGCACATCATCAATTGACTAAAGAGGGCCAAAGAATCAACCTTTTATTCACGTTCATCAATAAAAAAAAAAAAAAAAAAAAAAAAAAAAAAAAAAAACTCAATTGCACCTAATGCGAACTGGATGAATGCAACTCCAAATATGTTACCTACTCCAAAGTCCTACTTGAGTATACTATGTTTAAAAATTTTAGAGGGAAAATAGAAGACATGCTCAATCATCCATCATTTTCAATGACATATAGCACACCACCCTAATGTTGAACAAGATGGATGAAGTACGTCAGAACATCTTATCAACACCATGGGTTATGGACAGCCTATCTCTAAATATCAAAACGGAAAAGGAAAAATTTGCAGTACAACCATGTGATTGAATTTTTTTTATACGCAGTGATTAGAAAAGAAAGGTATATCCGTCCATCAAAAATACTTATGGCATCATGCCTAAGCTGGTATACTATGTGTCATGTGAAACAGTTTCCTTATCTACAATAACATGCATCCAAGTTTTAATAACTAGACATGGGCCATTTGCCAACCAATCAACATATCTTTCCTCCGGGAATGTAATACTGTTCAAATAGTGAGAAGAGTAAGTAGATTGTGCAGAAACAGTCGTCATACTCATACCCAGCAGTTATTGAGAAGTTTTAGATAACTAAAGTTTGCCATTCATGATGGGTCACAAATTAGCGAGAGAAGCTCCGAGACATAATGCAACGTTGCTGGAAAATCCACTGCTCCAGCAAATGCAATGGTGTTTTCCTTGGTATAGAATTCCACTAGAAAGAAATGACACATCGCTAAACAAAGAGGATTTTTTGCCATGGCAGGTCAGACATGAAACTACGATTTACATCTGAGGAAATTCAGTGAATTTTGACATCCAATGAAGAAAATAAAAGTAGGGATATAAAATGACAACTCCGACAATTATAGTATAGGAAAGCCTCGGATTTATGAGAATGCAGAGTACTTCGAACCATAACAAGAAGAAAACTATCAAAACTTTCATCTTGTCAAACAGACATGTCAGAAGAATAAGTAACTCTAAATCAACGTGTTCATCTTGTCAAACTATCAGAATAATAAGTATCTCTCAATCAGTTATAGTTAACTGCCAAAGCCAAACCATCCTAGCTGAATAACTAAGAGCAGTAGAATGTGGAACAGAACAGAATAGATAAGCGCACTACAATGACCTTTCCACACAGAAGCCTATACAGTCTCAAACTAAAAGGCAAAAAGATCGCAATATATTGCATGTACATGAAATAACAAAGTAAACACGGTTGTTGCCCGTGTAATTCCTAATCCTCTATCCAATGTCGACAGAACATAAGTGTCCTTATTCTTACCATTTCGCATTAAACCATTTATCACTCAGTTCACATCAGCAAAGCAAAAGGCAGATCTGACATACTACCTATACCGAAAGACCTATATGCAGACTCACATAAAATTCAGGCACTAATTTTAGGTGATATATTTAAAAGGCCAAATATATACCCAGAAAAAAAAAAAAAAAAAAAAACCCATACCTCAGAGGTTCTAGAGTGCTTTCTCCAACATACGCTACAGCAGCAAAATGCATCACGGCATCAAATGCATTTTCTGAAAATATTTTGTTGACCTAATGGCAAATCAAAGAAAACAAATCCAAACCAAATTTCCAAATAACAACATTGCATATTTGTAAGGGGACTTTTGCATCCAACTAATGGCTTCTCCTGCCAAATATTTGGTTTGGCAGATCAGTCAGGCATGGGCTTCGGCTAAAGCCAAACACATGAAGCTAGAAAACCCAGCTTCAGAGTTTGAATTTGAGGATTTATTTTCAGTAAATACAAAATATTATACAAATAACCTTAGTCGCTATAATTGCAAATATGTGCCTTTTGCTCAAAATTTGACATTGAGTTGCTCAATGTTATTCGCATTAAAAAGTTATTTATTATTTAAATGCTTAAAACATCTTTTCTTGATGGAACATAATATCAACTGTAAAAGCCATAGCCAAAGCCCAAAAGCCTCAAGCCACCCTAACCCCTTGGAGTACCCCGACAAAACAACCAACAAATCCAATAAATGATTGTGCATTAAGGATACACTTTTTGCATCCCCCAAATCTGCATAGATAAATTGCAGCCTTCCAGGCTCGGGAAACAGTTCCTGCAATATCTTTACAGCAGCTAGATTTCCCCGAGAGAGATTATCCTGAGAGACAACAATTTTTCTTGATGCTCAGTACACAAGGGGAGAAAAGAACAATGATCCAAACTAGAAATAGAGATATTATTAGGAAGTTACATACGACTACGGTCACACGATACGAGTCCTTCAAAAGCCGCAATGCTGCATGAGAACCAATATAACCTGCCCCTCCAGTAACTAAGACATGGGTCACTCCCTGCTCATGAATGGAGAACTACAAGGAAGACAGAAGATTAGAACAGATAATAGAAGTTAGACATCAAGTTTGATAATTATAATCCTAGCAAACTAACACTCTTGATGAGGAAAAGCTTCCTGCTTGCAAAATTAGACACAGAGAAAAGTGTGATGCAATAAGTCAGTAACATGAAGAGTTATTTTTTGCGCATTAGGTCAGTCACATCCACAACTATGCTTGTGGGTCTTTCTTTATCACCCACTTGGGTAACTTACATTTTTTTCCACCTGTCCGCATGGGGAGAGTGTTAGGAAGGGCAGGCATGCAGGAAGAATTAACATGCCATTACAATTACAGGAGATTAACAACTGACTATTCTTTGTTCCATTTGTCGGTACGGTAGAGGGTGTTAGGAAGGGCAGGCATGCAGGAGAATTAATAAGCCATTAAAATCATAGGAGTTCAACAAGTATTGTTCTTGGCATGTTGTAAGTAATTACCCGGCTTGGTGTAGTGAAATTTGGAGATTGCTTCAGCATTATTATGCATAGTGCAGTAAGGGTAGCAGCCAAAATAATCTTCCCTACAATATTGGTCTTTTTTTTTGGATCTGCATACTCCATGCCTGCATCAAATCAGCATACCCATGTAAAGGAAGTTATTTCTCATCGATAAGCAACAAATAACATGTAATGGATGCAAAACAAAAAAAAAAATTGATCAAACGCCATATTGTTAACCCACAACGGGCGAGAGCTTTTGTAAAAAAAAATAGAATCAAATAGAAAAAGGAAAAAGAATGGACAAAACAACAGATTTGAAAAATGAATGAATTGCAGGAACTCAAATGAAGACAGGTCGAGATGACGAACGTGTCCCGTGAAAGAAGCATGAAAAAGAAAGAAGATGACTGGGAAGTAAAACTGTGTTGTCTCTTGTCTGGCAACAGAATGAGCAGACCTCCCTACCAATCTAGCGTCTACAGATAGAATCACAAACTCCCATAATCGCAAGAGCAAAATGGTAGTCGACATTGTCAACTCCATTTCCACCTAATCCCTTCTATCAAGGTCACTTTGAATTATAAAATGGCAAGAATATAAGGAAAGTGGCTGAAAAGATTGGTTTGTACCAACTTCTCAATGAGGAAAGGTACCTTTGGAGTACCTCTCTGCATTGAGGTACCTTTGGAGTACCTCTCTGCAATGTAAGTCGGTACATATCCCATGTTATATTAGAAAGAAACTTCTTTTACATTTTCAAGGAAATTCAAATGATCTCCGGCACAGGATCTTTCTGCATCCAAAAGGAAGTAATGGAGAAAACGACGATCCCAATAAAAAATTCAAATGTTAAGTTTACCAAATATGTTGATGTTCTCCAAAGATGAGTTCATTTGAACAAAGTAGATACGTACTTTACATCAAAATATTTGAACAATCAAAAATACAAATGTTTGTTCCTCTCTCCTCTAATTCTGAACTTTCAAAGCACAGGCAAAAAGGAAAGAAGAGATTTCAAGCTCAAAACAATAACATCAAAGCGCAAAACTATAAGGTTCATTTCAAGGCAGTATAAAACATCAGACTGTTTCAAACCAGAATGCAAACTGAAATTCATCCATTCAAATGAATACTCAAATTGACTTGACCAAGGTACTGCATGAAAACTTACTTCCCATTCCCAATGACATAGATCGGTTAGACCTGCCCTGACTTCTATTTCTGCCAATGTTTAGCATTTGAATGCGACCGGCTAATTACGGACACGATGATTCAGTCTCTCAACAGCAATAGGCAAGAATTAGACCTCCTCGATATACTCCTGTTGCAGCAAAACACCAAATAATATCAGCCATTTTGCAAAGCAGCAATGTACCAACTGAAATGCCCTAGAAAACAAAATCATTAATGGCAGAATCTAGCAGGCCCCATCAAGTTAAAAGGGACACACATCTTCAAAATTTGTGAAATTATTATCAGAAGGATAGCATCAATCTGGAAACCCGGAAAATTCGTGGTTCCAACCGATAATTCACAACTTGTCCCATGGGATTATGTGCTCGCGGACAAGCAGAAGAAGAGGTTAAAACCAGAATGTCGCAATCCAGCGACTCACCAGAGAAGAAGCTCATCTTTAAAAGATGCTAAAAGTTCCCAAAGATCAAACCGTTTCGACAGCAAGTTATAAATTCCCGCAGCACTTTGCATTCGAAAATTCCAAAAATCAAGCCATTTAGGAAGGAAATTCTCGAAAAACCGAAGTATACAATCAGCAACATCAAGATCAAGGACGAGACAATGAGCATCAAGAATTTTTGAATTCGCGAGATCTCAACCAGAAACAACCTCAAACTACGCGAATCACAGCAAAAGGAGAAACCCAGAACGCTTTCCCTCACACAACGCGATCAACTTCGCCTCCTCGACAAAATCAGAGGAAAAAAACCCGCAAGAAGAGAGCACGGTACAGACAGAAAATATCAGAAACACTCGGAGCTTCGAACCCGCGCCAGAGTCACCACAAATTACGATGTGGTGCCTGGAAAGAGAAGGCGCAATAAAAGCTATTCGGTGGCAAAAAACAGGACAAAGGGAAAGAAGACGGGGGCTTACTGTTCCGCGAGCGAGCGATCGATCCGACGGTCAAAGGGACGGGAGCTTCCGGACTCGGAGCGAAGAGGGTATCGACGGGCGAGGCGTATAAGAAGCGTTTTGGACCCGCACGAGCTTTGAGTACAGAGCACGACGGAGGAAGCGGCAGAAGTAGAAGGAGGAGGGCCAGAGGCGACGAAGAAGATGAAGGAAGGTCAAAGGTTATAACGTAAGAGAGAGAAAGGAAGAGAGGGAATGGAATGGAATGGAATGGCAAACGATGCGTTCGAAGAGAGAGACAGGCAGAGACAGAGACAGAGAGAGAGAGACAGAGAGACAGAGAGAGAACGTAGACTGGTCTCGTGGAATGGTAAACGATGCATTTGAATCGACGAAGAGAGAGAGAGAGTTGTCATAGGCGGAAATTTCTCTGCGTTCATGTTGTGGAGTGTGAAGAGGAAAAAGCCAAGAGGAGAGTTTCGGAATGTTTTGTTTTTTTAATTTTATTAATTTTAAAATAGATTTGGCTATAATAAAAAAAAAAAAAAGGTACAAAAATAGAAGAAAAACAAAATAAGGTTATGGTGTTTTCCATTTTTATTTTCCACTTTTGCACGAAATTAGAGGATTGTGAACTTTATATTTGCCTTTTTTGATTTAGTAACTTAATCTTGGTCTCAATCACCTAATCATATAAATTTCATTCTTGAAAGAAATGAGAAAAAATATATATATATATATATATCATCTCATGTCTAGGCAAATATGAAAAGACCTAATCTTCTGAGGCATGTCACTTTCCTCGTTTCTCATATTATTCTAATTTTAGGATTTATTTGTTTTCTAAAAAATGAATGATGTGAAAAATATTTTTTCCAAAAAATATCACTTCAATCACTTATAAAAATAAAAATAAAAAGGAAAAATATTTTCATCGTATACAAAATTATTTATACATAAATTATTGTCCATATAGAGAAAAAAATTACTTGGCTAATTGCTAAAGAATAAGTGGAGATTTGAAAAAAAAAATAAAAAATAAATGAAGATCCAACCCACCATCTTCGGGAAGGCCGGTGACAGTAGGGAAATGGTTTCCAAGGCTGACGACCCTCGCCCATAGACCAAATCTAAACAGGGTGGCGGCCCTCAACCAGATCAAGCGAGGGTCATTGACTCACATTCAGGTCTGGCCAAGGGCTACGAGCGCCTAGTCAGGGAGCAGGGAGCCCCACTGGCTATTCCCACACCGTTGCTAGCTCTTTCAGGCGAGGGTGGGGCAATTGCATCTTCCCTTAAAAAAAAGTCGAAAATTGCATATTTTGAATATATTTAATAAAATTTATACTAAAAAATAGATTTCGACCAAAATGACTTCGTTTTAACTTAGTTTCAACCACGTCAAATCACTTAGTATATATATATATATATATATATATATATATATATATATATATATATATACACGTCAGCCAAATTGGATGAACTTAACCGAATGACTCTATTGCACTAATTAGACAAATTCTAGAACTAGATTTCATTTTTTACAGATTTTAGGACTCAATTGCACTTATGTAATGAATTTTAGGACTTTTAAAGCACTTATCCCAAAAATAAATGATTTAAGAAATATTCTTCTTAAAAAGAATTATCACTTATAACACTTGAAATAGCTAGTTAATGGAATACGTTTTCATTACCAGCAATAATTTATATCTAAGCGCTTTCATGAATGATAAAAAATATTATTATTCTATTCATTTTCATGAGTGATGTGAGCGGTCATTTTTAGAAAAAAAAATATTTTTTAAATCATTCATTTCTGAGAAACAAACGCACCTCTTATCTATCAATAATTTTTTCTTTCTTTTTTTCAATTTAATCTGAAGTTTTGTTTGTTTCGCGAAAAATGAATAAGTCGATAAACATTTTACTAAAAATATTGGTTCGCATAATTAAGTAAAAAAAAATATTTTCATTATAGACAATAATTTATGTTTAAATATTTTCCTGAACAATGAAAAATAGACCCGGGGGGGCGGGTTTGCACGTAAGCTTCCTTCGCTATTTGGTAAGATATTTGATGGCAATTCCTCATTGGTGCCAAAAGTTGACAATGGATTACGCGCAAAGAGTCCAGCTGTCCTTTGGCGTGGGCCCCCACAAAAGATTGTGGGGCCATGCTATTCGTGAAAAGGTTGACATGGTTCAATGGTTGCATGCATTTCGCTATTTCGCGCCTGCAACTGCGCATCGTTGATTGGTGATGCACTTTTGCTCTGCCGCCTTCCGAAATTGAACGAAAAATCCCCACATATATTTATAGTTAGAATAGAAAGAGAAATCACACATGTGTTCCTATTGAACGAAATAGATTTTTTCTTCTTCTTTGGAATTGCTACAAATCGACAAAATTTGTGTCTTCCGATCTTAAAAGGTATTTGAATTTCAATTCTGGAGGCCCGTTTGAGTTTTGAAATCTTGATTAAAATCTAAAATTACACATGTGTACGTTGTATGTGCATATGTACTGAATTTACAAAGGGCGGCGCTATTCTAATCCGCATTTGGCTAAGACTAAGACATTCATTTTTCCCAGTTAAATGACCAAAATAATATCCTCTCTCTTCAGCTTATTGTTTCTTTTTACATCAGACTAATCGGAAAAACTCAATTTATTTCTATCGTTTCTCTTGTCAGTTTCACAATATAAGTACTCAATTATACTTAACAAGATATCATCTTATCTTGCATTTTTTTGTCAACTTTTCTAGAGAAAGTTGTCAATTTTCATAAATAAACTCATTTTTTAATCAGAAAAGCTACATAGATTGTTATAAAATTCTATTTATGATGACTATACGACTTATCAACAAACAATTAATGGCATTCTTTTTATCAAATAATTTGGGTAAAATTTTATTTCAAAGAACGAAATTAAAATTCAATCTATTTATCTAACCAATCTTGACCTTGCAGGTGTTTTTCCTAAATAAATTTGTGAATTTTTAAATTTAAACATTATTTAGTTTGTGCTTTATTTTAAGCTTCTTACATTTTAATCTGAATTGCAAGAAAGCCATTGAAAATCTTGTTACACATTCTGCTTCTTTCAAGCTAACATCAAATTATTTCAAAGGAAAGTTTTAAGCATATTTTAATATTTTGATCCACTTCCTATGAGGTTGAATCTACTAGGGGTATGCATGGTTCGCGCCGGTCCGATCCCGGCATGAAACCGAGGACCAGACTAGTAGTCCTGGTTCCCATATTTTCGAGACCAGGGATCGACTAGGACCGACGGTCCGATCCGGTCCTGATCTCGGCCTAGTAGGACCGCTAACACCAATTAACTGCTTATGAAAATCTAGTCATTAGAATAATATATATTTCGATTGCATGTTAATTTACAATTTATAACTTCAGTTGAATGAAAAGGTATGTAATTTTTTTAATCATTGTTTTTTTTGTTTTCAAATATATCTATTTCTTTTTTCTAATTGTATAGATTTATATACATATATAAATAACTATATATTAGAGGCTGTCCGGTCCTAATACATGGAACCGAGGACCGGACTGCCTGGTCACCGGTCCCATTTATTGGGATCGGGGACCGGACAATCCACCTTAAGGACTGAACCAATCTGCCTAGTCCGGTCCGATCCCGGTCTGGTCCGGGCCGGTCCGGTCCAGTTTGCATACCCCTATAATCTCTTATCAGTATTAATAACTTTTTCATGGTAGGAGTAGAACAACAAGAAGTTCCTTTTGTTTTTTTCCTTTTTGTACTTATGTTTCGTTAGTATGTAGATATGATCACATCTTAAACATATTTGACATTTGGTTTTGTTTCTAACAAATTAACCTTGCGATATTTTGATCAACAATGGAAAACAGCTCGATAATTGGATTGAATTTTGAGCTTCAACTTTGAAATATATTCCCAAAATATTTGATGAAAACATAGGAAAAATAATTGTGTGCTTCTAAGCTATCATATATAGAAAATTCTAATATTCTATGTTGCTTTTTGAATTAAAAAGATGAAACCATAAATTAAATTTAACAAATTTCACTAGGCAAAGTGATAGCATGATGCATGATAAAGATGATGTCTTATTGAATATAATGGAGCATTTGTGTGGTGAAACTAATGAGAAAGATTATAGAAATAAAGGTAGTTTTTTGGTTAGCTGGACTAACGTAGTCAAGACTCAGCATAGCAAATCTGCCGATGAGAGAAATGAGGGTATTACAATCTTTTAACTAAAAAAAGGAGTGTCTTAGTCAAAACGTACGTGAGTGAAAATGGCGCCGCCCATTTACAAATCAACTATTATATAATTTTGAAAGGGTCTCCTTTTTTTTGTTGTGAAATAAAGGTCAAAAAGCGTTCTTGCAAGATTTAGGGAGGGTAAAGAGAGAATACCTTCTATTTTGTTCAATCAAATTGACTCGATGACGGTTTGATTTCGACTTTGTTAATGCTTTGCTTCTTTAACAATTGGCATCTACTTGCAAAGCATACGCCCTAAGTACACTCTTTTGCACATGATCCTTTCATTGAGCACGTAGTAATATACCTAACCCACTCTCTCTTTTGATTCTAACTAAGCAATAATTTGATATTATCCTCCACCTAGGGGAGATGCATTATGATTGGACCCTTCTTTATTTTATTATTTATTTCTGCTTCTTTTTTAACTTGATTGTTAAGATACCAAACTTTTTAGAATATTCACAAATTGTTAAAGGGGCATGTCCAAGCATGTTCTGGTGGGGAAAAGTCAAATGGGATACTTTCAACAGAAGGGTAGGGCACCAAACTTGACATGAACTTCCCAATTCGAAATTCTTCCATTTCATATTTTCTTTCTCCTTCTGCTTTTTCATTGATTCCTAGAAAGATGAGTTGCCCTCGTTGCAAACCTGCCCTTTTGTTAGTGGGACAACTCAAGCATCTGGATGCAAAAGTGTGGCAACCCGGTTAATGGGCCAATCAATCAAACATGTGCACCAATTTCAATAATAGCACTAATGTATAAGCTCCTAGTTTAATTGATGCGCTCCATAATGCACTTGATTCAATGGAAATTGTGATTCAAAGTAATTTTTAGCTTGATGTTGAGAGACAATTTGGTTCCGCGACAAATATGAGTCTGGTATTGATATAGAGAATCCAAAATGACCCCTTTTTCTAACCAGAAAAAAACCCAACTCGCACACGTGCTAGTTAAGAGTCGCCTAATCTTTGCACGTTGATGAAATTAAAAGGTTGGTCTTTATAAGCCAACACCTAATAGATGCCAAGATTAGTCTAACATCGCCAATGTCGTCATCAAAAGGACTTATTAGCCGAGGTCTCGCCTATATCAAATTAATTATTGAGTTCATTGCATTAAAATCAGTCTAGGGGTGGGTTTTCGAGGGTTGGGACCGAACGAAGGTTTTAACACCTCATTTGGACAGCCAAATAAATAGAAAATTGGATTTTTTTTTATACGACTTTATTCTTATCCCTATTTTTTTTATAGTAAAATACGTGAAGTCCGCGATATGTGACTCTTTGTTGATATAGTAATTTTCGATTCCAGTGGAATATAGTCTAGATAGATTGACTGAACTTGGTGCGTGAAAAGGAGTCCACAAGATCGACATAATCCTCAGACTCGATCGTACCAATCAACATAAATTAATCAAAGCTCCCACTAGTTTTGCTCTCGATGTTGGAGAAATTGGATTTGTGTGCCAAAATTGGAGGGCCTCCCGTCCTACGCCTCTGGTTTTTCTTCCTTTTTTCCATGCTGCTTGCCTAACTTCTCGTTGACCCCAACTTTGTCCGGCCCCTCTCTCGCCTGCCTCAGTCCGCACCCTTCCACATGCTTTGACTTTTTCCAAGCCAACCCATAAAAATCATGATTAAGTCCTAATCCAGTGGAAAAATGCCTAACTTGGATAACACCCTCGAATATTGTCAACACCCTCGAATGTTTTTTTTTTTTTTTTCCTCCGGTATTGGCCCTTCGTTGCCAATTTCAATGTGGTATATTTTGTGGACACGATGCTTCTTAAGGATAATACAATGTGAGGGTGGTGGACTTGGTTTTAAGATCCCAGTGGATATGTGTTTAGGGCTTCTGCATATGGTGTTATGCAAGTCAAAGGACCTAAAAGTGGTAGCGGAATAGTAGGGGAAATTGTACAAAAAGAAATTTGAAACTTATTGCACTTTTGCAAATTCAACTTTTAATTGCGGCACTAAATCTTTTCACCTTTTGATTTTACCAGTTAAGTCAATCCGGTCAATTTCTTCTTGAAATCGTTGATGTGAATGCCCGTCATTCTACGTTGCACGGCCAGAGATGACATGTGCAATTTTTTTTTAAAAATTTTCAATGTTTATTTTTATTTTCTTCTCTTGCTCTTATTCTCTTTCTTTCTTTTTTTCTTATGTGGTAGGCGAGGGTTGCCAGTCCCTTGCTGGCCACTAGGCGAGGTTAGGTGACGGCCACGACCCTTGCCTACCGCTAGCCACAATAAAGAAAGAGTAAGAATAGAGGTGAGTGGTTCCCGGTCCGGTCTGGTTCTCATAAAAAATTGGGAACCGCACCTGTTGTCCCGGTTCCTATTTTTTGAAACCGCGGACCGGACCGGCCACCCTTGGAGCCGAGAACCGGAGCGTACCATCAGTCCTGTCCGGTTCCCGAGCGGTTATAAGGAATCAGTGTTCGCGAAAACAAAAATCGCAAAGGTTTAGTTTTGGTCCGGTCAAGTTTAAATCTCAAACTTATCATCTACGACCATCACAAGAACCGAAAAGTGGGTTCACGAGGTAGGAACGCGAAAGGCAAGAAAAGAGATCTTTTGATGTATGAAACAAACCCTAAGCCTAAACAAGTAGACATTAGGTTTACTTAAAAAAAAAACTAAAAAAAAAAGACCGGTCCGGTCCAGTCCTAGGCCTAGAATAGGGAATCGGACTGCCCGGCCACCGGTTTCAATTTTAGGAACCGGGAACCAGATCGGATCCCTCTAAAATCAAGAACCGGACCATCGATCCTAGTCCAATCCGAGCGGTCTTTTTTGCTCACCCTTAGTAAAGAAGGGAAAAAAATTATCCATGCTAGTGTCGATCATGCCACGTAGGATGGGCGATGTCCACATCAATAATTTTTTCAGTCAAAATTGACTGGAAGAACTCAATTAGCAAAACGTGAAAAGGTTGATGAGTCAATTGGCACAATTAAAAGGTTTACGACTTAATTTACAAAAGTGCAATAAATTTAGCCCTTTTTTTTAACAATTTTCCCCGAAAGAGTTAGCGCCTCGGCCCGTGTCGTCATGGAAGATTCTCTAAAGCTACAATAATACGTAGGTTCGTATCAATGAAGAATGAGTCCACGTAAAAATTGAATATGGAGGCAATAATTTGAGAACTATATTTTTAATTTCCGTGAGAGCGCTGGCCAAATCGGTAGAAGAAGTGGTAAGTTCAAAATGTGAAAATTGTCAAGTTTGTAAATTTGATGTTGGTTGATATGTCATCAATCTCCGAAAAATGTAGGGACATGTGGTCAGTGATCCTTTAGGGAGGGAATTACAGAGTCTTTTTTGTGTGTGTGTGTGTGTGTGTCTTTTTGTTTGAAAAGAGATCATCTTATATGCTATGGAAAGAGATGTGTGAATTCAAAGTAGAACAAATTCAATGAATTGAGGCAATCAACATGATTTTTTTTTTTTGATAACCAAGGTGTCCGAGCCACTTAAATCACATGTGTTCATCTGGGGAATCGAACATGAGACTAGTGCGCCTAACCACACAACCTCAAGTGCGCCCTAACCAACTGAGCTATCCATAAATGTGTATCAACATGATTTTTTCATTTCGCTTTTGTTTGAAAATCCATTTAGATTTAGTCGTATCCATGCTTAATAATTTTTGGGGGGCACTGTTTTCATTCCCTTTATGACTAAATCCACCCATTTTTTTACCAAAAAGATATCGATCACCCTCAGTCATTCTATTGCAATGTAAAATAGTAGTCTTAAGTTTATTTACTTTCCTTCCTTTTTAGTTTTCAATTTCTATGTAGGATCTAATTACCATGATTAAGAGTTTTACATATTTTTTGTTTTGTTGATTGTACACACTATGTTTTCATTTTACTGTTAGAGTTTACTGTTGTAGCAATTAGTTTTGTCAAAAGGAAGAATTAGAAAAGAAATAATTTTTTCTATGCTGTTAAGCAAATTAATGAAACAATTATCATGTACTATCTAGAAAAATTCGACATATGTTTTTTTTATAAAACAATCACTCGCTTATAGACTTTCGCTTTTGTTGTGCAAGTCACCATAAAAAAATTTATTATCAGTTGTCTTTTATACACATGTACATATAGTGGGATAGTATGATTAAACAGAAAAAATTCTTTGTTGCATTCTCCAATATAAAACTTTAAAAGAGGCAACTTAATTAAATCAAAACATTGCGTAAAAAAGAATTCTTTTTTTAAATATGCTAGAGAGATCTCATCATTTTGGATGGACAAAAATTAACATCATCCGATGAATGTTTACGAAAAAATAGCAATATGTTTCATTATGGATCACTTTTTCACATCGATTTTTTTTTTCAGTGTGTTTCTCGATACTCCTATAACGTCCTACATGCTTTGTGTAAAAATATTTCGACGATAGTAACGAAAAGAGACACAATTCTTTGACGTAGTAATTGAGGGAGTCGATATACATTTTCTTGAAAAATTCTCTTTTTGAAAAAAACTTTATTTCTATAGAAGTAGAGTCTAAAAAGGAAAAAAGAAAATACAGTGCTCTTTTATGTGTGGGTACTAGAGGTGGCAAAATGGGTCTAGAACCCACATTTGGCCCATATTTGATGGTGGTGGGTCAAAAATGGGTTAGCTTAAGTACTTAAATGTGTCATAAATGAGTTGCTTAAAAACTTTATGTGTCATAAATGGGTTTCAAATGGGCCATAAATGGGTTAGCTAAGAAAATTATCTTAAGGCAATCATAAATAAGTTTTGTGAATATTTTTTTAAAAATCTAATTTTTTAATATTTTAATAATTTGTTTTTTATATACTTTTTTTTCTTTTATATTTTCTTTTTTCTCCTGCCTTGGCCGTCGCTCTACTTTGGCAGCCAATGGTCACCGCTGCCCACCTCCGGTCACCATCACCAACCACCACCCTCCGCCGCCACCGGCCGTCGACCGCCGCCACAGTGCGTGTACGAGTCAATTAGTATTGAAGTCTTTTAACTCAACTCAGTAAGATAAACCAGAATCGAGTACGAGTCAGCGTCGAAACCTGCCGGAGCACCTCCCTTCCCGAGCTCCGATTACGCCCCCTACGCCTTCAGAAGCGGCAGCCCGTGCGGGGAGAGCTACAGCTTCGGCGACGAAGGTGGCGAGCAGCAGTTTGAGGGGACGACGATGGCAGGAAGCAGGCAACGGTCAACAGTGGCGAGCAGATGTAGCAGGTGGCCGATTATAATAAAAAATTATTTTATAAAGAAAAAATTTAAATTTTTTCAGAAAAATTCAAATACATGTTTTAGCAATATAATTTTTCTTAATAAATTATAAGAAATAAATATTTCATAATTTAGCTAAATATATAAGTATTTAAGTAATACGGGTCGGGTCGGGTATGGGTCGGGTATGGGTTGGGTCGGGTATGGGTCACTAAATTTGCATTGCATGAATATGGGTCAAAACGGGTTAAATGAGTCAATATGGGTCGGACCATATTCGACCCGACCCATACCCGACCCGACCCGACCCACCCATTTGACGCCTCTAGTGGGTACCCACGATGTAAGAAATTAAAACATGCGAAATGTCGCATTTCAATTTTGGCAACTAGAATATAATTTATTTATTTTTCTGGTGTGTGTGAAAACACATAACCTCCATGACGGGAGAGAATTTCCTACCATGGAAATCATCAAATCCCCACCCTCCATGTGAGTGGGGCCCCCCATATGAAAGGTGGAGATCTCAATGATCCTCTACCACTAAGGTAGAGGATCCATGGGGGCCTAAAAGTTTTGACCCGGATCCCTGCCAAGGTATTTCTTTGGCTGGGGGATCTCCACCCTTCACATGGGGGGCCCACCACAATGAAGGGTTTACCCTTGGAAAATATTAATAAGTTAGGAAGTTCCTCTCTCTTACCTGCCTGCTTTGTCTTTAAATGGACGGCTCTAGCAAGATCTTCTTACCCGCCCAAAATATTTTTTCAGGTGTTCCAAATGCACGTGAGCTCGGTGCTCCTCGATCTCTAATTTTTTTGAACGTCAATAAGTGACCCCGCATGATTAAAGGTCGAGATGCACCGAGATCATGTGGTCGGGGGTGCACCCACGATTATCTCCGCGCCCACTTAACATAGCACGCCCATAACAAAAGAAGCAACTTTATTGCCTCATCGTACGAATCTGATTTTTTTTTGTCCCTTATATCAAAGTCATCACTCATCACCAAACTTCAATATTCATGAGTGGTGTGAATTAAATTGCATGTCTTTTTCAGCCATAACCACGAGTCAAAAGGAAAAATTATCGAAAAAATCTTAAATTTATTAAAATTATGTTAATTCTATTCTTTTTCCAATTAAATCATAAATCCTTTTTTAATTTTATCAATTTAGTCCATTTGACTAGTTATCATTGACTTGGTAAAATTATAATATTTTTCTAATTATTCTAATTATTTTTTGTTTTTTTCTATCTTTTTTTTTTGGGGTTAGGGCCGATAAGGTTGCAGCTGGTCACCAGCCAAGGGCCAACGAGGACATGCGGCCTTAGCCTTGATCTGAGCGAGGGCTGCGAGCTCTCGCCAGGCGCAACGAGGTCGTGAGCCCTTGCTCGCAGTTGGACAAGGGCTGCGACCCACACCGGCAACCGACAAGGGTCGCAGGCCCTAACCCCAAAAACAAAAAGAAAACAAAAAAAGAGAGAGAGAAAAAACCAATAAAAAATAAAAAAATAATTAAAAATTAGATAAGAAATTATAAGATTGTTAAAAATTTGCTAAGTCAGCACTGACCGGCTAAATGGACTAAATTGATACAACTACAAAATTTTTAGGATTCAATTGGCCAAAGAAAAAAAATTTAAGACTGAATTGACACAATTGCAATATGTTTAGGATTTTTTTAGTAATTTTTTCTCCCCAAATTCACGTTCTGGGTACTCCCCGATTCGACTTTACGTTGATCAACTTCACACGAGTCGTTAACGCGGACGGCACTTATGACTGGGTTAGCATTGATCGAAACAGCATAATAATATTTCATCTCCGCAAGTGCGTGAAATCACGCCAGTCCGACGCCGATCTCTACCGATCCTCGACGTCGGTGGCGTTAGGGGGGGAAAAAAAACGCGAGGCAAAATGTCAATGTCAAGTTAGAGTTGAGTTTGGTGTGAATCCTAAGGTTCTAGCCGCTCCGACGAAGGACCTTCCATTAGTTGCCAAACCTTCCAGTCATCTGCGTAGTTGGTTTGGGCATCGGAGAGGCAGGAACGCAATGAAAAATCGAGGGTAGGTCGTTGAAACAAAACGTAATGGAGAGAGGAGGCTGATTAATTCTTGCAATTTAGCGAAGTAGTCGGTGGGAAGTAATTTTCAGAGGGTGTCTTCTTCACATCAGTCCAGTCCCGTCCCGTCTCGTCCCGGTCCGGTGTGTCCCGCCATTGGCGGAGAGCCATGATCACGAGAGCTTCTTTTTTTTTTTTTTTTGGGTCCCCCACCAAGATCGACCAATGATTGCTTCCCACGTGTTTGCCCAAGTAGCTAGCCTAGCCTTGGCCAATACCTAAAAGGACTCAAATAATCGACATGTGGACCAACATCATAAGCTTTTGGTCTTGAATTGGTACGTCTCACTTTCATATAAGTTCTCAAAGTTGTTGCCGTCACAACCGTGGACCAATCGAGGCTCGATTACTATTTTTCCCTTTTTTTTTTTTTTCAAAGTCCCAAAACTCATCACGAAGATGCAATCGAGTCTTAAAACTTATCGAATTGATGCAATCGAATTCTTCCGTTAAATCCATCCAGCTTGGCCAACGAAAAATGCCCACGTTGCTTTTTTTAAGTATTTTTTCCTCCTACGTGGCTAAAACGACGCTGTTTTCGGTCCAAATATGTTTTTTAATATCACTTTTATTTAAATTAGACTAAGAAATATGCTAAAATTATTTTTTAAAGAAAAGGTCAGAAGGCGGCGACGGCGAGAAGGCCGGGGCCCGGCTGCCCTCACTGTCCATTTCTCCACCATGGTCGACCCTTCCTGCGATGATGGAGCGGCTGCTGCAGCCCTCGCTGCCTAGTGTTATATAGCATTTTTTTAATTTAATTTTATAAATTATATTTGGAACAAAACGATGTTCTTTTTAGCATTAAATTTCGTGTTTTAGCTACGTCATCGCCATGTAGGAGAGAGAGAGGGGGAAAAAAAGCTACTTTGGCTTTTTCTGTCAACCAAGTAGGACGGAATTAAGAAATGACTCGATTGCACTTTTGTTGCGCATATAAAAGAAAAATACCTCGTGAACTTGATCGCTTTGATTTCCGACCAAAAAAAAAATAAAAAAAAAAGAACTTGATCGCTTTGATCCAACAACCCCCTTAAGCTCTCCTCTCTCTCACAACTTCAATGATTCTCCGTCTAAAATTGGAGATCTATTATTATTATTATTATTATTATTATTATTATTATCACTTTTTATGTGCGTGTGAGCGACACGGGAAAATTACATCTTTTTCGGACTAAAATGCCCCTGAAAATGGTGACCATGTTCATTTGTTTGGCCATTAATTTAAAGTGTTATGAGCTCATGAGGGTTATTGAGTCAAAGTGACCACGTTTAGGGATATTTTGGAATGAAAGTCAAGTCTCCCACATCGAAGGCAGCATACTTTGGTTTTGGATTTTTACACACGATTGTTCCATTTGTTTCGCGAAAACAATTAATGACTTCTAAAACATTTTCCCGCAAACGATCGCTCGAGATAATTAGTCAACAAAAAAAAAACAAACAAACAAACTCGAGCCATTTTCGTGAATGATGAAATTATTTTTCGTTTGTTCATTTTTGTAAACGATAACCAGTGGTTATTATTTTGATATACGTATTTTTCAAAACACTCGTTTTCGCCGAAACAAACACACCCACTTGACAGCAAGGTTGTGGAGTGTGATTCCTCTCTAGGTTCGCATAAAATATAGCATCATAGACTTCCTTATCGAATGTATACACAGTAGAGGTAATCAAGCGGGCAGCCCAATGGGCCTGACAGGCCCGTTCATCATGAGGAGGGAAAGAGCTGATCTCTTCTTTCCCCACAACACAGACTCCTCTCCTCCCTCTAAATTCAAATGATGAAACAGAAATAGGTCGATCCAGATAATGTCCCACAAAATGCAATCCCAGGATCTTTGCAGGAGAAATGCCGTATCGAGCCGGAGTGCGAAAACGACACAGAATATCTGAAACAAGAAGAGACTCGGCTCTCGGCAGTCCAGAAATCAATGTCTTACTAGACATCACAAAATACCGGCAGCGAATTTTACAATCCTGAAACAAGAAGAGACTGGGCTCCCGCCGGTTTGCACTGACGATCTACTCTATCAGTCACCATTGAGAGCACCCAACTTCAAAATTCAATGCTATTTACTTAGAATAAATCACTGTAGATATAGAAAATTATGGACTGTAAAGCATTACTTTTTCCATCATTTTACCCCCAGAAATTCTTTACAAGACATCACTAGAGTCTGCAAGCGTGCGCTTGGCAAGTCCTCCGAGGCCAGATGAAGTGTAGCATCATGCATCAATCCCTTGAGACTTTCCCCTCGTATCCTGTGAGCATTGTGCTTGAACAGCTTTAACCATGAAATCCTGGAAAATCCTTGCGATTCGCTAGCTGCATGGTCGACGAGGCAAGAAAGAGCAGCAGGATAGTCGTCTTTCTCCAACATCACACAGAAGCGCTCTTTTAGGAGAGGAAGAGGCAGCGACCGATCCGCCTGAACCAAGTGATTCCAAGTCGTTTCCAGTAGTCCATACTGCCAGCAAGCAATAAATAACTAGTGACGATTAGCTTTAGTTGGAAGGCACTGGGACAAGTAGAAGCATCATCAATTATGTAACTACTTCGACTTGTAGTATAATCCTAGAAGTCTATTACCTGTCTTCTTATTTCATTTGAATAAAACTCAATGAATTTCAGCAAATTTTTTTCAATCGTGACATGCAATTCTTCTCCAAGTGTTATGCTTAAGAAAGCCTTGGTGCGATGCTCAGGCAAATTTGAGCCTGATTTGATGAGACCTTGAAGAGAGGTCACAATATTCAAAACTAGTAAATTCCTCCAAGCATCGAACTTAAAGCTTGCTAAGCATCAAACTTGAGAAAAGAACTGCATCTCTGAATTCAAAAGCAAAGACATATCGAAATTCAACCATCTCCATTCGCGAGGAATAGAAAGAACTACTCTCGTTATGAAAACTTTTCCAATAATCTACTCCAAATTCATGTAGGAAACCTTCAGAGAAAACAAAAATTGAAAAAAAGAAGCCGCTAGACAAGAATCTCGATTGAAATAGGACACCTGTAAACAAACACCATAATGTCCTACTCAGAATAGACAAATGAAACTTACTAGACTCCAGATTTAACAAAGAAAAAAAAATTATATTCATTACCTGAGCCTTCATTCCTAATTCAAATGAATTAAGTCTTCAGACCATGTATCTGGGATTCTCATTGTTTTATCTGTCTCCTATTTCATTCCCTCAATTTTCTTTTCCTCTTCTATTATACCAACATCGAATGAACATTTTGGCAGTATTAAGCATAGAGCGCATGAGAAACATTTATCTACTTGATGAATACCCAAATATATAAATAAAGAAAAAGAATACCCAAATATGCATAAACTTGGCATTTGCAGAAAATTCGAGTTGGCATTCAATTGCTCTGAAAAGTTATCTACTTACCGAAAGCAAAAAGCAATAATCTTATTGAAGAGGTGTAAGATTTCAAGTACCTGTTTGGCTCTTGAAGAATCCAATACTATCCGAAGATGGCGTTTCTCATTGAAGTGGTGCCCATGTTGCAACATCTTTTGATAGACATATTGTAAATCATCCCACCTCTTCCCTTCAAAACATGCATCCAGTATGGTGTTGAATGTATAGGTATCTGGTATTACCCGGAACTTGTAATCAGATTTACTGTTAATATGATTGGCATCTTCCAGCATCCTGCTAAAAAGCTGTTTTGCTTCCTCAAACATCCCATGGTCGAGGTAAGCTTTTAACATAATGTTGCAAGTAATAAGATTGGGGGAGCAGTATTCCTCCATCTGCTTAAAGATGAAACTCCCACTTTCAATGTTCCTGGCTTCCAAACATGCTTGAATTAAGCCAGTGTATGTCACCACTAGAGGCTTATTAGCCACCTTGCATATCTTCTCAACCTGTCAAGTGAGCAAAATGTCAAGCCACCGATGTGTATTTCACGAAACAATATCAATAAACTGCTCCCTAATGAAGACTTCACTAAACAGTCTCCATCAAAATTCTGACAGGATAAACTGCTCCCTAAATTTCAGTAGTGACAGCAAAAGAACTGCCAAAAAGACCCCATAACTGACTATTGATCTCCTTGCCGGTGCTTTCATTGGAGATCCACCATAACCGGTCTATAAGGAAAAATCTAGGTCCTCAGCAAGAAATTTTCTCTACTGGTCATGTGTTTTAGACTAAACCACTGCTCTCTATGCTACAGTAAGACAGTGATATGTATCAGATGAGATGTTCAAAACCTAAGCCAAGCATACTGAAGTGAGATCTCACCACATACTTCATCATATTTAGGAGATTGTTGCTCGGATTGTAATATGGTTGGATTTCTACTTTATCCTTGTTCTATACATACTAAGGTAAACTGTTTATAGCAACATATGGACGAGATCAATGAATTCAGAAAGAACTTCACTTCAATAGTAGAAGTTGGATGTTATCTTAACACAGACAAGTGAAGAAGAAGAAAAGTTTGTGGAGTTGAAGGAGCTGAAGAAAATAGAGAGAACATACGTTAGTAAAGGGAAATGCAAGAGGAAGTGTGGCAGATCAATGACTTCTTGCCAGAGAAATTGTAAGTGCTCCAAATGTGGAAGTACATTCATTTGCGATCATGCATATGGTAAGTGCAATCTCAAATGAATGAAAGATGTGTCAGATGAGACACGCGACATTGGACAATGTTTTTTATTCATGATATGCAAATGAGGAAGTCGGAGTTTAAGACTGAATTTCTTGAGATGCTTGATGTTGCATTTATAATGCATCATCCCACATCGACTCTGGCGTGATGGAGTATTCACGACGTGGGTAATGTCGCGTATCTAACTGAAGCAACAAGCAACACACAACCTCTTTTAAGGACAAGATTCCCTCTTCATCATTGCTATCATGACTAAAAAATGAGCCCAATGTAATGTGTCCGGTCTAACATAACTTTGGCTATATGTTTGAGATTACTTCTATCACATAATCGAAATGAACATCATTCCACATTTCTTGACTTACATCTAGTGTTTTTGGAAATTTTCTTTCGACTGCTACAACAGAGATGTCAACTTCTTATTGTGCCTCCTTTACCTAACAGTTTATTTGCGTCCTTTAATACCCTGCAGTTCTTCAACCCTACAACATCATCTGCCAGTATAAAAGATTTCCAGGTGGTACCAATCAATTCAGTTTAAGTTGAAATTTCCCGATCTCATCCATCTGGGACAATGAAATTTAACATTGACAGAATGGATGCACCGCATGTATTTCACCACAAGCAAAAATCAATGAAAAGATATAACACTTTAAAGTCTTATCACACTAAAGGGCACGCTCTTACTCCATTCAATCATCTAGGAGGAAAGCCAGTAAGAAAATTAATCGACTACGCAACCAAAATAACTACATTAATATGAATGTCTCAAACTCTTGACCATTTTCCTTTTGTATGAAAGAAAATAAATTGTCTCAAACTGCACGAATCTGCATCAATAGAATATTTTAAAGTGAAGGAATATGTAGTAGCCAACAAAGCAGGTATACATACAACTTTGCTAAAATGCGAGGAGGTTGTGGAGTAATCTGTACATCTCATAATATTGAAGTATAAAAAGGGTAGTTCAAGCATTAAAGAATTACCAGCCTCAATGATTCCCGGCACCTTCCAGCACTACAAAGACAGCGAGCAAGATCATAATAAAGAGCAGCAGAGCCTACTATTCCTCGTTTCTCCATTTCCTGAACAGCTAACACAGCCTCATCTGTTTTCCCCTCTCTCCAAAGTGTATTCACAAGAACTGTAAATCACCAAACTTCAAGATCAAACCAGCATCAAGATAGGAGATTAATGTTATGGCACATTTTGACATGAGAAAACTTCACAACGACCAATAAACAGAACAGAACAACTATATAAGTCGGTTGGTCAAATGAGGTCTATAAACTGAAGGTTTAATACACACTAATTGACCAATCTCATCTCAGCAAAAAACAGAAAAGAAGGGAACTTGCTTAATCTTACAACACACGTTCTGGATATGACAAATCTTCAAGCCCTCTTCGTATGAAATATCACAGTTTTCTAGTATAAGAACTGGTTTAATATAGCGCAACAAATTAGCTTCACGTACACTTGTAGCTTGAGTGTTTTTTTTTTTGGGGGTCGAAGCTTGACTACTTGATTAAGTAGCTATTTCATACCTCTTTCACGATTTGTTGCTTATTATTCATTTGGTTTTTCTGCTTTTTGCTTAATCTAATTTGCAAAACTAAGCACTATTACTTTGTTTAAATCCGGTACTCTTAAAACTTTCAGAATACTAAAATGTTAACATGTAAATTCACATCTAATTTTTTCATAATTTTTGGAAATTTGAATAATATTCTAAAGTTTGGCAGAAAAGCGTAAAAATACATTTCATTTTTGCTTAACTGTAAACATTCTCTATATTATGTTTACCCTTCGATAAATAAATATTACCAACAGCTATTGAGTATTACCAAGGTTCTAATTCTAATATGTCTTGTCCAAAGGTGGATGGTAATTGAACTCTCCACTTTAAGTTTATTTGATTATAAGCATTTTGGTCTAAAACTTAACTCTTGAAATTAAACAAATTCCTCCCAAGCAAAATTTAACTCATTATATTGTTCTTTTGCTTGGAATCACATAATTTTTTTCTTTTTGTTTCTCGTTGAGGCATATATATGTATACTTGTTTCTGGCAACTTTTCGGTGGTCATAAGGTATACATGTGGCAAGTTTGTCTAAAGAATATAGGTGCTACTGCAAACTTTACAATGGTTTTATCTTATCATTCAAGTAAACAACTATGAAATTATGTTACCTTGTTAACAGCCATTTCGATTCAATTTTGATTCTGTTGTGAGCTTTTATTAATGTATGGGATGACAATTTGAGACTCCAATTGCGAGATAAACTTTAATTACAATCATTTAGTTTTCAGTCATGTATTCTCTTGACTTTCATTATATTTTTTGAATTGGAAATATAATTTTTTATTGATGTTTTGAGTACTTCATTTTCAACTGAAGGATCGAAAGATAGCCTCTAATTTTTAGTTGCCTTTTTTTTGGCCATCTGGCACTAGATGATTGAATAAAGTTGTACACCTTACCTTTCAAAAGATCACCACTTGTCATTATCAGATGAAAGTTGTCAAACCTTCTAATCACTCTATTAAGATGATGTGAGTCCACAAGTAGGATGAAAGAATTACTTGGAAGAGTACCTTTGTATGTCAAGGCATTTGGAATGCACGAGCGCTGGACCTTCCTGAATAATTCATGAACCAAATTGTACTTCTCACATGCAAACATCACCTGCCAAAGAATAATTATGGAAAATGATATAAGTCAGCCTAAAGAATAAGCCCCACTCCTCCAATCTTAATAAAGATATAAGGAATTAAAAAGCAATCTGAAAAATACTTCATGAGAATATATTATAGTCGCTAATCTGAAATTTACGTTGCATCTTAAGCAAAAAACATGAGCTACAAATCAAGCAAAAGTGGTGGTTTACATCTTTAGTATAAGGCAGACATGCCATGGACATATGAAATGGAACAGCCGACCTTCTGCAGTTTGTTGAAACTTGGAAGCATATAAAGCCAAAGGGCGGTCAAGCTGTGAGTCTATTTCCAAGTAGCTCTAGGAAAACATTTTCTTGGTTTACTATAGTAGAGCAAGAAAAACATTTTCCCTATAACAGAGGTCTAGTAATATTTCTAAGAAAATAGTTAATATGTTTGTGTCGTTTACTGGGTGAGGGTTGTCAAGATATGGTAGGATTTATCGACAAATAAGGTTTTGGCCTTGTAGTGGTCCAACCATCCATGATCCAATAGAGACAGGTCCCATCTTTCCTTCTGTTGATACTTGTAAAAAAAAAGACCTAACAAATGGTAGTTATATACTCCAGAACATCCCTTTTCCGCAACCAATTACAAAGTTTCAACGTAATAGAATACGGGATAGTTTTCAGTCAAAAATGCAACTCCTTTTCCATAATCTTTCCGTTAGCATCAATATATGGGTAGTTATATCTTAAAAAATTAACTAACTCTTCGAATCAATGGTGATAAAGATGGCTTGCTAAAGTGAAGAAACAGTTCGTACAACAATATATTTTCATAAGCTAAAAGAGGATGGAAAGAAAAATCTTTTCTCACTCCAATTTAATGTTGATCTTTGTAAAATTCTCTGTTCTCTTTTACAGCACGAACACTTCATCGACAGTTGCCATATTCCCAGTCAGTTCTCAGGCCCAAAATTTAGCAAGGGTAAATTAGCCCAGAGGATCACACTAAATTTCCAGCCAATAGTAGTTCTTTGAAATCCTACCCTTTAAAATGAACATATTTCTTCCACCAAGAAATAAACAAAAACCAGAAATAAGTTACCTCCATGACAAGTCCATAAGTTATAGGAGACGGGTGCTGGCCATGCTGCTTTAACTGTTGTAAAACCCAGAATGCCCCTTCCCATTGTTTTCGTTTAACACATGCATTGAGCACCTACATTCATCAGCCACATTTAGGACTTGACCACTTTCACATTTGCAGATTCATAGACCCCAATAAGATGACAAAGGGGTTATACTTTCTTGAAAGAAGAAGGAACTGCTTGGTCTTAATGACCTGTATACATAAGTGAGACGAAGTACTGGAGTGGCTATTTCCAGTTTCACAGATGTCACTAAGATTGTAAAGAAGCAATTTCTCTAAATAGGAGTAAAGAACCCCTAGAACCCCTCAGTATTGTCTCTGATGGTGCGTAACACAAATTATCCAACCTGAGTCAAAGGCTTATCCATAAGCAATTCAGCTTTATGATTGCTAGATCAGCAAGTCAGTCTAGGAACAGAACAGAACAGTCATAAAACAGCATAGCGGATCACCAGTATCACATGTTATCAACGGTTTCACATTGAACACTTTGGGACAATTTTCCTCCAAGACAGGTAACATCCACAGACATTTCTATAATAGTCTCAGTATTTTTTTCTGCTGACCATTGTTTTAATAATTCCTTCTTTTCCCATTAAGTCGGGCATGCCACATGACTCCTATGTCACTACACTTTGTCCTGTATCCAGCTATCAAAGCGAGATGGTAGTCAAGAACATTGTTGAGGCTCCCCTCTACTTCCTCTTTAGATCTTACTTCATCCACTTTAACCAGCATCCCCATAATGGAGTCCCATGTTCTCATTGGAGCTTTCTAAAGTTGTTCATGTGTCCAAATATCAAATGAGCTTCTCTCATCTGATTCTCAATTGAACCCGAACCAATTATGCATTCGTTTTTCATCCTTGATTTTCCTAGCACATCCGGAGTCTTTACAACTTCTTTAGATGCACATGTTGATGATTGATTGCTTAGACTTTCATGCATAAACAATCTCGAATCTTATTTTAATTGCATGGAAGACTCTTAAGCCCAAATAACATCCAGTAATTGCAGAGGATAATAGACATGGCAATCCAACCTATCCATCCTGCTTGTACCCCATGAGTAACATCTCAATTCAGTACTCATATTTTTGCAACATGTATCCAAGATACTGGAATTTCTATTTCTGTAGTACTTGTCCCCAATTCTAACCATGCCTTCAGTTGGACCTACTTTACTGAATCTATACTCCACCGGCCCCATGCTTAAAATTCTTAGATTAAAACCTCCCAAATTGTCATGTTTCCCTTTGTAATCGGGCTTCATATCTAGTGATGCTATCCAGAAGTATAATTAGTATGACTTACTTTATTAGAATACTTTCATCTGCCATGAGTAATCTTCGATAATGCATTACTCACGAGTCTTGAGGCATAGTATTTAGATCATATTCACAACTGGAACAAAACCTTATTACTCATCACACTTACACACGAGAGTTTCATTGTTGCGAAAGACAGACATATAACAGGATTAACAGTGCATATGAAAAAATTGGAAGATCAACATCAACATCACCTTTATCCCAAATTAGTTGGGGTCGGTGGTCGATGAACCGAAAAATAAATAAAATAGAAGCAAGACCGATTGAGGAAAAAGAAATAATTATAACTCAAAAAAATTGGAAGATGATTAGTGAAAAAACATCAGAGTGCAGCTGCATATACAGGACATCCACCTAAACTGGATCAATCGCATATATAACTCACAGCATTGTAGACAATAATATCTGGTTCCAACCGTGGGTCCCACTTCACCAAGGTCGTTGTTTTAAGCTTTTTCTTTGGAGGAGATCGCATAGTGTCAATGACATCAAAAAGTTCCTTCATGTGCCCTGCTTGCCCAAGAGTCACAGCAATGGAGCGATAGGCTACCAAATCAGGATAAGTGGACATCTGATTCTGCAGAGAGAGCGAGAGATTCAGTCAACGCTTCCTGCACTCCAACGTTTACATAGAACAAGTGCAAATAAAAATAATATCATGGACTACTATACCTACATCCATCCTCGAAAGAAGAAGAAGAAAAACAACCCAAAATAAAACATTAAGCACATTACTTGCATAAAATGAAACAAGTTTAGTGCTTCAACAGGCCTCCTTGCCTTCCCAAGTACATCTAGTGCAGCGGTGTAAATGTGCCTGAAGATGACAGAGTGATTAGTTCGACAATTTTATGTCCAATCGAGGTAAGTAAAAAGGTTTATAGAAACAAGACAGAATTTCCTTCTGCTTTTGTGTATCAAAGTACAAAAAGTTTATTATGGCCCCTAAGTTGCAATAATCAATCAGAAAAGAAGTTTCTACATCATTTAAAATTCGACAGATAATTCATCAACAAGATATATCTGTGTACATGCATACCTTAACAAAATTTCAAATCACCTGAATGCTGAAAATTCTTTTTGATGCAGAGAAGTAGAAGAGCATTAATATAGAAAAAGACAAGGTGAACGAAAATGAGGAACCATCCCAAAGGTGCCACATGAAGTCAATTCTTTGAAATCAAGAGTAATTGGCATGGTTTTCAACTGCCTAAAAATATGCATCTTTCCTAAGGAGGCCACCTACTTGAAAGCATCAACTACATCACTGCTACTATGTTGAAAAGTATCGAAGAACTGTTCAATATAGTTTTATTCACGGTTTTATAAGGAGCCATCAACATCAACATCAACATCAACATCAACATCAAGAACACCTTTATCCCAGGCCCGAAAGAGATTGTAGATACCTCTTCATAGAACTTAGGACAAAAGAAGCAAGACAGCAAAGCTAAAATTTGTGTCCATCAAGGCAACAATACCACCATACGAGAGCATCAAGTCAACCACCACCATCGAACTAGTTATTTCCATTCATGCAACTCCTTTACAACCAGCACCACATTACTGCCATTATCTCCACCATACAACTATGCGCTGACTAGACAACTCAAGAAATTTAGGTTTCTTATGAGCTGCTAATCTAAAGATTATCTCATCTTTTTGCACCATCTACTTTAATCTCTAAAATGCCATATCAGTAACTAGTGGGAATTTGGGGATAAAAGAGAAGATGAGTAGAAATGGTATTTATTGTTTTAGAATTATCTTCTCTTTTGCCAGGCTGCAATCAACAAAGGCCTAATTGCTATGATTACCAATCAAACAAAGAGAATGGTAGCACAATTTTGCACCAGTGTCAAAGTGAAGTCAGCACCTGAGCTTGTTTGACTTGAAGCGCTCACGCATTTGAAGCCACTCTATGACTTGTAGTACTCGCCTCCAGTTTCCTAGTTTCCCAAGTATCTGGATAACCCTCAAAACAGAATAATCACAAAATTTTATTTTTGCACTCCGCATAATTTTAGAGAACATCCACTCCGGCATGTCAATGTCTGCACCATTCAACCTGTTAAATTAAAATATCTAAACTGAATCCAACAACAAAACAAAACCTCAATAAAGACAACTCATAATAACTAGTAAAGACATATGACAGATAAGCTGAAAAAGATACAGCATTACATGCCATTCCAATTATCATCCATGGCATCACAGGACGAGGACATCATTTATGAGTTTATAAAGCATATTAACCATGGACATGCAACAAACAACAGAGGATGAGGAAAATTAAACAAAGAAGAAATTGACTCTCCAATGGTACCCAAACCCGAATGCGAACATACATGAATTTCTTTATCTTGCTAATAAACTTCAAGGAAGATTTCCCGCACATCTTCTTAACCAAGTGATTAATTCAAGCACTCAATGCATGTTCACTATTCGGTTCGGTTAAAGTATTGTCCCACATTATTTGTTCACGGGATTTTACCATGGCCTTTGTATTTTTTTGGGTAAGGACCACGGCCTTTGTATGTAATCTCCTCCCACCAAATAGCTTAGACTTTTGGGTTGGATATGCTATCACGGTATCAGAGCCAATTTCCAATCCGCCATTTACCATTTAAGTTTATTTCTCGTGTGATTTTCTGTTCTTCAGTTCGGCATGCATTCTTTATACTGCTTCAGTCCGGGCTGCATGTGAGAGAGAGTGTCAAAATGTTATCTCAAATCACTGGTTTACAGGGTACATCATGCCCTATACACATGTAGTCTCCCTCCATTTGTTTAGCTTAAGTTTTGAATTAGACATTCTAATAAGTTCAAATGAAAAACAAGATCAAGTTAAATCTGTTTATTCCGATTTGTTCTGCTTTAATACATGAGGGAACCAGTGGAACTTATCTAGCATCTAATATTACTCTTCCACAAACATAAGGCACATGATAAGTTCGGTTCTTGCATTATGCAAGACATTAGTTTTTTAGAGGATATAGAAGCACCAAAATGAACCAAAAAGCTTGGATCTCAGATTTCCAAACCAAACCAACATGCTGGTCAAAGTGAACAAAACAAAAGCATGGGCACTCATAGCATTAGTCATCATATGAAAGAGTACAAAGAAGAAGTGGCCGTCCAAGGTTTTACCAACCAAATCTTTGTTATTCCATTGGTTTAGATGAAGTGAAGTAGACAGAGGATAGTGATAAAGGTATTGTCCCCTCCTATAAATGACATTATCCCACAGGAGTCTCCAGGATTGTTAGTACAGATCCAGGGCCACCTAAACTTTAAGCATGTCCACTAATGCATGTGCATGAGATTACGTTTTCGTTACGTTTTCGTATTGACTGCTCCTTAGATGTCCATTTTTTTTTCCTTTTTCAGCTAGTTGCCTTGGATGTCCATATAGATCAACCTGAGAACCTGAGAGCAATGGTAACCTATCAGAAACCAAAAAAGCAGACAAATGGGCAACTATTTCTCTTTTCCATTCACCTCAGGACTAGCACTATACCCACTAATGCTCTACAAGACTTCAAAAGTTTACGACATGAAAGTTCAGTCTTATTCCAAAGTCAGTATAAAGACAGGTCCAGTGACAAAAACAGCTAATACTAATTTATGGGGATTAATAGGGGGATTTAGTAGGAGAGATGAAGAGGAAGTAGAATACTGACCATTTTGCTAGCTTCTGAATTCTATCCTCCATTTCCATCCGCGAAACTTTTGGCTTATCGACAATATCACTGAATTCATCCAAGGTCCTGAATGCAGCTCTTTCTTCATCCAAATACTCATCATCTTTCTTACAGTTCGAAGCACTCCCGGTTTTCTTTAGCCAGGCGCTTTGTCTATTAATTTTATCACCAACACTTTTCTCAATTCGCTCATCTTTCCTCCACAATTTGCCAGGTACTTCACTGTTTTCAAAACCATCTTTACCTCTAAAATCAGTAACTTTATCGTTTTTAGTTAAATCGCGCCTGCCCAATGCTACAATGCTAGCTTTCGTACCGCGAGCCTCCGAATCCTTATTCAAATTTTGCTTCTTCTTAATAGCTCTCTCTCCTTGAACCTCCCTCTTCCCCTTGCCATTCGCGCGACCTTCTTTGCTCTCCAATTTATGCCCTCTCTTCCCCATTCTATCTCGGCTCAATCCATCTTTACCTGCACGCGAAGCTATTTCTCGGCCCGAATCGCCATCAAGTCTCTCCCCTTTCGCATTCCGCTGATCTGCTTCCGGTTCTCTACTAGAACTATCGTCCAGTCCATTCGAGCTGTGCGCGAGCCTCTTCTCCCTAACAGACTTGACAGACTCCATAGTCTTCAAGTACTCGTCGAAGGAGGGCTTAAACTCCAACTCCTCCGCGAGCAAACTGCGCCCATCTGATTTTCTCGAGGGCTCTTCTTTCAACAGGGCGTTGATTCTTCTGTAACGAGCCTTGGTCCAGCCCAAGACGCGAGGCATCGAACGCCGAGACTCGGGGAAGCCGCGGGGGCAAAACCCTTTCTGGGTTTGAGCCGGGGGGTGGGAAATCGCATTCCTCTCGACGAAAGAGACGCAAATTTGCTCATTCGCCAGAATTACCCCATACATTTTTCAGTGGATAACGCCTTCAGCTTCGGAGAGAAACCCAGAGAGCATCCCCGCGCAAACTGCTTACGACTTTCAGCTCAAAGAAGAAGAGAAGAAGAAGTGACGATGACGATAGCTCCCTACGGCAGAAGCACAGCAAACGACCGTTGAAGAATCGGGGACGACGAGACAGGGTTTTAGCCAGTTGATGCCGTTTGCTTATGGGTGTCAGGAGAACTCGCTTGAATGAGAATATCTTAAATTTGCGAAGGTAAGTTTGTTTGGGAAAAACGTCATGAAAAAAGGAAAACTATTTTCTTAAAAACGTTTTGTGTGTTTTTTTTTTATTTGGTTGGGTGGCATGGATTTCATTTGAAGGATGATTTCAATCTCATGCTTCATTGCCAAAAAAAAAAAAATTCGAATTTATAAATAATTTTTTTTATATTTTTGTTATTTTTATAGGAAGAAGAAAAATATTAATTTTTTCTTTTAGATAAGCAATTCTAGAAAGTGTTTTCACATCTCAAGATTTAAGAATTCATTTTATCAATTTTATGCATGACATTTTTGATTCACCGCAAAGTATTTTCCGTTGAGTAAGTCATTTTTGAGAACCATACGGGGAGAAAGTTTGGAAAATCAATTTTCGAAAAATACTTCCATTCAAACAAACGCACCTTAGGACTTAGGAGTGATTAGCTATAGCCTATATAGGTCACGGAACAAGAACCCAAAACTTACTTGTCAAAGCCAATTCTCAAATGTTGGAATCAATAATCGAATCGGCCGACCTAGGATCGGCCGGCAACCGAATCAGCCGGTTCAGGGTCGATGGACAAAAGTGGCTTACTTTTTTGTTTTTTTTTACATCCCTCGTGTCCACCCGTGGTATGCAACTAAGCAGAGGAACAAAAATTAAGTTCGAAGCTCAAAGGATACAAAGTACAATCACAGGGATACCATCAGTCCTCCATCTCCTGGACAAAAACCTGCACTTGCCTTCCAGCTGATCTTTCAAGTATCTACTTAAAGATAAAATCACTACACAAATTGGGCTTTTTTCCAAACCGAGGGTAAAAAAAAAAAAGTATTTACCATTTCAAGTGTGTTTTTTTTTTTATTTACCAAACTAGGGGCTGCTCGGCAGTCTTAGTGCCGAGCAGCCCCTGGTTCGGCGGTCATACTGCCGAGCAGGGGTGAACAGTGCCCGCTCGGCAGTTATAATGCCGAGCGGCACTGTTCACCATTACTGTTCTTCTTCTTCTTCTTCTTTTTTCTTTTTATTTTTTATTTTTTTTGCTCGAAACAAGCCGAGCAAACCAGATATCAAAATAAAAAACATGAATAGTCTGGAAACATCTTATGGAAGACTAAATAATAGCAAACATACTACGGCTTGGAGATTCTGGTGGTAATGATGTTTTGTTAGCAGCTAATCCTAACGACTGCCATTAAAGATGCCAAAAAGCTAGTTGGTCCATCACGTGACTACGTTTCTTATTTGATAGTTGTGATTGAAGGGCTTTGCAGTGCTGCTAATGGTATTAAGCTGAAAATTTTTTAACACATTCTGGTCTTATGTTAGGTAACAGCTGCTTTAGTCTTGGTTTCTTGCAGGGTAGCTGTTTAGTTGCCTTGATCATATTGAGGAACTTATGTACGGATTTTGAAACACATCATTTTTGCAATTAAGTTTGTTAGAACCCACTAATTTCTTTTGCGGTTTTCTCTTTGCCTTTTCTAGGCATCCAAGTTCAGAAATGTTATCTGGCTTAGCCGATTTTGATATTTTATTCACTGACTTTTGACCTTGACACTTGCAATCTCCGACTAGTTCTTCACATTGGGTGAATTGAACTTCAAGTACCTGGATCGTTCTCACATTACTCTCTTTTGTCTACTTTAATGATGAAGGTTTGGGTAAGAGGCTGGCACATGGATATCCTTTTCTAGAGGCTGAAGTTGCATACTGTGCTCGGTACGAGTATTGTGAATCTGCAGTTGATTTCATCGCCAGGAGATCGAGACTCGCATTTCTCGACACCGATGCCGCCGGCTGAGCACTGCCTCGAGTCATTGAGATACTTGCGATGGAGCACCAATGGGACATGTTGAGGAAGAAGCAAGAGCTAGAGAAGGCAAAAGAATTTTTGGAAACTTTCAAGTCATCAAGAAACTCTGCAGTGTCATGACGGGAAACATAAGTAACATGTGCAAGTGTTTAGAAGTCTGACTGATTTAGGTGGTTAGATCGAGCCTGATGGATTGAATGAATTGCCTCTTTATTTCAGGATTGTGACTGACTGAATAGGGGATAATGAGGTTTTGACCATGACAAAACAGAAAGCCAGCATTAAACTTCTGATTATTTTAGTGTTAATAAATTAATTAGGGCTTCACTATAGTGAGGTCAAAGCTGCTTTAGGCTCGAACAGTCTCGGCCCATAGATTTCTTGCAAGTGTACTGATATATATATACATATTATCTTCTATTATTTGCAATCTGTGGCATTTCACAATTTCCGTACGTATATTTTCTACAAATTTCGGGATTTAGCAACACGATTTGAAGGTTGCTAGCGACGAGAAAATGAAAGAATCTGTGACTTCAGCCCACGGATTTTTAGTATTTCTGTTGTACTAGAATAGGATATGAACAAATGGATTATAAAGACATATCTCAGATAATCTTCACTGTCATGTATCGACAGTGTTATAAAGACTAGAAAACAAATTGGCCTTTTAAATTTTTATTTAGTATATTATATTGTCTTATCTGGAGCCCACGGATTTTTATTTTGATATCTGGTTTGCTCGGCTTGTTTCAAGCTTGAATTGCAAAAAAAAGAAAGAAGAAAAAAAGAAAACAGTAACAGTGAACAGTGCCGCTCGGCATTATAACTGTCGAGCATGCACTATTCACCCCTGCTCGGTAGTATGACTGCCGAACCAGGGGCCGCTCGGCACTAAGACTGCCGAGCGGCCCCTAGTTTGGGAAATAAAAAAAACACACTTGAAATGATAAATACTTTTTTTTTTACCCTCGGTTTGGAAAAAAGCCCACACAAATTCATCGTTATGAATTTTTCAATTATCCAACAACGGGCTTTGAAACGGGTTCCAAGTTGGGAACCAAAATTGAACCGATCTGGCCCAACTCTCACGCGACCGTCAAAAGATTTATCAGATCATGGAGCAAATGATTTAATCGAGGAATATTCAATTCTTTCTCCTAAAAAAGGTAATGGATAATTACCGGATAGATTTGACCTACTGGAAAATCGCATGAAACTAGGAAAGACTGTTTTATAACTAATTAAGGAAGTTCAATGACGATATAATAGTAATTACCTATATAAATTTTAATTAAATTTACACGAAGGTTATGTTCGTGATTGTAAATCACGAACTGAAGACGCGATTGAAGGAGGCTGCTATAGCTCACCACAAAATGCCTGTTTTATTATTATTTTAAAAAAATACTAAATATCTACATGCAATGCATGTTATGACAGTCGCGCTTACCATCCCTACTTTTACTTCAACGAAATATTAATTTATGATTCCAATCTTCAACAAGACAAACGCGACCGTAGAAAATGATTCGAGTTTCATAATCCAAATAATATGATAAAGAGTAAATAAAATTTATCACGGTGAGATGATAATAATATGATAACCATGTTTATAGTATTACTTCAACACAACAGCACAAATGACAAGCCAATAAGGCGTTGGCTGAGTTGGTGAGATCATTGGGCTTTAGATAGTTAAATTGATGAGGTTCTAAGTTCGAATTTCTCCGGCCGCGACTTGGAGGACTTAGCCGGTGGCATTGGCACTCATGGTCCTTCGTTAACATTTTCAAAAATACAAGTGAGCTACTTAAGATAGGCTCAAGCTATCCATAAAAAAAGCTCCAAACTGGCGAACCTCCATTAACTAGGCAGAGCACGAACACTAAACTGAAACATATGGTCATCCAGAAATTGAAGTGATGATGCCAAATCAAGACGAACCAGTAAAAGCATAAATCAAAGTGAAGGAAGTTATCTAGACATCGTAAAAACCAGCATATCGAGTGGTCCAGAGATCGTTAGGCTAATGGGGGAAGAGAGGCGTCGAGAGCGAAGAGGTGAAGTGAGAAGGGCTCTTCGAGCGAAGAGAGACTATGTAGCACGGACACGCCACTCTTCAAGATTTCTGCGTGTCGGACACGCCGACACAGCCGGACACGGTCGGCCGTGTGTCCGGATGGGGAAAAGGAAAAAACAGCCGTGTCCGAGGGAAAATGGGAAAAATATGACCGAGGGCTTCTCTACAGGCTGTTCCGCGGCTTTAGGGCTGTCGGAGAGGCCGCACGAGGGTCTAAGGCTCACGGAGGGCGACGATGTGGTGGCTGATGGTGGTCGAAGGGCGTCGCGATGTTGCAAACTGAAGCTGAGCAGGGGGTTGAAGCAAAACAGAGTAGGGAGGGGGAAGCGGGGGCTGGTTTGGGCTCGGCGGTGGCGCGCGGCGGTCAAAGAACTCACCGCGGAGTCGGAGAGACGTGATGAAGAAACCCGGAGCAGGATCGAAGCAAAGTTAGTTTTTTTTTTTAAGCGGAGAGGGACTCACCGCGGAGTCGGAGGCGACGGGGTTGGAGGCCGACGGGGCGAGGCGTTTCTTGCTCATGACTTAGCCGCGCTGGGACGAGAGAATCGAACGCCAAGAACAGGTTGGGACTAATTAGGGTTCTGTTCTTCAAAAATCGCAGAGTCGGAGGCGTCGGGGTTGGAGGCCGACGGGGCGAGGCGTTTTCTAATCCTGCTCTGTTCACACCAAAAGTGAAAATGGAAACAGTCAGAGAGAGAGAGAGAGAGAGAGAGAGAGAGAGAGAGAGAGAGAGAGAGAGAGAGAGAGAGAGAGAGAGAGAGAGAGAGAGAGAGAGAGAGAGTTCAACCAAAAAAACAAAAAATAAAAAAAAGGCAAAAGAAGTGACGAGCTGATCGTGGCCCAAATGAGGTAATGAAGTGAAATTCAATTGGGGCAGTGCAGAGAGAGATGAGAGAGGAAAGGGATGTTGACCTGAGGGGAGAAGTGATGGGGCTAGTGGAAATTTTAATTTGTGGGGCCCATTATGTCAACTCACCATTCAAGTTTTTTGTGTATGATTGTGAGGCAAATGAGACTTTTGGTAATCTAGAACTAATCGGGTATTTGACGTACTGAACGGACGTGGTGCTTAAAATTTTCGAAACATAATTTAACATGACTGATGTCTCAAGAATCGTTCAATAATCGTCACTTAATTCCTTACGATTCAAAATCTTATATATATATATATATATGCCGTGTCTCACCGTGTCGGAATTCTCTATTTTTTGAGAATTACCCTGTTGGCGTGTCGTATCGTGTCCCCGTGTCCGTGTCGTATCGGTGCTACATAGAAGAGAGATAAGTCAGGCTAGAGCGAAGGGAAGTACGGAGCGAAAGAGAGAGGGGCGTTCTTAGGGTTTGTTTTAAAAGGAGCAAAAATAAAAGTGCATATGATAAATGATGGTAAAATTTTGACATTTTCACTAAAGCAAGGCTCAGCATTAAAAAAAAATGCAATTTCCCAAAGCACCTCTAACTAGATTTGGATCGCCTAACCTTTCCTCAGAAGGTTAGGCGTCTGCCCTTGGGATCTGAGCCGTTCGTTTTTGGACGGACGGCTCAGATCTCATATTTTTAGGGGGTAATTTTTTGAATTTTTTTTTATATTTTTGTTAGTAATAATCTGGGTTATTCATTCATAACACGGATGGCCTGGATTTCAAGGGCATGACCTAACCTTTTGAGGAAAGGTTAGACGATCCATTTCCCCTCTAACTCTGCATTCAGCTAAAATCCTTTGGAGAGTATTGGAGATGCAATTGCATCTTTCCAAAATGAGTAAAAAAAGTAGGTGTAGGCATTTGGTTGGGCACTTCAACACTTAAGGACACTTGCTATTCAAAAAGAAGTTGGCTTATTTATCCTCTTTCCTCATATGGCAACAAGCAGGGAACTATGTTTGTTGTTGAGCTTTTGGTTGATGATATGATGAAAAAGAGTAAACATTTCTCTCTGAAACTATTATGCTAGATGAGACATGTCATGGCAGGAAGCACACTATAGAAAAATACCGGGTGGAACTCATTCAAAAGAATTCCAGTAGGTAGATGGGAGAGATCCATGCAATGCTAGATCCGGTGAACTTTTTATTGTTTGAATTTCGCGTGAATGGTCAATAATATCTCTTGGACTTTCTTTGGCAAATGTCTTTCTCTATCATAAGCACGAACAAAGATAAAATTATTCTTGATTCTCTTAACTTTGTTCTTTTTTTTTGTTTTTGAATTTGGAGAAATATTGCTTATACCCAGACTGTGCCAGGTCAGCCGTGACACATCCACTCATTATGCGACACATGGCATAGTGTGCCCATCTGCCAAAGGAATTTCAAACTCTTCTCGCGCCCCCTCTTTCTCTCCACTCATGGTCTCTCTCTCTCCCTCCCATGTCTTCTCAAGAAGATGCGCTTTCTCCATTCTTCACGCTTCGCTCTCTCCTAGACATGCACGGTTCGACGGAACCGCCGGTTCCGATTTAGGAACCGGCGGTTCCGGTTCCGCCAAATGGTGGAATCAGACGGTTCCGGACCGGTTCCGGTTCCGGTTCCGAACTTTTGATTTTATTTTTAAAATAATAAAATAAAATTAATAAATTATTAATTAAAAATTATAATCAAATTGTATATTGTAAAAAAATTTTAAAAAAGAAGAAGATGAGGAATGGGCTTGAACTTGATGAATTATCATTAAGCGCTTACATATCTTCTTGGGGATAGAAGAATCAAAACCCATGTAGTTCTCTTATCTTTGGTAACCCCAACTTACTTCATCCTCAATCGTCGCTACCTGTTGTTGTGGTGGTGGTGGTAGTATATCCACAATCATCACTGAAGAATTCGTGTTCTCGATCCAGCTCTTGTTGTCGAAGCCTAGCCCTTGTCCAATCATCGACGCAAGCTTGAAACTCCACACTTTCCGGACTTAATCTTGAACGGCGGAGTCCAAAATTAATCCTCTAGCACTAAATGCTTGTTTAACTGCTACTGTTGAAGAAGTGGTCGCTAATATTTGTCTGCGATGAGGGAGAGAACTGGATATTGAATTGAATGGTTCTTCCACCACTCAAGAATCTTGAAATCTGCGCTGTGTTCGGAATCACTAAACTCAAAATAAACTGTTAAATAGTTTTCTAATTCGGAAATACTATCTGTTGTCCTTTTTTTTTGCCTACTCATGAGTATTTTATACCCTCTACAAGTGAAATACATGTATTGCTTCGTGAGACACTATGCTGGACAGGTTCATATCCACTGTCACTTAAACCATATTTACTACAAAATTCATTATATAATTCTACTATAACTTTTTTAACATCTACTTGTATACTTTGAATATCTATTACTTCATTCAAATGTAAACAATCATAATAATAAGCATTCAAATAATCTAATAAACCATCTAATTTAGTACGTGGATCGAAAATAATACCAACTAAATAGACAAGAGGAATATTCAAGTAATAATGCAACCATTTTTCTCGCATTACTAAAATACTCGAAGCTAATTCAGTATCTTTTTCACATTCATTTAAAATACCAGCAATGTTAACACACTCTATTAAAAATAAATGCGTAGTAGGATAATAAACACCAGATGAAATATTAGTAGAATCATTAAAACTTTCAAAAAATCTAATTTTTTTTTGCAAACTTCCCAATGTTGCGGGAGCAAAGCAATATCGGGAACATTATTCAAAATAAATGAACATAATAAATCTTTGTAATCAAAAGTTTGTAGAAGCATCTCGTCCGTAGAATTCCAACGAGTCGGAATATCTTTTGGAAACCTTCTTGTCTTTCTCCCATTTTTTTTTTACAATATTTTCCCCACTCTTTCATAAGTTGAGGACGGCTCCATAAATATCTAATTGCATTATTTATTGGCTGAAGAGATGTTGCAAGAACTCGTAAATCATCTTGAACACATAAATTCAAAACATGGCAAGCACATCTAATGTGAAAAAATTATCTGCCAAAAGAGGGTTTACAAAGTTTTTCTAACTCGGGAATGGAAGCAGTATTTACGACGGCATTATCAAAACCAACTGAAAAAATTTTATCAATCAAATTAAATTCTTCTAAAACTTGCCTAATTAGTCTATAAATATTATGGGCCGTATGCATTTCAGGAAAAACTCGAAATGCAAGAAGTCTTTTTTGAATATCCCAATCATCACCTATCCAATGGCACGTGATACTCTTATAAGAATTAATATTCCAAGAATCAGTCCAAATATCACTACCTATATGTACACGTCCATTGAATTCTTTAAAAATCCTTAACAATTTCTTTTTTTTTTTTGTATAAACATGTTCAAGTTCGCGTTTAAGAGTATTTCTCGAAACAGATGGTGCTTGTGGAACTAACGCAGTGTTTACCAAATATCTAAAATTAGGATTTTCACCCGTATTAAACGGAGCATGCTCAAGGGCAACATATTCATCTAATGTTTCTTTGTAAAGTGCATTAGTGAAACGAAATAAAGGATGAGCGTTAGGATTGGCGAACTTGGAAATTTGTTGTTGGCTAGTGTCGATCCCCGCTTGCGTTGAATGTTTTTTCGTCGCATGCCGACGAAATGTTCCATAGCCATCTCCTTTACCAAGTTTGTATGTCTGCGGACAATAGTTACAGCTTATATCAAACTTGCCTTCATTTTCATTCCATACTTTGTTAAAGTGTAGCCATAAATCGGATTCTCGGCTCTTCCGTGCCGGCTCATTTGGTATTGACGATCCTTCGACACCAGTGGCAATAGGAGGATAAAGACTTTCTTACGTTGCGATGTGCTCGACGTTGGGATTGGGAACATCGTCGTCTTCCCAACATGCATATTCACGAGGGTTATATTCATGAACGTGATAATCGGATTCTTCCATCTCGATCGGCATCGGGCTATTTCCCTTTCTAGTATTTCTGCTTCCACTTGCCATTTTTTGAGAAAATTGATCGAAAAATTGAGACAAAATTTAGAGAGAATAGCAGATTGAGAGAATTTGAGAGATTGTGAGACTTGAGAGTTGAGAGTATTATAGAGAATTGTGAGAAAAATAGATAGGGATTGAGAGGTATTTATAGATTTTTTTACTTATTTTAATTTTTTTTTTGGCCTTCGGGCCGTTGGCTCGAGCCCTGGGGGAAGAGCCAAACGGCTCTTTCCCAAGGGTGAGAGGGCCCCGCCCCCTGAAATTTTCAAGGGGTGGGGCCCGGGTTTTTTTTTTTATAAATTTAATTGAACGGTAAGGGCCGGTTCCGATTCCGGTTCGGAACCGTGGACCCAGTCAACGGGTCGGTTCCGGGTCCGGGTCCTATTTGGCCATGTCTACTCTCTCCCTCTCCCTCTCCCTCTCCTTCTCGACTCAATCGACTCTCTCTCTCTCTCTCTCTCTCTCTCTCTCTCTCTCTCTCTCTCTCTCTCTCCTTACACACGATCGAGCTCTGCTCTATCCCATCCGACGAAACACACCATCGCCTCCGCCTCATTTGTTGCCTCGGCGGTCGTCAAATCGCTGCTCATTTCTCCTTCTCCTTGTTCGTCCCTTCCGACTCGCGACCGAGAAGCCCTAGCTCTGCTCTCCCTCCCCTGTCTCACGTTTCCTCCCAAATCAACTCATGATCTAGCAAAGAGAGCTCTCTCTGACGAATGTTGAACGACCGTCGTCAAATCTTAATTGACATATAACTTATTGGTTTAAGTATTTAAATGAATATTGGATCCAATAGGATAGCTTAATAATCTCGAACTTGAGCTCCCTCTTGACTATCGAACTATGTATTGGTATTTGGTGAATATGTGACATAACTCTTCAACTGTGAGGCAAGTGAGCATATGAGACTTGACTAATATAATTAAGCACCCATTGAAGCGAAGATTGTTCTCATCTATAAATGACATACTTAGGAGTCGAGATACCACCCTACAAGAGCTAAACAAAACAAAAAGTCATAGATTGCCCGATTATCCATAGAAAGCATGCAATGGTGCTCCTACATATAAATTACATGATCTTCCAATAAAAGCAAAGTACATTTGTAGATGATGGTAGAGGAACAACATTTGGGAGGAAAACATCAAAATGCAATCTACTTTCATCTGTAGCAATCATGCATAATTCAAGTAGGTTAATATTTCCATGCCATAATCAGTGAATTTTCCTATCAATTTGATAAATTGAAAAAATCACAAAAAGGGGCAAACTTTCTATGATCCGAACACTGAAAAAATTACAAAATAGTCCTAAACCTATTGCAATTGTGACAATTCAGTTTTAAACTTTTTTTTCGATTAAGTCCTAAACCTTTTACAATTATGTCAATTCGGGCCAGATTTGGCCGATGGCATTGATATGGATGTCAGTTGGTGCCGGTATTTCGGTGACATAATATTTAATATTTTCAAACTTCTTTTTTGAATTTTTATTTTTATTTTCTTTCTTTTTTTCCCTTCCCACTTCTTCTTCCTCTGGCCAGAGGTGATGGCAAGGCTTACCCTTGCTAGTGGTCAGTGGTGGTGAGCTTTGCCTAAGGCTGGAGTTGCCTCTAGCCAGTTGCTACTAAAGAAAGAAGAAGAAAAGGGAAGGAAAAAAAGAAAGAACAAATAAAATAAATGAAAAAGAAAATAATTTTTATAAAAAAATGTCATAAAATATTATGTCTTCGGGGGTTGGTAAAATTGATCGGATAGACTGAATTAACACAACTGCAAATGGTTTAGGATTGAATCGGTAAAAAAAAGAATTAAATTGACATAATTGCAATAAATTTAAGACTTTTTTGGTAATTTTTCGCCACAAAGTCGGAAAAAAAATCACAAATACGTGAGCAAAGGCTAAACAAAAGATGCAAATATTGGGCACAATTCGTTGTAGATTGAAAATCAGGAATCCCTATGCAAAACCACAATCTCCACCTGCTTCTGCTTTCAAGCCAAGGATGAGGTTGACAGACAAGACGACGAGATATGGCATTTAGAAGTAATGGAATATTGCCCCTATAAAGGGCCAAATTGGCTAATTACCTTGATTACGATAATTAAGGTTATGATTTGTTTCTTATTAAAAAAAGGGGAGAGAGAGAGAGAGAGAGAGAGAGAGAGAGAGAGAGAGAGAGAGAGAGAGAGAGAGAGAGAGAGAGAAGAGTGTGTCTTCTCTTCTCCAGAGCGTTCGTCGTTCTTGTGACATTATGAAATTCCTGTCATTTCGAGGCTATTGAATGAGAAGAATCTATCGATGTATTTCAGTTTTATTTCGCTTGGATCTAATCAATCCTGAGTAGACTAACCAAAAGGGAAAGACTAACGCATGACAAGGTACGTGGACATGGGAAGCTCGAAAAGGAAATGACGATTTGATCATAAGGATTGCCGAGGGAACATTTAGAGCCAATGAGGCCGATCAAATAACGATTAAGGAATCCATTGCTAGCGTTATAAGATTGGAGCGCGGGTGATGCCGTATAATCAATGTATAATTTGCGAAGTTTTCCTAAATCGAACAATGACGATCGAGGCCGTCGGAACTAGTAATAAACCCTCGTAATTACATGACAACTAAAGTGGTCTTATCCCGAGACGTCCTAAGTGTGACGAGAGTCGCAGAGTCGATACGCGTATCGTCTACAAAAGCCGCCCGTTAGTTCGAGATAAACTGAAGATACGATCGATGAGAGATCGACCATGAAATGGAAGCTCGAATTGGCAATTGAAAATGAAGAATTTCAATTTTTGGAAAAGGATTTGACTTCGCCTCGCCAATGGTCATCCAAAATGAGAAAAATGAATTTTCGGACGAAAAGTGCCAAATGACCGTTTTGCCCTCAACCTATTACCCTTGCCTTAAGATTTCATGAAGGGAAAAATGGTCATTCAAGGACCCCAAGAAACTGCCAAAAATGGAGGGAGAGTGGAGTCAATGAAGTCAACACTTAGATGCCAATTATTGGACCAATGCTATGTGTCAACCTTTGGTGAGGCCAAGCATTAAATTCCATTAAATTCCATCTTGACAAATTGGCACCAATAATTTGATGGAGCACTCCCCCTAACCTTCTTTGGTCGTGCACTCCCTTCCTCCCCCACCATTTCCTTCAATTTTCCTCTCCAATTCCTCCATAGCCACTCTGCTCGCCCGACCGGTTCTGACCTCCCTGTTCAGTGAGCTCGAGCGGCACTTTTTGGCGTCCTTTTGAAGTGTTCCGACCACCAAAGGTAATATTTATGTGTCCTTAACAAGCTCCAAGTGGAATGTTTTCAATTGGTTAAGTATTTTTACCTGTGTGAGCCCGAGATCAAAACTGGACGAAATCTGCGCGAGCTGGGGTAAGGCTACGGTTTACCCTCTTAGAGGCTTCATTTGTCTTCAAATTTTCTGTGGGAGCTTCATAACATCTAGTACTCAAGTTATATGAACTTTGACCGCAAGTTTGGTGGTGTTAAAATAGGTTTTCATGGTTGATTGTGGATGGTTAAAAATGGACAGATTTTGACCGTGGAAGGAGCGTGAAGGAACTGAGCTGTTTGAAGCTTTTATGGTGTTACTTCTCTCCAAGCTTTTCGGTGAGACTTATAAACTTCTTGTATGAGGTATTGGCAAGTTGGTTTTGAGAGGAATTTGGGTTAAGAGGTGATTAAAGGGTTGTTAGAGGAGAAAACACGACGCGCCGTTCAGTTTGCCCATAACGCGCGCCGATTTTGAATTGAGTCGTTCTAGGTATCCAAATTGAGCTCCTTTTTCGCCCACGCGTCCGTAAGATCTTGAATTTTAAGACCATGGAATTTTGTTTCCCAAAAAGTTAGTAGAAAAGTTGCAGTTTGCGTTAGACCGAACCTGGTTGTGGGGGGCTTAAATTGAGCAGTTTTGGTGAATTGAAATTTTGGATGACTTGCCTTGCTACAACGGCCCTTGGCATGCTTAGGGGAATTGATTTAACACTATGATAACATGAGGATAAGGTCTTGTGTGTGTTATTGAAGTGGTTGCGCAAGGAAATTGAGAAATAATCGAGTTTCGATGTGCTTTTCCTAAGCATGCCGTGAGAGCCATGTTTGGCCATGAGCTTGCTGACCTAGGAGGGTCGTTTGGATTGAATTTACTAGCCTTCTTGAAGAGGTAAGTGTCCTTAAACCTTTACTTGAAAGCTAGGACACTACTAGATGGATTGAGTGGATGAATTAAGTTGATGAATTGTTTAATCGATGAATCCTATGAGTAAAATGCATGGTGTGACAATGGTTGGGATGAGGATTGGTGTGGTTGTGTCTTAATTGCATTGTAAGTGCCTATTATGCAAATGAGATGGCCAGAGTGCCCTTGTGTGAACACATGGCCAGAGTGCCCTTATGCGATTGATTTGGCCATAGTGCCTTTGAGTCCGAAATGGTCATAGTTCCTGTGTGTTTTATATGACTATAGTGTTATGAGATTGAAACGGCTAATGTGCCTTATAAGATTGACACGGCTATGGTGTCTTATGTTTATTGAAATGTCTATAGTGCCTATTATGTGAAAGTATGGTTATTTTTCTCTGATGCTTGATAATCGGCCAGAGAGCCATTGTGCATCGTAATTGGCCAGACTACCCTGATGCTTTATAATTGGCTAGAGAGCCCTTGTGCATCGTAATTGGCCAGAGTGCCCTAATGCTTTGCATGGCCAGAGTGCCATGATGCAAATGAAATGGCCAGAAAGCCCCTATGATATCAAATGGCCAGAGAGCCCTTGTGATTGAATTGGCCAAAGTGCCCTAGAGAGACACATCGCGGCCCGGAAGCCCTTGGCGATGGGAAATGTGATATCATTGTGATAAAAGAGAAGTTCTGAGTTCATTTTATGCTAGTGCGTGAAGCTTGGGACCCACTGTGTATGATGTGCCTGACTACGATTGTGACTCATGCCAGTTACATTGAAATGTTCGATATATGAATGCCATGTGCCATTGCCTTGATGAGCTTCTGCCTGTGGCCTTGTTGTATAGTCTGGGGAGACTGGCGGTCTGGTCTAGGTTTATGGTTTACTTACTGAGATTTATATCTCACCTCATTGGGGATTAACATTTTTCCAGGTCCCAGGCGATGAGACGACAAGTTTGTCGAGGTTGAGTATTCGAAGATAGAATTATAGGATATAGATTCACATTTTGTGATATTAGGGATTGCCCTTTTGATTTGTGGATTATGAATTGAACTTTTGGTGTTTGATTAATGTGACCTTGATGTACCATGTTCCTGTCCCAAGTCATCTTGTTGCACTAAAGAAAGTGGAGTTGTTTTCTCGCTTCCATAGTTTAAATGGATAGTGATGTTTGAAGGCCGATGAATCCTGGGAAGCACCTAATGAATGGTAAGGCCTTGGTGGGATGTTCGCGGACCAAATGGGTTCGGGACGTGACAGTTCTTGTAACCACCATTGACAAAGAATTCTCCCAAAAACTCCATAGATCTCTCTCAATGGACGATTGATCGCCGGATCGGAATCGTTTCTCAACTGCAATGGGGGTTCTTAATCTGTGGCTATCGAGATATGTTTGTTTTACGTGATATATCTTTACAATCAGTGATTCAAGTTTAAGCATGGGTATGTAATTCAGTTTAATTAGATGCGTATGTGTATGTATTGTATTCGGGATCTGTTCCCCAACAGTGGTATCATAGCGTAGTCGTTATTGTTTCCTGATCGAATTGAAATTTTTTGGTAATCGATTCGATCGCGAAAAATCCATTTTTCACGTTAATGTTCACGGTCTGTTCGTGATTTTCTGTGCAATAAAAAATATATTTTTAATACATGGTTGGAACGGGCTCGGCGAGACGAGAATTTTGAATGGTCGCCCGTCGCGAGGCGACGCCGGGAGTGGCTGCACGCCGCCACGAGATTGGTTCCCGACTAGCGGCAATTCGAGGCTTTTTTGTGAAATTTAGTTCGATGAAAATGCCATATGAATATACCATCGGGTTCGTATCGAGGAGACGAGCGTTTCGAGGAGTGGATCGCCGTCGGAGGAGACCGAACAGAGCCGCACGCTCCAACATGCTCCGGCGGACATGCTGCACATGGGATTCACGTGCCTCACTGTTGACACCTAATTTTGGATCAGCCTTTTTTAGTAATTTCTTAGAAAATTCATGAAAAATCCATAAAAAGTCAAAAAATTGCAAAATCAATTTTGGTGGCCTTGGCCAAGCCTAAGGAACCATTTTTGACACAAAAATAATTTTTCATATTTTTGGCAAAATTGCATACTTAATTGCATTTTAGTCCTTGAAATTGGGCATATTTGAAATTACTTTCAATTCAAGGGCTATCATTGCAAATTAAACATACTGCCCAATGGATTTCACCATTTGAATCGATTGGCATAGGTAATTTGGCCCAATTTGACCATTTGAACCTCCAATTGCACAATTCCCCAATTCATAATTAAATGAAAATTTGGGGTTTTTGTTGAAATTGATATGAACTTTTGGGCAAAACCACATTTTTAGATAAAATTCACGCCCTAAAGACAATTCCGAGGTTTAATTGCAAAAATTCCCCACCAATTTGGGTTAGTACCTACAAAAGTCAACAGCGACAAAGCTCAAATGAAATTCGTCCAAATTCGTGCCAAATGCGATCACCGGAGGTCTCGAACAGAATTGCCATTTGATGCCCGTCAATAACCGGTCGTCGGTGACCATTTCGCACGTGCGAAGGTCACTGGCCCAACTCCCCGTTCGGGGCCAAAATTTCAAAGAACGATATAAGCCAATAGACCTTCGCGAAGCAAGCAGTTGGTGAATTTAGTTGAAGAAGAAGGAACTGAATCGAGAGAGAGAGAGAGAGAGAGAGAGAGAGAGAGAGAGAGAGAGAGAGAGAGAGAGAGAGAGAAAGCGACTAAGAGCTCGCCCTCCAACCGCCATTGTCGAGGGCTCGAGCTCGAATTGTAAGGCGTGGGTAGGGCCACTTCCAGGCCAAACCGAAGCCGGTGAGTGTTGCGAGGAGGTTGCCCAGATTCCTAGGAAGCGATTGCCGCCGACCGCGCAAGCTACGACCGCGGAAACAAGTGAGATAGACTTCCGAGCTTCTCACTATATGTTAATGGCGACCCATATATTTCTTGATCATTCTTGCAATTAGTGTGTGCGTTTCATTCCTTGGACATCACTGACCATCATTACATCTTTATTTTGCATTGATTCCTTCCGAATACCTCGAATCCAGTCTTCGAACATAGTCTCCATTGCCGATCACTGTCCATAGTTGCCCAGCCAAATCTGGGCCGAGCGAGCTCAATCGGAGCTCGAGGTAAGCCTTCTAAACTTCCTCTGGTGCTATTCTATGACTAGATTGCCATGATTTGTTACGAATCGAGCTATTGGATCTCCATGGCCGTACTCGGTGTTCTGCATGATGCTCGTGATTCTGTGGATTAGGAGCTATGATTCTTAGATATGTTAGACTAGAGGTGACGGCAAGTCGATTAGTGTTGGTCTCGCGCGATTTCATCAAGATCCTACCGTCGGATCATCGCCGGAGAAGCTTGGCTGTTTGTTCCATCGGAGTCGCGAGGTTGAAGACGAAGCTGACGTGGCGCAGTCAACGGGTCAAAGTCCTAGGTGGCATTCGGCCATTGGTCCACGTGTCAGCCTAGTAAGCAGGCCGTTAGGGGTCTGTTATTCGAATAAATAGATCGGACGGTCTAGGTTAATCGAGTCTAATAATTGATGGCCGTTCGATCATTAATTAGGATTATCTGAAAATAGTTTTAAACCGAAAAATCAAAACAGGTTGAAACGGCGCCGTTCAGGTCAATGGGTAGGCGACGTCGTTTAGGTTAATGAGAATAGACGATCCATATCAAGTCTCAGGTTCTAATCTTGGCCGTAGATTTTAGTAGGCCAATCGGACGGTCCTGGTCGAGCCTCCGTTTAATCTAGACCGTAAGTTTTAGTAATCAGATCCGATGGCCGTGGATTGGCCACGCGGCTCAATAGGAACCGTTGGATCGAGTCTGGGAAATCCGAAAATAAAAAATGGACGATACGGCGTTGTTTAGGTGATCGGGTCTCGCGGGTCCGGGTCCGGGCCGGGTTCCGACCTGAGTGGGTCGGGTCGACCCGGTCCGAATAACATTTTTTTAAATAAAAATCCAAAAATAATTTTAAAAATAAAAAATAAAAAAAATCAGAAAAATCATAGAAAATAAAAAAAATGCTAGAAAATCACAGAAAATCCCAAAAACATATAGGAAAATTATGAAAAAAATCCTAGACACTCCAGGAATCCCCAAGAATCGAGGATTGACCACAAAGAATTGGTCAACCCTATTTTTGGGGTTTCTTATCCGTTCTTCCTAAACTCGACGATATTACCCTTTATGGGTAAGTCACCTCTGCCGTATATGCGAGATAAGATCGATAATGCCAAGGTAAGAATTAGGGTCGGTTAGGAGATCAATTCTTAGGCTTGGGTTTTCGAGTCCCGTCCATTTTCTCAAAATGACGATTTTGCCCCTCAATGGGAAAATCGTCTTTCTCGTCTCAGTCGAGTCCTGAAAATTACTTAAAGTCAGGGTTTGGGTCAGGTAGGTGACCAATCCTAACATTTGAGATTTTCAGTTCTCATCTCTGTCCAAAATGACGATTTTACCCCTCTAAGGGTAAAATCACTTTTAGATTCCAGAAAAATTCGAAATTGAAGGATTTGATCGCCAATCCCATTTCCACCCCATTTTGATAGCATATTTCATATGAAATGACGATTTTGACCTTCTAAAGCAATTTTCCCCAAATTCCTCAAAATTACGATTCTGCCCCTCATGGGTGAATCATGTCAAATTACTCCTAAGCCTCGATTGATACTTCTCTAGGCTAATAGGGCCTCATTAGGGATGCCATGCTGATTTTACGTGTTTTATCCGCATGTATTGGATCCTTGATTTGCGCATTTATTTCTATTGATTGTGAGTGATAGGGTAATCATTCCCATTTGCATGAACTCCTAGATTTAGGATCCGTACCCCACTCGCCTGTATGAATCATAAGGTTAGATAAACCGTTCAACTTAGGTACCAAAAGGGCGTCAACTCTGACAGTTGGCGTAACAAAGTCCCCGATCCCGTTTCTCTAGTTTTCGCAGAATCGAATAGATCGCTCCCAACTATTCGATAGGGTTTCCGTTCGTACCCTCGACGAAACGATTGGTGACGACTCCTTGGCATGTACACACATATCACATGCCACCAGACCGCACTGAAGGTCGACCACGCATATCCAGCCGTTGCGATTTGGGTAATGGACCTTGGGAGAGCCCCGCGTCCGATCAGGCAACATCGGACGGCCCATTAGCCCCCCTCCGACAGTCCGTCCTCGAGGGCGGAGAGGGTCGCGACACTCACGTGTGTGGCATGTGCGGCCTACCCAAACGCCTCCTAGATTCGGTTTGACCTATCCCTAAATCTGTTTAACCCTATTCCAGTTCGGTTCAGGATATTCTAAACCAAGTTCGGTTCAGACATGACCAGGCCCAGGACCCGACTCGTTGACCCGGTCAACTGTTGACCGTTGATCGATCAAACATAAGTTTCAAAAATTGCTTTTTAGTCCCCAAACTTTCGATAAATTGCAATTTGATCCCCGAACTTTCTATAAATTGTAATTTAGTCCTCGAATTTTTTAAAAATTACAATTTGGTCCTCGAACTTTCTCAAAATTACAATTTAGTTCTTGATTTTTTCGAAAGTTACGACTCGGTGCTCAAATTTTTGGAAAATTACATATTGACCCCGGTTGACCATCCGTTGACTAGTCAAAGCTGGAATTTTGACCAGCTTGTGTGGATGCATATAAGCTCCGTTTTGGGCGTATGAGGTATCGTTGCGTTCGTATCGAAATTATATTCGATTTGATATATTATTTGGACATGTTTGGTGAGTATAATATTCTAAAAATACGTTTGAAACCCAAGACATATGTATTTTGGGGTCTTTTCAAGTATTTTTACACGTATTTCTCTATTTTATGAAAAATACAGAATATGTCTCACATGTGGATAGCTACATTGAGATTGTATGGAGTGTCCTTTTGTTGATAGCATGAATAAAGTTTGGTGTAGTGCTATTTACATCTTGTTTTTCCGCGATTTGAGTATAATTCAATGAGCGAATTATTTATATGTTAACTCAAATTGTGATAAAATGATATAAGGATCATTGTATGAATTATGATCCTTATTCGAGTGGGGAGTTTTAGAAAGTTTTAGTAACTTCAGTGAACTCATTTTTTACATAAATGATTATGTTAATGGTAATTTCAAGTGAGGATTCTTGGACGATGATTGGGAACATAGTGAACTTTTGAATCTGAGGCCTTATGTGAAATTATTCATTAATATAATTAATTAGTGTAAAATAGAATCGTAAATGTTAGGCATCAATTATTCATGAATACATGTCCATAGAATTTCGAGTTCAGATACGATGGCCACAGTATTTTAGAATATCATAACTTGGCAAAACAAAGGAAGATTTTGAACGGCAAGAATTATGAAAACTAGAGTATGGAAATTTAATTTGTGCTATGAAGAGCAAGAAGCCTTTGGAGCTCTTGACCAAGTTATGGAAGAACCTGAAGATGAAAATACCGCACATCGAACATTTGCTGCATGAAAAGGATGAACTCTATTACTCGTATTATGTTGCTGAGTAGCATGAAAAATGGTCTTATGCATGAGTTTAGGCATTTATGAATATGCTAAAGCCAAGTGGGAGGCATTAAACACTAAGTTTGGTTAGACATCTGTCACTAAGTTGAGACAGATCACTATAAGTTTTAACACTTATATGATGCCTCGTGGGCAAAATATGAAGTGATTTTTGTGGCGTGTCAAACATGATAAGTGAACTGTAAGATGCAGGCCATTTTTTATTGCAAGCAGTAATCCGTTTTATACTTCATAACTATGTGCATATGAAAATCCACTTTATCCACAATAAAAAGTAAAGGCTTTTAAGGATGTTATGCGACATCTTGAACTAGAATGCTGGTTTTAGCTCAAATGGAGTTTCGTGCTCCAGGCCTAAGCTTCAAGATGGGTTTAAAAAGTGAAAATGATAAAGGAACAGATCTTTCAGGATAGAAATCGAAGTTTAACCGACATGAGAAAGGAAAATGTCCTTTTAAGAAAAACATCTCAGAGGTGAAATATTTTAAATGTCGCAATTGCTCATGACTGTGGTAAAAAAAAATTGTACACTTGAGAGTGTTACTTAAGTCTCTAGTTCAGTTTTTGTAATTGAATCTTATCCTTTGTGGATTATAGACTTACATGCCACAAACAGGAACTGGTTTGCTACTTATCAGTGCACAGATAGTAGTAAAGTACAGTTGGGAAACAGCGCTGAATGCGATGTTGTGGATATTGGTGATGTTAAAACCAGAATGCATGATGCTATTGTGAGGACATTGACTAGAGTAAGACATGTTTCAAAATTGAAAAAAGAACTTCATTTCCTTGAGTGCCTTAGATTTAGGAGTGTCAATGGTTCAGTTCATTCGGTTATTTGAATAACCGAGCTGAACTGAACCATTAGGAAAATACGCTGAACTGAACCAAAGGCCGTCCGAACTAAACTGAACCAAACTGAAAAAATCAATTCGGTTCGATTTTCGATTTTTTTTTGGGGTTCCATATCACACCCTTCACATTGAAAACTGGGGAAGTTTGGTCCTTTTCCTGCTCAATGGTGAGTACTGGCCAGAAGTATGGCACAAAAGTCATTACACAAATATCGAATGACGTTGAATTCGAGTTATAAGAAATATGGGTGGCAGAACAAGGCCATGTAAAACAGAACACATGATCACACATGAAAATACAGACTTTACTTGACAGACACCGTTCCATAACAGATTCTAGTGGTACTGGGCATCCAACTAAAGTAGTTGCGGCATAGCCCTCAAATTAAGATGAAAAAGAGAGAGCACAATTAATCGTTGCGGCCAGAAAGCCCAAGTGCTTCTCTTTAGGTTCACAAGCACAATGAACAACGTACAAGAAAAGGCCACCGAGCATTTCTCTTGGAGTCTTCATGCATTTAACAGATCATCCCTAGTAGATGACAGAATTGTCTGCAAAAAAAAAAAATGGATGGGTTCCAGCAATAGATAGAGATAAAACAGGTATGCACCAACCTGGTCCAAGGAGAGAGACTGAGCGAGAGGGAGAAATTGCAATGAGCAACAACATTTTGGATGTGTTAATCAGTCATCTGTGCATCAAGAGAACAAAAGGTGTGAAAGAACCAGTGCATATTGTCGCGACCCGTCCGAAAATCAACGGACGCGGCTAATGGATTACCGATCGCGGGCTTTGGATCGGCGCGGGCCCTCCCAGGCCCATACCAAATCGCGGCGGGAGTGTCTTTTGAGGGATTCGACGATAAGAGTCGATCGTTTTCGACCTTCAGTGTGGTCGTGGTGGCATGTGCAAATTGTGCATGCATTTGGAGTCGCCACCGGTCTTTCTTGGAGGGTAGACCGGAAACCTTACTGACCGATTGGGAGAGATCGATCAGTTCTGCGGAACCAGAGATTTTGGGTTCGGGGACTTGGTTACGTCGGTGTCATTACCAACGCCCTTTCGGTACCTAACGCGAGTGATTTTCCTATTCAAGATTTCATGCAGATGCAATTTCTTGTGAGGTAGTTTTGGTTCAGGGTTTCATGCAGATTGGAAGACTGGTCCTATCAAATCACAGTCAATATAATGAAAGCGCAGTCAATTGCATAAATAAATCATGTCAATGCACATCAATTTAAGTCAAAGGCCTCCTAATATAGCCATAAGGGCTTAGGGAAGATGTGATTTAGGGTTAGGGGTAAAATGGGAAGATTAGGGGACAATTAGCCCAAAGGGCAAAATCATCATTTTTGGAAGGTTTGGATACCGAATTACCCAAAATATTCCATGGCCAGTTGATTGTGGCCATTTCCCATTTTTGAGAATTCTTTGGAATTTCTTGATTTTTCTTCAATTTTTGGAAGACGATTCGCCCGAAGGGCGAAATCGTCATTTTAAAGAAGGTTCGGGGTTCACAACACCCGAGATGAGACTTGGCCAGTTGTTTGTGGCCATTTCCTATTTTTTTGGGATTTTCCTGGATTTTTTGGAATTTTTTGGAAGACAATTTGCCGGAAGGGCAAAACCGTCATTTGTGAAAAGAATCGGGGGTCAAAAGACCCGAAACAGGTCGTGGCCAGTTGAATGTGGCCATTTCCTATTTTCTGGAATTTTTTAGAATTTTTCTGAATTTTCCGAATTTTTTGAATTTTTTATGATTTTTCATTTTTTATTGATTTTATTGATTATTTTATTATTTTCTGATTTTTTATTTATTTAAAAATATTTTCCGGGCCGGGTCAGACCCGGCCCGCGCCTCTCGGGCGCCCGGCCCGACCCTAGGGGTTGAAACCGGCCTAAAACGACACCGTTTTATATTTTTAAACATTTTTCTATTTTTTAACAATTTTTTTGATTTTTTATCTATTTTATTTAATTATCCGAAAATTCCCCGGATCGGACGGTCCAAGTTGTGCCACGTGGCTTCGTCTCGTGCGTCCGATCTTCCACTAGATCGGGCGACCCACAGAGAGACACGTGGCTCAATAATAGCCGTCGGATCAAAAATTAATTATTTTTCCTTTTTAGAAAACCACTCAAATCGGACGCTCTAGAACGTGCCACGTGGCCTTCTCTGGTGCATCCGATCTTGTACAAGATCGGACGTCCCTCGATGAGCCACGTGGCACATCCTCGTCTGCCGGATCGATTATTCGAAAATCATTTATTTAATTTTCCAAAAATCTAAGATCGCGACACGTGTCGCGATCGTGGCCGTCCGTTTGTTTTATTTGAAAATACATGGATCGGACCCCACCCGGCTGACGTGGCTGCCTACGTGGCACGCCACGTCGGCCGTTGACCGTTGATCGGCCGGAGAGTCGCCGGAGAAGATGATGAACAGTGAAAATTCCGGCGAGAATAGTAAAAATTCCGGCGAGGTCGCCGGAAAATTGCGAAACGGGCCCGAAACTTGGTATTTTTCGCCCGTTCTTGCGGCATTCGACTCCTTGGACCACCCACATCAACATACAACATAAATAAGGCCGTGAACACGCCGAAAAATAAGTAAACCAGGCCTCCCCGAATCCGGCTCCGGCGAGATGATTTGCAAAATTTTTTTACGTTCGACCTCGATTCCAATCATTCACAGAGCATTCAACTAAGGTCTAGAGACTTACCTGAACCCCTTTAAGGGTCGGCGACCGCTCGAAGTCCCCCCTCGAGCTCCCGGTCCGAATGGTATACGGCGAAGCTCCGGGCGTGGTTTCCGGCTCGGTTTCGATGCGAAATAAAGGCACACACAGAATGAGAGTCGGTACTACATAAGTTTTGAGGCTCGATCCGCACAAAACACGACCCGGGGAGGCTTGACCGAGACTCAAAGAATGTGAAACTCATTCAGGCATTTTGTCGAACACATGACGTGCGTATGAAAATATGGAGATCCGGCGAGATACCGACCTGTCCAAGGGTCGCCGGTGACCGAGAATGATTTGATGATGATCGGTGAGGGTTGCCGAAGGTCCGGGGAAGCTCCTCCAGTGCCGGTTTTTCCCGAAAAATCCTCCCCAAAATCCTCTCCCCGCGCCAAGGCCGAGCTCGGTTTTTATCCGAGAATTTCTCGGTTTCGTGTGGCCGACCGCCCGCCTCGACAACCACTTCCTCGCCAGAGCACGATCATGGGTCTCCCATGCTCATTCTGCTTTTGTTCCTCCCCAAACGCACGCCCCGACAAGCCCTGTTTTCCCCCTGCCATTCTGCACATTCTGTGCGTTCTGCACATTGTTGCAGACCCGGGTCGGACCGGGTCGGGTCGGGCCGGACCCGACCGACCCGGTTCGGCCAAACCGCCCAAATCGCCAAATTGACCCCCCAAATGACCTCTTTTCATGAAATTGATGGCAAAATCGGATTACTTTGACATGTTTTCCATCAAATATGGGTATTTTCGTGAATCAATTTATTGAAATTCTGTGAAAACCTCAAATTGTCCCTAGGATCCGAAATTTAATTTCGCCAAATCGAAGGCCTAAACGATCGAATTAGCCAAAATTGAGCCCACCAATGGATTCAGCATGATGAAAACTGTTGGGTAGAGGTGTTTAATTTTAATGGGTGTGCCCGTGTGAAATTTAATTTCAAAAATTGTGAAACCGGGGACTAAATTGAAAGATTTTTATGCAATTAAGCCCTTTTGGTTAAAATCGATCAAATTGGAGGGCCAATTGACCCAATTGCATTTCAATACTCTAGAATCCAATGTTTGTGAAGGATTTTAAAGACTCGAAAGGGATTTTTTAGGCCCGGTTCGGGATTAGGTTTGTGAAGGAACCCCATGAACCAAGCCAAATTTCCCTAATAAAAAGTGAAAATATTAAAGAGAGAATTAAAATAAAATTTCTGAATATTTTTTTGTAATTTTCTGACCACGGATGGTATTTTTCTGATTTTTTGGGTATTTTTATAATTAAATAAATTCCAAAAAATATTAAAAAATTCAAAAAATATTTTTTGTTCAAAATCGGTTCCTAAGGCTAGGCTAAGGCTTCCAAAGTTGATTTTGCAATTTTTTGACCTTTTTTGCTATTTTTAATTAATTTTAGAAATAAAAAAACTATAATAACGGATGGTCAAAAATCAGGTGTCAACACATATCTCGCACAAATGCCAAGACTTTCTGCTATGACTTAAACACTATCTTAGAAAAAAAAGTATCTGTTGGTTGAGAAATGGTCACACAAAATTCAGAGGCATTACCTTCAGTGAGTGTAACAACAAAGTCCACAACATATTGTTTGACTTATCACCACTACCGAGAATTCCTAAACCTTCTCGGTCAACCCGCGACAAGTGTATCAACAATGTTCATCTAAAAAAACTCAATGAAAATTGATCTCTCTACTACATTATTCTTGTAACTTGGACAAGGATCACAATTGGAAGCTCTCTCTGCACTTGGGAAATGGTATTTAGTTCATACTTGTTGCCTAATATCTCGATACTACAACTACAACTACAAATATTTTGCACAATCATGAGACGCCACTTTGTCTGGAAAATCTGAATATTTTTAAATGTGCATCAACCATAGGATTCTTTCAAGCTCACCTTTTAAAATTGATCTACTATGATGAAGCCGGAGTGAAACAAGATGAAGTATAATAGGGCCAGAGTGACAATCCTTGTTAGGAATGCAGATAATTGCCAAGCTCCAATGAAGGATGAAAGGATCAAAGTAGAATATGAAAGAGCAATAATGGGGTCAAGCTACTTCAGCAACTTCCTCAAACGCCAAGATTGAATCAATAAGAAAATGGTTAAATAAGTACCAACATCCAAGTCCATCAATCATCAAAAGAAATCAATATCGAGTTAAGCTCCATGATCGTAGTAGACAAATCTGCATTGAATTCAAAATGAAAATGAGAATTATAGTATCTATTGAAATATTGAAGGGTATAAAAATTCTATGGCAATTTCTCACCTGACTCAAAATTTTTGAGTTCTGCTAAGTCCTCCTCGATTGAAACTGAAATTGGTGCGGATCGTAACCAATCTTGAGTACATATAAGAGCTTCCACCATGCTTGGGGTCAAGGAGCTACGAAACACATCAAGTACATGACCTCCGGTGCTGAATGCAGACTCTGATGCTACAGTTGAGACGGGCACAGCCGAGCAACGGAAGAGAGGATAAGATATCTCGAAAAATTAACTTTCCACCGAGTCAAGATATCAAAGTCAGGACTACAACGTTCACGATCTTCTTCCAAATACTTATCTAATTTAGATTTTTCTACAACATATTGTTGTCCTATTTCGCTAAGATACTCTTCAGTCAAAATATATGCACCAATAACTGGAAACTTTGCCACACTCGTTGTTCTTGCACCCTTTAACCTCAAGTTACTTTGAGGGCATACACCGGTGCGATATTGCTCAAACAAGAACTTTAGAGATGTTATTACTCTATCTCTTAAAGTTTCCGCCCGCTTACTTTCATAAAAACGATTAATCAACTATTTCACATACTCCCACTTATGTCGAGGGTCAAGTATGCAAGCAATGAACGAAGATAGATTGATGTTGTTCACATTGCCAAAATACTTATTGAATTTGATCTTCATTTTCTTGGCCATTTCCCGCAAACTCTTGTCCTCCTTTTCATTCTCATAATATCTGTCAATCATCATAAGAATCCCATAGACATCTTTCACCAAACAATTACTAGTGACATAAGAAGTACCTGATACTTGTAAAGTCATGTCATAGAACATTTTCAAGAAAGGAAGAATTCCACGGGCATAGTCCCAATCGACACTAGTAGGCAATCCGATCCTCAATCTCTACGAGATAAAAGCCTTTTCAAACTTTAAAGCCGCCTCCAACATCAAATATGTTGAGTTCCAACGAGTCTCCACATCCAAACATACAAGACTCTTAGACTCGATATTTTCTAACTCAATGCACTTCTTAAACCGTTGCAATCTCGATGGAGAGGACCTCACATAACGCACAACTGAGCGTATTCTAACAATTGAATCATCCATTTCTTTCAACCCCTCTCTCACAATCAAGCTCAATATATGTGCACAACATCTCATGTGAAGTAACTCACCATTAAATAGTAAAGAGTTCCAATGGATGAGTCTCTTCTTCAAGTATTGAACTCCCAAGTCATTAGAGCTCGCATTATCCACATTGATAGAAAAAATATTTTTAATCCCCCAACCAATCAAACATTTCTCCACCGCTTTTCCTATAATCTCACTTGAATGTCCCGGAATTTGACAAAAATTCAAAATTCTTTTTTGCAACTTCCATTCAGTGTCTACAAAATGTGCGGTGAGACACATATAACTCAAGTTTTGACACGAGGTCCATGTGTCAGTGGTAAGACATACTCTTGGAGATGTATAAAAAAATATGCTTTTAATTTGTTTCTTTCCTCCAAGAATAAGTCATAACAAGCTTGCCTCAAGGTGTTTCTTGAGGGGATTAAAAAGTTTGGTTGGATTCCCGTCATGATTTTTCGAAATGCCTTATTTTCTACAAACTTCAGAGGCAATTCAGCAATAATGAACATGGCAGCTAGGTCTTTTCGACTGACAACTTGATCGAATTTCCATGGACCAGATGAATTGCCTAACCCAACAAGCTTACTCGATGCATCTTTTTATCTTTTCTCCACATTCTCATAAGGATATTGCTTACATCCGCTTAAATGAATACGCATCGCAGTTGTCCCATGCTTAAAACCAATAAGTGCCTCACAATATAAATATTCTGCTTTACCTTGGCTATGGTCTATCTCTTTAAAATGAACCCACACATCGGATCTCGTCGATCTCCTTTTATCCGTGCCAGCATTTTGACCCATTGAATCCATCTAACAATACAACAAGTAAAAAGTCACATGAAAATATTGTTAGCTTTTTCACGCAAGATGAAACTACAAAAGAATAAAATACTAAACATACTTACAAACTTTTCCACAAGCAACAAGAAAATTGAATAGCTTGCTGTTAAAGGCAAACATGGTTAACAGGAATATGCCAAAAAACAAAAGGGATATAACTGAAATAAACCCAAACTTGTACAATGATAAAGGGATATAACTTAAACATTCAACATCATATCTCCAAAGCATTCGAATTTGAAGACAACAATTGTGCAGCTAGGCGATCAACCTCAACCTTCCATAGAACCACCACACACGAAATCGACTCCCCCCCCCCCCCCCCCCCCCCAAAGAGTAAAATGACACCCTCCAAAGCCAATATGCATAGTGGAAAACAGCAGATCTTTACAACCAAAACACACTGCTATACTGATCACATCCAGGGAGCAAGGGGAGCATCTAAAAATCACACCTTTGGTCCTCTTAAGATCTGTCTCATAGCATAAAGACATCCCAATTTTTGAAATTGACAACCTAGGACTTGGAACCATAGTCCAAAATTCAATCTCCCCAAAGTTCTTAGATCATAAGAGAACCCAAACTCAACCATCCCCATTAATGATAGTCAACCAGCAGCTGCAAATTTCACAGAAGAAATAGAAAAAACGACGGCATCAAAAAATGCTTCAAAAGTTTCAACATCCAGTCAGACATTTTTTCTACTTTAACATGCCAGTGGTTCATACCAAGACAAGAACCAACAACCATATAACTAGAACATTAACTAACAACCATAGAACTAGAAAATCTCTAAAAAGCGCATCAACTAGCTGTAACATCTACAGCTTGCAGAAGAGTAATACAGCTATGCCATGGTAGAAAAATTAACATCACATAATAGAACAAACTTAGTTCCTCCTCTTTGAGTCATTCTATCAAACACATCACAGTACATCGCACAAACAAATATATTGAAATTAAATTGGTAAAAGAACTGGAAAACACAACAACAGTTCTACATCAGCGATCCAATACCCACCTTTTGAAATATTGTCTTTCACGAATTTGAGGTGAGAAACGAAGGATTGGAACAGCCTAGAAGCCTTTCAAGAACGATGACAGACTTGGAGATTGAGGAACTGAGGGGCTCTATGCTCGCCCTTGAAGAGATCGATACAAGCAATCTCGAACTTAACTCAATCAGGCAAACCTCACTTCGGCGACGCGTAATCAGGCGTTGCTAAAAGGGTAAAACCCTAAAAAATCGCTGAGAACCAAGATGGTCGAAGTCGACAATCCCTCAACATCTGAAATTAGTGGCGACAACAGTAGCTTCGGAGACCCACAAAGACGGTAAGAAGCTGGAGCAACCCCATGAGATGGACGAAGCCGAGAAAGATGCAAGAAGCTTGAACGAAATCGAGATGGTCTTGCGCGAGAAGACTTCCTGAACGAGAGAGACGGACTTTAGGGCTTGCGAATTTTGAGTTTGAGAAGAGGATTTGAACCGTGAGACTTAAGGTTATATATAAACAGTTCGGTTCGGTTATTAAACCGAACTGAACCAATAAAAACTGAACTGATATTAAAATTACGATTTTTTTAACTAACCGAACTAAGAACCGAACTGAACTAAAAATATAGAAAATTTCAGTCCAGTTCGGTTCGGTTCTTAGTGCGGTTCGCAGTTCAGTTCTGACACCCCTACCTAGATTCAGCTGGATGCATGTATTCTTCACGAGGTGGAGTTTTGAAGATTGTTCGAGGTGCCCTGGCGATAATGAAAGGAATCAAGCATAATAGCATGCATAAGCTTCAAGGTATGACAGTGACAGAATTCACTATAGAGACGTCGGATGCATCTGTTCGAGAGTCAGAATTGTGGCATATGCGTTTGGGGCACATTAGCGAGAGAAGCCTGAATGTTTTAAGTGAAAAGAATTTATTATGTGGTTGTATTGCTGATAGATTGAATGTATGCAGGTGTTGTGATTTAGATCAACGGCAAAAAGTGCAGTTTAGTGCGACTGTCAGAGAAATCACTGAAATTGCAGAATTACTTCACTTGGATGTTTGCAGGTTATCGCGGTTTCCATCGAGGAAGAGTGCTAGATTTATGCTCATAGTTGTTGATGACTACTCGACGAGGACCTGTGTGTTTGTGCTTAGGCACACGTTTAATGCTATTGTCAGGATCAGGCAGTTGAGAGCTTTGATCGAAAAGGAGACTAGTAAGATGATCAAGCAGGTGCGGACTGACAAAAGCATGGAGTTTTGCTCGAAGTTGTTAAATGAATTCTGTATGAAGGAAGACATAGTGAGACACTGCACTAGTGCCAATGAACCACATGTTGCAGAGTTGAAAAGCAAAACATTACTAAAGATGGCCCATAAAATGCTCTCTAATGCTGGTATAGCTAGAAGATTTCTAGCGGATGCGCTTAGTATGACGAGCTACCTGATGAATAGATCCCCATCAACTGTAATTGGATGTCGGACTCCCGAAGAAGTGTGGTCAGGTAACATTGCTAATTATTCTGATATTAGAATATTTGGTTGCCCATGTTTTGTTCGAGTTAGTGATGGTAAGTCGATGGAAGGGTAATGAAGTGCATGTTCATAGGCTATGCACAAGGTGAACATGGTTATCGGTTGTGGTTTCTAGAATTAAATTCATATGTTATCAGCAGAGAAATTACATTTGACAAGTCTCCAGTACTTCAAGTTAGGAGTGATTATAGCAGTATTAATACGGATATGGACGGTCTAACATTCTGAATTTCCTGCCATTCTGAGACTATCCAATGAGAAGAATCTATCGATGTATTTCAATTTTATTTCGCTAGGATCTGATCAATCCTGAGTAGACTGACCAAAAGAGAAAGGCTAACGCATGACAAGTACGTGAACCTAGGGAACTCGAAAAGGAAATGACGCTTTGGCAATAAGGATTGGCGAGGGAACATTTAGAAGCAATAAAGGCCGATTGAATGACGGTTAAGGAATCCAATGCAAGTGTTATACGATTGGTAAGCGGGTGATGCCGTATAACCAATGTATAATTTGCAACGTCTTCCAAAATCGAATAATGACGATCGAGACCGTTGGAACTAGTAATGAACCCTCGCAATTACATGACAACCAAAGTCGTCTTATCCGGAGTTGTCCTAAGTGTGACGAGGGTCACCGAGTCGATATGCGTAACGTCTGCAAAAGCCGCCCATTAGTTTGAGATAAACTGAAGTTACGATCGACGGACGATTAATCACGAAATGAAAACTCGAATTGGCAATTTAAAATGAAGAATTTCAAAATTGAAAAAGGATTTGACATCGTCTCGCCAATGGCCATTCAAAATGAGAAAAATGAAGTTTCGGACGAAAAATGCCAAATGACTGTTTTGCCCCTCAACCTCATATCTTTGCCTTAAGAAAGTTGGAAGGGCAAAATAGTCATTTAACCCCCTCCATGAAGCTGCCGAAAATGTGTTTGAGGGAAGTCAATGAAGGTCAAAGGCAATTGGTTCAATTATCAAGTGTCAACCTAGGGTTAATTTGGCATTAATTACCCCCATCAAATCACTTCTTGCCATTTGGACCTAAATAATTGTGGAGCACCCCCTAGCAGCAGAAAAATCGTGCAAGCCCTTCCCCTCCTCATTTTTCCTTCATTTTCCTCTCAATTTCTTCCCTAGCTAAGTCTACTCGCCCGACCTGTTCTGACCCTGCTGTTCGTCTGCTCGAACGGCTCATCCCGACGTCGCCTTGTCGCCTCCGACCACCAGAGGTAAGAACTATGTGTCCTTGACAAGCTCCAAGTGAAATTTTGTTATTTGGATAAGTAATTTTACCTGTGTGAGCCCGAGACCAAAATCGGATGAAATCCGCGCGAGCTGGGATAAGGCCATCGTATACCCTCTTAGAAATTTCAAATGACTCCGAAATTTTTGTAGGAACTCTATAACATCTAGTATTTGAGTCCACAGAGTAGATATGATAATTTTATTAGAGGTTTAAGGTATTTTCATGGCTGATTTTGAGTGACTTTCATCGAGCAGAAAACTGACCGCCGCGCACCAAGGAGAAACCGAACTGATTGGAGGTCCTCGGAGTGTTGTCTCTCTTCAAAACTTTTGGTGAGCCTCCCTAACACTTAAATTGAGGTTCTAGCGAGTTTATTTCATGAGAAATTGAGACCTAGAATTGAAATATGGACTGATCAAGTGGAATAGGCTCAAACTGGTTCTGTTGTGATTACTGTTATGCTTGAACCGATTCTGTTGGGGGCTGTTAGAAAGGTATTTTGACTTCAATTGGACTCAAAAGACTACTTAAAAGGTTGATTGAGGTGTTAGTGGAATGTATGTGAAGTGGATTGGGGTTTAGAGGTGATTTAAGGACTAATATGTGCGCGAAACCTTTGAAGTATAATCTGCTCTCTCTTTTGTTGTATGAACCGAATTTATTAAGGGTTCGTGGAGGTATTGACATGTATTCGACTAATTAATAAGGCTTCCTGAGTTGCCATTTGATTGATTATTGAAGGATTGGTATAAGGGTAATGAGAGTCGATTGGATTTTAATTCTAAATTAATGAATTCCTAGGACGACGTGGGAACTTTGGTTGGCCGTGCCCTTGTGGAATAAGGAAAGACTGGTTGGTGTGGAATTTCACTAGTTGCTTAAGGTAAGTGTTTCCTAAACCCTTACTCGAACCCTAGGACGCTGCTGGATGATGAAATTGTGTAGGTGGTGGTGTGACAAAAGCATGATAGTTATGAATGTGTGACTTCTAGTGACGAGAACATCTGTGTGAACCTATTTGGCTAGAATACCCTTGAAATCTTAATGGCCAGAGAGCCCTGTTGCATCATAATTGGCCAGAGAGCCCCGATGCTTTAATAAATAGCTAGAGAGCCCTTGAGATTGCATGACCCGGGAGCCCTGATGCAAATGAATGGCCAGAGAGCCCTGATATAGATGAATGGCCAGAGTGCCATATGAATTATATCGCGGCCCGGGAGCCCTGGCGATGAATATTGGAATTATCATTCTACTGACCCATGAAAGTGTATGTTTAGTTTATGCTAAAGTGTGAAGCTTGGGTCCTACAATATGCGTGTGTTTGATGGTGATTAAATATGCCAATTGTTTTGTTATGAGTGATGCCGAATTCACATATGCCATTGCTTGGTGAATTTCCTGCATCTTTGCATTATTGTGTGATCTGGTGGGACTAGTGGTTTAGTTTATGTTGGGTTTCACTTGCTGGGATGTAAATCTCACCCTGTTGTGGGACATAGTTTTCCAGACCCGAAACCTTAAGCATGCTACCAATAAGGCTAGGCGATCCAAAGGAAATGATCGCCTCTTTTGACGAATTTCCTGCAGGAAAGGGGATTGTGTACGTTTGAAAGAAGACGACGGTGTGGGTTGACGAAGGGAAAGCCGAATTGCAACCTCACCGCTTCGAAGCGTGGTACCGCCGACTGGGAAATCGTAATTTGATGGGTCCTCTGTCACATGAGGATGTTTCCCTGGTGGTCGTGCCAAGTTGGTGTCACCCTTCTCGCTCAGAGATTGAGGTGGAGAATCCGACATCCATGAGGGGATCGAGGAATATGCTTGATGAGTCAAAGTCACCCCCCTATGAGGAGTACAAGAATTATATAGAGATTTCATACGACGAAGCAAAAGACCTTGGGGAGGAGACTGAAGAAGATACATAGGACTTTTCCGAGGAGGTGTCGTGAGAGACCTTTTTAGATTATAACCCAGAGGAAGACGAAGCTGGCGGTAGCGACAGTTCGAGCGGTTCTTCGGCATAGAGGAATGCAGTGACCAAGTTAGGGGTAGGAACCAATTTTGGTGTGAGGCTTAAGCTAGGTCTGTAGACTAGTCTATTAATGTTAGCCGAGTGCCTACCCAGCCTGGTTTACGGTTTGTGGCTAAGACATTTCCACCGTCGTTGTATATCTCCCTATGTATGTTATGTATATATACGTGCGTGCTTTCTTGTGTCCCGGTTTCCTTGCATGTTTAATTGTCAGGGTGTTGTTTCCTTCTGCTTGTGTATTTCATTTCATTTAGGCCGTGTGGTTCCTGGGATTTCGCTTATGGCCAGTCAAGGTGGATGTTATGAGCTCGCTAGGGTAAGCGGGGCGTGACATCCTTGTTGAGGTGGTATCAGAGACAGTTTGCTCAATCCCATTAGGGTGAATATTGGAGTGACAAGGAGTGTTGAAATTTGGATGATGAGGTAGTGAGAACTTAGGAGAAATTCGTTAGAGTCAAGCATGAATGCATGGCATACGATTGGCGCATGTGTGTGGCATTTTGAATTGGCATGATTGTGGCAATCCTGTAAGGACCAAGCTTCACACTTAGCATTGGGAATTGTTTGTGGATGTGGTATGTAGAATGAGATGATACCTCTGATTTTACTAAGTTGCAGATGCGTCTGAACTTGAGGTATGGTTGTGAACTCTTGATGATTTGCTCATGAGAATGCCTGAGTGATTGATTGTTGTACTGTGATTACTGCCTTGTTGAGTAGCATAGAGTCACCAAACTTGAGTAAGTGACTTAGGTCTCTAATTTCATGGTGGAATTATAGTGACTCAAGTAAGCTAAAAACGAGCAAGTATGAGCAATAGACCTGGAAGGCCGAGAAGTGGAGCTTCTAGCTCGAGAGCACTGGCCGCCGAGGATCCAAGGATGGATGGAGTCTTGAGGGCCTTGGAACAAATTGGGGAACTAACGGGAAAAGAAGCTCAAGATCGAGTTGCTGCGGCCCTACGACAGGCCGAGGATAGAGCGGAGATCATAGCTCAGGTTGCTGAAGCTACAGTGGCAGCTGTGAATCTAGCAAACGAAAATAATGTTCAGGGCGCTGAGGCTAGTAATGCCCAAGGTGATGTGAATGCGAACCGGCAAATGGGCCAGTTAGTCGAGCAGTTTATTAAGTTGAAGCCAACCCAGTTCGATGGAACTGAAGATTTTGACCTAGCGCCAAGGTGGATTGAGAAGCTTGAAAAGGCTTTTGGGGTGCTGAGGTGCACCGATGAGGAGAAAGTGCTGTTAACTGTCTATCAGCTAGAGGGAACTGCGAATAACTGGTGGAGTGCCTCGAAGAATGCAGTGTTTCTTGAAGGTACTGCCTTGTCATGGACTGCCTTTACTATGGCTTTTAATGATAAGTATTTCTCGGCAACGGCTCGAGAAAGGAAGCGATTAGAATTTTAGCAGCTGCAACAAAATCAGCTGATTGTGGACCAGTATGAGGCTGAATTTGCAAGACTGTCAAGGTATGCGCCGAGATCGATCGAGGACTCGATGGAGAAAGCGTAGAGGTTTCGAGATGGCTTGAGACCAGAGATTCGAAGCAGAATTATCACGGTGGATCTAAGAACGTATCGAGAAATATGTGAAAGAAGTCAAATGATTGAGAGAGATATCAAAGAAGGAACTGCGGCTTCTGGATCGCGGTTCACTCCTTCGAGAGATAATTGGCAGTTGGGCAAGAGACCGATGGCGAACAATCGACGTTTCGTCCCTCCTGCTCGGAGGAATATTGGGAAGCCGCCATTTCAATCAATTGGCATTGTCGTATCTGTGGACGAAGGCACGGAAATGGACCTTGTCCGAAGCAAGCTGGAGCATGTTTTAAGTGTGGTCAGCTGGGCCACCAGTTAAGGAATTGCCCGAATCAAGCTCCGGGGAAAAGAGCTCAAGGGCAGAGACCACAGGCTGGACAACTAGCTGTGGCTCCGCAGAACGATCAGAATCGACCTCCGGCTCAGGGGAGAGTGTATGCTGTGGCACGCAGAGAGGCGGAAGAAGCGCCGAGCGTGGTCACATGTATGATTTATTTATGTGACCAAGTTGCTTATGCATTATTTGATCCTGTAGTATTGCATTCCTTTATATCTGCACAGTTTGCTGATTTGGTGGGTGTAGAGTTGAAATCGTTGAATATGACGTTGTATGTTACTACACCATTAAAGGATAATGTGCTAGTATCATTAGGTTGTGCAGATTGTAAAATAATGATTGGCGGTAGTGAGGAAAGAATAGATCTGGCTGTGTTGCCTATGAATGACTTTGATGTGATCATCGGAATGGATTGGTTGGGGGAAACAAAAGGCTATAGTTGACTATGGTAGTAGGTAATTGTCGCGACCCTCTCGAATTTCGCCATGGGCTCTCGAGGGCTAATGGGCCGTCCAGTCTGGTCGGACGCGGGCCTCTCCCAAGGCCCGTTACCCAAATCGCAACGGAGGTATGCGTAGTCGACCTTCAGTGTGGTCTAGTGATATGTGCTAATTGTGCATGTCATGGAGTCGCCACCAATCATTTTTTGGAGGGTATGATTGGACCACCCTATTGAATAGTCGGGAGTTTCTATTCAATTCTGCGATAACCAGGGAAATGGGTTCGGGGACTTAGTTACGTCAACTATCAGAGTTGACGCCCTTTCGGTACCTAAGTTGACTGAGTTTTCTGACTTAAGATTTCATACAGATGAGTGGGGTACGAGTCCTAAATCTAGGAGTTCATGCAGATAGGAATGACTATCCTGGCAATCACAATCAATAATAAAGTGCACAAATCAATGAATTCAAATGTACAAATAAATCACATGGCATTCCTAATAAGGCCATATTGGCCTAGAGAAGCATCAATCAGGCTTAGGAATGATTTAGACATGATTTTGCCCATCAGGGGCAAAATCGTAATTTTGAGACAAAGGGGACAATTTGCCCAAAAAGGACAAAATCATCATTTCGGAATGAATCCGGAGTCAAAACAGGTTTGGTCACTCAATTGACCCATTTCCTATTTTTTTTGGCAATTTTCGTGATTTTCGGGAATTTTAGAAACCGATTTACCATTCGAAGGGTAAAATCGTCATTTTCTAAAATGGAAATGAAATGTGGAAATCTTAGACATAAGGTTTAACCACCCATCTGGCCCATCACCAAATTCTAAGCAATTTCCACAATTCATTAGAATATCAAAGACGATTTACCCTTTGAGGGGTGAAATCGCCATTTTGGATTAAATGGGAGAAAATCCCAAAAATGAAAACAAATCAATTTTTTGTCATTTTCAGCCTTGGACAATTTTTAGAATTTTTCTGCAATTTTTCTCAATTTTTTTGTTTTTCTTTAATTTTTCCATTTTTTTGGCATTTTTGATTCATTAATATTTTTTTATATTTTTAGAAAATATTTTAACAAAAAGCATGTCTTTGACAATAGATAACACTCAACCAGATAAATAAGCTAACCACTAGACTGAAACAAATACATACAAATCAAGTCTATAAATGCAATATTTTAGAAAAATAATCCTGATATACGGATCGGGTACGTAAAACATACCGGATTGGACACCAGCTTTCAATCGCCCAGCCCCAGCCTGCGACCATCCCCATGCCCGTTACCTGTCGATCGCCATTAGAATGTCGATAGTCAATTTCACAAATTAAGACTAAAAAATAAAAAAATAAAAAAATTTAAAAATTGGACACTGTTCATGCACTGTTCCGACACTGTTCATGCACTATTCCGACACTGTTCATGCACTGTTCCAACACTGTTCGGATACGGCTCCGACACGCCCGACACGTCCGGACACGCTCCGACACGTCCGGACACGTTCCGACACGCCCGACACGGCTCCGACACGCCCGACACGCCCGACACGTCCGGACACGCTCCGACACGTCCGGACACGTTCCGACACGTCCGGATACGCTCCGACGACGGGGTGGTGACCCGAGGCTGTTTCTGGGCTCCACCAGCGGCGCGTAGGCTCCATAAGCTCCGAGGGAGGAGGTAGGACTCCGGGGTTGTCGCCGGAGGCGATAGCGCGCTTTGGCGATGACGGATTTGGCCCGATCCGAAACAATCCCGAACCAAACTCCGAAACGGGTGGAGGCCGCGGGTCTTGGGTTATTCACGGCGGCTTTGAGGTACGACGGCTAGCGACGACGGCGGAAGGGTCGAAGGCGAAGGAAAATAGTGCACGAAGGTGAGGATTCCATTTTATTTTTAAGAAGAAGAAGAAGAAGAAAAGAAGAAGAAGAAGCTACGGGAGAGGAAGAAGAGGAAGGAGGAGAAGAAGATGAAGTCGCGGGGGGAGAAGAAGCCAGCGACGGATGAGGGAAAAGGTGAGTGAATAATAATAAAAAATAAAATAATAATAAAATAAAATATTAAAAAGTAAGAATAATAATAAAATAATCAAAAGAAAAGACAAAATGATTAGTTTCCTTTTCCTTTTGAATGATGATGTTTTCACTCCTTTTCCTTTTAATCATTACTAATATTTTTGCCAGATTCAATTTTATGGTGATCAGAAAACACCTAAAATCAAACCTGAATTTTACTATTTATGAGGTTAGAAAATAGATAAAATAAAAATAAAAATACCGACTATTTTTATATATCTTTGTGAACTCAAATATTATTTTTCTTGATTTTCTTGATTTTCTTTTTCTTTTTTTCTTTTTTTTTGTATTTTTCGAAAATATATATAAAAAAATGAAAATTATGAAAATTATTTTTTTGGTCAAAATGGTTCATTTAGCTTGGCTAAGGTCACCAAAATTGATTTTTCAATTTTTTCAACTTTTTATGGATTTTCTATGAATTTTCAAAATAAAAATAAAAATAAAAAAATAAAAAAATGAAAAAAAAAGTTGATCAAAATTTAGGTGTCAACAGCTGCCCCTCTTTGAGAGGAATCTCGTTAGAGGTTTCTCTCAAAGATAAGGTGACACCTGAGTCTTGATCGACTCGACTCGGGAAACTAAAGGAAAAGGAATCATGACATCCAATTTTCATGCTTGTCCATGTATGCTCTTTCTTGAAGGGGGAAACATTTTGACATGAGAGAGTGAGATAATAGAGAGACATACCTGCCACTTACCTGTTCGATGTTTGTGCGATTTTCGCGGTGTTTGATGGATTCAAGAGAATTTCTAGGAACTCGTTACTAGAGTATCCTAGAGAGGTTAAGCTCTGACCCGTATGGTAGGTCAAACCATAATGGGATTCCTAACTGATAGGAATCTAAGGAAGACGCGTCCCATTTGAGATTTGCCAATGATTTTGATCCGTATGGTGGATTGGACCATTGAGTTGACCATTTAAGTGATTTTCACTATTGGATTGACCCTTCAGGCGGTTTCTACCTTTGATTGACCCTTCAGGCGGTTTCTACCATTGGTTGACCCTTCAGGCGGTTTCTACCTTGAGTTGACCCTTCAGGCGGTATCTACCTTGAGTTGACCCTTCAGGCGGTTTCTACCATGAGTTGACCCTTCAGGCGGTTTCTACCTTAAGTTGACCCTTCAGGCGGTTTCTACCTTAAGTTGACCCTTCAGGCGGTATCTACCTTCATTTGACCCTTCAGGCGGTATCTACCTTTATTTGACCCTTCAGGCGGTTTCTACCTTGTGTTGACCCTTCAGGCGGTATCTACCTTTGATTTGACCCTTCAGGCGGTATCTACCTTCATTTGACCCTTCAGGCGGTATCTACCTTTGTTTTGGTTTGAAAAGGGGTCTCATGACGAGGGTTCTCCACGTCCGATGAGACTGTTTGATATTTGAAAAGAGGTCCTAGGACGAGGGTTCTCCACGTCATGCCAGGACTGTTTGATATTTTTGAAAAAGGGATCCTAGGACGAGGGTTCTCCACGTCAAGCTAGGACTGCTTGATTTTTGAAAAGGGGTCTCATGACGAGGGTTCTCCACATCCGATGAGACCGCCTAAATTTTGAAATGGGATCACATCCTCACCCCTTCTTTTGAAAGATCCCGAAATTTGTCGGGAATTCAGTTTTGAAGCAGTGAAAGATTTTATTTTGACAAAACTTCAGTTGAGTCTGTTGAGACGACATTCTGGAAGCTGTGTTCTCCAGGTATCCTGTAGAAAGTTCAAACCTGCGTGCTCCACTCCACGGAGCAAATGTTTTTCTGGGATTTGGGGTTTCCAAGAATCCTGCAGAAGTTCGAGCCTGGAAGATTTTTCTTCACCAAGAAAACGTTAGTAATCTTTGGGAAGGCCACGGCTGTCCATTTGACAAAACCGTATGTTTTAAGTTTTAATCATGAAATGTGCATTTTGATGCTGGAGGTTATCCAAAGCATTCTTGCAATATGCAAATGTGATCACAAATCCCTTGGACGGAAAATCTGGATCAACAGTTTGAAAATTCCAAAAAGAGTTTGTTCAAAACATCAATTGGAATATTTCTCGACAATGAGGTCTTCTCACATGTTTTGCGATAGTGGTTTTTTTTTTTTTTTTTTTGTAGGGGATGCACTCAATTCCCTACTAACCTGTGCCTAGGTTTTAGGCTCATTCGCAGCGCATACATTTTGATCGGTCGGGAGGTCTTCCACGGGACCGTAATGTTGGGCTTGGTTCTTGATCTTCAAGGGGGACTCACTTTTGAGTCAAGGCCATTGAACAAAAATTTTCACCATCTGCTCCGGGTTTACAAGTCAAGAACCCTGCAAAATGAGAAAGAAATAATCTTGCTCGTACTTTTTCGAGCTAAGCTATATGTTAACCCAAGTGTCTTAGTCAGAGAAGACTGTTTCGGGGTTGTAACATTGGTAGGATTGGGGACCGAAACAGGCTTATTTTTGGCCCAGAATTCGTGACGGGTTTGACATTGGTGATCATTGCTGATTTGCCACCTGTCCTTTCTTTTCTGCATCTTTAGCCTTTGAGGCGCGCAACCTATCTCGCGATGTGCACCAGCTCTTTAAAGAGCGTCTCTTGTTGCATTCAGAGACTGACTCTTTCTATATCTTTGTTCTGCGCTTGATAGCATTTGGGGAGCAGTCCTTTTGGATTTGGCTCCTTCAGGGATTTCCCCTTTTCCCATCCAGCTTCATTGCGGACCAATTAAACAACTAGCACGAGCATCGGCCTTGCTTTTACTAGGCACTTTGCTTTTTCTTGATGCCGGGGATTTTTCTCATTTTCATTTTTGAAATCCCCATTTTTCTCATCTTCATGGGATCATGTTAGACATATAGTCTAAACATGCTTTAAATATCAGTCCGAGAATTCTCTTCGTAATCCCTGAGTCTTGAACTCTTCCATTTTTGAAGTGGTGCGACATCCGTCTTGGAATGATCACCAATGGGTTCATGAAATGAATTTGCAGGCTCAACTTGGCTGTGCAAATGATACAGTGTATGGGATAAAGAATGAATGCTTCTCGTCATCCTATGGCACTTGGATTACCATATAAACAACACACAAAGATTAATTAGTCCGAGCAAGAAAATTTCTAACCATTTTCTCCTGATGCCGCTGGACTTACTTCCATTTTGCCCTGGTGTGGGGTGGTTCTTGACAGGGTTGAGAATGAAAACCGCCGTTCGAAGGGGTTGTCAATGGTCACCTGTAGTGTTTGGGGATAAGAAACGAATGCCTCCGTCGTCCCAACCCATGTAATCGCTGCGAATGGTCCATACTTCCGTAGGTCCAGATTTTACTATTTGATCCGCTCCACTTCTCTCTCAAGTGTGTATAGGACGTGTTTGGATTAGGCTTTGCCTCTCGTCTTTTGAGAAAACGTCCTTCTGGAAGTTTTGAACAATTTTTGATTGGAAAAATCTCTTTCTTTTTCTCCAAAAATTTACCCCTCAAGGGAATCTTACGATGCCCCATGCATGTTTTATTCATGTTCAAACAACCTCCTGTTTTAAATCATGAATATCGATGCATTGAAAAATCTCTATCCTTTTTAGGCATGATTATTGAAAGGATTCTGACATTTTTTTTTTATCTCCAGCTAACTGGGAAAAGGGATACTTACCTTCCCGTCACGGCTGGAGATCCCTGAAAATGCGGAAGAAACATGTTATTGTACGTTCATGAATTTTTCAATAAATTAGAACGATACATCTTACCCTTGGTCATGTGTTCCATTGGGTAATACACGGGATGTGAAAACCTGTTTCGCCTTGATGGCGAGCCCCTGTCAAAGAAGGGAATTAGGTGTCAGTTTGCGTTCCAAAATTCAAGACAAATTGGAACGATACCGCCTTGTTCTTGTTTTGTGTTTCCGTTTGAACACACACGCGCGGCTTGCATAATTTGGCCCTCTATCTTGTGTCCTTGATCTCCCATCTGGTTGGGCGACGAATCCTTCTCAAGAATTTGCCCCAGAGAAGATCCATTTGTGTTTTTGGGCGCACTTCAGCGCCATTCTTCAAGGTTCCTTTTATTCAAGGAAAAAAAGAAGATTTTATCAAAATGCATGTCAAAGCATGTGACGTAGGAGCGATACTTTTTACCATCCACTAGGTCTTATAATCAAAGACCATCTCCTGGAATCCTGACTTCTAAGGCCAATGATTCTATTCGCCTCCCTATTAGCGTGCTATTTTCATTTGAGGCTTTCAGCGCCAACAACTTCCTGTAAAATGAGTAAAAACTCACGTTAGGCATGTGGTCTTGGAAGACCAAATTGGAACGATACAAGGTTACCGTTCACCCAAATTCGTATCTTGGGGTTTGATTCTGATGCGGACGACTCTGTTATTGCGTCTATTGACTTTGTCAGAGGAGAGACGTCCTGAGATAAAAAGAATGGAGAAAAACTTATCCCCAGATCTGATTAAAAATCAATTAGGAATGATACGTCCTTTCACCAAACGAGTGGCTCTGCAGCCCAATGTGTTTTGCACTGAAGGGACGAATTCCACTATGCTCCACGGGTTTGGGGAATTTGCCCCCATTTTCGATAGAAATGAGCCTTATCAAGATGTATACAATACAAATAGATCCCTAATACAATCAATCTACGGGACGAGATATAGAGGATCTCAGCAAAATTAATTTTATACAAGAGGACTAAGAATGTCAAATCAATCAAAGGAATGTGGCCCGAACACTTGGAGATGCCCCAGTTCCAATCTTCGAGATGTAACTCCAGGATCACCGATTTTTTTTTTTAGGTGGTTTTAGATATACCAACCATCTAAAGACATGCACATGGGACAAGGGAGGATAAAACTTCTAAAAATCAAAGGATTTGGCACCTAAGGTCAAGGTTCCCACCTCGAGTTCTAGAAAGAGCCGATTCCATTGCACAGCTATCGTTGCATTGGGACTCGATCCATAGTTCGAAGTGAGCGGAATTGAAAAGTGGATTACCCCGTGTTTTTCCTCACGGAGATTCCATTTTCAATCCATTCTATTGTTTTCCTATAGGCGGCGCCCGGGGTTTTAGGCGCGGTTGTGTGTATTTTCGGTGTCGTGCTAAAGCGATAAACATGCATCTTATTTAACAATCACCGCTTCAATATAAAACATACACACAATCATTCATTCCTACGCCCAACCTGCATAAAACAGAGTTAACAAGTACTCCACCCCTTATTTCTCCAATCTGCAAAAACATTTAACACCTCAAGGGTTAAAGTACGTACCTCACCTTGAAGAGCATCTGCATAAAACATGTTAGAAAAATCAATCACCTTTTTAATCGGCTCAAGTTCTCTAAAGTCCCCAGCGGAGTCGCCAGTCTGTCGCGACCCTCTCGAATTTCGCCATGGGCTCTCGAGGGCTAATGGGCCGTCCAGTCTGGTCGGACGCGGGCCTCTCCCAAGGCCCGTTACCCAAATCGCAACGGAGGTATGCGTAGTCGACCTTCAGTGTGGTCTAGTGATATGTGCTAATTGTGCATGTCATGGAGTCGCCACCAATCATTTTTTGGAGGGTATGATTGGACCACCCTATTGAATAGTCGGGAGTTTCTATTCAATTCTGCGATAACCAGGGAAATGGGTTCGGGGACTTAGTTACGTCAACTATCAGAGTTGACGCCCTTTCGGTACCTAAGTTGACTGAGTTTTCTGACTTAAGATTTCATACAGATGAGTGGGGTACGAGTCCTAAATCTAGGAGTTCATGCAGATAGGAATGACTATCCTGGCAATCACAATCAATAATAAAGTGCACAAATCAATGAATTCAAATGTACAAATAAATCACATGGCATTCCTAATAAGGCCATATTGGCCTAGAGAAGCATCAATCAGGCTTAGGAATGATTTAGACATGATTTTGCCCATCAGGGGCAAAATCGTAATTTTGAGACAAAGGGGACAATTTGCCCAAAAAGGACAAAATCATCATTTCGGAATGAATCCGGAGTCAAAACAGGTTTGGTCACTCAATTGACCCATTTCCTATTTTTTTTGGCAATTTTCGTGATTTTCGGGAATTTTAGAAACCGATTTACCATTCGAAGGGTAAAATCGTCATTTTCTAAAATGGAAATGAAATGTGGAAATCTTAGACATAAGGTTTAACCACCCATCTGGCCCATCACCAAATTCTAAGCAATTTCCACAATTCATTAGAATATCAAAGACGATTTACCCTTTGAGGGGTGAAATCGCCATTTTGGATTAAATGGGAGAAAATCCCAAAAATGAAAACAAATCAATTTTTTGTCATTTTCAGCCTTGGACAATTTTTAGAATTTTTCTGCAATTTTTCTCAATTTTTTTGTTTTTCTTTAATTTTTCCATTTTTTTGGCATTTTTGATTCATTAATATTTTTTTATATTTTTAGAAAATATTTTAACAAAAAGCATGTCTTTGACAATAGATAACACTCAACCAGATAAATAAGCTAACCACTAGACTGAAACAAATACATACAAATCAAGTCTATAAATGCAATATTTTAGAAAAATAATCCTGATATACGGATCGGGTACGTAAAACATACCGGATTGGACACCAGCTTTCAATCGCCCAGCCCCAGCCTGCGACCATCCCCATGCCCGTTACCTGTCGATCGCCATTAGAATGTCGATAGTCAATTTCACAAATTAAGACTAAAAAATAAAAAAATAAAAAAATTTAAAAATTGGACACTGTTCATGCACTGTTCCGACACTGTTCATGCACTATTCCGACACTGTTCATGCACTGTTCCAACACTGTTCGGATACGGCTCCGACACGCCCGACACGTCCGGACACGCTCCGACACGTCCGGACACGTTCCGACACGCCCGACACGGCTCCGACACGCCCGACACGCCCGACACGTCCGGACACGCTCCGACACGTCCGGACACGTTCCGACACGTCCGGATACGCTCCGACGACGGGGTGGTGACCCGAGGCTGTTTCTGGGCTCCACCAGCGGCGCGTAGGCTCCATAAGCTCCGAGGGAGGAGGTAGGACTCCGGGGTTGTCGCCGGAGGCGATAGCGCGCTTTGGCGATGACGGATTTGGCCCGATCCGAAACAATCCCGAACCAAACTCCGAAACGGGTGGAGGCCGCGGGTCTTGGGTTATTCACGGCGGCTTTGAGGTACGACGGCTAGCGACGACGGCGGAAGGGTCGAAGGCGAAGGAAAATAGTGCACGAAGGTGAGGATTCCATTTTATTTTTAAGAAGAAGAAGAAGAAGAAAAGAAGAAGAAGAAGCTACGGGAGAGGAAGAAGAGGAAGGAGGAGAAGAAGATGAAGTCGCGGGGGGAGAAGAAGCCAGCGACGGATGAGGGAAAAGGTGAGTGAATAATAATAAAAAATAAAATAATAATAAAATAAAATATTAAAAAGTAAGAATAATAATAAAATAATCAAAAGAAAAGACAAAATGATTAGTTTCCTTTTCCTTTTGAATGATGATGTTTTCACTCCTTTTCCTTTTAATCATTACTAATATTTTTGCCAGATTCAATTTTATGGTGATCAGAAAACACCTAAAATCAAACCTGAATTTTACTATTTATGAGGTTAGAAAATAGATAAAATAAAAATAAAAATACCGGCTATTTTTATATATCTTTGTGAACTCAAATATTATTTTTCTTGATTTTCTTGATTTTCTTTTTCTTTTTTTCTTTTTTTTTGTATTTTTCGAAAATATATATAAAAAAATGAAAATTATGAAAATTATTTTTTTGGTCAAAATGGTTCATTTAGCTTGGCTAAGGTCACCAAAATTGATTTTTCAATTTTTTCAACTTTTTATGGATTTTCTATGAATTTTCAAAATAAAAATAAAAATAAAAAAATAAAAAAATGAAAAAAAAAGTTGATCAAAATTTAGGTGTCAACAGTAATCCGTTTTTGTCCGGATGGTCGCCCTAGATTTGAATTTGTAGGAAGTCGAGGAGGAACCTCGATTCCTTTAGTTTCGTCGCTTGAGGCGACTAAGCTGTTGAATGAAGGATGTCATGCTTACTTAGCTTTGGTAGTTGACACAACGGTTGAGGAACCAAAGTTGGAAGACATTGCAGTGGTGCGTGAATTTCCTGATGTCTTTCCTAAAGAATTACCAAGATTACCACCGGAGAGAGAAATTGAGTTTGTGATTGAGTTAGCTCCTGGAACGGAGCCAATCTCAAAGGCACCTTATAGAATGACTTTGTCGGAATTAAATGAGTTAAAGGTGCAGATGCAGGAGTTGCTTGACAAAGGATTTATTAGACCAAGCGCGTCGCCATGGGGTGCGCCAGTATTATTTGTGAGGAAAAATGATGGATCATTGCGCTTGTGTATTGATTATAGACAGTTGAATCAAGTGACTATCAAGAACAAGTATCCTTTGCCGAGGATCGATGATTTGTTTGATCAACTGCATGGAGCATCTGTGTTCTCTAAGATTGATTTGAGGACTGGTTATCACCAGTTGAGGATCAGGAAAGCGGATATTCCTAAGACTGCTTTTAGAACGAGATATGGGCATTATGAGTTTACAGTTATGCCTTTTGGTTTGACTAATGCCCCTGGTGCATTCAAGGATTTGATGCATCGCGTGTTCAAGGAATATTTGGACAGGTTCATCATTGTTTTTATTGACAACATCTTAATTTACTCAAGGGGTAATGAGGATCATGAGAAGCACTTGAGAGTCGTCTTACAGACCTTGAGGGAGTATTCGCTTTACACTAGTTTAGTAAATGCGAATTTTGGTTGAATAAAGTAGCCTTTCTTGGCCATGTGATTTTTGGAGAAGGAATTTCTGTGGATCCTTCAAAGATTGAGGCAATGATAAATTGGCCTAGACCTACGACAGTTATAGAGGTACGAAGTTTTCTAGGTCTAGCAGGGTACTATAGATGCTTTGTGGAAAAGTTTTCGTCTATAGCCATTCCACTGACCAAGTTGACAAAGAAGGATACGAAGTTCGAATGGACTAACAAATGTGAGAGAAGTTTTCAAGAACTTAAGCATCGATTGACGACTGCACCAGTGTTAACCATTTCTTCTGGACCTGGAGGTTATGAGATATATAGTGATGTTTCACTAAGAGGATTGGGATGCGTGCTAAAGCAGCATGGGAAAGTGACCGCTTATGTGTCGCGACAATTGAGACCTCACGAGATGAACTATCCAACGCATGATTTGGAGTTGGCAGCTATTATTTTCGCCTTGAATATTTGGAGGCATTATTTGTGTGATGAAAGGTTCCAGATTTATACCGACCATCAGAGTTTGAAGTACCTGTTCTCGCAAAAAGAATTGAGCATGAGACAGCGTCGGTGGATGGAATTGTTAAAGGATTACTACTGTGATATTTTGTATCACCCTGGAAAGGAGAATAAAGTCGCAGATGCACTAAGCAGAAAATCTAGCATTGTGCTTTTGTTGGTTAAAGAATGGTCCTTACTAGAAGATTTGAGAGATTCTGAGTTTAAGTTGGAAGTATGCCAACTGTCGAGTTTAGTGGCGACTTTAAGGATTGAGCCAGAAATCCGAGAACGAGTTAAGGCCTTACAGTCTACGGATCTTGAGATTTAGAAAATTCTCGAAATGGATATGGCAAAAAGGAAACCTGATTTTCAAGTGTCAGAAGAAGAAATTCTGAAATTTCGTGGACGTTTATGTATGCCTGGTGATGAGGAGTTTAAGGAAAAGATTTTGTCTGAAGCTCACATGAGTAATTATAGTATACATCCGGGTAGCACAAAAAAATATTAGAATTTGCGTCAGAATTTTTGGTGGAACGGAATGAAGGTGGACGTGGCTAAACACGTAGCGAAGTGCATGACTTGTCAACAAGTGAAGGCACAGCACTGCAAGCCTGGAGGACTGTTGCAACCATTAGAAATACCTGAATGGAAATGGGAGCATATAACAATGGATTTCGTGATGGGATTGCCCAGGAGTCAAAGAGGCCATGATTCGATTTGGGTAGTCGTGGATAGATTGACTAAGTCCGCGCATTTTATACCCGTGCGAAAGGACTTCGTGATGGATAGGTATGCTGAGTTGTATATGCGTCAGATTGTACGTCTACACGGAGTCCCCGTTACAATTACTTCGGACATAGATTTTAAGTTTACCGCGAATTTCTGGAAGAGTCTCCAAGAAGCTTTGGGAACTAGATTGCAATTTAGCACAGCTTACCACCCACAGACAGATGGACAGTCGGAAAGGACAATTCAGACGCTCGAGGATATGTTGCGAGCATGTGTAATAGATTTCAAAGGTGGATGGGAGGATCAATTGCATCTAGTGGAGTTTTCTTACAATAACAGCTACCAGCAAAGTATCTGAATGGCACAGTTTGAAGCCTTGTATGGTAGAACCTGTAGAACTCTAGTGTGTTGGCATGAGTTGGAGAAAGAAGTATAACCGGCCTTCAGTTAGTAGAACAGTCAGTTGAGGCGGTTAAGATTATTAGAGAAAGGTTGAAAATGGCACAGAGTCGTCAGAAAAGCTATACTGACAAAAGACGCAAGTCTTTGGAATTCCTAGTTGGAGATCATGTGTTTCTAAAAGTATCGCCGATGCGAGGGTTATCGCAATTCGAAAAGAAAGGGAAACTGAGTCCGAGATATGTAGGTCCTTTTGAGATTTTGGAGCGAATTGGGACTTTGGCCTACCGACTCGCCCTACCACCAAGTTTATTGCAAGTGCACAATGTATTCCATGTGTTGATGCTAAGGAAGAATGAGCCAGATCCAACGCATGTTCTGGATTTTGAGACTGTTGAACTTGATGACAAGGTGTCTTATGTGGAAAAGCCCATCAGAATTGAGGACCGAAAGGAGCAGGTCTTGAGGAATAAAACGATTCCGTTAATCAAAATGATTTGGGAACATCACGGAACCGAAGGTGCCACGTGGGAAAGCGAGGAAGCGATAAAACGCCAATACCTCCATTTGTTTGGTTAACTTGGGTTATTGTAAATTTTGAGGATGAAATTTCTGTAAGGGGAAAGAATTGTAACATTCTGAATTTCCTGCCATTTTGAGACTATCGAATGAGAAGAATCTATCGATGTATTTCAGTTTTATTTCGCTCGGATCTGATCAATCCTAAGTAGACTGACCAAAAGGGAAAAGCTAACGCATGACAAGTACGTGGACCTAGGGAACTCGAAAAGGAAATGACGCTTTGGCCATAAGATTGTCGAGGGAACATTTAAAACAAATAAAGGCCGATTGAATGACGGTTAAGGAATCCAATGCTAGTGTTATACGATTGGTACGCGGGTGATGCCGTATAACCAATGTATAATTTGCGACGTCTTCCTAAATCGAATAATGACGATCGAGACCGTCGAAACTAGTAATGAACCCTCGCAATTACATGACAACCAAAGTCGTCTTATCCTGAGTCGTCCTAAGTGTGACGATGGTCACCGAGTCGATACGCGTATTGTCTGCAAAAGCCGCCCGTTAGTTCGAGATAAACTGAAGTTACAATCGACAGACGATTGATCACGAAATGGGAGCTCGAATTGGCAATTGAAAATGAAGAATTTCAAAATTGAAAAAGAATTTGACGTTGTCTCGCCAATGGCCATTCAAAATGAGAAAAACGAAGTTTCGGACGAAAAATGCCAAATGACCGTTTTGCCCCTCAACCTCATATCTTTGCCTTAAGAAAGTTGGAAGGGCAAAATAGTCATTTTACCCCCTCCATGAAGCTGTCAAAAATGTGTTTGAGGGAAGTCAATGAAAGTCAAAGGCAATTGGTTCAATTATCAAGTGTCAACCTAGGGTTAATTTGGCATTAATTACCCCCATCAAATCATTTCTTGTCATTTGGATCTAAATAATTGTCGAGCATCCCCCTAGCAACAGAAAAATCATGCAAGCGCTTCCCCTCCTCATTTTTCCTTCATTTTCCTCTCCATTTCTTCCCTAGCTAAGTCTGCTCGCCCGACCAGTTCTGACCCTGCTGTTCGGTCTGCTCGAGTGGCTCATCCCGATGTTGCCTAGCCGCCTCCGACCACCAGAGGTAAGAACTATGTGTCCTTGACAAGCTTCAAGTGGAATTTTGTTATTTAGATAAGTATTTTTACCTATGTGAGCCCGAGACCAAAACCGGACAAAATCCGCGAGAGTTGGGATAAGGCCACCGTATACCCTCTTAGAAATTTCAAATGACTCCGAAATTTTTGTGGAAACTCTATAACATCTAGTACATGAGTCCACAGAGCAGAGATGGTAATTTTATTAGAGGTTTAAGGTATTTTCATGGCTGATTTTGAGTGACTTTCATCGAGCAGAAAACTGATCGCCGCGCACCAAGGAGAAACCGAACTGATTGGAGGTCCTCGGAGTGTTGTCTCTCTTCAAAACTTTTGGTGAGCCTCCCTAACACTTATATTGAGGTTCTACCGAGTTTATTTCATGAGAAATTGAGACCTAGAATTGAAATATGAACTGATCAAGTGGAATAGGCTCAAACCGGTTCTGTTGTGATTACTGTTATGCTTGAACCGATTCTATTGGGGGCTATTAGAAGGGTATTTTGACTTCAAGTGGACTCAAAAGACTACCTAAAAGGTTGATTGAGGTGTTAGTGGAATGTATGTGTAGTGGATTAGGGTTTAGAGGTGATTTAAGGACTAATATGTGCGCGAAACGTTCGAAGTTTAATCTGCTCTCTCTATTGTTGTATGAATCGAATTTATTAAGGGTTCATGGAGGTATTGACATGTATTCGACTAATTAATAAGGCTTCCTGAGTTGCCATTTGATTTATTATTGAAGGATTGGTATAAGGGTAATGAGAGTCGATTGGATTTTAATTCTAAATTAATGAATTCCTAGGACGACGTGGGAACTTTGGTTGGCCGTGCCCTTGTGGAATTGGGAAAGACTGGTTGGTGTGGAATTTTATTAGTTACTTAAGGTAAGTGTTTCCTAAACCCTTACTCGAACCCTAGGACGCTGCTGGATGATGGAATTGTGTAGCGTGGTGGTGTGACAAAAGCATGATAGCTATGAATGTGTGACTTCTAGTGACGAGAACATCTGTGTGAACCTATTTGGCTAGAATACCCTTGAAATATTAACGGCCAGAGAGCCCTGTTGCATCATAATTGGCGAGAGAGCCCCGATGCTTTAATAAATGGCCAGAGATCCTTTGAGATTTCATGGCCCGGGAGTCCTGATGCAAATGAATGGCCAGATAGCCCTAATATAGATGAATGGCCAGAGTGCCCTGTGAATTATATTGCGGCCCGGGAGCCCTGGCGATGAATAATAGAATTATCATTCTACTGACCCATGAAAGTGTATGTTTAGTTTATGCTAAAGTGTGAAGCTTGGGTCCTACAATATGTGGTGTGTTTGATGGTGATTAAATATGCCAATTGTTTTGTTATGAATGATGCAGAATTCTCATATGCCATTGCTTGGTGAATTTCCTTTATCTTTGCATTATTGTGTGATCTGGTGGGATTAGTGGTTTAGTTTAGGTTGGGTTTCACTTGCTGGGATGTAAATCTCACCCCGTAGTGGGACATATTTTTCCAGACCCGAAACCTTAAGCATCTACGAATAAGGCTAGGCGGTCTAAAGGAAATGATCGCCTCTTTTGACGAATTTCCTGCACGAAAGGGGATTGTGTACGTTTGGAAGAAGACGACGGCGTGGGTTGACGAAGGGAAAGCCGAACTGCAACCTCACCGCTTCGAAGCGTGGTACCGCCGACTGGGAAATAGTAATTTGATGGGTCCTTTGTCACCTGAGGAAGTTCCCCTGGAGGTTGTGCCGAGTTGGTGTCACCCTTCTCACTCGGAGATTGAGGTGGAGAATCCGACATCCATGAGGGGATCGAGGAATATGCTTGATGAGTCAAAGTCACCCCCTTCTGAGGAGTACAAGAACCATATAGAGATTTCATCCGACGAAGAAGAAGACCTTGGGGAGGAAACTGAAGAAGATCTAGAGGACTTTTCCGAGGAGGTGCCGTGAGAGACCTTTTCAGATTATAACCCAGAGGAAGATGAAGCTGGGGTTAGCGATAGTTCGAGCGGTTCTTCGGCATAGAGGAATGCAGTGGCCAAGCTAGAGGTAGGAACCAATTTTGGTTTGGGGCTTAAGCTAGGTATGTAGAATAGTCTATTAATGTTAGCCGAGTGCCTACCCAGCCTGGTTTACGGTTTGTGGCTAAGACATTTCCACCATCGTTGTATAACTCCTTATGTATGTTATGTATATATACGTGCGTGCTTTCTTGTATCTCAATTTCCTTGTATGTTTAATTGTCAGGGTTGTTGTTTCCTTCCGCTTGTGCATTTCATTTCATCTAGGCCGTGTGGTTCCTGGGATTTCACTTATGGCCAGTCAAGGTAGATGTTATGAGCTCGCTAGGGTAAGCGGGGCGTGACAGACGGTGTTCAGCTTGAAGTGGAGTTGCAACCAGAAACTCATGAGGTAGAGAATACTAGCATGGTAATCGACACAGATGGTGCTTATAGCGAGGTGGAGCTTATAGAGCCAACTGTTGCTGTAACTGCTGATATTGACAAGGTACGTGTTCGATCTCCTGACAGATATGGATGCAACGGTGATTTTGCTTTATCTGTGGTTAAGGAGCTTGTATTAGAAAGTTCTTGTGGAGCAGTTAAAGGTGCATGTGCAGTTGGTATTCTGTTGAAGTCCACGATAATGGCGAAGTTCAAGCATGGTTTGGACTTGGAAGACATCTGTGGCGATTGAGGCCATTGGGGTTGTGGGAGAGTAGTAGCGATGATGTTCGGATTATCAGCGAAACGATTGTGACATGGCTCAAACGTCGAGCCAATGTGGAGATTGTTAAAATTATGTCTCGAGTTTTAGTCCGAAGCGAAAATCAGATATTTCGAATTAATACTCTAGACTATCAACGAAGAAAAAGAAATAAAACGAGAAGATTGGACTTCATCGGATATATACGGAATCAATTTTCGTATTGAATTTGGCGATGAAGAAAGAAAAGTAATATGGGCAGCCGCTGAGTTGCTAGATAAGGAAGATTAAGTTGCCTTTTTCTTCCTAGATTCTATTAACTATGGATATCAAATTTCGTGGACAAGTGGGTCAATAAAATAAGAAGAAACTGAAGATACGTTTTTTTTTACGGTCGCGCTTTTTTCACTGCCAATTTGGCTTAAACACTCCATTTCATAATGTACTGACTATATTACCCCTTGCTTTTTCCTCCTTTAGAATTATATATCAGCAAAGATTCAAATGTGGGGCCTATTTAGGTTCTATTTTTTTATTTCTTATTTTTCTTCCACTTCCCTTTTTTTGTGGTTTTGTTGATTACGGACTCCCGACTTTAAAGATAACGCCGCCTCCCCTAATCCGAGGATGAACGACAAGAAAAAAATCAACCAATGTGGTAAAATAATTGTATCAACTCAAGAACATATTTGTTCTTGAATTATTCAATGATTACAAGAGATGAGAAGTCGTATTCTTAACATGAACGAGACTATTTCTAAAATGATTTTGTTGATATAGTCCTTGATGCTTTTGTGATTTGGTTGTTTTTTTTTTTTAAATCTAGACGAGTAATCTCAAAGAGCTGTTAATTCTGGTAAATTCGAGCAGTGAGATATTCGACTGAATTCATAAACATTCGTAGCAAAAATGGCTTCTCATTCGCATTCTAAAAATCACGAATGGATTTCTCATATCACTCCAATCGAGTAATTATGGAAGTCATCGATATATTCTAATTTCAAATGCGTTCCGCTTGAAACCTATTGGTTCGTGTGCATAGAGATCTCAGACGAGGAAGATGAAGTAATCTGTGATACGCTTCAACATAAGTGAGAACAAGAAAAAGGAAAGTGGAAGAAAAAAAGAAAAAAAATGGATCCCACATTGAAGGGTAATATAGTCAATATATTTTGAAAGGGAGTGTTTAAACCATGTAAGGAGTGGAAATAGCGCCGCCCTTTTTTTAACTGTTGCATGTTAATAGAATCTTCACGTTGGTGGCTGTGGATTCTTTTTCTTCCTCATATTGTGACCTAGCAATATTTATGTGAGCCCATGAGTTAGATATAAAAAGGAGGGCAGGGGACGTTCGTAAAGGCTTTTTTTTTCTAATGAAGACACGCTGGCTGTACGTAGCATTCGTACGAAATCTTGAAGCGCCGCTTCCGTGAGCGCTTGAGCGTGGGTCTTCGTGAAGGTCTTGAAGCATCGTTTTCTCAACAAGTGCTTGGCAGAGGATTTGTTCGTGGAATTACATCAAGAATTCAAGTGTCGAAGTCAATTAAATCTTGAGGTTAGATTTGTGTTTTAATTCATTTACGAGATTAAGAGATTATTTCACTAGGAATTGAGGGCTAAACACTGTGTGCGTTCTTGGATGTAATAGGGCTCGAGAAACACTAAGAGTGTTTGAGTGACTTGAATGTGATTTGTAAAGGCTTGATCTATAGTGAAATTCGTTACTGTTATTCCCGTGGATGTAGTTCTCTACGACCGAACCACGTACATCTGGTGTTCGATTTACTTTACTCGTTCTGTCTATTTTATTTGATCGATCGCTTGTTCCGTACGACATTGACAATGAAATTAATTTTCGTTCAATTATTTTTGTAAGCTATACAAGTAATAGTTATATAAAAATATTTTTCAAATCATTTATTTTTCGCTAAACAAACACTCTTGGAGATAAATGTAAATGTGTTGACGTAGTGAAATACTATTTTAGAACCTGTCTCTTATCACCATATGCTACAAAATTTACTATTTAGAGTGAAGGATCTTAGAAAAGTATGAAGCTTGTGATCATGCCTGTCTCCCTATACGTCTAAGTATTGCCTCTTTAATGATTAAATTGCTTTTATGGGTTTAAGTAATACATGTGTGTTCAATGTTTTCAAGGTCTATAAAGAAAATTCAGTGCGTTCATAGGAAATATTTTATGTAAACAAAATAACAAGACAATAAAATGTTGGGTTAAGGACATGGGAAGATTTCGCTTGCTTTGAAATGAAAAGAAAATAATCACAAGACAAAAAAATAAAGTGTCTATTTACAACAATTTAGTATGATTTTATTACTTTCTTACCGCAAGTATCCTGGAATTTTATGCTGCCAACAACTCCCCGATCAACCCAGTTTACACTATCTGGGACTTGGGTCACATTTTGGTACTTAAAAGAGTCGTCGCTGATGAATTCGAGCTCTTCGACCTAGGTCGGAATCAGTGTACCTCGCGACGACCTCTTTCGTGGTCAAATCCGAAAATTGGTTCGGACCCACTTTGTAGCTTCGATTGGCCGCTTCGTGTTTGAAGTCTTCGATGAAGCGCATGGTCTCCAGAAAGATCCCGTACCGCTTCGCCTTCTCGAGATTATCCGAGTAGTTCCGTCCATGCCGGGCCATCCATTGCTCGAACTCCGCCTCCACCAATGTGGAATTCGGGGGCGTGGTGGCCAAAATCTGAGCCCCTAAACATACCGATGCTATCAATATGTAGACCCTAATTTGCCACTCGAGCCATAAAGCCATCATCGAATGCTGAAGCTGTTTTCAAGGATGGATTGATGGATCGTTAGTGTGCTTTTGGGGAATATTGTGGAGAAACATGAGCATGCCATGTCTAATTTATAGAACCTCAGGATCAAATTGATTAATCATGGGACTTTGTTAATGACGGTCATATTCATTTCCTCCCTCGTTTGGCAATAGAATTCGTAATTTGCATGTGTTACTCAACGTAACGATGCAAAAATCTAAATAAGGTATTTCTCAACAAAAAAGGAATGGGAAAAATCCACCAAATCTTCCCTAGAATATGATCTAAAAGATACACCAAACATTACGCTGACTTAATAACATGAAATTAACCAACCGACAAAAAAACATGAAATTAAACCCTAGTAAGTAATTAGAAGAGATACGCCAATTGATACGCTAACTAAAAAAAGAGAAAATAAATATTCCCTAAATACTCCTCCTCAAGTTGGGGAATAGCCCAACTTAGGGGTGGTCATGGTTTCATGGTAGAACCGAGAATCGGACAACCAAACTGACGGTTTCGGTCTAGTTCCAGGTTCCAATGATATAGGGTCCGGTTCCTGGTTCCGCGTTTTAAAGAACCGCTGGTTCCAGTTCCAATTCCCGGTTCTCTATGGAACCGAACCAAAACGGGAATTGGTATTTTTTTTTTTCTAAAACTATATCATGTATAGATCAACGAATATCATTCCTTCCAAGTTAGTCGCGGTAAAAGATATCTGATTGAATTCTATGATTACGTTATTTAATTTGATTTGATAATGTTTCGTGTGGTTGATTATTGCATTTTTTAGATTTTTTTATAAGGAAATTCTGAATTTTTTATACTGGACTTGTATTAATGGGTTAAGTTGGTATTGTGTTGATGATGGATCGTGTTATGCAAACTCAATAAATTTCGACTCTTGCATCCTTTCGAATGGGATCAACATAATTAGTTCATCATCTCATGTTCAAATTGACATATTTTATAGGATTTCCTTACGTCGACACATTACGAGCACGACTTGCCACCACTAGCGTTAGTGAATGATCCAACTAATATTTTCAAGGATTAATACCATAAGAAATCCCGAATCGGTACATCTATGATAGATTTATCTTAAATTAATTTTTTGATCATAAAAAATTCTTAGATTGATACGCCCCCGATAAATTCACCCCAAATTAAATTTTCAATCACAAAAAATTGCAAACTGGCATATGTGTAATAAATTTGCCTCTCGATAATTTTCTCTAAAGTACCATTAAAAAACTCAAATTAGTACAAATGTGGCAAACGGGTGAAAATCTCAAATTAGTACATCCGTCAAGCATCATCTAATTCAGAAATTTGACGGCAACATTTAATGGAAACTAATGGTGAATAAATTTATCACGGATATAATAGTTTGAAATTTTTAATGATAAAAAAATTTAGTGGGTACCCTAGAACCGGATCCAGATCCTGTAACTAGGTAGGTTCCAGGATATACATGATAGGTTTCAGATTGTGAAAATGAGGAACCTGTATTAGCGGGTAGGTTCCAGATTTCAAATGGAACCTATCCGGAACCTGGAACCGCTCACCCCAAGCCCACTTGCTAAAGATGCATGACAATTGAAGTCTAGTGGATATGTACTCAGTTCTATGGTCTTTCAGATTGCGTATGTTTCCGGACAAAGTGACAGTTAATCTCGATGTACTTTGTTCATTCATGAAATACTATACGGGATTCGCTGTCGATCATCAACTCTTTGACCCAACCCTGTCTTCGTGCCTTTTGTCCTTGAAGACAATAACTTAGGTAGTGGAAAAATAACCACTTAGTTGTCTATATGATAATGTCATGCAAATTTTACCTGCTTTCAACTTTGACTAAAAAATATGTAATCAATATTTCTCGCACTTTTAGCCCAAACTTAAAGTGTCAGATTTCCACGTGAGACTAATGGCGCCGCAGATTGGGTCGCAAAAGCCCACCGAAAAAATCTGCTCCCTCCGGACTGGATGGTTAAACATCCCCAATCCTTATCGGATTTGTTATGTTGTGACTCTGTACGAACTATTGTAGTTCTTTTTATTATGAATAAAAGGTTATAACCTATTCCGACAACAAAAAAATGTGTCAGATTCTTTTTTTCATAAAGTGAAACAAGTCATTAATTTGACACAAATCTGGTAAGATTCTCTATGCCTAGTAGTTACAATTATTTATAGCTTTTCCATGAATTAAGCAAACTCAACAGCCACTTCCACCTCAAATTTGTGTGCATATGGTTAAAAGTACCCCATGATCATGCGAGACTATAAATGGACCAAATCTTATTTTACGGTAGACAATGATAATCTGGATAAATGGGAAGAAACTCAATGAATCTTTTACCTTTTAAATGTGAATTCAGTATAATTTTCAAGTATCCCACAAATTTCTCATCTTTTTCCTTTGCGACAATTCAAAATCATATATATTAAAAGAATGGGATCAAAATATTTTCATGCTATTTTATCTAACGATACTAAAAATGTAGACGCGGTTCGAGATTTAGATGCCTAGGAATGAATCCAATCATTTTCATCTTGTGAAAGCCCGTCACAAATTAATAACAATAACAGTAATAATTATTATAACAACAACAACAACAAAATTATTAATAAAGCATGACTTAGAAAGGGCAAGACTCAGAAAGACAAGTGGAAAATATGAAAATAAAAGCTAAGAAAAGTAGAGCTGTCAAATGAGAGGGTCAGGTCGAAAACGATACCATATTTAACCCTTTCTCAATCATTTTTATGTTATACAAATTTAGCGACCCATACTCTATCTGATCCATATTGCTAAAACACTTTCATATTTAATCCAATATAAGAAAATTCATTTCTTATAAATTCTTGAAAATAAATATTCCTAAAATATTGTGGACAATTTTTATAATTTTAAAAAAACTAATTTAAAATTTAAAATTTTATTTTTTCCTTCTGCCTTCGTCATCAGTCGGTCGCCGGGCCTTAGTAACTACCGGCAACTAGTTACATACGAGGCCAATCTCGTCGAGCCTCAAGGCTCGCGTGAGGTCAGCAAACCTCGAGCTCACTTGAGGCTGGAGAGCCTCGAGGCTCACCCAATTCCGGCGAGGTCGAGGCTTGTCTAGTCCAGGCAAGCACAAGCTCAGGGCTCGCTCAATCTTGGCGACCTCGAGCTCCCCAGATCCCGGTGAGCCCAGAGGCTCGCCCAATTTGGGCAACCTTGAGCTCGCTAGATCTCAGCAAGCTCGAGGCTTGCCAGCCAATCACGGCGGTGGTAGGACGGAAAAGGAATTAAAAAAAGCATAGAATTCTAGTCATTTAATTTGTGAACACGTGATGGGTATATTTAGAATATGAGAAATTTTTTTTCCTCAAAATTTCAATGTAATCCTCAATCTAAGAGTTACACTAAAATGAACATCGTAATCAAATTATTAGGTAAAACTCGTACAAAATCGAGCCACGCCGCGCTAGTCAAGCGGGGTTTTAGCTGCTTTTGTTTATAGATAGATAGATAAATGCAAAAGAGAGGGATATATTTGGTGGTATGCATCTTAGGCAAAGGGAATTGTAGGTAAAACAAGAAAATTGATTCAAATTGAGGAATTAATACGTAATTCTCCTCATAACTTAGTGGCTACACAGTAGCCTCCTTGCAAGTACCACACTATTAAGTAGGAAAGAAGGAGCAACTTGTCATCATGAGATGCTCGTACTTCGTCTATATTATGTTTTGATTATCTCAGGCCACTGGATAAGAAGCTTGCGACGCGAGTCCGCACGTCCCTTTCGAGCTATCAACACCTCTTTGAATCCGCATGTAGCCCTCTTCGCCCCAAGTCTCCCCCCACGAGTTGCGGATCTTCCAGAAATCGGTTCCGTCCTCGCTCGTTCCGTACCCGACCACGACCACCGCGTGGTCCATCTCCTCGCCGCAGTCCCCATTGAACACGCCGCCACTGTAGCTCTTGAACTCTTGCCCGCCTGCCGCTATCCCGACCGAGACCGGCTGCTGCGCAACTGCCTTCAGGAGCTCCTCCTCACTAGGCTGCACGTCCACTAACTCCTTGATCTGCGCCGCCTGTTGGGCCGCTTTCGACGAGTCGCAGGTCCCGTCCGTCTCTTCGTACATGTAGGTATCCTCGGATGCGATTCCTTGGTTTTCGATGATGTAGTTGAAAGCGTCGTCCGGAAGACCGCCCCCGCAGCCGTTGGCTTTGGTATCGCAGTCGATCAATTGTTGCTCAGAGAGCACCGGTAAATTACCGCTTTTGATCTGCGTGATTGCTTCTACTGCTGCGACTGCTGAGAATGCCCAACAAGATCCTGCATTCATAAAATTTTGTCGACATTGTAATTATGGAGAATCACATTATTTTTGGAACCGTTGGTATCAGACTCCTCTAGATAGCTAGGCTCCTAAACTTATTGCTCAATAGAAGTCAAAATTGATCTCACAATTGGATGCATACGAGACGTTTAGACACTTTACCACATTGGCCTTGGTCCTTGATCTGATTCACGGCGCCTTTCTCCACCCAGTCGATGCTATCAGGAACATCCCCAGTCGGATCTTGGCGGCTCAATGATGCCGCTCTGGGGGACTTGGGTTGCTTAGATGCCAAGTATCCCGTGTGTCTCCGAACAAACTCGTCGTCAGTCAAGTCCGAGAATTGATTGATGCCCACTTTGAAAGTCCGATTCCCGGACGCATTGAAATCTTCGACGAACTGCAAGTTCCTCTCGAAAATCTCCCGACGTCTCTGCTTCTCCTCCGGGTCCTTGTAGGCCCGACCATACTGGGCCATCCATTGCTCGTGCTGCTCAGCAACGGTGGATCCATGCAACTGGCGGATCGACATCGCGCACCATGCCCAAGTGCTGAGGATTAAAGCAACGGAGATGATGAATTCACTCTTGAGAGGAAAAGCCATTGCAGAAATTGTGAGTGGGATAGTGTGTTTCTCAGTGGAAAAACTCAGAAGTGGATGATGAGATACCTGCACTGGACATGAATATATATAGAGTCTTGGCTGTGATAGCCGTATTCTATAAGCCATGCAAAAAGTTTTACGTTGATTGTAAGGTGGAAATTTTTGTTTCCATACAGGGCGGAGACACGAGTGCCGAAGCAATGCATGTCTGAACATGGGAAAGTTTAAGGACAGCCGTGGAGGGCACGAGAGCATCGTACGCAATGGAGGCTTTACCAGATTGCCTTAATCAACTTACCACATGTCAGTCCTCTCCTCCATTAAGCATCCCTCCTAGCTATTCACCTTTAGGAGTCCGAGCACAAATCACAACTAAATTAAGGGTAAAAACGAGAGAAACAAAAATTGAGGTTTATCCCGGTTCACCCTTTAATTAGGGCTACATCCTGTAGAGTATTACATTATAATTAGCAGATTCCATCTCTCTGTTGTAACTCTCAATTACAAGAGATATAGATTTTATGTTAGCAGTAGCTATTCATTGTCTCAAACCCAAGCTACCAATAACTATTGGCTCAAAACTTTAAAAGTCATATGGCGCCTAGGGGACCCTGCCTCCTACAACCCCACCGGAGCGGCTCTTCCATGCTTTCCTGTCAATTGGAAATATGAATCGCACACCAACATTCAGTGGGATCCATGTATGGCAAGCCGTGCCGTTTTAAGCGATCCAACATTTTTTTTTTATTTCTGCCGTTTTAAGCACTCCAATCCTCCATTTCTCCAATGCACTATCTTTCGGGACTTGCTTCATCATGCAAGCAAATGTTTTCTAACAAGTCTAGTGCGGTTTCCACCTTTCTTGCATTAGTTTAGTCGACTAAGTCTAGACATTATCTTCTCGTCTGAGTGCCTAAATTGGTTGAGCTCAAGCCCATTATGGGCGGCCACCGAAACCCAATCAACTGCATACTTATATATATATTTTGTTCTCAACAAAATCGAATAAATTGATAACACTATAAAACTTCAAGTACCATTGTCTGGAAACTTGCTTGAGACCATAAATTGCATTTTTTGGTCTACACACAAGTTTTTCGTCTGCTGCAAAATTTTTGGGTTGCACCATATAGACTTCCTCATCAAGGACTCCATTTAAACAAATAGTTTTAAAATCCACTTAGTGCAATTCCAAATCAAAATGAACTACTAATATCTTGACCACTCTGAAAGAATCTTTAGAAGAAATTAGAAAAAAAAGTAGCTTCATAGTCTACTTCTTCTCTATAAGAAAAATCCCTTAGCTACTAGTTTGGCTTTAAACTTCACAATCTTTTCTTTGAAGTTCCTTTTAGTCTTGTACACCCATTTTGCAGCCGATGGGCTTGTGACATTCAAGCAATTCAACAAGTGCAAAAACACCATTATGTTTCATAGACTGCATCTCATCTTTCATTGCATCCAGCAATAGATCTAACTAAGGATAAGAAACAATATCTGCATAAGTCACTAAAACTAGGGGTGAGCAAATGGGACCGTCCGGATCGGACCGGGACCAGTAGTCCGGCTCTCGGTTCTAGAGGCGTATGGTCCGGTTCCCAGTTCCAAGGATATAGGACCGGACCGGACCGGTCAATTTTTTTAAATTTTTTTAAAAGTAACTCTAATCATTGATAGAGTAAGCTTCATAACAAATTGTAGAGGATCAATCTTCATCTATCAAAGATGAATACTCCCACACGTACACACATATACAAGTAAATTTTATTGTAAACAAGATCCTGAGCAAAAAATATTGGAATGAAAAGGAAATAAGGAGAAAATTTTTCACGTCTAAGATTCGTAGAAATTTGTCATATCTGATCCTTGGAACCGCCCGGGAACCGAACCGGGCCGACGGTTCAGTCTGGGCCGGTTCGGTCCACGATTCCGAAAATAGGAACCGAGACTGCCGGTCCGGTTCTCGGCTCTTGAGGAGAACCGGACCAAACCAGGAACTGATCACCCCTAACTAAAACAACCTCACAACCAATATGCGCTCTTCCAGATAGACCATACAATATGGTGGTATAACTGATCGTCTCTTCCTATTGGATCTCCTGAGTAGAGCTGCAATAACCTCATCCTACACCTAAAGGCTTCAGGAACTTCATCAGGAACTATATCAACAATAGGATCCTAAATCTCAAAAGATACAGTAGTACCTACCATCCTATTATCCTCAATGGTATGTGAGCAATTATCTTTTTTTAGCCACATCAAACTTCAGAAACTTCGTTGTATATGATTCCATTATTATTAATCCTCCATTAGGATTATGAAAATGACACAGCTTTGAATGATTTGGGAAAGATACTTAAATAATGCCGAGTGATTCTTGAATCCAACTTACTCAAAGTTGGATTATATAAATTCACTTATGCAGGACATCCCTAACGCTTAAAATGGTTCAAACTAGATTTACTACGTCCATAACTCAAAAAGAGTCAATGAAACAGCTTTGGTAGGTACACGATTTTAGAATATACATAGCTATTTCCAAAGCTTCACCCCACAGAAAAATAGGTAAACTAGTCCTACTGATCATCTTTTTCACCAACGGTCACGCTCCCTTGCCGGCGATCATCAAGTTTGTCAGCTGCATTCCCATATCGTTCCAATTCCTTAGGGTCATCCACGGTAAAACCTAATTCATGGCAGGTTTGAGGTTTGGTGCAATTTATGTGGTGATTTGATTTTATTCCAGTTTCAAATGCATGTTATTTAGTAGTAAGACCTTAGATTATATCATTATATTTTGATGATCTCCTTGCATTAATTAAGGCAATGTTTGGGCGCCCGACCTTTGATCCTAAAGTTGGATCCTTAATTTTGTCTCATGCGTGCTGTTATGCTTGATTGATAAAATTTTAATTACATTAAAATTATATGTCATTAACTTATATTGGTTGATTTACATAAGACATATATTTGGGTGCACTATAAGATTTAATAATCGTCACCTATATATCACATTGCGCATTTAGAACCTCGGGTCCTTCACAGTTCATATTTAGAACCATGGATGTTCATTTTAGAATCCATATAGTTTTAAGATAGTCTATACTTTCCATAGATTTCATTTAGGCATATAATTAGCTAGTCCCATCACATGCACATCGCACATTGCACGTCATTTAGTGAGCCACATTATTTAATGGTAATGTTTTAATAAAACATAATGTAGATAGATTAATAATTGCATCTCATGCATTATTCACGTTTAATATAGTTTACATATCATAAAAATAAACACCACAAAGAAATTAGCATTGTATCACTTCGTCACCATTTTTTTTAAAATAAAAGTCGTTAAGACATGTTTAGTGAACTGCAGTTAAATTCTTTGATATTTAATAACGTTTCTGTATGTATTAATTGAAGTTATGTACATGACTTAAATTAACCATAGATCATGTTTATAGAGTGTTCTACTAAAAAGCCCTATCGTCGTGATTATTGTCATTGCATAACTTCAATTAATACATATATCATATCATTCTCTGTTTTTATAGTCAAAATTTGCAGAATCCCCATGGTGGTAAAGCTTTGCATTTGCTTGCTTGGTGCACCCAGGTTCTTTAATCTTTTCGAGTAATTTAGTTACTGCTTTCAATTTTTGAGTACTACCATTCCCGTTTGTGTACCCGCATAATGACCCACCACATGTTAGTGGTTAAGGATTAAAATTGATAAAGACTGCTTGCAAAATATTTTCAAAATAAATTGAAAATATACCAAAATGACAGTAATTTATCTTGCGTAATCAAGCCTCTTTATCAACGAATCTGTGGTCCGCCGTAGTAAAATGTACACCTGCATTTTTTACTTAAGTATCTAATCGACTCGTGACTGATTAGTGACGGCCCCTCAATAAATTGAACAACAGGTTAAAAACGATTTGATTGAAACCTGAAGTTACAATTGGTATGGGCCTAAGAGAGTCTGCGCTATGTAACGGCACTGTCTCTTTGATGAGTAATCGTTCGTACCCCCTAGCAATGAATTAGATGTCACTTGATAGTTCACCTCGAGGAAGGTCGCGATGTGAAGTCGCCTTCTCCTCAAACTTAGTCACAGACGATATTGTCGATACACGACGCGGCATCCGATGCACAAGCATCAAAGATAAGTATCAAGCATAAGGAGAGATTTTTTGCAAGCCATTTGAATTTCAATGAAAAGGTATGTTTGTGTTGCAGAGAACGAAGGAATGCATTAGGTGTGAAAGATTTGGTGGAACAATTGCCAACTATTTTAAAAGTTTAAGCTATTAGAAAAAGACGCGGTTTAATATTTTATGTATTCCAACACACCCCCTCACACTTAGTCTAATCTTTTGCCTAGTACTAAGCATTGACATATTCATTGGAGAGGCAAATATGGGCCTAGAAAAATTTAAACTTAGGACATTCTGCTCTGATACCATGTTAGAAAGTCCAACCCAAAAGCTTAATAAGGTGTGTTATAGAAGTGATTGTGAAATTGATTGATTGCAGCAAATTGACCACAAAGAAAGTTGATGATGACCGGGGTCAATGCCTATGAGCGCGCGTTGCACATGTCGTCCAACAGCTTAAAAAAAAAAGGGTACGTGAATGGTTCCTTGATCTTTTTCTAGCTTAGATTAGGGTTTGTTCACACCTAGGAAAAGATGTTTCTATGACCATGGTTTATACTTTATACATAGCTTGAGCATTTACTAGGTAAGTTCTTCTAAAGATAATTAGAACTGGATTGGTCTGAAAATGTCCCTAATTATATTCTACTTTCCTATTGTTCAATGCCTTTATTGACCTAGATTGATAAATTAGTTACCCTGAATCAATGGAATGATAACATTGAACATTTTCATATAATTTAGGGACTAGATTAATCATATATTGAAAGTTCAGGGTTGACGATGCATATTGAGCCAAAATACAGAGTTCATTTGTGCAATTATCTCTTTATAGGTGTGAATGTGAAATTGATTGATTAGAGCAACTTGACCACAAAGAAAGTTGGTGATGACCGTGGTCAACGTTCATTGTCTGCTCCATGAGCGCGCGTTGCGCATGTTGTCCAAAAGCTAAACAAAAGAAAGGTACGTGAATGGTTCCTTGATCTTTCTCCGCCTTGAATTAGGGTTTAGGAAAGATGTTTTAAAGAACTGAGACTGGTCTGAAAATGTCTCTAATCATATTCTACTTTCCTTCGTGCACTTTTCTACAATTTCAATGCCTTCATTGACTTATAAAAGCAAGCAAAAGTAACGCGCGTGTACTGTGTAGGATTCGAGGAAGATAGATATGAGAGAGAGAGAGAGAGAGAGAGAGAGAGAGAGAGAGAGAGAGAGAGAGAGAGAGAGAGAGAGAGAGAGTTTTCGGTGTGGAACCGACTTTTGTTTTTGACTTTTTTTTATTATTTTTTTAAAATTTTACTTTAATCTCAATTAATATAAGCCCACACTTAGGAAAACTTTAACATCGGCGACTCAGGTCGTCTCCTAGGAGAGTACCTATGCACTATGTGTTTTTTTTTTCCTTACCAAAAAACATAGTGCATAGGCACTCTCTTAGGAGAAGACTTGAGCCGCCGATCCCAACTCAGAGAGACGGGAAGGGTCAAGGAAAAGAAGGGAAAGATAATGGAATTTGCTCGACTAACGACAAAGCTATGCAGCTAAAAGCACACCCGCGTCGCTTAAGAACGAATCTGTCAGTGCAAGCGTTTTGCAACTGATCACCAAATTCAGTGATGAGCACACATTGAGATTTCTCACGCCCGCGCGTCTGGGTTCAACGTCCTCATCACCATCGCTGAGCAGTAATACCCACATCAATATGTTGCAATAACATAGATTTTCTGATTTTACGAAATACACAAGATATATCTGAATTTTCATAAGCAATGAACACAAAAATAAACCACCCCAACAATTTTGTAAATCATGGCGACTTTGTAGAAATTTTCAGGATCCAAAACAACGTGGAAAAAATATGACACAGCACCACATGATCCCCATGTCAAGATTGGTAACTCGGAATCTCTTACCATGTGTCAATCTCTGATTAGTCCACGTTTCAATGGCGTGACGCACTTGTCCCATATGCCTTGTCATCGTCACACGTGGCACTCCGAGTCGGACTGTGACGTGCGACTCGCATCTTCATCCGACCAGTTTATCATGCAAAGGACGAAAATTCATGAAGTATTCTAAACATCTCCAAAAGGTACAAACAATATGCGGTTGGAACGCTTGTGACGTGCAATTTCTAACGTTGCATGGCATGAAAACAATTGTGTACAAAGAAATATGCCTAGAAATTTTCGGCAATTTCGAGTTCGGGTCCGGTACTCAAAACGGATACAAACGAAGAACAAGAGACAAGCAAGCTTACTCTTATAACAATGTCGCGTTTTGTCCTACAAACATACTTATATGACAGTTCTTTGTCTACTATGAGATTGTCGGCATATCGTGAGGCCATAAGAAATGAATAATAAATAATTAAAAATTATTGTGGAATCCACTCTTTTAAGAATTTGTGACCCACAACATATTATTCTCACAGTCACCTAAAGACTATCAATGTCCACGTTGCAGAATCGAACCTCAAATCCTAAGAACCGAAAATTGCTCTACTTGATGCTCGTGTATCCGCGCCGGTCAAAAGTGTAATCACGCGCTTGGACTCACACGGTCACACCCATATTTCCGCAACTAAATACGTCCCCCCTGATCTCATACTTTGCTTGCAATTCCTGATGTGCTCTTGGTCTTAGCACATGTACCCAAGAGTAGGGGTGAGCATGGGCCGGGTGGGCCGGTTCCAGACCTAGACCCTGTACCCGACCCTGTTATAACCGGTTCCCACTTTTTTGAACCGATACCCGACCCTGTTTGTCTTGGAACCTGTTTTGGAACCGGCCCTATTTTTCGGTCCGGTTTTCGGGTTCACCCTATTTACCCTGTTTTCCTCTTCTTCTTTTTTAATCAAAATAACATGAGCATCCATAAAAGAAGTAATAAAAATTACCGTGAACAAAACGATAGAATTTGAGAAAATTTGCACCAACCAAATGAGAAATTTCACAACTACAATTGCGTCAATACCATTGGTTCGAATATCTGGAAGTGGCTTGTCATAGTTTTCCAATCTAATCTTTGCACAAGAACTTTTGTGGGTATGCGCTTAAGGATTGTAATTTTCTACAATGGAATCATTAAATTTTACCCTGCTGAAGGCTTATGTTCTCACCAATGCTTGCACCAGAAAAGTGAGGCGGAGAAAAAGTTGTCCATTCTCACCTTTCAGGAATCAAGTTCAAATGAGACCACAATTTTGGTAAAACATCTACAAGAAGAGCTCAGAAATTGTGTAAGTTATTCTGCTAGTATTTGCTTCTAGACTTTTACGTTGTTTAGCCTATATTTAGGTGCCAAGGACGATGCTTCTCATAATAGATTGTCTCATGTTATGTTACGAGTGGCTGCTATGTGTTTGTTGTGTAAAAGTTTGCTGTCCATCTAAGCAATGACTAGTTAACTTGAAACCAGACAAATTATCCAGTGGAAAGTGCTTGTGTTCTTTTCTTTAAAGCAGACGCGAAAACCAGACAAATTATCCAGTGGCAATTCCATCATTTCACTCATGGTCAACTGAAAGACATACAAAAGGACTGGGTTAAGCACTTACCCAGATTTTTCTAGTTTCCTTCACGAGTTTCATTTCCTCTTCATTGTACCCATTCGAGAGAATATGAGCATTGTGAGAGAACAAATTGAAGGCATACTACAAAATTGAGAACAAGCTCTTAACAAATCGAGAACAAGAGCAGATTGTCCAGGACTTCTATTTACGATTTCCCCCTCACAACATCAAGTAAACCTACTTCTCAGCATTCTCTTCATTCACAATTCAAGACTGGCTTCTGCTATAACCCAATGTCCACTCTAATGTCTAAATCGAGGCAGATTGTCGACAAACCGAGGTGGAGAGATCCTCCTACCTTGTAAACCGGACCGAAACTGCGGTGACGGAGCAGTTGAAGAAGGTGAAGTCCTGGGAATAGACCCCGGCGACGGGCGAGCCGAAGAGGTTGAGGCTGGTTCATCCCCTTGCAGGACAGGTCGAAGCCCCGGTACCCGCAAGATTGAGGCTGGTGGTTTCCGATTCGGAAGGGGAAACAGATCACAGCCGATCTGGTGCGTCCGGAGATCGAAGAAGAGGCTGGAAGGCTCATCCTCAGCTTCATCCACCGCCCTCCTCCTGGTGTCGCCGCGTCGTCGATGATGGTGAGATATGAAGAAGAAAAAAAAGAACGAGAGGTGAGGTCGTGAGAGGAGGCATGAGCAACTGAGCGAGCATTGGAGGGCAACGAGCGACAAAAGGGAGTAGACTAGGGCTTTGTTTTTGTTTTAAATATTAAATAAAAAAACCGGTTCTAAAAATCGGTCCGGGTGGGTATTTACTTAGACCCAGAACCCGGACCTGTTTCAACAGGTTCCCAAAGTTTAGACCCGCAACCCGGACCGATTTGAGCAGGAACCGATTCCCGACCTTATTTTTCGGGTGGGCCAATCCAAGTTCCGGGTCAAACCGGTCCGGTTGCTGTTGACACCTGATTTTTGAACCAGCCTTTTTCATTTTTATTTTTGAAAAAAATCACAAAAAATTCATAAAAAGTCAGAAAATTACAAAATCAAATTTGGTGGCCTTGGCCAAGCCCAAGGAACCATTCTTGACCAAAAAATAATTTTTCACATTTTTCATATTTTTTAGTATTTTTAGAAAATAGAAAAACATTTAAAAAATCAAGAAAAATAGAATTTGAGGTCACAAAAATATGGAAAAATAGCCAATATTTTTATTTTTAATCCCTTGTATTTTTGACCTCACAAAAAATCCAAAATCAGATTCAATTTTAGGTGTTCCTTTGTAACCCGTACTATTGAATTTGAGAAAACAATACCAATTGAGTCTTTTAATTTGCAGTTTTAGCATTTTCTAGGATCTTGACATTCAATCTAATTGTCCCCTATTTCAATTTTACCTAATTGCTCGGACAAGTTGTTCAATTGCAAACATAATTGCATTTTAGTCCTTGAATTTGTGCATAATTGAAATTACTTCCAATTCGAGGGCTATCCTTATAAATTGAACATGCTACTCAATGATTTTTACCATTCTGAATCGATTGGGATGGGTAATTTGGCCCAATTTGGTCATTTGAACCTTCAATTGCACAACCCCTAATTTTGCAATTAAATAGAAATTTGGGGTTTTTATAAAAATTGAGGTGAAATTTTGGGCAAAACCACATTTTTGGATAAAATCCATGCCCTAAGCTCAATTCTGAAATTTAATTGCAAAAATTCCTAACAAATTTGGATTAATTTTGAAAATCCCAATTTGGAACCGGTTCGGACCTGTCAGACCGCCGGTCCGACTGGTCGAACCGGTCTGCTACAGTGTCTTCTTCCTCCCCGAGAGTCTACACAAATGAACAGTAAAATACCGAGCTTTGATGGCCAAATTGACGGACCAATCGGCGATAATCGAAGACACATTTATGGGCGTTTGATTCCTTAGGACATTTCCCGTCGATTGGGACCAAAATGAGGATCAATGGTCGCCGGAGGGGAGAGTAATCAGACGGTCAATCTCGTAAGCCTGCAAAAGTCAACATCTCCTAAACTCAGTGCAAATTCATGCTAAATTCGCACGAATTAGGAGCTGCTGAAGAAGTAAACGGACGTAGACGGGACACCCATTCCCTCCGTCGCCGTTTGGACCTAATGGCACGTGTAATCACGTGCCATTTCGAGTTCGTGGACCCTCCCGATTGGCGGCAAAGGCTTCTTGAAATCCAAAGAGCTATATAAGCTTGTGATCGTTTTCTGTTAGGGAGATTGGTCAATTCGGTTAGTGGAGGAGGAGGAGAATCGAGAGCGAGAGAGAGAGAGCAAAACAGAGCTCGTTCTCCGACCGCCGTCGACGAGAACTTGAGCTCAAATTGCAGAGCGCTGGTTAGGCCTTCCCAGGCCAAACCAAAGCTTCACGGTGCTGCTAGGAGGTCGCCTAGAGTCCCTGGAAGCGATCGCCGATGCCCAAGCACGTGGAACCCGCGAGAATAGGTGAGTCGCAGTCTCGAGTTCTTCTTTGAGCATTCATGGCGATTCACGCATTTCTTGATCATTTATGCAATTAGTGTCTGCGTTTCATTCCCTGAACATCACTGACCATCTCTGCATCTTGGTTTTGCATTGATTTTGTTCGAACAACCCGAATCGAGTCTTGGAACTTAGCCTTCATAGCCGACTGCTGTTCATCCTTGCCAAGCCAAATCTGGGCCGAGCGAGCTCAATCGGAGCTTGAGGTAAGTCTTCTAAACTCCCTCTGATGCTATTCTATGACTGGATTGCCATGATTTGTCACGAATCGAGCTATTGAATCTCCATGGCCGTACTCGGCGCAGTGCATGATATTCGTGATTTAGTGATCGATGAGCTTCAATTCCCATATATATGAGATTGGATGATAAGACGAGTCGATTGCCGTTGGTCTCGCATGATTTCATCAAGAATCCACCGTCAGATCATCGCCGGAGAAGCGCAGCCGTTCATTCCGCCGGGGTTGGGAGGTTGAAGACGAAGCTGACGTGGCGCAGTCAACCGGTCAAACTCCTAGTTGGCATTCGGCCATTGGTCCACGTGTCTGTCGAGTCAGCTCGACCGTTAGTCTGTTAGGGTGAGTCAGCATAGATCGGACGGCTCAGATTAATCGAGTCCAATGAATGGTGACCGTCTGATTAATAATTAGGATATTCGAAAATAGTTTCAAATCGGAAAATAAAAATTGGTTGAAACGGCGCCGTATGGTTTAGGGGATAGGCGACGTCGTTTTAGGTTAAGCAGGAACGGGCGGTCTAGATCTAGTCCTATGTTTTAATCGTGGCCGTAGGTTCAAGTAGTTAGATCAGACGTCCCTGATCAGGTCTTCGTTTAATCCACGCCATAGATTCCAGTCAAATGATCCGATGGTTGTAGATTAGCCATGCGTTTCGATGAGGACCGTCGGATCAGAGTTGATAATTCGAAAATAGAAAAAATGGCGAATACGGCGTCGTTTTGGTTTTAGGCTTCGCGGGTCCGGGTCTGGGCCGGGTTCCGGACCCACTCGGGTCGACCCGGTCCGAATAATATTTTTTAATAAAAAAATCAGAAAATGATTTTAAAAATAAAAAAAATCAGAAAAATCCTAGAAAATCCAGAAAATGCTAGAAAATTCCAGAAAATTCCAAAAAAAAATGTGGAAAAATTGTGAAAAATCCTAGGTATTCTTGAAACTCCCAAAAATCGAGGGTTGACCACAGACAACTGGTTAACCCTATTTTTGGGGTTTCTTGTCCGATCTTCCGAGACTTGACGACATTACCCTTTGGGGGTAAGTCGCCTCTGCTGTATATGCAAGATAAGACCGATAATGCCAAGGTAAGAATTAGGGTCAAGTAGGCGACCAATTCTTAGGCTTGGGTTTTCGAGTCCCGCCCCTTTTCTCAAAATGACGATTTTGCCCCTCAATGGGAAAATCATCTTTCTTGTCTCAATCGAGTTCTGAAAATTGCTTAAAGTTAGGGTTCGGGTCAGGTGGACGACCAGCCCTAATATTTAAGATTTTTAGTTCTCATCTTTGTCCAAAATGACGATTTTACCCCTCCGAGGGTAAAATCACTTTTAAATTCCAGAAAAATCCTGGAAATTCCCAAAAAATAGGAAATGGGTTGGATTGATAGCCAATCCCATTTCTCTCATCTTTTGACTTCCCAATACATCTAAAATGACAGATTTACCCTTTCGAGGTGAATTTTTCCCGAATTGCTCAAAATTACGATTTGATATTTCTCCCTCATGGGCAAATCATGCCAAAATCATTCCTAAGCCTTGATTGATATTTCTCTAGGCTAATAGGGCCTCATTAGGGATGCCATGCTACTTTCATGTGTTTTATCCGCATGTACTGGATCCTTGATTTGCGTACTTATTTCTATTGATTGTGATTGATAGGGTAGTAATTCCCATCTGCATGAACTCCTAGATTTAGGATCTGTACCCCACTCGTCTGTATGAAATCCTAGGATCAGATAAACCATTCAGCTTAGGTACCGAAAGGGCGTCAACTCTGACAGTTGGCGTAACTAAGTCCCCGAACCCACTTCTCTGGTTTCCGCAGAATCGAATAGACCACTCCCAACTATTCGATAGGGTTTCCGATCGTACCCTCCACGAAACGATTGGCGGCGACTCCTTGGCATGTACACTCATCACATGTCACTAGACCACACTGAAGGTCGACCACGTATATCCAGCAGTTGCGATTTGGGTAATGGACCTTGGGAGAGGCCCGTGTCCGATCATACAACATCGGACGGCCCATTAACCCCCGCTAGCCCAGATGGCGCTCGAGAGGGTCGCGACAGACTAACGACTCCACTAGGGACTTTCGAACCCAGAATCTCTGGTTACGAATTCCAGAGGACTTGAGCCGAATAAAAAGTTGTTTGGTTTATCTGACCTTGTTTTTGTAGATGCTCTCGAAGGTGAGGTACGTACACTAACCTTTGTGTTAGATGTTTTTGCAGATTGGAGAAATAAGGGGTGTAGTGATTGTTGACATTTTTTCCTGCAGGTTGGAGTTGGGAATGTATGTTTATTTTTATGCACATGCTGAAGCGGTGTTTTGATACAAACTGCTGTGCATGACTTTGCATTGTGATGATCACGACACATTGCACACACTGGCGGTCAAACCCCGACTGCAACCACCTCTAGGTTACCTTAGATAGGGAAGGAATGCGAAAAGAATCTTGTGTTTGATGGCACTTGAGACTTTCGTATTCATTCCCGCCTACCATCTGCATTGGCGATATCTAGCCCTCTTGGGTAGGTACCCTTGGGGAAGAATTTGCCTCGTGTGGATCGTGAGAGCCTGAGCCGTAGGTTCCTCACTTGATTTTTGATTTCTTAGAGTATACCCACTTGTCTCATGCGCATGTCTATGGATGGTTGGTATACCTAAAACCGCCCATTGATAAGAGGGGGACATTCCACATTCCCCCAGGTATGGTTGGTAAGGCATTTATTTCCGATGTACTTTATTACTCCCTGCTCCATAATATGACCCATACATTACATACATTCATATGCATTCATATCATGCAAATCGCTCAAGTGACTAATTGAAACAGCAATGGTAATAGGTAGAATGTCGCTGTTCCCTAAGAGCTCGACAGAATTGGTGACCTTCGAATACCTGAGGAAAGTCACTCGCCCCGGACCAACACAAGGCTACACTTCACTAGATTCGTACATGGTCGGGAGCTGACTAGACGTAAGCTAGGATATGCGGAAGACTGTCAAACCCGTTACTATGTCGATAACTTCAGATTTAAGCGAGAGGCAGACGAGATGTTCAAGAATTATCTAGAGATGAAGAGACAGCGTCGCAACCAGCTGGCCAGGGAGGCATACGCCCTTCGGAAGGCCGAACTGCTGACCAAAGAAAGTGTGCCCATGGTCACTTTCTGGGGAAGAAAGAGGCGCCCCGCGACCAATACAAAACCAAAGCGTATCACGCTCAAGAAGGCGAAACCCGAGAAGGCTCCTGAAGTCGTCGTACCGTGGACCAGAGAATGGCCAGAGGAACTACAGCCTCTCGACCAAAACACTAAAGACGACTCCCTTACACTTGATTAGAGGAAAACTCCCGACCAACTGTCATTTGGATAGACCTCTGGGAAAAGAGTGATTTGGATCTTCACATTCCAACGGTCTTTTACAGCTTTCTTGTTTGAAAGATCTCTCTTTACCTTTCTTCCATTAGGCATCTTGATTGTAATAAAAGTTCACTCCACTTTGTTCTTTTGATGTATTGACCAATGGAATGTGACGTTGCTATTTCCCTTAGTCACTGAGTAAACCTGACTAAATTGCATAATTCACTTCCTTGAAATTCAAATTAGGCTTTGAGTCAGGCTTTCAAGACCTGAAAAAGGTCATAATTTCCATTTCTTCAATTGAACAATGCAATCGAGTTAGCTCATGTATACCTCATGACATCTGCATGTTCATACGTTTAAAGTAATTTCTGAATATTGACTTTTCAAAATCATTTGCGTATTTTAGACTTGATGGGAAAGAATGATATTCAAGTATTCAAAATCCCCTGGGCCGAACTCCAATCATGGTGGGACAGCATGGGCGAAGCCAGCCAAAAGTATGCTGAATCACGACTAGGATACCTACTGGACCTGCTGAAGATTGAGTGTCCACCTGCCTTTATTCAAACCATGGCGCTCTACTGGGATCCTACCACCGCTACATTTTGCATGGAAGGACTAGAGATTACTCCCACTATCGAGGAATACAGCGCCGTCATCGGAGTTGAGTTCACTCCTACGCTCGTCCGACCCCCTATAGGATTTGAACCCCTGAGTCAGGTGGCTGAATTCCTTGACACAGGCCTGAATGAAGTCAAAGCAGATGCAAAAAGCAATTCTGAACGAGTCTCCTTATCTTTCCTTATAGACCAATTTTCCCGCCTCCCTGCTGCTAAAGGAACCAAATCTAGTAAAGCCTTTGTCTTGGCATTCTTTAGCTTTGTACTATTCCCGATCTCATCTGTCACCTTTGACCCTATCATGGCTGTAGTAGCTAGACAAATTTGTTGTGGGTGGGATTATTCAAACATCCTCCTTGCCGAGACCTTCCTTTCCTTAAATCGCTTCAGAAAAAGTAAAAAGGGAATCTTTAGAGCCTCTAGTGATCTTCTGTATCTGTGGTTCACTTCCCATATCAGACAATTTCACATTCGTATGGGTTTCACTGAAATCAGCCCCGATGCGCACCCTCTTAAAACCTTTGTCAGAACCCATACACGTGTTCCTAAGTTCAACTTCATAGAGTGGAAAAACTTCCTTAAAATCCTAAAACCCGAACAACTCCGATGGCGGCTAAGGTTGCCAACGCTGAGCAAAATCAGGTTGACCTGCGATGACGGGGGTCCAGTCCCTTTGCTAGGATTCACGGGCGTTACCGCATACTATCCAAGGAGGGTGATTCGACAGTTTGGAGCTCTACAGGAGATCCCTTCTCCAACGCAACCTTGTATCTTTTCCTTTGACTTACTAAGCCAGACCCTCACAGAGGAGGAGAAGAGACAGTTTGAAGCCAAGGTGGCATCCATCATACGCTCTTTGAAGAATTCTCAGGCTGAAGAAATAAGTTGGCCAGAAAACATGACTCGTGAAGAAAACATTCATAGAGCCACCGCAGAATACATTCAACACTTCAAAGCGACCCGACGAAACCTTGTCGAGCCCTACATACCCGAATACATCGTGCCGTACGTACCCAGAATAGAGCCGTACATACCCGAAGACATGGGACCGCTGTCATATTCAGAAGACGAAGAGTCCTAGATTGAAAAAGGGAATCCATACTGGGATGATGAGGATACCTTAGGCCCCAAACGTCCTAGACTTGAATAGGCTATTCTGTCAAGTGTAAAATAAGCAAACATTGTGATATCTTCTCATACATTCTCATTTCTGTTAGATACTATCTTGGACACATGAGCATGAATATGAACATGTTTTGCGAATGCATAAAAACTATCATCAGAAATTACGCTTATTTTAATTTCATGAATTCTTATCAGAAAATGATTAAAAGAACTGCTTACATGAGGCTAAGGCTCACGAGGTAGTCCTTTTTCTCATCTACTGGTAAGAAGCATGCAACTAAAAGGATTAGCTGCTTCCTTTTGTCAAAAACAAAAGAAATACTCACTGGGAATCCTTCTGAAACAGGTACCCTCTCATCACGGAACTACCAACACATCGTTTCCGTACCCGCTTTAAGACAAGAATGGAGCAACAAGAATTGACCCCGCGGTGGGCATGTTGGAATCTCAGATGACCGCCTTAGCAACTATGATGGTCGACATCAAGGCCATGCTGGAGGCCACCCAAGCTAAACAAACCACAGCCCATAACCAGAACAACTCAGGCCCTTCTTTTGTACCTGATACAGCAGATAAGGAGGTGACGAGAGATACTCGACATGCAGAAGATGACATCCATGAACCAAACAGCCGGCCACAACAAAAGGCCTCGCCTATTGTTATCAACCTCGAGAAAGAGGAGAATGGGAAGCAAACTGTGAAAACCGAAGCGGAGGCTAAAAGGTTGGCCAAAATCGAGGAGTGCTTGAGCAGTCAAGGTTACGAGTTCGCCCGCTTCGACAAGATATCCCCTTTCACTAAAGTAGAGACTCCTCTTGACAATAAGGAGCCAGAGTTTGTAAGAAAATACAATGGGACATGTTGTCCCCGAGCACACCTCAAGTATTACCTGCGCAAGATGGCGCACTATTCAGATTATATTCCGCTACTAATGAACACGTTCCAAGAGAGTTTGGCTAGCGCCGCTCTGGCCTGGTTCATTGAGCTAGACCTAGAAGATTACGATGGGTGGGAGGATCTTGCAGAGGACTTCCTCAGGCAGTACAACTTCAACACGGCTACGGCCCCTACAAGAGAAGACCTTCTGCGAACTTCAAAGGCAAGAGGTGAACTAATCAGGACATATGCCCAGAGGTGGCGAGCCTTGGCCACCCAAGTAAAGCCATCAATCCCAGAAGAGGAGCTGATTTACTTATTCCTGAAAGCACTCCCCTACGAGTACTTTGACAAGGCTAAACACTTCCGGGTGTCAAACATTCGCACACTTGATTAAGGTTACCGAAAGACTAGAATGGGCCTTGAGGGAAAGAAGGCATCATGAAGCTCCTACTAGGAAGCAGTATCCCTTGAAAAAGGAGAGAGAAGCCGGACTGGACACAACATTTATATCGGATCCCCACAAGCTCAAGCCGTTTGGCAATTCCAATCAGACCAAAGGAGGATCGTCCTGGTCAACACCGAAAGTACAAGAGCCCAGAAGAAGGCAACCCCAGAAGCAATTTTATCAACTCCCAAGACCTTTATCCAAGTTACTCCCAGTGCTGCTAGAGCAACGCCTGGTGGCAAAAGAACCGCCTAGGGCAAACCCTGTCAAATATCCTGGCTTTGATGAGAACCAAACCTGTATCTACCACATGGGCGAGAGAGGGCATAATGTGGACAACTGCTATATCCTCAAGCCGAAGGTGCAAGCTCTGATTGACAATCAAATTCTGAAGTTTGACAATATGGCCCCAAATGTACAAGACAACCTACTTCCAGATCATCAAGCAGTAGGAGCAATATTTGCTGAAGTGGAGGAAGACTGCCTTAAGCTGAAGGTAGACGTACCTAAGCTGACCAACTTGCTAGCAGCCGCTTCATCATACCCAAAAGCAGGAGAGATCTCTGTTGACGAAAAGTAGCTATGTATCGCCAAAATGATGTGCTTGGGGATTATGTCCGATATTACTAATGAAGAATTCGAAGGAGTTGAAGCTTCTCTATCTTTGGGAGGAAGCTACTTCGTGATCACAACAGAGTGGGGCAGCACCTGGGACATCCCACACGAGAATCTGGTAGATAGTCTCGAGCCGGTCACTCAGTCAGAAGAAGAATTCGAAAAGGACGAACTGGAAGCCAAAAGACGAAGTTTAGCGGACCGCAAATTTATGGCCAACGCGATTGAAAAGGGCGAAATTGTAGATAACCTGGGTCAAGATTCTGGAGGGTCCAACTTCAAAGTGAAATATTCGGCCCCTCCCAACTTTTATCAGAAAATTGAAGACATCATACCGGACGGATGGGGAGGTATGGATGATCTCTCTCAACCAGAGACCTCGAAGGGCATAGAAGAACTTGACAACACCGTATCAATGGTCGAAGTCGTTACGACAGTGGTAATCAGATTGGAAGAACTTGATAGCATGAGCGGGGTGAAAGACTACCTAGTCAAGCCTGTTGTGATTCAACTACCACAAGAAGAAGCAGACAACACGACTGAACCGGAGACGTCTTATCAGGCAACTGTAACTATAGAAGTCCCCCCAGTAGAAGAATACGATCCTAAAGCAGTCCATTGGGACTATGGGACTAAAGAAGTAGGCGCAGTAATGAGGTCTGGACGGTTTTATGCCCCTAGGGAGGGCGAATCCGAAAAAAAGGAAGTCTCAAAGGAAGACGCCGAAAAGCTCATATCAATCATCAAAACCAGCGAGTTCGAAGTAATAGAGCATCTGAGGAGGATGCCGGCTCAAATATCCTTGCTAGATTTATTCATCAACTCAGAGAAACACAAGAACGTACTGTTAAAAATACTCAACGAAGTACATGTCCCTGAATCAATTAACGAGGTACAATTGGGGAACTTTGTGGGGGCAATCATTTTAAAAGACCAGTTGAGCTTCTCTGACGAGGACTTCCCCATGGAAGGAAGAGGGCACAACAAGGCCTTATATGTCTCCGTGCAATGTAAAGGGAAGAGAGTGGCACATGTATCGATCGACAATGTATCAGCCTTCAATATTTGCCCTTTGGCTACCCTAAGAAGTTTGGGAATCAATGAGGAAACGATTAATGCATCCAAAACGGCTGTGAGAGCTTTCGACGGAATGAGGAAGACCGTGGTGGGCGAGATTGAGCTTGACGTATTTATCGGCCCGACGAAATTCTCTATAAACTTCCAAGTAATGGATCTGCCCAGTGCATTTGGGTTCTTGTTGGGAAGGCCTTGGATCCATACAGCAGGAGCTGTCCCTTCAAGCTTGCATCAAAAGGTACGCTTCACAGTAGATGGGAAGGTGATTACTGTACATAGAGAAGTCGACCTCCAGACATACCAGAACAGTGCCATACCCTATGTTGAACCCGAAGTAAAAACAGAGGCGAGCTATCATTCCCTAGAACTGGTAGCAACAGTTCATACCCCGGCAGGGACAAGGCTAAGAACCTCATACATCTCAGAAGCCAGTCTTCTACCAGCTAAGATGCTACTGGCATACGGATTCAACCCCGAAAAAGGCCTAGGCAGACACAATCAAGGAATAAATACCCCACTACAGTTAAAAGCTAACTCGCATAAAATGGGCTTGGGGTATCAGAAATATCACATGGATAGATCTCGCCCAAAGACAACAGGCCAAGGTCGAGGCAGGAGCCTAGGACGCCTGGGAGGCCGAAACAGCCCGAATGACTCATTCATCGGTTCTCCAACTTGGAAAGGCAGGTCTCAAATGTTTAATAACCCTTTGAATGCCCACTTCAACCAGAACTCTAAATGGTTGTCTGAAGAAGATGTCACTTCACCGATAGAACCAGATCTGACAAATCCTTTTCTCAAAGATGACTCTGTGAATGTCATCATGGAGTGGTTGGACAATGGAGCCACTTCCTCTGAGTAAAGAGCCTCTTCCTTTGTCTTTAAATACTGCATGTAAAACTTTCTGCATTTTGTTGTATTTTCTTTCCTTATTGTACGTATAAGGAAACGCCTTTGGATCTCTGGCCGTTGGTCCAAATAGCACATCTTGTAACGCGGCCCATCTTGCATTCAATAAAACCACGCATATTTTGTTAAGGACATATGGAGCCACGAATCAGCCCAATGATGATACTAGTCTTCTACACAGAAGCTTGAGGCCTGATTTGCCATATGATTCCTGATTTCCAAAAAGATTTCTATGGGGCCGGGATGTCCAATGACATGAGGATTAGTCCCATTTGTACCTATACCTATTTCGAAAACTCTTTCGAAAAGACTTTTCATGATCATGCATGTCATTTCTACGGAGCACAAACTAACCATACTCATGACATTTCAGGCATATCATCTCAAACATGCATACTAGGTTATTACGAGATTCGGATCTCTCCATTAACCATTCTTATAGCATTGAGGAAGGTGAAGACGAAGGTTATGCGTCTATCCGCAGAGATTGGAATGCCTTTGAAGAATCAAAGCCTCCTACCTCAGAAGAACCAGTCATTATCAATTTGGGAGACGCCGTGAACATCAAAGAGGTCAAGATCGGCGGGCATTTATCCCGAAATGAAAGGCTCGAGTTCACAGAGTTGTTAAAAGAGTATCAAGACATTTTTGCATGGTCTTATGCTGATATGCCAAGCCTAGATCCCAAGATCGTGGAGCATGCCTTACCCACAGATCCCAGTATCAAACCTGTCAAGCAAGGCAGCAAACGGATGAAGGCCGAGTTTGAAGACAAAATTAAAGAAGAAGTCATGAAACTTCTTAGGGTAGGCTTTATTGAAGCTATCCCATACTCAGACTGGATTGCAAATATAGTCCCCGTCATGAAAAATGATGGTAAAGTTCGGATCTGCATGGATTACCGAGATCTGAATAGAGCAAACTCAAAAGATGATTTTCCACTTCCTCACATTGATGTATTGGTGGATAGCACAGCATGTTATGAATTGTTCTCGTTTATGGATGGATTTTCGGGATATAACCAAATCTTCATGAAACAAGAAGACAAACCGAAGACTTCTTTTACCACACCATGGGGGAACTTTTGCTACAAAGTCATGCCATTTGGATTAAAAAACGCCGGGGCTACCTATCAGAAGGCCATGGTCACATTATTCCATGATATGATCCACAAAGAAATCGAAGTATACGTCGACGACATGATCGCCAAATCCAAGAAAGGACAGGATCACATACAGGTATTAAGAAAATTATTTGAGCGCCTGCGCAAATATAAGTTGAGGCTGAACCCTAACAAATGTGTGTTTGGGGCGAGATCTGGGAAACTTCTTGGGTTCATAGTCAGTAACAAGGGCATTGAGATTGATCCTTCAAAGATTCAAGCTATCCACGATCTGTCAACTCCTTCCACAGTAAAAGAAGTGAGAAGCCTTCTGGGGAGACTGAACTATATTGCCAGATTTATCAATCAGCTGTCTAATGTAGCTAAGCCGATCTTCAAATTGCTTAAGAAAGGCGTGAAAATAACATGGGATGCTGAATGCAACAGGGCATTCCAAATGATCAAGAACTATCTGATCACACCGCCGGTACTCGTGCCACCAATTCCTGGTCACCCATTGACCTTATATCTGACTATACAGCAGGAATCCTTGGGAGCCTTACTTGCCCAAACAAGCCCGACAGATGGTAAAGAAAGAGCCGTCTATTACCTAAGTAAGAAATTCACACCATCTGAAGCAAAATATGTACTAGTTGAAAGGGCCTGTGTAGCAGCGGTTTGGGTACTTTGCAGACTGAGACAGTATACCCTACATCACCACATTCAGCTCATAACAGAGAACGATCCTGTCAAATAACTCCTGGAGAAACCCTCTTTAATTGGGAAATTAGCAAAATGGCAAGTAATGCTATCTGAATTTGACATCAAGTGTTCTCCACAAAAGTCAGTTAAGGGAAGAGCTATAGCTGACATGCTAGCAGAAAACCCGTCAAACGGTGAGTCTCCTGAAGTAACAAGCACAGAAGGTCAAATTCTCAACTTAGCAGAAGACAAGTGGGTTATGTACTTCGATGATGCTGTTAATCTATCAAGGGCAGGCACTGGGGCAATACTAATATCCCCTGATAATCAACATTACCCGGGTGGCGGCAAAAATAACTTTCCCTTGCACCAACAACATCTCAGAATATGAGGCGTGCATTTTAGGCCTACGATTGGCCATTTCCGTGAAGATACCTAGGTTGCAAGTTTTTGGAGATTCCATACTCATCATTTTACAGACACAGGGAGAGTGGAAGACGAAAGATGCAAAGCTCATCCTTTACCATGAATATCTTGAAGAGTTAATACTCGAATTCGAAGAAGTGTCATTCGAATACCTATCGAGATCCCACAATCAATTTGCAGATGCGTTAGCCACCCTTGCCTCAATGTTGCAAACAATTGGAGGGTTGGATATAGAACCCATAAGGATCGATATAGTTGAACGGCCAGCATTTTGTATGCTAATCGAAGAAAAGTTTGATGGGGAACCATGGTATTATGACATCAAGAATTACCTCTCAAAAGGGGAATTCCCTGAAGGATGCCAGCCAGGAGACCGAAGATACATAACCAAGATGGCTAGCAAATTCTTTCTCAATGGACAAATTCTGTACAAAAGATCCTTTGATTCTACTCTATTGAGATGTGTAGATGCCAAAGAAGCAAATATCCTCTTGAAAGAGATCCATGAAGGAATATGTGGGCCTCACATGAACGGCCACCTCCTCGCTAGGAAGATCATGCGGCTTGGCTATTATTGGATGACCATCGAATCAGATTGCTGTCAGCACGTCCGATCATGCCACCAGTGCCAAATATACGGTGATAAGATCAATGCACCCCCAAACGAATTACACCAAATGTATGAAGTTTGGCCTTTCTCTATATGGGGCATAGACATGATAGGGCCTATTAATCCTGTGGCTTCAAATGGTCATCGCTTCATCTTCGTAGCGATTGATTACTTCACAAAATGGGTAGAAGCCAGCTCTTACAAGAATATCACTGCAAGAAATGTGGTAAGATTCATCAAAAGAGACATCATATCCCGGTATGGTACCCCTCAAGCGATCATCACAGATAACGGGTCTAACCTAAACAACAAGATTGTCGATGATCTATTGGATCACTTTAGCATTCGACATCTAAACTCATCTCCTTACTGCACATAGATGAATGGGGCAGTGGAATCAGCCAACAAAAACATTAAGAGAATCTTGGCTAAAACAGCAGAAAACTACAGGGATTGGCACGAAAGGTTGCCCTTCGCCTTGATGGCCTACCGAACATCAATCAGGACTTCTACAGGGGCAACTCCCTACAGTCTGGTGTATGGAACAGAAGCAGTTCTACCCGTAGAAGTAAAGATTCCCTCTTTGAGAATCTTATCAGAAGATAAACTCTCTGAGTCAGAATATTTCAAACACAGATATGAACAGCTGAATTTAATAGGCGAGAAACGTCTTAAAGCCATTTGCCATGGACAAACTTACCAGAAAAGGGTAGCCAGGGCGTTCAATCGAAAGGTCAAGACTAGAAACTTCGAAGTAAATGACTTGGTAATTAGGAAAGTTTTGCCGAGTACTACCCATCCAGGGGGAAAATTCACTCCGAATTACGAAGGCCCCTACATTATCAAGAAAATCCTCACAGGAGGAGCATTAATTCATGTAAACTCCGAGGGAGAAAAACTGGGGCACCCTGTAAATTCAGATGCTGTGAAGAAATATTACCCTTGAAATAAAATCAGATTCCGGTCATATGACTTACCCCGAATTGAGCCTACTCTTCATGATAGTCATTACATAAGCATGTCATGCATCCATGCATACATTAGCATGTGTTCAATATTGCAGGACTCAAGGAAGCGAGGTCCTCGAGGGCAAATACCAAGAATGTCCGATGAAGACAGCAGACAGCAAAACGAAGAGCAGGAAACTTCAAAAGAAGGGCACAAGAGCACGTTCCGAAATGAATGAAGCCAATTAGAATGCATGATCAAGAGGACTTACTGTCATGGTGACCAGGTACATGTCCTATTTCTCCAAAGACTAAGAATTTCAAGAAATTTTAGAACAACTTAATCATCTTGTGTTATTAAGCGACGATGCAGATTTTCATGAATCTATCCATTTCCGTTGGAGCGCATGATCAAGGGTAAGGTGTATCGTTCTAATTTCCCAAAATTCGAGAGCATACACTGACATATTCCTTTTATGTTTTTCAGGAATCCCTAGCCGCGCTGGGCAGGTAAGTATTCCTTTCCCAACCTCTTAGGTTTTAAGACTGTTAGGATCCTTATTGCTAGAATTTGAAAGGCTTCTTGGAATCTAGCATGCATTCAATTCCCACGTCTAGAAAAGCACCAAATTTTCACAATCACGTCATTAGCACTCATGTTTAAACTTGGAGGTTATCTGAACATGATTGGAATATGCATTGTGCATCATAAATCCCCTTGGGGGTAAGTTTTGGAGAAAGCGAAATGAACTTTTCCAACAAGAGCTGTTTAAACCGTTCAAAAGGATGTTTCCTCAGACAAGAGGCAAGCCTGGTCCAAACACATCCTATACACACTTGAGAGAAGAGTGGAGTGGTAAGGATAGCAAGACCTTGACCTACGGACATAAGGGTTATTCGCAGTGATTACATGGATTGAGACGACGGAGGCATTCGTTTCTCTATCATAAACACTACAGGTAACCATTGATAACCCTTTGAACGGTGGTTTCATTCTTTACCCCTGTCAAGAACCACCCCACAGCGGGGCAAACTGGAGGTACGTCCAGCGGTATCAGGAGGTAAATGGTTAGAAGTTCTCTTGCTCAGACTTGCATAAATCTTCGTGTGTTGCTTGTCATTTTAACTTCTATGGTAATTCAGGTGCTTTAGGATGACGAAAAGCCTTCGTTTCTCTATCCTATACACTTTTACCCTTTGCACAGCCCAGTTGAGCCTATACGTTCGTTTCACAAACCCGTTGGTGATCATTGCATATTCCAAGACGGAAGCGACGTCACTTCAAGAGCGGAAGAGTTCAAAACACAGGATTTGTGAAAAATTCCTAGATTAATGTTTGAGTGCTGAGATTCAAGTTGTACATCTAGCACACTCATTTGTAAATTCTGATCCCCAAAAGAAAAGAAAAGGTGGGATTTCGACAAAAGATGAGAAAAAGAAAAATTGGAGAAAAATTCAATCCTGGGCATCAAGAAAAAGCAAAGTGCCTGGTAAAAGCAAGGCCAATGCCCATCCAAATACTTGTGTACTTGTGAGTCATGTGTTTGATCTTGTAAATGCCAAATGATGGCATGATACCTTTGTATAGGTCACTAGTGAGATCTGATTGTAAAAGAAAATCCCAAGGGAGCTGGACAGCAAAGGATACTCCCAAATCATGTCACACTCAGATGATGAGCGCATAGATAAGATGTTGACGCCGTCTCAACATGAAAGAGATATTCTCTAAAGACAAATGTGTGCTTCGAAGACTGACAATGTTCTTCAAAGACTATCAATGTACTTCAAAGATTGAAGACGTTCTTTGAAACGAAAGGGACAAGATCGGCGGCAAACCTGCAGTGATCACCAATGTTAGACCCTTCGCATATTCTGAGCCAAAAACAAGCCTTTTTTGGTCCCCAATCCCACCTACGTTACAACCCTGAAAAGCCTTTTCTGATTAAGGCACTTGGATTGACATAGGGTTTAATGTCTAAGCTTAGCTCGAAGAAGTTCGAGCAAGATTATTTCTTTCTCATTTTGCAGGTTTCTTGACTTGTAAACCTGGAGCAGACATTGAAGACGTATCTTCGAAAGCCTTGACTTGCACGCAAGTCCCCCTTTGAAAACCATTGACCAAGCCCAACATTACGGTCCTTGGGAAGTCCTCCTGATCGATCGAGGTGTATTCACTGCGAATGATCCTGAACCCTAGGCGCAGGTTTGATAGGAAATTCGAGTGCATTCTTGGTGAAAGATCATTATCTCAAAAATGATGAGAAGTCTTTTTTGATGAGAATACTCCAATGGACATTTTAACCAAACTCCTGTGGGTAATTTCAGATTGTTTAATTCAAACTTTCCTCACAAGGGATTTTTGATCACTTCTGTATGTTGCAAGGTGTTCCGTATGTTGCAAGGTGTTTTGGATAACCTCCAGCATCATAATGCATTCATTGAAATTTTTCATGACTATGATATAAGTCATAAAATGCTATCAGTTTGACATCAGATATCACTTAAAGACCATTGATGTGCCTTTGGCAAGAAAATTTTCAGATTGGAGCTTCTGCAAGATTCTTGATGACTTCGGCTCCTAAAATGGCTTGTATCACTCTTGGTGAGAAACGATTCACATGTCTAAACTTCTGCATGATTTCTGGTAACCCCAAATCCCAGAAGAACACAACCTCTCTGGTAAGAAAGAGTTACATGTTCAAGCTTCTGTAGGACCCCTGGTATCCCCAAACCTCAGAATGCTACTTCTTTTGTGAAGAATAACTTCCAAGTTTAAGCTTCTTCAGAATTCTTGGCAATCCCGGATCTCAGAAGAACACAACCTCTCTTGGACTTGTGGTAACCCCAGGTCCCAGAATGACACACTTCTCTGAGAAGAAGAGTTTATATGACTAAGCTTCTGACGGATTCCTGGTAACCCCAGATCCTAGAGTGCTATTTTTCTTGGTTAAACTTCTATAGGAATCATGGTAGCCCCAGATTCTTGAAGGATGCCTTGCTTTGTGAAGAAGAGCTTTCAAGTTTATTTTCCTGCAAGATCCCTGGTAATTCCATATCTCAGGAAAACACATTCTTATGAACAATTTGTAGGTTTGATCTTTCTGCAGGATACCTGGAGCTCCCAGATCCCAGAATGTCACCTCCAATGTCAAAAGGACAATCTCCGAAATCCTCCTTGTGTGAGATTCAAATTTATAGGTTTGAGCTTTCTACAGGATACTTGGAGTCCCCAGATCCCAGAATGTCACCTTCAATGTCAAAAAGGATAATCTTCGAAATCATCCCTCTGTGAGATTTCAAATTTTTGTAGGTTGAGCTTTCTGCGGGATACTTGGAGCTCCCAGATCCCAGAATGTCACCTCCAATGTCAAAAGGACAATCTCCGAAATCATCCCTGTGTGAGATTCAAATTTACAGGTTTGAGCTTTCTGCAGGATACCTGGAGTCCCCAGATCCCAGAACGTCACCTCCAATGTCAAAAGGACAATGTTTGAATTTATCTCCCTCTGTGAGATTTCGGTATTACGGGTTTGATCTTTCTGCAGAATACCTGGAGTACCCAGATCCCAGAATGTCACCTCCAATGTCGAAAGGACAACATTCAAGATAGTCTTTCTGCGAGATCTCAGGTAGCCCCTAGATCTTAGAAGAATCTTATCAAAGTTTTTGCAGGTTTAAGTTTTCTACAAGATACTTGGAATCCCCAAATCCCAGAAGAACGCCTTGCATGTCGAAAGGACAATTTTCAAGATCAGCTTTCTGTGAGGTTCTAGGTAACCCCTAAACCCAGAATAGCCCATGTGGTAAAGCCTAAAGGTTAGGCACACCTCACTTATATGAATCATAGTTAATTCTTTAGAATATAGGATCAAAAACTTCTGACAAAATCAGCTTTCTGTAAAGGTTCTAGGTAACCCCTAAACCCAGAATAGCCCATGTGGTGAAGCCTAAGGGTTAGGCACATCTCACTTATATGGATCCTAGTTAATTCCTTAGAATATAGGATCAAAATGTTCGACAATCCCTAAGAGACTGGGTGCGTCATCCATAGGTTCCTAGCAGAAAGGAGTCCTATTTCTCGGCCTGATCCCCCTGAAGGATCAAAATGTTCGACAATCCCTAAGAGACTGGGTGCGTCATCCATAGGTTCCTAGCAGAAAGGAGTCCTATTTCTCGGCTTGATCCCCCTGAAGGATCAAAATGTTCGACAATCCCTAAGAGACTAGGTGCGTCATCCATAGGTTCCTAGCAGAAAGGAGTCCTATTTCTCGGCCTGATCCCCCTGAAGGATCAAAATGTTCGACAATTCCTAAGAGACTGGGTGCGTCATCCGTAGGTTCCTAGCAGAAAGAAGTCCTATTCATGGCCTGATCCACCATACGGATCAAAACCCCTGACAATCCCTAAGAGACTGGGTGCGTCATCCATAGGTTCCTAGCAGAAAGGAGTCCTATTCATGGTTTGATCCACCATACGGATCAAAACTTCTGACAATGCCTAAGAGACTGGGTGCGCCATTCACAGGTTCCTGTCAAGTATAGGAATCACATTCTGGTATGGCCTACCATACAGGCTAGAGTTTAACCGCCCTATGGTATTCAAAAGACGAGTCCCTAGGTATTCACTTGAACCCGCTATACACCGCGCATGCCGCACGAGCATCAGGCAGGTGATCAAACGGGTGAAAAACAGGTGAGTCCCTCTACTTTCTCTCTCACGTCAGCAAAAGAATGAGGAGCAGAGCGTTCACCAGCGGAACAAGAAAGATTGAGTGTCAAGGTTCGTTTTACCTTTTCCCCAATAGAGTCGGTCTAGACTCAGGTGTCACCTGTCTTTGAGCGAAACCTCCCACGAGATTCCTCTCAAAGAGGGGCAGCTGTTGACACCTATTTTTTTACCCAGCCCTTTTCATTTTTATTTTTGAAAAAAATCACAAAACATTCATAAAAAGTAAAAAAATTACAAAATCAACTTTGGTGGCCTTGGCCAAGCCCAAGGAACCATTCTTGACCAAAAAATAATTTTTCACATTTTTCATATTTTTTAGTATTTTTAGAAAATAGAAAAACACTTAAAAAATCAAGAAAGATAGAATTTGAGGTCACAAAAATATGGAAAAATAGCCAATATTTTTATTTTTAATCCCTTGTATTTTTGACCTCACAAAAAATCCAAAATCAGATTCAATTTTAGGTGTTCCTTTGTAACCCGTACTATTGAATTTGAGAAAAAAAATACCAATTGAGTCTTTTAATTTGCAGTTTTAGCATTTTCTAGGATCTTGACATTCAATCTAATTGTCCCCTATTTCAATTTGACCTAATTTCTCGGACAAGTTGTTCAATTGCAAACATAATTGCATTTTAGTCCTTGAATTTGTGCATAATTGAAATTACTTCCAATTCGAGGGCTATCCTTATAAATTGAACATGCTACTCAATGATTTTTACCATTATGAATCGATTGGGATGGATAATTTGGCCCAATTTGGTCATTTGAACCTTCAATTGCACAACCCCTAATTTTGCAATTAAATAGAAATTTGGGGTTTTTATAGAAATTGAGGTGAAATTTTGGGCAAAACCACATTTTGGAAAAAATCCATGCCCTAAGCTCAATTCTGAAATTTAATTGCAAAAATTCCCAACAGATTTGGATTAATTTTGAAAATCCCAATTTGGAACCGGTTCGAACCGGTCAGACCGCCGGTCCGACCGGTCGAACCGGTCTGCTACAGTGTCTTCTTCCTCCCCGAGAGTCTGCACAAATGAACAGTAAAATGTCGAGCTTTGATGGCCAAATTGACGGACCAATCGGCGATAATCGAAGACACACTTATGGGCGTTTGATTCCTTAGGACATTTCCCGTCGATTGGGACCAAAATGAGGATCAATGGTCGCCGGAGGGGAGAGTAATCGGATGGTCAATCTCGCAAGCCTGCAAAAGTCAACATCTCCTAAACTCAGTGCAAATTCATGCCAAATTCGCACGAATTAGGAGCTGCTGAAGAAGTAAACGGACGTAGACGGGACACCCATTCCCTCCGTCGCCGTTTGGACCTAATGGCACGTGTAATCACGTGCCATTTCGAGTTCGTGGACCCTCCCGATTGGCGGCAAAGGCTTCTTGAAATCCAAAGAACTATATAAGCTTGTGATCTTTTTCTGTTAGGGAGATTGGTCAATTCGGTTAGTGGAGGACGAGGAGAATCGAGAGCGAGAGAGAGAGCGCAAAACAGAGCTCGTTCTCCGACCCCCGTCGTCGAGAACTTGAGCTCAAATTGCAGAGCGCCGGTTAGGCCTTCCCAGGCCAAACAAAAGTTTCACGGTGCTACTAGGAGGTCGCCCAGAGTCCTCGGAAGCGATCGCCGTCGCCCAAGCACGTGGAACCCGCGAGAATAGGTGAGTCGCAGTCTCGAGTTCTTCTTTGAGCATTCATGGCGATTCACGCATTTCTTGATCATTTATGCAATTAGTGTGTGCGTTTCATTCCCTGAACATCACTGACCATCTCTGCATCTTGGTTTTGCATTGATTTTGTTCGAACAACCCAAATCGAGTCTTTGAACTTAGCCTTCATAGCCGACTGCTGTTCATCCTTGCCCAGCCAAATCTGGGCCGAGCGAGCTCAATCGGAGCTCGAGGTAAGTCTTCTAAACTCCCTCTGATGCTATTCTATGACTGGATTGCCATGATTTGTCACGAATCGAGCTATTGAATCTCCATGGCCGTACTCGGCGCAGTGCATGATATTCGTGATTTAGTGATCGATGAGCTTCAATTCCCATATATATGAGATTGGATGATAAGACGAGTCGATTGCCGTTGGTCTCGCATGATTTCATCAAGAATCCACCGTCAGATCATCGCCGGAGAAGCGCAGCCGTTCATTCCGCCGGGGTTGGGAGGTTGAAGACGAAGCTGACGTGGCGCAGTCAACCGGTCAAACTCCTAGTTGGCATTCGGCCATTGGTCCACGTGTCTGTCGAGTCAGCTCGACCGTTAGTCTGTTAGGGTGAGTCAGCATAGATCGGACGGCTCAGATTAATCGAGTCCAATGAATGGTGACCGTCTGATTAATAATTAGGATATTCGAAAATAGTTTCAAATCGGAAAATAAAAATTGGTTGAAACGGCGCCGTATGGTTTAGGGGATAGGCGACGTCGTTTTAGGTTAAGCAGGAACGGACGGTCTAGATCTAGTCCTATGTTTTAATCGTGGCCGTAGGTTCAAGTAGTTAGATCAGACGTCCCTGATCAGGTCTTCGTTTAATCCACGCCATAGATTCCAGTCAAATGATCCGATGGTTGTAGATTAGCCATGCGTTTCGATGAGGACCGTCGGATCAGAGTTGATAATTCGAAAATAGAAAAAATGGCAAATACGGCGTCGTTTTGGTTTTAGGCTTCGCGGGTCCGGGTCTGGGCCGGGTTCCGGCCCGAGTGGGTCGGGTCGACCCGGTCTGAATCATATTTTTTAATAAAAAAAATCAGAAAAATCCTAGAAAATCCAGAAAATGCCAGAAAATTTTAGAAAATTCCAAAAAAAATGTGGAAAAATTGTGAAAAATCCTAGGTATTCTTGAAACTCCCAAAAATCGAGGGTTGACCACAGACAACTCGTCAACCCTATTTTTGGGGTTTCTTGTCTGATCTTCCGAGACTTGACGACATTACCCTTTAGGGGTAAGTCGCCTCTGCTGTGTATGCAAAATAAGGCCGATAATGCCAAGGTAAGAATTAGGGTCAAGTAGGCGACCAATTCTTAGGCTTGGGTTTTCAAGTCCCGCCCCTTTTCTCAAAATGACGATTTTGCCCCTCAATGAGAAAATCATCTTTCTTGTCTCAATCGAGTTCTGAAAATTGCTTAAAGTTAGGGTTCGGGTCAGGTGGACGACCAGCCCTAATATTTAAGATTTTCAGTTCTCATCTTTGTCCAAAATGACGATTTTACCCCTCCAAGGGTAAAATCACTTTTAAATTCCAGAAAAATCCTGGAAATTCCCAAAAAATAGGAAATGGGTTGGATTGATAGCCAATCCCATTTCCCTCATCTTTTGACTTCCCAATACATCTAAAATGACAGATTTACCCTTTCGAGGTGAAATTTTCCCGAATTGCTCAAAATTACGATTTTACCCCTCATGGGCAAATCATGCCAAAATCATTCCTAAGCCTTGATTGATATTTCTCTAGGCTAATAGGGCCTCATTAGGGATGCCATGCTGCTTTCATGTGTTTTATCCGCATGTACTGGATCCTTGATTTGCGTACTTATTTCTATTGATTGTGATTGATAGGGTAGTAATTCCCATCTGCATGAACTCCTAGATTTAGGATCTGTACCCCACTCGTCTGTATGAAATCCTAGGATCAGATAAACCATTCAGCTTAGGTACCGAAAGGGCGTCAACTCTGACAGTTGACGTAACTAAGTCCCCGAACCCACTTCTCTGGTTTCCGCAGAATCGAATAGACCACTCCCAACTATTCGATAGGATTTCCGATCGTACCCTCCACGAAACGATTGGCGGCGACTCCTTGGCATGTACACTCATCACATGTCACTAGACCACACTGAAGGTCGACCACGTATATCCAGCAGTTGCGATTTGGGTAATGGACCTTGGGAGAGGCCCGTGTCCGATCATACAACATCGGACGGCCCATTAACCCCCGCTAGCCCAGATGGCGCTCGAGAGGGTCGCGACAGTTGCACACCCCAACCCGAGAGCTTTGTTTCTTTCTTTATTTTTTTTCTTGCTTGCTCTCTCCAAGGGAACTTAAAAACAAGGGGTTGGGATTGGGTCAAGCCCATTAAGGACGGCCCAAGTTCAAAACTCCACAAGTATTATTAGCAGTGAGCGGTTCGAGGTTCCTTACATATTCCACATGGAATCTAAAACCTGCCTGTTGGAGCAGCTCCCTCATTTTTTGGAACTTGGACTCTACCCGTCATATCCTGAAACCTAGAACCTATCCTGTCACAGGTTCTAGGGTACTCGGGTACCTATCAATTTCTTCTTCTTCTTTTTTAGTTAAGCAAAATGAGAGTGAGCATTACAACCGCTAAGGGGAAGTAAAGCTAAGCGGTTTCAAGTTCTGTACCGATTACAATTAGAACTTGAACCAATCCGTTAAAACAGACCTGAAACCTAAAAATAATTGTTTTATGCAAAATACACAATGATGGTGTGTACGTCTATGGTTGAGATTGTAATGGTCTTGACAGTACTGTTAGGAATTTTTTTTTTCTATTTTAGTTAGTCTGACAAAAAATATAAATTAGATAAATTCATTTATTTATTAGGGTTTTGTTAGCGTAACATTTTTTGGGTGACTAACAAAATAATAATATATTGTGGACCAGAAATTCTTGAATGAGGGGACACTACAACAATTTTTTTTTGGGCTCTAAACAGGCTATAAATCTAACAGTGGGATAGCGACGGTCAGAACCATTTCTCTTTAGATTATTATCCTCAAGCAATTGGATAAGAAGCTTTCGATGCAAGTCCGCACATCCCTTTAGAACTACCACTACCTCTCCGAATCCTCATTGTTGACACCTAATTTTGGATTATCCCTTTTTTAGCCATTTCTTAGAAAATTCATAGAAAATTCGTAAAAAGTCAAAAAATTACAAAATCAACTTTTGTGGCCTTGGCCAAGCCTAAGGAACCATTTTTGACAAAAAAAATAATTTTTCATATTTTTTACATTTTTTAGTATTTTTGGAAATTAGAAAAATACTAGAAAAATCAAGAAAAATAGCATTTGAGGTCGCAAAAATATAGGCAAATAGGTAATATTTTTATTTTAAATCCCTTGTATTTTTGACCTCACAAAAAGTCTAAAATAAAATTCAATTTTAGGTGTTCTTTTGTTACACATATGATTGAATTTGGAAAACAAAATGTCAATTGAGTCTTTTAATTTTCAATTTTGGTATTTTTTTAGGATCGTGACATTCAATTTAACTGTCCCCTATTGCAATTTGGCCCAATTATTTGTACAAATTGCTCAATTGCACGAATTTGACAAAATTGCATACTTAATTGCATTTTAGTCCTTGAAATTGGGCATATTTGAAATTACTTTCAATTCAAAGACTATCATTGCAAATTAAACATACTGCCCAATGGTTTTCATCATTTCAAATCGATTGGCATAGGCAATTTGGTCCAATTTGAGCATTTGAGCCTTCAATTGCACAATTCCCCGATTTGCAATTAAATGAAAATTTAGGGTTTTTATAGAAATTGATGTGAACTTTTGGGCGAAACCTCATTTTTAGATAAAATCCATGCCCTAAATTCGATTCTAAGGTCCAATTGCAAAAATTTCCCATTAATTTGGGCTTAATTTGGAAAATTGTAATTCGGAACCGGTTCAGACCGGTCTGACCGCCAGTCGGACTGGTCGACCCGGTCCGCTACAGTGTCATCGTCTTCCTTAGGCACCTGCGCGAATGAACAGTAAAAGGTCAAACTTCGATGGGGAAATTGATAGACCAATCGACTTCAATTGAAGACGCAATGGTGGGCGTTTAGTTCCTTAGGCCATTCCCCGTCGATTGGGACTGGAATGTTGATCAATGGCCGCCGGCGCAGGAAGCAATCGGCCGGTTAAACTGCGGACCTTTGAAAGTCAACATTTACCAAACGTAAACCAAATTCGTTCTAAATTCTCGCAGAATGAGACCCGCCGGAGGACCAAACAAAATTGGACGAGATGCCCATCGTCCCCAACGCCGATTGGACCTAAAGGCACGTGGCCTCACATGCAATTGAGGCCGGTACGCAGTCCCCGGCTCGACGCCAAAATTACAAAAAGCTATATAAGCCAGTGGGCCTTCGCGAAGCAAGGGGGCGGATGATTCAGTTGCAAGAAGGAAAACCGAATCGAGAGAGAGGGAGAAAGAGAGAGAGAGAGAGCTCATCCTCCAACCGCCATTGTCGAGGACAGAGCTCAAATCCACAGAGCATCGGTTAGGCCTTTCCAGGCTAGACCAAAGCTCTAGGAGATCGTCAGGAGGCTGCCCAGATTGAGAGTAAGCTGTTGCCGTCGACCGCGCAGCCTGAAATCGCCGGAACAGGTGAGTCACAGCCTCGAGTTCTCCACTACACTTCAATGGTGACTCATGCATTTCTTGTTCATTCTTGCAATTACTATGTGCGTTTTGCTCCTTGAACATCACTGACCATTGTCGTACATCTATTTTGCATCGACTTCGCTTGCACACCTCGAATTGAGTCTCCCAATCCAACCTCCATTGCTGAACACTGTCCATTTTTGCCCAACCAAATCTGGGCCGAGCGAGCTCAATCGGAGCTCGAGGTAAGTCTCCTGAACATCGATTGATGCTATCCTGTGATGGAATTGCAATGATTTTGTATTAGTCGAGCGATCGAACTCCCATGGCCGTACTCGGCACTCTGCTTGATACTCGTGATTTTGCGAATGAGATGCTGCGATTCTTAGATATGTTAAACTAGAGACGATCGCGAGTCAATTGCCGTTGGTCTCGCATGATTTCATCAAGGATCCACCGTCGGATCGCCGCTGGAGAAGCACAGCCGTTCGTCCAAGTTGCAGGCGCGAGGTTGAAGACGATGCGTACGTGGAGGTCAACGAGTCAAAGGTCTAGGTGGCAACACGTGACTGGTCCACGTGGATGTCGAGTCAGCATGGCCGTTGAGTCTGTTATTCGAATAAAAAGAATCCAACGGCTGAGAATAATCGAATCTAATAAATGGTGACCGTCCGATTAGAAATTAGGATTATTCGAAAATGTTGTAAATTCGGAAAATCAAAACCAACTGAAACGGTGCCGTTTAGATAAAGGGTCAAGCGGCATCGTTTAGGTTAGTAGGATTGAACGGCTCAGATCAAGTTTCAGGTTCTAATCGTGGCCGTAGGTTTTAGTAAGTCAATCAAACGGCTCAGGTCGAGTCTTCGCTTAATCTAGACCGTAGGTTCTAGTAATCAGATCCAATGGGCGCGGATTAGCTACGCGGTTCAGTGTGGGCCGTCGGATTAATTCCGAATAATCTGAAAATCAAAAACATAGAAATGACGTCGTTTTAGTCCGTAGGTTTCGCGGGTCCGGGTCTGGGCCGGGTTCCGACCCGAGTGGGTGGGGTCGACCCGGTCCGAATAATATTTTAAATATAAAAAATCAGAAAATGATTTTAAAAAAAATCAGAAAAATCCTAGAAAATCCAAAAAAAAATGTAGGAAAATTGTAGGAAATTCCTAGATACTCCAGAAATTCCCAAAAAATCGAGGATTGACCACAGACAACTCGTCAACCCTATTTTTGGGGTTTCTTATCAGTTCTTCTGAGACTTGACGATATTACCCTTTAGGGGTAAGTCGCCTCTGTTGCATATACGAGACAAGGTCGATAATGCCAAGGCAAGAATTAGGGTCGGTTAGGCGACCAATTCTTGGGCTTGGATTTTCGAGTCTCGTCCCTTTTCTCAAAATGACGATTTTACCCCTCAATGGGAAAATGGTCTTTCTTGTTCCAATCAAATCCTGAAAATTGCTCAAAGTTGGGGTTTGGGTCAGGTGGGTGACCAACCCTAATATTTGAGATTTTCAGTCCTCTTTTATGTCCAAAATGACGACTTTACCCCTCTAAGGGTAAAATCACTTTTAAATTCCAGAAAAAATCCTGGAAATTCCCGAAAAATAGGAAATGGAAGGATTTGATCACCAATCCCATTTCTACCCTATTTTGACTGCATCTTTCATCTAAAATGAAAATTTTCCCTTTTTATGGCAAATTGTCCCCAAATTTCTCAAAATTACGATTTTTCCCTTCATGGGCGAATCATGTCCAAATCACTCCTAAGCCTTGACTGATACTTCTCTAGGCTAATATGGCCACATTAGGGATGCCATGCTGATTTCATGTGTTTTATCCGCATGTATTGGATCCTTGATTTGCGCATTTATTTCTATTGATTGTGAGTGATAGGGTAGTCATTCCCATTTGCATGAACTCCTAGATTTAGGATCCGTACTCCATTCGTCTGCATGAATCTTAAGGTCAGATAAACCGTTCAACTTAGGTACCAAAAGGGCGTCGACTCTGACAGTCGGCGTAACTAAGTCTCCGATCCCACTTCTCTGGTTTCCGCAGAATCGAATAGACCGCTCCCAACTATTCGATAGGGTTTTCGATCGTACCCTCCACGAAACGATTGGTGACGACTCCTTGGCATGTACACGTATCACATGTCACAAGTTCACATCAAAGGTCGACCACGTATATCCAGCCATTGCGATTTGGGTAATGGATCTTGGGAGAGGCCCGCGTCTGATCAGGCAACATTGGGCGGCCCATTAGCCCCCTCCGGGCAGGCCAAACCCCGCGAGAGGGTCGCGACTCTCATGTAACCGCCTTCACCCAAGACATACATATTTTTGGGTCTTTTCAAGTATTTTTACATGTATTTCTCTATTTTATGAAAAATACAGAATATGTCTCACATGTGGATAGCCACATAGAGATTGTATGGAGTGTCCTTTTGTTGATAGCATGAATAAAGTTTGGTGTAGTGCTATTATTTACATCTTGTTTTTCCGTGATTTGAGTATAATTCAATGAGCGAATTATTTATATGTTAACTCAAATCATGCCATATTGTGATAAAATGATATAAGAATCATTGTATGAATTATGATCCTTATTCGAGTGGGGAGTTTTAGAAAGTTTTAGTAACTTCAATGAACTTGATTTTTACATAAATGATTATGTTAATGGTAATTTCAAGCGAGGATTCTTGGACGATGATTGGGAACATATTGAACTTTTGAATCTGAGGCCTTATGTGAAATTATTCATTAATATAATTAGTTAGTGTAAAATAGAAGCGTAAATGTTAGGCATCAATTATTCATGAATACATGTCTATAGAATTTTGAGTTCAGATACGATGGCTACGGTATTTTAGAATATCATAACTTGGCAAAACAAAAGAAGATTTTGAATGGCAAGAATTATGAAAACTGGAGTATGGAAATTCAGTTTGTGCTATGAAGAGCAAGAAGCCTTTGGAGCTCTTGACCAAGTTATGGAAGAACATGAAGATGAAAATACTGCACATCAGACATTTGCTGCATGAAAATGATTAACTCTGTTACTCGTATTATGTTGCTGAGTAGCATGAAAAGTGGTCTTATGCATGAGTTCATGCATTATGAATATGCTAAAGCCAAGTGAGAGGCATTAAACACTAAGTTTAGTTAGACATCTATCACTAAGTTGTGACAGATCGCTATAAGTTTTGACACTTATATGATGCCTCGTGGGCAAAATATGAAGCGATTTTTGTGGCGTGTCAAACATGATAAGTGAACTGTAAGATGCATGCCATTTTTTTTTATTGATGAGTGGCAAGTGCAAGCAGTAATCCGTTTTATACTTCATAGCTATGTGCATATGAAAATCCACTTTATCCACAATAAAAAGTAAAGGCTTTTAAGGACGTTATGCGACATCTTAAACTAGAATGTTGGTTTTAGCTCAAATAGCGCTTCGTGCTCCAGGCCTAAGCTTCAAGGTGGGTTCAAAAAGTGAAAATGATAAAGGAACATATCATTGAGGATAGAAATCGAAGTTTAACCGACATGAGAAAGAAAAATGTCCTTTTAAGAAAAACATCTCAGAGGTGAAATATTTTAAATGTGGCAATAAGGGTCATTTTGCTCATGACTGTGGTTAAAAAAAAAACTTTGTACACTTGAGAGTGTTACTTAAGTCTCTAGTTCAGTTTTTGTAACTGAATCTTATCCTTTGTGGATTATAGACTTACAGGCCACAAACAGGAACTAGTTTGCTACTTATCAGTACATAGATAGTAGTAAAGTACAGTTGGGAAACAACGCTGAATGCGATGTTGTGGGTATTGGTAATGTTAAAATCAGAATGCATGATGATATTGTGAAGACATTGACCGGAGTAAGACATGTTCCATAATTGACAAAAAAACTTAATTTCCTTGGGTGCCCTAGATTAAGCTGGATGCACATATTCTTCACGAGGTGGAGTTTTGAAGATTGTTCGAGGTGCCCTGGTGATAATGAAAGGAATCAAGCATAATAGCCTGTATAAACTTCAAGGTATGACAGTGACAGAATTCGCTATAGAGACGTCGGATGCATCTGTTCGAGAGTCAGAATTGTGGCATATGCGTTTGTGGCACATTAGCGAGAGAAGCCTGAATGTTCTAAGTGAAAAGGATTTATTATGTGGTTGTATTGCTGATAGACTGAATGTATGCAAGTGTTGTGATTTAGATCAACGACGGAAAGTGCAGTTTAGTGCGACTGTCAGAGAAACCACTGAAATTGCAGAATTACTTCACTTGGATATTTGCAGGTTGTCGCGGTTTCCATCAAGGAAGAGTGCCAAATTAATGCTCACAGTTGTTGATGACTACTCGATGAGGACCTGAGTGTTTGTGCTTAGGCACAAGTTTGATGCTATTGTCAGGATCAGGCAGTTGAGAGCTTTGATTGAAAAGGAGACTGGTAAGATGATCAAGCAGGTGCGGACTGACAAAAGCATGAAGTTTTGCTCGAAGTTGTTAAATGAATTCTGCATGAATGAAGGCATAGTGAGACACCGCACTAGTGCCAATGAACCACATGTTGCAGAGTTGAAAAGCAAAACATTACTAGAGACGGCCCATAAAATGCTCTCTAGTGCTGGTATAGCTAGAAGATTTCTAGCGGATGCGCTTAGTTTGACGAGCTACCTGATGAATAGATCCCCATCGACTGCGATTGGATGTCGAACTCTCGAAGAAGTGTGGTCAGGTAACGTTGCTAATTATTATGATATTAGAATATTTGGTTGCCCATGTTATGTTCGAGTTAGTGATGGTAAGTCGATGGAAGGGTAATGAAGTGCATGTTCATAGGCTATGTACAAGGTGAACTTGGTTATCAGTTGTGGTGTCCGGAATTAAATTCATTTGTTATCAGCAGAGAAATTACATTTGGCAAATCTCCAGTACTTCAAGTTAGGAGTGATTATAGCAGTATTAATACGGATCTGGTCGGTGTTCAGCTTGAAGTGGAGTTGCAACCTGTTGACACCTGATTTTTGACCAAGTCTTTTTCAGTTTTATTTTTGAAAAATCATAAAAAAATTCATAAAAAGTCAAAAAATTACAAAATCAACTTTGGTGGCCTTGGCCAAGCCCGGGGAACCATTTTTGACCAAAAAATAATTTTTCATATTTTTTATATTTTTTAGTATTTTTAAAAAATAGGAAAATACTCAAAAAATCAAGAAAAATAGCATTTGATGTCACAAAAATATAAAAAAAAATAGCCATTATTTTTATTTTTAATCCCTTGTATTTTTGACCTCATAAAAAGTTCAAAATCAGATTCAATTATGGGTGTTCCTTTGTAACCCATACTATTGAATTTGAGAAAAAAATACCAATTGAGTCTTTTAATTTCCAATTTTGGCATTTTTTAGGATCTTGACATTCATTCTAACTGTCCGTTATTGTAATTTAGCCCAATTGTTTGTACAAATTGCTCAATTGCACGAATTTGGCAAAATTACATACTAAAATTGCATTTTTAGTCCTTGAAATTGAGCATAATTGAAATTACTTTCAATTCAAGGGCTATCATTACAAATTGAACATGCTACCCAATGAATTTCACCACTTTAAATCGATTGGCATAGGTGATTTGACCCAATTTGATCATTTGGACCCTCAATTACACAATCCCCAATTTCCAATTAAATGGGAATTTGGGGGGTTTTGTAGAAATTGATGAAAACTTTTGGGCAAAACCACATTTCTAGATAAAATCCATGCCCTAGATTCGATTCTGTGGCTCAATTGCAAAATTTTTCCATTAATTTGGGTTTAATTTGAAAAATGGTGAGCCGGAACCGGTTCGGACCGGTCAGACCGCCGGTCCGACCGGTCGAACCGGTCTGCTACAGTATCATCTTCTTCCTCGCGCAGAAGAACAGTCCTGAGCCAATTTTAATCAAGAAATTGAAGGGCAATTCGCGACTAATTGAAAGGGAAAAGGTGGGCGTCTTGTCCCTTACTTCAACACCTTTCAATCAAGACCGGTCGCAAGGCAAATGGCCGCCGGACGGGCTCCGGCGAGGATAGTCAAACCTGCACACCTGCAAAAGTCAACATACATCAAACGCAAGTAAAATTCACGCCAAATTCGCCTGAAAGGAAGCCCGCCGGAGAACCAAACGGAGTTAGACGATTCACCCATCCTCCCCAACGCCGTTTGGACCTAAAATCACGTGATGGCACGTGCTGTTCAAGTCAGTTGGCCGTCCCCCGATTCGGTGCCAAAACTCAAAGGGCTATAAAAGCCTGTGGGGACTTTCAGTTGAAGAGGTTGGAAGATTCAGTTGGAGAAGAGAGAACCGAATCGAGAGAAAGAACGATAGAGAGAGAAAGAGCTCACCTTCCCTCGCGGTGGTCGAAGGTTGGAGCTCAAATTGCAGAGTGCCGATTGGGCCTTCCGAGGCTAAACCAAAGCTCAACGAGGTTGTCAAGAGATCGCCCAAAGTCCCCTGAGTCGATCGCCGTCAGCCGTGCACGTGAAACCCACGAAAACAGGAGAGCCAGAGCTTCGAATTCTACACTGAGCTTCAATGCGAACTTCATTTCTGGCAATGATTCTTGCATTTAGCGTGTGTGTTTCGCTCCTTGGATATCACTGACCATCGTCGCATATCTTTTTTGCATCGACCTTGCTTAAACACCCTGAATTGAGTCTCCCAATCCCAGCCTCCATTGCCGAGTACTGTTCATACTTGCCCAGCCAAATCTGGGCCGAGCGAGCTCAATCGGAGCTCGAGGTAAGTCTCCTAAGCATCCATTAATGCTATCCTAGGATGGAATTGCAATGATTTTATGTTAATCAAGTAATCGAACTACCATGGCCGTACTCGGCGCTCTGCTTGATACTCCTGATTCCGCGAATTATATGCTTCGGTTCTTAGATATGTTAGACTAGAGGCGATTTCGAGTCGATTGGCGTTCGTCTCGTACGATTTCATCAAGGATCCACTGTCGGATCGTCGCCGGAGAAGCATAGCCGTTCGCTCCCTCAGAGTCGGGAGGTTGAAGACGAAGATGACGTGTCATGGTCAGCGGGTCAAACGCCTAGTTGGCGCTCGGCCATTGGTCCACGTGCATGATTAGTCAGCAGGCCGTTGGGGGGTTTGTTATTCGAATAGGTAGATCCAACGGCTCAGGTTAATCGAGTCTAATAAATGTTGGCCATTCGATTAGAAATTAGGATTATCAAAAAAAAGTTTTAACCGAAAAATCAATCATAACAGAAACGGCGCCGTTCAGGTGAATGGTCAGGCGATGTCGTTTTGAGTTAATGAGAATGGACGGTCCAGATCAAGTCCCATGTTCTAACCACGGCCGTAGGTTTAAGTAATTAGATCGGGCGGCCCTGGTCAAGTCTTCAATCAATCTGAGCCATAGGATTTGGTAAGTCAATCCAAAGATCGTGGATTAGCCACGTGGTCCATTAGGGACCGTCAGATCAAAGTCGAATAATTAGAAAAATAAAAAATGGGAAACGGCGTCGTTTTGGCGTGTTTGATTTCGCGAGTCCGGGTCTGGGCCGAGTTCCGACTCGAGTGGGTCGGGTCAACCCGGCCCGAATAACATTTTTTTTTTATAAAAAATCAAAAAATGATTTTTAAAAAAATAAAAAAATCAGAAAAATCTTAGAAAATCCAAAAAATGCTAGAAAATTCCAGAAAATTCCAAAAAAATTGTAGAAAAATTGTGAAAAATCCTAGGTATTCTTGAAACTCCCAAAAATCGAGGGTTGACCACAGATAACTGGTCAACCCTATTTTTGGGCTTTCTTATCCGATCTTCCGAGACTTGACGACATTACCCTTTAAGGGTAAGTCACCTTTGCTGTGTGCATATGATAAAATCGATAATGCCGAAGTAAGAATTAGGGTCGAGTAGGCGACCAATTCTTAGGTTTGGGTTTTTCGAGTCCCGCCCCTTTTCTCAAAATGACGATTTTTCCTCTCAATGGGAAAATCATCTTTCTTGTCTCAATCGAGTTCTGAAAATTGCTTAAAGTTAGGGTTCGGGTCAGGTGGACGACCAGCCCTAATATTTAGGATTTTCAGTTCTCATCTTTGTCCAAAATGACGATTTTACCCTTCCAAGGGTACAATCACTTTTAAATTCCAGAAAAATCCTGGAAATTCCCTAAAAATAGGAAATGGATTGGATTGATAGCCAATCCTATTTTCCATGTCCTTTCACTTCCCCATTCATCTAAAATGACAGATCTACCCTTTCAAGGGTAAATTTTCCCCGAATTATTCAAAAATCACGATTCTCCCCCGCATGGGCGAATCATGTCCAAATCACTCTCAATCCTTGATTGATATTTCTCTGGGCTAATAGGGCCTCATTAGGGATGCCATGCTGCTTTCATGTGTTTTATCCGCTTGTACTAGATCCTTGATTTGCGCATTCATTTCTATTGATTGTGATTGATAGGGTAGCATTTCCCATCTGCATGAACTCCTAGATTTAGGATCTGTACCCTACTCGTCCGTATGAAATCCTAGGATCAGATAAACCATTCAGCTTAGGTATCGAAAGGGCGTCAACTCTGACAGTTGGCGTAATTAAGTCCCCGAACCCACTTCTCTGGTTTTCGCAGAATCGAATAGACCACTCCCAACTATTCGATATGGTTTCCGATCGTACCCTCCATTAAACGATTGGTGGCGACTCCTTGGCATGAACACTCATCACATGTCACTAGACCGCACTGAAGGTCGATCACGTATATCCAGCAGTTGCGATTTGGGTAATGGACCTTGGGAGAGGCCCGCGTCCGATCATGCAACATCGGACGGCTCATTAACCTTCGCTAGCCCTTTAGATAGCCCGCTCCGCACGTGAGGTGGTCGCGACAGACTGGCGACTCCACTGGGGACTTATTCTAAACCAGAATCTCTGGTTATGAATTCTAGAAGACTTGAGCCGATTAAAAAGTTGTTTGGTTTATCTGACCTTATTCTCTGCAGATGCTCTCGAAGGTGAGGTACGTACACTAACTATTTTGTTAGATGTTTTTGCAGATTGGAGAAATAAGGGGTGGCGTGATTGTTGACATCTTTCCTGCAGGTTGGAGTTGGGAATGTATGTTTATTTTTATGCACTTGCTAAAGCGGTGTTTTGATACAAACTGCTGTGCATGACTTTGCATTGTGATGATCACGACACATTGCACACAATGGCGGTCAAACCCCGACTGCAACCACCTCTAGGTTACCTTAGATAGGGAAAGGGTGCGGAAAGGATCTTGTGTTTGATGGCACTTGAGACTTTCGTACTCGTTCCCGCTCACCATCTGCATTGACGATGTCTAGCCCTCTTGGGTAGGTACCCTTGGGGAGTAATCTGCCTCATGTGGATCGTGGGAGCCTGAGCCGTAGGTTCCTCACCTGATTTTTGATTTCTTAGAGTATACCCACTTGTCTCATGCGCATGTCTATGGATGGTTGGTATACCTAAAACCGCCCATTGGTAAGAGGGGGACATTCCACATTCCCCCAGGTATGGTTGGTAAGGCATTTACTTCCGATGTACTTTACTATTCCCTGCTCCATAATATGACTCATGCATTACATACATTCATATGCATTCACATCATGCAATCGCTCAAGTGACTAATTGAAACAGCAATGGTAATAGGGTAGAATGTCGCTGTTCCCTAAGAGCTCGACAGAATTGGTGACCTTCGAATACCTGAGGAAAGTCACTCGCCCCGGACCAAACACAAGGCTACACTTCACTAGATTCGTGCATGGTCGGGAACTGACTGGACGTAAGCTAGGATATGCGGAAGACTGTCAAACCCGTTATTACGTTGATAACCTCAGATTCAAGCGACAAGCGGACAAGATGTTTAAAGATTATCTGGAGACGAAAAGACAGCGTCGCAACCAGTTGGCCAGGGAGGCATATGCCCGTCGGAAGACCGAACTACTGACCAAAGAAAGTGTACCCATGATCAACTTTTGGGGAAAAAGAAGACGTCCTGCTACCAAGACAAAGCCGAAGCGTATCACACTCAAGAAGGTGGAACCCGAGAAGGCTCCTGAAGTCGTCGTACCGTGGACCAGAGAATGGCCAGAGGAACTACCGCCTCTCGACCAAAACACTGAAGACAACTCCCTTACACTTGATTAGAGGAAAACTCCCGACCGACTGTCATTTGGATAGACCTCTGGGAAAAGAGTGATTTAGATCCTCACATTCCAACGGTTTTTTACAGCTTTCTTGTCTGAAAGATCTCTCTTTACCTTTCTTCCATTAGGCATCTTAATTGTAATAAAAGTTCACTCCACTGTGTTCTTTTGATGTATTGACCAATGGAATGTGACGTTGCTATTTCCCTTAGTCACTGAGTAAACCTGACTAAATTGCATAATTCACTTCCTTGAAAATCAAATTAGGCTTTGAGTCAGGCTTTCAAGACCTGAAAAAGGTCCTAATTTCCATTTCTTCAATTGAACTATGCAATCGAGTTAGCTCATGCATACCTCATGACATCTGCACGTTCATACGTTTAAAGTAATTTCTGACGATTGTCTTTTCAAAATCATTTGCATATTTTAGACTTGATGGGAAAGAATGATATTCAAGTATTCAAAATCCCTCGGGCCGAACTCCAATCATGGTGGGACAGCATGGGCGAAGCCAGCCAAAAGTATGCTGAATCACGACTAAGATACCTACTGGACCTGCTGAAGATTCAGTGTCCACCTGCCTTTATTCAAGCCATGGCGCTCTACTGGGATCCTACCACCGCTACATTTTGCATGGAAGGACTAGAGATTACTCCCACTTTCGAGGAGTATAGCGCCGTCATCGGAGTTGAGTTCACTCCTACGCTCGTCCGACCCCCTATAGGATTTGTACCCTTGAGTCAAGTGGCTGAATTCCTTGACACAGGCCTGAATGAAGTCAAAGCAGATGCAAAAAGCAATTCTGGACGAGTCTCCTTATCTTTCCTTATAGACCGATTTTCCCGCCTCCCTGCTGCTAAAGGAACCAAATCTGGTAGAGCCTTTGTCTTGGCATTCTTTAGCTTTGTACTATTCCCGATCTCATCTGCCACCTTTGACCCTATCATGGCTGTAGTAGCTAGACAAGTCCATTGTGGGTGGGACTATTCAAACATCCTCCTTGCAGAGACCTTCCTTTCCTTAAATCGCTTCAGGAAAAGTAAAAAGGGAATCTTTAGAGCCTCTAGTGATCTTCTGTATCTGTGGTTCACTTCCCATATCAGACAATTTCACATTCGCATGGGTTTCACTGAAATCAGCCCCGATGCGCACCCTCTTAAAACCTTTGTCAGAACCCATACACGTGTTCCTAGGTTCAACTTCATAGAGTGGAAAAACTTCTTTAAAATCCTAAAACCCGAACAACTCCGATGGCGGCTAAGGTTGCCAACACTGAGCAAAGTTAGATTGACCTGCGATGACGGAGGTCCAGTCCCCTTGCTAGGATTCACGGGCGCTACCGCATACTATCCAAGGACGGTGATTCGACAATTTGGAGCTCTACAGGAGATCCCTTCTCCACCACAACCTGGTATCTTTTCCTTTGACTTACCAAGCCAGACCCTCACAGAGGAAGAGAAGAGACAGTTTGAAGCCAAGGTGGCATCCATCATACGCTCTTTGAAGAATTCTCAGGCTGAAGAAATAAGTTGGCCAGAAAACATGACTCGTGAAGAAAACATTCATAGAGCCACCGCAGAATACATTCAATACTTCAAAGCGACCCGACGAAGCCTTGTCGAGCCCTACATACCCGAATACATCATGCCGTACATACTTGGAATAGAGCCGTACATACCCGAAGACATGGGACCGTTGTCATGTTCAGAAGACGAGGAGTCCCAGACTGAAGAGGGGAATCCATACTGGGATGATGAGGATACTTTAGACCTCAAGCGTCCTAGACTTGAATAGACTATTCCGTCAAGTGTAAAATAAGCAAACATTGTGACACCTTCTCATACATTCTCATTTCTATTAGATACTATCTTGGACACATGAGCATGAATGAGAACATAGTTTGCGAATACATAAAAACTATCGTCAGAAATTACGCCTCTTTTAATTTCATGAATTCATATCAGGAAATGACTAAAAGAACTACTTACGTGAGGCTAAGGCTCACAAGGTAGCCCCTTTTTTCTCATCTACTGACAAGAAGCATGCAACTAAAAGAATTAACTGCTTCTTTTTACCAAAAAAAAGCGAAGCACTCACTAGAAATCTTTTTGAAACAAGTACCCTCTCATCACGGAACTACCAACACATCGTTTCCGTACCCGCTTTAAGACAAGAATGGAGCAACAAGAATTGACTCCGCGTGTGGGCATGTTGGAATCTCAGATGACCGCCTTAGCAACTATGATGGCCGACATCAAGACCATGCTGGAGGCCACCCAAGCTAAACAGACCACAGCCCATAACCAGAACAACTCAGGCCCTTCTTCGGTACCTGATATAGCAGATAGAGAGGTAACAAGGGATACCCAACGTACAGAGGAGGATGTCCATGAACTAAACAGCCGATCACAACCAAAGGCTTCGCCTGTTGTTATCAACCTTGAGAAGGAGGAGAAGGGGAAGCAGACCACGAAAACTGAAGCGGAGGCTAAAAGGTTGGCCAAAATCGAGGAATGCTTGAGCAGTCAAGGTTACGAGTTAGCCCGCTTCGACAAGATATCTCCTTTCGCTAAAGTAGAGACTCCTCCTGATTATAAAGAGCCAGAGTTTGTAAGAAAATACAATGGGACAGGTTGTCCCCGAGCACACCTCAAGTATTACCTGCGCAAGATGGCGCACTATTCAGATTATATTCCGCTACTAATGAACATATTCCAAGAGAGTTTGGCCGGCGCTGCTCTGGCCTGGTTCATTGAGCTAGACCTAGAAGATTACGATGGGTGGGAGGGTCTTGCAGAGGACTTCCTCAGACAGTAAAAATTCAACACGGCTACGGCCCCCACAAGAGAAGACCTTCTGCGAACTTCAAAGGCAAGAGGTGAACTAATCAGGACATATGCCTAGAGGTGGCGAGCCTTGGCCACCCAAGTAAAGCCATCAATCCCAGAAGAGGAGCTGATTGACTTATTCCTGAAAGCACTCCCCTACGAGTACTTTGACAGGCTAAACACTTCCGGGTGTCAAACATTCGCACACTTGATTAAGGTTGCCGAAAGACTAGAATGGGCCTTGAGGGAAAGAAAGCCTCATGAAGTTTCTAGAAGGCAATACCCCTTTAAAAAGGAGAGAGAAGCCGGACTCGACATAGCATTTATACCTGATCCCCACAAGCCCAAGACGTTCGGCAATCCCAACCAGGCCAAAGGAGGATCGTCCTGGTTGACACCTAAAGTGCAAGAGCCTAGAAGAAAGCAGCCCAGAAGCAATTCCCTCAGCTCCCGAGGCCTTTATCCAAGTTGCTCCCGTTGCTGCTAGAACAACACCTGGTGGCGAAAGAACCGCCTAGGGCAAACCCTGCAAGGTATCTTGGCTTTGATGAGAGCCAGACCTGTGCCTACCATATGGGCGAGAGAGGGCATAATGTGGATAACTGTTATATCATCAAGCTTAAAGTGCAAGCCCTGATTGATAGTCAGATTCTAAAATTTGACAATGCGGCCCCAAATGTACAAGAAAATCCACTGCCAAATCATCAAGCAGTAGGGGCAATATTCTCTGAAGGGGAAGAAGACTACCTTAAGCTGAAGGTAGATGTACTTAAGCTGACCGACCTGCTAATAACCGCTTCATCATACCCAAAAGCAGGAGCGATCTCGACTGACCAAAAGAGACTATGCATCGCTAAGATGATGAGCTTCGGGATAATGTCTGATATCACCAATGAAGAATTCGAAGGAGTCAAAGCTTCTTTATCTTTGGAAGGTAGCTACTTCATGATCAAGATTGAGCAGGGTAATACCTGGGGTACCTCACATGAGAATCTGGTAAACAGTCTTAGGCCAGTCACTCAGTCAGAGGAAGAGTTCGAAGAAGACGGACTGGAAGCCAAGGAACGAAGTCTAGCAGACCTCAAATTTATGGCCGACGCGCTTGAGAAGGGCGAAATTATAGACAACTTTGGTCAAGATTCTGGAGGGTACAACTTCAAAGTGAAATATTCGGCCCCTCCCAACTTTTATCAGAAAATTGAAGACATCATACCGGACGGATGGGGAGGTATGGATGACCTCTCTCAACCAGAGACCTCGAAGGGCATAGAAGAACTTGACAACACCGTATCGATGATCGAAACCGTCACGACCGTGGTAATCAGGTTGGAAGAACTGGATAACCCGAGCAGGGTGGAAAATTGCCTAGTCAAACCTGTTGTGATTCGATTGCCGCAAGAGGAAGAAGGCGATACATCTAAACCAGAGATACCTCATCAGACAACTGTAACTATAAAAGTCTCCCAGTAGAAGAATACGATCCTAAAGCAGTCCATTGGGACTATGGGACCACACAGGTAGACGCGGTAATGAGGTCCGGACGATTCTATGCCCCCAGGGAGGGCGAATCCGAAAAAAGGGAGGTCTCAAAGGAAGACGCGGAAAAGCTCATATCAATCATCAAAACCAGCGAGTTTGAGGTGATAGAACAACTGAGGAAGTTACCCGTTCAGATATCCCTATTAGATCTGTTCATCAATTCTGAAAAGCACAAGAACGCACTGTTGAGGATACTTAATGAAGTACATGTCCCCGAAACAATTAATGAGGTACAATTAGGGGACTTTGTGGGGACGATCCTTTTAAAAGACCAATTGAGCTTCTCTGACGAGGACTTCCTCATGGAAGGAAAAGGGCATAACAAGGCATTATATATTTCCGCGCAATGTAACGGAAAAAGAGTGGCGCACGTATTGATCGACAATGGATCAGCCTTCAACATTTGCCATTTGGCTACCCTGAGAAGATTGGGAATCAATGAAGAAACGGTTAAAACATCCAAAATGGCTGTGAGAGCTTTCGACGGGATGAAAAAGACTGTGGTGGGTGAGATTGAGCTTGACGTGTCCATCGGCCCAACAAAGTTCTCTATAAACTTCCAAGTGATGGATATGCCCGGTGCATTTGGGTTCTTGTTGGGAAGGCCTTGGATCCATATAGCAGGAGCTGTCCCTTCAAGCTTGCATCAAAAGGTACGCTTCGCAGTAGACGGGAAGGTGATTACTGTACATGGAGAAGTCGATCTCCAGACATCCCAGAACAGTGCCATACCTTATGTTGAACCCGAAGTAAAAACAGAGGCGAGCTATCATTCCCTAGAACTGGTAGCAACAGTTCATACCCCGGCAGGGACAAGACTAAGAACCCCATACATCTCAGAAGCCAGTCTTCTACCAGCTAAGATGCTGCTGGCATACGGATTCAACCCCGAAAAAGGCCTAGGCAGACACAATCAAGGAATAAATACCCCACTGCAGTTAAAAGCTAACCCACATAGAATGGGCTTAGGGTATCAGAAATATCACATGGATGGATCGGGCCCAAAGACAACAGGCCGAGGTCAAGGCAGAAGCCTGGGACGCCTGGGAGGCCGAAACAGCCCTAATGACTCATTCATCGGTTCTCCAACTTGGAAAGGCGGGTCTCAAATGTTCAATAACCCTTTGAATGCCCACTTCAACCAGAACTCTAAATGGTGTTTTGAAGAAGATGTCACTTCACCGATAGAACCAGATCTGACAAATCCTTTTCTCAAAGATGACTCTGTGAATGTCATCATGGAGTGGTTGGACAATGGAGCCACTTCCTATGAGTAAAGAGCCTCTTCCTTTGTCTTTAAATACTGCATTTAGAACTTCCTGCATTTTTTTGTATTTTCTTTCCTTATTATACGTATAGGGAAACGCCTTTGGATCTCTGGCCGTTGGTCCAAATAGCACATCTTGTAACGCGGCCCATCTTGCATTCAATAAAACCACGCATATATGTTTAAGGACATATGGAGCCACGAATCAGCCCAATGATGATACTAGTCTTCCACACAAAAGCTTGAGGCCTGATTTGCCATATGATTCCTGATTTCCAAAAAGATTTCCTTGGGGCCAGGATATCCAATGACATGAGGATTAGTCCCGTTTATACCTGTACCTATTTCGAAAACTCTTTCGAAAAGACTTTCCATGATCATACATGTCATTCTTATGGAATACAAACTAACCATACTCATGACATTTCAGGCATATCATCTCAAACATGCATACCAGGTTGTTACGAGATTCGAACTTCTCCAGTAACCATTCTTATAGCATTGAGGAAGATGAAGACGAGGGTTATGCGTCTATCTGCAGAGATTATAGTGCCTTTGAGGAATCGACACCTCCTACTTCAGAAGAACCAATCATTGTTAATTTGGGAGACTCCGTGAATATCAAAGAGGTCAAGATCGGCAGGCATTTAGCCCGAAATGAAAGGCTCGAGTTCACAGAGTTACTGAGAGAATATCAAGACATCTTCGCATGGTCTTACGCTGATATGCCAGGCCTTGATCCTCAGATTGTGGAGCATGCATTACCCACGGATCCCGGTGTCAAACCTGTCAAGCAAGGCAGCAGACGGATGAAGGCCGAGTTGGAAGATAAAATTAAGGAATAAGTCATGAATCTTCTTAGGGTAGGCTTTATTGAAACTATCCCATACTCAGACTGGATTGCAAATATAGTCCCCGTCATGAAGAAGGATGGTAAAGTTCGGATCTGCGTGGATTACCGAGATCTGAATAGAGCAAGCCCAAAAGAAGATTTTCCACTTCCTCACATTGATGTGTTGGTAGATAGCACAGCGGGTTATGAATTGTTCTCGTTTATGGATGGATTTTCGGGATATAACCAAATCTTCATGAAACAAGAAGACAAACCGAAGACTGTTTTTACCACACCCTGGGGGAACTTTTGCTATAAAGTCATGCCATTTGGATTAAAGAACGCCGGGGCGACCTATCAGAAGGCTATAGTCACATTATTTCATGATATGATCCACAAAGAAATTGAAGTATACGTCGATGACATGGTCGCCAAATCCAAGAAAGGACAGGATCACATACAGGTGTTAAGAAAATTATTTGAGCGCCTGCGCAAATATAAGTTGAGGCTGAACCTTAACAAATGTGTGTTTGGGGCGAGATCTGGGAAACTTCTTGGGTTCATAGTCAGTAACAGGGGCATTGAGATTGATCCTTCAAAGATTCAAGCTATCCACAATCTGTCAACTCTCTCCACAGTAAAAGAAGTGAGAAGCTTTCTGGGGAGACTAAACTATATTGCCAGATTTATCAATCAACTGTCTGATGTGGCTAAGCCAATCTTCAAATTGCTTAAGAAAGGCGCGAAAGTAACATGGGATGCTGAATGCAGCAGGGCATTCCAAATGATCAAGAACTATGCGATCACACCGCCGGTACTTGTGCCACCAATTTCTGGTCACCCATTGACCTTATATCTGACTATACAGCAGGAATCCTTGGGAGCCTTACTTGCCCAAACCAGCCCGATAGATGGTAAAGAAAGAGCCATCTATTACCTGAGTAAGAAATTCACACCATCTGAAGCAAAATATGCACCAGTCGAAAGAGCCTATGTAGCAGCGGTATGGGTACTTCGCAGACTAAGACAGTATACCTTATACCACCACATCCAGCTTATAACAGAGAACGATCCTGTCAAATAGCTTCTAGAGAAACCCGCTTTAATCGGGAAATTAGCAAAATGGCAAGTAATGCTATCTGAATTTGACATCAAGTGTTCTCCACAGAAGTCAGTTAAAGGAAGAGCTATAGCTGACATGCTAGCAGAAAACCCGTCAAGCGGTGAGTCTCCTGAAGCAACAAGCACAGAAGGTCAAATTCTCAACTTAGCAGAAGACAAGTGGGTCATGTACTTTGATGGTGCTGTTAATCTATTAGGGGCAGGCACTGGGGCAGTACTGATATCCCCGTATGATCAACATTACCCTGTGGCGGCAAAAATAACTTTCCCTTGCACCAACAACATCTTAGAATATGAGGCGTGCATTTTAGGCCTACGATTGGCCATTTCCATGAAGATACCTAGGTTGCAAGTTTTTGGAGATTCCATGCTCATCATTTTACAGACACAAGGAGAGTGGAAGACGAAAGATACAAAGCTCATCCCTTATCATGAATACCTTGAAGAATTAATACTCGAATTCGAAGAAGTGTCATTCGAATACCTATCGAGATCCCACAATCAATTTGCAGATGCGTTAGCCACCCTTGCCTCAATGTTGCAAACAACTGGAGGGTTGGATATAGAACCCATAAGGATCAATATAGTTGAACGGCCAGCTTATTGCATGCTAATCGAAGAAGAGTTTGATGGGGAACCATGGTATTATGACCTCAAGAACTATCTCTCAAAAGGTGAGTTCCCTGAAGGATGCCAACCAGGAGACCGGAGATACATAACCAAGATGGCCAGCAAGTTCTTTCTCAATGGACAAATTCTGTACAAAAGATCCTTTGATTCTACTCTATTAAGATGTGTAGATGCCAAAGAAGCAAATATCCTCTTGAAAGAGATCCATGAAGGAATATGTGGGCCTCACATGAACGGCCATCTCCTCGCCAGGAAGATCATGCGGCTTGGCTATTATTGGATGACCATCGAATCAGATTGCTGTCAGCACGTCCGATCATGCCACCAGTGCCAAATATACGGTGATAAGATCAATGCACCCCCAAACGAATTACACCAAATGTCTGAAGTTTGGCCTTTCTCTATATGGGGCATAGACATGATAGGGCCTATTAATCCTGTGGCTTCAAATGGTCATCGCTTCATCTTAGTAGCGATTGATTACTTCACAAAATGGGTAGAAGCCAGCTCTTACAAGAATGTCACTGCAAGAAATGTGGCAAGATTCATCAAAAGAGACATCATATCCCGGTATGGTACCCCTCAAGCAATCATCACAGATAATGGGTCTAACCTGAACAACAAGATTGTCGATGATCTACTGGATCACTTTAGCATTCGACATCTGAATTCATCTCCTTACCGCCCACAGATGAATGGGGCAGTGGAAGCAGCCAACAAAAACATCAAGAGAATCTTGGCTAAAACAGCAGAAAACTACGGGAATTGGCACGAAAGGCTGCCCTTCGCCTTGATGGCCTACTGAACGTCGATCAGGACTTCTACAGGGGTACCTCCCTACAGTCTGGTGTATGGGACAGAAGCAGTTCTACCCGTAGAAGTTAAGATTCCCTCTTTGAGAATCATATCAAAAGATAAACTCTCTGAGTCAGAGTATTTCAAACACAGATATGAACAGTTGAATTTAATAGATGAGAAACGTCTTAAAGCCATTTGCCATGGACAAACTTACCAGAGAAGGGTAGCCAGGGCGTTCAACCGAAAGGTCAAGACCAGAAACTTTGAAGTAAATGACTTGGTAATTAGGAAAGTTTTGCCGAGTACTACCCATCCAGGGGGAAAATTCACTCCAAATTACGAAGGCCCCTACATTATCAAGAAGATCCTTACGGGAGGAGCATTAATTCTTGTAAACTCCGAGGGAGAAGAACTGGGGCACCATGTAATTCAGATGCTGTGAAGAAATATTACCCTTGAAATAAAATCAGATTCCGATCATATGCCCTACCTCGAATTGAGCCTACTCTTCATAATAGTCATTGCATAAGCATGTCATGCATCCATGCATACATTAGCATGTGTTCAATATTGCAGGACTCAAGGAAGCAAGGTCCTCGAGGACAAATACCAAGAATGTCCGATGAAGACAGCAGACAGCAAAACGAAGAGCAGGAAACTTCAAAAGAAAGGCACAGGAGCACGTTCCAAAATGAATGAAGCCAATTAGAATGCAATTGGAGCGCATGATCAAGGGTAAAATCAAGAGGACTTACTGTCATGGTGGTCAGGTGCACGTCCTTTCTCTTCAAAAACTAAGAATTTCACTAAATTTTAGAACACTTAACCATCTTGTGTTATTAAGAAAAATACAGATTTTCATGAACCTATCCATTTCCATTGGAGCGCATGATCAAGGGTAATGTGTATCGTTCTAATTTTCTGAAATTCGAGAGCATATACCGACAGATTCCTTTTATGTTTTTCAGGGATCCCTAGCCACGCGGGGCAGGTAAACATTCGTTTCCCAATCTCTTAGGTTTTAAGACTGTCAGAATCCTTATTGCTAGAATTTAAAGGCTTCTCAAAATCTAGCATGCACTCAAATCTCATGTCTAGAAAGACGCAAAATTCTCACAGTCATGTCATTGGCATTCATGTTTAAACTTGGAGGATATTTGAACATGATTGAAATATGCATTGTGCATCATAAATCCCCTTGGAGGGTAAGTTTTGGAGAAAAACAAAATGAACTTTTTCAAAAAGAGTTGTTTAAATTGTTTAAAAGGATGTTTCCTCAGACAAAGGGCAAGCTGGATCCAAACACGTCCTATACACACTTGAGAGATGAATGGAGTGGTAAGGATAGCAAGACCTATACCTACGGACGTAGGGGGTTATTCGCAGTGATTACATGGATTGAGACGACGGAGGCATTCGTTTCTCTATCATAAACACTACAGGTGACCATTGATAACCCTTTGAACGACGGTTTCATTCTTTACCCCTGTCAAGAACCACCCCACAATGGGGCAAACTGGAGATACGTCCAGCGGTATCATGAGGTAAATGGGTAGAAGTTCTCTTGCTCAGACTTGCATCAATCTTCATGCGTTGCTTGTCATTTTAACTTCTATGGTAATTCAGGTGCTTTAGGATGATGAAAAGCATTCGTTTCTCTATCATATACACTTTTACCCTTTGCATAGCCCAGTTGAGCCTGTATTTCGTTCCGCAAAACCCATTGGTGATCATTGCATATTCCAAGACGGAAGCGACGTCATTTCAAAAGCAGAAGAATCCAAAATACAGGATTTATGAAAAAATCCCTGGATTAATGTTTGAGTGCTGAGATTCAAGTTATACATCTAGCACACTCGTTTGAAAATTCCGATTCCCAAAAGAAAGGAAAAGATGGGATTTCAACATAAAAAAAAAAAGAAGAAGAGAGAAAAACCCAATCTTAGGCATCAAGAAAAAGCAAAGTGCTTGGTAAAAGCAAGGCCAATGCCCGTCCAAATACTTGTACACTTGTGAATCATGTGTTTGATCTTGTAAATGCCAAAAGATGGCATGATACCTTTGTATAGGTCACTGGTGAGATCTGGTTGTAAAAGATGCTCCCAATCATGTCACATTCAGATGATGAAGGTATAAACAAGATGTTGACGCTATCTCAACATGAAAGAGATATTCTCTAAAGATAAATGTGCGCTTCGAAGACTGACAATGCACTTCGAAGACTAAAGACGCTCTTCGAACCATAAGGGACAAGATCAGCGGTAAACTTGCAATGATCACCAATGTTAAACCCTTCGCATATTTTGAGCCAAAAATAAGCCTTTTTTGGTCCCCAATCCCACCTACGTTACAACCCTGAAAAGCCTTTTCTGATTAAGGCACTTGGATTGACATAGGGTTTAATATCTAAGCTTAGCTCGAAGAAGTTCGAGCAAGATTATTTCTTTCTCATTTTGCAGGTTTCTTGACGTGTAAACCTGGAGCAGACATTGAAGACTTTTCTTCAAAAGCCTTGACTTGCACGCAAGTCCCCCTTTTGAAAACCGTTGACCAAGCCCAACATTACGGTCCCTTAGAAGACCTCCTGATCGATCGAGGTGTATTCACTGCGAATGGTCCTGAACCCTAAGCGCAGGTTTGATAGGAAAATCGAGTGCATTCTTGGTAAAAGACCATTATCTCAAAACGGTGAGAAGTCCATTTTGATGAGAATACTCCAACGGACGTTTTAACCAAATTCTTTTGGGTAATTTCAGATTGTTTGATTCAAACCTTCCTCACAAGGAATTTTTGATCACTTCCGTATATTGCAAGGTGTTTCGGATAACCTCCAGCATCATAATGCATTCATTGAAATTTCTCATAACTATAATATAAGTCATAAAGTGCTGTCAGTTTGACATTAGAGACCATTGATGTGCCTTTGGTAAGAAAATTCTCAGATTGGAGCTTCTGTAAGATCCTTGATGACTTCGGCTCCTAAAATGGCTTGTATTACTCTTGGTGAGAAACGATTTACATGTCTAAAACTTCTGATAGATTTCTGGTAACCCCAAATCTCAGAAGAACACAACCTCTCTTGGTAAGAAAGAGTCTACATGTTCAAGCTTCTGTAGGACCCATGGTATCCCCAGACCTCAGAATGCTACTTCTTTTGTGAAGAATATATTTCAAGTTTAAACTTCTGCAGGATACCTGGAGCTCCCAGATCCCAGAATATCACCTCCAATGTCAAAAGGACAATCTCCGAAATCATCCCTCTATGAGATTTCAAATTTATAGGTTTGAGCTTTCTGCAGGATGTCTGGAGTACCCAGATCCCAGAATGTCACCTCCTATGTCAAAAGGACAATGTTTGAAATTATCTCCTTGTGTGAGATTCCAGTATTACATGTTTGATCTTTCTGCAGAATGCCAGGAGCTCCCAGATCCCAGAATGTCACCTCCCATGTCAAAAGGACAATCTCCGAAATCATCTCTCCGTGAGATCCCCGTGTTACAGGTTGGAACTTTCTGCAGGATACCTGGAGCTCCCAGATCCCAAAATGTCACCTTCAATGTCGAAAGGACAATATTCAAGATAGTCTTTCTACGATATCTCAGGTAACCCCTAGATCCCAGAAGAATCTTATCAAAGTTTTTGCAGGTTTAAGTTTTATGCAGGATACTTGGAATCCCCAAATCCCAGAATAACGCCTCGCGTGTCGAAAGGATAATTTTCAGAATCAGCTTTCTGTATGGTTCTAGATAACCCCTAAACCCAGAATAGCTCTTTTGGTGAAGCCTAAAGGTTAGGCACACCTCACTTGTATAAATCCTAGTTAATTCCTTAGAATATAGGATCAAAAACTTCTGACAAAATCAGCTTTCTGTAAGGTTCTAGGTAACCCCTAAACCCAGAATAGCCCATGCGATGAAGCCCAAGGGTGAGGCACATCTCACTTATATGGATCCTAGTTAATTCCTCAGAATATAAGATCAAAATGTTCGACAATCCCTAAGAGACTGGGTGCGTCATCCATAGGTTCCTAGCAGAAAGGAGTCCTATTTCTTGGCCTGATCCCCCTGAAAGATCAAAATGTTCGACAATCCCTAAGAAACTGGGTGCGTCATCCATAGGTTCCTAGCAGAAAGGAGTCCTATTTCTCGGCCTGATCCCCCTGAGAGATCAAAATGTTCGACAATCCCTAAGAGACTGGGTGCGTCATCCATAGGTTCCTAGCAGAAAGGAGCCCTATTCATGGTCTGATCCACCATACGGATCAAAACCCCTGACAATCCCTAAGAGACTGTGTGCGTCATCCATAGGTTCCTAGCAGAAAGGAGTCCTATTTATGGTCTGATCCACCAAACGGATCAAAACTTCTGAAAATCCCTAAGAGGCTGGGTGCGTCATTCACAGGTTCCTGTCAAGTATAGGAATCTCATTCTGGTAAGGCCTACCATACAGGCTAGCGTTTAACCGCCCTAGGATACTCAAAAGACGAGTCCCTTGGTATTCACTTGAACCCGCTATACACCGCGCATGCCGCACAAGCATTCGGCAGGTGATCAAACAGGTAAAAAGCAGATGGGTCCCTCTACTTTCTCTCTTACGTTAGCAAAAAAATAAAGAGCATAGCGTTCACCAGCGGGACAAGGGAGATTGAGTGTCAAGATTCATTTTTTTTATTTCTTTTTTTCCCCAGTCAAGTCGGTCTAGATTCAGGTGTCACCTGTCTTTGAGAGAAACCTCTCACGAGATTCCTCTCAAAGAGGGGCAGCTGTTGACACCTGATTTTTGACCAAGTCTTTTTCAGTTTTATTTTTGAAAAATCACAAAAAAATTCATAAAAAGTCAAAAAATTACAAAATCAACTTTGGTGGCCTTGGCCAAGCCCGAGGAACCATTTTTGACCAAAAAATCATTTTTCATATTTTTTTATATTTTTTAGTATTTTTAAAAAATAGGAAAATACTCAAAAAATCAAGAAAAATAGCATTTGAGGTCACAAAAATATAGAAAAATAGCCAATATTTTATTTTTAATCCCTTGTATTTTTTTCCTAACAAAAAGTTCAAAATCAGATTCAATTATGGGTGTTCCTTTGTAACCCATACTATTGAATTTGAGAAAAAAAATACCAATTGAGTCTTTTAATTTGTAATTTTGGCATTTTTTAGGATCTTGACATTCATTCTAACTGTCCCTTATTGCAATTTAGCCCAATTGTTTGTACAAATTGCTCAATTGCACGAATTTGGCAAAATTACATACTAAAATTGCATTTTTAGTCCTTGAAATTGAGCATAATTGAAATTACTTTCAATTCAAGGGCTATCATTACAAATTAAACATGCTACCCAATGAATTTCACCACTTTAAATCGATTGGCATAGGTGATTTGACCCAATTTGATCATTTGGACCCTCAATTACACAATCCCCAATTTCCAATTAAATGGGAATTTGGGGGGTTTTGTAGAAATTGATGAAAACTTTTGGGCAAAACCACTTTTCTAGATAAAATCCATGCCCTAGATTCGATTCTGTGGCTCAATTGCAAAATTTTCCCATTAATTTGGGTTTAATTTGAAAAATGGTGAGTCGGAACCGGTTCGGACCGGTCAGACCGCCGGTCCAACCGGTCGAACCGGTTCGGACCGGTCAGACCGCCGGTCCAACCGGTCGAACCGGTCTGCTACAGTATCATCTTCTTCCTCGCGCAGAAGAACAGTCCTGAGCCGATTTTAATCAAGAAATTGAAGGGCAATTCGTGACTAATTGAAAGGGAAAAGGTGGGCGTCTTGTCCCTTACTTCAACACCTTTCACTCAAGACCGGCCGCAAGGCAAATGGCCGCCGGACGGGCTCCGGCGAGGATAGTCAAACCTGCACACCTGCAAAAGTCAACAGACATCAAACGCAGGTAAAATTCACGCCAAATTCGCGTGAAAGGAAGCCCGCCGGAGAACCAAACGGAGTTAGACGATTCACCCATCCTCCCCGACGCCGTTTGGACCTAAAATCACGTGATGGCACGTGCTGTTCAAGTCAGTTGGCCGTCCCCCGATTCGGCGCCAAAACTCAAAGGGCTATAAAAGCCTGTGGGGACTTTCAGTTGAAGAGGTTGGAAGATTCAGTTGGAGAAAAGAGAACTGAATCGAGAGAAAGAAAGATAGAGAGAGAAAGAGCTCACCTTCCCTCGCGGTGGTCGAAGGTTGGAGCTCAAATTGCAGAGCGCCGGTTGGGCCTTCCGAGGCTAAACCAAAGCTCCACGAGGTCGTCAAGAGGTCGCCCAAAGTTCCCTGAGTCGATCGCCGTCAGCCGTGCACGTGAAACCCACGAAAACAGGTGAGCCAGAGCTTCGAATTCTACACTGAGCTTCAATGGCGTACTTCATTTCTGGCAATGATTCTTGCATTTAGCGTGTGTGTTTCGCTCCTTGGATATCACTGACCATCGTCGCATATCTTTTTTGCATCGACCTTGCTTAAACACCCTGAATTGAGTCTCCCAATCCCAGCCTCCATTGCCGAGTACTGTTCATACTTGCCTAGCCAAATCTAGGCCGAGTGAGCTCAATCGGAGCTCGAGGTAAGTCTCCTAAGCATCCATTAATGCTATCCTGGGATGGAATTGCAATGATTTTATGTTAATCAAGTAATCGAACTACCATGGCCGTACTCGGCGCTCTTCTTGATACTCCTGATTCTGCGAATTATATGCTTCGATTCTTAGATATGTTAGACTAGAGGCGATTTCGAGTCGATTGGCGTTGGTCTCGTGCGATTTCATCAAGGATCCACCGTCGGATCGTCGCCGGAGAAGCATAGCCGTTCGCTCCCTCAGAGTCGGGAGGTTGAAGACGAAGATGACGTGTCATGGTCAGCGGGTCAAACGCCTAGTTGGCGCTCGGCCATTGGTCCACGTGTATGATTAGTCAGCAGGCCGTTGGGGGGTTTGTTATTCGAATAGGTAGATCCAACGGCTCAGGTTAATCAAGTCTAATAAATGTTGGCCGTTCGATTAGAAATTAGGATTATCCCAAAAAAGTTTTAATCGAAAAATCAATCATAACAGAAACGGCACCGTTCAGGTGAATGGTCAGGCGATGTCGTTTTGAGTTAATGAGAATGGACGGTCCAGATCAAGTCCCATGTTCTAATCACGGCCGTAGGTTTAAGTAATTAGATCGGGCGGCCTTGGTCAAGTCTTCAATCAATCTGAGTCATAGGATTTGGTAAGTCAATCCAAAGATTGTGGATTAGCCACGTGGTCCATTAGGGACCGTCAGATCAAAGCCGAATAATTAGAAAAATAAAAAATGGGAAACGGCGTCGTTTTGGCGTGTTTGATTTCGCGAGTCCGGGTCTGGGCCGGGTTCCGACTCGAGTGGGTCGGGTCAACCCGGCCCAAATAACATTTTTTTTATAAAAAATCAAAAAATGATTTTTTTTTTTAAAAAAAAAATCAGAAAAATCTTAGAAAATCCAAAAAATGCCAGAAAAATCTAGAAAATTCCAAAAATATTGTAGAAAAATTGTGAAAAATCCTAGGTATTCTTAAAACTCCCAAAAATCGAGGGTTGACCACAGACAACTGGTCAACCCTATTTTGGGCTTTCTTATCCGATCTTCCGAGACTTGACGACATTACCCTTTAATGGTAAGTCACCTTTGCTGTGTGCATATGATAAAATCGATAATGTCGAAGTAAGAATTAGGGTCGACTAGGCGACCAATTCTTAGGTTTGGGTTTTTCGAGTCCGCCCCTTTCCTCAAAATGACGATTTTGCCCCTCAATGGGAAAATCATCTTTCTTGTCTCAATCGAGTTCTGAAAATTGCTTAAAGTTAGGGTTCGGGTCAGATGGACGACCAGCCCGAATATTTAGGATTTTCAGTTCTCATCTTTGTCCAAAATGACGATTTTACCCTTCCAAGGGTAAAATCACTTTTAAATTCCAGAAAAATCCTGAAAATTCCCTAAAAATAGGAAATGGATTGGATTGATAGCCAATCCTATTTTCCTTGTCCTTTCACTTCCTCATTCATCTAAAATGACAGATCTACCCTTTCAAGGGTAAATTTTCCCCGAATTATTCAAAAATCACGATTCTCCCCCTCATGGGCGAGTCATGTCCAAATCACTCTCAATCCTTGATTGATATTTCTCTGGACTAATAGGGCCTCATTAGGGATGCCATGCTGCTTTCATGTGTTTTATCCGCATGTACTGGATCCTTGATTTGCGCATTTATTTCTATTAATTGTGATTGATAGGGTAGCATTTCCCATCTGCATGAACTCCTAGATTTAGGATCTGTACCCCACTCGTCCGTATGAAATCCTAGGATCAGATAAACCATTCAGCTTAGGTACCGAAAGGGCGTCAACTCTGACAGTTGGCGTAACTAAGTCCCTGAACCCACTTCTCTGGTTTCCGCAGAATCGAATATACCACTCCCAACTATTCGATAGGGTTTCCGATCGTACTTTCCATGAAACGATTGGTGGCGACTCCTTGGCATGAACACTCATCACATGTCACTAAACCGCACTGAAGGTCGATCACGTATATCCAGCAATTGCGATTTGGGTAATGGACCTTAGAAGAGGCCCGCGTCCGATCATGCAACATCGGACGGCCCATTAACCCTTGCTAGCCCTTTAGATAGCCCGCTCTGCACGTGAGGTGGTCGCGACACAACCAGAAACTCCTGAGGTAGCAAATACTAGCGTAGTAATCGACACAGATGGTGCTTGTAGCGAGGTGGAGCCTATAGTGCCAACTGTTGCCGTAATTGCTGATATTAACAAGGTACGTGTTCGATCTCCTGACAGATATGGATGCAATGGTGGTTTTTCTTTATCTATGGTTAAGGAGCTTGTATCAAAATGTTCTTGTGGAGCAGTTAAAGGTGCATGTGCAGTTGGTATTCTGATGAGGTCCACGATAATGGCGAAGTTCAAGCACGGTTTGGAGTTGGAAGACATCTGTGGCAATTGAGCCCATTAGGGCTGTGGGAGAGTAGTAGCGATAATGTTCGGATTATCAGCGAAACGATTGTGACATGGCTCAAACGTCGAGTCAAGGTGGAGATTGTTAAAATTATGTCTCGAGTTTTAGCCCGAAGCGAAAATCAAATATTTCGAATTGATACTCTAGACTATCAACGAAGAAAAAGAAATAAAAACGAGAAGGTCTCTCCGACCGAACCACGTACATCTGGTGTTCGATTTACTTTACTCATTCTGTCTATTTTATTTGATCGATCGCTTGTTCCGCTCGACATTGACAATGAAATTAATTTTCGTTCAATTATTTTTGTAAGCTACACAAGTAATTGTTATATAAAAATATTTTTCAAATTATTTATTTTTCGCTAAACAAACACTCTTAGAGATAAATGTAAATGTGTTGACGTAGTGAAATACTATTTTAGAACCTGTCTCTTATCACCATATGCTACAAAATTTACTATTTAGAGTGAAGGATCTTAGAAAAGTATGAAGCTTGTGATCATGCCTGTCTCCCTATACGTCTAAGCATTGCCTCTTTAATGATTAAATTGCTTTTCTGGGTTTGGGTAATACATGTGTGTTCAATGTTTTCAAGGTCTATAAAGAAAATTCAGTGCGTTCATAGGAAATATTTTATGCAAACAAAATCACAAGACAATAAAATATTGGGTTAAGGTCATGGGAAGATTATATTGTTTCGCTTGCTTTGAAATGAAAAAGAAAATAATCGCAAGACAAAAAAATAAAGTGTCTATTTACAACAATTTAGTATGATTTTATTACTTTCTTACCGCATGTACCCTAGGATTTTATGCTGCCAACAACTCCCCGATCAACCCAGTTTACGCTATTTGGGACTTGGGTCACATTTTGGTACTTAAAAGAGTCGTCGCTGATGAATTCGAGCTCTTCGACCTAGGTCGGAATCAGTGTACCTCGCGACGACCTCGTTCGTGGTCAAATCCGAAAATTGGTTCGGACCCACTTTGTAGCTTCGGTTGGCCGCTTCGTGTTTGAAGTCTTCGATGAAGCGCATGGTCTCCAGAAAGATCCCGTACCGCTTCGCCTTCTCGAGATTATCCGAGTAGTTCCGTCCATGGCGGGCCATCCACTGCTCGAACTCCGCCTCCACCAATGTGGAATTCGGGGGCGTGGTGGCCAAAATCTGAGCCCCTAAACATACCGATGCTATCAATATGTAGACCTTAATTTGCTTCTCGAGCCATGAAGCCATCATCGAATGCTGAAGCTGTTTTCAAGGCTGGATTGATGGATCGTTAGTGTGCTTTTGGGGAATATTGTGGAGAAACATGAGCAAGCCATGTCTAATTTACAGAACCTCAGGATCAAATTGATTAATCATGGGACTTTGTTAATGACGGTCATATTCATTTCCTCCCTCGTTTAGCAATAGAATTCGTAATTTGCATGTGTTACTCAACGTAACGATGCAAAAATCTAAATAAGGTATTTCTCAACAAAAAAGAAATGGGAAAAATCCACCAAATCTTCCCTAGAATATGATCTAAAAGATACACCAAATATTACGCTGACTAAATAACATGAAATTAACCAACCGACAAAAAAAACATGAAATTAAATCCTCCTAAGTAATTAGAAGAGATACGCCAATTGATATGCTAACTAAAAAAATAGAAAATAACTATTCCCTAAATACTCCTCCTCAAGTTGGGGCATAGCCCAACTTAGGGGTGGGCATGGTTTCATGGTAGAACCGAGAATCGGACAACCGAACTGACGGTTTCGGTCTAGTTCCAGGTTCCAATGATATAGGGTCCGGTTCCCGGTTTCACGTTTTAAAGAACCGCTGGTTCCAGTTCCGATTCCCGGTTCTCTATGGAACCGAACCAAAACGAGAACCGGTATTTTTTTTTTCTAAAACTATATCATGTATAGATCAACGAATATCATTCCTTCCAAGTTAGTCGCGGTAAAAGATATCTGATTGAATTCTATGATTACGTTATCTAATTTGATTTGATAATGTTTCGTGTGGTCAATTATTGCATTTTTTAGATTTTTTAATAAGGAAACTCTGAATTTTTTATGCTAGACTTGTATTAATGGGTTAGGTTGGTATTGTGTTGATGATGGATCGTGTTATGCAAACTCAATAAATTTCGACTCTTGCATCCTTTCGAATGGGATCAACACAATTAGTTCATCATCTCATGTTCAAATTGACATATTTTATAGGATTTCCTTACGTCGATACATTACGAGCACGACTTGCCACCACTAGCGTTAGTGAATGATCCAACTAATATTTTCAAGGATTAATACCATAAGAAATCCCCAATCGGTACATCTATGATAGATTTATCTTAAATTAATTTTTTGATAATAAAAAATTCTTAGACTGATACACCTCCGATAAATTCACCCCAAATTAAATTTTCAATCACAAAAAATTGCAAACTGGCATACGTGTAATAAATTTGCCTCTCGATAATTTTCTCTAAAGTACGATTAAAAAACTCAAATTAGTATAAATGTGGCAAACGGGTGAAAATCTCAAATTAGTACATCCGTCAAGCCTCATCTAACTCAGGAATTTGACGGCAACATTTAATGAAAACTAATGGTGAATAAATTTATCACGGATATGATAGTTTGAAATTTTTAATGATAAAAAAAATTTAATGGGTACCCTAGAACCGGACCCAGATCTTGTAACTAGGTAGGTTCCAAGATATACAGGATAGGTTCCAGGTTCTGAAAATAAGGAACTTGTATTAGCGGGTAGGTTCCAGGTTTCAGATGGAATCTATTCGGAACCTGGAACCGCTCACCCCAAGCCCACTTGCTAAAGATGCATGACAATTGAAGTCTTGTGGATATGTACTCAGTTCTATGGTCTTTCAGATTGCGTATGTTTCCGGACAAAGTGACAGTTAATCTCGATGTATTTTGTTCGTTCATGAAATGCTATACGGGATTCGCTGTCGATCATCAACTCTTTGACCCAACCCTATCTTCGTGCCTTTTGCAAGACAATAATTTATATAGTAGAAAAATAACCACTTAGTTGTCTATATGATAATGTCATGTGCAAATTTTACCTGCTTTCAATTTTGACTAAACAATATGTAATCAATATTTCTCGTACTTTTAACCCAAACTTAATGTGTCAGATTTCCACGTGAGGCTAATGGCGTCGCGAATTGGGTCGCAAAAGTCCACCGAAAAAATCTACTCCCTCCGGACTGGATGGTTAAACATCCCCAATCCTTATCGGATTTGTTATGTTGTGACTCTGTACGAACTATTGTAGTTCTTTTTATTATGAATAAAAGGTTATAACCTATTCCGACAACAAAAAAAATGTGTCAGATTCTTTTTTCCATAAAGTGAAACAAGTCATTACTTTGACACAAATCGGGTAAGATTCTTACTCTATGCCCACCCATGTGGTAGTTACAATTATTTATAGCTTTTCCATGAATTAAGCAAACTCAACAGCCACTTCCACCTCAAATTTGTGTGCATATGGTTAAAAGTACCCCATGATCATGCGAAACTATAAATGGACCAAATCTTATTTTACGGTAGACGATGATAATCAGGATAAATGGGAAGAAACTCAATGAATCTTTTACCTTTTAAATGTGAATTCAATATAGTTTTCAAGTATCCCACAAATTTCGGCTCAATACCCAAAAAAATCTCAAACTTTAGCATTTGTGACAATTATATCAAAAACTTTTTTTTGTCTCATAAAAAATCTTCAACTTATACTTTTGTCTCAATTATACCCAAAACTTTTACTTTTGTCCCAATTTTACCGGCTTAGTATGAAAAAAACCCCTCAAGTTTTGCTTTTGTCCTAATTCTACCCAAAATTTTAACTTTTGTCTCAATTTTACCGGCCTAGTATCAAAAAAACCCTCAAATTTTACTTTTATCCCAATTCTACCATCGTCAGCCTTTTGTTCATAATCACCGTTAGTTAATCTTACGTTACTCGAATTTTCTTACTGAATTTACCAATGAATTTTCGAAATTTGGAAACAATAGGTTTCAGAGACGACGAGATTTTAAAAAATTCGTCAGAGTATCTCCATGTCTAGCCAACCTTTGAGCTGTTGAGTGAAGAAAAGAATACGAAATGCGCCGTCTTTAGTGACTATATATCTCTCAGCAATATATAGGGGTAGCGAAAAATAGAAGAAAATTTTGAAATTTTTTCATGTCAGTTTTACTGAGGTGTAATTCATTAATGACGTGACAATATCAAATAAAATTAACTAACGATGATTATAGACGGAAGGCTAACGGTGGTAAAATTGGGACAAAAGTAAAAGTTGAGGGTTGGTAAAATTGGGACAAAAATAAAAGTTGGGGGTTTTTTTTGGTACTAGGCCAATGAAATTGGGACAAAAGTAAAAGTTTTGGATAGAATTGAGATAAAGGTAAAAGTTGAGGGTTTTTTTGGTACTAGACTAGTAGAATTAGGACAAAAGTAAAAGTTTTGGGTAGAATTGAGATAAAAGTATAAGTTGTGGGCTTTTTATGAGACCAAATTTTTTTTTGGATATAATTGACACAAATGCTAAAGTTTGAGGTTTTTTTTTTGTATTAGGCACACAAATTTCTCATCTTTTTCCTTTGCGACAATTCAAAATCATATTAAAAGAATGGGATCAAAATATTTTCATGCTATTTTATCTAACGATACTAAAAATGTAGACGCGGTTCGAGATTTAGATACCTAGGAATGAATCCAATCATTTTCATCTTGTGAAAGCCCCTCACAAATTAATAACAATAACAGTAATAATTATTATAACAACAACAACAAAAAAATTATCAATAAAGCATGACTTAGAAAGGGCAAGACTTAGAAAGACAAGTGGAAAATATGAAAATAAAAGCTAAGAAAAGTAGAGCTGTCAAATGAGAGAGTTGGGTCGAAAATGATACCATATTTAACCCATTCTCAATCATTTTTATGTTATACAAATTTAACGACCTATACCCTATTTGATCCATATTGCTAAAACACTTTCATATTTAATCCAATATAAGAAAATTCGTTTCTTATAAATTCTTGAAAATAAATATTCCTAAAATATTGTGGACAATTTTTATAATTTTAAAAAAACTGATTTTTTTTTTAATTTTTAATTTTTAAAATTTATTTTTTCCTTCTGCCTTCGTCATCTGTAGGTTGCCGGGCCTTAGTAACTACCGGCAACTAGCTGTAGATGAGGCCAATCTCGTCGAGCCTCGAGGCTTGCGTGAGGTTAGCAAACCTCGAGCTCACTTGAGGCTGGAGAGCCTCGAGGCTCACCCAATTCCGGCGAGCTCGAGGCTTGCCTAGTCCAGGCAAGTACAAGCTCAGGGCTCACTCAATCTTGGCGACCTCGAGCTCCCCAGATCCCGGTGAGCCCAGAGGCTCGCCCAATATGGGCAACCTTTAGCTCGCTAGATCTCAGCAAGCTCGAGGCTTGCCAGCCAATCACAGCGGTGGTAGGAGGAAAAAGGAATAAAAAAAGCATAGATAAAAAGATAAAGAAAAATAAGAAAATGAAATAATAAATTATTAAAATTTGTATTGTAAAAAAAAATATTCAAGAAATCTAATTATGACTCATTAGTTAGTTATCTTAGCTAGTCAATTTATGACCTACTTAAAACCCATTTAGGTAGGACCCATTAAGTTTCGAAGCAACCCATTTATCATCGGGAAAATTATCAAAAAAGTCTTAAACTTACTGCAATTGTGTCAATTCGGTCCTAAACTTAATTTTTTTTGCCGATTTAGTCCTAAACCTTTTGTAATCGTGCCAATTAAGTCCATTCGTCGAATTTTGGATGGTCGACGCTAACGTGGACGCTGAATGGTCGGTAACCTAATATTTTTTGGAATTTTTAAATTTTAATATGTTTTTAAAATACTTTTTTCATTTCTTTTTCATTTCTTTTTTTTGGTTAAAAACATATTAAAATTTTAAAAATCCAAAAAATATTAAAATATAAGGTTGCCGGCCAGTCGACTTCCACGTCAGCGTCGATCGGCCAAAATTCGTCGGATGGACTGAATTGGCACGATTACAAAACGTTTAGACTGAATCGACAAAAAAAATAAGTTTAGGACTGAATTGACACAATATTAATAAGTTTAGGACTTTTTTGGTAATTTTCTCATTTATTACCCACTTAATTTGTTTTTAAAATATAATACAACCCATCAAGGTTCTAGACCCATTTTGTCACCTCTAGATATATCACGTCAATTCAAACACAAACCCTTCATTTTAGTTTTATGTTTAATCATGTAATGCCGATCCTCTATACTTTTCATCTGAAGAACATACAATCTCCTAATTGAAAATGCACATGATTTAAAAATACAACATCGGAAATCAAATAAGAATTTTCACATTTTGACAACTAAGATTGCAATCACACGCAATTCGTCGTGCGCAAGAATTCTAGTCATTTAATTTGTGAACACGTGATGGGTATATTTAGAATATGAGAATTTTTTTTTCCTCAAAAGTTCAATGTAATCCTCAATCTAAGAGTTACACTAAAATGAACATCGTAATCAAATTATTAGGTAGAACTCGTACAAAATCGAGCCACGCCGCGCTAGTCAAGCGGGGTTTTAGCTGCTTTTGTTTATAGATAGATAGATAAATGCAAAAGAGAGGGATATATTTGGTGGTATGCATCTTAGGCAAAGGGAATTGTAGGTAAAACAAGAAAATTGATTCAAATTGAGGAATTAATACGTAATTCTCCTCATAACTTAGTGGCTACACAGTAGCCTCCTTACAAGTACCACACTATTAAGTAGGAAAGAAGGAGCAACTTGTCATCATGAGATGCTCGTACTTCGTCTATATTATGTTTTGATTATCTCAGCCACTGGATAAGAAGCTTGCGACGCGAGTCCGCATGTTCCTTTCGAGCTATCAACACCTCTTTGAATCCGCATGTAGCCCTCTTCGCCCCAAGTCTCCCCCCACGAGTTACGGATCTTCCAGAAATCGGTTCCTTCCTCGCTCGTTCCGTACCCAACCACGACCACCGCGTGGTCCAGCTCCTCGCCGCAGTCCCCATTGAACACGCCGCCACTGTAGCTCTTGAACTCCTGCCCGCCTGCCGCTATCCCAACCGAGACCGGCTGCTGCGCAACTGCCTTCAGGAGCTCCTCCTCACCAGGCTGCACGTCCACTAACTCCTTGATCCGCGCCGCCTGTTGGGCCGCTTTCGACGAGTCGCAGGTCCCATCCGTCTCTTCGTACATGTAGGTATCCTCGGACGCGATTCCTTGGTTTTCGATGATGTAGTTGAAAGCGTCGTCCGGAAGACCGCCCCCGCAGCCGTTGGCTTTGGTATCGCAGTCGATCAATTGTTGCTCGGAGAGCACCGGTAAATTACCGCTTTGGATCTGCGTGATTGCTTCTACTGCTGCGACTGCTGAGAATGCCCAACAAGATCCTGCATTCATAAAATTTTGTCGACATTGTAATTATGGAGAATCACATTATTTTTGGAACCGTTGGTATCAGACTCCTCTAGATAGCTAGGCTCCTAAACTTATTGCTCAATAGAAGTCAAAATTGATCTCACAATTGGATGCATACGAGACGTTTAGACACTTTACCACATTGGCCTTGGTCCTTGATCTGATTCACGGCGCCTTTCTCCACCCAGTCGATGCTATCAGGAACATCCCCAGTCGGATCTTGGCGGCTCAATGATGCCGCTCTGGGGGACTTGGGTTGCTTAGATGCCAAGTATCCCGTGTGTCTCCGAACAAACTCGTCGTCAGTCAAGTCCGAGAATTGATTGATGCCCACTTTGAAAGTCCGATTCCCGGACGCATTGAAATCTTCGACGAACTGCAAGTTCCTCTCGAAAATCTCCCGACGTCTCTGCTTCTCCTCCGGGTCCTTGTAGGCCCGACCATACTGGGCCATCCATTGCTCGTGCTGCTCAGCAACGGTGGATCCATGCAACTGGCGGATCGACATCGCGCACCATGCCCAAGTGCTGAGGATTAAAGCAACGGAGATGATGAATTCACTCTTGAGAGGAAAAGCCATTGCAGAAATTGTGAGTGGGATAGTGTGTTTCTCAGTGGAAAAACTCAGAAGTGGATGATGAGATACCTGCACTGGACATGAATATATATAGAGTCTTGGCTGTGATAGCCGTATTCTATAAGCCATGCAAAAAGTTTTACGTTGATTGTAAGGTGGAAATTTTTGTTTCCATACAGGGCGGAGACACGAGTGCCGAAGCAATGCATGTCTGAACATGGGAAAGTTTAAGGACAGCCGTGGAGGGCACGAGAGCATCGTACGCAATGGAGGCTTTACCAGATTGCCTTAATCAACTCACCACATGTCAGTCCTCTCCTCCATTAAGCATCCCTCCTAGCTATTCAGCTTTAGGAGTCCGAGCACAAATCACAACTAAATTAAGGGTAAAAACGAGAGAAACAAAAATTGAGGTTTATCCCGGTTTACCCTTTTAATTAGGGCTACATCCTGTAGAGTATTACATTATAATTAGCAGATTCCATCTCTCTGTTGCAACTCTCAATTACAAGAGATATAGATTTTATGTTAGCAATAGTTATTCATTGTCTCAAACCCAAGCTACCAATAACTATTGGCTCAAAACTTTAAAAGTCATATGGCGCCCTGGGGACCCTGCCTCCTACAACCCCACCGGAGCGGCTCTCCCATGCTTTCCTGTCAATTGGAAATACGAATCGCACACCAACATTCAGTGGGATCCATGTATGGCAAGTCGTGCCGTTTTAAGCGATCGAACATTTTTTTATTTCTGCCGTTTCAAGCACTCCAATCCTCCATTTCTCCAATGCACTATCTTTCGGGACTTGCTTCATCATGCAAACAAATGTTTTCTAACAAGTCTAGTGCGGTTTCCACCTTTCTTGCGTTAGTTTAGTCGACTAAGTCTAGACATTATCTTCTCGTCTGAGTGCCTAAATTGGTTGAGCTCGGGTCAAGCCCATTGTGGGCGGCCACCGAAACCCAATCAACTGCATACTTATATATATATTTTGTTCTCAACAAAATCGAATAAATTGATAACACTATAAAACTTCAAGTACCATTGTCTGGAAACTTGCTTGAGACCATAAATTGCATTTTTTGGTCTACACACAAGTTTTTCGTCTGCTGCAAAATTTTTGGGTTGCACCATATAGACTTCCTCAACAAGGACTCCATTTAAACAAATAGTTTTAAAATCCACTTAGTGCAATTCCAAATCAAAATGAACTACTAATATCTTGACCACTCTGAAAGAATCTTTAGAAGAAATTAGAAAAAAAGTAGCTTCATAGTCTACTTCTTCTCTATAAGAAAAACCCCTTGGCTACTAGTTTGGCTTTAAACTTCACAATCTTTTCTTTGAAGTTCCTTTTAGTCTTGTACACCCATTTGCAGCCGATGGGCTTGTGACATTCAAGCAATTCAACAAGTGCAAAAACACCATTATGTTTCATAGACTGCATCTCGTCTTTCATTGCATCCAGCTATAGATCTAACTAAGGATAAGAAACAATATCTGCATAAGTCACTAAAACTAGGGGTGAGCAAATGGGACCGTCCGGATCGGACTGGGACCAGTAGTCCGGCTCTCGGTTCTAGAGGCATATGGTCCGGTTCCCAGTTCCAAGGATATAGGACCGGACCGTACCGTACCGGTCAATTTTTTTAATTTTTTTTAAAAGTAACTCTAATCATTGATAGAGTAAGCTTCATAACAAATTGTAGAGGATCAATCTTCATCTATCAAAGATGAATACTCCCACACGTACACACATATACAAGTAAATTTTATTGTAAACAAGATCCTGAGCAAAAAATATTGGAATGAAAAGGAAATAAGGAGAAAATTTTTCACGTCTAAGATTCGTAGAAATTTGTCATATCTGGTCCTTGGAACCGCCCGGGAACCGGACCGGATCGACGGTTCAGTCTGGGCCGGTTCGGTCCACGATTCCAAAAATAGGAACCGAGACTACCGGCCCGGTTCCCAGCTCTTGAGGAGAACCGGACCAAACCGGGAACTGATCACCCCTAACTAAAACAACCTCACAACCAATATGCGCTCTTCCAGATAGACCATACAATATGGTGGTATAACTGATCGTCTCTTCCTATTGGATCTCCTGAGTAGAGCTGCAATAACCTCATCCTACACCTAAAGGCTTCAGGAACTTCATCAGGAACTATATCAACAATAGGATCCTAAATCTCAAAAGATACAGTAGTACCTACCATCCTATTATCCTCAATGGTATGTGAGCAGTTATCTTTTTTTAGCCACATCAAACTTCAGAATTCGTTGTCTTAATCCTCCATTAGGATTATGAAAACGACACAGCTTTGAATGATTTGGGAAAGATACTTAAATAATGTCGAGTGATTCTTGAATCCAACTTACTCAAAGTTGGATTATATAAATTCACTTATGCAGGACATCCCTAACGCTTAAAATGGTTCAAACTAGATTTACGTCACGTCCATAACTGAAAAAGAGTCAATGAAACAGCTTTGGTAGGTACACGATTTTAGAATATACATAGCTATTTTCAAAGCTTCACCCCACAGAAAAATAGGTAAACTAGTCCTACTGATCATCTTTTTCACCAACGGTCACGCTCCCTTGCCGGCGATCATCAAGTTTGTCAGCTGCATTCCCATATCGTTCCAATTCCTTAAGGTCATCCACGGTAAAACCTAATTCATGGCAGGTTTGAGGTTTGGTGCAATTTATGTGGTGATTTGATTTTATTCCAGTTTCAAATGCATGTTATTTAGTAGTAAGACCTTAGATTATATCATTATATTTTGATGATCTCCTTGCATTAATTAAGGCAATGTTTGGGCGCCCGACCTTTGATCCTAAAGTTGGATCCTTAATTTTGTCTCATGCGTGCTGTTATGCTTGATTGATAAAATTTTAATTACATTAAAATTATATGTCATTAACTTATATTGGTTGATTTACATAAGACATATATTTGGGTGCACTATAAGATTTATTAATCGTCACCTATATATCACATTGCGCATTTAGAACCTCGGGTCCTTCACAGTTCATATTTAGAACCATGGATGTTCATTTTAGAATCCATATAGTTTTAAGATAGTCTATACTTTCCATAGATTTCATTTAGGCATATAATTAGCTAGTCCCATCACATGCACATCGCACATTGCACGTCATTTAGTGAGCCACATTATTTAATGGTAATGTTTTAATAAAACATAATGTAGATAGATTAATAACTGCATCTCATGCATTATTCACGTTTAATATAGTTTACATATCATAAAAATAAACACCACAAAGAAATTAGCATTGTATCACTTCGTCACCATTTTTTTTAAAATAAAAGTCGTTAAGACATGTTTAGTGAACTGCAGTTAAATTCTTTGATATTTAATAACGTTTCTGTATGTATTAATTGAAGTTATGTACATGACTTAAATTAACCATAGATCATGTTTATAGAGTGTTCTACTAAAAAGCCCTATCGTCGTGATTATTGTCATTGCATAACTTCAATTAATACATATATCATATCATTCTCTGTTTTTATAGTCAAAATTTGCAGAATCCCCATGGTGGTAAAGCTTTGCATTTGCTTGCTTGGTGCACCCAGGTTCTTTAATCTTTTCGAGTAATTTAGTTACTGCTTTCAATTTTTGAGTACTACCATTCCCGTTTGTGTACCCGCATAATGACCCACCACATGTTAGTGGTTAAGGATTAAAATTGATAAAGACTGCTTGCAAAATATTTTCAAAATAAATTGAAAATATACCAAAATGACAGTAATTTATCTTGCGTAATCAAGCCTCTTTATTAACGAATCTGTGGTCCGCCGTAGTAAAATGTACACCTGCATTTTTTACTTAAGTATCTAATCGACTCGTGACTGATTAGTGACGGCCCCTCAATAAATTGAACAACAGGTTAAAAACGATTTGATTGAAACCTGAAGTTACAATTGGTATGGGCCTAAGAGAGTCTGCGCTAGGTAACGGCATTGTCTCTTTGATGAGTAATCGTTCGTACCCCCTAGCAATGAATTAGATGTCACTTGATAGTTCACCTCGAGGAAGGTCGCGATGTGAAGTCGCCTTCTCCTCAAACTTAGTCACAGACGATATTGTCGATACAGGACGCGGCATCCGATGCACAAGCATCAAAGATAAGTATCAAGCATAAGGAGAGATTTTTTTGCAAGCCATTTGAATTTCAATGAAAAGGTATGTTTGTGTTGCAGAGAACGAAGGAATGCATTAGGTGTGAAAGATTTGGTGGGACAATTGCCAACTATTTTAAAAGTTTAAGCTATTAGAAAAAGACGTGGTTTAATATTTTATGTATTCCAACACACCCCCTCACACTTAGTCTAATCTTTTGCCTAGTACTAAGCATTGACATATTCATTGGAGAGGCAAATATGGGCCTAGAAAAATTTAAACTTAGGACATTCTGCTCTGATACCATGTTAGAAAGTCCAACCCAAAAGCTTAATAAGGTGTGTTATAGAAGTGATTGTGAAATTGATTGATTGCAGCAAATTGACCACAAAGAAAGTTGATGATGACCGGGGTCAATGCCTATGAGCGCGCGTTGCACATGTCGTCCAACAGCTTAAAAAAAAAGGGTACGTGAATGGTTCCTTGATCTTTTTCTAGCTTAGATTAGGGTTTGTTCACACCTAGGAAAAGATGTTTCTATGACCATGGTTTATACTTTATACATAGCTTGAGCATTTACTAGGTAAGTTCTTCTAAAGATAATTAGAACTGGATTGGTCTGAAAATGTCCCTAATTATATTCTACTTTCCTATTGTTCAATGCCTTTATTGACCTAGATTGATAAATTAGTTACCCTGAATCAATGGAATGATAACATTGAACATTTTCATATAATTTAGGGACTAGATTAATCATATATTGAAAGTTCAGGGTTGACGATGCATATTGAGCCAAAATACAGAGTTCATTTGTGCAATTATCTCTTTATAGGTGTGAATGTGAAATTGATTGATTAGAGCAACTTGACCACAAAGAAAGTTGGTGATGACCGTGGTCAACGTTCATTGTCTGCTCCATGAGCGCGCGTTGCGCATGTTGTCCAAAAGCTAAACAAAAGAAAGGCACGTGAATGGTTCCTTGATCTTTCTCCGCCTTGAATTAGGGTTTAGGAAAGATGTTTTAAAGAACTGAGACTGGTCTGAAAATGTCTCTAATTATATTCTACTTTCCTTCGTGCACTTTTCTACAATTTCAATGCCTTCATTGACTTATAAAAGCAAGCAAAAGTAACGCGCGTGTACTGTGTAGGATTCGAGGAAGATAGATATGAGAGAGAGAGAGAGAGAGAGAGAGAGAGAGAGAGAGAGAGTTTTCGGTGTGGAACCGACTTTTGTTTTTGACTTTTTTTATTATTTTTTTAAAATTTTACTTTAAAATTTTGATAGAAAAGTCATGAAATAATTTTTGTTTTTTGCTTAATATAAGCCAAAACGCATGATAAATTGCAGACTAATTAGATGCCTGCCATATTGTGCCTGCGCGGAATGATTCCGCAAAAACTTAATGAGAACACCAATTAGCAAATAATTAAGTAAAAGCGATCGGTTATCGAACAATCACCGATATTAATAAAGAAGTAATTTTTTTAGGATGAAGTTGATAAACCTGGTTTAAATGATTGAGATTAGACACAGAAAAAGGTGACGAGTCTATTCTAAGTCCATAGAGCTTCTGAGACAAGTTTGGACATTAATTGGGAGATAACCACAAATGATTTTTTTTTCTAAAGAAAATCTTCATTCATTAAGTAGAATAATATTCGAGAGGTACATAGAAAGATTTCAAGTCTAGCAAATCTCGAATGATTGCAGAACAAAGCAATTTCCAACTCAGTGAACCGGAACATAGTGCATAGGTACTCTCTGAGTTGGGATCGGCGGCTCAGGTCGTCTCCTAAGAGAGTACCTATGCGCTATGTGTTTTTTTTTTCCTTACCAAAAAACATAGTGCATAGGCACTCTCTTAGGAGAAGACTTGAGCCGCCGATCCCAACTCAGAGAGACGGGAAGGGTCAAGGAAAAGAAGGGAAAGATAATGGAATTTGCTCGACTAACGACAAAGCTATGCAGCTAAAAACACACCCTCGTCGCTTAAGAACGAATATGTCAGTGCAAGCGTTTTGCAATTGATCACCAAATACAGTGATGAGCACACATTGAGATTTCTCACGCCCGCGCGTCTGGGTTCAACGTCCTCATCACCATCGCTGAGCAGTAATACCCACATCAATATGTTGCAATAACATAGATTTTCTGATTTTACGAAATACACAAGATATATCTGAATTTTCATAAGCAATGAACACAAAAATAAACCACCCCAACAATTTTGTAAATCATGGCGACTTTGTAGAAATTTTCAGGATCCAAAACAACGTGGAAAAAATATGACACAGCACCACATGATCCCCATGTCAAGATTGGTGACTCGGAATCTCTTACCATGTGTCAATCTCTGATTAGTCCACGTTTCAATGGCGTGACGCACTTGTCCCATATGCCTTGTCATCGTCACACGTGGCACTCCGAGTCGGACTGTGACGTGCGACTCGCATCTTCATCCGACCAGTTTATCATGCAAAGGACGAAAATTCATGAAGTATTCTAAACATCTCCAAAAGGTACAAACAATATGCGGTTGGAACGCTTGTGACGTGCAATTTCTAATGTTGCATGGCATGAAAACAATTGTGTACAAAGAAATATGCCTAGAAATTTTCGGCAATTTCGAGTTCGGGTCCGGTACTCAAAACGGATACAAACGAAGAACAAGAGACAAGCAAGCTTACTCTTATAACAATGTCGCGTTTTGTCCTACAAACATACTTATATGACAGTTCTTTGTCTACTATGAGATTGTCGGCATATCGTGAGGCCATAAAAAATGAATAATAAATAATTAAAAATTATTGTGGAATCCACTCTTTTAAGAATTTGTGGCCCACAACATATTATTCTCACAGTCACCTAAAGACTATCAATGTCCACGTTGCAGAATCGAACCTCAAATCCTAAGAACCGAAAATTGCTCTACTTGATGCTCGTGTATCCGCGCCGGTCAAAAGTGTAATCACGCGCTTGGACTCACACGGTCACACCCATATTTCCGCAACTAAATACGTCCCCCCTGATCTCATACTTTGCTTGCAATTCCTGATGTGCTCTTGGTCTTAGCACATGTACCCAAGAGTAGGGGTGAGCATGGGCCGGGTGGGCCGGTTCCAGACCTAGACCCTGTACCCGACCCTGTTATAACCGGTTCCCACTTTTTGGAACCGATACCCGACCCTGTTTGTCTTGGAACCTGTTTTGGAACCGGCCCTGTTTTTCGGTCCGATTTTCGGGTTCACCCTATTTACCCTGTTTTCCTCTTCTTCTTTTTTAATCAAAATAACATGAGCATCCATAAAAGAAGTAATAAAAATTACCGTGAACAAAACGATAGAATTTGAGAAAATTTGCACCAACCAAATGAGAAATTTCACATCTACAATTGCGTCAATACCATTGGTTCGAATATCTGGAAGTGGCTTGTCATAGTTTTCCAATCTAATCTTTGCACAAGAACTTTTGTGGGTATGCGCTTAAGGATTGTAATTTTCTACAATGGAATCATTAAATTTTACCCTGCTGAAGGCTTATGTTCTCACCAGTGCTTGCACCAGAAAAGTGAGGCGGAGAAAAAGTTGTCCATTCTCACCTTTCAGGAATCAAGTTCAAATGAGACCACAATTTTGGTAAAACATCTACAAGAAGAGCTCAGAAATTGTGTAAGTTATTCTGCTAGTATTTGCTTCTAGACTTTTACGTTGTTTAGCCTATATTTAGGTGCCAAGGACGATGCTTCTCATAATAGATTGTCTCATGTTATGTTACAAGTGGCTGCTATGTGTTTGTTGTGTAAAAGTTTGCTGTCCATCTAAGCAATGACTAGTTAACTTGAAAACCAGACAAATTATCCAGTGGAAAGTGCTTGTGTTCTTTTCTTTAAAGCAGACGCGAAAACCAGACAAATTATCCAGTGGCAATTCCATCATTTCACTCATGGTCAACTGAAAGACATACAAAAGGACTGGGTTAAGCACTTACCCAGATTTTTCTAGTTTCCTTCACGAGTTTCATTTCCTCTCCATTGTACCCATTCGAGAGAATATGAGCATTGTGAGAGAACAAATTGAAGGCATACTACAAAATTGAGAACAAGCTCTTAACAAATCGAGAACAAGAGCAGATTGTCCAGGACTTCTATTTACGATTTCCCCCTCACAACATCAAGTAAACCTACTTCTCAGCATTCTCTTCATTCACAATTCAAGACTGTCTTCTGCTATAACTCAATGTCCACTCTAATGTCTAAATCGAGGCAGATTGTCGACAAACCGAGGTGGAGAGATCCTCCTACCTTGTAAACCGGACCGAAACTGCGGTGACGGAGCAGTTGAAGAAGGTGAAGTCCTGAGAATAGACCCCGGCGACGGGCGAGCCGAAGAGGTTGAGGCTGGTTCGTCCCCTTGCAGGACAGGTCGAAGCCCCGGTACCCGCAAGATTGAGGCTAGTGGTTTCCGATTCGGAAGGGGAAACGGATCACAGCCGATCTGGTGCGTCCGGAGATCGAAGAAGAGGCTGGAAGGCTCATCCTCAGCTTCATCCACCGCCCTCCTCCTGGTGTCGCCGCGTCGTCGATGATGGTGAGATATGAAGAAGAAAAAAAAGAACGAGAGGTGAGGTCGTGAGAGGAGGCATGAGCAACTGAGCGAGCATTGGAGGGCAACGAGCGACAAAAGGGAGTAGACTAGGGCTTTGTTTTTGTTTTAAATATTAAATAAAAAAACCGGTTCTAAAAATCGGTCCGGGTGGGTATTTACTTAGACCCAGAACCCGGACCTGTTTCAACAGGTTCCCAAAGTTTAGACCCGCAACCCGGACCGATTTGAGCAGGAACCGATTCCCGACCTTATTTTTCGGGTGGGCCAATCCAATTTCCGGGTCAAACCGGTCCGGTTGCTGTTGACACCTGATTTTTGAACCAGCCTTTTTCATTTTTATTTTTGAAAAAAATCACAAAAAATTCATAAAAAGTCAGAAAATTAAAAAATCAAATTTGGTGGCCTTGGCCAAGCCCAAGGAACCATTCTTGACCAAAAAATAATTTTTCACATTTTTCATATTTTTTAGTATTTTTAGAAAATAGAAAAACACTTAAAAAATTAAGAAAAATAGAATTTGAGGTCACAAAAATATGGAAAAATAGCCAATATTTTTATTTTTAATCCCTTGTATTTTTGACCTCATAAAAAATCCAAAATCAGATTCAATTTTAGGTGTTCCTTTGTAACCCGTACTATTGAATTTGAGAAAACAATACCAATTGAGTCTTTTAATTTGCAGTTTTAGCATTTTCTAGGATCTTGACATTCAATCTAATTGTCCCCTATTTCAATTTTACCTAATTGCTCGGACAAGTTGTTCAATTGCAAACATAATTGCATTTTAGTCCTTGAATTTGTGCATAATTGAAATTACTTCCAATTCGAGGGCTATCCTTATAAATTGAACGTGCTACTCAATGATTTTTACCATTCTGAATCGATTGGGATGGGTAATTTGGCCCAATTTGGTCATTTGAACCTTCAATTGCACAACCCCTAATTTTGCAATTAAATAGAAATTTGGGGTTTTTATAAAAATTGAGGTGAAATTTTGGGCAAAACCACATTTTTGGATAAAACCCATGCCCTAAGCTCAATTCTGAAATTTAATTGCAAAAATTCCTAACAAATTTGGATTAATTTTGAAAATCCCAATTTGGAACCGGTTCGGACCGGTCAGACCGCCGGTCCGACCGGTCGAACCGGTCTGCTACAGTGTCTTCTTCCTCCCCGAGAGTCTACACAAATGAACAGTAAAATGCCGAGCTTTGATGGCCAAATTGACGGACCAATCGGCGATAATCGAAGACACATTTATGCGCGTTTGATTCCTTAGGACATTTCCCGTCGATTGGGACCAAAATGAGGATCAATGGTCGCCGGAGGGGAGAGTAATCAGACGGTCAATCTCGTAAGCCTGCAAAAGTCAACATCTCCTAAACTCAGTGCCAATTCATGCTAAATTCGCACGAATTAGGAGCTGCTGAAGAAGTAAACAGACGTAGACGGGACACCCATTCCCTCCGTCGCCGTTTGGACCTAATGGCACGTGTAATCACGTGCCATTTCGAGTTCGTGGACCCTCCCGATTGGCGGCAAAGGCTTCTTGAAATCCAAAGAGCTATATAAGCTTGTGATCGTTTTCTGTTAGGGAGATTGGTCAATTCGGTTAGTGGAGGAGGAGGAGAATCGAGAGCGAGAGAGAGAACGCAAAACAGAGCTCGTTCTCCGACCCCCGTCGACGAGAACTTGAGCTCAAATTGCAGAGCGCTGGTTAGGCCTTCCCAGGCCAAACCAAAGCTTCACGGTGCTGCTAGGAGGTCGCCCAGAGTCCCTGGAAGCGATCGCCGACGCCCAAGCACGTGGAACCCGCGAGAATAGGTGAGTCGCAGTCTCGAGTTCTTCTTTGAGCATTCATGGCGATTCACGCATTTCTTGATCATTTATGCAATTAGTGTGTGCGTTTCATTCCCTGAACATCACTGACCATCTCTGCATCTTGGTTTTGCATTGATTTTGTTCGAACAGCCCGAATCGAGTTTTGGAACTTAGCCTTCATAGCCGACTGCTGTTCATCCTTGCCCAGCCAAATCTGGGCCGAGCGAGCTCAATCGGAGCTCGAGGTAAGTCTTCTAAACTCCCTCTGATGCTATTCTATGACTGGATTGCCATGATTTGTCACGAATCGAGCTATTGAATCTCCATGGCCGTACTCGGCGCAGTGCATGATATTCGTGATTTAGTGATCGATGAGCTTCAATTCCCATATATATGAGATTGGATGATAAGACGAGTCGATTGCCGTTGGTCTCGCATGATTTCATCAAGAATCCACAGTCAAATCATCGCCGGAGAAGCGCAGCCGTTCATTCCGCCGGGGTTGGGAGGTTGAAGACGAAGCTGACGTAGCGCAGTCAACCGGTCAAACTCCTAGTTGGCATTCGGCCATTGGTCCACGTGTCTGTCGAGTCAGCTCGACCGTTAGTCTGTTAGGGTGAGTCAGCATAGATCGGACGGCTCAGGTTAATCGAGTCCAATGAATGGTGACCGTCTGATTAATAATTAGGATATTCGAAAATAGTTTCAAATCGGAAAATAAAAATTGGTTGAAACGGCGCCGTATGGTTTAGGGGATAGGCGACGTCGTTTTAGGTTAAGCAGTAACGGACGGTCTAGATCTAGTCCTATGTTTTAATCGTGGCCGTAGGTTCAAGTAGTTAGATCAGACGTCCCTGATCAGGTCTTCGTTTAATCCACGCCATAGATTCCAGTCAAATGATCCGATGGTTGTAGATTAGCCATGCGTTTCGATGAGGACCGTCGGATCAGAGTTGATAATTCGAAAATAGAAAAAATGGCGAATACGGCGTCGTTTTGGTTTTAGGCTTCGCGGGTCCGGGTCTGGGCCGGGTTCCGGACCCACTCGGGTCGACCCGGTCCGAATCATATTTTTTAATAAAAAAATCAGAAAATGATTTTAAAAATAAAAAAAAATCAGAAAAATCCTAGAAAATCCAGAAAATGCTAGAAAATTCCAGAAAATTCCAAAAAAAAAATGTGGAAAAATTGTGAAAAATCCTAGGTATTCTTGAAACTCCCAAAAATCGAGGGTTGACCACAGACAACTGGTTAACCCTATTTTTGGGGTTTCTTGTCCGATCTTCCGAGACTTGACGACATTACCCTTTAGGGGTAAGTCGCCTCTGCTGTATATGCAAGATAAGGCCGATAATACCAAGGTAAGAATTAGGGTCAAGTAGGCGACCAATTCTTAGGCTTGGGTTTTCGAGTCCCGCCCCTTTTCTCAAAATGACGATTTTGCCCCTCAATGGGAAAATCATCTTTCTTGTCTCAATCGAGTTCTGAAAATTGCTTAAAGTTAGGGTTCGGGTCAGGTGGACGACCAGCCCTAATATTTAAGATTTTTAGTTCTCATCTTTGTCCAAAATGACGATTTTACCCCTCCGAGGGTAAAATCACTTTTAAATTCCAGAAAAATCCTGGAAATTCCCAAAAAATAGGAAATGGGTTGGATTGATAGCCAATCCCATTTCCCTCATCTTTTGACTTCCCAATACATCTAAAATGACAGATTTACCCTTTCGAGGTGAATTTTTCCCGAATTGCTCAAAATTACGATTTTGCCCCTCATGGGCAAATCATGCCAAAATCATTCCTAAGCCTTGATTGATATTTCTCTAGGCTAATAAGGCCTCATTAGGGATGCCATGCTACTTTCATGTGTTTTATCCGCATGTACTGGATCCTTGATTTGTGTACTTATTTCTATTGATTGTGATTGATAGGGTAGTAATTCCCATCTGCATGAACTCCTAGATTTAGGATCTGTACCCCACTCGTCTGTATGAAATCCTAGGATCAGATAAACCATTCAGCTTAGGTACCGAAAGGGCGTCAACTCTGACAGTTGGCGTAACTAAGTCCCCGAACCCACTTCTCTGGTTTCCGTAGAATCGAATAGACCACTCCAAACTATTCGATAGGGTTTCCGATCGTACCCTTCACAAAACGATTGGCGGCGACTCCTTGGCATGTACACTCATCACATGTCACTAGACCACACTGAAGGTCGACCACGTATATCCAGCAGTTGCGATTTGGGTAATGGACCTTGGGAGAGGCCCGTGTCCGATCATACAACATCGGACGGCCCATTAACCCCCGCTAGCCCAGATGGCGCTCGAGAGGGTCGCGACAGACTGACGACTCCACTAGGGACTTTCGAACCCAGAATCTCTGGTTAAGAATTCCAGAGGACTTGAGCCGAATAAAAAGTTGTTTGGTTTATCTGACCTTGTTTTTGTAGATGCTCTCGAAGGTGAGGTACGTACACTAACCTTTGTGTTAGATGTTTTTGCAGATTGGAGAAATAAGGGGTGTAGTGATTGTTGACATTTTTTCCTGCAGGTTGGAGTTGGGAATGTATGTTTATTTTTATGCACATGCTGAAGCGGTGTTTTGATACAAACTGTTGTGCATGACTTTGCATTGTGATGATCACGACACATTACACACACTGGCGGTCAAACCCCGACTGCAACCACCTCTAGATTACCTTAGATAGGGAAGGAATGCGAAAAGAATCTTGTGTTTGATGGCACTTGAGACTTTCGTATTCATTCCCGCCTACCATCTGCATTGGCGATATCTAGCCCTCTTGGGTAGGTACCCTTGGGGAAGAATTTGCCTCGTGTGGATCGTGAGAGCCTGAGCCGTAGGTTCCTCACTTGATTTTTGATTTCTTAGAGTATACCCACTTGTCTCATGCGCATGTCTATGGATGGTTGGTATACCTAAAACCGCCCATTGATAAGAGGGGGACATTCCACATTCCCCCAGGTATGGTTGGTAAGGCATTTATTTCCGATGTACTTTATTACTCCCTGCTCCATAATATGACTCATACATTACATACATTCATATGCATTCATATCATGCAAATCGCTCAAGTGACTAATTGAAACAGCAATGGTAATAGGTAGAATGTCGCTGTTCCCTAAGAGCTCGACAGAATTGGTGACCTTCGAATACCTGAGGAAAGTCACTCGCCCCGGACCAACACAAGGCTACACTTCACTAGATTCGTACATGGTCGGGAGCTGACTAGACGTAAGCTAGGATATGCGGAAGACTGTCAAACCCGTTACTATGTCGATAACTTCAGATTTAAGCGAGAGGCAGACGAGATGTTCAAGAATTATCTGGAGATGAAGAGACAGCGTCGCAACCAGCTGGACAGGGAGGCATACGCCCTTCGGAAGGCCGAACTGCTGACCAAAGAAAGTGTGCCCATGGTCACTTTCTGGGGAAGAAAGAGGCGCCCCGCGACCAATACAAAACCAAAGCGTATCACGCTCAAGAAGGCGAAACTCGAGAAGGCTCCTGAAGTCGTCGTACCGTGGACCAGAGAATGGCCAGAGGAACTACAGCCTCTCGACCAAAACACTGAAGACGACTCCCTTACACTTGATTAGAGGAAAACTCCCGACCAACTGTCATTTGGATAGACCTCTGGGAAAAGAGTGATTTGGATCTTCACATTCCAACGGTCTTTTACAGCTTTCTTGTTTGAAAGATCTCTCTTTACCTTTCTTCCATTAGGCATCTTGATTGTAATAAAAGTTCACTCCACTTTGTTCTTTTGATGTATTGACCAATGGAATGTGACGTTGCTATTTCCCTTAGTCACCGAGTAAACCTGACTAAATTGCATAATTCACTTCCTTGAAATTCAAATTAGGCTTTGAGTCAGGCTTTCAAGACCTGAAAAAGGTCCTAATTTCCATTTCTTCAATTGAACAATGCAATCGAGTTAGCTCATGTATACCTCATGACATCTGCATGTTCATACGTTTAAAGTAATTTCTGAATATTGACTTTTCAAAATCATTTGCGTATTTTAGACTTGATGGGAAAGAATGATATTCAAGTATTCAAAATCCCCTGGGCCGAACTCCAATCATGGTGGGACAGCATGGGCGAAGCCAGCCAAAAGTATGCTGAATCACGACTAGGATACCTACTGGACCTGCTGAAGATTGAGTGTCCACCTGCCTTTATTCAAACCATGGCGCTCTACTGGGATCCTACCACCGCTACATTTTGCATGGAAGGACTAGAGATTACTCCCACTATCGAGGAATACAGCGCCGTCATCGGAGTTGAGTTCACTCCTACGCTCGTCCGACCCCCTATAGGATTTGAACCCCTGAGTCAGGTGGCTGAATTCCTTGACACAGGCCTGAATGAAGTCAAAGCAGATGCAAAAAGCAATTCTGAACGAGTCTCCTTATCTTTCCTTATAGACCGATTTTCCCGCCTCCCTGCTGCTAAAGGAACCAAATCTAGTAAAGCCTTTGTCTTGGCATTCTTTAGCTTTGTACTATTCCCGATCTCATCTGTCACCTTTGACCCTATCATGGCTGTAGTAGCTAGACAAATCTGTTGTGGGTGGGATTATTCAAACATCCTCCTTGCCGAGACCTTCCTTTCCTTAAATCGCTTCAGAAAAAGTAAAAAGGGAATCTTTAGAGCCTCTAGTGATCTTCTGTATCTGTGGTTCACTTCCCATATCAGACAATTTCACATTCGTATGGGTTTCACTGAAATCAGCCCCGATACGCACCCTCTTAAAACCTTTGTCAGAACCCATACACGTGTTCCTAAGTTCAACTTCATAGAGTGGAAAAACTTCCTTAAAATCCTAAAACCCGAACAACTCCGATGGCGGCTAAGGTTGCCAACGCTGAGCAAAATCAGGTTGACCTGCGATGACGGGGGTCCAGTCCCTTTGCTAGGATTCACGGGCGCTACCGCATACTATCCAAGGAGGGTGATTCGACAGTTTGGAGCTCTATAGGAGATCCCTTCTCTAACGCAACCTAGTATCTTTTCCTTTGACTTACTAAGCCAGACCCTCACAGAGGAGGAGAAGAGACAGTTTGAAGCCAAGGTGGCATCCATCATACGCTCTTTGAAGAATTCTCAGGCTGAAGAAATAAGTTGGCCAGAAAACATGACTCGTGAAGAAAACATTCATAGAGCCACCGCAGAATACATTCAACACTTCAAAGCGACCCGACGAAACCTTGTCGAGCCCTACATACCCGAATACATCGTGCCGTACGTACCCAGAATAGAGCCGTACATACCCGAAGACATGGGACCGCTGTCATATTCAGAAGATGAAGAGTCCTAGATTGAAAAAGGGAATCCATACTGGGATGATGAGGATACCTTAGGCCCCAAACGTCCTAGACTTGAATAGGCTATTCTGTCAAGTGTAAAATAAGCAAACATTGTGATATCTTCTCATACATTCTCATTTCTGTTAGATACTATCTTGGACACATGAGCATGAATATGAACATGTTTTGCGAATGCATAAAAACTATCATCAGAAATTACGCTTATTTTAATTTCATGAATTCTTATCAGAAAATGATTAAAAGAACTGCTTACATGAGGCTAAGGCTCACGAGGTAGTCCTTTTTCTCATCTACTGGTAAGAAGCATGCAACTAAAAGGATTAGCTGCTTCCTTTTGTCAAAAATAAAAGAAATACTCACTGGGAATCCTTTTGAAACAGGTACCCTCTCATCACGGAACTACCAACACATCGTTTCCGTACCCGCTTTAAGACAAGAATGGAGCAACAAGAATTGACCCCGCGGTGGGCATGTTGGAATATCAGATGACCGCCTTAGCAACTATGATGGTCGACATCAAGGCCATGCTGGAGGCCACCCAAGCTAAACAAACCACAGCCCATAACCAGAACAACTCAGGCCCTTCTTTTGTACCTGATACAGCAGATAAGGAGGTGACGAGAGATACTCGACATGCAGAAGATGACATCCATGAACCAAACAGCCGGCCACAACAAAAGGCCTCGCCTATTGTTATCAACCTCGAGAAAGAGGAGAAGCGGAAGCAAACTGTGAAAACCGAAGCGGAGGCTAAAAGGTTGGCCAAAATCGAGGAGTGCTTGAGCAGTCAAGGTTACGAGTTCGCCCGCTTCGACAAGATATCCCCTTTCACTAAAGTAGAGACTCCTCTTAACTATAAGGAGCCAGAGTTTGTAAGAAAATACAATGGGACAGGTTGTCCCCGAGCACACCTCAAGTATTACCGTCGCAAGATGGCGCACTATTCAGATTATATTCCGCTACTAATGAACACGTTCCAAGAGAGTTTGGCTGGCGCCGCTCTGGCCTGGTTCATTGAGCTAGACCTAGAAGATTACGATGGGTGGGAGGATCTTGCAGAGGACTTCCTCAGGCAGTACAACTTCAACACGGCTACGGCCCCTACAAGAGAAGACCTTCTGCGAACTTCAAAGGCAAGAGGTGAACTAATCAGGACATATGCCCAGAGGTGGCGAGCCTTGGCCACCCAAGTAAAGCCATCAATCCCAGAAGAGGAGCTGATTGACTTATTCCTGAAAGCACTCCCCTACGAGTACTTTGACAAGGCTAAACACTTCCGGGTGTCAAACATTCGCACACTTGATTAAGGTTACCGAAAGACTAGAATGGGCCTTGAGGGAAAGAAGGCATCATGAAGCTCCTACTAGGAAGCAGTATCCCTTGAAAAAGGAGAGAGAAGCCGGACTGGACACAGCATTTATATCGGATCCCCACAAGCTCAAGCCGTTTGGCAATTCCAATCAGACCAAAGGAGGATCGTCCTGGTCAACACCGAAAGTACAAGAGCCCAGAAGAAGGCAACCCCAGAAGCAATTTTATCAACTCCCAAGACCTTTATCCAAGTTACTCCCAGTGCTGCTAGAGCAACGCCTGGTGGCAAAAGAACCGCCTAGGGCAAACCCTGTCAAATATCCTGGCTTTGATGAGAACCAAACCTGTATCTACCACATGGGCGAGAGAGGGCATAATGTGGACAACTGCTATATCCTCAAGCCGAAGGTGCAAGCTCTGATTGACAATCAAATTCTGAAGTTTGACAATATGGCCCCAAATGTACAAGACAACCTACTTCCAGATCATCAAGCAGTAGGAGCAATATTTGCTGAAGTGGAGGAAGACTGCCTTAAGCTGAAGGTAGACGTACCTAAGCTGACCAACTTGCTAGCAGCCGCTTCGTCATACCCAAAAGCAGGAGAGATCTCTGTTGACGAAAAGTAGCTATGTATCGCCAAAATGATGTGCTTGGGGATTATGTCCGATATTACTAATGAAGAATTCGAAGGAGTTGAAGCTTCTTTATCTTTGGGAGGAAGCTACTTCGTGATCACAACAGAGTGGGGCAGTACCTGGGACATCCCACACGAGAATCTGGTAGATAGTCTCGAGCCGGTCACTCAGTCAGAAGAAGAATTCGAAAAGGACGAACTGGAAGCCAAAAGACGAAGTTTAGCGGACCGCAAATTTATGGCCAACGCGATTGAAAAGGGCGAAATTGTAGATAACCTGGGTCAAGATTCTGGAGGGTCCAACTTCAAAGTGAAATATTCGGCCCCTCCCAGCTTTTATCAGAAAATTGAAGACATCATACCGGACGGATGGGGAGGTATGGATGATCTCTCTCAACCAGAGACCTCGAAGGGCATAGAAGAACTTGACAACACCGTATCAATGGTCGAAGTCGTTACGACAGTGGTAATCAGATTGGAAGAACTTGATAGCATGAGCGGGGTGAAAGACTACCTAGTCAAGCCTGTTGTGATTCAACTACCACAAGAAGAAGCAGACAACACGACTGAACCGGAGACGTCTTATCAGGCAACTGTAACTATAGAAGTCCCCCCAGTAGAAGAATACGATCCTAAAGCAGTCCATTGGGACTATGGGACTAAAGAAGTAGGAGCAGTAATGAGGTCTGGACGATTTTATGCCCCTAGTGAGGGCGAATCCGAAAAAAAGGAAGTCTCAAAGGAAGACGCCGAAAAGCTCATATCAATCATCAAAACCAGCGAGTTCGAAGTAATAGAGCATCTGAGGAGGATGCCGGCTCAAATATCCTTGCTAGATTTATTCATCAACTCAGAGAAACACAAGAACGTACTGTTAAAAATACTCAACGAAGTACATGTCCCTGAATCAATTAACGAGGTACAATTGGGGAACTTTGTGGGGGCAATCCTTTTAAAAGACCAGTTGAGCTTCTCTGACGAGGACTTCCCCATGGAAGGAAGAGGGCACAACAAGGCCTTATATGTCTCCGTGCAATGTAAAGGGAAGAGAGTGGCACATGTATCGATCGACAATGTATCAGCCTTCAATATTTGCCCTTTGGCTACCCTAAGAAGTTTGGGAATCAATGAGGAAACGATTAATGCATCCAAAACGGCTGTGAGAGCTTTCGACGGAATGAGGAAGACCGTGGTGGGCGAGATTGAGCTTGACGTATTTATCGGCCCGACGAAATTCTCTATAAACTTCCAAGTAATGGATCTGCCCAGTGCATTTGGGTTCTTGTTGGGAAGGCCTTGGATCCATACAGCAGGAGCTGTCCCTTCAAGCTTGCATCAAAAGGTACGCTTCACAGTAGATGGGAAGGTGATTACTGTACATAGAGAAGTCGACCTCCAAACATACCAGAACAGTGCCATACCCTATGTTGAACCCGAAGTAAAAACAGAGGCGAGCTATCATTCCCTAGAACTGGTAGCAACAGTTCATACCCCGGCAGGGACAAGGCTAAGAACCTCATACATCTCAGAAGCCAGTCTTCTACCAGCTAAGATGCTACTGGCATACGGATTCAACCCCGAAAAAGGCCTAGGCAGACATAATCAAGGAATAAATACCCCACTACAGTTAAAAGCTAACTCGCATAAAATGGGCTTGGGGTATCAGAAATATCACATGGATAGATCTCGCCCAAAGACAACAGGCCGAGGTCGAGGCAGGAGCCTAGGACGCCTGGGAGGCCGAAACAGCCCGAATGACTCATTCATCGGTTCTCCAACTTGGAAAGGCAGGTCTCAAATGTTCAATAACCCTTTGAATGCCCACTTCAACCAGAACTCTAAATGGTTGTCTGAAGAAGATGTCACTTCACCGATAGAACCAGATCTGACAAATCCTTTTCTCAAAGATGACTCTGTGAATGTCATCATGGAGTGGTTGGACAATGGAGCCACTTCCTCTGAGTAAAGAGCCTCTTCCTTTGTCTTTAAATACTGCATGTAAAACTTTCTGCATTTTGTTGTATTTTCTTTCCTTATTGTACGTATAAGGAAACGCCTTTGGATCTCTGGCCGTTGGTCCAAATAGCACATCTTGTAACGCGGCCCATCTTGCATTCAATAAAACCACGCATATTTTGTTAAGGACATATGGAGCCACGAATCAGCCCAATGATGATACTAGTCTTCCACACAGAAGCTTGAGGCCTGATTTGCCATATGATTCCTGATTTCCAAAAAGATTTCTATGGGGCCGGGATGTCCAATGACATGAGGATTAGTCCCATTTGCACCTATACCTATTTCGAAAACTCTTTCGAAAAGACTTTTCATGATCATGCATGTCATTTCTACGGAGCACAAACTAACCATACTCATGACATTTCAGGCATATCATCTCAAACATGCATACTAGGTTATTACGAGATTCGGATCTCTCCATTAACCATTCTTATAGCATTGAGGAAGGTGAAGACGAAGGTTATGCGTCTATCCGCAGAGATTGGAATGCCTTTGAAGAATCAAAGCCTCCTACCTCAGAAGAACCAGTCATTATCAATTTGGGAGACGCCGTGAACATCAAAGAGGTCAAGATCGGCGGGCATTTATCCCGAAATGAAAGGCTCGAGTTCACAGAGTTGTTAAAAGAGTATCAAGACATTTTTGCATGGTCTTACGCTGATATGCCAGGCCTAGATCCCAAGATCGTGGAGCATGCCTTACCCACAGATCCCAGTATCAAACCTGTCAAGCAAGGCAGCAGACGGATGAAGGCCGAGTTGGAAGACAAAATTAAAGAAGAAGTCATGAAACTTCTTAGGGTAGGCTTTATTGAAGCTATCCCATACTCAGACTGGATTGCAAATATAGTTCCCGTCATGAAAAAGGATGGTAAAGTTCGGATCTGCATGGATTACCGAGATCTGAATAGAGCAAACTCAAAAGATGATTTTCCACTTCCTCACATTGATGTATTGGTGGATAGCACAGCATGTTATGAATTGTTCTCGTTTATGGATGGATTTTCGGGATATAACCAAATCTTCATGAAACAAGAAGACAAATCGAAGACTTCTTTTACCACACCATGGGGGAACTTTTGCTACAAAGTCATGCCATTTGGATTAAAAAACGCCGGGGCTACCTATCAGAAGGCCATGGTCACATTATTCCATGATATGATCTACAAAGAAATCGAAGTATACGTCGACGACATGATCGCCAAATCCAAGAAAGGACAGGATCACATACAGGTATTAAGAAAATTATTTGAGCGCCTGCGCAAATATAAGTTGAGGCTGAACCCTAACAAATGTGTGTTTGGGGCGAGATCTGGGAAACTTCTTGGGTTCATAGTCAGTAACAAGGGCAATGAGATTGATCCTTCAAAGATTCAAGCTATCCACGATCTGTCAACTCCTTCCACAGTAAAAGAAATGAGAAGCCTTCTGGGGAGACTGAACTATATTGCCAGATTTATCAATCAGCTGTCTAATGTAGCTAAGCCGATCTTCAAATTGCTTAAGAAAGGCGCGAAAATAACATGGGATGCTGAATGCAGCAGGGCATTCCAAATGATCAAGAACTATCTGATCACACCGCCGGTACTCGTGCCACCAATTCCTGGTCACCCATTGACCTTATATCTGACTATACAGCAGGAATCCTTGGGAGCCTTACTTGCCCAAACAAGCCCGACAGATGGTAAAGAAAGAGCCGTCTATTACCTAAGTAAGAAATTCACACCATCTGAAGCAAAATATGTACCAGTTGAAAGGGCCTGTGTAGCAGCGGTTTGGGTACTTTGCAGACTGAGACAGTATACCCTACATCACCACATTCAGCTCATAACAGAGAACGATCCTGTCAAATAACTCCTGGAGAAACCCGCTTTAATTGGGAAATTAGCAAAATGGCAAGTAATGCTATCTGAATTTGACATCAAGTGTTCTCCACAAAAGTCAGTTAAGGGAAGAGCTATAGCTGACATGCTAGCAGAAAACCCGTCAAACGGTGAGTCTCCTGAAGTAACAAGCACAGAAGGTCAAATTCTCAACTTAGCAGAAGACAAGTGGGTCATGTACTTCGATGGTGCTGTTAATCTATCAAGGGCAGGCACTGGGGCAGTACTAATATCCCCTGATAATCAACATTACCCGGTTGCGGCAAAAATAACTTTCCCTTGCACCAACAACATCTTAGAATATGAGGCGTGCATTTTAGGCCTACGATTGGCCATTTCCATGAAGATACCTAGGTTGCAAGTTTTTGGAGATTCCATGCTCATCATTTTACAGACACAGGGAGAGTGGAAGACGAAAGATGCAAAGCTCATCCTTTACCATGAATATCTTGAAGAGTTAATACTCGAATTCGAAGAAGTGTCATTCGAATACCTATCGAGATCCCACAATCAATTTGCAGATGCGTTAGCCACCCTTGCCTCAATGTTGCAAACAATTGGAGGGTTGGATATAGAACCCATAAGGATCGATATAGTTGAACGGCCAGCATTTTGTATGCTAATCGAAGAAAAGTTTGATGGGGAACCATGGTATTATGACATCAAGAATTACCTCTCAAAAGGGGAATTCCCTGAAGGATGCCAGCCAGGAGACCGAAGATACATAACCGAGATGGCTAGCAAATTCTTTCTCAATGGACAAATTCTGTACAAAAGATCCTTTGATTCTACTCTATTGAGATGTGTAGATGCCAAAGAAGCAAATATCCTCTTGAAAGAGATCCATGAAGGAATATGTGGGCCTCACATGAACGGCCACCTCCTCGCTAGGAAGATCATGCGGCTTGGCTATTATTGGATGACCATCGAATCAGATTGCTGTCAGCACGTCCGATCATGCCACCAGTGCCAAATATACGGTGATAAGATCAATGCACCCCCAAACGAATTACACCAAATGTATGAAGTTTGGCCTTTCTCTATATGGGGCATAGACATGATAGGGCCTATTAATCCTGTGGCTTCAAATGGTCATCGCTTCATCTTCGTAGCGATTGATTACTTCACAAAATGGGTAGAAGCCAGCTCTTACAAGAATATCACTGCAAGAAATGTGGTAAGATTCATCAAAAGAGACATCATATCCCGGTATGGTACCCCTCAAGCGATCATCACAGATAACGGGTCTAACCTAAACAACAAGATTGTCGATGATCTATTGGATCACTTTAGCATTCGACATCTGAACTCATCTCCTTACCGCACACAGATGAATGGGGCAGTGGAATCAGCCAACAAAAACATTAAGAGAATCTTGGCTAAAACAGCAGAAAACTACATGGATTGGCACGAAAGGTTGCCCTTCGCCTTGATGGCCTACCGAACATCAATCAGGACTTCTACAGGGGCAACTCCCTACAGTCTGGTGTATGGAACAGAAGCAGTTCTACCCGTAGAAGTAAAGATTCCCTCTTTGAGAATCTTATCAGAAGATAAACTCTATGAGTCAGAATATTTCAAACACAGATATGAACAGCTGAATTTAATAGGCGAGAAACGTCTTAAAGCCATTTGCCATGGACAAACTTACCAGAAAAGGGTAGCCAGGGCGTTCAATCGAAAGGTCAAGACTAGAAACTTCGAAGTAAATGACTTGGTAATTAGGAAAGTTTTGCCGAGTACTACCCATCCAGGGGGAAAATTCACTCCGAATTACATAGGCCCCTACATTATCAAGAAGATCCTCACAGGAGGAGCATTAATTCTTGTAAACTCCGAGGGAGAAAAACTGGGGCACCCTGTAAATTCAGATGCTGTGAAGAAATATTACCCTTGAAATAAAATCAGATTCCGGTCATATGACTTACCCCGAATTGAGCCTACTCTTCATGATAGTCATTACATAAGCATGTCATGCATCCATGCATACATTAGCATGTGTTCAATATTGCAGGACTCAAGGAAGCGAGGTCCTCGAGGGCAAATACCAAGAATGTCCGATGAAGACAGCAGACAGCAAAACGAAGAGCAGGAAACTTCAAAAGAAGGGCACAGGAGCACGTTCCGAAATGAATGAAGCCAATTGGAATGCATGATCAAGAGGACTTACTGTCATGGTGACCAGGTACATGTCCTATTTCTCCAAAGACTAAGAATTTCAAGAAATTTTAGAACAACTTAATCATCTTGTGTTATTAAGCGACGATGCAGATTTTCATGAATCTATCCATTTCCGTTGGAGCGCATGATCAAGGGTAAGGTGTATCGTTCTAATTTCCCGAAATTCGAGAGCATACACTGACATATTCCTTTTATGTTTTTCAGGAATCCCTAGCCGCGCTGGGCAGGTAAGTATTCCTTTCCCAACCTCTTAGGTTTTAAGACTGTTAGGATCCTTATTGCTAGAATTTGAAAGGCTTCTTGGAATCTAGCATGCATTCAATTCCCACGTCTAGAAAAGCACCAAATTTTCACAATCACGTCATTAGCACTCATGTTTAAACTTGGAGGTTATCTGAACATGATTGGAATATGCATTGTGCATCATAAATCCCCTTGGGGGTAAGTTTTGGAGAAAGCGAAATGAACTTTTCCAACAAGAGCTGTTTAAACCGTTCAAAAGGATGTTTCCTCAGACAAGAGGCAAGCCTGGTCCAAACACGTCCTATACACACTTGAGAGAAGAGTGGAGTGGTAAGGATAGCAAGACCTTGACCTACGGACATAAGGGTTATTCGCAGTGATTACATGGATTGAGACGACGGAGGCATTCGTTTCTCTATCATAAACACTACAGGTAACCATTGATAACCCTTTGAACGGTGGTTTCATTCTTTACCCCTGTCAAGAACCACCCCACAGCGGGGCAAACTGGAGGTACGTCCAGCGGTATCAGGAGGTAAATGGTTAGAAGTTCTCTTGCTCAGACTTGCATAAATCTTCGTGTGTTGCTTGTCATTTTAACGTCTATGGTAATTCAGGTGCTTTAGGATGACGAAAAGCCTTCGTTTCTCTATCCTATACACTTTTACCCTTTGCACAGCCCAGTTGAGCCTATACGTTTGTTTCACAAACCCGTTGGTGATCATTGCATATTCCAAGACGGAAGCGACGTCACTTCAAGAGCGGAAGAGTTCAAAACACAGGATTTGTGAAAAATTCCTAGATTAATGTTTGAGTGCTGAGATTCAAGTTGTACATCTAGCACACTCATTTGTAAATTCTGATCCCCAAAAGAAAAGAAAAGGTGGGATTTCGACAAAAGATGAGAAAAAGAAAAATTGGAGAAAAATTCAATCTTGGGCATCAAGAAAAAGCAAAGTGCCTGGTAAAAGCAAGGCCAATGCCCATCCAAATACTTGTGTACTTGTGAGTCATGTGTTTGATCTTGTAAATGCCAAATGATGGCATGATACCTTTGTATAGGTCACTAGTGAGATCTGATTGTAAAAGAAAATCCCAAGGGAGCTAGACAGCAAAGGATACTCCCAAATCATGTCACACTCAGATGATGAGCGCATAGATAAGATGTTGACGCCATCTCAACATGAAAGAGATATTCTCTAAAGACAAATGTGCGCTTCGAAGACTGACAATGTTCTTCAAAGACTATCAATGTACTTCAAAGACTGAAGACGTTCTTTGAAACGAAAGGGACAAGATCGGCGGCAAACCTGCAGTGATCACCAATGTTAGACCCTTCGCATATTCTGAGCCAAAAACAAGCCTTTTTTGGTCCCCAATCCCACCTACTTTACAACCCTGAAAAGCCTTTTCTGATTAAGGCACTTGGATTGACATAGGGTTTAATGTCTAAGCTTAGCTCGAAGAAGTTCGAGCAAGATTATTTCTTTCTCATTTTGCAGGTTTCTTGACTTGTAAACCTGGAGCAGACATTGAAGACGTATCTTCGAAAGCCTTGACTTGCACGCAAGTCCCCCTTTGAAAACCATTGACCAAGCCCAACATTACGGTCCTTGGGAAGTCCTCCTGATCGATCGAGGTGTATTCACTGCGAATGATCCTGAACCCTAGGCGCAGGTTTGATAGGAAATTCGAGTGCATTCTTGGTGAAAGATTATTATCTCAAAAACGGTGAGAAGTCTTTTTTGATGAGAATACTCCAATGGACGTTTTAACCAAACTCCTGTGGGTAATTTCAGATTGTTTAATTCAAACTTTCCTCACAAGGGATTTTTGATCACTTCCGTATGTTGCAAGGTGTTCCGTATGTTGCAAGGTGTTTTGGATAACCTCCAGCATCGTAATGCATTCATTGAAATTTTTCATGACTATGATATAAGTCATAAAATGCTATCAGTTTGACATCAGATATCACTTAAAGACCATTGATGTGCCTTTGGCAAGAAAATTTTCAGATTGGAGCTTCTGCAAGATTCTTGATGACTTCGGCTCCTAAAATGGCTTGTATCACTCTTGGTGAGAAACGATTCACATGTCTAAACTTCTGCATGATTTCTGGTAACCCCAAATCCCAGAAGAACACAACCTCTCTGGTAAGAAAGAGTTACATGTTCAAGCTTCTGTAGGACCCCTGGTATCCCCAAACCTCAGAATGCTACTTCTTTTGTGAAGAATAACTTCCAAGTTTAAGCTTCTTCAGAATTCTTGGCAATCCCGGATCTCAGAAGAACACAACCTCTCTTGGACTTGTGGTAACCCCAGGTCCCAGAATGACACACTTCTCTGAGAAGAAGAGTTTATATGACTAAGCTTCTGACGGATTCCTGGTAACCCCAGATCCTAGAGTGCTATTTTTCTTGGTTAAACTTCTATAGGAATCATGGTAGCCCCAGATTCTTGAAGGATGCCTTGCTTTGTGAAGAAGAGCTTTCAAGTTTATTTTCCTGCAAGATCCCTGGTAATTCCATATCTCAGGAAAACACATTCTTATGAACAATTTTGTAGGTTTGATCTTTCTGCAGGATACTTGGAGCTCCCAGATCCCAGAATGTCACCTCCAATGTCAAAAGGACAATCTCCGAAATCCTCCTTGTGTGAGATTCAAATTTATAGGTTTGAGCTTTCTACAGGATACTTGGAGTCCCCAGATCCCAGAATGTCACCTTCAATGTCAAAAAGGATAATCTTCGAAATCATCCCTCTGTGAGATTTCAAATTTTTGTAGGTTGAGCTTTCTGCGGGATACTTGGAGCTCCCAGATCCTAGAATGTCACCTCCAATGTCAAAAGGACAATCTCCGAAATCATCCCTGTGTGAGATTCAAATTTACAGGTTTGAGCTTTCTGCAGGATACCTGGAGTCCCCAGATCCCAGAACGTCACCTCCAATGTCAAAAGGACAATGTTTGAATTTATCTCCCTCTGTGAGATTTCGGTATTACGGGTTTGATCTTTCTGCAGGATACCTGGAGTACCCAGATCCCAGAATGTCACCTCCAATGTCGAAAGGACAACATTCAAGATAGTCTTTCTGCGAGATCTCAGGTAGCCCATAGATCTTAGAAGAATCTTATCAAAGTTTTTGCAGGTTTAAGTTTTCTACAAGATACTTGGAATCCCCAAATCCCAGAAGAACGCCTTGCATGTCGAAAGGACAATTTTCAAGATCAACTTTCTATGAGGTTCTAGGTAACCCCTAAACCCAGAATAGCCCATGTGGTAAAGCCTAAAGGTTAGGCACACCTCACTTATATGAATCATAGTTAATTCTTTAGAATATAGGATCAAAAACTTCTGACAAAATCAGCTTTCTGTAAAAGTTCTAGGTAACCCCTAAACCCAGAATAGCCCATGCGGTGAAGCCTAAGGGTTAGGCACATCTCACTTATATGGATCCTAGTTAATTCCTTAGAATATAGGATCAAAATGTTCGACAATTCCTAAGAGACTGGGTGCGTCATCCATAGGTTCCTAGCAGAAAGGAGTCCTATTTCTCGGCCTGATCCCCCTGAAGGATTGTTGACACCTGATTTTTGATCAGTCTTTCATAGTTTATTTTTTAAAAATTCATAAAAAATCTATAAAAAGTTAAAAAAAATTAAAAAATCATCTTTGGTAGCCTTGACCAAGCTAAAGGAACCATTTTTGATAAAAAAAAATAATTTGTCATATTTTTTAATATTTTCCAAAAATAGAAAAATACATGAAAAATGAAGAAAAATAGCGTTCGATGTCGTAAAAATATAGAAAAATAGTCAATATTTTTATTTTAATTTCCTTTTCATTTTGAACTCATAAATAGTCAAAATTCAAGTTCAATTGCATGTATTTCTTCACGACGCATAGAGTTGAATTTGGCAAAAAAATGTCATTCGAGTATTTTAATTTGTAAATTTCTACATATTTTTTAGTCTTGACGTCCAATTAGATCGACCACCATCTACAATAAATTCCCCTTGCTGAATATTTTCGTTTTTGTTTCACATGATTTCATGATGTAAAACGCCGAGTGGATCCCTAAATATAATCGGGTCGGCATGAGCTCGATAGCTCGTCCAAGACCAAATCAGGGCACGACGAACCCAATGTGAGTACTCTCGAACTCCTTCGATGCTTCCTAATGCTTTTCTTAGGTTAGATCGTGTGTAGAATGGCTAGGACAGCTAAATCATTCTTGAGCTGTGATTGATAAATAGGGCCTTACTAGGAATGTCATGTGATTTATTTGCATATCTAGATTTCTTGAGTTGCGCATTTTATTACTGATTGTGATTGCTAGGATAATCACTCCTATCTGCATGAATTTTTAGATTTAGGGTTCATACCTTACTCATCCGCATGAATCTCAGGCTAGAAAATTCAGTCAACTTAGGTACCGAAAGGGCGTCAACTCTGACAGTTGGTGTAACTAAGTCCCCGAAACCATTTCTCTGGTTCTCGCAGAATTGAATAGAAACTCCCAACTATTCGATTGGGTGGTCCAATCACACTCTAAAAAAATGATTGGTGGCGACTCCATGGCATGCACACTTAGCACATGTCACTAGACCACACTGAAAGTCGATCACGCATACCTCCGTTGCGATTTGGGTAATGGGCCTTGGGAGAGGCCCGCGTCCGACCAGACAGGACGGCCCATTAGCCCTCGAGAGCCTGACAACCTCAAGAGGGTCGCGACAAGGATCAAAATGTTCGACAATCCCTAAGAGACTGGGTGCGTCATCCATAGGTTCCTAGCAGAAAGGAGTCCTATTTCTCGGCTTGATCCCCCTGAAGGATCAAAATGTTCGACAATCCCTAAGAGACTAGGTGCGTCATCCATAGGTTCCTAGCAGAAAGGAGTCCTATTTCTCGGCCTGATCCCCCTGAAGGATCAAAATGTTCGACAATCCCTAAGAGACTGGGTGCGTCATCCGTAGGTTCCTAGCAGAAAGAAGTCCTATTCATGGTCTGATCCACCATACGGATCAAAACCCCTGACAATCCCTAAGAGATTGGGTGCGTCATCCATAGGTTCCTAGCAGAAAGGAGTCCTATTCATGGTCTGATCCACCATACGGATCAAAACTTCTGACAATGCCTAAGAGACTGGGTACGCCATTCACAAGTTCCTGTCAAGTATAGGAATCACATTCTGGTATGGCCTACCATACAGGCTAGAGTTTAACCGCCCTATGGTATTCAAAAGGCGAGTCCCTAGGTATTCACTTGAACCCGCTATACATCGCGCATGCCGCACGAGCATCAGGCAGGTGATCAAACGGGTGAAAAACAGGTGAGTCCCTCTACTTTCTCTCTCACGTCAGCAAAAGAATGAGGAGCAGAGCGTTCACCAGCGGAACAAGAAAGATTGAGTGTCAAGGTTCGTTTTTTCTTTTCCCCAATAGAGTCGGTCTAGACTCAGGTGTCACCTGTCTTTGAGAGAAACCTCCCACGAGATTCCTCTCAAAGAGGGGTAGCTGTTGACACCTGATTTTTTACCCAGCCCTTTTCATTTTTATTTTTGAAAAAAATCACAAAAAATTCATAAAAAGTCAAAAAATTACAAAATCAACTTTGGTGGCCTTGGCCAAGCCCAAGGAACCATTCTTGACCAAAAAATAATTTTTCACATTTTTCATATTTTTTAGTATTTTTAGAAAATAGAAAAACACTTAAAAAATCAAGAAAAATAGAATTTGAGGTCACAAAAATATGGAAAAATAGCCAATATTTTTATTTTTAATCCCTTGTATTTTTGACCTCACAAAAAATCCAAAATCAGATTCAATTTTAGGTGTTCCTTTGTAACCCGTACTATTGAATTTGAGAAAAAAAATACCAATTGAGTCTTTTAATTTGCAGTTTTAGCATTTTCTAGGATCTTGACATTCAATCTAATTGTCCCCTATTTCAATTTGACCTAATTTCTCGGACAAGTTGTTCAATTGCAAACATAATTGCATTTTAGTCCTTGAATTTGTGCATAATTGAAATTACTTCCAATTCGAGGGCTATCCTTATAAATTGAACATGCTACTCAATGATTTTTACCATTCTGAATCGATTGGGATGGATAATTTGGCCCAATTTGGTCATTTGAACCTTCAATTGCACAACCCCTAATTTTGCAATTAAATAGAAATTTGGGGTTTTTATAGAAATTGAGGTGAAATTTTGGGCAAAACCACATTTTGGAAAAAATCCATGCCCTAAGCTCAATTCTGAAATTTAATTGCAAAAATTCCCAACAGATTTGGATTAATTTTGAAAATCCCAATTTGGAACCGGTTCGAACCGGTCAGATCGCCGGTCCGACCGGTCGAACCGGTCTGCTACAGTGTCTTCTTCCTCCCCGAGAGTCTGCACAAATGAACAGTAAAATGTCGAGCTTTGATGGCCAAATTGACGGACCAATCGGCGATAATCGAAGACACACTTATGGGCGTTTGATTCCTTAGGACATTTCCCGTCGATAGGGACCAAAATGAGGATCAATGGTCGCCGGAGGGGAGAGTAATCGGATGGTCAATCTCGCAAGCCTGCAAAAGTCAACATCTCCTAAACTCAGTGCAAATTCATGCCAAATTCGCACGAATTAGGAGCTGCTGAAGAAGTAAACGGACGTAGACGGGACACCCATTCCCTCCGTCGCCGTTTGGACCTAATGGCACGTGTAATCACGTGCCATTTCGAGTTCGTGGACCCTCCCGATTGGCGGCAAAGGCTTCTTGAAATCCAAAGAACTATATAAGCTTGTGATCTTTTTCTGTTAGGGAGATTGGTCAATTCGGTTAGTGGAGGACGAGGAGAATCGAGAGCGAGAGAGAGAGCGCAAAACAGAGCTCGTTCTCCGACCCCCGTCGTCGAGAACTTGAGCTCAAATTGCAGAGCGCCGGTTAGGCCTTCCCAGGCCAAACCAAAGTTTCACGGTGCTACTAGGAGGTCGCCCAGAGTCCTCGGAAGCGATCGCCGTCGCCCAAGCACGTGGAACCCGCGAGAATAGGTGAGTCGCAGTCTCGAGTTCTTCTTTGAGCATTCATGGCGATTCACGCATTTCTTGATCATTTATGCAATTAGTGTGTGCGTTTCATTCCCTGAACATTACTGACCATCTCTACATCTTGGTTTTGCATTGATTTTGTTCGAACAACCCGAATCGAGTCTTTGAACTTAGCCTTCATAGCCGACTGCTGTTCATCCTTGCCCAGCCAAATCTGGGCCGAGCGAGCTCAATCGGAGCTCGAGGTAAGTCTTCTAAACTCCCTCTGATGCTATTCTATGACTGGATTGCCATGATTTGTCATGAATCGAGCTATTGAATCTCCATGGCCGTACTCGGCGCAGTGCATGATATTCGTGATTTAGTGATCGATGAGCTTCAATTCCCATATATATGAGATTGGATGATAAGACGAGTCGATTGCCGTTGGTCTCGCATGATTTCATCAAGAATCCACCGTCAGATCATCGCCGGAGAAGCGCAGCCGTTCATTCCGCCGGGGTTGGGAGGTTGAAGACGAAGCTGACGTGGCGCAGTCAACCGGTCAAACTCCTAGTTGGCATTCGGCCATTGGTCCACGTGTCTGTCGAGTCAGCTCGACCGTTAGTCTGTTAGGGTGAGTCAGCATGGATCGGACGGCTCAGATTAATCGAGTCCAATGAATGGTGACCGTCTGATTAATAATTAGGATATTCGAAAATAGTTTCAAATCGGAAAATAAAATTTGGTTGAAACGGCGCCGTATGGTTTAGGGGATAGGCGACGTCGTTTTAGGTTAAGCAGGAACGGACGGTCTAGATCTAGTCCTATGTTTTAATCGTGGCCGTAGGTTCAAGTAGTTAGATCAGACGTCCCTGATCAGGTCTTCGTTTAATCCACGCCATAGATTCCAGTCAAATGATCCGATGGTTGTAGATTAGCCATGCGTTTCGATGAGGACCGTCGGATCAGAGTTGATAATTCGAAAATAGAAAAAATGGCGAATACGACGTCGTTTTGGTTTTAGGCTTCGCGGGTCCGGGTCTGGGCCGGGTTCCGGCCCGAGTGGGTCGGGTCGACCCGGTCTGAATCATATTTTTTAATAAAAAAAATCAGAAAATGATTTTAAAAATAAAAAAAATCAGAAAAATCCTAGAAAATCCAGAAAATGCCAGAAAATTCTAGAAAATTCCAAAAAAAATGTGGAAAAATTGTGAAAAATCCTAGGTATTGTTGAAACTCCCAAAAATCGAGGGTTGACCACAGACAACTGGTCAACCCTATTTTTGGGGTTTCTTGTCTGATCTTCCGAGACTTGACGACATTACCCTTTAGGGGTAAGTCGCCTCTGCTGTGTATGCAAAGTAAGGCCGATAATGCCAAGGTAAGAATTAGGGTCAAGTAGGCGACCAATTCTTAGGCTTGGGTTTTCGAGTCCCGCCCCTTTTCTCAAAATGACGATTTTGCCCCTCAATGAGAAAATCATCTTTCTTGTCTCAATCGAGTTCTGAAAATTGCTTAAAGTTAGGGTTCGGGTCAGGTGGACGACCAGCCCTAATATTTAAGATTTTCAGTTCTCATCTTTGTCCAAAATGACGATTTTACCCATCCAAGGGTAAAATCACTTTTAAATTCCAGAAAAATCCTGGAAATTCCCAAAAAATAGGAAATGGGTTGGATTGATAGCCAATCCCATTTCCCTCATCTTTTGACTTCCCAATACATCTAAAATGACAGATTTACCCTTTCGAGGTGAAATTTTCCCGAATTGCTCAAAATTATGATTTTACCCCACATGGGCAAATCATGCCAAAATCATTCCTAAGCCTTGATTGATATTTCTCTAGGCTAATAGGGCCTCATTAGGGATGTCATGCTGCTTTCATGTGTTTTATCCGCATGTACTGGATCCTTGATTTGCGTACTTATTTCTATTGATTGTGATTGATAGGGTAGTAATTCCCATCTGCATGAACTCCTAGATTTAGGATCTGTACCCCACTCGTCTGTATGAAATCCTAGGATCAGATAAACCATTCAGCTTAGGTACCGAAAGGGCGTTAACTCTGACAGTTGGCGTAACTAAGTCCCCGAACCCACTTCTCTGCTTTCCGCAGAATCGAATAGACCACTCCCAACTATTCGATAGGGTTTCCGATCGTACCCTCCACGAAACGATTGGCGGCGACTCCTTGGCATGTACACTCATCACAAGTCACTAGACCACACTGAAGGTCGACCACGTATATCCAGCAGTTGCGATTTGGGTAATGGACCTTGGGAGAGGCCCGTGTCCGATCATACAACATCGGACGGCCCATTAACCCCCGCTAGCCCAGATGGCGCTCGAGAGGGTCGCGACAGTTGCACACCCCAACCCGAGAGCTTTGTTTCTTTCTTTATTTTTTTCTTGCTTGCTCTCTCCAAGGGAACTTAAAAACAAGGGGTTGGGATTGGGTCAAGCCCATTAAGGACGGCCCAAGTTCAAAACTCCACAAGTATTATTAGGAGTGAGCGGTTCGAGGTTCCTTACATATTCCACATGGAATCTAAAACCTGCCTGTTGGAGCAGCTCCCTCATTTTTTGGAACTTGGACTCTACCCGTCATATCCTGAAACCTAGAACCTATCCTGTCACAGGTTCTAGGGTACTCGGGTACCTATCAATTTCTTCTTCTTCTTTTTTAGTTAAGCAAAATGAGAGTGAGCATTACAACCGCTAAGGGGAAGTAAAGCTAAGCGGTTTCAAGTTCCGTACCGATTACAATTAGAACTTGAACCAATCCGTTAAAACAGACCCGAAACCTAAAAATAATTATTTTATGCAAAATACACAATGATGGTGTGTGCGTCTACGGTTGAGATTGTAATGGTCTTGACAGTACTGTTAGGAATTTTTTTTTTCTATTTTAGTTAGTCTGACAAAAAATATAAATTAGATAAATTCATTTATTTATTAGGGTTTTGTTAGCGTAACATTTTTTGGGTGACTAACAAAATAATAATATATTGTGGACAAGAAATTCTTGAATGAGGGGACACTACAACAATTTTTTTTTGGGCTCTAAACAGGCTATAAATCTAACAGTGGGATAGCGACGGTCAGAACCATTTCTCTTTAGATTATTATCCTCAAGCAATTGGATAAGAAGCTTTCGATGCAAGTCCGCACATCCCTTTAGAACGACCACTACCTCTCCGAATCCTCATTGTTGACACCTAATTTTGGATTAGCCCTTTTTTAGCCATTTCTTAGAAAATTCATAGAAAATTCATAAAAAGTCAAAAAATTACAAAATCAACTTTTGTGGCCTTGGCCAAGCCTAAGGAACCATTTTTGACAAAAAATAATTTTTCATATTTTTTACATTTTTTAGTATTTTTGGAAATTAGAAAAATACTAGAAAAATCAAGAAAAATAGCATTTGAGGTCGCAAAAATATAGGCAAATAGGTAATATTTTTATTTTAAATCCCTTGTATTTTTGACCTCACAAAAAGTCCAAAATAAAATTCAATTTTAGGTGTTCCTTTGTTACACATATGATTGAATTTGGAAAACAAAATGTCAATTGAGTCTTTTAATTTTCAATTTTGGTATTTTTTAGGATCGTGACATTCAATTTAACTGTCCCCTATTGCAATTTGGCCCAATTATTTGTACAAATTGCTCAATTGCACGAATTTGGCAAAATTGCATACTTAATTGCATACTTAATTGCATTTTAGTCCTTGAAATTGGGCATATTTGAAATTACTTTCAATTCAAGGACTATCATTGCAAATTAAACATACTGCCCAATGGTTTTCATCATTTCAAATCGATTGGCATAGGCAATTTGGTCCAATTTGAGCATTTGAGCCTTCAATTGCACAATTCTCCGATTTGCAATTAAATGAAAATTTAGGGTTTTTATAGAAATTGATGTGAACTTTTGGGCGAAACCTCATTTTTAGATAAAATCCATGCCCTAAATTCGATTCTAAGGTCCAATTGCAAAAATTTCCCATTAATTTGGGCTTAATTTGGAAAATTGTAATTCGGAACCGGTTCAGACCGGTCTGACCGCCAGTCGGACTGGTCGACCCGGTCCGCTACAGTGTCATCGTCTTCCTTAGGCACCTGCGCGAATGAACAGTAAAAGGTCAAACTTCGATGGGGAAATTGATAGACCAATCGACTTCAATTGAAGACGCAATGGTGGGCGTTTAGTTCCTTAGGCCATTCCCCGTCGATTGGGACTGGAATGTTGATCAATGGCCGCCGGCGCAGGAAGCAATCGGCCGGTTAAACTGCGGACCTGCGAAAGTCAACATTTACCAAACGCAAACCAAATTCGTTCTAAATTCTCGCAGAATGAGACCCGCCGGAGGACCAAACAAAATTGGACGAGATGCCCATCGTCCCCAACGCCGATTGGACCTAAAGGCACGTGGCCTCACGTGCAATTGAGGCCGGTACGCAGTCCCCGGCTCGACGCCAAAATTACAAAAAGCTATATAAGCCAGTGGGCCTTCGCGAAGCAAGGGGGCGGATGATTCAGTTGCAAGAAGGAAAACCGAATCGAGAGAGAGGGAGAAAGAGAGAGAGAGAGCTCATCCTCCAACCGCCATTGTCGAGGACAGAGCTCAAATCCACAGAGCATCGGTTAGGCCTTTCCAGGCTAGACCAAAGCTCTAGGAGATCGTCAGGAGGCTGCCCAGATTGAGAGGAAGCTGTTGCCGTCGACCGCGCAGCCTGAAATCGCCGGAACAGGTGAGTCACAGCCTCGAGTTCTCCACTGCACTTCAATGGTGACTCATGCATTTCTTGTTCATTCTTGCAATTACTATGTGTGTTTTGCTCCTTGAACATCACTGACCATTGTCGTACATCTATTTTGCATCGACTTCGCTTGCACACCTCGAATTGAGTCTCCCAATCCAACCTCCATTGCTGAACACTGTCCATTTTTGCCCAACCAAATCTGGGCCGAGCGAGCTCAATCGGAGCTCGAGGTAAGTCTCCTGAACATCGATTGATGCTATCCTGTGATGGAATTGCAATGATTTTGTATTAGTCGAGCGATCGAACTCCCATGGCCGTACTCGGCACTCTGCTTGATACTCGTGATTTTGCGAATGAGATGCTGCGATTCTTAGATATGTTAAACTAGAGACGATCGCGAGTCAATTGCCGTTGGTCTCGCATGATTTCATCAAGGATCCACCGTCGGATCGCCGCTGGAGAAGCACAGCCGTTCGTCCAAGTTGCAAGCGCGAGGTTGAAGACGATGCGTACGTGGAGGTCAACGAGTCAAAGGTCTAGGTGGCAACACGTGACTGGTCCACGTGGATGTCGAGTCAGCATGGCCGTTGAGTCTGTTATTCGAATAAAAAGAATCCAACGGCTGAGAATAATCGAATCTAATAAATGGTGACCGTCCGATTAGAAATTAGGATTATTCGAAAATGTTGTAAAATCGGAAAATCAAAACCAACTGAAACGGTGCCGTTTAGATAAAGGGTCAAGCGGCGTCGTTTAGGTTAGTAGGATTGAACGGCTCAGATCAAGTTTCAGGTTCTAATCGTGGCCGTAGGTTTTAGTAAGTCAATCAAACGGCTCAGGTCGAGTCTTCGCTTAATCTAGACCGTAGGTTCTAGTAATCAGATCCAATGGGCGCGGATTAGCTACGCGGTTCAGTGTGGGCCGTCGGATTAATTCCGCATAATCTGAAAATCAAAAACATAGAAACGACGTCGTTTTAGTCCGTAGGTTTCGCGGGTCCGGGTCTGGGCTGGGTTCCGACCCGAGTGGGTGGGGTCGACCCGGTCCGAATAATATTTTAAATATAAAAAATCAGAAAATGATTTTAAAAAAAATCAGACAAATCAGAAAAATCCTAGAAAATCCAAAAAAAAAATGTAGGAAAATTGTAGGAAATTCCTAGACACTCCAGAAATTCCCAAAAAATCGAGGATTGACCACAGACAACTCGTCAACCCTATTTTTGGGGTTTCTTATCAGTTCTTCTGAGACTTGACGATATTACCCTTTAGGGGTAAGTCGCCTCTGCTGCATATACGAGACAAGGTCGATAATGCCAAGGCAAGAATTAGGGTCGGTTAGGCGACCAATTCTTGGGCTTGGATTTTCGAGTCTCGTCCCTTTTCTCAAAATGACGATTTTACCCCTCAAATGGGAAAATGGTCTTTCTTGTTCCAATCAAATCCTGAAAATTGCTCAAAGTTGGGGTTTGGGTCAGGTGGGTGACCAACCCTAATATTTGAGATTTTCAGTCCTCTTTTATGTCCAAAATGACGACTTTACCCCTCTAAGGGTAAAATCACTTTTAAATTCCAGAAAAAATCCTGGAAATTCCCGAAAAATAGGAAATGGAAGGATTTGATCACCAATCCCATTTCTACCCTATTTTGACTGCATCTTTCATCTAAAATGAAAATTTTCCCTTTTTATGGCAAATTGTCCCCAAATTTCTCAAAATTACGATTTTTCCCTTCATGGGCGAATCATGTCCAAATCACTCCTAAGCCTTGACCGATACTTCTCTAGGCTAATATGGCCACATTAGGGATGCCATGCTGATTTCATGTGTTTTATCCGCATGTATTGGATCCTTGATTTGCGCATTTATTTCTATTGATTGTGAGTGATAGGGTAGTCATTCCCATTTGCATGAACTCCTAGATTTAGGATCCGTACCCCATTCGTCTGCATGAATCTTAAGGTCAGATAAACCGTTCAACTTAGGTACCAAAAGGGCGTCGACTCTGACAGTCGGCGTAACTAAGTCTCCGATCCCACTTCTCTGGTTTCCGCAGAATCGAATAGACCGCTCCCAACTATTCGATAGGGTTTTCGATCGTACCCTCCACGAAACGATTGGTGGCGACTCCTTGGCATGTACACGTATCACATGTCACAAGTTCACATCAAAGGTCGACCACGTATATCCAGCCATTGCGATTTGGGTAATGGATCTTGGGAGAGGCCCGCGTCTGATCAGGCAACATCGGGCGGCCCATTAGCCCCCTCCGGGCGGGCCAAACCCCGCGAGAGGGTCGCGACTCTCATGTAACCGCCTTCACCCAAGACATACATATTTTTGGGTCTTTTCAAGTATTTTTACATGTATTTCTCTATTTTATGAAAAATACAGAATATGTCTCACATGTGGATAGCCACATAGAGATTGTATGGAGTGTCCTTTTGTTGATAGCATGAATAAAGTTTGGTGTAGTGCTATTATTTACATCTTGTTTTTCCGTGATTTGAGTATAATTCAATGAGCGAATTATTTATATGTTAACTCAAATCATGCCATATTGTGATAAAATGATATAAGAATCATTGTATGAATTATGATCCTTATTCGAGTGGGGAGTTTTAGAAAGTTTTAGTAACTTCAATGAACTTGATTTTTACATAAATGATTATGTTAATGGTAATTTCAAGCGAGGATTCTTGGACGATGATTGGGAACATATTGAACTTTTGAATCTGAGGCCTTATGTGAAATTATTCATTAATATAATTAGTTAGTGTAAAATAGAAGCGTAAATGTTAGGCATCAATTATTCATGAATACATGTCTATAGAATTTTGGGTTCAGATACGATGGCTACGATATTTTAGAATATCATAACTTGGCAAAACAAAAGAAGATTTTGAATGGCAAGAATTATGAAAACTGGAGTATGGAAATTCAGTTTGTGCTATGAAGAGCAAGAAGCCTTTGGAGCTCTTGACCAAGTTATGGAAGAACATGAAGATGAAAATACTGCACATCAGACATTTGCTGCATGAAAATGATTAACTCTGTTACTCGTATTATGTTGCTGAGTAGCATGAAAAGTGGTCTTATGCATGAGTTTAGGCATTATGAATATGCTAAAGCCAAGTGAGAGGCATTAAACACTAAGTTTAGTTAGACATCTATCACTAAGTTGTGACAGATCGCTATAAGTTTTGACACTTATATGATGCCTCGTGGGCAAAATATGAAGCGATTTTTGTGGCGTGTCAAACATGATAAGTGAACTGTAAGATGCATGCCATTTTTTTTTATTGATGAGTGGCAAGTGCAAGCAGTAATCCGTTTTATACTTCATAGCTATGTGCATATGAAAATCCACTTTATCCACAATAAAAAGTAAAGGCTTTTAAGGACGTTATGCGACATCTTAAACTAGAATGTTGGTTTTAGCTCAAATAGCGCTTCGTGCTCCAGGCCTAAGCTTCAAGGTGGGTTCAAAAAATGAAAATGATAAAGGAACATATCATTGAGGATAGAAATCGAAGTTTAACCGACATGAGAAAGAAAAATGTCCTTTTAAGAAAAACATCTCAGAGGTGAAATATTTTAAATGTGGCAATAAGGGTCATTTTGCTCATGACTGTGGTTAAAAAAAAAACTTTGTACACTTGAGAGTGTTACTTAAGTCTCTAGTTCAGTTTTTGTAACTGAATCTTATCCTTTGTGGATTATAGACTTACAGGCCACAAACAGGAACTAGTTTGCTACTTATCAGTACATAGATAGTAGTAAAGTACAGTTGGGAAACAACGCTGAATGCGATGTTGTGGGTATTGGTAATGTTAAAATCAGAATGCATGATGATATTGTGAAGACATTGACCGGAGTAAGACATGTTCCATAATTGACAAAAAAAACTTAATTTCCTTGGGTGCCCTAGATTAAGCTGGATGCACGTATTCTTCACGAGGTGGAGTTTTGAAGATTGTTCGAGGTGCCCTGGTGATAATGAAAGGAATCAAGCATAATAGCCTGTATAAACTTCAAGGTATGACAGTGACAGAATTCGCTATAGAGACGTCGGATGCATCTGTTCGAGAGTCAGAATTGTGGCATATGCGTTTGTGGCACATTAGCGAGAGAAGCCTGAATGTTCTAAGTGAAAAGGATTTATTATGTGGTTGTATTGCTGATAGACTGAATGTATGCAGGTGTTGTGATTTAGATCAACGACGGAAAGTGCAGTTTAGTGCGACTGTCAGAGAAACCACTGAAATTGCAGAATTACTTCACTTGGATATTTGCAGGTTGTCGCGGTTTCCATCAAGGAAGAGTGCCAAATTAATGCTCACAGTTGTTGATGACTACTCGATGAGGACCTGAGTGTTTGTGCTTAGGCACAAGTTTGATGCTATTGTCAGGATCAGGCAGTTGAGAGCTTTGATTGAAAAGGAGACTGGTAAGATGATCAAGCAGGTGCGGACTGACAAAAGCATGAAGTTTTGCTCGAAGTTGTTAAATGAATTCTGCATGAATGAAGGCATAGTGAGACACCGCACTAGTGCCAATGAACCACATGTTGCAGAGTTGAAAAGCAAAACATTACTAGAGACGGCCCATAAAATGCTCTCTAGTGCTGGTATAGCTAGAAGATTTATAGCGGATGCGCTTAGTTTGACGAGCTACCTGATGAATAGATCCCCATCGACTGCGATTGGATGTCGAACTCTCGAAGAAGTGTGGTCAGGTAACGTTGCTAATTATTATGATATTAGAATATTTGGTTGCCCATGTTATGTTCGAGTTAGTGATGGTAAGTCGATGGAAGGGTAATGAAGTGCATGTTCATAGGCTATGAACAAGGTGAACTTGGTTATCAGTTGTGGTGTCCGGAATTAAATTCATTTGTTATCAGCAGAGAAATTACATTTGACAAGTCTCCAGTACTTCAAGTTAGGAGTGATTATAGCAGTATTAATACGGATCTGGACGGTGTTCAGCTTGAAGTGGAGTTGCAACCTGTTGACACCTGATTTTTGACCAAGTCTTTTTCAGTTTTATTTTTGAAAAATCATAAAAAAAATTCATAAAAAGTCAAAAAATTACAAAATAAACTTTGGTGGCCTTGGCCAAGCCCGGGGAACCATTTTTGACGAAAAAATAATTTTTCATATTTTTTTATATTTTTTAGTATTTTTAAAAAATAGGAAAATACTCAAAAAATCAAGAAAAATAGCATTTGAGGTCACAAAAATATAAAAAAATAGCCATTATTTTTATTTTTAATCCCTTGTATTTTTGACCTCATAAAAAGTTCAAAATCAGATTCAATTATGGGTGTTCCTTTGTAACCCATACTATTAAATTTGAGAAAAAAATACCAATTGAGTCTTTTAATTTCCAATTTTGGCATTTTTTAGGATCTTGACATTCATTCTAACTGTCCGTTATTGCAATTTAGCCCAATTGTTTGTACAAATTGCTCAATTGCACGAATTTGGCAAAATTACATACTAAAATTGCATTTTTAGTCCTTGAAATTGAGCATAATTGAAATTACTTTCAATTCAAGGGCTATCATTACAAATTGAACATGCTACCCAATGAATTTCACCACTTTAAATCGATTGGCATAGGTGATTTGACCCAATTTGATCATTTGGACCCTCAATTACACAATCCCCAATTTCCAATTAAATGGGAATTTGGGGGGTTTTGTAGAAATTGATGAAAATTTTTGGGCAAAACCACATTTCTAGATAAAATCCATGCCCTAGATTCGATTCTGTGGCTCAATTGCAAAATTTTTCCATTAATTTGGGTTTAATTTGAAAAATGGTGAGTCGGAACTGGTTCGGACCGGTCAGACCTCCAGTCCGACCGGTCGAACCGGTCTGCTACAGTATCATCTTCTTCCTCACGCAGAAGAACAGTCCTGAGCCAATTTTAATCAAGAAATTGAAGGGCAATTCGTGACTAATTGAAAGGGAAAAGGTGGGCGTCTTGTCCCTTACTTCAACACCTTTCAATCAAGACCGGTCGCAAGGCAAATGGCCGCCGGACGGGCTCCGGCGAGGATAGTCAAACCTGCACACCTGCAAAAGTCAACAGACATCAAACGCAGGTAAAATTCACGCCAAATTCGCGTGAAAGGAAGCCCGCCGGAGAACCAAACGGAGTTAGACGATTCACCCATCCTCCCCAACGCCGTTTGGACCTAAAATCACGTGATGGCACGTGCTGTTCAAGTCAGTTGGCCGTCCCCCGATTCGGTGCCAAAACTCAAAGGGCTATAAAAGCCTGTGGGGACTTTCAGTTGAAGAGGTTGGAAGATTCAGTTGGAGAAGAGAGAACCGAATCGAGAGAAAGAAAGATAGAGAGAGAAAGAGCTCACCTTCCCTCGCTGTGGTCGAAGGTTGGAGCTCAAATTGCAGAGTGCCGATTGGGCCTTCCGAGGCTAAACCAAAGCTCAACGAGGTCGTCAAGAGATCGTCCAAAGTCCCCTGAGTCGATCGCCGTCAGCCGTGCACGTGAAACCCACGAAAACAGGTGAGCCAGAGCTTCGAATTCTACACTGAGCTTCAATGGCGAACTTCATTTCTGGCAATGATTCTTGCATTTAGCGTGTGTGTTTCGCTCCTTGGATATCACTGACCATCGTCGCATATCTTTTTTGCATCGACCTTGCTTAAACACCCTGAATTGAGTCTCCCAATCCCAGCCTCCATTGCCGAGTACTGTTCATACTTGCCCAGCCAAATCTGGGCCGAGCGAGCTCAATCGGAGCTCGAGGTAAGTCTCCTAAGTATCCATTAATGCTATCCTAGGATGGAATTGCAATGATTTTATGTTAATCAAGTAATCGAACTACCATGGCCGTACTCGGCGCTCTGCTTGATACTCCTGATTCCTCGAATTATATGCTTCGGTTCTTAGATATGTTAGACTAGAGGCAATTTCGAGTCGATTGGCGTTAGTCTCGTGCGATTTCATCAAGGATCCACTGTCGGATCGTCGCCGGAGAAGCATAGCCGTTCGCTCCCTCAGAGTCGGGAGGTTGAAGACGAAGATGACGTGTCATGGTCAGCGGGTCAAACGCCTAGTTGGCGCTCGGCCATTGGTCCACGTGCATGATTAGTCAGCAGGCCGTTGGGGGGTTTGTTATTCGAATAGGTAGATCCAACGGCTCAGGTTAATCGAGTCTAATAAATGTTGGCCATTCGATTAGAAATTAGGATTATCCCAAAAAAGTTTTAATCGAAAAATCAATCATAACAGAAACGGCGCCGTTCAGGTGAATGGTCAGGCGATGTCGTTTTGAGTTAATGAGAATGGACGGTCCAGATCAAGTCCCATGTTCTAATCACGGCCGTAGGTTTAAGTAATTAGATCGGGCGGCCCTGGTCAAGTCTTCAATCAATCTGAGCCATAGGATTTGGTAAGTCAATCCAAAGATCGTGGATTAGCCACGTGGTCCATTAGGGACCGTCAGATCAAAGTCGAATAATTAGAAAAATAAAAAATGGGAAACGGCGTCGTTTTGGCGTGTTTGATTTCGCGAGTCCGGGTCTGGGCCGGGTTCCGACTCGAGTGGGTCGGGTCAACCCGGCCCGAATAACATTTTTTTTTTATAAAAAATCAAAAAATGATTTTTAAAAAAATAAAAAAATCAGAAAAATCTTAGAAAATCCAAAAAATGCTAGAAAAATCCAGAAAAGTCCAAAAAAATTGTAGAAAAATTATGAAAAATCCTAGGTATTCTTGAAACTCCCAAAAATCGAGGGTTGACCATAGATAACTGGTCAACCCTATTTTTGGGCTTTCTTATCCGATCTTCCGAGACTTGACGACATTACCCTTTAAGGGTAAGTCACCTTTGCTGTGTGCATATGATAAAATCGATAATGCCGAAGTAAGAATTAGGGTCGAGTAGGCGACCAATTCTTAGGTTTGGGTTTTTCGAGTCCCGCCCTTTTTCTCAAAATGACGATTTTTCCTCTCAATGGGAAAATCATCTTTCTTGTCTCAATCGTGTTCTGAAAATTGCTTAAAGTTAGGGTTCGGGTCAGGTGGACGACCAGCCCTAATATTTAGGATTTTCAGTTCTCATCTTTGTCCAAAATGACGATTTTACCCTTCCGAGGGTACAATCACTTTTAAATTCCAGAAAAATCCTGAAAATTCCCTAAAAATAGGAAATGGATTGGATTGATAGCCAATCCTATTTTCCCTGTCCTTTCACTTCCCCATTCATCTAAAATGACAGATCTACCCTTTCAAGGGTAAATTTTCCCCGAATTATTCAAAAATCACGATTCTCCCCCTCATGGGCGAATCATGTCCAAATCACTCTCAATCCTTGATTGATATTTCTCTGGGCTAATAGGGCCTCATTAGGGATGCCATGCTGCTTTCATGTGTTTTATCCGCTTGTACTAGATCCTTGATTTGCGCATTCATTTCTATTGATTGTGATTGATAGGGTAGCATTTCCCATCTGCATGAACTCCTAGATTTAGGATCTGTACCCTACTCGTCCGTATGAAATCCTAGGATCAGATAAACCATTCAGCTTAGGTACCGAAAGGGCGTCAACTCTGACAGTTGGCGTAATTAAGTCCCCGAACCCACTTCTCTGGTTTTCGCAGAATCGAATAGACCACTCCAAACTATTCGATATGGTTTCCGATCGTACCCTCCATGAAACGATTGGTGGCGACTCCTTGGCATGAACACTCATCACATGTCACTAGACCGCACTGAAGGTCGATCACGTATATCCAGCAGTTGCGATTTGGGTAATGGACCTTGGGAGAGGCCCGCGTCCGATCATGCAACATCGGACGGCCCATTAACCCTCGCTAGCCCTTTAGATAGCCCGCTCCGCACGTGAGGTGGTCGCGACAGACTGGCGACTCCACTGGGGACTTATTCTAAACCATAATCTCTAGTTATGAATTCTAGAAGACTTGAGCCGATTAAAAAGTTGTTTGGCTTATCTGACCTTATTCTTTGCAGATGCTCTCGAAGGTGAGGTACGTACACTAACTATTTTGTTAGATGTTTTTGCAGATTGGAGAAAAAAGGGGTGGCGTGATTGTTGACATCTTTCCTGCAGGTTGGAGTTGGGAATGTATGTTTATTTTTATGCACTTGCTAAAGCGGTGTTTTGATACAAACTGCTGTGCATGACTTTGCATTGTGATGATCACGACACATTGCACACAATGGCGGTCAAACCCCGACTGCAACCACCTCTAGGTTACCTTAGATAGGGAAAGGGTGCGAAAAGGATCTTGTGTTTAATGGCACTTGAGACTTTCGTACTCGTTCCTGCTCACCATCTGCATTGGCGATGTCTAGCCCTCTTGGGTAGGTACCCTTGGGGAGGAATCTGCCTCATGTGGATCGTGGGAGCCTGAGCCGTAGGTTCCTCACCTGATTTTTGATTTCTTAGAGTATACCCACTTGTCTCATGCGCATGTCTATGGATGGTTGGTATACCTAAAACCGCCCATTGATAAGATGGGGACATTCCACATTCCCCCAAGTATGGTTGGTAAGGCATTTACTTCCGATGTACTTTACTATTCCCTGCTCCATAATATGACTCATGCATTACATACATTCATATGCATTCACATCATGCAATCGCTCAAGTGACTAATTGAAACAGCAATGGTAATAGGGTAGAATGTCGCTGTTCCCTAAGAGCTCGACAGAATTGGTGACCTTCGAATACCTGAGGAAAGTCACTCGCCCCGGACCAAACACAAGGCTACACTTCACTAGATTCGTGCATGGTCGGGAACTGACTGGACGTAAGCTAGGATATGCGGAAGACTGTCAAACCCGTTATTACGTTGATAACCTCAGATTCAAGCGACAAGCGGACAAGATGTTTAAAGATTATCTGGAGACGAAAAGACAGCGTCGCAACCAGTTGGCCAGGGAGGCATATGCCCGTCGGAAGACCGAACTACTGACCAAAGAAAGTGTACCCATGATCAACTTTTGGGGAAAAAGAAGACGTCCTGCTACCAAGACAAAGCCGAAGCGTATCACACTCAAGAAGGTGGAACCCGAGAAGGCTCCTGAAGTCGTCGTACCGTTGACCAGAGAATGGCCAGAGGAACTACCGCCTCTCGACCAAAACACTGAAGACGACTCCCTTACACTTGATTAGAGGAAAACTCCCGACCGACTGTCATTTGGATAGACCTCTGGGAAAAGAGTGATTTGGATCCTCACATTCCAACGGTTTTTTACAGCTTTCTTGTCTGAAAGATCTCTCTTTACCTTTCTTCCATTAGGCATCTTAATTGTAATAAAAGTTCACTCCACTGTGTTCTTTTGATGTATTGACCAATGGAATGTGACGTTGCTATTTCCCTTAGTCACTGAGTAAACCTGACTAAATTGCATAATTCACTTCCTTGAAATTCAAATTAGGCTTTGAGTCAGGCTTTCAAGACCTGAAAAAGGTCCTAATTTCCATTTCTTCAATTGAACTATGCAATCGAGTTAGCTCATGCATACCTCATGACATCGGCACGTTCATACGTTTAAAGTAATTTCTGACGATTGTCTTTTCAAAATCATTTGCATATTTTAGACTTGATGGGAAAGAATGATATTCAAGTATTCAAAATCCCCCGGGCCGAACTCCAATCATGGTGGGACAGCATGGGCGAAGCCAGCCAAAAGTATGCTGAATCACGACTAGGATACCTACTGGACCTGCTGAAGATTCAGTGTCCACCTGCCTTTATTCAAGCCATGGCGCTCTACTGGGATCCTACCACCGCTACATTTTGCATGGAAGGACTAGAGATTACTCCCACTTTCGAGGAGTATAGCGCCGTCATCGGAGTTGAGTTCACTCCTACGCTCGTCCGACCCCCTATAGGATTTGAACCCTTGAGTCAAGTGGCTGAATTCCTTGACACAGGCCTGAATGAAGTCAAAGCAGATGCAAAAAGCAATTCTGGACGAGTCTCCTTATCTTTCCTTATAGACCGATTTTCCCGCCTCCCTGCTGCTAAAGGAACCAAATCTGGTAGAGCCTTTGTCTTGGCATTCTTTAGCTTTGTACTATTCCCGATCTCATCTGCCACCTTTGACCCTATCATGGCTGTAGTAGCTAGACAAGTCCATTGTGGGTGGGACTATTCAAACATCCTCATTGCAGAGACCTTCCTTTCCTTAAATCGCTTCAGGAAAAGTAAAAAGGGAATCTTTAGAGCCTCTAGTGATCTTCTGTATCTGTGGTTCACTTCCCATATCAGACAATTTCACATTCGCATGGGTTTCACTGAAATCAGCCCCGATGCGCACCCTCTTAAAACCTTTGTCAGAACCCATACACGTGTTCCTAGGTTCAACTTCATAGAGTGGAAAAACTTCTTTAAAATCCTAAAACCCGAACAACTCCGATGGCGGCTAAGGTTGCCAACGCTGAGCAAAGTTAGATTGACCTGCGATGACGGAGGTCCAGTCCTCTTGCTAGGATTCACGGGCGCTACCGCATACTATCCAAGGACGGTGATTCGACAATTTGGAGCTCTACAGGAGATCCCTTCTCCACCACAACCTGGTATCTTTTCCTTTGACTTACCAAGCCAGACCCTCACAGAGGAAGAGAAGAGACAGTTTGAAGCCAAGGTGGCATCCATCATACGCTCTTTGAAGAATTCTCAGGCTGAAGAAATAAGTTGGCCAGAAAACATGACTCGTGAAGAAAACATTCATAGAGCCACCGCAGAATACATTCAATACTTCAAAGCGACCCGACAAAGCCTTGTCGAGCCCTACATACCCGAATACATCATGCCGTACATACCTGGAATAGAGCCGTACATACCCGAAGACATGGGACCGTTGTCATGTTCAGAAGACGAGGAGTCCCAAACTGAAGAGGGGAATCCATACTGGGATGATGAGGATACTTTAGACCTCAAGCGTCCTAGACTTGAATAGACTATTCCGTCAAGTGTAAAATAAGCAAACATTGTGACACCTTCTCATACATTCTCATTTCTATTAGATACTATCTTGGACACATGAGCATGAATGAGAACATAGTTTGCGAATACATAAAAACTATCGTCAGAAATTACGCCTCTTTTAATTTCATGAATTCATATCAGGAAATGACTAAAAGAACTACTTACGTGAGGCTAAGGCTCACAAGGTAGCCCTTTTTTTTCTCATCTACTGACAAGAAGCATGCAACTAAAAGAATTAACTGCTTCTTTTTACCAAAAAAAAGCGAAGCACTCACTAGAAATCTTTTTGGAACAAGTACCCTCTCATCACGGAACTACCAACACATCGTTTCCGTACCCGCTTTAAGACAAGAATGGAGCAACAAGAATTGACTCCGCGTGTGGGCATGTTGGAATCTCAGATGACCGCCTTAGCAACTATGATGGCCGACATCAAGACCATGCTGGAGGCCACCCAAGCTAAACAGACCACAGCCCATAACCAGAACAACTCAGGCCCTTATTCGGTACCTGATATAGCAGATAGAGAGGTAACAAGGGATACCCAACGTACAGAGGAGGATGTCCATGAACTAAACAGCCGATCACAACCAAAGGCTTCGCCTGTTGTTATCAACCTCGAGAAGGAGGAGAAGGGGAAGCAGACCACGAAAACTGAAGCGGAGGCTAAAAGGTTGGCCAAAATCGAGGAATGCCTGAGCAGTCAAGGTTACGAGTTAGCCCGCTTCGACAAGATATCTCCTTTCGCTAAAGTAGAGACTCCTCCTGATTATAAAGAGCCAGAGTTTGTAAGAAAATACAATGGGACAGGTTGTCCCCGAGCACACCTCAAGTATTACCTGCGCAAGATGGCGCACTATTCAGATTATATTCCGCTACTAATGAACATATTCCAAGAGAGTTTGGCCGGCGCTGCTCTGGCCTGGTTCATTGAGCTAGACCTAGAAGATTACGATGGGTGGGAGGGTCTTGTAGAGGACTTCCTCAGACAGTACAAATTCAACACGGCTACGGCCCCTACAAGAGAAGACCTTCTGCGAACTTCAAAGGCAAGAGGTGAACTAATCAAGACATATGCCCAGAGGTGGCGAGCCTTGGCCACCCAAGTAAAGCCATCAATCCCAGAAGAGGAGCTGATTAACTTATTCCTAAAAGCACTCCCCTACGAGTACTTTGACAGGCTAAACACTTCCGGGTGTCAAACATTCGCACACTTGATTAAGGTTGCCGAAAGACTAGAATGGGCCTTGAGGGAAAGAAAGCCTCATGAAGTTTCTAGAAGGCAATACCCCTTTAAAAAGGAGAGAGAAGCCGGACTCGACATAGCATTTATACCTGATCCCCACAAGCCCAAGACGTTCGGCAATCCCAACCAGGCCAAAGGAGGATCGTCCTGGTCGACACCTAAAGTGCAAGAGCCTAGAAGAAAGCAACCCCAGAAGCAATTCCCTCAGCTCCCGAGGCCTTTATCCAAGTTGCTCCCGTTGCTGCTAGAACAACACCTGGTGGCGAAAGAACCGCCTAGGGCAAACCCTGCAAGGTATCTTGGCTTTGATGAGAGCCAGACCTGTGCCTACCATATGGGCGAGAGAGGGCATAATGTGGATAACTGTTATATCATCAAGCTTAAAGTGCAAGCCCTGATTGATAGTCAGATTCTAAAATTTGACAATGCGGCCCCAAATGTACAAGAAAATCCACTGCCAGATCATCAAGCAGTAGGGGCAATATTCTCTGAAGGGGAAGAAGACTACCTTAAGCTGAAGGTAGATGTACTTAAGCTGACCGACCTGCTAATAACCGCTTCATCATACCCAAAAGCAGGAGCGATCTCGACTGACCAAAAGAGACTATGCATCGCTAAGATGATGAGCTTCGGGATAATGTCTAATATCACCAATGAAGAATTCGAAGGAGTCAAAGCTTCTTTATCTTTGGAAGGTAGCTACTTCATGATCAAGACTGAGCAGGGTAATACCTGGGGTACCTCACATGAGAATCTGGTAAACAGTCTTAGGCCAGTCACTCAGTCAGAGGAAGAATTCGAAGAAGACGGACTGGAAGCCAAGGAACGAAGTCTAGCAGACCTCAAATTTATGGCCGACGCGCTTGAGAAGGGCGAAATTATAGACAACCTTGGTCAAGATTCTGGAGGGTACAACTTCAAAGTGAAATATTCGGCCCCTCCCAACTTTTATCAGAAAATTGAAGACATCATACCGGACGGATGGGGAGGTATGGATGACCTCTCTCAACCAGAGACCTCGAAGGGCATAGAAGAACTTGACAACACCGTATCGATGATCGAAACCGTCACGACCGTGGTAATCAGGTTGGAAGAACTGGATAACCCGAGCAGGGTGGAAAATTGCCTAGTCAAACCTGTCGTGATTCGATTGCCGCAAGAGGAAGAAGGCGATACATCTAAACCAGAGATACCTCATCAGACAACTGTAACTATAAAAGTCCCCCAGTAGAAGAATACGATCCTAAAGCAGTCCATTGGGACTATGGGACCACACAGGTAGACGCGGTAATGAGGTCCGGACGATTCTATGCCCCCAGGGAGGGCGAATCCGAAAAAAGGGAGGTCTCAAAGGAAGACGCGGAAAAGCTCATATCAATCATCAAAACCAGCGAGTTTGAGGTGATAGAACAACTGAGGAAGTTACCCGCTCAGATATCCCTATTAGATTTGTTCATCAATTCTGAAAAGCACAAGAACGCACTATTGAGGATACTTAATGAAGTACATGTCCCCGAAACAATTAATGAGGTACAATTAGGGGACTTTGTGGGGACGATCCTTTTAAAAGACCAATTGAGCTTCTCTGACGAGGACTTCCTCATGGAAGGAAAAGGGCATAACAAGGCATTATATATTTCCGCGCAATGTAACGAAAAAAGAGTGGCGCACGTATTGATCGACAATGGATCAGCCTTCAACATTTGCCATTTGGCTACCCTGAGAAGATTGGGAATCAATGAAGAAACGGTTAAAACATCCAAAATGGCTGTGAGAGCTTTCGACGGGATGAAAAAGACTGTGGTGGGTGAGATTGAGCTTGATGTGTCCATCGGCCCAACAAAGTTCTCTATAAACTTCCAAGTGATGGATCTGCCCGGTGCATTTGGGTTCTTGTTGGGAAGGCCTTGGATCCATATAGCAGGAGCTGTCCCTTCAAGCTTGCATCAAAAGGTACGCTTCGCAGTAGACGGGAAGGTGATTACTGTACATGGAGAAGTCGATCTCCAGACATCCCAGAACAGTGCCATACCTTATGTTGAACCCGAAGTAAAAACAGAGGCGAGCTATCATTCCCTAGAACTGGTAGCAACAGTTCATACCCCGGCAGGGACAAGACTAAGAACCCCATACATCTCAGAAGCCAGTCTTCTACCAGCTAAGATGCTGCTGGCATACGGATTCAACCCCGAAAAAGGCCTAGGCAGACACAATCAAGGAATAAATACCCCACTGCAGTTAAAAGCTAACCCACATAGAATGGGCTTAGGGTATCAGAAATATCACATGGATGGATCGGGCCCAAAGACAACAGGCCGAGGTCGAGGCAGAAGCCTGGGACGCCTGGGAGGCCGAAACAGCCCTAATGACTCATTCATCGGTTCTCCAACTTGGAAAGGCGGGTCTCAAATGTTCAATAACCCTTTGAATGCCCACTTCAACCAGAACTCTAAATGGTGTTTTGAAGAAGATGTCACTTCACCGATAGAACCAGATCTGACAAATCCTTTTCTCAAAGATGACTCTGTCAATGTCATCATGGAGTGGTTGGACAATGGAGCCACTTCCTATGAGTAAAGAGCCTCTTCCTTTGTCTTTAAATACTGCATTTAGAACTTCCTGCATTTTGTTGTATTTTCTTTCCTTATTATACGTATAGGGAAACGCCTTTGGATCTCTGGCCGTTGGTCCAAATAGCACATCTTGTAACGCGGCCCATCTTGCATTCAATAAAACCACGCATATATGTTTAAGGACATATGGAGCCACGAATCAGCCCAATGATGATACTAGTCTTCCACACAAAAGCTTGAGGCCTGATTTGCCATATGATTCCTGATTTCCAAAAAGATTTCCTTGGGGCCAGGATATTCAATGACATGAGGATTAGTCCCGTTTATACCTGTACCTATTTCGAAAACTCTTTCGAAAAGACTTTCCATGATCATACATGTCATTCTTATGGAATACAAACTAACCATACTCATGACATTTCGGGCATATCATCTCAAACATGCATACCAGGTTGTTACGAGATTCGAACTTCTCCAGTAACCATTCTTATAGCATTGAGGAAGATGAAGACGAGGGTTATGCGTCTATCTGCAGAGATTATAGTGCCTTTGAGGAATCGACACCTCCTACTTCAGAAGAACCAATCATTGTTAATCTGGGAGACTCCGTGAATATCAAAGAGGTCAAGATCGGCAGGCATTTAGCCCGAAATGAAAGGCTCGAGTTCACAGAGTTACTGAGAGAATATCAAGACATCTTCGCATGGTCTTACGCTGATATGCCAGGCCTTGATCCTCAGATTGTGGAGCATGCATTACCCACGGATCCCGGTGTCAAACCTATCAAGCAAGGCAGCAGACGGATGAAGGCCGAGTTGGAAGATAAAATTAAGGAATAAGTCATGAATCTTCTTAGGGTAGGCTTTATTGAAACTATCCCATACTCAGACTGGATTGCAAATATAGTCCCCGTCATGAAGAAGGATGGTAAAGTTCGGATCTGCGTGGATTACCGAGATCTGAATAGAGCAAGCCCAAAAGATGATTTTCCACTTCCTCACATTGATGTGTTGGTAGATAGCACAGCGGGTTATGAATTGTTCTCGTTTATGGATGGATTTTCGGGATATAACCAAATCTTCATGAAACAAGAAGACAAACCGAAGACTGTTTTTACCACACCCTGGGGGAACTTTTGCTATAAAGTCATGCCATTTGGATTAAAGAACGCCGGGGCGACCTATCAGAAGGCTATAGTCACATTATTTCATGATATGATCCACAAAGAAATTGAAGTATACGTCGATGACATGGTCGCCAAATCCAAGAAAGGACAGGATCACATACAGGTGTTAAGAAAATTATTTGAGCGCCTGCGCAAATATAAGTTGAGGCTGAACCCTAACAAATGTGTGTTTGGGGCGAGATCTGGGAAACTTCTTGGGTTCATAGTCAGTAACAGGGGCATTGAGATTGATCCTTCAAAGATTCAAGCTATCCACAATCTGTCAACTCTCTCCACAGTAAAAGAAGTGAGAAGCTTTCTGGGGAGACTAAACTATATTGCCAGATTTATCAATCAACTGTCTGATGTGGCTAAGCCAATCTTCAAATTGCTTAAGAAAGGCGCGAAAGTAACATGGGATGCTGAATGCAGCAGGGCATTCCAAATGATCAAGAACTATCCGATCACACAGCCGGTACTTGTGCCACCAATTTCTGGTCACCCATTGACCTTATATCTGACTATACAGCAGGAATCCTTGGGAGCCTTACTTGCCCAAACCAGCCCGATAGATGGTAAAGAAAGAGCCATCTATTACCTGAGTAAGAAATTCACACCATCTGAAGCAAAATATGCACCAGTCGAAAGAGCCTGTGTAGCAGCGGTATGGGTACTTCGCAGACTGAGACAGTATACCTTACACCACCACATCCAGCTTATAACAGAGAACGATCCTGTCAAATAGCTTCTAGAGAAACCCGCTTTAATCGGGAAATTAGCAAAATGGCAAGTAATGCTATCTGAATTTGACATCAAGTGTTCTCCACAGAAGTCAGTTAAAGGAAGAGCTATAGCTGACATGCTAGCAGAAAACCCGTCAAGCGGTGAGTCTCCTGAAGCAACAAGCACAGAAGGTCAAATTCTCAACTTAGCAGAAGACAAGTGGGTCATGTACTTTGATGGTGCTGTTAATCTATTAGGGGCAGGCACTGGGGCAGTACTGATATCCCCGTATGATCAACATTACCCTGTGGCGGCAAAAATAACTTTCCCTTGCACCAACAACATCTCAGAATATGAGGCGTGCATTTTAGGCATACGATTGGCCATTTCCATGAAGATACCTAGGTTGCAAGTTTTTGGAGATTCCATGCTCATCATTTTACAGAAACAAGGAGAGTGGAAGACGAAAGATACAAAGCTCATCCCTTATCATGAATACCTTGAAGAATTAATACTCGAATTCGAAGAAGTGTCATTCGAATACCTATCGAGATCCCACAATCAATTTGCAGATGCGTTAGCCACCCTTGCCTCAATGTTGCAAACAACTGGAGGCTTGGTTATTATTGGATGACCATCGAATCAGATTGCTGTCAGCACGTCCGATCATGCCACCAGTGCCAAATATACGGTGATAAGATCAATGCACCCCCAAACGAATTACACCAAATGTCTGAAGTTTGGCCTTTCTCTATATGGGGCATAGACATGATAGGGCCTATTAATCCTGTGGCTTCAAATGGTCATCGCTTCATCTTAGTAGCGATTGATTACTTCACAAAATGGGTAGAAGCCAGTTCTTACAAGAATGTCACTGCAATAAATGTGGCAAGATTCATCAAAAGAGACATCATATCCCGGTATGGTACCCCTCAAGCAATCATCACAGATAATGGGTCTAACCTGAACAACAAGATTGTCGATGATCTACTGGATCACTTTAGCATTCGACATCTGAATTCATCTCCTTACCGCCCACAGATGAATGGGGCAGTGGAAGCAGCCAACAAAAACATCAAGAGAATCTTGGCTAAAACAGCAGAAAACTACAGGGATTGGCACGAAAGGCTGCCCTTCGCCTTGATGGCCTACTGAACGTCGATCGGGACTTCTACAGGGGTACCTCCCTACAGTCTGGTGTATGGGACAGAAGCAGTTCTACCCGTAGAAGTTAAGATTCCCTCTTTGAGAATCATATCAAAAGATAAACTCTCTGAGTCAGAGTATTTCAAACACAGATATGAACAGTTGAATTTAATAGATGAGAAACGTCTTAAAGCCATTTTCCATGGACAAACTTACCAGAGAAGGGTAGCCAGGGCGTTCAACCGAAAGGTCAAGACCAGAAACTTTGAAGTAAATGACTTAGTAATTAGGAAAGTTTTGCCGAGTACTACCCATCCAGGGGGAAAATTCACTCCAAATTACGAAGGCCCCTACATTATCAAGAAGATCCTTACGGGAGGAGCATTAATTCTTGTAAACTCCGAGGGAGAAGAACTGGGGCACCCTGTAATTCAGATGATGTGAAGAAATATTACCCTTGAAATAAAATCAGATTCCGATCATATGCCCTACCTCGAATTGAGCCTACTCTTCATAATAGTCATTGCATAAGCATGTCATGCATCCATGCATACATTAGCATGTGTTCAATATTGCAGGACTCAAGGAAGCAAGGTCCTCGAGGACAAATACCAAGAATGTCCGATGAAGACAGCAGACAGCAAAACGAAGAGCGGGAAACTTCAAAAGAAAGGCACAGGAGCACGTTCCAAAATGAATGAAGCCAATTAGAATGCATGATCAAGAGGACTTACTGTCGTGGTGGTCAGGTGCACGTCCTTTCTCTTCAAAAACTAAGAATTTCACGAAATTTTAGAACACTTAACCATCTTGTGTTGTTAAGAAAAATACAGATTTTCATGAACCTATCCATTTCCATTGGAGCGCATGATCAAGGGTAATATGTATCGTTCTAATTTTCTGAAATTCGAGAGCATATACCGACAGATTCCTTTTATGTTTTTCAGGGATCCCTAGCCACGCGGGACAGGTAAACATTCGTTTCCCAATCTCTTAGGTTTTAAGACTGTCAGAATCCTTATTGCTAGAATTTAAAGGCTTCTCAAAATCTAGCATGCACTCAAATCTCATGTCTAGAAAGACGCAAAATTCTCACAGTCATGTCATTGGCATTCATGTTTAAACTTGGAGGATATTTGAACATGATTGAAATATGCATTGTGCATCATAAATCCCCTTGGAGGGTAAGTTTTGGAGAAAAACAAAATGAACTTTTTCAAAAAGAGTTGTTTAAATTGTTTAAAAGGATGTTTCCTCAGACAAAGGGCAAGCTGGATCCAAACACGTCCTATACACACTTGAGAGATGAGTGGAGTGGTAAGGATAGCAAGACCTATACCTACGGACGTAGGGGGTTATTCGCAGTGATTACATGGATTGAGACGACGGAGGCATTCGTTTCTCTATCATAAACACTACAGGTGACCATTGATAACCCTTTGAACGACGGTTTCATTCTTTACCCCTGTCAAGAACCACCCCACAATGGGGCAAACTGGAGATACGTCCAGCGGTATCATGAGGTAAATGGGTAGAAGTTCTCTTGCTCAGACTTGCATCAATCTTCATGCGTTGCTTGTCATTTTAACTTCTATGGTAATTCAGGTGCTTTAGGATGATGAAAAGCATTCGTTTCTCTATCATATACACTTTTACCCTTTGCATAGCCCAGTTGAGCCTGTATTTCGTTCCGCAAAACCCATTGGTGATCATTGCATATTCCAAGACGGAAGCGACGTCATTTCAAAAGCAGAAGAATCCAAAATACAGGATTTATGAAAAAATCCCTGGATTAATGTTTGAGTGCTGAGATTCAAGTTATACATCTAGCACACTCGTTTGAAAATTCCGATTCCCAAAAGAAAGGAAAAGATGGGATTTCAACATAAAAAAAAAAAAAAGAAGAAGAGAGAAAAACTCAATCTTAGGCATCAAGAAAAAGCAAAGTGCTTGGTAAAAGCAAGGCCAATGCACGTCCAAATACTTGTACACTTGTGAATCATGTGTTTGATCTTGTAAATGCCAAAAGATGGCATGATACCTTTGTATAGGTCACTGGTGAGATCTGGTTGTAAAAGATGCTCCCAATCATGTCACATTCAGATGATGAAGGTATAAACAAGATGTTGACGCTATCTCAACATGAAAGAGATATTCTCTAAAGATAAATGTGCGCTTCGAAGACTGACAATGCACTTCGAAGACTGAAGACGCTCTTCGAACCAGAAGGGACAAGATCAGCGGTAAACTTGCAATGATCACCAATGTTAAACCCTTCGCATATTCTGAGCCAAAAATAAGCCTTTTTTGGTCCCCAATCCCACCTACGTTACAACCCTGAAAAGCCTTTTCTGATTAAGGCACTTGGATTGACATATGGTTTAATATCTAAGCTTAGCTCGAAGAAGTTCGAGCAAGATTATTTCTTTCTCATTTTGCAGGTTTCTTGACGTGTAAACCTGGAGCAGACATTGAAGACTTTTCTTCGAAAGCCTTGACTTGCACACAAGTCCCCCTTTTGAAAACCGTTGACCAAGCCCAACATTACGGTCCCTTAGAAGACCTCCTGATCGATCGAGGTGTATTCACTGCGAATGGTCCTGAACCCTAAGCGCAGGTTTGATAGGAAAATCGAGTGCATTCTTGGTAAAAGACCATTATCTCAAAACGGTGAGAAGTCCTTTTTGATGAGAATACTCCAACGGACGTTTTAACCAAATTCTTTTGGGTAATTTCAGATTGTTTGATTCAAACCTTCCTCACAAGGAATTTTTGATCACTTCCGTATATTGCAAGGTGTTTCGGATAACCTCCAGCATCATAATGCATTCATTGAAATTTCTCATGACTATAATATAAGTCATAAAGTGCTGTCAGTTTGACATTAGAGACCATTGATGTGCCTTTGGTAAGAAAATTCTCAGATTGGAGCTTCTGTAAGATCCTTGATGACTTCGGCTCCTAAAATGGCTTGTATTACTCTTGGTGAGAAACGATTTACATGTCTAAAACTTCTGATAGATTTCTGGTAACCCCAAATCTCAGAAGAACACAACCTCTCTTGGTAAGAAAGAGTCTACATGTTCAAGCTTCTGTAGGACCCATGGTATCCCCAGACCTCAGAATGCTACTTCTTTTGTGAAGAATATATTTCAAGTTTAAACTTCTGCAGGATACCTGGAGCTCCCAGATCCCAGAATATCACCTCCAATGTCAAAAGGACAATCTCCGAAATCATCCCTCTATGAGATTTCAAATTTATAGGTTTGAGCTTTCTGCAGGATGTCTGGAGTACCCAGATCCCAGAATGTCACTTCCCATGTCAAAAGGACAATGTTTGAAATTATCTCCTTGTGTGAGATTCCAGTATTACATGTTTGATCTTTCTGTAGAATGCCAGGAGCTCCCAGATCCCAGAATGTCACCTCCCATGTCAAAAGGACAATCTCCGAAATCATCTCTCCGTGAGATCCCCGTGTTACAGGTTGGAATTTTCTGCAGGATACCTGGAGCTCCCAGATCCCAAAATGTCACCTTCAATGTCGAAAGGACAATATTCAAGATAGTCTTTCTACGAGATCTCAGGTAACCCCTAGATCCCAGAAGAATCTTATCAAAGTTTTTGCAGGTTTAAGTTTTTTGCAGGATACTTGGAATCCCCAAATCCCAGAATAACGCCTCGCGTGTCGAAAGGATAATTTTCAGAATCAGCTTTCTGTAAGGTTCTAGGTAACCCCTAAACCCAGAATAGCTCTTTTGGTGAAGCCTAAAGGTTAGGCACACCTCACTTGTATAAATCCTAGTTAATTCCTTAGAATATAGGATCAAAAACTTCTGACAAAATCAGCTTTCTGTAAGGTTCTAGGTAACCCCTAAACCCAGAATAGCCCATGCGGTGAAGCCCAAGGGTGAGGCACATCTCACTTATATGGATCCTAGTTAATTCCTTAGAATATAAGATCAAAATGTTCGACAATCCCTAAGAGACTGGGTGCGTCATCCATAGGTTCCTAGCAGAAAGGAGTCCTATTTCTTGGCCTGATCCCCCTGAAAGATCAAAATGTTCGACAATCCCTAAGAAACTGGGTGCGTCATCCATAGGTTTCTAGTAGAAAGGAGTCCTATTTCTCGGCCTGATCCCCCTGAAAGATCAAAATGTTCGACAATCCCTAAGAGACTGGGTGCGTCATTGTTGACACCTGATTTTTGATCAGTCTTTCATAGTTTATTTTTAAAAAATTCATAAAAAATCTATAAAAAGTTAAAAAAAATTAAAAAATCATCTTTGGTAGCCTTGACCAAGCTAAAGGAACCATTTTTGATAAAAAAAAATAATTTTTCATATTTTTTAATATTTTTTAATATTTTCCAAAAATAGAAAAATACATGAAAAATGAAGAAAAATAGCGTTCGCTGTCGTAAAAATATAGAAAAATAGTCAATATTTTTATTTTAATTTCTTTTACATTTTGAACTCATAAATAGTCAAAATTCAAGTTCAATTGCATGTGTTTCTTCACGACGCATAGAGTTGAATTTAGCAAAAAAATGTCATTCGAGTATTTTAATTTGTAAATTTCTACATCTTTTTTAGTCTTGACGTCCAATTAGATCGACCACCATCTACAATAAATGCCCCTTGCTGAATATTTTCGTTTTTGTTTCACATGATTTCATGGTGTAAAACGCCGAGTGGATCCCCAAATATAATCGGGTCGGCATGAGCTCGATAGCTCGTTCAAGACGAAACCAGGGCACGGCGAACCCCATGTGAGTACTCTCGAACTCCTTCGATGCTTCCTAATGCTTTTCTTAGGTTAGATCGTGTGTAGAATGGCTAGGACAGCTAAATCATTCTTGAGCTGTGATTGATAAATATGACCTTACTAGGAATGCCATGTGATTTATTTGCATATCTAGATTCCTTGAGTTGGGCATTTTATTACTGATTGTGATTGCTAGGATAATCACTCCTATCTACATGAATTTCTAGATTTATGGTTCATACCTTACTCATCCGCATGAATCTCAGGCTAGAAAATTCAGTCAACTTAGGTACCGAAAGGGCATCAACTCTGACAGTTGGTGTAACTAAGTCCCCGAAACCATTTCTCTGGTTCTCGCAGAATTGAATAGAAACTCCCAACTATTCGATTGGGTGGTCCAATCATACCCTAAAAAAATGATTGGTGGCGACTCCATGGCATGCACACTTAGCACATGTCACTAGACCACACTGAAAGTCGATCACGCATACCTCCGTTGCAATTTGGGTAATGGGTCTTGGGAGAGGCCCGCGTCCGACCAGACAGGACGGCCCATTAGCCCTCGAGAGCCCGACAACCTCAAGAGGGTCGCGACAGACTGGCGACTCCACTGGGGACTGGTTCTTAACCATTTAGTGGACTTGAGCCGATTAAAAAGTTGATTGATTCTTCTAACCTAATTTTATGCAGATGCTCTCGAAAGTGAGGTGTATATGCTAACAAATGTGTTAGATGTTTTTGTAGACGGGAGAAATAAGGGGTGAAGTGCTTGTTAACTTTGTTTTATGCAGGCAGGAGTTTTGGATGTATGATTGTGTGGATGTTTATATTGAAGCGGTGATTGTTAAATAAAATGCATGCCTATTGCTTTAGCACGACACAGTGAATACACACAATTGCGCCTAAAACCCCAGGCGCCCTCTTTAGGAACACAATAGAAGGAATTGAAAATGGAATCTCCGTGAGGAAAAACATGGGGTAATCCACTTTTCAATTCCGCTCACTTCGAACTATGGATTGAGTCCCAATGCAACGATAGTTGTGCAATGGAATCGGCTCTTCCCAGAATTCGAGGTGAGAACCTTGGCTTTAGGTACCAAGCCCTATCTTTTGATTTTTAGGAGTTTTCCCTCACTTGTCTCATGCGTTTGTCTATGGAAGGTTAGTATACCTAACACTGCTAAAAATACAGAGAAGCTTGATTTTCTCTTAAGTTTGGTTGGTAAGACTTTTCTATCCCTCGAACTTGTTACAGCTCTTAATCATTATATTCATTGCATAATTCCGGTGATTGGATTAAATGCCATTTTGAGGATAGATAGGTGTGTTTTCCTCCCAATGTTCTTGATGGAAGATGAAGATGGTGTCATCCCATTACGAGCGCCAAGTGGACAAGAAGAGCCTGCTATGGACATCATTGAGGTATCATCTAATGAAGATGACGATTTGGAATAGGTGATCCTGAAGTCACGTCTCAAAGATCGAAACTGGGGCATCTCTAAGTATTAAGATCACATTCCTTTGTTTTAATTTTCATTTCTAGCCTTCTTGTATAGGATTTATTTTGCTGAGATCCTCTCTATCTGATCCCTTAGATTGATTGTATTAGGGATCTATTTGTGTTTATATACATTCAGATTGAAATTTGTTGTATTTCTATTGACTTGTCATTGGAATGTGATAGTGGCATTTCTTCTAATCACTCGAATACTCCAAAATCAATTTTATAATTCCTTTGGATGAAATTGAAATTGGAAGTCTTATACAACCTTTTGGCCGTATAGGGCAATACAATCCCAATTTCGCCAGAAGGAACTATAAACTTGAATTGGTTCATGCATGTTTTGCATCATTGGTAATCCACAATAATTGATCAAGAGTATTCGTGTTTTTCAAATTTAATGAAAAGATAGATATCCAAATTACTCTCGTTCTTAGCAAACGGCTTTAATTTGGATACCGTATCTTCAATTGAATTTAAAACACATCGTAATTGTGTACTTTTGAACATTCCATTGATTTTCTTGGAATTGATCAAAGGCGATTATCGTGAATTACATTCCTTTCAATGATATGCTTTCCTTTGAGGAATATTGATAAAAGCTTTTGCACAAGGCCAAAACCCTTGTAAAAGCTCTTATCCCTATTAATCACAAGTAAGCATAAAATTGAAAGGATTTATGCTTTATTTTTCAAATTCTTTCTTCTGATTCTGCCTTTTCATTTGAAACAGGTTAAAAACAAATAGAGAAGAGAAGTCTTTTTGTGGATAATCGCGGTAGGAGGTTCCTTTATCCGATCATAAGCAAGATTAAAAAATCAAGATGTACACGCTCGAATCATCAATGTCAAAGCGCAGCTTGCCTAGGTTGAGAGTGGTCAGGTGTTCGAGAAAGTCAGCCATACAGAAGTTGAGACACACACATTAGAGCTTTCATTCATTTCGCTCAATCGAGGGACCTTAAAAGCAGATCATACAAATCATCGGGGTGGAAACATAAAACCGCAATGAGCCCTAATTAGCATCACAAAGGAACCAAGTTGGCCCTCCATATTATTGATGCTTTGCTTATACTCACCACCTCGAGACTCGAGATCTGCAAGCTTAAGAAGAAGGCGTTTACATTCCCCTTTAAGCTCGGCAACCTTGGTCCCGTGATCTTCGGCGGCTATTTCCAGGTCCCGAACTAGTCCTCTCCCATGGGCTATATCCGCGGTAATGCTGTCAAGCCTTTCTTCCTGCCACTCACATTGAAACTTCAACACGACATTACGACGGTCGTGCTCATAGGTGGTCAGGGATAAGGCCAAGCGCTCCACCAAATTTCCCCTCTCGCGAAGCAACATCGAGACTCGCTTGTTGGCGAACTCAACAGCCTTTCTGTGACTATCGGCCACAAGGTTGGCCAACACCAAGCAGTTGGACCGATCCTCATAGCGAGCTCGCAAAACGTGAGCCACGGTAGCTTTTCGATGAGCGACACGGTAAGTCTCTAAAAAGTTTATAAAGAGGGTTGGGAAGATTCTATATTCCCTCTCTAAATTAGTGCCCTCGATGGAGGTGGTGTCTATTTCCACGAGCAAAATGCGGATTTCATCTTCAGTTTCTGGGTGATCGGCTATATGAGCATAGCCTCGACCGAGGAGGTTATAGAGTTTTTCCCACTGGGCCAAAATTTCGGCCGAGAAAGCGCGAATAGGAGAGGAGGTCATTTTCGTTGGAGTGAGGGAGAAGAAGATGAGTGTGGTAGAGTGATTAAAATAAGAAAAGGCAATTATGTAAGAGTGTTAATCTTCTCTGCATTTACTCCTCCTTTTATAGCAACTCGAGAATGAAGAAAGGCACAGCAATAATGCTCGTGGAGCCAAGTTAATTGGGTAAAGCAGTGGTGGCTCTTTCGGTGAACCATCAGATCTGTCCCAGTCCGCGATTTCAGGCTTGATAAACCTAAAAAAGTTGTAAAAAGATATGTCGGTGTCACCATATTAAAATTGAGAGGGAGTTAAGCGCAACTATCGAAAAAAGTTGCGAAAGGATTTGGCGGTCCCATCATATTAAAAAACTGAGCAGGAGGCGAGCGTAGTTCCACCTTTTTGAAAATAAGTGGGAGACAGACATGGATATCGAGAAAAGGAAATCGATTTGGTGTCCCTCCACGTTGAAAAGAAGAAAGAAGACGACAAAGCGGGAAATACGAAATCTTGGGAGCAACGCTTGCCTGATGATCTTCATCCATGTTTAAAGAACGTTTCATGGGCATACAGAACCACTCAAAAGAAAATTTAGAGAGAGTGAGCATACATGAGAGAGTAGAGAACCCTGAGTGAGCAAAAATTGATCGAACATTTTTCGATCCAACATGTTTGAGGGTTACCATCAGTTGCTAGAGGCGACTGATCCAAAAATCTCAGAAAATGAACTACTGAGAGATCTCGAAGATTCCAGGATGGCGTCTGGTACCAGAACCACAGAACCCAACCCTTTCGGCAACGAAGTTCAGGATCTCAGCAGCGACGACAACAGCAGCATCGATGGTCAATCCCGGAAAAGGAAACGTCGCCAGTGCCACACTCAGAATGAAATCCAAGAGCTTGAAGCTTTCTTTAGTGAATGCTCTCTCCCGAACATGAAACAAAGAAATGAATTGGGCCAGAAGCTAGGGATGAAACCTTTGAGGGTCAAGTTTTGGTTTCAAAATAAGCGAGCCAAATTGAGGGCTCAACACAGACGTCAAGAACTTGCGATTCTAAAGGAGGAAAACGAAAAGCTTCGAGCGGAGAACTTGAGGTATAAGAAAGCTCCCAGCACTATCGCTTGCCTTAATTGCGGTGGCCCTATCACTCTCGGCGAAATGTTCCTTGATAAGCCTTATATAAGGATTGAAAATGCTCATTCACCACCCCACTCCCTCGAACCATCTTCGATACAATCGGATTTTGTTGGAGATATGTGTTGACACCTGATTTTTTACCATTTATTATTGTGATTTTTATTCTTTAAAATTAATTAAAAATATCAAAAAAGGTCATAAAATCACAAAATCAACTTTGGAAGCCTTGGTTTAGCCTTAGGAACCAATTTTGAACAAAAAATATTTTTCGGTATTTTTAATATTTTTCGAGTTTATTTAATTATAAAAATACCCAAAAAAATCAGAAAAATACCATTCGTGGTCAGAAAAATACCCAAAAATATTCGATAATTTTGTTTTAATTTCCTCTTCAAGTGTGTCACTTTAAATCTCAAAAATTCGGCTCGGGTCACTATGTTCCTTCACAAACATAAACCCGAACCGAGCCTAAAAAAAAAAAAATCATTTTCGAGTCTTTTAGTTTTCAATTCTCACTTTTTATAAGCTATGACATTGGATTCTAAAGTCTTAAAGTGCAATTAGGTCAATTTGCCCTCCAATTTAATCAATTTTTACCAAAAGGGCTTAATTGCATATTTTTCTTTCAATTAGTCCCCGGTTTCACGGATGTATACATATGCTCTACGTATTTATATGTCATACGTATTTATACGTTATGCATATTTGTACTGTTTGGTAACCTCTTTAACTCTTGTAATAATAATAATGGTTATTATTTTTAACACCTTTGTTAGTGCCTTTTTTTTAGCATTTTTGTATTGTGAGTGCTATTGTTAGTGCTATTTTTAAATAGCATTTTTGTATTATAAATTGTGAGTGCTATTGTTAGTGCTATTTTTAAATGACATTTATTTATCATAAATTGTGAGTGCTATTGTTAGTGCTATTTTTAAATGGCATTTATTTATCATAAATTGTGAGTGCTATTATTAGATAGAATTTATAATTGTTAGTGCTATTTTTAAATAGCATTTTTGTATTATAAATTGTGAGTGCTATTGTTAGTGCTATTTTTAAATGTCATTTATTTGTGAGTGCTATTTTTAGATAGAATTTATAATTGTTAGTGCTATTTTTAAATACAATTTATTGGAAGGTATTTTTGGCTATAAAAGGATGGCAAGAGTTTTGAGGTTGAGGAGAGAGACATTTTGTAGAGTGTGCAAATTTTTGAGAGCTTAGAGAGAAGAACACAAACACTCTCTATATTCTCATCATCTTGAGTGAGCAAAATATACTAAGTTCGGAATATTGATTCCGCATATTGCTAGCACAATTGTTGTGGAGTTATTAGTCGTCTCCCCGTTCGTCAATTGGTGGTGCGTCCGAACTAGATGCCTAACACTTGTGGAGGCTGAGATCGAAGAACATCGAACCGACACCTCCGTTCAAGCACGCTACGAGAGGTAATCTATTTACTCCCTTTGAGGCTTTGTGATTTTTTTCGATTGAAATGCACGAAGTATGCCTCTGGAGATACATGTATGGGTTGTTATTTATTTCCGCTACGTGTTACGTGGATCCCAACAGTGGTATCAGAGCCGATCCTTAGGTGTTTTCGTGCATTTAATTGATTTTTTGCAATTTTTGCAATACTATGGCCAATATGTATTAACGAATTGTTCGTCTTACATGGCTAATGGAGGTTGATTATTTTATATGATAAATTAATCAACGTAGCAAAAATTGAGACTAAATCAATTTTGAATCGAAAATTTATGGCTATCTTATTTTACATAAAAATTCTGAATATGATTCAACGTAGAATTTTTATTGTGCCTTCCTAAGTTTTAAATTGTGAATTTATTACTTACGTGGAAGGGTGGTGATCATGGAAAAATCCCTAATCAATGTGATTGATGTATATATGAATGTATGATGATTATTTATATATTTGGGGTTGTAATTATTAAATGGAGGCTGCGTACTCCTTTTATTTTTCATGTAATCTTTATTTTTAGCATAGTCAATTGTTGATATAAATGCTACGAGGATTACGTGGAGGAGCCTTTTAAGTCGGCGAGCTCTTTGGGGCCCAATTCTTGAAGAGTTCAAGAAACCAAGAAGAAGCGAAGAGCGGCTCTCCGTTATTAAAATATTAAAATGATTAAATGTGGTCTCATTGGCTCGAGACCCATTAAATCATAATTCCATGATCACCACGTAGGATAGATGTTTATGTGATTGACATCTATTTATTTATTATGATTACGTGAGCATGTTAAACTGGTTAATGTGCAAAGTTAGACTTACCTCACCCAAAATTGCGCCTGCATGAAATCCTAGTTAGGAAAATCACTCGCGTTAGGTACCGAAAGGGCGTTGGTAACGACACCAGCGTAACCAAGTCCCCGAACCCAAAATCTCTGGTTCCGTAGAACTGATCGATCTCTCCCAATCGATCAGTAAGGTTTCCGGTCTACCCTCCAAGAAAGACCGGTGGCGACTCCAAATGCATGCACAAGTTACACATGCCACCACGACCACACTAAGGTCGAAAGCGATCGACTCTTATCGTCGAATCCTCCTGAAAAATACTCCCGCCGCGATTTGGTATGGGCCTGGGAGGGCTCGCGCCGATCCAAGACCCGTGATCGGTAATCCATTAGCCGCGTCCGCTTCCGGACGGGTCGCGACAGCTGGCGACTCCACTGGGGAATTTGTTCTAGAACCTATGGTTCTAGACCTCAAGTGGACTTAGGCCGTAATTAAAACGCTGAGTGATTTTTCTAACCATGCAGACGCTCTTGAAGGTGAGGTAAGTCCGCTTATGATAGGTGTTATATGTTTTTGCAGATTGGAGTGATAAGGGGGGTAGTCTGTGATTAACATTGTCTTATGCAGGTTGGCGTAGGAATGAATGATTGTGTGTATGTTTTATATTGAAGCGGTGATTGTTAAATAAGATGCATGTTTATCGCTTTAGCACGACACCGAAAATACACGCAACCGCGCCTAAAACCCCGGGCGCCGTCTATAGGAAAACAATAGAAGAGATTGAAAATGGAATCTCCGTGAGGAAAGACACGGGGTAATCCACTTTTCAATTCCGCTCATTTCGAACTATGGATCGAGCCCCAATGCAACGATAGTTGTGCAATGGAATCTGCTCTTTCTAGAACTCGAGGTGGGAACCTTGACCTTAGGTGCCAAATCCTTTGATTTTTAGAAGTTTTATCCTCACTTGTCTCATGTGCATGTCTTTAGATGGTTGATATATCTAAAACCACCTAAAAAAAATCGATGATCCTGGAGTCACATCTCGAAGACTGGAACTGGGGCATCTCCAAGTGTTCAGACCACATTCCTTTGATTGGTTTGGCATTTTTAGTTCTCTTGTATAAGACTAATTTTTCTTGGGTCCTCTCTATCTCGTCTCTTAGATTGATTGTATTAGGGATCTATTTGTATTGTATACATCTCGATAAGGCTCATTTCTATCGAAAATAGGGGCAAATTCCCCAAACCCGTGGAGCATGGTGGAATTCGTCTCTTCAGTGTAAAATACATTTGGCCGCAGAGCCACTCGTTTGGTAAAAGGACGTATCGTTCCTAATTGATTTTTAATCAGATCTAGGGATAAATGTTTCTCCATTTTTTTTTATCTCAGGTGATAAAAGAGACAATGCACCCAAAAGCTCATGCATTCAAATGACAAAACAGACGTCGCCCAGCTGGGGCAAATGAACCGTAGGCGTTGCAAATACCTTCAAACACGGATGGAGGAATTTGATAGATGTTGTTCATATCAATATGCAACATCAAAACGGAATGCAAATCAAGTGTAAAAGGACGTATCATTCCAAAATGATTATTTTCTTGATATGGGAATAATGCTTCCTTTCTTTTTCCTCTCAGGTGATTATCAAGAGCAGATGACGCAGGATGTAATGCTTTCAAATAACAAACATGGAACATCAAATACCTCAAATGGCGACTGTGATCGAGAGAATCACCAAACCGCCACATGACGAATCCCAAGAATATCAAGCTGTCTAATTGATCAAGGACTCTGACAATCGAGATGGATGATCAGAATCTACAAAAATCAATGGGAGTAGGTCCCCCCCCCCATTTGCTTTGAGGAGCCAAACCGGGGGCAAACTCTCATGATCCCCCATGAAAGCGCATCAGACCAGGGTCATCGAATCCAGAGATGACAAACAGCAAAACCATGCCTAACTGGGGCAAGTGAATCATTTGTACGCCGGACGTTTCTCCTCTGGCAAAGTCAATGGACGCAATAACAGAGTCGTCCGCATCAGAATCAAACCCCAAGATGCGAATTTGGGTGAACGGTAACCTCGTATCGTTCCAATTTGGTCTTCGAAGACCACATGCCTAACATGAGTTTTTACTCATTTTGCAGGAAGTCGTTGGCACTGAAAGCCTCAAATGAAAAGAGCGCGCTAACAGGGAGTTGAATAGAATCATTGGCCTTAGAAGTCAGGATTACAGGAGATGGTCTTTGATTATAAGACCTAGTGGATGGTAAAAAGTATCGCTCCTACGTCACATGCTTTGACATGCATTTTGATAAAATCTTTTTTTTTCCTTAAATAAAAGGAACCTTGAAGAATGGCGCTGGAGTGCGCCCAAAAACACAAATGGATCTCCTCTGGGGCAAATCCTTGAGAATGATTCATCGCCAACCAAACGGAGGGATCAAGGCCACAAGATAGAGGGGATCGCCATCAAGGCGAAACAGGTTTTCACATACCATGTATTACCCGTTGGAATACATGACCAAGGGTAAGATGTATCGTTCTAATTTTTTGAAAAATTCATGAACGAACAATAACATGTTTCTTCCGTATTTTCAGGGATCTCCAGCCGCGACGGACAGGTAAGTATCCCTCTCCCAAATCCCTTGAAGATGTTGAATAAAAAATAGACAAGAAAAGAAAAGCTTTCAGAATCTAATGTCTAGAAAAAGACATAGAATTTAAATTTCATTGGCATTCATGTTTTGAAACAGGAGGTTGTCCGAACATGAATAAAAACATGCATGGGGCATCATAAAATCCCCTTTGACGGGTAAAATCTTTGGAGAAAATGAAAAAGATTTTTTCAATAAAAAAATGTTCAAAACAATCAAAAGGGCACTTCCTCAAAAGACGAGAGGCAAAGCCTAAATCCAAACACGTCCTATACACACTTGAGAGAGGAGTGGAGCGGATCAGACAGCAAAATCTGGACCTACGGAAGTAGGGACCATTCGCAGCGATTACATGGATTGGGACGACGGAGGCATTCGTTTCATATCCCCAAACATTACAGGTAACCATTGACAACCCATTTGAACGGCGATTTTCATTCTTAACCCTGTCAAGAACCACCCCACATCGGGGCAGAATGGAGATGAGTCCAGCAGCATCAGGAGAAAATGATTAGAAATTTTCTTGCTCGGACTAACATTAATCTTTGTGTATTGTTTATATGGTAATCCAAGTGCCATAGGATGACGAGAAGCATTTATTTCTCTATCCCACACACCGAATCCTTTGCACAGCCAACTTGAGCCTGCAAATTCATTTCATGAACCCATTGGTGATCATTCCAAGACGGATGCCACACCACTTCAAAAATGGAAGAGTTCAAGACTCAGGGATTACGAAGAGAATTCCCGGACTGATAGTTAAAGCATGTTTAGACTATATGTCTAACATGATCCCATGAAGATAAGAAAAAAGCGGGATTCCAAAAATGAATGAGAAAAATCCACCGCATCAAGAAAAAGCAAAGTGCCTGGTAAAAGCGAGGCCGATGCTCGTGCAAGCTGTTTGCTTGATTCCCAGTGAAACTTGGATGAGAAAAGAGAAAATTCCTAAAGGAGTCAGATAAAAAGACTGCTCTCCAAATGATGTCAAGCGCGGAGGAAAGGCGCAGACAGAGTTGTCAACCTTCTTAATGCAACAAGAGACGCTCTCTAAAGGACTTGTGCACACCTCAAAAGCGGTTGCACACCTCAAAAACTGAAGATGCAGAATGGAAAAGACAGGTGACAAATTTGCAAGGATCACCAATGTCAATCCCCTCATAAATTCTGGGCCAAAAACAAGCCTTTTTCGGTCCCCAATCTTACCAACATCATAACCCTGAAACAGTCTTCTCTGACTAAGACACTTGGGTTAACATATAGCTCAGCTCGAAGAGGTACGAGCAAGACTATTTCTTTCTCATTTTGCAGGGTTCTCGACTTGTAAACCCGGAGCAGATGTTGAAGACTTTCATACAATGGCCTCGACTCCAAAGCGGGTCCCCCTTGAAAACCAATATTCAAGCCCAACATTACGGTCCCGTGGAAGACCTCCCGACCGATCAAAATGTATGCGCTGCGAATGAACCTAAAACCTAGGCACAGGTTAGTAGGGAATTGAGTGCATCCCCTATAAAAAACCACTATCGCAAAACAGGTGAGAAGACCTCCTTGTCGAGAAATATTCTAATTGATGTTTTGAACAAACTCTTTTTTGAATTTTCAAACTGTTGATCCAGATTTTCCGTGCAAGGGATTTGTGATCACATTTGCATGTTGCAAGAATGCTTTGGATAACCTCCAGCATCAAAATGCACATTTCATGATTAAAACTTAAATCATACGGTTTTGTCAAAATGGACATCCGTAGTCTTCCCAAAGATTACTAACGTTTTCTTGGTGAAAAAAAATCTTTCAGGCTCAAACTTATGCAGGATACCTGGAGAACCCAGCTCCCAGAATGTCCCTTCAACAGACTCAAGTGAAGTTTTGTCAAAATAAAATCTTTCACTACTTAAAAAAAAACTGAATTCCCGACAAACTTCGGGGTCTCAAAAAAAAAAGGGGGAAGAAAAACCCTTTTAAAAGAAAAAGTCCTATCAGACGTGGAGAACTCTCGTCCCATGACCCATTTTCAAAATATCAAACAGTCTCATCGGACGTGGAGAACCCTCGTCATGAGACCCCTTTTTCAAAACTTAGGCAGTCTCATCGGACGTGGAGAACCCTCGTCATGAGACCCCTTTTCAAAATTTAGGCAGTCTCATCGGACGTGGAGAACCCTCGTCATGAGACCCCCTTTTCAAAATTCAGGAAATCTCATCGGACGTGGAGAACCCTCGTCATGAGACCCCTTTTCAAAGTCAATCAAAGGTAGATACCGCCTGAAGGGTCAATCAAAGGTAGATACCGCCTGAAGTGTCAATCAAAGGTAGATACCGCCTGAAGGGTCAAATCAAAGGTAGATACCGCCTGAAGGGTCAATCAAAGGTAGATACCGCCTGAAGGGTCAACACAAGGTAGATACCGCCTCAAGGGTCAACTCATGGTAGAAACCGCCTGAAGGGTCAAATTAAGGTAGTAACCGCCTGAAGGTCAAACCAAGGTAGAAACCGCCTGAAGGATCACATTAATGGTAAAAACCGCCTGAAGGGTCACACATGGTAGAAACCGCCATAAGGGTCAATTCATTGGTAGAAACCGCCTGAAGGGTCAACTCATGGTAGAAACCGCCTGAAGGGTCAAATTAAGGTAGAAACCGCCTGAAAGGTCAACTCAAGGTAGAAACCGCCTGAAGGGTCAAACCAAGGTAGAAACCGCCTGAAGGATCACATTAATGGTAGAAACCGCCATAAGGGTCAATTCATTGGTAGAAACCGCCATAAGGGTCAACTCATTGATAAATATCGCAGTAAGGATCAACACAAAGGTCTGATCCACCATACGGATCAAAATCCTTGGCAAATCCCAAAGCGTGGGATGCGCCTTCCTTAGGTTCCTACTAGTTAGGAATCCCATCATGGTATGACCTACCATACAGGTCAGAGCTTAATCTCCCTAGGATATTCTGAATGACGAGTCCTAGGCATCTTCTTGAAAGTCGTCGCAACCGGTAGCATCCGACAGGTGAGCTTCAGGTGAGCCTCTCTCACTCCGGCCCATGTTCAAATTGTTAGAGCAAACCGGGGATTGATTTGAGCTTTTATCAATAGGCTTAAGGATCCGATGTCATAACATTTCTTCTCTCATTTTCCCAGTTGAGTCGGTTAGGAATCAGGTGCCACCTTATCTTTGAGAGAAACCTCTAACGAGATTCCTCTCAAAGAGGGGCAGCTGTTGACACCTGATTTTTTACCATTTATTATTGTGATTTTTATTCTTTAAAATTAATTAAAAATATCAAAAAAGGTCATAAAATCACAAAATCAACTTTGGAAGCCTTGGTTTAGCCTTAGGAACCAATTTTGAACAAAAAATATTTTTCGGTATTTTTAATATTTTTCGAGTTTATTTAATTATAAAAATACCCAAAAAAATCATAAAAATACCATTCGTGGTCAGAAAAATACCCAAAAATATTCGATAATTTTGTTTTAATTTCCTCTTCAAGTGTGTCACTTTAAATCTCAAAAATTCGGCTCGGGTCACTATGTTCCTTCACAAACATAAACCCGAACCGAGCCTAAAAAAAACAAAAATCATTTTCGAGTCTTTTAGTTTTCAATTCTCACTTTTTATAAGCTATGACATTGGATTCTAAAGTCTTAAAGTGCAATTAGGTCAATTTGCCCTCCAATTTAATCAATTTTTACCAAAAGGGCTTAATTGCATATTTTTCTTTCAATTAGTCCCCAGTTTCACGGATGTATATGTATGCTCTATGTATTTATACGTCATACGTATTTATACGTTATGCATATTTGTACTGTTTGGTAACCTCTTTAACTCTTGTAATAATAATAATGGTTATTATTTTTAACACTTTTGTTAGTGCCTTTTTTTTAGCATTTTTGTATTGTGAGTGCTATTGTTAGTGCTATTTTTAAATAGCATTTTTGTATTATAAATTGTGAGTGCTATTGTTAGTGCTATTTTTAAATGACATTTATTTATCATAAATTGTGAGTGCTATTGTTAGTGCTATTTTTAAATGGCATTTATTTATCATAAATTGTGAGTGCTATTATTAGATAGAATTTATAATTGTTAGTGCTATTTTTAAATAGAATTTTTGTATTATAAATTGTGAGTGCTATTGTTAGTGCTATTTTTAAATGTCATTTATTTGTGAGTGCTATTTTTAGATAGAATTTATAATTGTTAGTGCTATTTTTAAATACAATTTATTGGAAGGTATTTTTGGCTATAAAAGGATGGCAAGAGTTTTGAGGTTGAGGAGAGAGACATTTTGTAGAGTGTGCAAATTTTTGAGAGCTTAGAGAGAAGAACACAAACACTCTCTATATTCTCATCATCTTGAGTGAGCAAAATATACTAAGTTCGGAATATTGATTCCGCATATTGCTAGCACAATTGTTGTGGAGTTATTAGTCGTCTCCCCGTTCGTCAATTGGTGGTGCGTCCGAACTAGATGCCTAACACTTGTGGAGGCTGAGATCGAAGAACATCGAACCGACACCTCCGTTCAAGCACGCTACGCGAGGTAATCTATTTACTCCCTTTGAGGCTTTGTGATTTTTTTCGATTGAAATGCACGAAGTACGCCTCTGGAGATACATGTATGGGTTGTTATTTATTTCCGCTACGTGTTACGTGGATCCCAACAGTGGTATCAGAGCCGATCCTTAGGTGTTTTCGTGCATTTAATTGATTTTTTGCAATTTTTGCAATACTATGGCCAATATGTATTAACGAATTGTTCGTCTTACATGGCTAATTGAGGTTGATTATTTTATATGATAAATTAATAAACGTAGCAAAAATTGAGACTAAATCAATTTTGAATCGAAAATTTATGGCTATCTTATTTTACATAAAAATTCTGAATATGATTCAACGTAGAATTTTTATTGTGCCTTCCTAAGTTTTAAATTGTGAATTTATTACTTACGTGGAAGGGTGGTGATCATGGAAAAATCCCTAATCAATGTGATTGATGTATATATGAATGTATGATGATTATTTATATATTTGGGGTTGTAATTATTAAATGGAGGCTGCGTACTCCTTTTATTTTTCATGTAATCTTTATTTTTAGCATAGTCAATTGTTGATGTAAATGCTACGAGGATTACGTGGAGGAGCCTTTTAAGTCGGCGAGCTCTTTGGGGCCCAATTCTTGAAGAGTTCAAGAAACCAAGAAGAAGCGAAGAGCGGCTCTCCGTTATTAAAATATTAAAATGATTAAATGAGGTCTCATTGGCTCGAGACCCATTAAATCATAATTCCATGATCACCACGTAGGATAGATGTTTATGTGATTGACATCTATTTATTTATTATGATTACGTGAGCATGTTAAACTGGTTAATGTGCAAAGTCAGACTTACCTCACCCAAAATTGCGCCTGCATGAAATCCTAGTTAGGAAAATCACTCGCGTTAGGTACCGAAAGGGCGTTGGTAACGACACCAGCGTAACCAAGTCCCCGAACCCAAAATCTCTGGTTCCGTAGAACTGATCGATCTCTCCCAATCGATCAGTAAGGTTTCCGGTCTACCCTCCAAGAAAGACCGGTGGCGACTCCAAATGCATGCACAAGTTGCACATGCCACCACGACCACACTAAGGTCGAAAGCGATCGACTCTTATCGTCGAATCCTCCTGAAAAATACTCCCGCCGCGATTTGGTATGGGCCTGGGAGGGCTCGCGCCGATCCAAGACCCGTGATCGGTAATCCATTAGCCGCGTCCGCTTCCGGACGGGTCGCGACAATATGCATGAACAAATCAATTCTACGAAGTCAATATCGATGCCTTCTAAAGGATGTGATATGCGTCACCATGATTGGAGTTTCCTTAACGATGAGCTTACTATCACGATCGACCAATCCAAAGCTGATGAATTCCCTCTACAACAATTTCCGGCTCGATCAAATTCTACTGGAAATAGGCCAGAGAGCAATAGCCAACTTGTCAACACTGTTCCGGGTCGCAAGAAGAGGAGGGTCAATTGGTCCCCCGAGCTTCATCTCAAGTTCCTTAGTGCGGTTCAGCAACTAGGGATCAACTCAGCATATCCAACGCGCATACTTGAGATCATGAACATACCAGGACTCACTAAAGATGGAGTCGCGAGTCACCTCAAGAGCTACAGAAGGGCGCTAAGACAGCGCCACACAGCACTGAACCTGAAAGAACTCAACTTGTGCCTAAACACTAGGCATGGCTATAACTACAATGCCCCTGAAGTAAGAAATACCCTGCCGAATCTAGGCACTGACCAAGCTGGTAACAGCACCATCGACTACTTGGGCGCTAATCAGAATATTCCCCCGAATCATCTCAGCACCCCTCAAGAGTATATGCCACAAGTGCAGCAGGTACGAACTCCTTGGTTTGAGCAGCAACTTTTCGCTAGTGCTCTTCCTATCCCCGATCAATATATTGCGCCTAGTGTTCAAAGATCTGCCCGGCTTGGGCATATGATTTCGGAAGATCAAGCGGGCGGATGCTTTGAGGATTTTTGTTTCTCCCATTCCCAAATGGAAGGTGCTTTTGATAGTGAACCGATCAATCATCCTCTTATAATCTCGAGCAACGACGAAGGTTCTAGCTCGAAGAATCAGATCGCTCACAACAGAAACAGGAATCCTTCAACGCCAAGCGATGATGGTCAACCCGAATATCAGTTGCTCGAAGAATCAAAAGATTTCCTTGATGAGGAGCTCCATATCTGGATCGATCAGTTTAAAACTGATGGACTTATGAAGTTATGATCCAAAATGACGATTATATGTCTGATTCATGGTGTAGCTGGCTGATCACCGAGAATCCTCAAGGGAACTAGGCACATGTGAATGGATGTATCATTAATCTTTCTGTCATAAAGTCTTCCATGCAAGATAATCTTCCTTAATGCCTAGAGTTAATCCGGGGCAGCGATCAGTACTACCTGCGAGCATCATCATGCTTGAGTACAACAATCCCTTGTTAGATTAGAGTCGAGGCGAATCAATTGAACGCCACGAAGAAAAACATTTAAAGGCTTTACATAGGAAAATGCGAGCAAAAGCCCGAGCGAGCTCAAAGACGGTTAGCTCTGTATCGTTCTAAGGGACCTTTAGTCGTTATGAACTCTAAATTGAGCTTGTTTCATTCTCGATGGGGGTCGCTAACTGCTTCAAGAATTTTATAACAAAAACGAACCAGTTAGGGACGCCAATAGTGCTGTGTCCTGGTAGTCAGTGAACTGGAAGTGGTACGAAACGTCAGGAGTTCGATCTCAGGATTGAAAAATCATTTTATCAGTTTGTCTATCACCCGATGAAGTTCAAAGAGATTCGACGCAGATGACTATAGAACTTGGGGAATTCGAAAATCATCGATTCATTTTCATCAAGCGGCGAAGTTGGTATTGTAAAATGTGAAGCACGCAAATGACAAATCCGAAGCAGAAGGAGATGAATCATGATTCGCTTATCCAAGGTCGGGATTTCAACCTTCGACTAAAGCCAAATCTAGGATGAGTTTTTGATCTTGCCCACTCGACAAAACCCATCTCCACTGAAAATGGGGGCAAACCATTCCTACATCTGGAAAGCATGTCGAAGCTGAAGACATCAAATTCATCGTTTGATCCGTGGGGCAAGTCCTCGAAGCGATAGTTATCATCCGCAGAGCGTAATGGAATCCATCATTTCAATGTAAAACACATTTGGCCGCGGAGCCACCCATTTGGTAAAAAGAACGTATCGTTCCTAAATGATTTTCAATCAGATGCGGGGATAATGTTCTCTCATTTTCCTCTCAGGTGATGAACAGAGATGAGGCACCCAAGAAGCCATGCATTCAAATAACAAAACAGTGCATGAAACACGCCCAAAAAGATGAATGAATCTCCTCCGACGTAAATCCTCGAGGTGGATTTGTTGCCCAACCAGACGAAGAAATCAGGGCCACAAGCTTGAGGGCCGGCTTCTACAATCCGCACATTGGCATGCAGAATGGAATTCAAATCAAGAGTAAAGTAGTATCGTCCCAATTTGTTTTGAATTTGGAAACCCAAAATAATGCTTAATATTTATCCTTGGCAGGAGCTCGCCATCAGGGCAGACATGTAAGTTTCATTTTTCTCCAAAAACCAAGAAGTCGAAAGAACTTTAGAACACCCAACAATCTTGTGTTACTATGTGAAGTGCATATTTTCACAACCCTTGTACACTCGTTGGAGCATATGACCAAGGGTAAGATGTATCGTTCCAATTTTTGTAAAGTTTTAGAATATACAATGACATATCCCTTTTATATCTCCAGGATCTCCAGCCTCGATGGGCAGGTAAGTATCCCTTTTCCCAATTCATTGGAGATTAAAAACTTTCAGAATTAATTCGATTCTCACATCTAAAAAGACATAGAATTCTTACTTCATTGACATTCATGTTTTAAAACATGAGATTGTCTGAACATGAATTACACATGTATGGTGCATCATAAAATCCCTTTGAAGGATAAATCTTGATGAAATGAAATGAATTTTTCCAACAAGAGTCGTTTGAACTGTTCAAAAGGGTATTTTCTCATAAGAGAAGCGAGCCTAATCCAAACACGTCCCATACACACTTGAGAGATGAGGAGATTGGAAATGATAGCGAAACCTTAACCTATGGATATAAGGGTCATTCGCAACGATTACATGGATCGAGATGACAGAGGCATTTATTTCTTCATTCCAAACACTACAGATGCCCATTGAGAACCCCATTGAACGGCGATTTTCATTCTCAACCCTGTCAAGAACCACCCCACATTGGGGCAAATGAAGGTTAGCCCAACAGTATCAGAAAGTAAACGGTTAGAAATTTTCTTGCTCGGACTAACATAAATCTTTGTGTGTTATTTATATGATAATCCAAGTGTCATAGGATGACTAGAATAATTCATTTCTCTATCCTACACACTATTATCCTTTGCACAACCAAGTTGAGCCAGCAAATTCATTTCATCAACCTATTGGTGATCATTGCATATTCCAAAGCAAAGGCAACATCACTCTAGGAATGGAAGCGTGCCAAAGTTTAAGTTGCATATCTAGCATGATTGCCGAAAATCCTAGCTCCAAAAGAAAAGAAAAACACGGGATTAAAAAAACGGGGAAAATAAAAATCCCTAGACATCAAGAAAAAGCAAAGTGCCTGGTAAAAAGCAAGGCTGATGTCTATTCAAAATATCCCCAGTAAAGTCTAGAGAGACGATGAAAAGACCCTACAAAGGAGTTAGATCAAGATGACTACTCTCCAAATGATGTCGTGCTCAAATTGCAAACACACAAACAGACGGTCTCTTAATGTAACAAGAGACGCTTTTAAACATCCTTGTGCGCTCTAAAAGAGGAGTGTACACTTCAAGAAATGGAGATGTTCTTCGAAGAACATGTGGCAAATTTGCAATGATCACCAATGTCAAACCCTTCACAATTTCTGGGCAAAAAATAACCTTTTTCGGTCCCCAATCCTTCCAATGTTACAACCCTGAAGTAGTCTTATCTGACTAAGAAACTTGGGTTAATGTATAAGTTAGCTCAAAGAAGTACGAGCAAGACTATTTCTTTCTCATTTTGCAGGGTTCTTGACTTGTAAACCCGGAGCAGATAGTGAAAAATTTCGTTCAACGGCCTTGACTCAAAAGTGAGTCCCCCTTGGAAACCGATATCCAAGCCTAACACTACGGTCCCGTGAAAGACCTCCTGATCGGTCGAAATGTATGCGTTGCGAATGATCCTGAAACCCAGGCACAGGTCGGTAGGAAATTGAGCACTTTCCCCATTAAAGATCATTATCACAGAGCAGTGAGGAGCCTTCTTGGGTGAGAAATACTCCAATGGATGTTTTGAGCAAACTCTTTTTGAAATTTTCAAATTATTTGATCTAGAGTTTCCGTGCAAGGAATTTATGATCACATCTGTATATGGCAGGAATGTTTTGGATAACCTCCAACAATCAAAATGCACATTTCATGACTAAAACTTAAGTCGTAGAATTTTGTCAGTTAGACAATTATTGTCTTCCCAAAGATTACTAATATTTTCTTGGCGAGGAAAATTTTTTCAGGTCTAAGCTTTCTGCAGGACTTTTGGCCACCCCAAAGACTGGGTGCGTCATCCTTGGGTGAAGCCTTTTAGTAGGCAAATCTTTTCTAAGACCGATCCACAGAATGATCGAGTCTCCGACTAGCCCCGAAGAGCGGGTACGTCATCCTTTGATTCATATCAATTTGGAATCTCATAAATGGTAGAAACCGCCTGAAGGGTCAACTCAATGGTAGAAACCGCCTGAAGGGTCAATCAATGGTAGAAACCGCCTGAAGGGTCAACACAATGGTAGAAACCGCCTGAAGGGTCAATGTTTGGTAGAAACCGCCTGAAGGGTCAACCAATGGTAGAAACCGCCTGAAGGGTCAAAACAATGGTAGAACCGCCTGAAGGGTCAATGTATGGTAGAAATCGCTTGAAGGGTCAACCAATGGTAGAAACCGCCTGAAGGGTCAACTCAATGTTAGAAACCGCATGAAGGGTCAATGAATGGTAGAAACCGCCTGAAGGGTCAAAGGACTGGTAGAGACCGCCTGAAGGATCAACCCAATGGTCCGATCCACCATACGGATCAAAACCTTGATGAATCCCGAACGCGGGAGGAGTCGTTTTCCCTAATAAGCCTTACATTAGGCAAGCCATTTCTAGTTTAGTCCACCACACGGATCAAAACCCTTGGCAAATTCCCAAATGTGGGATGCGTCTTCCTTAGGTTCCTATCAGTTAGGAATCCCATTATGGTTTGACCTACCATACAGGTCAGAGCTTAACATCCCCAAGACACTCCGATGACAAGTCCTTAGGAATCTACTTGAACCCATCAGACACAGCAAATGCCGCAAGCATTCGGCAGGTAAGGGGCAGGGAAGTCTATCTACTCCTTAACTTTCTTACATCATATCAGGGAATTGAATGAGCACATCTCTTTTTAAGGAAAAGCACACATTGATGGGCATGAAAATTGGATGTCATGATTTCTTTTCTTTTCCCAGTCGAGTTGATCGGAACACAGGTGTCACCTTGTCTTTGAGAGAAACCTCTGACGAAATTCCTCTCAAAGAGGGGCAGCTGTTGACACCTGATTTTTGATCAGTCTTTCATAGTTTATTTTTAAAAAATTCATAAAAAATCTATAAAAAGTTAAAAAAAAAATTAAAAAATCATCTTTGGTAGCCTTGACCAAGCTAAAGGAACCATTTTTGATAAAAAATAATTTTTCATAATTTTTAATATTTTTTAATATTTTCCAAAAATAGAAAAATACATGAAAAATGAAGAAAAATAGCGTTCGCTGTCGTAAAAATATAGAAAAATAGTCAATATTTTTATTTTAATTTCTTTTACATTTTGAACTCATAAATAGTCAAAATTCAAGTTCAATTGCATGTGTTTCTTCACGACGCATAGAGTTGAATTTAGAAAAAAAATGTCATTCGAGTATTTTAATTTGTAAATTTCTACATCTTTTTTAGTCTTGACGTCCAATTAGATCGACCACCATCTACAATAAATGCCCCTTGCTGAATATTTTCGTTTTTGTTTCACATGATTTCATGGTGTAAAACGCCGAGTGGATCCCCAAATATAATCGGGTCGGCATGAGCTCGATAGCTCGTTCAAGACCAAACCAGGGCACGGCGAACCCCATGTGAGTACTCTCGAACTCCTTCGATGCTTCCTAATGCTTTTCTTAGGTTAGATCGTGTGTAGAATGGCTAGGACAGCTAAATCATTCTTGAGCTGTGATTGATAAATAGGACCTTACTAGGAATGCCATGTGATTTATTTGCATATCTAGATTCCTTGAGTTGGGCATTTTATTACTGATTGTGATTGCTAGGATAATCACTCCTATCTACATGAATTTCTAGATTTAGGGTTCATACCTTACTCATCCGCATGAATCTCAGGCTAGAAAATTCAGTCAACTTAGGTACCGAAAGGGCATCAACTCTGACAGTTGGTGTAACTAAGTCCCCGAAACCATTTCTCTGGTTCTCGTAGAATTGAATAGAAACTCCCAACTATTCGATTGGGTGGTCCAATCATACCCTAAAAAAATGATTGGTGGCGACTCCATGGCATGCACACTTAGCACATGTCACTAGACCACACTGAAAGTCGATCACGCATACCTCCGTTGCGATTTGGGTAATGGGTCTTGGGAGAGGCCCGCGTCCGACCAGACAGGACGGCCCATTAGCCCTCGAGAGCCCGACAACCTCAAGAGGGTCGCGACAGTCATCCATAGGTTCCTAGCAGAAAGGAGCCCTATTCATGGTCTGATCCACCATACGGATCAAAACCCCTGACAATCCCTAAGAGACTGTGTGCGTCATCCATAGGTTCCTAGCAGAAAGGAGTCCTATTTATGGTCTGATCCACCATACGGATCAAAACTTCTGAAAATCCCTAAGAGGCTGGGTGCGTCATTCACAGGTTCCTATCAAGTATAGGAATCTCATTCTGGTAAGGCCTACCATACAGGCTAGCGTTTAACCGCCCTAGGATACTCAAAAGACGAGTCCCTTGGTATTCACTTGAACCCGCTATACACCGCGCATGCAGCACAAGCATTCGGCAGGTGATCAAACAGGTAAAAAGCAGGTGGGTCCCTCTACTTTCTCTCTCACGTTAGCAAAAAAATAAAGAGCAGAGCGTTCACCAGCGGGACAAGGGAGATTGAGTGTCAAGATTCATTTTTTTTCTTTCTTTTTTTCCCCAGTCAAGTCGGTCTAGATTCAGGTGTCACCTGTCTTTGAGAGAAACCTCTCACAAGATTCCTCTCAAAGAGGGGCAGCTGTTGACACCTGATTTTTGACCAAGTCTCTTTCAGTTTTATTTTTGAAAAATCACAAAACAAATTCATAAAAAGTCAAAAAATTACAAAATCAACTTTGGTGGCCTTGGCCAAGCCCGAGGAACCATTTTTGACCAAAAAATCATTTTTCATATTTTTTTATATTTTTTAGTATTTTTAAAAAATAGGAAAATACTCAAAAAATCAAGAAAAATAGCATTTGAGGTCACAAAAATATAGAAAAATAGCCAATATTTTATTTTTAATCCCTTGTATTTTTTTCCTCACAAAAAGTTCAAAATCAAATTCAATTATGGGTGTTCCTTTGTAACCCATACTATTGAATTTGAGAAAAAAAATACCAATTGAGTCTTTTAATTTGTAATTTTGGCATTTTTTAGGATCTTGACATTCATTCTAACTGTCCCTTATTGCAATTTAGCCCAATTGTTTGTACAAATTGCTCAATTGCACGAATTTGGCAAAATTACATACTAAAATTGCATTTTTAGTCCTTGAAATTGAGCATAATTGAAATTACTTTCAATTCAAGGGCTATCATTACAAATTAAACATGCTACCCAATGAATTTCACCACTTTAAATCGATTGGCATAGGTGATTTGACCCAATTTGATCATTTGGACCCTCAATTACACAATCCCCAATTTCCAATTAAATGGGAATTTGGGGGGTTTTGTAGAAATTGATGAAAACTTTTGGGCAAAACCACATTTCTAGATAAAATCCATGCCCTAGATTCGATTCTGTGGCTCAATTGCAAAATTTTCCCATTAATTTGGGTTTAATTTGAAAAATGGTGAGTCGGAACCGGTTCGGACCGGTCAGACCGCCGGTCCAACCGGTCGAACCGGTCTGCTACAGTATCATCTTCTTCCTCGCGCAGAAGAACAGTCCTGAGCCGATTTTAATCAAGAAATTGAAGGGCAATTCGTGACTAATTGAAAGGGAAAAGGTGGGCGTCTTGTCCCTTACTTCAACACCTTTCAATCAAGACCGGCCGCAAGGCAAATGGCCGCCGGACGGGCTCCGGCGAGGATAGTCAAACCTGCACACCTGCAAAAGTCAACAGACATCAAACGCAGGTAAAATTCACGCCAAATTCGCGTGAAAGGAAGCCCGCCGGAGAACCAAACGGAGTTAGACGATTCACCCATCCTCCCCGACGCCGTTTGGACCTAAAATCACGTGATGGCACGTGCTGTTCAAGTCAGTTGGCCGTCCCCCGATTCGGCGCCAAAACTCAAAGGGCTATAAAAGCCTGTGGGGACTTTCAGTTGAAGAGGTTGGAAGATTCAGTTGGAGAAAAGAGAACTGAATCGAGAGAAAGAAAGATAGAGAGAGAAAGAGCTCACCTTCCCTCGCGGTGGTCGAAGGTTGGAGCTCAAATTGCAGAGCGCCGGTTGGGCCTTCCGAGGCTAAACCAAAGCTCCACGAGGTCGTCAAGAGGTCGCCCAAAGTTCCCTGAGTCGATCGCCGTCAGCCGTGCACGTGAAACCCATGAAAACAGGTGAGCCAGAGCTTCGAATTCTACACTGAGCTTCAATGGCGAACTTCATTTCTGGCAATGATTCTTGCATTTAGCGTGTGTGTTTCGCTCCTTGGATATCACTGACCATCGTCGCATATCTTTTTTGCATCGACCTTGCTTAAACACCCTGAATTGAGTCTCCCAATCCCAGCCTCCATTGCCGAGTACTGTTCATACTTGCCTAGCCAAATCTAGGCCGAGTGAGCTCAATCGGAGCTCGAGGTAAGTCTCCTAAGCATCCATTAATGCTATCCTGGGATGGAATTGCAATGATTTTATGTTAATCAAGTAATCGAACTACCATGGCCGTACTCAGCGCTCTTCTTGATACTCCTGATTCTGCGAATTATATGCTTCGATTCTTAGATATGTTAGACTAGAGGCGATTTCGAGTCGATTGGCGTTGGTCTCGTGCGATTTCATCAAGGATCCACCGTCGGATCGTCGCCGGAGAAGCATAGCCGTTCGCTCCCTCAGAGTCGGGAGGTTGAAGACGAAGATGACGTGTCATGGTCAGCAGGTCAAACGCCTAGTTGGCGCTCGGGCATTGGTCCACGTGTATGATTAGTCAGCAGGCCGTTGGGGGGTTTGTTATTCGAATAGGTAGATCCAACGGCTCAGGTTAATCAAGTCTAATAAATGTTAGCCGTTCGATTAGAAATTAGGATTATCACAAAAAAGTTTTAATCGAAAAATCAATCATAACAGAAACGGCACCGTTCAGGTGAATGGTCAGGCGATGTCGTTTTGAGTTAATGAGAATGGACGGTCCAGATCAAGTCCCATGTTCTAATCACGGCCGTAGGTTTAAGTAATTAGATCGGGCGGCCCTGGTCAAGTCTTCAATCAATCTGAGCCATAGGATTTGGTAAGTCAATCCAAAGATTGTGGATTAGCCACGTGGTCCATTAGGGACCGTCAGATCAAAGCCGAATAATTAGAAAAATAAAAAATGGGAAACGGCGTCGTTTTGGCGTGTTTGATTTCGCGAGTCCAGGTCTGGGCTGGGTTCCGACTCGAGTGGGTCGGGTCAACCCGGCCCAAATAACATTTTTTTTTATAAAAAATCAAAAAATGATTTTTTTTAAAAAAAATCAGAAAATTCTAGAAAATTCCAAAAAAATTGTAGAAAAATTGTGAAAAATCCTAGGTATTCTTGAAACTCCCAAAAATCGAGGGTTGACCACAGACAACTGGTCAACCCTATTTTGGGCTTTCTTATCCGATCTTCCGAGACTTGACGACATTACCCTTTAAGGGTAAGTCACCTTTGCTGTGTGCATATGATAAAATCGATAATGTCGAAGTAAGAATTAGGGTCGAGTAGGCGACCAATTCTTAGGTTTGGGTTTTTCGAGTCCGCCCCTTTCCTCAAAATGACGATTTTGCCCCTCAATGGGAAAATCATCTTTTTTGTCTCAATCGAGTTCTGAAAATTGCTTAAAGTTAGGGTTCGGGTCAGATGGACGACCAGCCCGAATATTTAGGATTTTCAGTTCTCATCTTTGTCCAAAATGACGATTTTACCCTTCCAAGGGTAAAATCACTTTTAAATTCCAGAAAAATCCTGAAAATTCCCTAAAAATAGGAAATGGATTGGATTGATAGCCAATCCTATTTTCCTTGTCCTTTCACTTCCTCATTCATCTAAAATGACAGATCTACCCTTTCAAGGGTAAATTTTCCCCGAATTATTCAAAAATCACGATTCTCCCCCTCATGGGCGAATCATGTCCAAATCACTCTCAATCCTTGATTGATATTTCTTTGGACTAATAGGGCCTCATTAGGGATGCCATGCTGCTTTCATGTGTTTTATCCGCATGTACTGGATCCTTGATTTGCGCATTTATTTCTATTGATTGTGATTGATAGGGTAGCATTTCCCATCTGCATGAACTCCTAGATTTAGGATCTGTACCCCACTCGTCCGTATGAAATCCTAGGATCAGATAAACCATTCAGCTTAGGTACCGAAAGGGCGTCAACTCTGACAGTTGGCGTAACTAAGTCCCCGAACCCACTTCTCTGGTTTCCGCAGAATCGAATAGACCACTCCCAACTATTCGATAGGGTTTCCGATCGTACCTTCCATGAAACGATTGGTGGCGACTCCTTGGCATGAACACTCATCACATGTCACTAAACCGCACTGAAGGTCGATCACGTATATCCAGCAATTGCGATTTGGGTAATGGACCTTAGGAGAGGCCCGCGTCCGATCATGCAACATCGGACGGCCCATTAACCCTTGCTAGCCCTTTAGATAGCCCGCTCTGCACGTGAGGTGGTCGCGACACAACCAGAAACTCCTGAGGTAGCAAATACTAGCGTAGTAATCGACACAGATGGTGCTTGTAGCGAGGTGGAGCCTATAGAGCCAACTGTTGCCGTAATTGCTGATATTAACAAGGTACGTGTTCGATCTCCTGACAGATATGGATGCAATGGTGGTTTTTCTTTATCTATGGTTAAGGAGCTTGTATCAGAATGTTCTTGTGGAGCAGTTAAAGGTGCATGTGCAGTTGGTATTCTGATGAGGTCCACGATAATGGCGAAGTTCAAGCACGGTTTGGAGTTGGAAGACATCTGTGGCAATTGAGCCCATTAGGGCTGTGGGAGAGTAGTAGCGATAATGTTCGGATTATCAGCGAAACGATTGTGACATGGCTCAAACGTCGAGTCAAGGTGGAGATTGTTAAAATTATGTCTCGAGTTTTAGCCCGAAGCGAAAATCAGATATTTCGAATTGATACTCTAGACTATCAACGAAGAAAAAGAAATAAAAACGAGAAGGTCTCTCCGACCGAACCACGTACATCTGGTGTTCGATTTACTTTATTCATTCTGTCTATTTTATTTGATCGATCGCTTGTTCCGCGCGACATTGACAATGAAATTAATTTTCGTTCAATTATTTTTGTAAGCTACACAAGTAATTGTTATATAAAAATATTTTTCAAATTATTTATTTTTCGCTAAACAAACACTCTTAGAGATAAATGTAAATGTGTTGACGTAGTGAAATACTATTTTAGAACCTGTCTCTTATCACCATATGCTACAAAATTTACTATTTAGAGTGAAGGATCTTAGAAAAGTATGAAGCTTGTGATCATGCCTGTCTCCCTATACGTCTAAGCATTGCCTCTTTAATGATTAAATTGCTTTTCTGGGTTTGGGTAATACATGTGTGTTCAATGTTTTCAAGGTCTATAAAGAAAATTCAGTGCGTTCATAGGAAATATTTTATGCAAACAAAATCACAAGACAATAAAATATTGGGTTAAGGTCATGGGAAGATTATATTGTTTCGCTTGCTTTGAAATGAAAAAGAAAATAATCGCAAGACAAAAAAATAAAGTGTCTATTTACAACAATTTAGTATGATTTCATTACTTTCTTACCGCATGTACCCTGGGATTTTATGCTGCCAACAACTCCCCGATCAACCCAGTTTACGCTATTTGGGACTTGGGTCACATTTTGGTACTTAAAAGAGTCGTCGCTGATGAATTCGAGCTCTTCGACCTAGGTCGGAATCAGTGTACCTCGCGACGACCTCGTTCGTGGTCAAATCCGAAAATTGGTTCGGACCCACTTTGTAGCTTCGGTTGGCCGCTTCGTGTTTGAAGTCTTCGATGAAGCGCATGGTCTCCAGAAAGATCCCGTACCGCTTCGCCTTCTCGAGATTATCCGAGTAGTTCCGTCCATGGCGGGCCATCCACTGCTCGAACTCCGCCTCCACCAATGTGGAATTCGGGGGCGTGGTGGCCAAAATCTGAGCCCCTAAACATACCGATGCTATCAATATGTAGACCTTAATTTGCTTCTCGAGCCATGAAGCCATCATCGAATGCTGAAGCTGTTTTCAAGGCTGGATTGATGGATCGTTAGTGTGCTTTTGGGGAATATTGTGGAGAAACATGAGCAAGCCATGTCTAATTTACAGAACCTCAGGATCAAATTGATTAATCATGGGACTTTGTTAATGACGGTCATATTCATTTCCTCCCTCGTTTAGCAATAGAATTCGTAATTTGCATGTGTTACTCAACGTAACGATGCAAAAATCTAAATAAGGTATTTCTCAACAAAAAAGAAATGGGAAAAATCCACCAAATCTTCCCTAGAATATGATCTAAAAGATACACCAAATATTACGCTGACTAAATAACATGAAATTAACCAACCGACAAAAAAAACATGAAATTAAATCCTCCTAAGTAATTAGAAGAGATACGCCAATTGATACGCTAACTAAAAAAATAGAAAATAACTATTCCCTAAATACTCCTCCTCAAGTTGGGGCATAGCCCAACTTAGGGGTGGGCATGGTTTCATGGTAGAACCGAGAATCGGACAACCGAACTGACGGTTTCGGTCTAGTTCCAGGTTCCAATGATATAGGGTCCGGTTCCCGGTTTCACGTTTTAAAGAACCGCTGGTTCCAGTTCCGATTCCCGGTTCTCTATGGAACCGAACCAAAACGAGAACCGGTATTTTTTTTCTAAAACTATATCATGTATAGATCAACGAATATCATTCCTTCCAAGTTAGTCGCGGTAAAAGATATCTGATTGAATTCTATGATTACGTTATCTAATTTGATTTGATAATGTTTCGTGTGGTCAATTATTGCATTTTTTAGATTTTTTAATAAGGAAACTCTGAATTTTTTATGCTAGACTTGTATTAATGGGTTAGGTTGGTATTGTGTTGATGATGGATCGTGTTATGCAAACTCAATAAATTTCGACTCTTGCATCCTTTCGAATGGGATCAACACAATTAGTTCATCATCTCATGTTCAAATTGACATATTTTATAGGATTTCCTTACGTCGATACATTACGAGCACGACTTGCCACCACTAGCGTTAGTGAATGATCCAACTAATATTTTCAAGGATTAATACCATAAGAAATCCCCAATCGGTACATCTATGATAGATTTATCTTAAATTAATTTTTTGATAATAAAAAATTCTTAGACTGATACACCTCCGATAAATTCACCCCAAATTAAATTTTCAATCACAAAAAATTGCAAACTGGCATACGTGTAATAAATTTGCCTCTCGATAATTTTCTCTAAAGTACGATTAAAAAACTCAAATTAGTATAAATGTGGCAAACGGGTTAAAATCTCAAATTAGTACATCCGTCAAGCCTCATCTAACTCAGGAATTTGACGGCAACATTTAATGAAAACTAATGGTGAATAAATTTATCACGGATATGATAGTTTGAAATTTTTAATGATAAAAAAAATTTAATGGGTACCCTAGAACCGGACCCAGATCTTGTAACTAGGTAGGTTCCAGGATATACAGGATAGGTTCCAGGTTCTGAAAATAAGGAACTTGTATTAGCGGGTAGGTTCCAGGTTTCAGATGGAATCTATTCGGAACCTGGAACCGCTCACCCCAAGCCCACTTGCTAAAGATGCATGACAATTGAAGTCTAGTGGATATGTACTCAGTTCTATGGTCTTTCAGATTGCGTATGTTTCCGGACAAAGTGACAGTTAATCTCGATGTATTTTGTTCGTTCATGAAATGCTATACGGGATTCGCTGTCGATCATCAACTCTTTGACCCAACCCTATCTTCGTGCCTTTTGCAAGACAATAATTTATATAGTAGAAAAATAACCACTTAGTTGTCTATATGATAATGTCATGTGCAAATTTTACCTGCTTTCAATTTTGACTAAACAATATGTAATCAATATTTCTCGTACTTTTAACCCAAACTTAATGTGTCAGATTTCCACGTGAGGCTAATGGCGCCGCGAATTGGGTCGCAAAAGTCCACCGAAAAAATCTACTCCCTCCGGACTGGATGGTTAAACATCCCCAATCCTTATCGGATTTGTTATGTTGTGACTCTGTACGAACTATTGTAGTTCTTTTTATTATGAATAAAAGGTTATAACCTATTCCGACAACAAAAAAAAATGTGTCAGATTCTTTTTTCCATAAAGTGAAACAAGTCATTACTTTGACACAAATCGGGTAAGATTCTTACTCTATGCCCACCCATGTGGTAGTTACAATTATTTATAGCTTTTCCATGAATTAAGCAAACTCAACAGCCACTTCCACCTCAAATTTGTGTGCATATGGTTAAAAGTACCCCATGATCATGCGAAACTATAAATGGACCAAATCTTATTTTACGGTAGACGATGATAATCAGGATAAATGGGAAGAAACTCAATGAATCTTTTACCTTTTAAATGTGAATTCAATATAGTTTTCAAGTATCCCACAAATTTCGGCTCAATACCCAAAAAAATCTCAAACTTTAGCATTTGTGACAATTATATCAAAAACTTTTTTTTGTCTCATAAAAAATCTTCAACTTATACTTTTGTCTCAATTATACCCAAAACTTTTACTTTTGTCCCAATTTTACCGGCTTAGTATGAAAAAAACCCCTCAAGTTTTGCTTTTGTCCTAATTCTACCCAAAATTTTAACTTTTGTCTCAATTTTACCGGCCTAGTATCAAAAAAACCCTCAAATTTTACTTTTATCCCAATTCTACCATCGTCAGCCTTTTGTTCATAATCACCGTTAGTTAATCTTACGTTACTCGAATTTTCTTACTGAATTTACCAATGAATTTTCGAAATTTAGAAACAATAGGTTTCAGAGACGACGAGATTTTAAAAAATTCGTCAGAGTATCTCCATGTCTAGCCAACCTTTGAGCTGTTGTGTGAAGAAAAGAATACGAAATGCGCCGTCTTTAGTGACTATATATCTCTCAGCAATATATAGGGGTAGCGAAAAATAGAAGAAAATTTTGAAATTTTTTCATGTCAGTTTTGCTGAGGTGTAATTCATTAATGACGTGACAATATCAAATAAAATTAACTAACGATGATTATAGACGGAAGGCTAACGGTGGTAAAATTGGGACAAAAGTAAAAGTTGAGGGTTGGTAAAATTGGGACAAAAATAAAAGTTGGGGGTTTTTTTGGTACTAGGCCAATGAAATTGGGACAAAAGTAAAAGTTTTGGATAGAATTGAGATAAAGGTAAAAGTTGAGGGTTTTTTTGGTACTAGACTAGTAGAATTAGGACAAAAGTAAAAGTTTTGGGTAGAATTGAGATAAAAGTATAAGTTGTGGGCTTTTTATGAGACCAAAATTTTTTTTGGATATAATTGACACAAATGCTAAAGTTTGAGATTTTTTTTTGTATTAGGCACACAAATTTCTCATCTTTTTCCTTTGCGACAATTCAAAATCATATTAAAAGAATGGGATCAAAATATTTTCATGCTATTTTATCTAACGATACTAAAAATGTAGACGCGGTTCGAGATTTAGATACCTAGGAATGAATCCAATCATTTTCATCTTGTGAAAGCCCCTCACAAATTAATAACAATAACAGTAATAATTATTATAACAACAACAACAACAAAATTATCAATAAAGCATGACTTAGAAAGGGCAAGACTCAGAAAGACAAGTGGAAAATATGAAAATAAAAGCTAAGAAAAGTAGAGCTGTCAAATGAGAGAGTTGGGTCGAAAATGATACCATATTTAACCCATTCTCAATCATTTTTATGTTATACAAATTTAACGACCTATACCCTATTTGATCCATATTGCTAAAACACTTTCATATTTAATCCAATATAAGAAAATTCGTTTCTTATAAATTCTTGAAAATAAATATTCCTAAAATATTGTGGACAATTTTTATAATTTTAAAAAAACTGATTTTTTTTTAATTTTAAATTTTTAAAATTTATTTTTTCCTTCTGCCTTCGTCATCTGTAGGTCGCCGGGCCTTAGTAACTACCGGCAACTAGCTGTAGATGAGGCCAATCTCGTCGAGCCTCGAGGCTTGCGTGAGGTTAGCAAACCTCGAGCTCACTTGAGGCTGGAGAGCCTCGAGGCTCACCCAATTCCGGCGAGCTCGAGGCTTGCCTAGTCCAGGCAAGTACAAGCTCAGGGCTCACTCAATCTTGGCGACCTCGAGCTCCCCAGATCCCGGTGAGCCCAGAGGCTCGCCCAATATGGGCAACCTTTAGCTCGCTAGATCTCAGCAAGCTCGAGGCTTGCCAGCCAATCACAGCGGTGGTAGGAGGAAAAAGGAATAAAAAAAGCATAGATAAAAAGATAAAGAAAAATAAGAAAATGAAATAATAAATTATTAAAATTTGTATTGTAAAAAAAAATATTCAAGAAATCTAATTATGACTCATTAGTTAGTTATCTTAGCTAGTCAATTTATGACCTACTTAAAACCCATTTAGGTAGGACCCATTAAGTTTCGAAGCAACCCATTTATCATCGGGAAAATTATCAAAAAAGTCTTAAACTTATTGCAATTGTGTCAATTCGGTCCTAAACTTAATTTTTTTTGCCGATTTAGTCCTAAACCTTTTGTAATCGTGCCAATTAAGTCCATTCGTCGAATTTTGGATGGTTGACGCTAACGTGGACGCTGAATGGTCGGTAACCTAATATTTTTTGGAATTTTTAAATTTTAATATGTTTTTAAAATACTTTTTTCATTTCTTTTTCATTTCTTTTTTTTTGGTTAAAAACATATTAAAATTTTAAAAATCCAAAAAATATTAAAATATAAGGTTGCCGGCCAGTCGACTTCCACGTCAGCGTCGATCGGCCAAAATTCGTCGGATGGACTGAATTGGCACGATTACAAAACGTTTAGACTGAATCGACAAAAAAAATAAGTTTAGGACTGAATTGACACAATAGTAATAAGTTTAGGACTTTTTTGGTAATTTTCTCATTTATTACCCACTTAATTTGTTTTTAAAATATAATACAACCCATCAAGGTTCTAGACCCATTTTGTCACCTCTAGATATATCACGTCAATTCAAACACAAACCCTTCATTTTAGTTTTATGTTTAATCATGTAATGCCGATCCTCTATACTTTTCATCTGAAGAACATACAATCTCCTAATTGAAAATGCACATGATTTAAAAATACAACATCGGAAATCAAATAAGAATTTTCACATTTTGACAACTAAGATTGCAATCACACGCAATTCGTCGTGCGCAAGAATTCTAGTCATTTAATTTGTGAACACGTGATGGGTATATTTAGAATATGAGAATTTTTTTTTCCTCAAAAGTTCAATGTAATCCTCAATCTAAGAGTTACACTAAAATGAACATCGTAATCAAATTATTAGGTAGAACTCGTACAAAATCGAGCCACGCCGCGCTAGTCAAGCGGGGTTTTAGCTGCTTTTGTTTATAGATAGATAGATAAATGCAAAAGAGAGGGATATATTTGGTGGTATGCATCTTAGGCAAAGGGAATTGTAGGTAAAACAAGAAAATTGATTCAAATTGAGGAATTAATACGTAATTCTCCTCATAACTTAGTGGCTACACAGTAGCCTCCTTACAAGTACCACACTATTAAGTAGGAAAGAAGGAGCAACTTGTCATCATGAGATGCTCGTACTTCGTCTATATTATGTTTTGATTATCTCAGGCCACTGGATAAGAAGCTTGCGACGCGAGTCTGCACGTTCCTTTCGAGCTATCAACACCTCTTTGAATCCGCATGTAGCCCTCTTCGCCCCAAGTCTCCCCCCACGAGTTACGGATCTTCCAGAAATCGGTTCCTTCCTCGCTCGTTCCGTACCCGACCACGACCACCGCGTGGTCCAGCTCCTCGCCGCAGTCCCCATTGAACACGCCACCACTGTAGCTCTTGAACTCCTGCCCGCCTGCCGCTATCCCAACCGAGACCGGCTGCTGCGCAACTGCCTTCAGGAGCTCCTCCTCACCAGGCTGCACGTCCACTAACTCCTTGATCCGCGCCGCCTGTTGGGCCGCTTTCGACGAGTCGCAGGTCCCATCCGTCTCTTCGTACATGTAGGTATCCTCGGACGCGATTCCTTGGTTTTCGATGATGTAGTTGAAAGCGTCGTCCGGAAGACCGCCCCCGCAGCCGTTGGCTTTGGTATCGCAGTCGATCAATTGTTGCTCGGAGAGCACCGGTAAATTACCGCTTTGGATCTGCGTGATTGCTTCTACTGCTGCGACTGCTGAGAATGCCCAACAAGATCCTGCATTCATAAAATTTTGTCGACATTGTAATTATGGAGAATCACATTATTTTTGGAACCGTTGGTATCAGACTCCTCTAGATAGCTAGGCTCCTAAACTTATTGCTCAATAGAAGTCAAAATTGATCTCACAATTGGATGCATACGAGACGTTTAGACACTTTACCACATTGGCCTTGGTCCTTGATCTGATTCACGGCGCCTTTCTCCACCCAGTCGATGCTATCAGGAACATCCCCAGTCGGATCTTGGCGGCTCAATGATGCCGCTCTGGGGGACTTGGGTTGCTTAGATGCCAAGTATCCCGTGTGTCTCCGAACAAACTCGTCGTCAGTCAAGTCCGAGAATTGATTGATGCCCACTTTGAAAGTCCGATTCCCGGACGCATTGAAATCTTCGACGAACTGCAAGTTCCTCTCGAAAATCTCCCGACGTCTCTGCTTCTCCTCCGGGTCCTTGTAGGCCCGACCATACTGGGCCATCCATTGCTCGTGCTGCTCAGCAACGGTGGATCCATGCAACTGGCGGATCGACATCGCGCACCATGCCCAAGTGCTGAGGATTAAAGCAACGGAGATGATGAATTCACTCTTGAGAGGAAAAGCCATTGCAGAAATTGTGAGTGGGATAGTGTGTTTCTCAGTGGAAAAACTCAGAAGTGGATGATGAGATGCCTGCACTGGACATGAATATATATAGAGTCTTGGCTGTGATAGCCGTATTCTACAAGCCATGCAAAACGTTTTACGTTGATTGTAAGGTAGAAATTTTTGTTTCCATACAGGGCGGAGACACGAGTGCCGAAGCAATGCATGTCTGAACATGGGAAAGTTTAAGGACAGCCGTGGAGGGCACGAGAGCATCGTACGCAATGGAGGCTTTACCAGATTGCCTTAATCAACTCACCACATGTCAGTCCTCTCCTCCATTAAGCATCCCTCCTAGCTATTCAGCTTTAGGAGTCCGAGCACAAATCACAACTAAATTAAGGGTAAAAACGAGAGAAACAAAAATTGAGGTTTATCCCGGTTTACCCTTTTAATTAGGGCTACATCCTGTAGAGTATTACATTATAATTAGCAGATTCCATCTCTCTGTTGCAACTCTCAATTACAAGAGATATAGATTTTATGTTAGCAGTAGTTATTCATTGTCTCAAACCCAAGCTACCAATAACTATTGGCTCAAAACTTTAAAAGTCATATGGCGCCCTGGGGACCCTGCCTCCTACAACCCCACCGGAGCGGCTCTCCCATGCTTTCCTGTCAATTGGAAATACGAATCGCACACCAACATTCAGTGGGATCCATGTATGGCAAGTCGTGCCGTTTTAAGCGATCGAACATTTTTTTATTTCTGCCGTTTCAAGCACTCCAATCCTCCATTTCTCCAATGCACTATCTTTCGGGACTTGCTTCATCATGCAAACAAATGTTTTCTAACAAGTCTAGTGCGGTTTCCACCTTTCTTGCGTTAGTTTAGTCGACTAAGTCTAGACATTATCTTCTCGTCTGAGTGCCTAAATTGGTTGAGCTCGGGTCAAGCCCATTATGGGCGGCCACCGAAACCCAATCAACTGCATACTTATATATATATTTTGTTCTCAACAAAATCGAATAAATTGATAACACTATAAAACTTCAAGTACCATTGTCTGGAAACTTGCTTGAGACCATAAATTGCATTTTTTGGTCTACACACAAGTTTTTCGTCTGCTGCAAAATTTTTGGGTTGCACCATATAGACTTCCTCAACAAGGACTCCATTTAAACAAATAGTTTTAAAATCCACTTAGTGCAATTCCAAATCAAAATGAACTACTAATATCTTGACCACTCTGAAAGAATCTTTAGAAGAAATTAGAAAAAAAGTAGCTTCATAGTCTACTTCTTCTCTATAAGAAAAACCCCTTGGCTACTAGTTTGGCTTTAAACTTCACAATCTTTTCTTTGAAGTTCCTTTTAGTCTTGTACACCCATTTGCAGCCGATGGGCTTGTGATATTCAAGCAATTCAACAAGTGCAAAAACACCATTATGTTTCATAGACTGCATCTCGTCTTTCATTGCATCCAGCTATAGATCTAACTAAGGATAAGAAACAATATCTGCATAAGTCACTAAAACTAGGGGTGAGCAAATGGGACCGTCCGGATCGGACTGGGACCAGTAGTCCGGCTCTCGGTTCTAGAGGCGTATGGTCCGGTTCCCAGTTCCAAGGATATAGACCGGACCGTACCGTACCGGTCAATTTTTTTAATTTTTTTTAAAAGTAACTCTAATCATTGATAGAGTAAGCTTCATAACAAATTGTAGAGGATCAATCTTCATCTATCAAAGATGAATACTCCCACACGTACACACATATACAAGTAAATTTTATTGTAAACAAGATCCTGAGCAAAAAATATTGGAATGAAAAGGAAATAAGGAGAAAATTTTTCACGTCTAAGATTCGTAGAAATTTGTCATATCTGGTCCTTGGAACCGCCCGGGAACCGGACCGGATCGACGGTTCAGTCTGGGCCGGTTCGGTCCACGATTCCAAAAATAGGAACCGAGACTACCGGCCCGGTTCCCAGCTCTTGAGGAAAACCGGACCAAACCGGGAACTGATCACCCCTAACTAAAACAACCTCACAACCAATATGCGCTCTTCCAGATAGACCATACAATATGGTGGTATAACTGATCGTCTCTTCCTATTGGATCTCCTGAGTAGAGCTGCAATAACCTCATCCTACACCTAAAGGCTTCAGGAACTTCATCAGGAACTATATCAACAATAGGATCCTAAATCTCAAAAGATACAGTAGTACCTACCATCCTATTATCCTCAATGGTATGTGAGCAGTTATCTTTTTTTAGCCACATCAAACTTCAGAATTCGTTGTCTTAATCCTCCATTAGGATTATGAAAACGACACAGCTTTGAATGATTTGGGAAAGATACTTAAATAATGTCGAGTGATTCTTGAATCCAACTTACTCAAAGTTGGATTATATAAATTCACTTATGCAGGACATCCCTAACGCTTAAAATGGTTCAAACTAGATTTACGTCACGTCCATAACTGAAAAAGAGTCAATGAAACAGCTTTGGTAGGTACACGATTTTAGAATATACATAGCTATTTTCAAAGCTTCACCCCACAGAAAAATAGGTAAACTAGTCCTACTGATCATCTTTTTCACCAACGGTCACGCTCCCTTGCCGGCGATCATCAAGTTTGTCAGCTGCATTCCCATATCGTTCCAATTCCTTAAGGTCATCCACGGTAAAACCTAATTCATGGCAGGTTTGAGGTTTGGTGCAATTTATGTGGTGATTTGATTTTATTCCAGTTTCAAATGCATGTTATTTAGTAGTAAGACCTTAGATTATATCATTATATTTTGATGATCTCCTTGCATTAATTAAGGCAATGTTTGGGCGCCCGACCTTTGATCCTAAAGTTGGATCCTTAATTTTGTCTCATGCGTGCTGTTATGCTTGATTGATAAAATTTTAATTACATTAAAATTATATGTCATTAACTTATATTGGTTGATTTACATAAGACATATATTTGGGTGCACTATAAGATTTATTAATCGTCACCTATATATCACATTGCGCATTTAGAACCTCGGGTGCTTCACAGTTCATATTTAGAACCATGGATGTTCATTTTAGAATCCATATAGTTTTAAGATAGTCTATACTTTCCATATATTTCATTTAGGCATATAATTAGCTAGTCCCATCACATGCACATCGCACATTGCACGTCATTTAGTGAGCCACATTATTTAATGGTAATGTTTTAATAAAACATCATGTAGATAGATTAATAATTGCATCTCATGCATTATTCACGTTTAATATAGTTTACATATCATAAAAATAAACACCACAAAGAAATTAGCATTGTATCACTTCGTCACCATTTTTTTTAAAATAAAAGTCGTTAAGACATGTTTAGTGAACTGCAGTTAAATTCTTTGATATTTAATAACGTTTCTGTATGTATTAATTGAAGTTATGTACATGACTTAAATTAACCATAGATCATGTTTATAGAGTGTTCTACTAAAAAGCCCTATCGTCGTGATTATTGTCATTGCATAACTTCAATTACTACATATATCATATCATTCTCTGTTTTTATAGTCAAAATTTGCAGAATCCCCATGGTGGTAAAGCTTTGCATTTGCTTGCTTGGTGCACCCAGGTTCTTTAATCTTTTCGAGTAATTTAGTTACTGCTTTCAATTTTTGAGTACTACCATTCCCGTTTGTGTACCCGCATAATGACCCACCACATGTTAGTGGTTAAGGATTAAAATTGATAAAGACTGCTTGCAAAATATTTTCAAAATAAAGAGAAAATATACCAAAATGACAGTAATTTATCTTGCGTAATCAAGCCTCTTTATCAACGAATCTGTGGTCCGCCGTAGTAAAATGTACACCTGCATTTTTTACTTAAGTATCTAATCGACTCGTGACTGATTAGTGACGGTCCCTCAATAAATTGAACAACAGGTTAAAAACGATTTGATTGAAACCCGAAGTTACAACCGCTCCTCAAACTTAGTCACAGACGACATTGTCGGTACAGGACGCGGCATCTGATGCACAAGCATCAAAGATAAGTATCAAGCCTAAGGAGAGATTTTTTTGCAAGCCATTTGAATTTCAATGAAAAGGTATGTTTGTGTTGCAGAGAACGAAGGAATGCATTAGGTGTGAAAGATTTGGTGGGGCAATTGCCAACTATTTTAAAAGTTTAAGCTATTAGAAAAAAACGTGGTTTAATAATTTATGTATTCCAACACTCCCCCTCACACTTAGTCTAATCTTTTGCCTAGTACTGAGCATTGACATATTCATTGGAGAGGCAAATATGGGCCTAGAAAAATTTAAACTTAGGACCTTCTGCTTTGATATCATATTAGAAAGTCCAACCCAAAAGCTTAATAAGGTGTGTGTATGAAGTGATTGTGAAATTGATTGATTGCAGCAAATTGACCACAAAGAAAGTTGGTGATGACCGGGGTCAATGCCTATGAGCGCGCGTTGCACATGTCGTCCAACAGTTAAAAAAAAAAGGGTACGTGAATGGTTCCTTGATCTTTTTCTAGCTTCGATTAGGGTTTGTTCACACCTAGGAAAAGATGTTTCTATGACCATGGTTTATACTTTATACATAGCTTGAGCATTTACTAGGTAAGTTCTTCTAAAGATAATTAGAACTGGATTGGTCTAAAAATGTCCCTAATTATATTCTACTTTTCTTCGTGCACTTTTCTATAATTTCAATGCCTTCATTGACTTAAAAAAGCAAGCAAAAGTAACGCGTGTGTAGGATTCGAGGAAGATAGATATGAGAGAGAGAGAGAGAGAGAGAGAGAGAGAGAGAGAGAGAGTTAGTTTTCGGTGTGGAACCGACTTTTGTTTTTGACTTTTTTTTATTTTTTTTAATTTTACTTTAAAATTTTGATAGAAAAGTCATGAAATAATTTTTGTTTTTTGCTTAATATAAGCCAAAACGCATGATAAATTGCAGACTAATTAGAGGCCTACCATATTGTGCCAGCGCGGAATGATTCCGCAAAAACTTAATGAGAATACCAATTAGCAAATAATTAAGTAAAATTATCGAACAATCACCGAGTATTAATAAAGAAGTAATTTTTTTGGGATGAAGTTGATAAACTTGGTTTAAATGATTGAGATTAGACACAGAAAAAGGTGACGAGTCTATTCTAAGTCAATCATCTTCAGGTCAAGAAAAGACCATATTAGCATGCTAAGTCCATAGAGTTAGGGGTGAGCGGTTTCAAGTTTCGAGTAGGTTCCAGGTTACTCGCTAGTACAGGTCCCTTATTTTTTGGAACCTGGAACCTACCCGCCACATTGTGGAATCTGGAACCTACCCTATCACAGGTTCCAAGGTCCGGTTCCAGGGTACCTGGGAACATGCCAATATAACTCTAATTGCATCGAAATTACATCTATATAGACAGAAATGGGGATACGAGGAACCAACGTAACTTCAAAGCGGGAGATACCGGTCCCATATTGTTTACAGAAACAGAAACACAAGACCAACGAGTGACTAAACCTACCCAATGATGATGAAGAATGATTCATCAGTACAAGCTAGAAAGAGTCGAGAACGATGCTCATAGATCAACCCACAGGAGCAAGCAGGAGGCAGAAAAATGCATATTATTCATCAAGACATGCTTCCTCCAGAAATAGCTTTACTTGCACTCTCCAAACATGTGTCAACAAAGGTTTCACCTTGCCAATGTGTTAAACCTCTGATAAGGCAGCTCTAATTTCAGATTCTTTAGCCTAATCGGTGGCAGCAATCCATTCCTAGAGATTTTAAGGACCAGAAATAATGCAGAAATGGGCATGCAGGACTTCCTCTAAAATCAAATCCGAATTCACCACTCATTCATGCATAATTCAGCACCGATCTTTCAACAAACACTTGACCAGCCAAAAAAATAACTACAAAACCCCATTTCTAAAACATCAGTCAAAGACTTGTCAATACAAAGCTATAGAAGATCACGAGCCTCAACGAGACTAATCGAGCTACTTTGTTTTCTTCTGAAGCACTTAAGAGTCGCAAGAATAGGGAACAAAGAAGCCCTCAAATTGATTTTGTAAAAAGTAAAATCGACCCAAAAAATCAACGAACCTCGGGAGCCGTCGAAACGAACAGTGGATCGGAGTAGGTTGGGACAGAAATGGAGCTGGAATCGGGGGCTGTGGGTCGCAGTCCAGGGGGCTGAGGATGGGCGCAGAGGTCGGCGACTCAGGAGGCCAACGGTGGCTGGACAGGGATCTCAGGCTACTGTGGTGGCTCGAAGGCGGCCCGCGGCTGGGCAAGCTCGATTCTCAGGCACCTCACAAGTCAGGGAAAGGGTCGCGCAGATCTCGGCTCGCTGCGGCTTACGGCTTGGGGTCGCGGGTGGACGATGGAATTGCAAGGCAATGGGCAATTGAGAGCTTGAGAGGTGGATGGAGCTCGGCAGAGGAGGAAGGGATCGGGCCGATGGGTGATCAACATCGTGGTCGATTTGATGAATCGACTCAGCAGAAGAAGACCATTGGGGGGACTCAAGCATGCTGCGTCGTTGAGGAAAGTAGAAGCTGATGTCGGAAATTAGGATTTTTGTTTTACAACGTACGGTTTCGATTTCGGTTCCGGTTTGGTTCAATACGGAACAGAGAACCGGAACCGGTACCGACGGTTCCGCAAAATGGGGAACCGAGAACCAGATCCGAGCACATCAGAACCGGGAACCGGACCAAAACCGACGGTTCGGTTCTCCGGTTCCCGGTTCTACCGGGGAACCATACTCACCCCTACATAGAGCTTTTGAGACAAGTTTGGACATTAAGTGGGAGATAACCACAAATGATTTTCTTTTTCTAAAGAAAATCTTCATTCATTAAGTAAAATAATATTCGAGAGGTACATAGAAAGATTTCAAGTCTAGCAAATCTCGAATGATTGCAGAACAATTTCTAACTCAGTGAACCGGAACATAGTGCATAGGTACTCTCTTAGGAGACGACTTGAGCCGCCGATCCCAACTCAGAGAGACGGGAAGGGTCAAGGAAAAGAAGGGAAAGATAATGGAATTTGCTCGACTAACGACTAAGCTATGCAGCTAAAAACACACCCTCGTCGCTTAAGAACGAATCTGTCAGTGCAAGCGTTTTGCGGCTGATCACCAAATTCAGTGATGAGCACACATTGAGATTTCTCACGCCCGCGCGTCTGAGTTCAACGTCCTCATCATCATCGCTGAGCAGTAATACCCACATCAATATGTTGCAATAACATAGATTTTCTGATTTTACGAAATACACAAGATATATCTGAATTTTCATAAGCAATGAACACAAAAATAAACCACCCCAACAATTTTGTAAATCATGGCGACTTTGTAGAAATTTTCAGGATCCAAAACAACGTGGAAAAAATATGACACAGCACCACATGATCCCCATGTCAAGATTGGTGACTCGGAATCTCTTACCATGTGTCAATCTCTGATTAGTCCACGTTTCAATGGCGTGACGCACTTGTCCCATATGCCTTGTCATCGTCAGACGTGGCACTCCGAGTCGGACTGTGACGTGCGACTCGCATCTTCATCCGACCAGTTTATCATGCAAAGGACGAAAATTCATGAAGTATTCTAAACATCTCCAAAAGGTACAAACAATATGCGGTTGGAACGCTTGTGACGTGCAATTTCTAACGTTGCAAGGCATGAAAACAATTGTGTACAAAGAAATATGCCTAGAAATTTTCGGCAATTTCGAGTTCGGGTCCGGTACTCAAAATGGATACAAACGAAGAACAAGAGACAAGCAAGCTTACTCTTATAACAATGTCGCGTTTTGTCGAACAAACATGCTTATATGACAGTTCTTTGTCTACTATAAGATTGTCGGCATATCGTGAGGCCACAAAAAATAAATAATAAATAATTAAAAATTATTGCGGAATCCACCCCTTTAGGAATTTGTGGCCCACAACATGTTATTCTCACAGTCACCTAAAGACTATTATGTTAACAATGTCCACGTTGCGGAATCGCACCTCAAATCCTAAGAACCGAAAATTGCTCTACTTGATGCTCGTGTATCTGCGCCGGTCGAAAGTGTAATCACGCGCTCGGACTCGCACCCATATTTCCGCAACTAAATACGTCCCCCCTGATCTCATACTTTGCTTGCAATTCCTGATGTGCTCTCGGCCTTAGCACATGTACCCGAGAGCTTTGTTTATTTCTTTATTTTTTTCTTGCTTGCTCTCTCCAAGGGAACTTAAAAACAAGGGGTTGGGATTGGGTCAAGCCCATTAAGGACGGCCCAAGTTCAAAACTCCACAAGTATTATTAGGAGCGAACGGTTCGAGGTTCATTACATATTCCACATGAAATATGAAACATGCCCGTTGGAGCAGCTCCCTCATTTTTTGGAACTTAGACTCTACCCGTCATATCCTGAAACCTAGAACATATCATGTCACAGGTTCTAGGGTACTCGGGAATTTATCAATTTCTTCTTCTTCTTTTTTAGTTAAGCAAAATGAGAGTGAACATTACAACCGCTAAGGGGAAGTAAAGCTAAGCGATTTCAAGTTCCGTACCGATTACAATTAGAACTTGAACCAATCCGTTAAAATAGACCTGAAACCCAAAAATAATTGTTTTATGCAAAATACACAATGATGGTGTGTGCGTCTACGGTTGAGATTGTAATGTCCCTGATAGTACTGTCAAGATTTTTTTTTCTATTTTTGTTAGTCTGACAAAAAATATAGATTAGATATATTCATTTATTTATTAAGATTTTGTTAGTGTAATATTTTTTGGGTGACCGACAAAATAATAATATATTGTGGATCATAAATTCTTGAACGATTTTTATTTTTTATTTTTTGTGGGTTAGCGACAGTCACCCACAACCATTTCTCTTTAGATTATTATCCTCAAGCAATTGGATAAGAAGCTTTCGATGCAAGTCCGCACATCCCTTTAGAACTACCACAGCCTCTCCGAATCCTCATGTAACCGCCTTCACCCCATTCCTCGCCCCACGAGTTCCTAATCTTCCAGAACTTGGTCCCATCCTCACTCGTCCCATACCCGACCACGACGACAGCGTGGTCCAGCTGCGACCCGCAATCCCTGTGACGCCTTGGAAATTCGACTTCTGTAAAGTGTCTGAATTCAATAAAATAGATTAATATTGAAATTCAGTCTGTGAAATATTTGTATTGTAAGGACTAAAGAGACGAAATTGGACGAATTCTGAAGTTTGATCGTTTTAGATTAGGTTTCGAAAGTTTTAGTCGTCGCGAATTAGGATTCTAATCCTGGCGCCCGAGCCTAATCCTGACCGAGCCCTGCCTGCGAAAATACCTCCTATCAGTATGCCAAAATTTCATTCAGTCCTCAATTACCAAATTACCATTTTGCCCTTGGATATTTGGCATATGAGACAAAAATGCCCAAAAAGTCTTTGTGGACCCATGCCCTCTCCCATCACTCTCTCTCTCCCACACGTGACACTCTTTCCTCTCTTTCCTTACGCTTGCTTTCCCTTCCTCTTCTTGTACACGCAAGAACGATGGCCGACTGAGAGCTCCTCTGCCTTCGTGTGTGGTCGTTCGGCGCCACCACCACCTTCGACGCTTGGCCAGTCCCTTTGCCACCTTGCCGTCTCCGTCCAACCGCCGAGCGCCGCCTAGAAGTCGTTGGAATAGCCATCGCACGCCTTGCCCTGTTTTTCCAGCCCTTGACCCGAGAGCCTTCGACCCTCCTCCGGCCTTGTGCGTCGTCGCCACCACCTCCAGCCGCCTCACCATTGTCCACCAACTCCCCCTCGACCACCCCGAAGCCATCCCATCGCCGGTCGACCGTCGAAGCCACCTTGAACAGCCCCAAAGCTCGCGGTGCCCTGTTTTCGAGTCCGGTCCGATCTTTCTTCAGATCCGGCCAAGCCTGCCGTCACCGCCGCTCATCGCCACCTTCATCGACCTCCTTAGACCCACCTCTTGTGTCCCTAAGCTCGAGGAAGCTGGCCGCCGCGCGTGGAGGTCGAAAAACCGCCCGGAGTCCCTTCCTTGTTTCGGCGCCGCGAGAACCCTATTTCGCCCGGTTCTATTTGGCTGCTGTTCAGCCGCTTCCGGCCGCCGTCCGCCGCCCTTGGCCGGTTCGGTAGGTCGCCCTCAGCCCCTAGGTAGGTCCCCGATCCTTGGCCGGCCTTGCCTCGGCCCTCGAAGCCGAGAAACACCTCGAAACAGCCATGTTGCCTTGTTTTCGCCATTGATCGTTACTGTTCACAGCGCCGGCCGCCGCTCGCCGGAGCTCCTGCCGCCGGTCCTTGCCGGACCTTCCCGAGGCGTCCCTAAGGTGTTGGGTCGAGACGCCGCGCGATAACCCTTAGGTTCGCCGAGAACCGTCGCCGCCGCCGCCGTCGCCGTCGCTGTTCGTTGCTGCCACTGTCCCATTGTTGATTTCGAGTCGGCCCGAGCTTAAATTGATTGTGAGTTGACCATAATCCTTGGTTGGGGCGCTAATTGAGCCTAGAATTAGTCGTTTAGTAAATTGTGGAATTTAGGTACACAATTGAGGCCGGTTTGGATAGAAATTAGGATTAGGTTAAATGACCGATCGACTTGGTTAGTCGGAGTGATTAAATCGTTTGTGGCTAATTGGTTGCTAGATTGAATTGATTGATTGATTGGGCAATGGATTACCGCTGTTTGATTGCGAGCGAGCGATCGACGATTTAAATCGATTGGTTTGGTTAATAAAGGACTACTGTATGAATCGAGCCTTATATTGTCTAATCGAAATTTAATGCTCGTAATTGATTCGATGACCTTTACTGGTTTGATTGCCCCGTTGGAGGGCCTGATTGATTGGCTGGAATGACTGTTGGGCATCGATCGTCGATTGGGGGTTAATCGCCTCGTGTGTAGTTGTGGTGACTAGTGGATAGTCTGCATATGCATATGATCGTGTGTGAAGTCAAAAGACATATTTTAGCATGAAAATGACATTCGGCCAAGACTTTTACATGCATGTGTGAGCATCCGGCCTTAACTAAAGATAATGAAATGGGTTGATTGCTGGATGTGGATTGTGTGGTCATACGAGGGAACGATGATGCATTCCTGGCAAGTTCGTTTCGCACCAATCTGGTGGAATCAGACGACTTGTCAGAAGCACGACAACTCTAATCCGCTCTTAACTAGTACGGATGCAGAGTTGATCGGATGCCGGTCGCAACTGGTGTTGGATCGACGCCCCGTTTAGGGATGCCTACTTGCTGGTGCCGTACTGGGTGCACTGGAGACACCTCTCGTAGTAGCTGTTACCGAGAGTAAAGGAACGTAGCCCGGTCCTGCTGATAGAACGCTAGATTGTACTGAGGTGTTGGATTGCGTTATTTGTGAGAGTCGAATCACGCTCCCTTTCGTGTAGATCTTCTCATGTGTCGTGGGCACGATCATCGTTAATAAATGGACTGGTGTAGTGTCCTGTGCATACTTGTGGATGTGATGCTTGTTTGAGTGATTGATTGATATGACTGCTGAGTCGAGTCAAGCATTGCATTATGTATGGCTGAAGAGACTGGTAAGTGTGCATGTGGATGATTATCCTTCTGTGGTTGTGATTGACTGTGATACGTGTTTAAGTGAGCCTTCTGTTAGGATGCCTGGGCGAATCAGTTTCCTAACCGAGCTTATGCTTGATTCACTGAGATTTATTCTCACCCCGTCGTGGGATAACATTTTCAGGTCCCTACTGATGGAGCTTCGTAGATACCAAGGAATGGATGTAGGAGTAGCCCTTTTGAAGTAGTTGAGAAATTAACCCTGCTCGATCAAGTAATCTTTTGAGGTCTGGTCTAGTGAGCCGCCCCGAAGTAAGGGGTTATTTATGTTAGCTATAACTCAATAGGGTTAAGACTCATATGCTTATGTTGAATGATTTGTAATTGTATGCTTATGAATGACTGTCGTGACTGTCTACTTTTCTATCACTGTTTGCTTATGATGTTTGGGAGTTAAAACGTTTCCGAATGCGTAAGTATGACAGGTCGATAGTGTGCCTAGGATGCTATCTCTATGACCTCGTGGCGATTTGACAAGGGATGTCACGGGCTCGAGAGCTGAGGCGTGACCATCCCCGTCGAACACGCCGCGCCTATAGCTCTGGAACTCCTGCCCGCTCGTCGCGATGACAACTGCGACGGGCTGCCGTACGACCGCCTTCACGAGCTCGCCCTCGCCGGGCGGCACGTCCGCGAATCCCTTGATCCACGCCGCGTGTTCTGCTACTTTCATTGCGTTGCAAGTTCTGTTGAGCTCATGGTACGGATAGTTATCCTCGGACGCGATTCCTCGGTTTCGGATAATGTACCTGAAAGCGTTGTTCAGGTAGCCGCCTCTGCAGCCGTCGCATGTGGTGTCACAATCTATTAGTTGTTGCTCGGAGAGTACCGGCAGTTTGTCACTTGTGATCGCGACTATTCCTTCTACTTCTGCTACGACTGAGAATACCCAGCAACATCCTACATAATATTAACAGCTGTGACAACCTAAATAAAACTGCACCACATAGGTTCTAAGTCACACACATATGCTTAAGTTAACCTACTTGTTCACTATATTAAAGAAAAGGTCGGACACATTCACAACATTTGTACTTACCACACCTGCCTTGATACTTAATCTTGTTTACGGCGCCTCTCTCTACCCAGTCGATGTTGTCGGGAACACCTCCAGCCAGATTTTGGTGGCTAAACCACGTCGTTTTGGCAGGCTCTGGTCGCTTAGGTGCCACATATCCCGTATGGCTTGGGACGAACTCCTCGTTGGTCAAGTCTGAGAATAGGTTGAGACCTAACTCGAAAGTACGATCCCTGCACTTGTTGAAATCTGCAATGAACTGCAAGTTCTTGGCGAAAATCCCCTGGCGTTCCGCCTTCGCCTGAGGGTCCTCGTAGGTCCGAACATATTCAGCCATCCATTGCTCGTGCCGCTCCGCAACGGTGGGCTCATGCAACGCGCGGACCGACGCCGCATGCCACACCCAAGCGCCAAGAGTTAGAGCAAGGGAGATGATGAATTCACTCTTGAGCGAGAAAGCCATCGCGTGAACACTTTCTGGTGTGAATGTGTTTTCTTCCTCTTCTCAGTGTGATATTTTGAAGCGGATGTGCTGAGATAGCTGCACTAGAGATGTATATTTCTGGGCTGCTGCATAATCAGGTCGTACCAAAAAAACTTTGCGTTAATTTTAAGGTGTAAAATTTGTTCCAAGTCTCTATTCTCTGCGGAAATATGAATCACAAGCTATGCATGTCCCAACACTTCGAGAGATATCTGTCCGTATGTCACATGATATGTGCACTAATAACTGCATCGAACTTTTCATCACGCCATTGTGAAGTGAAATTTACGTTTCCATGGGTTCTCTCAAACCCTACGCATCACAACTCGATTTCTCAGACATCAATAATTTAAGTGAGACCAGAACTGTCACTAAACTACTATAAGCTGGTTAGGAGTCAACGAAAGCACGGTACTCTACCTTAACTTTGCAAACCAGAGATATTCGAATTCGGGGACTTAGTACCGCTAGTTTTAGCTAAAGTCTATAATCGGTGCCTCTCTTTTCTTTTTGGAAAACATCCTTTCATGCAATTTTTTAGTTTTATTTTTTTTTAATCTCTATCATGTAAAACTAAAGTGTAGCTAAAATCAAATGTAATAAACAAAAACAAGTTGGTAACCTAACGGGAGGAAAGCTGATAAGTTGATAACTCACACGAGTAAATATTGGTAAATCCATATAAATTGATAGATTTAATGCGCTTATAAGAAAGCCAAATAATAAACTACCGACAACAAGAGTTAATGAATTTAACTCAAATGAGTGTTGATAGCTTAAAATTAGTTGGTAATTTAAATGGACAGAAGTTGATAAGTCACTCAGAAATAGATTGCCGAATTCATATGAAACTTAATAAATTTAAATCGTTGATTAAAAAAAAAGACAAATGAAAGCCGGAGATAATAATAATAATAAAAGGTTAATACCGCGAAAACCCCTTAATTGGTACTCTCGTGACAAATTTACCTCAAATTATTTTTTTTTACCACAAAAAAACTCCAAACTGGTACAATTGTGACAAATTTATCCCAAACTAATTTTTTTATCAAAAAAATCTCAAACTGATACACATCTGACAAATTTATCGTCTGTTAATTTTCGTTAAATTGAGTTAATACCAAGAAAAAAATTAGATTGACGCATCAGTAGCAAATATAGGGTAACGTGTACACTCTGCAATTGCACGTGTCATCCAATTTAGCAATTCAACTGTAAAATTTTAAAAAAACTAGCAAATGGTAAATTTGCCACAACTGTACCAGTTTGGGGTAAATTTGTCACAGGTATACCAGTTTGGGATTTTTCATGATAAAAAAAATTATTTGGGGTAAAATTATCACATGTGTATCAGTTTGGGGTTTTGGATGGTATTAATCCTAAAAAAAATGGTATTTTGCATATTGCTAAAAAGAATTGGAAACATAAAATGTTAGTTATGGTGCGTTTGATTGGGAAAAAAATTCCATGAAAAATGAAAATTCTTTTCCAAGAAAATAGTTAGTTTTCGTATGTTTTGTGATATGCCAAAAAAAAAATCTGATTTTTGGTTCTTAATTATTTAAGAACTGATTTCAATGTAATGACTTTATCTCAAGTTATAAAAAAAAATAAAAAAAATTTAAATTATTTTTATCTTGGTTATTTTTCTTTCTTCGTCTTCTTTTTTCTTTTGCTTTCTTCCTCCACCACGAAGGCCAACGGCGGCCACAGGTAAGTTGGAGCTCGAGCTCGCTGGCACACAACTATAGCCGTTGCCGAGGTTTGGCGACCGGTGGAGGAAGAAGAAAAATAAAACATTAAAAAAATTAGACAAAAAAATAATAAAAAATAAAAAGTGTAAAATATATAAAAGAAAAAATATATAAAAGAAAAATCGAGATGAGCAATTTCAAAAAGTGTATTCACCTCTTTAGATTTAGGGTTTTTTTTTTAACTTTACTAATTTTATGCTTGAATTTTCTATTGATCGGAAAGTGTTCTTAGTTGATTAAATAATTTTCGGGGAACCAAATGAGTGAACGTTTAAAAAACAAATCCCGAAAAACGGTTTTACTAAAACAATCTTCATTCTGAACCTTGCCCATCACTTTAAGAGTATGCCGCACGAATCCTTAGTTGCACCAATAAGTATGGAGGATATCCGATACGCACGCATGGTCCGTGGTCTCAAGTGTTTGCTAACAAATTAAAATTCAAGGACTGCCTTCAAATCTTCTTTATTATCATAAAACACACGAGAAACTTCAGCATAAGAAACCCAGCAAATGTCGCATGGGTCTTGCTGAAATAAAGCAGTAAATACACGAGATTAAATATAGTAATTAACCCCTTTACCCAAAAAAAAAAGTATAGTAATTAACCCAAAATATTTCAACTTAGACTAATCTCAGTTCGTATCGATTGAACTCGAAGCCATAATCTCTTAGGTAAATACTTATGCAACGGGATAAGAAACTTTCGAGGCGAGTCCACAAAGGCCACCTTCAACCCCAGCATCCCTCTGAATTCTCATGTACCCTCCCTCGCCCCACGAAACGTCCCAGGAGTTCCTTATCAACCAGTACTTGGTCCCGTCAGCGTCCGTCCCGTACCCGACCACGGTCACCGCGTGGTTCAGATTGGAGTCGCACGGGCCGGTGAAGACCCTGTTGGAAAACAGTGTTAAATAAATAACAAAACTGTTTAAAGAGTATGGAGGATACTTACAATTCGAATGACAATAATAAATATAAGCAAGCTGCCTCAAATATGAAAATACTAATTTGAGCCTTCAGAAGCAGTATTGAAAATTCATCAGATGCAAAAATTCTTCAGATGCAACTGCGTCTGAACCCGTCAGATGCAACTCAGCTCAGATGCACCCGTCAGATGCAGTCCTCCTGGACCCGTCAGATGGAGTTCCTTCTGAGGCTCCTTCTGAGTCTCCTTCTGATCCTCCTTCTGAGGCGTCCTTCTGACCTTCCTTCTGAGCCTCCTTCTGAGCCTCCTTCTGAGACTTCCTTCTGAGGCTTCCTTCTGACCTTCCTTCTGAGGGAGGCTCAGAATGCATGATTATGTTGACCTGCAAACCGGACTTACAAGCTCGGATTGAACAAGTACTCGGATTTAACCAACGAGGAATTTGTGGCAGCATATACCGGATACAAATTGCCATCATCAACACGCAGGAACTCCTCCCAACTCCATTCTTTTCAGGACCAAGGTCTGAATAGCATTCCGGAAAGCTTCACCTAGTTAGCAGTAAATTTCTTACCACATTGGCCTTGGTATTTTATGGGGTTGACTGCACCTTTCTTGGCCCAATCGACGCTTTCCGGAATGCTATTCAGACCTTGGTCCTGAAAAGAATGGAGTTGGGAGGAGTTCCTGCGTGTTGATGATGGCAATTTGTATCCGGTATATGCTGCCACAAATTCCTCGTTGGTTAAATCCGAGTACTTGTTCAATCCGGGCTTGTAAGTCCGGTTTGCCGCGCCATTGAGCTCCTCGACGAGCCGCAGGTTTTCCTGGAAAATCTTCAGACGCTTCGCCTTCTCGGCGACGTCTCTGTAGTCGCGCCCGTGCCGTGTCATCCACTCCTCAAACTTTTTAGCCGCGGATGGAATGTCGTAGGCACGAGACGCGACGGCGTCCAATGCGCATGCACATGCACACAAGATAAGGATCAAGCATATGGAGAAATTTTTCTCAATTTTGGAAGCCATTTTTCAATGAAGAGATATGTTTTGTGTTGTGGAGAATGAGTGAATGCATTAGGAGTATTTATAGAAGGAAAAATTACATAAATGGTCCATGAACTTTGGCTAAATATGCAATGTTCCCCCAAATTTTTAATTTGTTTAATGTGGTCCCTGAACTTTTGGTACATGTTCAATTTAGTCCCTAAACTATATGAAAATATTAAATGTTGTCCTTTCATTAATTCAAGTTAATGAAAATTGCTACTTTAACTTCTAATCCGGTACGTTTGAGCGTGGACCAACTCAAATTAGAATATGACAATCATTTAATTTGTTTAACTTGTTCAATTTTGAAAAACTGACTATCCATTTAATTTGATGATATTGATTATTGTATCCCGAGTTAAACATCTTACTTCAATAATCCACGTATAATGTAGTTCTTTTGCCCACCATTCAAACTTAGTGAATTGGAAGTCAAATCAGCAAATTACATTGACTTGAATTAATGGAGGAACTCAACATTGGAAAATCCTTATACAGTCTGGAGAATAGATTGAACAGTTATCGAAAATTTAGGAATTACATTTTATATTGAGTCAAAGTTTAGGGTTCAATTCCGTAATTATCCATTTATAGAAGTGGTTATGAAATGGATTCATTGGAGCAACATGATGGCAAAGAAAGTTGGTGATGACCACGGTCAATGTTTTTTGTTTGCCCTATGAGTGCGCGTTGCACATGTTGTCCAAAAGTCAAACATAAAAGAAAGGTACGTGAATGGTTCCTTGATCTTTCTCTGGCTTCAATTACGGTTTGTTCGCACCTAGAAAAAGATGCTTCTGTGCCAATGGTGTTGAGCATTTACTAGGCAAATTCTTCTAAAGCTAAACAGAACTGGATTGGTATGAAAATGTCTCTAATTATATTCTACTTTTCTTCGTGCACTTTTCTACAATTTCAACACCATTATTGACCTAGAATGACAAAAGCAAGCAAAAGTGGCGTGTGTAAAGAAGAAGAGAGATGATTGTGTGCGCGTGTGTAAGGAAGAGAAGAGTGAGTGAATGATTAAATATTGATCAAAAGGCATCAATCCGCATTTATCTTACGAAAAACTCTCCAACATTGAAAATTACATTTGCACTTGGTTTTTTTTTTCTATTTATTCTAAACTTTAATAGCATTTTAAGCTTTCCATAGAAAAGTCATTAAGTAATTTTTTCCGCTTAAAATGAGCCAAAACACACGATACATCGCGGACTAATCACCAGTACCAACGATATCTCTACAATTAGCTGAAATAGATGCTTGTCTCATTCCATACGTGCAATGCTATCATTTATAGGGTCGTGTTTTACTTCGACCCTTAACAAATTGAAAGTTCATCTAACTAATACTTAATTAATGAGTTACAAAGGTAGACATCACTTGTACAAACGTAGAATTCCAAGTAATTTAACGTGCATGATTATGTTGACCTGCCAATGTGAAAGTTCAAGTTCCTCCAATCAGGGATAGGTGGACCTACAACATGGTGAAGAATTGTTCCGTGTGTCATGCAGACGCGGGACCTACATATTCCTAGGGTTAAGTAACTCCACAACATGACGAACATCGTCTAGAAGCTAATCAATATCGGAACCCTTTTTCTTATTTCCAAGCGTCCAATCTACAGAATCTCTTCCATTTTCACTTTCTTAGGCTGTGGTATTCTTTATTTTCTTCTCGAACATATGGTCAGAACTTCTGAATTCCAATTCCACTCAAAGATCAATTTCAAGGAAACTATCGAAAAGTCATAAATTTATTGTACTTGTGTCAATTTGATCTTAAAAAAATTCAATTGTATTAATTTAATTTTCAACATTTTCACTTTTTACCAGTTCAGTCCATCTGGTCGTTTTGTACCAGAAGTTGCTGATGGAGACACCGGTTGTCCTATGTGACATGGCTAATGTTGATATGAATTTTTTTAGATATTTTTTAATATTTTTTTTTGTTTTTTAATTGTATTCACTTCTCTTTACTTTTTTTTTTTTGGTTTGGAGTGATCCCGGCAAATGTCGCCGACTAACTCTCACAGGCCACAAGCGAGGACCGGAATGCCCTCACGGATCTGAGCATCACGCCCTCGCAAGGTGTTGCGGTTCTCACCTAAGCCCTCACTAGCCACAGAGAAGGTCCGCGAGCCCTCACCTAATGGCCATCGAGGGAGTTACGGCCCTTGCTCAGTGTCGGCGACCTAGGCAACCCCAGTCCAAAAAAAAATCAAAATGTCTACATCAGCGCCATCATGTTATGTAAATGGCCAACGTCCACGTCAGCGATTTTCAGTCAAAATTGGCACCAGATTGACTCAATTGACGAAATGTGAAAATATTTAGAATTTTATTGACATAATTGAAAGGTTCATGACAGAATTAGCACAAGATCTTCCCTTTCATTTTCATAGGTTGTAGTCTTCTTTCTTTTCTTCTCGAACAGATGGTCAGAATTCCATCTGGGTTCAAATCCTATAGCTAGAGATTAGAAATTATTGAAGAAAAAGAAAGATGAGGCAATAGGAAAATAAATTGTTCTATCCGCACTCTTGGGAAAGTAGTTGATAAAAGAAATTCGCAAATCTCTCATCTTGCGCTCCGTGACTTAAGTGGGGGTCGCGGCTAGTGGTTGTCTTGCTAGTCCCCTCGAGGAATAGTCGAGGTGCGCGCGAGCTGGCCCGGACACCTCGGTCATTAAAAAAAAAAAGAAATTCACCACGCCATCAGATATTGATTAGAAAATATACATGTATGTGTATACAAAATAGGTTGACAATGGGATAATTGTCCAAAAAGTCATACATTTATTGTACTACGACCAATTTAGTCCTAAGCCTTTTGAATTTTTTCTAATTGAGTCTTATACCTATTATTTGGTTAATTGTTTAAAAGGACCAAATTGACACATCATCAAAATGTTTAGGTTTTACCGGTTGATGAGCAAGTGTGTTCATTCTAGGATATGCCATTGACTCCATCAAAGAGACATTAGAGATATGGGATTTGAGCTATTACTAGTGAAGTAATCCATCCACGATTGATTATTTTACTAGCTGATTAGGCATGCTTTCGTATATCTAAAGGATTGTTAAATGATTCATTAGTCGAAACTAGAAGAGAGAGAGAGAGAGAGAGAGAGAGAGAGAGAGAGAGAGAGAGAGAGAGAGAGAGAGAGAGAGGGGTTAAAGACGAGCTGGATCTAATAGTCGATCTTTAATCTCTTCTCTGTTTTAGACTATATTTAGTACTTTACGATTGGATTAATCTTGAATACACAGCTTATCGATGGTGATGAAGGTTGCATGTATAGCAGTAGATTATACAAATCGTGGGGGAAATTAACCTATTGCAATTGTGCAAGTTCGGTCCCAAATATTTTTTTTTTGTCAATTAAGTCCTAAACTTTTTGAAATTATGTCATTTCAGTCCCTCCGGCGAATTTTTGGCTAGCCGGCACGAAAGGGGATTGTGTACGTTTGGAAGAAGACGACGGTGTGGGTTGACGAAGGGAAAGCCGAACTGCAACCTCACCGCTTCGAAGCGTGGTACCGCCAACTGGGAAATAGTAATTTGATGGGTCCTCTGTCACCTGAGGAAGTTCCCCTGGGGGTCGTGCCGAGTTGGTGTCACCCTTCCCGCTCGGAGATTGAGGTGGAGAATCCGACATCCATGAGGGGATTGAGGCATATGCTTGATGAGTCAAAGTCACCCCCTTCTGAGGAGTACAAGAACCATATAGAGATTTCAGCCGACAAAGCAGAAGACCTTGGGGAGGAAACTGAAGAAGATCCAGAGGACTTTTCCGAGGAGGTGCCGTGAGAGACCTTTTCAGATTATAACCAAGAGGAAGACGAAGCTGGGGGTAGCGATAGTTCGAGCGGTTCTTCGGCATAGAGGAATGCAGTGGCCAAGTTAGGGGTAGGAACCAATTTTGGTGTGGGGCTTAAGCTAGGTCTGTAGAATAATCTATTAATGTTAGCCGAGTGCCTACCCAGCCTGGTTTACGGTTTGTGGCTAAGAAATTTCCACCATCGTTGTATAACTCCTTATGTATGTTATGTATATATACGTGCGTGCTTTCTTTCTTGTATCTCAGTTTCCTTGTATGTTTAATTGTCAGGGTTGTTGTTTCCTTCCGCTTGTGCATTTCATTTCATTTAGGCCGTGTAGTTCTTGGGATTTCACGTATGGCCAGTCAAGGTGGATGTTATGAGCTCGCTAGGGTAAGCGGGGTGTGACAGACGGTGTTCAGCTTGAAGTGGAGTTGCAACCAGAAACTCCTGAGGTAGCGAATACTAGCGTGGTAATCGACACAGATGGTGCTTGTAGCGAGGTGGAGCCTATAGAGCCAACGGTTGCTGTAACTGCTGATATTGACAAGGTACGTGTTCGATCTCCTAACAGATATGGATGCAACGGTGGTTTTGCTTTATCTGTGGTTAAGGAGCTTGTATCAGAAAGTTCTTGTGGAGCAGTTAAAGGTGCATGTGCAGTTGGTATTCTGATGAAGTCCACGATAATGGCGAAGTTCAAGCATGGTTTGGACTTGGAAGACATCTGTGGCAATTGAGGCCATTGGGGCTGTAGGAGAGTAGTTGCGATGATGTTCGGATTATCAGCGAAACGATTGTGACATGGCTCAAACGTCGAGCAAAGGTGGAGATTGTTAAAATTATGTCTCGAGTTTTAGCCCGAAGCGAAAATCAGATATTTCGAATTGATACTCTAGACTATCAACGAAGAAAAAGAAATAAAACGAGAAGATTGGACTTCATCGGATATATACGGAATCGATTTCCGTATTGAATTTGGCGAGGAAGAAAGAAAAGTAATATGGGCAGCCGCTGAGTTGCTAGATAAGGAAGATTAAGTTGCCGTTTTCTTCCTAGATTCTATTAACTATGGCTATCAAATTTCGTGGACAAGTGGGTCAATAAAAAAAGAAGAAACTGAAGATACGTTTTTTTTAGGGTCGCGCTTTTTTCAATCCCAATTTGGCTTAAACACTCACTTTCATAATGTACTGACTATATTACCCCATGCTTTTTCCTCCTTTAGAATTATATATCAGCAAAGATTCAAATGTGGGGCCTATTTAGGTTCTATTTTATTTATTTCTTATTTTTCTTCCACTTCCCTTTTTTTGTGGTTTTGTTGATTACGGACTCCCGACTTTAAGGATGACGCCGCCTCCCCTAATCCGAGGATGAACGACAAGAAAAAAATCAACCAATGCGGTAAAATAATTGTATCAACTCAAGAACATATTTGTTCTTGAATTATTCAATGATTACAAGAGATGAGAAGTCGTATTCTTAACATGAACAAGACTATTTCTAAAATGATTTTGTTGATATAGTCCTTGATGCTTTCGTGATTTGGTTGTTTTTTTTTTAATCCAGACGAGTAATCTCAAAGAGCTGTTAATTCTGGTAAATTCGAGCAATGAGATATTCGACTGAATTCATAAACATTCGTAGCAAAAATGGCTTCCCATTCGCATTCTAAAAATCACGAATGGATTTCTCATATCACTCCAATCGAGTAATTATGGAAGTCATCGATATATTCTAATTTCAAATGCGTTCTGCTTGAAACCTATTGGTTCGTGTGCATAGAGATCTCAGACGAGGAAGATGAAGAAATCTGTGATACGCTTCAACACAAGTGAGAACAAGAAAAAGGAAAGTGGAAGAAAAAAAGAAAAAAAAATGGATTCCACATTGAAGGGTAATATAGTCAATACATTTTGAAAAGGAGTGTTTAAGCCATGTAAGGAGGGGAAATAACGCTGCCCTTTTTTTTAACTCTTGCATGTTAATAGAATCTTCACGTTGGTGGCTGTGGTTTCTTTTTCTTCCTCATATTGTGACCTAGCAATATTTATGTGAGCCCATGAGTTAGATATAAAAAGGAGGGCAGGGGATGTTCGTGTAGGCTTTTTTTTTTTTTCTAACGAAGACATGCTGGCTGTACGTAGCATTCGTACGAAATCTTGAAGCGCCGCTTCCGTGAGCGCTTGAGCGTGGGTCTTCGTGAAGGTCTTGAAGCACCATTTTCTCGACAAGTGCTTGGCAGAGGATTTTTTCGTGGAATTACATCAAGAATTCAAGTGTCGAAGTCAATTAAATCTTGAGGTTAGATTTGTGTTTTAATTCCTTTACGAGATTAAGAGATTATTTCGCTAGGAATTGAGGGCTAAACACTGTGTGCGTTCTTGGATGTAATAGGGCTCGAGAAACATTAAGAGTGTTTGAGTGACTCGAATGTGATTTGTAAAGGCTTGATCTATAGTGAAATTTGTTGATGCTATTCACGTGGACGTAGTTCTCTACGACCGAACCACGTACATCTGGTGTTCGATTTATTTTACTTGTTCTGTCTATTTTATTTGATCGATCGCTTGTTCCGTGCGACATTGACAATGAAATTAATTTTCGTTCAATTATTTTTGTAAGCTATACAAGTAATAGTTATATAAAAATATTTTTCAAATTATTTATTTTTCGCTAAACAAACACTCTTGGAGATAAATGTAAATGTGTTGACGTAGTGAAATACTATTTTAGAACCTGTCTCTTATCACCATATGCTACAAAATTTAGTATTTAGAGTGAAGGATCTTAGAAAAGTATGAAGCTTGTGATCAAGCCTGTCTCCCTATACGTCTAAGTATTGCCTCTTTAATGATTAAATTGCTTTTATGGGTTTAAGTAATACATGTGTGTTCAATGTTTTCAAGGTCTATAAAAAAAATTCAGTGCGTTCATAGGAAATATTTTATGCAAACAAAATAACAAGACAATAAAATATTGGGTTAAGGACATGGGAAGATTTCGCTTGCTTTGAAATGAAAAGTAAATAATCACAAGACAAAAAAAATAAAATGTCTATTTACAACAATTTAGTATGATTTTATTACTTTCTTACCGCATGTATCCTGGAATTTTATGCTGCCAACAACTCCCCGATCAACCCAGTTTACGCTATCTGGGACTTGGGTCACATTTTGGTACTTAAAAGAGTCGTCGCTGACGAATTCGAGCTCTTCGACCTAGGTCGGAATCAGTGTACCTCGCGACGACCTCGTTCGTGGTCAAATCCGAAAATTGGTTCGGACCCACTTTGTAGCTTCGATTGGCCGCTTCGTGTTTGAAGTCTTCGATGAAGCGCATGGTCTCCAGAAAGATCCCGTACCGCTTCGCCTTCTCGAGATTATCCGAGTAGTTCCGTCCATGGCGGGCCATCCATTGCTCGAACTCCGCCTCCACCAATGTGGAATTCGGGGGCGTGGTGGCCAAAATCTGAGCCCCTAAACATACCGATGCTATCAATATGTAGACCTTAATTTGCCACTCGAGCCATAAAGCCATCATCGAATGCTGAAGCTGTTTTCAAGGATGGATTGATGGATCGTTAGTGTGCTTTTGGGGAATATTGTGGAGAAACATGAGCATGCCATATCTAATTTATAGAACCTCAGGATCAAATTGATTAATCATGGGACTTTGTTAATGACGGTCATATTCATTTCCTCCCTCGTTTAGCAATAGAATTCGTAATTTGCATGTGTTACTCAACGTAACGATGCAAAAATCTAAATAAGGTATTTCTCAACAAAAAAGGAATGGGAAAAATCCACCAAATCTTCCCTAGAATATGATCTAAAAGATACACCAAACATTACGCTGACTAAATAACATGAAATTAACCAACCGACAAAAAAACATGAAATTAAACCCTCCCAAGTAATTAGAAGAGATACGCCAATTGATACGCTAACTAAAAAAAGAGAAAATAACTATTCCCTAAATACTCCTCCTCAAGTTGGGGAATAGCCCAACTTAGGGGTGGTCATGGTTTCATGGTAGAACCGAGAATCGGACAACCGAACTGACGGTTTCGGTCTAGTTCCAGGTTCCAATGATATAGGGTCCGGTTCCTGGTTCCGCGTTTTAAAGAACCGCTGGTCCCAGTTCCAATTCCCGGTTCTCTATGGAACCGAACCAAAACGGGAATTGGTATTTTTTTTTTCTAAAACTATATCATGTATAGATCAACGAATATCATTCCTTCCAAGTTAGTCGCAGTAAAAGATATCTGATTGAATTCTATGATTACGTTATTTAATTTGATTTGATAATGTTTCGTGTGGTTGATTATTGCATTTTTTAGATTTTTTTTATAAGGAAACTCTGAATTTTTTATACCGGACTTGTATTGATGGGTTACGTTGGTATTGTGTTGATGATGGATCGTGTTATGCAAACTCAATAAATGTCGACTCTTGCATCCTTTCGAATGGGATCAACATAATTAGTTCATCATCTCATGTTCAAATTGACATATTTTATAGGATTTCCTTACGTCGATACATTACGAGCACGACTTGCCACCACTAGCGTTAGTGAATGATCCAACTAATATTTTCAAGGATTAAAACCATAAGAAATCCCGAATCGGTACAACTATGATAGATTTATCTTAAATTAATTTTTTTATCATAAAAAATTCTTAGACTGATACGCCTCTGATAAATTCACCCCAAATTAAATTTTCAATCACAAAAAATTGCAAACTGGCATACGTGTAATAAATTTGCCTCTCGATAATTTTCTCTAAAGTACCATTAAAAAAACTCAAATTAGTACAAATGTGGCAAACGGGTGAAAATCTCAAATTAGTACATCCGTCAAACATCATCTAACTCAGCAATTTGACGGCAACATTTAATGGAAACTAATGGTGAATAAATTTATCACGGATATAATAGTTTGAAATTTTTAATGATAAAAAATTTAATTGGTACCCTAAAATCGGATCCAGATTTTGTAACTAGGTAGATTCCAGGATATAAAGGATAGGTTTCAGATTGTGAAAATGAGGAACCTATATTAGCGGGTAGGTTCCAGATTTCATATGGAACCTACTCGGAATCTGGAACCGCTCACCCCAAGCCCACTTGCTAAAGATGCATGACAGTTGAAGTCTAGTGGATATGTACTCATTTCTATGGTCTTTCAGATTGCTTATGTTTCCGGACAAAGTGACAGTTAATCTCGATGTACTTTGTTCGTTCATAAAATACTATACGGGATTCGCTGTCGATCATCAACTCTTTGACCCAACCCTATCTTCGTGCCTTTTGTCCTTGAAGACAATAATTTATGTAGTGGGAAAATAACCACTTAGTTGTCTATAAGACATTTTCATATTTTTCTTCCTCATATTGTGACCTAGCATATGGTTAAAAGTACCCCCATGATCATGCGAAACCATAAATGGACCAAATCTTATTTTACGGTAGACAATGATAATCAGGATAAATGGGAAGAAACTCAATGAATCTTTTACCTTTTAAATGTGAATTCAATATAATTTTCAAGTATCCCACAAATTTCTCATCTTTTTCCTTTGCGACAATTCAAAATCATATTAAAAGAATGGGATCAAAATATTTTCATGCTATTTTATCTAACGATACTAAAAATGTAGACGCGGTTCGAGATTTAGATGCCTAGGAATGAATCCAATCATTTTCATCTTGTGAAAGCCCCTCACAAATTAATAACAATAACAGTAATAATGATTATAACAACAACAAAAAATATCAATAAAGCATGACTTAGAAAGGGCAAGACTCAGAAAGACTAGTGGAAAATATGAAAATAAAAGCTAAGAAAAGTAGAGCGGTCAAATGAGAGGGTCGGGTCGAAAACGATACCATATTTAACCCTTTCTCAATCATTTTTATGTTATACAAATTTAGCGACCCATACCTTATCTGATCCATATTGCTAAAACACTTTCATATTTAATCCAATATAAAAAAATTCGTTTCTTATAAATTCTTGAAAATAAATATTCCTAAAATATTGTGGACAATTTTTATAATTTAAAAAAACTGATTTTTTTTAATTTTTTTAATTTTAAATTTTAAATTTTATTTTTTCCTTCTGCTTTCACCATCCGTCGGTCGCCAGGCCTTAGTAACCACCGGCAACTAGTTGCAGACGAGGCCAATCTCATCGAGCCTCGAGGCTCGCGTGAGGTCAGCAAACCTCGAGCTCACTTGAGGCTGGAGAGCCTCGAGGCTCACCCAATTCCGGCGAGCTCGAGGCTTGTCTAGTCCAGGCAAGCACAAGCTCAGGGCTCGCTCAATCTTGGCGACCTCGAGCTCCCCAAATCCCGATGAGCCCAGAGGCGCCCAATTTGGGCAACCTTGAGCTCGCTAGATCTCAGCAAGCTCGAGGCTTGCCAACCAATCACGGCGGTGGTAGGAGGAAAAAGGAAGAAAAAAAAAACATAGATAAAAAAATAAAGAAAAATAAGAAAATGAAATAATAAATTATTAAAATTTGTATTTTAATATCTTAGCTAGTCAATTTATGACCTTCTTAAAACCCATTTAGGTAGGACCCATTAAGTTTCTAAGTAACCCATTTATCATTGGGAAAATTATCAAAAAAGTCCTAAACTTATTGCAATTGTCTCAATTCAGTCCTAAACTTGATTTTTTTTTTTTGCCGATTTAGTCCTAAACCTTTTGTAATCGTGCCAATTCAGTCCATACGTGGAATTTTGGTTGGTCGGCGCTGACGTGGACGCCGAGCCGACAACCTAATATTTTTAATATTTTTTGGATTTTTTAAATTTTAATATGTTTTTAAAATACTTTTTTCATTTTTTTCATTTCTTTTTCTTTTGTTTTCGTTTTAACTCCTGCCATCTTCTTCCTGCGCTTCGGTCAGGCGATCATCTTCTTCCTTGATTTGGGGATGGACTTGAGTACGGCTGGCCAACCTCGCCGGCCTCTCCTCGCAACGGTCAAGCGAGGCTCGCCTCGCCAAGTCACTTGAAATTCGAGCTCGACTCGGCAACTATGGCTGCCGCTTCAGCTTTCATTCTCGCTCTGGCCATTCACTTCTCATCCTCGGTCACAAGCTGAGTTGAACTGATCGGGGCATTTTGCAGGTTCTAAGCCCAGATCTGGGCAAGTGGAGTCTCACCAGCTCAGATCTCACCTTGCGCATATATGGGAGAGAGATCGAGCTTCGCCTGGCCACGGTGAGGCTCGGGACGACCGGCGAAAGAGCGATGTGCAAATGGACATTGAGCAGGAACCCGTCGGCCCAGCGACATATGTCAATCGAGGTCCCAGCTCTAAAACATGCTCACAGTGTTTGACTACCATCCACCCTTGGAGTTCTCTAGCTTTTCGGCTTTGAAACACGCTCATGGTGTCAGATCTGGGCTGGCCAGCGAGCCTCGCGCGGTTGTTGCTAGGCTTGACCTCGGCCGCCACGGCAACGTCGGGCCTTGCCCGGCCATAGCGAGGTCGGCGAGCCTCGCCGGCCGTCCTTTGGTGGGTCGCCGAAGTGGAGGAAGAAGATGAGGAGCAGAGGAAGAAGATGAGGGACAAAGAACAGGGGAGGAAGAAAAAGAAAAAAGAAATGAAAAAGTATTTTAAAAACATATTAAAATTTTAAAAATCCACAAAATTTTAAAAATATTAGGTTGCCGGCCGGCCGGACTCCACGTCAGCGTCGGTTGGCTAAAATTCGTCGGATGGACTGAATTGACATGATTACAAAAAGGTTTAGGACTGAATCGACAAAAAAAAAATAAGTTTAGGACTGAATTGGCACAATAGTAATAAGTTTAGGACTTTTTTGGTAATTTTCTCATTTATCACCCACTTAATTTGTTTTTGAAATATAGTACAACCCATCAACGACCCATCAAGGTTCTAGACCCATTTTGTTAGATATATCACGTCAATTCGAACACAAACCCTTCATTTTAGTTTTATGTTTAATCATGTAATGCCGATCCTCTATACTTTTCATCTGAAGAACATACAATCTCCTAATTGAAAGTGCACGCAATTCGGCATCTGCAAGAATTCTAGTCATTTAATTTGTGAACACGTGATGGGTATATTTAGAATATGAGAATTTTTTTTCCTCAACTGATCAATGTAATCCTCAATCTAAGAGTTACACTGAAATGACCATCGTAATCAAATTTTTAGGTAAAACTCGTACAAAATCGAGCCACGCCGCGCTAGTCAAGCGGGCTTTTAGCTGCTTTTGTTTATAGATAGATAGATAAATGCAAAAGACAGGGATATATTTGGTGGTATGCATCTTAGGCAAAGGGAGTTGTAGGCAAAACAAGAAAATTGATTCAGATTGAGGAATTAATACGTAATTCTCCTCATAACTTAGTGGCTACACAGTAGCCTCCTTACAAGTACCGCACTATTAAGTAGGAAAGAAGGAGCAACTTGTCATCATGAGATGCTCGTACTTCGTCTATATTATGTTTTGATTATCTCAGGCCACTGGATAAGAAGCTTGCGACGCGAGTCCGCATGTAGCCCTCTTCGCCCCAAGTCTCCCCCCACGAGTTGCGGATCTTCCAGAAATCGGTTCCGTCCTCGCTCGTTCCGTACCCGACCACGACCACCGTGTGGTCCAGCTCCTCGCCGCAGTCCCCATTGAACACGCCGCCACTGTAGCTCTTGAACTCCTGCCCGCCTGCCGCTATCCCGACCGAGATCGGCTGCTGTGCAACTGCCTTCAGGAGCTCGTCCTCACCAGGCTGCACGTCCACTAACTCCTTGATCTGCGCCGCCTGTTGGGCCGCTTTCGACGAGTCGCAGGTCCCGTCCGTCTCTTCGTACATGTAGGTATCCTCGGACGCGATTCCTTGGTTTTTGATGATGTAGTTGAAAGCATTGTCCGGAAGACCGCCCCCGCAGCCGTTGGCTTCGGTATCGCAGTCGATCAATTGTTGCTCGGAGAGCACCGGTAAATTACCGCTTTTGATCTTCATGATTGCTTCTACTGCTGCGACTGCTGAGAATGCCCAACAAGATCCTACATTCATAACATTTTGTCGACATTGTAATTATGGAGAATCACATTATTTTTGGTACCGTTGGTATCAGACTCCTCTAGATAGCTAGGCTCCTAAACTTATTGCTCAATAGAAGTCAAAATTGATCTCACAATTGGATGCATACGAGACGTTTAGACACTTTACCACATTGGCCTTGGTCCTTGATCTGATTCACGGCGCCTTTCTCCACCCAGTCGATGCTATCAGGAACATCCCCAGTCAGATCTGGGCGGCTCAATGATGCCGCTCTGGGGGACTTGGGTTGCTTAGATGCCAAGTATCCCGTGTGTCTCCGAACAAACTCGTCGTCAGTCAAGTCCGAGAATTGATTGATGCCCACTTTGAAAGTCCGATTCCCGGACGCATTGAAATCTTCGACGAACTGCAAGTTCCTCTCGAAAATCTCCCGACGTCTCTCCTTCTCCTCCGGGTCCTTGTAGGCCCGACCATACTGGGCCATCCATTGCTCGTGCTGCTCAGCAACGGTGGATCCATGCAACTGGCGGATCGACATCGCGCACCATGCCCAAGTGCTGAGGATTAAAGCAACGGAGATGATGAATTCACTCTTGAGAGGAAAAGCCATTGCAGAAATTGTGAGTGGGATAGTGTGTTTCTCAGTGGAAAAACTCAGAAGTGGATGATGAGATACCTGCACTGGACATGAATATATATAGAGTCTTGGCTGTGATAGCCGTATTCTATAAGCCATGCAAAAAGTTTTACGTTGATTGTAAGGTGGAAATTTTTGTTTCCATACAGGGCGGAGACACGAGTGCCGAAGCAATGCATGTCTGAACATGGGAAAGTTTAAGGACAGCCGTGGAGGGCACGAGAGCATCGTACGCAATGGAGGCTTTACCAGATTGCCTTAATCAACATACCACATGTCAGTCCTCTCCTCCATTAAGCATCCCTCCTAGCTATTCAGCTTTAGGAGTCCGAGCACAAATCACAACTAAATTAAGGGTAAAAACGAGAGAAACAAAAATTGAGGTTTATCCCGGTTCACCCTTTAAGTAGGGCTACATCCTGTAGAGTATTACATTATAATTAGCAGATTCCATCTCTCTGTTGCAACTCTCAATTACAAGAGAAATAGATTTTATGTTAGCAGTAGTTATTCATTGTCTCAAACCCAAGCTACCAATAACTATTGGCTCAAAACTTTAAAAGTCATATGGTGCCCTGGGGACCCTGCCTCTTACAACCCCACCGGAGCGGCTCTCCCATGCTTTCCTGTCAATTGGAAATATGAATCGCACACCAACATTCAGTGGGATCCATTTATGGCAAGTCATGCCGTTTTAAGCGATCCAACATTTTTTTATTTCTGCCGTTTTAAGCACTCCAATCCTCCATTTCTCCAATGCACTATCTTTCGGGACTTGCTTCATCATGCAAGCAAATGTTTTCTAACAAGTCTAGTGCGGTTTCCACCTTTCTTGCATTAGTTTAGTCGACTAAGTCTAGACATTATCTTCTCGTCTGAGTGCCTAAATTGGTTGAGCTCAAGCCCATTATGGGCGGCCACCGAAACCCAATCAACTGCATACTTATATATATATTTTGTTCTCAACAAAATCGAATAAATTGATAACACTATAAAACTTCAAGTACCATTGTCTGGAAACTTGCTTGAGACCATAAATTGCCTTTTTTGGTCTACACACAAGTTTTTCGTCTGCTGCAAAATTTTTGGGTTGCACCATATAGACTTCCTCATCAAGGACTCCATTTAAACAAATAGTTTTAAAATTCACTTAGTGCAATTCCAAATCAAAATGAACTACTAATATCTTGACCACTCTGAAAGAATCTTTAGAAGAAATTAGAAAAAAAAAAAAGTAGCTTCATAGTCTACTTCTTCTCTATAAGAAAAACCCCTTGGCTACTAGTTTGGCTTTAAACTTCACAATCTTTTCTTTGAAGTTCCTTTTAGTCTTGTACACCCATTTGCAGCCGATGGGCTTGTGACATTCAAGCAATTCAACAAGTGCAAAAACATTATTATGTTTCATAGACTGCATCTCGTCTTTCATTGCATCTAGCTATAGATCTAACTAAGGATAAGAAACAATATCTGCATAAGTCACTAAAACTAGGGGTGAACAAATGGGACCGTCCGGATCGGACCGAGACCAATAGTCCGGCTCTCAGTTCTAGAGGCGTATGGTCCGGTTCCCAGTTCCAAGGATATAGGACAAGACCGGACCGGACCGGTCAATTTTTTTAATTTTTTTTAAAGTAACTCTAATCATTGACAGAGTAAGCTTCATAACAAATTGTAGAGGATCAATCTTCATCTATCAAAGATGAATACTCCCACATGTACACACATAAACATGTAAATTTTATTGTAAACAAGATCCTGAGCAAAAAATATTGGAATGAAAAGGAAATAAGGAGAAAATTTTTCACGTCTAAGATTCGTAGAAATTTGTCATATATGGTCCTTGGAACCGCCCGGGAACCGGACCGGACCGACGGTTCAGTCTGGGCCGGTTCGGTCCACGATTCCGAAAATAGGAACCGAGACTACCGGTCCGGTTCCCGGCTCTTGAGGAGAACCGAACCAAACCGGGAACTGATCATCCCTAACTAAAACAACCTCACAACCAATATGCGCTCTTCCAGATAGACCATACAATATGATGGTATAACTGGTCGTCTCTTCCTATTGGATCTCCTGAGTAGAGCTGCAATAACCTCATCCTACACCTAAGGGCTTCAGGAACTTCATCAGGAACTGTATCAACAATAGGATCCTAAATCTCAATAGATACAGTAGTACCTACCATACTATTATCCTCAATGGTATGTGAGCAGTTATCTTTTTTTAGGCACATCAAACTTCAGAAACTCCGTTGTATATGATTCCATTATTATTAATCCTCCATTAGGATTATGAAAACGACACAGCTTTGAATGATTTGGGAAAGATACTTAAATAATGCCGAGTGATTCTTGAATCCAACTTACTCAAAGTTGGATTATATAAATTCACTTATGCAGGACATCCCTAACCCTTAAAATGGTTCAAACTAGATTTGCGTCTCGTCCATAACTCAAAAAGAGTCAATGAAACAGCTTTGGTAGGTACACGATTTTAGAATATACATAGCTATTTTCAAAGCTTCACCCCAAAGAAAAATAGGTAAACTAGTCCTACTATCATCTTTTTCACCAACGGTCACGCTCCCTTGCCGGCGATCATCAAGTTTGTCAGCTGCATTCCCATATCGTTCCAATTCCTTAAGGTCATCCACGGTAAAACCTAATTCATTAATTAAGGCAATGTTTGGGCGCCCGACCATTGATCCTAAAGTTGGATCCTTAATATTGTCTCATGCGTGCTGTTATGCTTGATTGATAAAATTTTAATTACATTAAAATTATATGTCATTAACTTATATTGGTTGATTTACATATGACATATATTTGGGTGCACTACAAGATTTATTAATCGTCACCTATATATCACATTGCGCATTTAGAACCTCGGGTGCTGCACAGTTCATATTTAGAACCATGGATGTTCATTTTAGAATCCATATAGTTTTAAGATAGTCTATACTTTCCATAGATTTCATTTAGGCATATAATTAGCTAGTCCCATCACATGCACATCGCACATTGCACGTCATTTAGTGAGCCACATTATTTAATGGTAATGTTTTAATAAAATATCATGTAGATAGATTAATAATTGCATATCATGCATTATTCACGTTTAATATAGTTTACATATCATAAAAATAAACACCACAAAGAAATTAGCATTGTATCACTTCGTCACCATTTTTTTAAAATAAAAGTCGTTAAGACATGTTTAGTGAACTGCAGTTAAATTCTTTGATATTAATAACGTTTCTGTATGTATTAATTGAAGTTATGTACATGACTTAAATTAACCATAGATCATGTTTATAGAGCGTTCTACTAAAAAGCCCTATCGTCGTGATTATTGTCATTGCATAACTTCAATTAATACATATATCATATCATTCTCTGTTTTTATAGTCAAAATTTGCAGAATCCCCATGGTGGTAAAGCTTTGCATTTGCTTGCTTGGTGCACCCAGGTTCTTTAATCTTTTCGAGTAATTTAGTTACTGCTTTCAATTTTTGAGTACTACCATTCCCGTTTGTGTACCCGCATAATGACCCACCACATGTTAGTGGTTAAGGATTAAAATTGATAAAGACTGCTTGCAAAATATTTTCAAAATAAAGAGAAAATATACCAAAATGACAGTAATTTATCTTGCGTAATCAAGCCTCTTTATCAACGAATCTGTGGTCCGCCGTAGCAAAATGTACACCTGCATTTTTTACTTAAGTATCTAATCGACTCATGACTGATAAGCGGCGGCCCCTCAATAAATTGAACAACAGGTTAAAAACGATTTGATTGAAACCTGAAGTTACAATTGGTATGGGCCTAAGAGGGTCTGCGCTAGGTAACGGCATTGTCTCTTTGATGAGTAATCGTTCGTACCCCCTAGCAATGAATTAAATGTCACTTGATAGTTCACCTCGAGGAAGGTCGCGATGTGAAGTCGCCTGCTCCTCAAAATTAGTCACAGACGACATTGTCGGTACAGGACGCGGCATCTGATGCACAAGCATCAAAGATAAGTATCAAGCATAAGGAGAGATTTTTTGCAAGCCATTTGAATTTCAATGAAAATGTATGTTTGTGTTGTAGAGAATGAAGAAATGCATTAGGTGTGAAAGATTTGGTGGGACAATTGCCAACTATTTTAAAAGTTTAAGCTATTAGAAAAAGACGTGGTTTAATATTTTATGTATTCCAACACTCCCCCTCACACTTAGTCTAATCTTTTGCCTAGTACTAAGCATTGACATATGCATTGGAGAGGCAAATAGGGGCCTAAAAAAATTTAAACTTAGAACCTTCTGCTCTGATATCATGTTAGAAAGTCCAACACAAAAGCTTAATAAGGTGTGTGTATAGAAGTGATTGTGAAATTGATTGATTGCAGCAAATTGACCACAAAGAAAGTTGGTGATGACCGGGGTCAATGCCTACGAGCGCGCCTTGCACATGTCGTCCAAAAGCTTAAAAAAAAAAAAGGGGGTACGTGAATGGTTCTTTGATCTTTTCTAGCTTCGATTAGGGTTTGTTCACACCTAGGAAAAGATGTTTCTATGACCATTTAGAACTGGATTGGTCTGAAAATGTCCCTAATTATATTCTACTTTCCTATTGTTCAATGCATTTATTGACCTAGATTGATAAATTAGTTACCCTGAATTAATGGAATGATAACATTGAACATTTTCATATAATTTAGGGACTAGATTAATCAGATATCGAAAGTTCAGGGACGACGATGCATATTGAGCCAAAATACAGAGTTCATTTGTGCAATTATCTCTTTATAGATGTGAATGTGAAATTGATTGATTGGAGCAACTTGACCACAAAGAAAGTTGGTGATGACCGTGGTCAACGTTCATTGTCTGCTCCATGAGCGCGCGTTGCGCATGTTGTCCAAAAGCTAAACAAAAGAAAGGTACGTGAATGGTTCCTTGATCTTTCTCCGCCTTCAATTAGGGTTTAGTAAAGATGTTTTAAAGAACTGAGACTGGTCTTAATATAAGCCAAAACGCATGATAAATTGCAGACTAATTAGATGCCTACCATATTGTGCCTGCGCGGAATGATTCCCCAAAAACTTAATGAGAATACCAATTAGCAAATAATTAAGTAAAAGCGGTCGGTTATCGAACAATCACCGAGTATTAATAAAGAAGTAATTTTTTTGGGATGAAGTTGATAAACTTGGTTTAAATGATTGAGATTAGACACAGAAAAGGGTGACGAGTCTATTCTAAGTTCATAGAGCTTATGAGACAAGTTTGGACATTAATTGGGAGATAACCACAAATGAATTTTTTTTTTCTAAAGAAAATCTTCATTCATTAAGTAGAATAATATTCGAGAGGTACATAGAAAGATTTCAAGTCTAGCAAATCTCGAATGATTGCAGAACAAAGCAATTTCCAACTCAGTGAACCGGAACATAGTGCATAGGTACTCTCTTAGGAGACGAGCTAAGCCGCCGATCCCAACTCAGAGAGACGGGAAGGGTCAAGGAAAAGAAGGGAAAGATAATGGAATTTGCTCGACTAACGACTAAGCTATGCAGCTAAAAACACACCATCGTCGCTTAAGAACGGATCTGTCATTGCAAGCGTTTTGCGGCTGATCACCAAATTCAGTGATGAGCACACATTGAGATTTCTCACGCCCGCGCGTCTGGGTTCAACGTCCTCATCACCATCGCTGAGCAGTAATACCCACATCAATATGTTGCAATAACATAGATTTTCTGATTTTACGAAATACTCAAGATATATCTGAATTTTCATAAGCAATGAACACAAAAATGAACCACCCCAACAATTTTGTAAATCATGGCGACTTTGTAGAAATTTTCAGGATCCAAAACAACGTGGAAAAAATATGACACAGCACCACATGATCCCCATGTCAAGATTGGTGACTCCGAATCTCTTACCATGTGTCAATCTCTGATTAGTCCACGTTTCAATGGCGTGACGCACTTGTCCCATATGCCTTGTCATCGTCACACGTGGCACTCCGAGTCGGACTGTGACGTGCGACTCGCATCTTCATCCGACCAGTTTATCATGCAAAGGACGAAAATTCATGGAGTATTCTAAACATCTCCGAAAGGTACAAACAATATGCTGTTGGAACGCTTGTGACATGCACTTTCAAACGTTGCATGGCATGAACACAATTGTGTACAAAGAAATATGCCTAGAAATTTTCGGCAATTTCGAGTTCGGGTCCGGTACTCAAAACGGATACAAACGAAGAACAAGAGACACGCAAGCTTATTCTTATAACAATGTCGCGTTTTGTCGAACAAACATGCTTATATGACAGTTCTTTGTCTACTATGAGATTGCCGGCATATCGTGAGGCCACAAAAAATGAATAATAAATAATTAAAAATTATTGCGGAATCCACCCCTTTAGGAATTTGTGGCCCACAACATGTTATTCTCACAGTCACCTAAAGACTATTATGTTAACAATGTCCACGTTGCGGAATCGCACCTCAAATCCTAAGAACCGAAAATTGCTCTACTTGATGCTCGTGTATCCGCGCCGGTCGAGAGTGTAATCACGCGCTCGGACTCACACCCATATTTCCGCAACTAAGTACGTCGCCCCTGATCTCATACTTTGCTTGCAATTCCTGATGTGCTCTCGGTCTTAGCACATGTACCAGAGAGCTTTGTTTCTTTCTTTATTTTTTTTCTTGCTTGCTCTCTCCAAGGGAACTTAAAAACAAGGGGTTGGGATTGGGTCAAGCCCATTAAGGACGACCCAAGTTCAAAACTCCACAAGTATTATTAGGAGCGAGCGGTTCGAGGTTCATTACATATTCCACATGGAATATGAAACCTGCCCGTTGGAGCAGCTCCCTCATTTTTTGGAACTTGGACCCTACCCGTCATATACTGAAACCTAGAACCTATCATGTCACAGGTTCTAGGGTACTCGGGAACCTATCAATTTCTTTTTCTTCTTTTTTTTTAGTTAAGCAAAATGAGAGTGAACATTACAACTGCTAAGGGAAAGCAAAGCTAAGCGGTTTCAAGTTCCGTACCGATTACAATTAGAACTTGAACCAATCCGTTAAAACAGACCCGAAACCTAAAAATAATTGTTTTATGCAAAATACACAATGATGGTGTGTGCGTCTACGGTTAAGTTGTAATGTTCGTGATAGTACTGTCAGGAATTTTTTTTTTCTTTTTTGGTTAGTCCGACAAAAAATATAGATTAGATATATTCATTTATTTATTAGGGTTTTGTTAGTGTAACATTTTTTTGGGTGACTAACAAAATAATAATATATTGTGAATCACAAATTCTTGAATGAGTGGACACTACAACAATTTTTTTTTTTGTGGCTCTAAACAGGCTATAAATCTAACTGTGGGATAGCGACGGTCACAACCATTTCTCTTTAGATTATTATCCTCAAGCAATTGGATAAGAAGCTTTCGATGCAAGTCCGCACATCCGTTTAGAACTACCACTGCCTCTCCGAATCCTCATGTAACCGCCTTCACCCCATGCCTCGCCCCACGAGCCCCTAATCTTCTAGAACTTGGTACCATCCTCGCTCGTCCCATACCCGACCACGACGACAGCGTTGTCCAGCTTCGACCCGCAATCCCCGTCAAACACGCCGCGCCTACAGCTCTGGAACTCCTGCCCGCTCGCCGCGATGACAACCGCGACGGGCTGTCGTGGGACCGCCTTCACGAGCTCGCCCTCGCCGGGCAGCACGTCCACGAATCCCTTGATCCGCGCCGCGTGTTTTGCTGCTTTCATTGCGTCGCAGGTTCTGTCGAGCTCATGGTACGGATAGTTATCCTCGGATGCGATTCCTCGGTTTCGGATAATGTACCTGAAAGCGATGTCCGGGTAGCCGCCTCTGCAGCCGTCGCATGTGGTGTCACAATCTATTAGTTGTTGCTCGGAGAGCACCGGCAGTTTGCCGCTTGTGATCGCGACTATTCCTTCTACTGCTGCTACGACTGAGAATGCCCAGCAACATCCTACATAATATTAACAGCTGTGACAGCCTAAATAAAACTGCACCACATAGGTTCTAAGTCACACACATATGCTTAAGTTAACCTACTTGTTCACTATATTAAAGAAAAGGTCGGACACATTCACAGCATTTGTACTTACCACACCTGCCTTGATACTTAATCTTGTTTACGGCGCCTCTCTCTACCCAGTCGATGTTGTCGGGAACACCTCCAGCCAGATTTTGGTGGCTAAACCACGTCGCTTCAGCGGGCTCTGGTCGCTTAGGTGCCACATATCCCGTATGGCTTCGGACGAACTCCTCGTTGGTCAAGTCTGAGAATCGGTTGAGACCTAACTCGAAAGTACGATCCCTGGACTTGTTGAAATCTGCAATGAACTGCAAGTTCTTGGCGAAAATCCCCTGGCGTTCCACCTTCTCCTGAGGGTCCTCGTAGGTCCGAACATATTCAGCCATCCATTGCTCGTGCAGCTCGGCAACGGTGGGCTCATGCAACGCGCGGACCGACGCCGCGTGCCACGTCAAAGCGCCAAGATGATGAATTCACTCTTGAGCGAGAAAGCCATCGCGTGAACACTTTCTGTTGTGAATGTGTTTTCTTCCTCTTCTCAGTGTGATATTTTGAAGCGGATGTGCTGAGATAGCTGCACTATTCTCTGCGGAAATATGAATCACAAGCTATGCATGTCCCAACACTTCGAGAGATATCAGTCCGTATGTCACATGATATGTGCACTAATAACAACTGCATCGAACTTTTCATCACGCCATTGTGAAGTGAAATTTACATTTCCCATGGGTTCTCTCAAACCCTACGCATCACAACTCGATTTCTCAGACATCAATAATTTAAGTGAGACCAGAACTGTCACTAAACTACTATAAGCTGGTTAGGAGTCAACGAAAGCACGGGACTCTACCTTAACTTTGCAAACAAGAGATATTCGAATTCGGGGACTTAGTACCGCTAGTTTTAGCTAAAGTCTATAATCGGTGCCTCTCGTTTCTTTTTGGAAAACATCCTTTCATGCAATTTTTTAGTTTTATTTTTTTTAATCTCTGTCATGTAAAACTAAAGTGCGCATGCATAAATGCACAAACAATAAAATAAAGCAATTGATAATTGTTGGCACCAAATAATGAACACAAATACCAAGCGGGCATTGAGGTTATTAAGTCCCGATTCGATGAAAATGACAAAGGATTTACCAAAGATTCGGCAAGTTGGCTGCGTTGCGCTGAAAAATGCAAAGGGTATTTATCCCCGAAGATCGGTAAGTAGCCGTGAATCGGTAACTTTTCGACTAAATTTAAAATGACGAAAGGTCACGAGCATGCAATGGATCAACCCAGTCAGCCACGTCTTGGGGAAGTTATGAGCAAAGAGCAAAAGTAATGAGTACGAGCAGATCATGGGAAGTTATTCAATAGGTTCAAATTTAAAGTCATGGGAGCAGTTGAAGATCAATTTTGACAAAAGCCATGGAGAATATGTGCAAAATGGCTGGTTATTGAAGGCGCCGGATTTCAAGATTTAAAAATGGTAACCGCCGGAGCAGTTGCAAGGGGTAAGGAGATACAAATACACAAAAGAAAGAAGAGAAGATGAGATCAAGAACACATCCAAAAGCATCCAATTCCTTTGCAATTTCTCTTTTGTTGTCCTTTATATTTCTTGCACTTTTACTTCCTGCAAACCAGTTTACTTCTTAGTCATTTACAACTTTCCTAGGAGTATTGTAACTTAGTTTGGTCCCTCTGTTGATCTCAAGCTCACTATCAATCCATACACTTTTATCCATAACCGCATCACCTTTGTTTGATTTGGTCTTCACCGTATTGAGTCATAGAACCTTCTTAATAAAATGCCAAAAAAGGGCCTCAAATGCACTTGTTTTCTCAATTAAAGGCCTAAAATGCAACTTGTGTCAAAGAAGGGCCTTGAGTGCTTTTTTTTTTTTTGGTTTCAAAAAAGGTTCTCGCCCAAGGGTATTTTTGGCTTTTACTTTTTTTACAATTTGATTTTTTCTGCTTTTCTTTTCTTTTCATTTTTAACTTTCCTTTTTTTTTTCTTTTGTTCCCCTCCCCTCCACCAGCCACCTGCTCGATGCCCGCCCTCTGCTTATCCTGCGCACGCTCGCCAAGTCCGTTCGTCTTCACCTCTTAAAAATCTCTCCAAAAACTCAACGCCATCACTTCCTTCAAAGCTGCCTCTTTCTCTTAGGCATTTCCGCGAACACCTCGCGAGCACACCCATTTCACCGACAATGGCAACCCAGAACGACACGCCCAAATCTGGATCCGAAGCCAACGGCGAAGCCCTACCGCCACAACACCACAGGTGGCCCTGATCATCGGCATTACCGGCCAGGACGGCTCGTACCTCATCGAGTTCTTGCTCGACAAGGGGTACGAGGTCCACGGCTTGATCCGCCGCTCCTCCAACTTAAACACCGAACGGATCAACCACATCTACATCGACCCACACAACGCCCACAAGGCCCGAATGAAGCTCCACCACGCCGATCTCTCCGCTGCTGGATCAACACGATCTCCTCCGACGAGGTCTACAATCTCGCTGCCAGTCCCACGTGGCGGTCTCCTTCGAGATCCCTGATTACACCGTCGACGTCGTCGCCACCGGCTCCCTCCGCCTCCTCGAGGCCGTGCGCTCACAAGTCTCCGCCACCAGCCGTGCGCTCACCAGATCGAAGCCGTCGCTCCTCCGTTCCTCCTCGACCGTCCGCTCCTCCATCCACAGCCTTTCCTCCGTCCTCTTCCTCTCCACGAACCTCCCGCCCACTGCTTCCCAAAGTGCCGATTCCACTCCTGCGACTTGTAGCGGCTTGTGAGGGACGGGGGAAGGGGGCCGACCCTGGCCTTAGACTGGGCAGAGGTCGCCGGCCCTCACCTTGAGCAGGCGGGGGTGCACAGGATAAGCAGAGGAAGGGCATCGATCTGGTGGCTGGGGGAGGGGAGGGGAACAAAGGAAAAAGAAAGTTAAAAATGAAAAGAAAAGAAAAGCAGAAAAAAAAATCAAATTGTAAAAAAAGTAGATAGAAAGTTGGCAAATTGAAGAAAAAAATCGCGAGTAGCAAAAATCAAATGTAATAAACAAAAACAAGTTGGTAACCTAACGGGAGGAAAGCTGATAACTCACACGAGTAAATATTGGTAAATCCATATAAATTGATAGATTTAATGCGCCTATAAGAAAGCCAAATAATAAACTACCGACAACAAGAGTTAATGAATTTAAAAGAACCAAGTAAACTTTGTCAAGTAACTCAAATGAGTGTTGATAGCCTAAAATTAGTTGGTAATTTAAATGGACAGAAGTTGATAAGTCACTCAGAAATAGATTGCCGAATTCATATGAAACTTAATAAATTTAAATCGTTGATTAAAAAAAAAAAAGACAAATGAAAGCAGAAGATAATAATAATAATAATAATAATAATAATAATAATAATAATAATAATAAGGTTAATACCGCGAAAACCCCTAAACTGGTACTCCCGTGACAAATTTACCCCAAACTATTTTTTTTACCACAAAAAAACTCCAAACTGGTACAACTATGACAAATTTATCCCAAACTAATTTTTTTTATCAAAAAAATCCCAAACTGATACACATCTGACAAATTTACCGTCTGTTAGTTTTCGTTAAATTGAGTTAATATCAAGAAAAATTTAGATTGACGCATAGTAGCAAATATAGGGTAACGTGTACACTCTGCAATTGCACGTGTCATCCAATTTAGCAATTCAACTGTAAAATTTAAGAAAAACTAGCAAATGGTAAATTTACCACAACTATACTAATTTGGGGTATATTTATCACAGATATACCAGTTTGGAGTTTTTCATGATCAAAAAAATAATTTGGGGTAAAATTATCACATGTGTATCAGTTTGGGGTTTTGGGTGGTATTAATCCTAAAAAAAAAATGGTATTTTACATATTGCCAAAAAGAATTGGAAACATAAAATGTTAGTTATGGTGCGTTTGATTGGGAAAAAATTCCATGAAAAAGGAAAATTCTTTTCCAAGAAAATAGTCAGTTTTCGTATGTTTTGTGATATGCCAAAAAAAAAAATTTCTGGTTTTTGGTTCTTATTTAAGAACTGATTTCAATGTAATGACTTTATCTCATGTTATAAAATAAAATCAAAATTTTAAATTATTTTTATCTTAGTTACTGTCTTCTTTTTTCTTTTGCTTTCTCCCTCCAACACGAAGGCCAGTGACGACCACATGTTAGCTCGAAGTCGAGCTCGCTGGCACACAACTATAGCCATCATCGAGGTCTGGCGACCGGTGGAGGAAGAAGAAAAAGAAAACTTTTAAAATTAGACAATAAAATAATAAAAATGAAAAAAAATAAAAAAGTGTAAATATATAAAATATAAAATATAAAAGAAAAATCGAGATGAGCAATTTCGAAAAGTGTATTCACCTCTTTAGATTTAGGGATTTTTTTTTTAACTTTTCTAATTTTATGAATGAATTTTTTATTGATCAGAAAGTGTTTTCCGTTGATTAAACCATTTTCGGGGAACCAAACGAGTGAACGTTTAAAAAACAAATCCCAAAAACGGTTTTACTAAAACAATCTTCATTCTGAACCTCGCTCATCACTTTAAGAGTATGCCGCACGTACCCTTAGTTGCACCAATAAGTATGGAGGATATCCCACACGCACACATGGTCCGTGGTCTCAAACCACAATGATATCAAGTGTTTGCTAACAAATTAAAATTCAAGGACTGCCTTCAAATCTTCTTTATTATCATAAAACACACGAGAAACTTCAGCATAAGAAACCCAGCTAATGTCGCATGGGTCTAGCTGAAATAAAGCAGTAAATACATGAGATTAACTATAGTAATTAACCCCTTTACCAAAAAAAAACTATAGTAATTAACCCGAAATATTTCAACTTAGACTAATCTCAGTTCGTTTCGACTGAACTCGAAGCCATAATCTCTCAGGTAAATGCTTATGCAACGGGATAAGAAACTTTCGAGGCAAGTCCACAAAGGCCACCTTCAACCCCAGCATCCCTCTGAATTCTCATGTACCCTCCCTCGCCCCACGAAACGTCCCAGGAGTTCCTTATCAACCAGTACTTGCTCCCGTTAGCGTCCGTCCCGTACCCGACCACGGTCACTGCGTGGTTCAGATTGGAGTCGCACGGGCCGGTGAAGACCCCGCCATCGTAGTGCTGGAACTCATACCCGCTCGCGTCGAGTGCTGCCGACACCGGCTGCATCGCCACTGCCGCCAGCATGTCGTCCTCGCTGGGGTTGACGTCCCTGTAGGACGATATCTTGGCTTCGGCGACGGACGAGGCCTGCTTGTCGCAGGTGCCGTCCTCACCGACGTACGGGTAGCTCGACGTGGAGCTGATGCCTTGGTTGTCGATGATGTACTCAAAGCCGTTGTCCATCCAGCCGCCTTGGCAGCCCTGGTTGCCCTTGGTGGCACAGTCTATGAGTTGCTGCTCGGACAGGTTTGGCAGCACACCAGAGGTGATCTGTGTGATCGCTTCCACGGCCGCCACCACGGAGAACGACCAGCAAGATCCTGTCGTGTAATGATATAACTCGATCATGAAAACTTCAAGCCGAAGCTCACATAGTTAGCAGTAAATTTCTTACCACATTGGCCTTGGTATTTTATGGGGTTGACTGCACCTTTCTTGACCCAATCCACGCTTTCCGGAATGCTATTCAGACCTTGGTCCTGAAAAGAATGGAGTTGGGAGGAGTTCCTGCGTGTTGATGATGGCAATTTGTATCCGGTATATGCTGCCACAAATTCCTCGTTGGTTAAATCCGAGTACTTGTTCAATCCGAGCTTGTAAGTCCGGTTTGCCGTGCCATTGAACTCCTCGACGAGCCGCAGGTTTTCCTGGAAAATCTTCAGACGCTTCGCCTTCTCGGCGACGTCTCTGTAGTCGCGCCCGTGCTGTGTCATCCACTCCTCAAACTTTTTAGCCGCGGATGGAATGTCGTAGGCACGAGACGCGACGGCGTCCAATGCGCATGCACATGCACACAAGACAAGGATCAAGCATATGGAGAAATTTTTCTCAAGTTTGGAAGCCATTTTTCAATGAAGAGATATGTTTTGTGCTGTGGAGAATGAGTGAATGCATTAGGAGCATTTATAGAAGGAAATATTACATAAATGGTCCATGAACTTTGGCTAAATATGCTATGTTGCCCCAAATTTTTAATTTGTTTAATGTGGTCCCTGAACTTTTGGTACATGTTCAATTTAGTCCCTAAACTATATGAAAATATTAAATGTTGTCCTTTCATTAATTCAAGTTAATGAAAATTGCTACTTTATCTTCTAATCCGGTACGTTTGAGCGTGGACCAACTCAAATTAGAATATGACAATCATTTAATTTGTTTAACTTGTTCAATTTTGAAAAACTGACTATCCATTTAATTTGATGATATTGATTATTGTATCCCGAGTTAAACATCTTACTTCAATAATCCACGTATAATGTAGTTCTTTTGCCCACCATTCAAACTTAGTGAATTGGAAGTCAAATCAGCAAATTCCATTGACTTGAATTAATGGAGGAACTCAACATTGGAAAATCCTTATACAGTCTGGAGAATAGATTGAACAGTTACCGAAAATTTAGGAATGACATTTTATATTGAGTCAAAGTTTAGGTTCAATTCCGTAATTATCCATTTATAGAAGTGGTTATGAAATGGATTCATTGGAGCAACATGATCGCAAAGAAAGTTGGTGATGACCACGGTCAATGTTTTTTGTTTGCCCTATGAGGGCGCGTTGCACATGTTGTCCAAAAGTCAAAAATAAAAGAAAGGTACGTGAATGGTTCCTTGATCTTTCTCTGGCTTCAATTACGGTTTGTTCGCACCTAGAAAAAGATGCTTCTGTGCCAATGGTGTTGAGCATTTACTAGGCAAATTCTTCTAAAGCTAAACAGAACTGGATTGGTATGAAAATGTCTCTAATTATATTCTACTTTTCTTCGTGCACTTTTCTACAATTTCAACACCATTATTGACCTAGAATGACAAAAGCAAGCAAAAGTGGCGTGTGTAAAGAAGAAGAGAGATGATTGTGTGCGCGTGTGTAAGGAAGAGAAGAGTGAGTGAATGATTAAATATTGATCAAAAGGCATCAATCCGCATTTATCTTACGAAAAACTCTCCAACATTGAAAATTACATTTGCACTTGGTTTTTTTTTTTCTATTTATTCTAAACTTTAATAGCATTTTAAGCTTTCCATAGAAAAGTTATTAAGTAATTTTTTCCGCTTAAAATGAGCCAAAACACACGATACATCGCGGACTAATCACCAGTACCAACGATATCTCTACAATTAGCTGAAATAGATGCTTGTCTCATTCCATACGTGCAATGCTATCATTTATAGGGTCGTGTTTTACTTCGACCCTTAACAAATTGAAAGTCCATCTAACTAATACTTAATTAATGAGTTACAAAGGTAGACATCACTTGTACAAACGTAGAATTCCAGGTAATTTAACGTGCATGATTATGTTGACCTGCCAATGTGAAAGTTCAAGTTCCTCCAATCAGGGATAGGTGGACCTACAACATGGTGAAGAATTGTTCCGTGGGTCATGCAGACGCGGGACCTACATATTCCTAGGGTTAAGTAACTCCACAACATGACGAACATCGTCTAGAAGCTAATCAATATCGAAACCCTTTTTCTTATTTCCAAGCGTCCAATCTACAGAATCTCTTCCATTTTCACTTTCTTAGGCTGTGGTATTCTTTATTTTCTTCTCGAACATATGGTCAGAACTTCTGAATTCCAATTCCACTCAAAGATCAATTTCAAGGAAACTATCGAAAAGTCATAAATTTATTGTACTTGTGTCAATTTGATCTTAAAAAAATTCAATTGTATTAATTTAATTTTCAACATTTTCACTTTTTACCAGTTCAGTCCATCTGGTCATTTTGTACCAGAAGTTGCTGATGGAGACGCCGGTTGTCCTATGTGACATGGCTAATGTTGATATGAATTTTTTAGATATTTTTTAATATTTTTTTTTGTTTTTTAATTGTATTCACTTCTCTTTACTTTTTTATTTTGGTTTGGAGTGATCCCGGCAAATGTTGCCGACTAACTCTCACAGGCCACAAGCGAGGACCGGAATGCCCTCACGGATCTGAGCATCACGCCCTCGCAAGGTGTTGCGGTTCTCACCTAAGCCCTCACTAGCCACAGAGAAGGTCCGCGAGCCCTCACCTAATGGCCATCGAGGGAGTTACGGCCCTTGCTTAGTGTCGGCGACCTAGGCAACCCCAGTCCAAAAAAAAAATCAAAATGTCTAGGTACGCAACGTCCACGTCAGCGATTTTCAGTCAAAATTGGCACCAGATTGACTCAATTGACGAAATGTGAAAATATTTAGAATTTTATTGACATAATTGAAATGTTCATGACAGAATTAGCACAAGATCTTCCCTTTCATTTTCATAGGTTGTAGTCTTCTTTCTTTTATTCTCGAACAGATGGTCAGAATTCCATCTGGGTTCAAATCCTATAGCTAGAGATTAGAAATTATTAAAGAAAAAGAAAGATGAGGCAATAGGAAAATAAATTGTTCTATCCGCACTCTTGGGAACGTAGTTGATAAAAGAAATTCGCCAATCTCCCATCTTGCGCTCCGTGACTTAAGTGGGGGTCGCGGCTGGTGGTTGTCTTGCTAGTCCCCTCGAGGAATAGTCGAGGTACGCGCGAGCTGGCCCGGATACCTCGGTCATAAAAAAAAAAAAAAGAAATTCGCCACGCCATCAAATATTGATTAGAAAATATACATGTATGTGTATACAAAATAGGTTGACAATGGGATAATTATCCAAAAAGTCATACATTTATTGTACTACGACCAATTTAGTCCTAAGTGTTGGAAAGAATTGCGCCCATTAAGGGCACAATCTAAGGCATATTAATTATTGCCTTTGTGGCAATATGGAATATTGCCAATATTCCAATTATGGTGGATATAGGAAAGGAGATAATTAACTTTCCTATTCGACTCTAAGGGGATGTGTAAGGAATGTCCTATATACACCCGTCTGAACGTACGTCGTTCAGTTAGTCGACAGAAACACCCAGACAAAAATTCTCTCGTTCTTCCATCTCTCTTGTTTTACAGGGATTTCTGAGGAATCAAGGGAAAACGGCTGCAGGATCGTTGTCCCTTTGTTACTGCTTTTGGGGGCTTCTAATCTGTGGAAATCGAGGTAAGTCCAATTCTCGTGATTTACCTTTACGATCAGTAATTCAAGCAGATCTATGGCATGTGTTGTATAGAATTCCGCTGCGTATCTGTATGTATAGAATATAGATCCGTTTCCTTCATTGGTATCAGAGCCATGATTGTTTGTTTTCTGATCAAGATCTGTCGTTTTGAGTAGAATATGCCATGTTTTGTGTACTGTTTTCGACGGATCTCAAAATTTTCTATATGAATAGTAATGCACAGTACGTTTTATGGGGTTTATCGAAAATATCGTTCGGTAAAAATGAAATTAAAATAGGTGGTTAGAACCTACACGCTCATACGAGCATTTTGAGTGGTCGGCCGTCGCGAGACGACATCGGGAGACCCCACACCACTGCACGCGCCACCGACGGGATCGGGATCCACAAGTCAGTGAGGAAAAGTAGATTTTTCGGGTACTTACGATTGGTGAAAATGGAAAGTAAATATACGATATGACTCGTATCGACGAGACAAGCATTTTGATGGGTAGACGACCACCGGAGGAGGCCGGACGGCGGTACACGCGCCGGCGGAGCCACGACGCTGCTGCTTCACGCGCCACGTGCAAGGCACATGGGGGAACCGCGTGGCTGACGTCATGCTGACGTCAGCCACGTGCGATGCACGCCAGCGTCACCCGTGGGTGACGCCACGCTGACGTCAGCGGATCGGGCTGTGGCCCGACCCGCGACGTATTGGGCCATTCGGCCCAAATCCAAATCCAAAAAAAAAGGGGGGGAATGAGTGGGCCAACCCATTTCACTTATTCGGTCCAGCCCACACGCGAGCCGGATGGTTTCGGATCCGACCCGTTGACCCGCCGACCCGTTGACCGTTGACCCGCCGACCCGTTGACCCGCCGACCCATTGACCGTTGACCCAAAAAAAAAAAACTTATGTTTCTGCTTATTTGATTATGATATGTTCATAATTATTGGATTTTAGTAATCCATGTTTTATTTAATATTATGATATGTTCATAATTAATGGATTTTATGTAATCCATATCTTATTTGTTCTGCATCTGTTGCAGAAACAATGCCAAGGGTGAAACGAACTTTGAAAACACCTAAGAGGGCAGTAACCGATGAGCAGAAAAAGGATCTTCGTGAGAAGATCAATAAATTAGGTCATTATCGATGGGACGATGAGAGTGATATAATCACTCATGTGATCAAGGTCAATAAAATGATTCAAGAGATCATTTGGAAAGCATTCCCGATAGAAGCAATGGATGCTTTTTATGCTTTGAGAAATACATTGCCTGAAGCATGGCATCCTATGATCCAAAATGTATGGCTTGATCATACAACTTATCAGAGTTTTGTGCCGGATCTCTTGAATAAGATCATAAGGATGGGAGTGACGAAGATGTCGTCGCTTGGGATGAATGGGTCTTGGCAAAGGCAAAATGCGCCTTGGCGCAAAGGCAAGGGTCCTCAGGTATTCTCTCCAAAGGGACTTGTGTGGGGCCCAGATCTGGTTAATAATCCTCCAGATGAACTTGTGGAGCCTCTCCCGATTACCAAGGAAGTGACCTATAAAGATGCTAAAACCAAAAGGGAGAAGGTCACACGTTATTACATCTAGTTTATTTTTTTAAGAAGACTTTGAGAGGCCTGGTTGTTTTTTCAGGATTGATGCGTTACATTTTTTGGTTCGAAGAACTTATTGCTCACGTTTTATCATTATTTGCATAAGCTTATTTCTTTGGACCTTTAATAAGTATTTTTTGGATATGAAGCTTTTGTGCTTTAATTTTATCATATGATGCTTTAGTAGTATTGTATGTGCTGAGTGGGAGTTCTGAAAGTCTTTAATGACTTTTTCCTTTAAATGAACTCAATTTTACCTAAATAATTATATTAATGACAATTTCAAGCGAGGATGCTTAGAAGATGATCGGGAACTTAGTGAACTTTTGACTCTAAGTCCTTATGTGAAATTATATATTAATATAATTAGTTAGAATAAAAAGTTTCCATAAATATTAGACGATAATAATTCGTGCAAATGTCTAAATTACCTTATTTATATACAATGGCATCAGCTACCAAGAACATCGTTGCTAAACTCAATAAGGGTGAGAAGCTGAACGGTGACAATTATGAGATCTGGAATATGAAGATCCAATACGTGCTGGAAGAGCTAGAGGCACTGGAAGCTCTTAACCTGGTCATGATTGAGCCAGAGGATGGAACCACTGCACAGCATAAAAGGGATAGAGAAGCCTTCAATGCATGGAAGAAAAAGAACTCTTCTGCTCGCATTACGTTGTTGAGCAGCATGGATAACGATATCATGCGAGAGTTCAGGCTGTATGACACTGCAAAAGATATATGGGAAGCATTGAAGAACAGATTTGGACAGACTTCGGTCACCAAACTGAGGTAGCTGATGTTGACACCTGATTTTTTTTACCATTTATTATTGTGATTTTTATTCTTTAAAATTAATTAAAAATATCAAAAAAGGTCATAAAATCACAAAATCAACTTTGGAAGCCTTGGTTTAACCTTAGGAACCAATTTTGAACAAAAAATATTTTTCGGTATTTTCAATATTTTTCGAGTTTATTTAATTATAAAAATACCCAAAAAATCAGAAAAATACCATTCGTGGTCAGAAAAATACCAAAAAATATTCAATAATTTTGTTTTAATTTCCTCTTCAAGTGTGTCACTTTAAATCTCAAAAATTCGGCTCGGGTCACTATGTTCCTTCACAAACATAAACCCGAACCGAGCCTAAAAAAAATCATTTTCGAGTCTTTTAGTCTTCAATTCTCACTTTTTATAAGCTATGACATTGGATTCTAAAGTCTTAAAGTGCAATTAGGTCAATTTGCCCTCCAATTTAATCAATTTTTACCAAAAGGGCTTAATTGCACATTTTTCTTTCAATTAGTCCCCGGTTTCACGGATGTATACGTATGCTCTACGTATTTATACGTCATACGTATTTATACGTTATGCATATTTGTACTGTTTGGTAACCTCTTTAACTCTTGTAATAATAATAATGGTTATTATTTTTAACACCTTTGTTAGTGCCCTTTTTTTAGCATTTTTGTATTGTGAGTGCTATTGTTAGTGCTATTTTTAAATAGCATTTTTGTATTATAAATTGTGAGTGCTATTGTTAGTGCTATTTTTAAATGACATTTATTTATCATAAATTGTGAGTGCTATTATTAGATAGAATTTATAATTGTTAGTGCTATTTTTAAATAGCATTTTTGTATTATAAATTGTGAGTACTATTGTTAGTGCTATTTTTAAATAGCATTTTTGTATTATAAATTGTGAGTGCTATTGTTAGTGCTATTTTTAAATGTCATTTATTTGTGAGTGCTATTTTTAGATAGAATTTATAATTGTTAGTGCTATTTTTAAATACAATTTATTGGAAGGTATTTTTGGCTATAAAAGGATGGCAAGAGTTTTGAGGTTGAGGGGGGAGACATTTTGTAGAGTGTGCAAATTTTTGAGAGCTTAGAGAGAAGAACACAAACACTCTCTATATTCTCATCATCTTGAGTGAGCAAAATATACTAAGTTCGGAATATTGATTCCGCATATTGCTAGCACAATTGTTGTGGAGTTATTAGTCGTCTCCCCGTTCGTCAATTGGTGGTGCGTCCGAACTAGATGCCTAACACTTGTGGAGGCTGAGATCGAAGAACATCGAACCGACACCTCCGTTCAAGCACGCTACGAGAGGTAATCTATTTACTCCCTTTGAGGCTTTGTGATTTTTTTTTCGATTGAAATGCACGAAGTACACCTCTGGAGATACATGTATGGGTTGTTATTTATTTCCGCTACGTGTTACGTGGATCCCAACAGTGGTATCAGAGCCAATCCTTAGGCGTTTTCGTGCATTTAATTGATTTTTGCAATTTTTGCAATACTATGGCCAATATGTATTAACGAATTGTTCGTCTTACATGGCTAATGGAGATTGATTATTTTATATGATAAATTAATCAACGTAGCAAAAATTGAGAATAAATCAATTTTGAATCGAAAATTTATGGCTATCTTATTTTACGTAAAAATTCTGAATATGATTCAACGTAGAATTTTTATTGTGCCTTCCTAAGTTTTAAATTGTGAATTTATTACTTATGTGAAAGGGTGGTGATCATGGAAAAATCCCTAATCAATGTGATTGATGTATATATGAATGTATGATGATTATTTATATATTTGGGGTTGTAATTATTAAATGGAGGCTGCGTACTCCTTTTATTTTTCATGTAATCTTTATTTTTAGCATAGTCAATTGTTGATGTAAATGCTACGAGGATTACGTGGAGGAGCCTTTTAAGCCGGCGAGCTCTTTGGGGCCCAATTCTTGAAGAGTTCAAGAAACCAAGAAGAAGCGAAGAGCGGCTCTCCGTTATTAAAATATTAAAATGATTAAATGTGGTCTCATTGGCTCGAGACCCATTAAATCATAATTCCATGATCACCACGTAGGATAGATGTTTATGTGATTGACATCTATTTATTTATTATGATTACGTGAGCATGTTAAACTGGTTAATGTGCAAAGTCAGACTTACCTCACCCAAAATTGCGCCTGCATGAAATCCTAGTTAGGAAAATCACTCGCGTTAGGTACCGAAAGGGCGTTGGTAACGACACCAGCGTAACCAAGTCCCCGAACCCAAAAACTCTGGTTCCGTAGAACTGATCGATCTCTCCCAATCGATCAGTAAGGTTTCCGGTCTACCCTCCAAGAAAGACCGGTGGCGACTCCAAATGCATGCACAAGTTGCACATGCCACCACGACCACACTAAGGTCGAAAGCGATCGACTCTTATCGTCGAATCCTTCTGAAAAATACTCCCGCCGCGATTTGGTATGGGCCTGGGAGGGCCCGCGCCGATCCAAGACCCGCGATCGGTAATCCATTAGCCGCGTCCGCTTTCGGACGGGTCGCGACAGCTGGCGACTCCGCTGGGGACACTGTGTTCTAGAACCTATGGTTCTAGACCCCAAGTGGACTTAGGCCGTAATTAAAACGCTGAGTGATTTTTCTAACCATGCAGGCGCTCGTGAAGGTAAGGTAAGTCCGCTTACGATAGGTGTTATATGTTTTTGCAGATTGGAGAAATAAGGGGTGTAGTCCGTGATTAACATTGTCTTATGCAGGTTGGGCATATGAATGTATGTTGTGTGGATGATTTGAAGTGCTGATTGATAAACTGCTATGCATGAATTGCATTGTGATGATCACAACACGTGGACACACACAACCGCGCCTAAAACCCCGGGCGTCGCCTATAGGAACACAATAGAAGGAATTGAAAATGGAATCTCCGTGAGGAAAAACGCGGGGTAATCCACTTTTCAATTCCGCTCGCTTCGAACTATGGATCGAGTCCCAATGCAACGATAGCTGTGCAATGGAATCGGCTCTTTCTAGAACTCGAAGTGGGAACCTTAACCTTAGGTGCCAAACCCTCTGATTTTTAGAAGTTCACCATAACTTGTCTCATGCGCATGTCTTTGGGCGGTTGGTACACCTAAAACCGCACATAAGTCGACGAGTTTGGTTGGTAAGACTCTCTATACCTCGAATCTATTACAGTTCATATAAATATAGGCATTTCATTCATTGCATTATGGTGATTAGATTAAATGCCATTTCAAGGATAGATGTGTGTGTTTTTCCCAAACGTCCTTGATAGAAGACGAAGAGGATGATATCCCATGACAAGCACCGAGTGAGCAACAAAGGAGCCTACTATGGACATTATTGAGATATCGTCCAATGAAGATGACGAGTTGGGGCAAGTGATCCGGAAGTCACAGATCGAACTTGGGGCATCCTTAAACGTTAGGATCACATTCCTTTGTTTCATTTTCCATTGCTAGTCCTCTTGTATAGGGTTTACTTTTATCGAGGCTTTCTCTATCTCACCCCTTAGAGTGATTGTATTAGGGATCTATTGGTGTATACATTTAGATGGAACTTGGTTGTATTTCTTTTGACAGGTCATGGGAATGTGATAGTGGCATTTTCTCTAATCATCCGAATACTCCCAAGTCAAGTTTATAATTCCTTTAGAGGAAATTAAAATTGGAAATCTTGCACGACCTTTTTGGTCATATAGGGTAATCCAACCCCAATTTCGCTAGAAGGAATTATACACTTGAATTGGTCCATGCATGTTTTACGTCGCTGGTAATCCACGATAATTGATCGAGAATATCGGCGTTGTTTTGAATTTAATGACGAGATAGATGTCCAAATTACTCTCGTTCTTAACAAAACGACCTTGATTTGGATGCCGTATCTTCAATTAAATTTAAAACACGTTATTATGCCTCGCACTTTTGAGTAATTCGTTCCTCTCGAAATTGATCAAAAGCGATTATTGTGAATTACATTCCTTTCAATAGTATGCTTTCTTTCGAGGAATATTGATAAAAACTTTTCGCGCAAGATTAAAACCCTTGTAAAAGTTCTTGTCCTTATTAATCATGGGCAAGCATAGGATTGAAAGGGGTTTTTGATTTCTTTTTCAAATTATTCCTTCTGATTCTGTCTTTTTATTTGCAGGTAAAAAAATAGGTAATAGAGAGAAATCTTTTCCTGGACAAGTCTAAGGCTATTATCTCATCTGATCATGAGCGAGTTATAAAATCAGGACATATTTGCTCGGCTTACTGATATTATGGTTCGGCTCACCCAAGTTGAAGATGTTCGGATGCTCGAAGAAATGAACCATACAGAAGTTAAAACACACACACAAGAGTTCTCATTTATTTTGCTCAGTGGAGGGTTTTCAAAAGCATGTCATACAATTCGGGGTAGAAAAGTAAAGCCGAAGTGAGCCCTAATTAACGACACGAAGGAGCCCAACTGACCCTCCATGTTATTAATGCTCTGCTCATACTCCCAACTCCGCATGTCATGGTCGGCAAGCCTGAGGAGAAGACTTTTGCATTCTCCCTTAACTTCGGCGACCTTGGCCTCATGTTCTTCGGCGATTGTTTCCAGGTCTCGAACCAGTCCATTCCCGCGAGCTATGTCCGCGGTTATTTTGTCGAGCCGTTCTTCCTGCCAGTCGCTCTGAAGCCTCAACAGGACATTGCGGCGGTCATGCTCGCCGGTGGTCAGGGATAGGGCCAATTGCTCCACCAGATTTCTCCTCTCGCGAAGCAACGTCGCGACCCGCTCATTAGCAAACTCGACGGCCTTTTTGTAACTATCGGCCAGATAGTTGGTCAGCACCAAATGATCAGATCGATCCTCATAACGAGCTCGCAAGACGCGAGCCACGAGAACCTCCCGATTAGCAGCACGGTAGGCCTCTAAGGAGTGTGCAAAGAGAGTCGGGAAAATTCTATATTCCCTCCCCAGTGTAGTACCTTCGAGAGAAGTGGTATCAAGGTCCTCGAGCAGGACATGGATTTCATCCTCGGTCGCAGAATGATCGGTTATGTGTGCGTAACCGCGACCCAGTAGGTTATAAAGCTTTTCCCACTGGGCCAAGACATCAGTTGAAAAAGTGCGTACGGGAGAGGAGGCCATTTGCGTTGGGTTGGCTTGAGAATAAGACGAGTTTGACAGAGAGATTAGAAGGAAGAAGCTGATTATGCGAGAACGTTAACCTTCCATACATTAATTCCTCATTTTATAGCAACTCGGGGATGATGAAGGGTCTCAGTAATAATGCCGGTGGAGCCCAGTTAGGGGGTAAAGCAGGAGGTCCCCTCACGAGAACCATTGGATTCGTTTCGGTCCGCGATTTCCGGCTCATCAATTAAAAGATGTAAAAGATTTGTCGGGATCACCATTATTAGAGTTAGGTGGGAGGTAAGCGCAACTATCGAAGAGAGCCCTAACAGGATTTGGCAGTTCCATCACGATTGAAAAGCTAAGCGAGAAATTCAAAGTCTTGAGGGGGAACGTTTGCCTAATGATGCTTGAAGAGCGTCTCCTGAACATACGAAGTTACTCGAAGAAAACTTTATAGGGAGTGAGCATACATGAGAGAGTGGAGAACTCTGAGTGGGCAAGAACCAATCAAACATTTCTCAATCCAACATATTTAAGAGGTTATTGTCAGCTGCTAGAGGCGACTGACTCAAAAATCTCAGAAATTTAACTACAGAGGGATCTCGAAGATTCCAAGATCAAGTCTAACGCCAAAACCATGGAGCCCAACACTTCTGGCAACGGAAATCAAGATCACGGCGACGACGACAACGACATCCACGATGTTCAACTCGGGAAAAGAAGACGTCCTCACCAATACTCTCAGGAGGAAACCCAAATGCTGGAAACCCTTTTCAGTAAAAGCCATTACATGAAAAAGAAGTGGAGAATTGAATTGAGCCGGGAGTTGGGGATTAATCAGTCGAGGATCCAGTTTTGGTTTCAAAATAGGAGATCCAAATCGAAGGCTCAACGCAAACGTCAGGTGGTCGAGATTTTAAAGGAAGAAAACCAAAAGCTGCGAACAGAAAACATGAGGTATGAAAAAGCTCTCAATATTACCGTTTGCCCTCATTGCGATAACCTCGTCGCCCTCGGTAAGATATTCCCCGATAAGCCTCACGCGATGATTGAAGACGTTCATTTACCACCCTACTCCCTCGGGGCATCTCCTGCTCAACCAGATTTTGCCGGAGTCACGCATGAGCAGGATGATCCTACGAAGATGATACAAATGCCTCCTGGGGGATGGGATTTGCATCGCTTTGATTGGAGTTACAGTTTCAAGGAGCTGGATGTTACCGCCGACCAGCTCAAAGCATATCAGCCTCATGCACAACAATTTTCGATAGGGTCGGGTCCTGCTGGAGATGAGTTAATCAGTCGTCAAGCCATCGATGCAATTTTGGGCCACGATAAGAGGAGGTTCGCTTGGCCCCCTGAATTGCATTCCAGATTCCTAGACGTGGTTCACCAAATGGGGATCGACTCAGCAACTCCGACGCGCATATTTAAGGCCATGAATGTACCGGGGCTTAGTAAGGAGCTGGTCAGGAATCACCTTGCTGCCTACAGAAAGCTATTAAAACAACGTCGAGCGGAGCTAAACCGGGAGGAATCCGTCTCGAGCTCAAAAGCTAGGGGCGACCGCCATTGTAATGCTCAGGCATCAAGAGATACCCGGCCAAATCTAAGCATCAATCAAGCTAGCAACCCGACCACCGGCAAACTGAAAGCTGATCAGAATGTCCTCCCGGGCCATTTCAACATTTCTCAAGAGCGCGTGTCACAAGTACAGCGAGTGCGCACTCCTCCATTCGAGCAGCAGTCGGCTGGTGCTCTGCCTGCCGCTGGTCAACCCACGACAGACGATTTCTTCGATGAGGGGCTCGATGCCTTGTTCAATCAGTGGGAAGCTGGCATGCTTGGACAGCCATGATCTAGCACCTGACTCGGGGCACGATGGGTCGGTCACTACGAACACCCATAGAAAGAAGAACATGTTCACGAGTAGAACACTCATTTTATCGTTGTAAAGTTCCTACGGGAACATTTTTCTTTAATGACTATAGTTAAACCAACGCTATCGACGAACATCGTCATGCTCAGTTGTGATGATCCCTTGTTAGATTAAGTCTGAAACCAGAGACGGTCTTTAAAATTTTGAGTGGCCACGAACTCATTCCTCACCAAGCGCCCGGGATGCTGAAATGAAGAGTAACAGCATGCACAGGGAAAATGCCACTTTCGTTTGAACGATGAAAAGGGGTTGAGAGAAGATCATAGCGTTAATTCCCATGGAGCTAAATGAATTAAACGGAGTCATTAATTGCGGGTCCACCGCTGCTCCCCACGTTCTCGGGCCTAGCAAATCATAAAAGGCGCCGAAAGATTGTAGACCCACCACTTTGAAGACTGAACTAGGGGACGAGCGCAATACTCGATGAAACCGAATCAATGCAAGAGAGTTTGTGATCCTATCACGAGGAAAAAGAAAGGGGAATACAGACGATGAGTAATTGCAGGATCTCGGGAGGAGCGCTTGCTTGCTGGTCTTCATATGCAGCCTGAAGGATGGTTCTAGGACACGCACAATCACTTGAGAAAATTTCTAGAGTGAGCAAACACGTAAGAGCGAATTGAGAAAGCTGAGTGAACTAGATCAGCCCGAGATACCCCGATCCATCATGTTTAAAAGTTATTCCCATCTGCTAGAAACGCCCGACCTGGACATTTCTGAGCACGAACTGCTGGGAGACTTTGAAGATCCTGGAGCTGAATCCTGCCCGAAGGCCATAGAGACTGACTCCTCCAGCGATGAAATTCTAGGTTTCAGCTACGAAGAAGGAGTATACAATGATGACCGGAGTCGGAAAAGGAAGCAACTACAACGCCACACTCCAGGCCAAATCCGAGAGCTCGAAGCTTTCTTCAATGAATGCCCCACTCCAAGCAGACAACAGAAAATGGAGTTGAGCCGAAAAATAGGATTGGAGCTTTCGAAGGTCAAGTTTTGGTTCGCCAACAAACGAACCCGGGTGAAACAGCAATACGCAGACCATGAGTTACTGGTCCTGAAGGAGGAGAATGAGAAGCTTCAAGCTGAAAGCGCGAGATATAAGGAAGCTCTGACCAAGGCCACCTGCCTTAATTGTGGTAATCCTGTTGTCCTCGGCGAGGTGTTCCTCGATGAACCGTCCCTGTTGACGAATAACGCTCAGCTGTTACCGTATTCTCCACAGCATTTTCCGACACAACCAGATATCGCCGGAGATCTGCATGAGCAAGTCAACACCATAGGATCAACACCAACATCCTCTGAGAAATGGGATATGAATCATCACAGGGGGAGTTCTCTCAATGACAAACTCGCTGTCACAGCCAGCCAATCCAAAGTCGGTGAGTCCCTCCCTGGACAACTTTTGAAACGACTAGATCCCGTAGAGAATAGCTACCGAAGTATTGACGATATTTTGGGTGATAAGAGAACAAGGTTTTACTGGACCTATGAACTTCACACCAAATTTGTTGATGCAATTCGAGAGCTGGGAGTTGATTCGGCTAGCCCACTACGCATACTCGAGATTATGAATGTGCCGGGGCTCTCTAGAATTAACGTCGAGTCTCACCTCAAGTACTATAGGAGATTGCTAAGGGATGGAAGGATAGCGTTAAACCATCATAAAGCCAGTTGGAGCTCAAGTGCCGGGCAGAGTTACAACCACGATGATTGGAGAGCCGAGAGCACCCAACCGTGTTTCAGCAATGACGGGACCAGCAGTCGTGTCAGCGACTCCTCTAACCCAAATCAGAATGCTCCGCCGAGCTATCTCAATACTCCTCAAGAGTATATACCGCAGTTCCAGCACATAGGGATTCCTCAGTTTGAGCGCGATTCGGTCATTAATGCTGTCCCTGAAGCGGATCTGGCATTGGTAGAGAGTGCACATATAAACCTGCCGGTCATTGGAGGAAGTTCCAATTCGAGGGGTCAAGTTGCTCACGGCGAGAGCAAAGAGAGGAATCCCTCGCCTGCAGTCGACGACAGCCAATCTGGGCACCAAAGGCTAGAAAGAACAGGCGATTTCCTTGAGAAGGAGCTGGACACTTGGATCAATACTCTTCAGGAATGTATGTCTCGACCCCAACAGGGCAATGATGAAGGTTCCAGCTCAAAGACTCCAGTTCCTCACAATGAAGGCGATGAAGGAAATCTGCCCCCAACAATTGTTGATACCCAACTTGAACATCAATGGCTCGAAGACCCGAGCAATTTCCTTGGCGATGAGTTCAATCTTTGGCTCGATCAATTTGGAGCCGGAGGGCCATCGCAGTGGTGACGCAAGGCAGGTGACCAAACGTCTGATGCAAGGCATGGTTACTCGATGAAAAATGCTTAGACGAAAGGGGTGGAACACTCCTATTGAATATGTTGTTGATCGCACTGTAAGGTTCCCACGGGAACATCTTTCATTAATGTCTAGAACTAATTGCGCGTGAGTGTCAACATCACCCTTTGAGCATCTTCAAGCCGAGGGCCGTGGATTAATCGTTTAATCCGTGGAGCAAGTTCCCCGAACAATGACTATCACCCGCGGAGTATAATGGGATCTACCCCTTCAATACGAAATACGTTTGGCCGCGAAGCCACCTATTTGGTAAAATGATGTATCGTTCCTAAACGATCTTCAATCGAATACCGAAGTAATGTCTCATTTCTTTCCCTTCTCAGGTGATAAACGTGGATAAATCACTCAAGGAGCCATTTGTTCGAATAACAGAACAGACGTTGCCTAACTGGGGGCAGATGAACCATTGATGTTGCAAACACTCCAAGAATGGATAGGCGGATTTGATAGATGTTGTTCATATCAATATGCAATATCAGAACGGGATGAGAACCAAGAGTAAAGTTGTATCGTTCCAATTTGTCTTGAATTTGAGAATATGAATTGATACTCGTTATTTATCCTTGACAGGGGAATCGCCTTACAGACGAACAGGTTTTCACATCCCATGTATTACCCGTTAGAATACATGACCAAGGGTAAATTGTATCGTTCTAATTTTTTGAAAAATTCGTGAACGTACAATAACATGTTTCTTCCGCATTTTCAGGATCTCCAGCCGCGGGGGACAGGTAAGTATCCCTTTCCCCAATCCATTGAAGATGTTAAATAAAAAACAGAGAGAAAAAGAAAAGCTTTCAGAATCTAATGTCTAGAAAAGACATAGAATTCAAACTTCATTGGCATTCATGTCTTAAAACAGGAGGTTATCTGAACATGAATAAGAACATGCATGGTGCATCATAAAATCCCCTTGACGGGTAAAATTTTTGGAGAAAATGAAAGAGATTTTTTCCAATCAAAAGTTCAAAACTTTTAAAAGGACGTTTTCTCAAAAGAAAAGAGGCAAAGCCTAGTCCAAACACGTCCTACACACACTGGAGAGAAGTGGAGCGGATCAGATAGCAAAATCTGGACCTACGGAAGTAGGGATTATTCGCAACGATTACATGGGTTGGGATGACGGAGGCATTCGTTTCATATCCCTCAAACACTACAGGTGACCGTTGATAAACCCTTTGAACGACGGTTTTCATTCTTAACCCTGTCAAGAACCACCCCACATCGGGGCAAAATGGAGGTGAGTCCAGCGGTATCAGGAGAAAATGGTTAGAAATTTTCTTGCTCGGACTAACATCAATCTTTGTGTGTTGTTTATATGGTAATCCAAGTGCCATAGGATGACGAGAAGCATTCATTTCTCTATCCCACACACCATATCCTTTGCACAGCCAAGTTGAGCCTGCAAATTCATTTCATAAACCCCTGTTGGTGATCATGGGATGTTTCAAGATGGAAACTGCATCACTCCAAGAACGGAAGAAATCAAGAGATGGGATTTATAGAAAAATCTCATATCGGCGTTTAAATGTGCTATGATTCAAGTTGTATATCTAGCACAATTTTCTGAACATCGTAGTTCCAAAGGAAAATAAAAGGCGGGATTTCAACAAAGAAAAAAATCCCCAGCATCAAGAAAAAGCAAAGTGCCTGGTAAAAGCAAGGCCGATGCTCGTGAAAACTGTTTGATTGATCCCCAATAAAGCCTAGTTGGGAAGAGAGAAAAACCCATAAAGGAGTCAGATCAAGAAGACTGCTCCCCAAATGATGTCAGCCGTGGTGCAAAAACACGGACAGAATTGTCAATCTCTTAATACCACAAGAGACGTTCTCTAAAGGACTTGTGCACACCTCAAAAGCGGTTGCACACCTCAAAAATGGAAGATGCAGAATGGAAAAGACATGTGACAAATTGGCAATGATCACCAATGTCAAATCCTTCGTGATTTCTGGGCCAAAAACAAGCCTTTTTCGGTCCCCAATCCTACCAATGTTACAACCCTGAAACAGTCTTCTCTGACTAAGACACTTGGGTTAACATATAGCTTAGCTCGAAGAAGTACGAGCAAGACTCTTTCTTTCTCATTTTGCAGGGTTCTTGACTTGTAAACCCGGAGCAGATGGTGAAGATTTTCATTCGATGGCCTCGACTCCAAAGCGGGTCCCCCTTGAAAACCAATATCCAAGCCCAACATTACGGTCCCGTGGAAGACCTCCCGACCGATCAAAATGTATGCGCTGCGAATGAGCCTAAAACCTAGGCACAGGTCAGTAGGAAATTGAGTGCATCCCCTAAAAATCATCACCTCAAAACAGGTGAGATGGCCTCCTTGTCGAGAAATATTCCAATTGATGTTTTGAGCAAACTCTTTTTGGAAATTTTCAAACTGTTGATCCAGATTTTCCATACAAGGGATTTGTGATCACATTTGCATGTTGCAAAAATGTTTTGGATAACCTCCAGCATCAAAATGCACATCTCATGACTAAAGCTTAAGTCATAAAATTTTGTCAATTGGACAATTGCTGTCTTCTCAAAGATTACCAATATTTTCTTGGGGAAGAGAAACCCTTAAAAAAAAAAAATCCTTTTCAAAATCAGACAGTCTCATTGGACGTGGAGAACCCTCGTCATGAGACCCCTTTTCAAAATTCAGGTAGTCTCATCGGACGTGGAGAACCCTCGTCATGAGACCCCTTTTCATTTAGGCAGTCTCATCGGACGTGGAGAACCCTCGTCATGAGACCCATTTTCAAAAATCAAGCAGTCTCATCGGACGTGGAGAACCCTCGTCATGAGACCCATTTTCAAAAATCAAGCAGTCTCATCGGACGTGGAGAACCCTCGTCATGAGACCCCTTTTCAAAATTCAGGTAGTCTCATCGGACGTGGAGAACCCTCGTCATGAGACCCATTTTCATTTAGGCAGTCTCATCGGACGTGGAGAACCCTCGTCATGAGACCCCTTTTCAAAGTTAAAACTGATGGTAGACACCGCCTGAAGGGTCAAACAAAGGTAGATACCGCCTGAAGGGTCAAATGAAGGTAGATACCGCCTGAAGGGTCAAATCAAGGTAGATACCGCCTGAAGGGTCAAAATAAGGTAGATACCGCCTGAAGGGTCAAATCAAGGTAGATACCGCCTGAAGGGTCAAATGAAGGTAGATACCGCCTGAAGGGTCAAATCAAGGTAGATACCGCCTGAAGGGTCAAAATATGGTAGATACCGCCTGAAGGGTCAAATCAAAGGTAGATACCGCTTGAAGGGTCAACACAAGGTAGATACCGCCTGAAGGGTCAACACATGGCAGATACCGCCTGAAGGGCCAACACAAGGTAGAAACCGCCTGAAGGGTCAAACCAAGGTAGAAACCGCCTGAAGGGTCAACTCAAGGTAGAAACCGCCTGAAGGGTCAAACCAAGGTAGAAACCGCCTGAAGGATCACATTAATGGTAGAAACCGCCTGAAGGGTCACATATGGTAGAAACCGCCATAAGGGTCAACTCATTGATAAATATCGCAGTAAGGATCAACACAAAGGTCTGATCCACCATACGGATCAAAATCCTTGGCAAATTCCAAAGCGTGGGATGCACCTTCCTTAGGTTCCTACCAATTAGGAATCCCATCATGGTATGACCTACCATACAGGTTAGAGCTTAATCTCCCTAGGATATTCTGAATGACAAGTCCTAGGCATCTTCTTGAAAGTCGTCGCAACCGGCAGCATCCGACAGGTGAGCTTCAGGTAAGCCTCTCTCACTCCGGCCCATGTTCAAATTGTTAGAGCAAACCGGGGATTGATTTGAGCTTTTATCAATAGGCTTAAGGATCCGATGTCATAACATTTCTTCTCTTATTTTCCCAATTGAGTCGGTTAGGAATCAGGTGCCACCTTATCTTTGAGAGAAACCTCTAACGAGATTCCTCTCAAAGAGGGGCAGCTGTTGACACCTGATTTTTTTTACCATTTATTATTGTGATTTTTATTCTTTAAAATTAATTAAAAATATCAAAAAAGGTCATAAAATCACAAAATCAACTTTGGAAGCCTTGGTTTAACCTTAGGAACCAATTTTGAACAAAAAATATTTTTCGGTATTTTCAATATTTTTCGAGTTTATTTAATTATAAAAATACCCAAAAAATCAGAAAAATACCATTCGTGGTCAGAAAAATACCAAAAAATATTCAATAATTTTGTTTTAATTTCCTCTTCAAGTGTGTCACTTTAAATCTCAAAAATTCGGCTCGGGTCACTATGTTCCTTCACAAACATAAACCCGAACCGAGCCTAAAAAAAATCATTTTCGAGTCTTTTAGTCTTCAATTCTCACTTTTTATAAGCTATGACATTGGATTCTAAAGTCTTAAAGTGCAATTAGGTCAATTTGCCCTCCAATTTAATCAATTTTTACCAAAAGGGCTTAATTGCACATTTTTCTTTCAATTAGTCCCCGGTTTCACGGATGTATACGTATGCTCTACGTATTTATACGTCATACGTATTTATACGTTATGCATATTTGTACTGTTTGGTAACCTCTTTAACTCTTGTAATAATAATAATGGTTATTATTTTTAACACCTTTGTTAGTGCCCTTTTTTTAGCATTTTTGTATTGTGAGTGCTATTGTTAGTGCTATTTTTAAATAGCATTTTTGTATTATAAATTGTGAGTGCTATTGTTAGTGCTATTTTTAAATGACATTTATTTATCATAAATTGTGAGTGCTATTATTAGATAGAATTTATAATTGTTAGTGCTATTTTTAAATAGCATTTTTGTATTATAAATTGTGAGTACTATTGTTAGTGCTATTTTTAAATAGCATTTTTGTATTATAAATTGTGAGTGCTATTGTTAGTGCTATTTTTAAATGTCATTTATTTGTGAGTGCTATTTTTAGATAGAATTTATAATTGTTAGTGCTATTTTTAAATACAATTTATTGGAAGGTATTTTTGGCTATAAAAGGATGGCAAGAGTTTTGAGGTTGAGGGGGGAGACATTTTGTAGAGTGTGCAAATTTTTGAGAGCTTAGAGAGAAGAACACAAACACTCTCTATATTCTCATCATCTTGAGTGAGCAAAATATACTAAGTTCGGAATATTGATTCCGCATATTGCTAGCACAATTGTTGTGGAGTTATTAGTCGTCTCCCCGTTCGTCAATTGGTGGTGCGTCCGAACTAGATGCCTAACACTTGTGGAGGCTGAGATCGAAGAACATCGAACCGACACCTCCGTTCAAGCACGCTACGAGAGGTAATCTATTTACTCCCTTTGAGGCTTTGTGATTTTTTTTTCGATTGAAATGCACGAAGTACACCTCTGGAGATACATGTATGGGTTGTTATTTATTTCCGCTACGTGTTACGTGGATCCCAACAGTGGTATCAGAGCCAATCCTTAGGCGTTTTCGTGCATTTAATTGATTTTTGCAATTTTTGCAATACTATGGCCAATATGTATTAACGAATTGTTCGTCTTACATGGCTAATGGAGATTGATTATTTTATATGATAAATTAATCAACGTAGCAAAAATTGAGAATAAATCAATTTTGAATCGAAAATTTATGGCTATCTTATTTTACGTAAAAATTCTGAATATGATTCAACGTAGAATTTTTATTGTGCCTTCCTAAGTTTTAAATTGTGAATTTATTACTTATGTGAAAGGGTGGTGATCATGGAAAAATCCCTAATCAATGTGATTGATGTATATATGAATGTATGATGATTATTTATATATTTGGGGTTGTAATTATTAAATGGAGGCTGCGTACTCCTTTTATTTTTCATGTAATCTTTATTTTTAGCATAGTCAATTGTTGATGTAAATGCTACGAGGATTACGTGGAGGAGCCTTTTAAGCCGGCGAGCTCTTTGGGGCCCAATTCTTGAAGAGTTCAAGAAACCAAGAAGAAGCGAAGAGCGGCTCTCCGTTATTAAAATATTAAAATGATTAAATGTGGTCTCATTGGCTCGAGACCCATTAAATCATAATTCCATGATCACCACGTAGGATAGATGTTTATGTGATTGACATCTATTTATTTATTATGATTACGTGAGCATGTTAAACTGGTTAATGTGCAAAGTCAGACTTACCTCACCCAAAATTGCGCCTGCATGAAATCCTAGTTAGGAAAATCACTCGCGTTAGGTACCGAAAGGGCGTTGGTAACGACACCAGCGTAACCAAGTCCCCGAACCCAAAAACTCTGGTTCCGTAGAACTGATCGATCTCTCCCAATCGATCAGTAAGGTTTCCGGTCTACCCTCCAAGAAAGACCGGGTGGCGACTCCAAATGCATGCACAAGTTGCACATGCCACCACGACCACACTAAGGTCGAAAGCGATCGACTCTTATCGTCGAATCCTTCTGAAAAATACTCCCGCCGCGATTTGGTATGGGCCTGGGAGGGCCCGCGCCGATCCAAGACCCGCGATCGGTAATCCATTAGCCGCGTCCGCTTTCGGACGGGTCGCGACAGCTGACAATCAGATTCGACACATATAAAATGCCACACTGGCATAATATGAAACAGCATTTGAGAAAGATGTCGAACATGATTAATGAGCTGAAAGATGTTGGCCACATATTATCTGCTGAGCAGCAAGTGCAGGCGGTGATTCGCTCTTTGCCCCCTAATTGGGAACACATGAAAGTCAACCTGACCCACAACGAAAATGTGAAGACATTTGAGGATGCTATGCGCCACCTGGAGCTGGAAGAGGACCGCCTTCTGGCGGCTAAATTACAATCCAATGTGTATTTTGCTGGCTCTGGTCCATATGGAGCTTGGGGCTCCAAGCGCGAGTATCCTGGCAGGTTTATTAAGAGGGGAGGAAGAGGAGCTGAGCCATCTGGCAAGAAATCAAAGTTTGACAAGCATGGCAAAGGGAAGCGTCCCGTCAAGAAAAACATTTCAAGGGTGAAATGTTATAATTGTGGCAAGAAGGGTCACTTCGCTCGCGATTATAGTGAGCCGAAGAAGGTAGAAACCCCTAATGCACTTGAAAATATTTGTTATGTATCAAGTTCTGTCTTTTTAACTGAGTCTCATCCTTTGTGGACTGTAGATTCGGGCGCCACAGACCATGTAGCCAAAGACAGGAATACCTTTGTGGAATTTCGACGGATACCACGAGGAGCAAAATGGATTTATGTGGGAAATAACTCCAGAGTGGAAGTTAAAGGAATTGGCACCTGCTAACTCATCATGCGCGGTGGTCGCATTTTGAACCTACATGATGTCTTATATGCTCCGGAGATCCGTCGAAATCTGGTTTCTGTATTGGTTTTAATCAAGCTTGGTTTTTCTATGAACTTTCATGACAATGGTGTGGACTTGTTGTTGGGTACAAGTTTTTACGGTTCCGGTATTTTTAATGATGGCTTCATAGTGTTGGTGGATGTTGAGCACACAAATTTGAATATTTGTTATTCCCTATTTACATCTACAAGTTCTGTTGAAAGTGATGTGAATATGTGGCATGCTAGGCTTAGCCATATTGGCCAACATCGTATGATGAGACTGGCCAAAGAAGGCCTGTTGGGCAATATTGAAAAAGTGGAATTGTCCACTTGTGAGCATTGCCTAGTGGGGAAATCAACTCGAAGGTCATTTGGAAAAGGAATAAGAGCTGAATTTCCATTGCAATTAATTCATACTGACGTCTGTGGTCCAATGAATGTGAGGGCGAGGCACGAGGCTGTATACTTCATCACATTTATAGATGATTATACTCGATTTGGATATGTCTACTTGATTTCTCATAAATCTGAAGCATTGGGTTGCTTAGAAAATTTATGACCTTAGTGGAAAATCAATTAGATAAGAAAATAAAAACATTAAGATCCGATCGAGGCCGGGAATATTTATCTAATGAGTTCAGGAATTTATGTGATGAAAAGGGAATAGAAAGGAAATTGTCTATTCCATATACTCCACAGCAAAATGGTGTTGCAGAAAGAAGAAACAGAACCCTCATGGAAATGGTTAGGTCTATGATGGCACAGGCTAATTTGCCTATCACCTTTTGGGGTGATGCTTTGTTAACTGCTGTCTATATTCTTAATCGTGTGCCTACAAAATCAGTCCCTTCCACTCCATATGAGTTGTGGACAGGTCGAAAACCTGAATTGAGCTTTCTTAAACCTTGGGGTTGTGCTGCCTATACTCATGAGTCCACTCATAAATATGGAAAATTGGGACCAAGCGGTAAAAAGAGTATCTTTATAAGATACTCGGAACACTCAAAAGGGTATGTGTTCATAGGAAAGCAAGAAAGCGGAAGTGTGACTAAATTTGAATCTCGAGACGTCACATTCTTAGAGAATGAGTTTCCAAAAAAGGGCGAAATAGGTGATAGTTATTCCCTATTTGAAACCTTGGATAAAGATAATGAGACGATTGGACATAATGATCCAAGTGGGAGCAATGTGAGAAGTGGGGAGTTGAGTACAGACCTATCTCAATTTCCACCACTTGGTGAAGAAGCGCCATTATCTGGTCCGAGTGGGAGCATAGTGGAGGAAGATGTACCTCTGGTACCCATGACGCAATCTCCTCCACGGCGAACAAGTCGCAAAAGCATTCCCCGTCGACGCTTTGAAATTGAAGGGGAAGCTTTCATGATCGCTCCATTAGAAGAGGATGAGCCAAGGAATGTAAATGAAGCTCTATCATGCCCTGATAAAGAAAAGTGGATGAACGCAATGGTGGAAGAAATTGAGTCAATGAAATCAAACCATGTTTGGGAACTGGTTGACCTTCCAAAAGGACGCAGAGCCATTGGGAACAAATGGGTTCTCAAAATAAAGCATAAGGCTGATGGCTCTATTGAGAGATATAAGGCTCGACTTGTAGCGAAAGGGTATAACCAACAGGAAGGAGTTGACTATGAAGAAACTTTTTCACCTGTGGTAAGATTTACCTCAATTCGCCTTATTCTGGCTATAGTGACAAGTCTAGATCTTGAATTACATCAGATGGATGTAAAGACTGATTTTCTCAATGGAGAATTAGAAGAAGAAATCTATATGGACCAACCTGTTGGGTTTGTCAATAAAGGCCAAGAACAAAAGGTTTGTCGACTTTTGAGATCAATTTATGGCCTTAAGCAGTCTTCGAGACAATGGTATATACGTTTTCATAATGCTATAGTGGCATATGATTTTGAAATGATTAATGAAGATAATTGCGTATATATCAAAAGATCCAAAGGTCACTTTGTAATTATATCATTATATGTTGATGATATATTAATTGCCGGAAGCAATATGGATATGGTACAGACAGTCAAAAGTTGGCTATCTTCCAATTTTGAAATGAAAGATATGGGTGAAACTTCATACATTCTCGGAGTTAAGATTTCGAGAAATCGTTCGAAAAGGTTGTTGTCCCTTTCACAAGAGACTTACATTAAAAAGGTCCTTGAACGATTTGGTATGCGAGATTGTAAACCCATTGATACTCCTATTGCAAAAGGTGAAAGTCTAAGCCGTAGAATGTGTCCTAAGACTCCGCAAGAACAAGAACGTATGAAGAACGTTCCTTATGCAAGTGACGTTGGAAGCTTACTGTATGCTATGATGTGTACAAGACCTGATATTTGTTATGCAGTTGGAATGGTAAGTAGATACCAATCCAATCCAGGTCAAGCACATTGGGCTGCTGTCAAGAGAATCATGAGATATCTGAAAGGTACTGCTGACTATACGCTGAGTTATCAAGGAGCTGATCTGCACCTTGAAGGCTATACAAATGCTGATTGGGAAGGAGATTTAGATGAGAAAAAATCTACCCCTGGAAATGTATTCTTGCTGAACAATGGCGCCATATCATGGAGCAGTAAGAAGCAGAATTGTATAGCGTTATCTACCATGGAAGCCGAGTTCGTGGCTTTGTCAACATCAGCACAAGAGAGTGTTTGGCTTAGGAGATTTTTGGATCACTTAGGTGTTTCTAATGATGCTGTAAATCCAGTTTTTGTATACTGTGATAGCCAAGCAGCAATTGCCTACACCAAAGATCCCAAGTTCCATTGTAAGACCAAACACATAGACATTAAATATAACTATGTCAAAGACATGGTTGCACGAAAGGATATGAACATACAGTATATTTCTACGCATATGATGTTAGCAGATCCGATGACGAAGCCAATTTCTAGAGATGCTTTTCATAGTCATGTGAAATCTCTTGGACTGCGTAGAATGTAATATACTGAGTATTGTATTTTCCTGAGGGTTCACAATTAATAAAATTTTTGAGATTATCGTCTATGAGTTGCTTATGATATTTATGGATTATAAAGCTTGGTGCTTTATATTTGAAAATGTATGTCTGACAGATAAGAGATTAGCCCACTCACACGGGTAATCGCCTCTATTTACTGAGTGATAAATATGGATGAGATGAAATTTAAGCTCTTTATCTAAGTGATAATTAAGAATTCGAGCTTAAATATTGATGTCGCCTTAACAGAATGTTAAGATGAGGACTTATTACTAACAAAAGTCCAAAAGTGAAATAATCCTTAAATTTTCACTTTATCTGTCTTTATTGCCAGATGAGAGTTTTGATGGATACTCTTGGCTGGAGTTGTTACGTGAACTCAAGATAGACATTGAGTATGTCTATGTTATCATCTGTACGGTATTTAAAAGGAAAGACATACGCTCCATAGGGAAGGAGAAAATACCGTAATACGTACTTCATATTACGTATGCATAGGACGACCAATGAGAGAGGCAAAAGTGTTGATCTCAGCTTTTGAAGCCGTGTGAGACTCTCGAGGATATGAGTTCCTCATCATTTGTGCCCTCATGACTTCTCATTATTCTCAAGGTTTTTATTTGGTGTTCGCTATCTTAGGGTGTTGCCTATGGTCATGGATTTGATTCGATCTAAATGGACATTCCTAGAAAAGCGTGCTAGACTGAAATTGAGAGGTTTAGTGAAGAAGGAAGATCGATTTAGCTCTGGAAGTCACATGATGGATTATGTTCACAGACCGGTCAGTTATGATTATTGAGTATGATCATAACTGTGAATATATATCATATCACATTCAAATGAGATTGAGAGAAAAGAGATACATATGTGACTATTCGATCTAGGGTACTGCATACTATAATCCATTTGGGATTATGTTCAAATTTAAGAGCTGTCATATACTCCCAACGGATGTATGACAACGAGCTCTCGGAGTATGCTGGTCGCACGAATTATTAGCCCATATGAACATTGCAGTGAAAGAGTGAAACAGAGAGAAATGTTGCCCTTCATGGGCAAGTGGGAGATGTTGGAAAGAATTGCGCCCATTAAGGGCACAATCTAAGGCATATGAAATATTGCCAATATTCCAATTATGGTGGATATAGGAAAGGAGATAATTAACTTTCCTATTCGACTCTAATGGGATGTGTAAGGAATGTCCTATATACACCCGTCTGAACGTACGTCGTTCAGTTAGTCGACAGAAACACCCAGACAAAAATTCTCTCGTTCTTCCATCTCTCTTGTTTTACAGGGATTTCTGAGGAATCAAGGGAAAACGGCTGCAGGATCGTTGTCCCTTTGTTACTGCTTTTGGGGGCTTCTAATCTGTGGAAATCGAGGTAAGTCCAATTCTCGTGATTTACCTTTACGATCAGTAATTCAAGCAGATCTATGGCATGTGTTGTATAGAATTCCGCTGCGTATCTGTATGTATAGAATATAGATCCGTTTCCTTCACTAAGCCTTTTGAATTTTTTCTAATTGAGTCTTATACCTATTATTTGGTTAATTGTTTAAAAGGACCAAATTGACACATCATCAAAATGTTTAGGTTTTACCGGTTGATGAGCAAGTGTGTTCATTCTAGGATGTGCCATTGACTCCATCAAAGAGACATTAGAGATATGGGATTTGAGCTATTACTAATGAAGTAATCCATCCAAGATTGATTATTTTACTAGCTGATTAGGCATGCTTTTGTTAGACATACTTGTATAGCCTTGTAGTATTATAGCTTTCTCTTACACTTCTTCTTTCTCTTTAGTCCCACATAGGAAGAGCACTAAGCTCTTTACCTCTTCTAAGCCTATATAAGGACTTCTCATGTACATTGTTTGACACACCATCATTAGAGAACAATACCATTCTCTCTTAATCATTCTTTCTTATCATGGTATCAGAGCCAAGATCATTGTCTTGAAAAGTATGCTCTGCAGTTGCCACAAATTGGATCTTCCGCATCAGAAATTAAGATAATGAGCTCATTATTTTTAAAAGTATGCTCTGCGGTTGCCATAAATTGGATCTTCCGCATCAGAAATTAAGATAATGAGTTTTGGGCTATTGAGCCGTCACCCTTGACTATTCATATATTCATTTATTTTGCTTCTCCTTTTCTAGAAGCTTTGCTCGCGTCTCTAATTTGTGCTTCTCGATCCTTTTGATCAGCTTTCGCACCCCAACCCACTTTTCTAGCTTCGCTAGTGATTTTTCTGTTGTCATGGGCGATTCTAGTGACCGCATAGATGTCAAGCTTGATGGTTCAAACTATTCACTTTGAAAACCATCGGCAATGGCGGCTCTTGTTTACCGCGATTTATTTGAGCATGTTGAAGGTTTCTGTCTATGTCTTGATGCTCTTAAGGCAAGTGACTCATCTGAGGCGGTTGTAAAGCGTACTGCTGAAATTCGAGCATGGACAATTGCTGATCGGAAGGCATGGGCTATTCTTTTTGGCTCTATTGATCCTGCTCTTCGCCCACAATTTTCTCATATTGTTGGAGCGAAATGTTTATGGGATCAGCTCGCCGAGATGTTTACTCAGACTGGGGACATTCGGGTCTATCAGTTGGAGCAAGAAATTTACTGTGCTACGCAAGGGTCTCGCTCTATTCGAGACTTTTACAATTATATGCATTCCCTTTGGAGTCAATTAGATATTCTTGCTCCTGTTCTTTGCCCGACATGCTTGAACTGTACTAGGTGTCCATCTACTCGGCTTCAAACTCAAGATAGACACCGTCTACATACTTTCCTTATGAAGCTTGGCTCTCCTTATGAAGGTGTTCGCAGCCAGCTTCTCCATCGCTCTCCTAGACCGTCCCTCCTTGACGCTATCAAAGAATTGCAGTCTGAGGAAACTCGTCTGGGTATACTTTCCTCCTCTGCAGTTTCTGATTCAGCTGCTGTTTTAGCTGCTCCACCACGTGCTCCGCCTGCTGTTTTGGCTGCTTCACCACGACCTCCTCCTGCACGTGGCTCTCGCCGCCTTTTATGTACTTATTGTCACCGTCTTGGACACGAGGAGCCACACTGTTGGCAAAAGAAGAAGGAAGCTTCACGCCTTTCAGCGACACCGCGTTCTATTTAGTATTCTGTGACATCTCCACACTCTCGACCTATTACTCTGGTTTCTTCTTCTACGGATAATCGGATTGCCGCTCTTGAAGCACAGCTTGCTCGATTGAACCCTTCTTTGCTTGGGTCTTTTCCCAATTCCGGCACTCCTACAACTTCTTCATCTACAGGAAGCACTGCTGCAGCCACTCCATCTTCAGGTGACACTTCTATTACCTGGATACTTGACTCAGGAGCTGCTAGACATATGTCTAGTTCCGCTGCTTGTCTCACTCAGCTCTCTGAGCTCAAGCATCCAGCACATTTCTTTACTGCTGATGGCTCACCTCTCCTAGCTACCCGGCGGGGTACTCTCACCATCTCTCAAGATTTCAATGTCCCTAACGTGTTACATGTTCCTTCTCTAGCTCTCAATTTATTATCCGTTGGACAACTTACTGATGATGGATGTACTGTAAGCCTTACAGATAGCTCTTGCTTTGTGCAGGATCGTTTGAGTGGTCGGATGATTGGGAGGGGTAGTAGACGGGATGGACTCTATATTATGCAGCATCTCCACCTTCCAACTTCTTCCCTTCCTTCTCCTGTGTTGGCTACCATTGATCTTGCCCGATGGCATCAGCGTCTCGGACATATTCCTTCTTCTCGTCTCACCGTCCTTCATCAACGAGGCGCTTTAGGTCCTGTTTCTTCTGGTAATCTTCCTCCATGTTCTATATGTCCCTTGGCCAAGCAATCTGCTAAGCCTTTTCCTATTAGTAACTCTAGATCTAGTGCAATTTTTGATCTTATTCATTCTGATGTATGGGGTCCTGCCCCACTTTGTTCGAAGAGTAGTTTCAAATATTATGTCTATTTTATTGATGATTACTCTCGTTATACATGGGTCTATCTTATGCGTCAACGCAGTGATTTCTTTTCTATCTATCAGTCTTTTACTACCATGATTTCCACCCAATTTAATACAAAAATTAAAGTTTTTCGTTCAGACTCGGGAGGAGAATATCTTTCTACTGTTTTTCGTTCCCTCTTGGCCAACGATGGTACACTTCCTCAACTATCTTGTCCTGGGATTCCAGCTCAGAATGGGGTTGCTGAACGCAAGCACCGTCATATTTTAGAAACCACTCGCGCTCTCTTACTTGGGACATCTGTTCCTACTGAGTTCTGGGCTGAGGCACTTCTCACAGCTGTTCATCTAATTAACCGCCTACCCTCGTCTGTTCTTCATCAAGACACCCCTTTCCAGCGTCTCTATTCTCGATCTCCCAGCTATAATCATCTTCGAGTTTTTGGGTGTACTTGTTTTGTCATTCTTCCACCCACCGAACGTACGAAGCTCACCGCTCGCTCTATCTCGTGTGCATTCTTGGGTTACAGCACCGAGCACAAGGGTTATCGCTGTTACGACCCAAATGCGGGACGTATACGTATTTCTCGCAATGTTACCTTTCATGAACACGTTCCCTTCTTCCCTACAAATGTAACACCTCCTGTCTCGACTCATGTTCCATTTATGGATTTCCCTATTGATCCTTTTCCTGATCCTCCTTATTCTGCTTTCACCTCGGAACCAGATATATCACCAACGTCCACATCTTCTCCTACCCATTCTGCTGTACCTCCTACTCTACCTGCCCTCGACGATTCTGCAGCTCTAGAGCCACGCCGTAATCCTCCTCGGGATCGACGTCTGCCTACTCGGTATGTTGCTTCTACTTCTTATTCTACTGAGTTTAGCTCCTTTTTGGCTGCTGTTCATGCTGTACAAGAACCCACTGGTTATCGTGAGGCAGTTCAGCATACTGAGTGGCGTCAAGCTATGTCTGAGGAACTTAGGGCATTGGAAAGTACTGGTACTTGGGAGCTCGTGTCTCTTCCTCCATGCCGCTCCTTGGTATCCTGCCGATGGATACATAAGATTAAAACCCGTTCTGATGGCAGTATTGAACGCTACAAAGCACTACTGGTTGCCAGAGGTTTCTCACAGGAGTATGGCATTGATTATGAGGAGACCTTTGCTCCCGTAGCAAAGATGACAACTGTCCGAGCTTTACTAGCTATTGCTTCAATTCGTAATTGGCCTCTCTTTCAGCTTGATGTCAAGAATGCTTTTCTACATGGGGATCTTCAGGAGGATATCTTCATGCAACCTCCACCTGGTCTTGGTCATATTTCTGGACAGGTTTGCCGCTTGTGACGGGCTATTTATGGTCTTAAACAGGCTCCTCGTGCTTGGTTTGAGAAGTTCAGTGATGCTATTCGATCTGCTGGTTTTACTCAAAGCGAGGCTGATCATGCTATGTTTGTTCATACCTCTTCTGCTGGTTGCACTATTCTTCTTCTTTACGTTGATGACATGGTTATCACTGGAGATGATCGCGACCATATTGAAAATACCAAGCGGCACCTTCAGCAACATTTTGCCATGAAGGATCTTGGACCACTACGCTACTTTCTTGGGCTTGAGATTGCTCGCAGTTCACGTGGTATCCTTATTTCTCAACAAAAATATACTGCTGATATTCTCTCTAGGGCTGCTCTCTCGGATGCACGCACTGCTGCTACTCCTATTGAGCTTAATCAGAAGCTCTGCTCGGATGACGGGGAGCCTCTTTCTGATGTGACCCGCTATCGAACTTTGGTTGGCAGCCTTGTATATCTTACTATCTCCCGACCCGTCATCGCTTATGCTGTTCATGTTGTCAGTCAGTTTGTTGCTGCTCCTCGCACAGTTCATTATGCTGCTGTTCTGAGGATCTTGCGATATCTCCGAGGCACTTTATCGCGTTCCTTATTTCTGCCATCTTCTTCTGCTCTCAAGTTACGTACCTATTCTGATGATGATTGGGCTTCCAATGTGTCTGATCGCAAATCTATCACTGGCTATTGCATTTTTCTTGGCGATTCTCTCATTTCTTGGCATGCCAAGAAACAACAAATTGTCTCACACTCCTCTACAGAGTCCGAGTATCGTGCTATGGCCGACACTACCGTTGAGATTGTTTGGCTTCGCCGCTTACTTGCTGACATGGGTGTTTCACTTCCGGATCTCACTCCTCTACACTGTGACAACAAGAGTGCCATCCATATTGGTGCAAATCCAGTCTTTCATGAGCGTACAAAACATATTGAGATCGATTGTCATCTAACTCGTCATCATCTTCAAGCTCGTACTATTTCTCTTCCTTTTGTTGGAACTGAGAATCAGCTTGCAGATTGTTTTACGAAGGCTCTTACATCACAACGCTTTAAATTTCTTCTTTCCAAACTCTCGTTGTTTGATCAACCTTGAGTTTGAGGGGGGGTGTTAGACATACTTATATAGCCTTGTGGTCTTATAGCTTTCTCTTACACTTCTTCTTTCTCTTTTGTCCCACATAGGAAGAGCACTAAGCTCTTTACCTCTTCTAAGCCTATATAAGGGCTTCTCATGTACATTGTTTGACACACCATTATTAGAGAATAATACCATTCTCTCTTAATCATTCTTTCTTATCAGGTATATCTAAAGGATTGTTAAATGATTCATTAGTCGAAACTAGAAGAGAGAGAGAGAGAGGTTAAAGACGAGCTGGATCTAATAGTCGATCTTTAATCTCTTCTCTGTTTTAGACTATATTTAGTACTTTACGATTGGATTAATCTTGAATACACAGCTTATCGATGGTGATGAAGGTTGCATGTATAGCAGTAGATTATACAAATCGTGGGGGAAATTAACCTATTGCAATTGTGCAAGTTCAATCCCAAATATTTTTTTTTGTCAATTAAGTTCTCAACATTTTGAAATTATGTCATTTCAGTCCCTCCGGCGAATTTTTGGCTGGCCGGTGCTGACCTTAATTATGTAGGTTCCATCACCTGATCAACGAGTAATCACTTGATCCAACTTATGTATTCACCATGCGACATTTATTATCTTCGCCATTATCAAGTTGATCGGTTTCGTTCACTTTATTCAAGGCTTAAGTACACCATACGTGCCATAAATTGTGTACGGCGCTCACTTTAGTGCCAAAACTTTCAAATCGATCACTTTAGTGCTAAGTTTTTGTAACTTCAATCACTTAAGTGCCAACTTCGTTTAAAAACGGTCACTTTAGTGCCAACTCCGATTTAAGCTGATGTGACTCGCTGAAAATCCGACACGTGTATTTATTATTATTATTTAAGCTGACGTGGCTCATCGGACTTAGCACTAAAGTGATCGTTTTTAAAAGAAGTTAGAACTTAAGTGATCGAAGTTACAAAAACTTAGCACTAAAGTGATCGATTTAAAAGTTTTGGCACTAAAGTGATCGAAGTTACAAAAACTTAGCACTAAAGTGATCGATTTGAAAATTTTGATACTAAAGTAAGCGCCGTACACAATTTATGACACTTGAGGTGTACTTAACCCATTTATTCAATGAGCCAGTCTAGAAACAATCTGCTACGAAGGTTCACTTCACGTACTCCCATGAAGTGTCCTCGCTTGCCATGATTACTTCCCATGTTATGAAAAAAGAATACAACATCATATTGATATTGACGTGTCTATATGTTTTTGAAAGAGTTTAACATCCACCGTGGCAACCCCCAAACATTTGTGGAATGTCCAAGACTGAACCAATCTATAAACCCAATAAGAAAAGGATAATGATATTTACACAACAATAATTACTTTTTCCACAACTTAAAATCTACCATGTTTTCTTTCATAGCATAAATAATTTCTTTGAAGAGTACTTTACAACTTAGATTCATTGTCTCGTGGAAAACTTAATGTAAGAAAATATCTTGCCCATTTTCTGGCATTTGTATGGCTTGGAAAAAATGAGTCAAGAAAGTATCTTTTTTCATTAGTTGATGGAAAATTTATGGTTAAATTTAGGAAAGTGATTCACTCATTTTCCACTTGGGGAAAAGATATGGCTTTGGGGATACAAATGTCTCGAGAGTCCATCGACTGTCCATTTCCCTTTAGCAAGAAAAGAGTTTTACTCTATTTTCCACAATATTTTTGTTTTCTTTACTAATTTTCTTTTGTTTTCCTCTTTTCAATGAATCTGAACCCTTTGAACAAAAAAAAAATGAATCTGAACCTTTATATCATGTAGATTGTTCAATATTTTACCTTTGAACATGAAAACCATTTCATTATTTGTCGTATCGTGCTTAATTGAATTTGTGTCTTGTACCCAATCCAATGGAGTTAATTACCTGAATGATAAATGAACTTCACATATCATAACTGTATAGACAACTAGAGAACTTCCAAAGTTGGCTGGATTCCCTTAAAAAAAAACTCCCGAAAATGAATATCTTGTTTACTCGCATATCTTTCTTAATTAATGTTGGTGCTTGGTACGATCGGTTCCATGGATTCATTCGAGAATCGGATCGGACCGGTGGTTCGATTCTTGAGTTCACAGTTTTCATTTTACGAAATCGGTCCCAAGCAGGCGGTTCTTGGTTCTAGGGAGGAAATCATGCATACTGGAATCGATTACCCCTACTTGAGACATTTCACATTGACTTGCCCTTGGTAAATCATGCTCTTTGTCCTAGCACGGGGAGATGATCACCACTTGGATTTTAGAATTGAATTATTTCATGCTCAACATGGTTAAGCAAAGGATAATAAGTGTTTGGGTAGAGACATGAATGCTCTTCTTCATTTGGGGATGCTTCGAGTTTCCATGAAGACTCGCCTGAAATTACCACACAAAGGTTAACACAAGTCAAGGCAATTATATATTTCTTTCCTTTTCTCCTATGATTTTCAATCATGACCTCACATATCTACCCCGATATGAGATGATTCTTGACGGGGTATTTTGGACATTCTCCTTACTCATGCTCAAAGTGGCTAGCAAGGGACATCTTGTGTATGGGAAAAAGAAGGAACTGACTTTCGTCACTTTGGCCAGTGTACATGATGCGAATGAATCTTCTTCCCTAAGACACGAATCTTGTTTTTTGCTTCACTCAATTATTTGAGTGTATCAAGGATGTGTTTAGTTAGGGCTTGCTAGGAGTAATCGGCTCCTGGTCCGGTTCGGTTCCCCTCAAGAACCGAGAACCGGACTGGTGGTCTCGGTTCCCATTTTTTGGAACCGTGAACCGTACCGTTTGTCCAGTCTAGTTCCCAGGCGGTTCCAAGGACTAGACATGACAAAATTTCTAATGAAGTGTTTGAAAAAAAAATGCACCATTCCTGCTCAGCGATCGCCCTCTTTCCACCTTTGTGCATAAAATGCTGAATACATTACAATACGGTAACTAAATATCCAGCGACTTGGTTTGGCGAATGTACGTCGTAAACTTCTTCAAACATCTACCAACGTAGAAGAATGTTCAAGGAATATATGTAATATAAAGTAATGGAAACCAACGGGTTTACCGTGCAAAAGGCTGCGGGACTATAGAACCAGCCCACCTCATTAGCATCTTTCCTAGTACATCCCATAATCAAACATCTAGTTCGGATGTGCCTTACCAGACGTAGATCCGAGAATCAATTTTCGGGGTCGAGGAAATCGACAGTATAGTATGCAATCAGGAGAAATCCAAACCCAACGTAGGGAATGATTCCAAGCCCGATGATTCCGGTCAATACTACATACGTTCCACAAGCTAAGGCTAGGATCATCCCGAGTACGAGTAATGCAAAGAAAATGCAGTTTGCTGCCAAGGTGGCATATCTTACCTGCTTGTGCTCGCCTACGCTGGAAGTATCGAGGTGTGTGAATAATACCAGGAGTGAGAAACTGAAGGTTGTAACATTAGATATCATAAACACTTGGAAAGCTGCTCTGCCGGCAAGAGTCACCATTCCTTGGTCAGGTCCGCCGTTGTAACCTTCAGGTAAGGTGAAGGCCGCGACGAAGGTCACTGTGGCTATGAGCACTGCTACTAATACTTGAGGTCGATAAAGATCTTTTTTCGATGAAGCGGAATCTGTTAGGTTGGCCAGATTACTTCCTATGGTCATAGACAGTTAGACACAGCTGGTTGACCCTCAACAAGCTGCTTGTACCAGCCTTGGTAACCCGAGATTCCATGAGAATTTTCCAAGATATGTTCAGCTTTTGCAGCTCTGTATAGCCGACCTAAAAAAATACACAAACATCATTAATTATATATATCTTTTTAGAATACCTTGCATAACACGTTTTCTAAAACACTCATAAACAACCAATGAGTAGTAAATACTCGGTCCTACTTCTTATGCAACAACAATGCCATTTCCTAACTCATATTATACATAATTCATATCACTTTCGAAAAGTAAGTTTTACAAACTCAAAGAAGAGATAGTACTACTCACTTGGGAATGCCTAAAACTAACAACACGCAGCTAAATGACAATATTGCTTCAAACTGGCCATGCTGATCAACTGTTGCTTTCGGTCTGATTTCATTAACTGCTCTTGCTAAGATCAACGTCAAGGTCCAAAAGATGTCTCCAGTTATGATCAACTTACTCTGTCCACAGAAATAAAGAAGAAAAATGGTAACTACATTACTTTTAGTCAATATGACTATATTTTAATTAAAGGAATTTTATTTATTTTTCTTTGTGGACTGTTGTTTACCTTTAGGATGGATGAACGAGACTTTCGCCTTCAAGAAGAAGAACACACGACCTATAAATGCCATTCTGATGACCGAATTGATGCCTTGGTAATAAGAGAGTTTTCTTTTAATCTGACGCTAAAAAAAACATTGCATAACTAATACATTGCCGCTTTGAACCCTTTGCTATCCCATGAAAGAGCGTTCATTGTATCAGAACAGGCCATTGATTCAAGTCCCCAACATTGATAGAATAGAGAGACGATCGGTCCTTTGCTAGCCATTGGGACGAAGGTGACTTACCACAGAGCTTGGATAGGTCAGTGGTCGCGTGCACACCCATCTGTCCACGAGATCAAAAGTCATCGGCCATGCAGTGATTGAGCCTCTGACGAACTTGTGCTCATCGCCACCGCTATCTTGTGTGGAGAGAGTTATGGACTGTTGTGTTGACACATCGGGCGGGCTATCTTGACAAGCTTATCTCTAAGATCTCGGGTGGTGCTAGGTGGATGTAATTCAAACAATTTTTTTTTTTTTTTGTGGTAGTGGACGCTTGGCTACTCAACCCTTTTGGTTTTATGAACCCTGTTCCACAACTCCTAGTTAACACAAACGCCTTCACCACTTGATATATTGATAGTATATGGATTAGAAATCCACACCTACAATCTCACAAAATGGACAAGTACAAGGAATGGAGTGGTGTGCCATTTGGGCCTAGTAGAACGCGCAGCAAATCCATGCCATTCCCAGGATTTTGCCGAGGGAAACAATACAATTTTTCGATCATGAGATTTCGACCGACAGTTCGTATTTCATTTTGAGATTTTTGATTCCTGATTATGCTCGTTGGTCAGGAACTCTTTCTTAATTCCTTTTATTTGTCGATTCTAGCCTAGGCAAATGGATGTGGGCTTAAGGGGGACATGGCATTGGCTGCAATAGAGGCCCAATTTAGTGGATTGGATAAGGACATGACAATTATTATAAATTTTGTGCGGTCATAACTTTTCAAAAACGATCATTTAAGTATCATAACTTTGAACTAATCACTTTAGTACCAAAATATTTTTACAAAATCCACCCAAGTGCCGAAAATCAGACATGGCATAGCACTTGTGGTGAATGATTTTTTTATGGCACCTAAATGGTCGATTGAAAAGTTATACAACACTCAATTGATGGAAAAAAAAAAGTTTTGGCACTCAAGTGCGTGCAGTGCGAAAGTTATGACACTTAGCTGACATTTTTAAATTTTTTCTTTTTTTTTCCTTTTAACTTCTTCTTCTTCTTCAACTGGTCGCTGGCCATAGGCGAGCGAGGCCAGGCGTCACTGGATTTGGCAAGGCAACCAACGAGCTCGCCAAATCAGGTGAATTCATCGAGTCCGAGTCTCTTTTGCAAGTAAAAATCATCGTGCTCATTTATCCCAGGATGTTAGTTTATGTTTAGACATGCAATCGATCAGTTTTCTTGTATCTCATTTTACTGATGCTAATAAAGTGTCGGAACAGGATAGTGAATGACAAGCGGACCTCTGTTCTTCATGCGCGTTTTGTCTGATTTAAGAAGTTTGAGGAAGGTTTTGCAGATACGGGCAAATGTTAATGGTGCAACTCATTGTGAACTTTCTCCAGTAGTTGGAAAACATCTACCTAAACACTATAAAAAAAATTAAAAATTAAAAGCCGTGTACAGTGGAAAATGATTTTCCATATCAAATGGCGCAAAATATTTTTCAATTCGATTTTCGGTTTCAAGAAAACACAAAAAATATCATCATTTTTCTGGAAAACAACTTAACTAGAAAACACTTTTTAGAAACACCACATTTTATGCGAGACAAATGGAGCCAAAATATTTATTAAAAAAAACACAGTTATTGATGTTTTTGGCCAACATATTTAATGCATGCGTTAAAATCAATCATTTGAATAGAAAATTTCTTACTCAAAGAATTTGGTATGTGTGAAGTTGGAGACAAAAATACAAGAATTACACAATCGAAGGGTCGAATTTATAGGGAACTTATGTTGTCGAAAAGCAATGACATGGAAAGTTCGGGAAAAAGCGTCAAAAAAGTTCTAAACCTATTGCATTAGTGTCAATTCAGTCCCAAACATTTTGCATTTGTGCCAATTTAGTCCTAAAACCTTTTATTGGTGTCAATTCAATACTAAACCTTTTGTATTAGTGCCAGTTCAGTCTTAAATATTTTGCATTCATGCCAATTAAGTCAACTCGATCAATTTTGGCTGAAAATCATTAGCACGAATATCAACTGTCCTACGTGATATGACTTGCGCTAACGTGGATATTTTTTATATACTAAATAATTTTTAAAAAACAAAAAAAATGCTTAAAAATTATTTAAAATAATAGAATAATATTAAAAAAATATCCAAGTCAGCGTTTGTCGTGCCACTTAGGACAATCGATGTCTATGTTAGTCATTTTCGACCAAAATTAGTCGGATTAACTCAATTAATATAAAAGATTTAGGACTGATTGGCAATAATGCAAAAGATTTAGGACTAAATTAGCACCAATAAAAGGTTTAGAACTTAATTGGCACCAATTTAAAATGTTTATGACTGAATTGGAACCAAAAAAGGTTTAGAACCAAATTGATACTAATGCAGTAGGTTTATGACTTTTTTGAAACTTCTCCCGGGAAAGTTCGAACTACAAGAAAATCCATAATTTAATTCCATGGAAATGTACCAAAAAATTCCTAAACCTATTGCACTTGAATATTAACCTTTTTCAATTGAACAAATTGAGTTTAAACCTTTTGACTATTTGCCAATTGAGTCTGTTCAGTCAATTTTGGCCAGAAATTACTGACGTGGATGTCGACAGTCTTACATGGGGTAGTTTGCGTTAATGTTATCTTTACTTCTTCTTCTTCTTCTTCTTCTTCTTGGGGGGGGGGGGGGGGGGGGGGGGGGGGGTTGCATGCCGACTGGTCAACAATTTCCAGCCAAAATTGGCTATAGATTTAATTGACAAAACAAAAAATGTTTATGATTAGATTTGCACAATTGAAAGGTTTATGACTAAATTGGCATAAATATAATGGGTTTAGAGTTTTTTTTTTGTACTTTTCCTTTGTAATTCCGCGATTTTTTCCTCAATTTATAATTTAATGTTCAGACATAAAACTAATTTATGACCCCTGAGAAATTTGTTTCAATGAACAACACGATTTACGTTCCGTAAGGACAATTAATCAAAAGCTGTTTGTGTATATGTTTTTGTGTGTGACGGTGATAAAGTGGAATTATAGGGGAAAAGGGTGAAAAGAGAGACTAGTGTTTGTGTCTTTGTGTGCGAGGACCAATGTTGCACAGACAAAGAATATTTCGCGTGTCAGACACACGTGTCGATATCTCTCTCGAACACGCGGTCAATGCGCGTTGTTACGCGTGTCTGAGCTTTCGACATGAAGTCAACAAAACGGACACGAAGGGACTCGTGTGTTGGAGACACCTTGATGCAAATAAATCTCGCGATCTCCATAATATTGCGAAGATTGTGTAATATTGCGTATTTTCTGTTTTAGGCATTTTGCAATTTTAATATTTTTTAGGTATTTTAATTAATTCTATTGGCGTTTTTGTAATTTTGTGTTTCCTAGGTCTTAGGTTTAGCATCTTATATAAAGATGTTTAGGGTTCGTGGAAGACAAGTTTTTTGACAGACATTGATATTTTCGTTGATTTTGATAAAATTACACTTGAGTGAACGATGGTTCCTCGTTTATCGTTTCGATTCTTCCGTTTCGTTTTGCTTTCTATCGCGCTTCGGTATCATTTGGTATCAGAGCACAGGTTGCTTGAAATCAATGGCTGAACGGAATCGAGGTGGTCGAAGACAGCGTGGTTGTGGAGGCCGGGAGCGTGGAGTCGTTCCTAATGCAGATGAACAGTCGCGTCTGAGAAACTTGCGAGACATAGAAAACGAAGAGCTACGGAGACGAAAGTAGGATTTGAAGAGACAACTTGCGCAGACGTTCAGAAGGCGAATCCAGTGATTGGAGCGACGACTTGCGCCAGCGGAGTTGCACTTTTAATCCGAAAATTATCCGATCATTGATGAATATCCGATCGTCGATGAATATTCGATCGTTGATGAAAATCCAATCTTTGATCAAGAATCGATCTTTGATCAAGATTTGATTTTTGATAAATATCCGATTTGTTATGAAAATTCAAATTTTGATACAGATCCGATCTATGAAAATCCAATCTACGATGAATCTGATGGTGAATCTGACAGAGAACACGAGGATGCAAATATGGGGTCAGGAGCGGATGATGTTGTCGAGTATGAAGGTTCGTTGATTGATAATTTCGCTGTGGCTGCACTTCTAACGGACGAAAAACGTGCTACTGCGTTTGTTTATGATGAAGATCACAATGTCGAAGCCGATGGTGTATCGAGAGAGCATCAGGTACGTTTTGATGTTGATAGTTTTAGTTTTCGAGAAGCATATGAGGAAGATTATTCAAAGTCCTTGTCAAGCATACCGTGTAATGAAAAGGAAGACGTCTCTATGAATTTGGCATATAAGAACGAGCTGTAGAGTGTGTTGCGTGAGAAAAAAGTAAGCTTGCCGTAGGTGTTCATTGGGGGCACGTATGTAGATGGAGCTGTGATCAGACAGATGTATGAAGCCGGTGAATTGGCAAAAATACTAGAATGTTTTCCAAAGAAAGCGTCGGTATTTGCGTGTGAGGACCGTGGCGATGAGAGGTTTATGCTGTGCACAAACTACGATGGAAATGTGAAAATGGATGGACATTTCTTGATCAATTGCTTTGAGGAGGACTCTGATGTCTCAAAAAGTTCATCTCTAGGAAGGGGTGAAATTCGCGATTTTTTTATTGATGTACCAATTAAGCAACCATCTGGGATTCTGGATCTTGATGTGCAATATTATTCTTGTTCCGAATATCATGATGGCGAAGTTCTTGAGGCAGTCAATGAGGTGTTCTTGAATGTGCTGGATAACTATATCAAGTGGTGCAGATACTTACGGATTCGACTTGTTTGGAATAAGCTTGAAGATATGTTTTCAGAGAATTTCTTGGATCTCAAGTTGGTGTATTACTTGATTTGTTGGAAAGGCCGCCCTGGACGTTTTACAGAATTTAGTTTCTTCTCAGTTGTGGCAAATTTCACAAAGTCTAATCTTGGAGATGAGAAGCCACAACAAGATTTGAAGACAAATCTTTTGAATATGAAGAAATTGATATTGATGAAGACAGAGCCGATTTCGCAATCTTGAAGACGGAATTGAATTTGAAGAGTAGATTGAAGTCAACAAAGATGAACCAGATTCGAGGGCGAATCTTTTTCCTAGCAGGGAGAATGATGCAAATAAATCTCGCGATCTCCATAATATTGCGAAGATTGTGTAATATTGCGTATTTTTCTGTTTTAGGCATTTTGCAATTTTAATATTTTTTAGGTATTTTAATTAATTCTAGTGGCGTTTTTGTAATTTTGTGTTTCCTGGGTCAATTAGGTTTAGCATCTTATATAAAGATATTTAGGGTTCGTGGAAGATAAGTTTTTGACAGACATTGATATTTTCGTTGATTTTGATAAAATTACACTTGAGTGAACGGTGGTTCCTCGTTTATCATTTCGATTCTTCCGTTTAGCTTTGCTTTCTATCGCGTTTCGGCATCACACCTCACCCAACTGATTCCAATTTTCTGCTTCATCAACGAAAACCAAACCAAAACCCCAAACTTACACACTTAAACTCACATAGATTCATCAATAATCTTACAGTATGAAAGCTCTGCTTCTCCATCTTCTCTTCGGGTGAGATTGATCGAAACCCTTGACTCCCAAGATCTGAGGCCTCTAGAACGGGAAGCGGAAGACAGGCTTTGATTACCAGCCCCTTTCTGTCGCCGCCGAAGGGTGAAGTAGAAGAAGAAGAAGCAGCAGAAGGAGAGGACTAGCCCTACCCTTCGGCTCGCCAAAGGTCGTGATTGATTTTGGGTAGTTGGGAGATGGCGGTGTTAGAGGAAGAGTGCTCAACAGTGAGATCTGAGGCATCCACGCCGACGTCGCGCAACACCCACTACCTGGCCAAGTGCGTCGCCTGCGCGGAATTGGCACCTTCAGGTCGCGCACGGCCACCTCCGCTCGCCGTCTTCTGGAGTGTCAGGGACTCAGGCATTGATGTTAGAAGAGGAAGGCTTCTTTTTAGGTCGTCAAAGTCTCCGTTACTTTAACTAAGTTGAGCCTGTTAAGAGATTAATGTGGCTAGGGTGTTTGAGAGACTAGATTAAAATACATAATAATGGGCCCTTCTTTCTTTTGATTTTGCACCATCCTTCAGGTCGCCTACATTCTTCAGATTAAAATACATGATAACGAGGCAAGGGGATTTTTTTTTATTAACATTTTTATTACGTATGTACAAAAATATACATTTAAACGTGTCCCAACGTGTCAGAATTTTCTAATTTTTGAGAAATCACGTGTCGTGTCGTGTCGTGTCGTGTCGAGTCCCGTGTCGTGTTGGTGCAATATCTTTTTTTTTTAGATTCCAATTCAACGAACACGTGTCATAGTTCAAAGAAGCAACCACTGAATATTTCGCGTCCAGATCGCCTGCCCACATGGGCAGGCCTGACCACGGATCTGGGCCGTCCATCCACCCCAAACCATTGCCCCCTATAAAAAGGTGGGGGGGCATCGACGGCCCAGATCTGTGGTCTCCGTGCCCACGTGGGCAGGAGATCCGGATCCGAATATTTCATGCTCAAGCTAGATGATTGCAAATTACAAATTACTTTCAAATTGACACAAACAAATACAATAATGCCTAGCTAATTGAACAACCTGAATAGATTTGGGATCGGCATGACTTAACAGTTTATTGAACCCGAACACAGGGAATAAGTTCATTACCATTAGTAAACTAACAAGTTTTCCTTCCCCTTCTCTCTTTTCTCTTCCTTTTGCTCTGCAGACCGATCTCACCATGTCGCAATAGGTAGGCGTGGCTGCGCATCTGAAAATGCAATGACATCCGCGTCAAGTGAAGTGCTAGGTTTCAAAACAGCAGCATAAGATTCAGTTGCCTCACGGTCACGGTCCTCTTGATTTAGCTGAATACCCGAAGCATTTTGGAGCTTCCTTATCCCCTCCAACTCCATTGCCACTTCTTTCATACTAGGCCTGTTCCTCCCCTTCAAGTTCAAGCACCTTTTCGCAAGGTTAGCAACTGATGCAATCTCTTCCTTTTTACCTTCTTTCAAAACTTGAGCATCGACAATGTCGAACAAGCGATTCTCCTCCATTGAATTTATGAAATAAGTTGCAAGGCATTTTCCTTCTTGTTCCCTCACTGACGAGATTGGCTCTTGTCCCGTTAGGAGTTCAACGAGGACAACTACAAAGCTGTACACATCACTTTTGTCTGTATATTGACTTGATTGGATGTACTCCGGATCTACATAGCCGGCAGTCCCTTGCACCACCGTAGTTACATGAGTTTGATCGAGGGAAACCGACTTGGAAGCACCGAAATCTGCCACTTTTGCCCGATATTTCTCATCCTAGAGGATATTGGAGGACTTGATATCTCGATGATAAATGGGAATGGAGGCTGCTGAATGCAAGTAGAATAAGGCTCCTGCGATTTCCATTGCAATTCGTAGGCGAGTGTCCCACGAAACAGGAACCTCTTCATTTGGGTCATGCAGATACTGGTATAGAGTTCCATTTGGTATGAACTCATACACTAAAAGCGGGACTTCTGTCTCCAAGCACCACCCCAATAACTTAACCACATTCCTATGGTTGATTCGTGAGAGAATGAGGACTTCATTTATGAACTGTTCGACTTTTCCCTCGTCTATCACTTTCGATTTCTTAATCAAAACTATTTTTCCATCTGTTAACATTCCCTTGTAAACAGTACCTTGTCCACCATGCCTAAGTATCCTATCCTTGTTGAAATTTTCAGTGGCCTTCCCTAAATCCTTGGAATTGAACAATTTGCTTTTCTCGACATTGCCTTCTGGTGAAGATAGCTCCATTTCCAACAAAAGACCGCCATTGCGTTTGAAGTGCTTCTCTTTGACCTTCATTTCTTTTCTCTTCTTGATGTATTTGTACAACCTCCATAGGAAAATGATGCCGAAGCACGATAGAAACCAATGCTAAATAGAAGAATCGAATTCGATAAATGAGGAACAATCACTGTTCACTCAAAATGATATCAAATCGTGATATTCTCAATATTCAATAATCTGTCATCAAAACCCTTGAAACAAGCTTATATAGGGTGTTAACCCTAATGACAATAAGATTAGTAAAATTACGAAAATATCCTAAAAAATATAAAATTGCCTAAAAACAATAGATGCCTAAATATCATGCAATATTTGCATCATTCTCCCCTGCTAAAGAAAAAGATTCGTCCTCGAATCTGGTTCCTCTTCTTTGACTTCAGTTTCTTCAAATTCAATTCCGTCTTCAAGATTGCGAAATCTACTTCGTCCCGGACGACCCCTCCAACGAATCAAATAATACATCAGCTTGAGTCCCAAGAAATTCTCTGAAAACACATCTTCAAGCCTATACCTCGCAGCACATACGACAAAGTTTGGGTGAAGATCGTTCGCAAAAACATACTCCGGTGGAGGTGGGATAATCTTTCCGTTGACAAAATTCGTTGGTGGATAAAACAAAACATCCGCCCTCAAGAGCAATATGTGTAATGGATGCTTGCCAAATCTCCCTAGCATCAGTTGTCAATGCACAATATATTTCAACACCTCTAGCATATATTTCTTCATATTTATCATCCACGAGACCCTTCAATTCTTTGATGTCCCCTAAGTAGAGAAAATCACAGTCCACAAACATAGCACAACCATCATAATTAGTCAGATGTGGAGTCAAGAACTGAGTAAACGAGAACTCAGTGCTCTCAGGCTTCCCCCTCTCCCGCCAATACAAGCCATTCTTCATCAATTCGGATTGCTTGATGGATTTAATCTCAACAGGAATCAACGATCTCTTCATAATAGAGCAGTGGCAGACCTCATAAGCAAGGTCCTCATGGGGATCGTACCCGATGAAGATCTTGAAGGATTTTTCGAGTGAATTCTTGATAGTGGTGCCATTAACAGCAATATTTGTCATCTCGATGGAGATTTCCTCCCCAATACTACTCAAACAAGTCAAAACCCTCGCAACTTGATTGAATCTAAATCCCAAACTGCCCTCACCCACATTCAACGTCAACATCGGAACAAGACTACTTTCCTGCTTCTCGCGGCATCGCAAGGACAACAAATCAGAATCAACAAAAACAATTCTTCAAACAATTAGAGACTCACCAGAATCATCTTAGATAATCTTCTCCTCCTGATCTGGATCTGCATCCTCCAGTTCTCCATCAGATTCGTCATAGATTGGAAGTTTATCTTCATCATAGACTGGATCATCATCAAAGATTGGATCTTCATCAAAGATTAGATTTTCGTAACAAATCGAATATTTATCAAAAATCAAATCTTGATCAAAGATCAGATTTTTATTGACGATCGGATTTTCATCGACGATCGGATATTCATTCACGATCAGATATTCATCAACGATCGGATCTTCATCGACGATCGGATTTTCATCAACGATCGGATTTTTTTTTATGGAAAGTACAACCCCGCCAGCGTAAGTCGTCGCTCCATATAGGTTCGCCTTTTCTACGCCTGCACAAGTCGTCGCTTCAAATCCTGAATTCGTCTCCGCAACTCTTCGTTTTCTATGTCTCGCAAGTCCCTCAGACGTGGCTGTTCATCTACAACAGGAACGACTCCACGCTCCCGGCCTCCACGAGCACGCTGTCTTCGACCACCTCGATTCCGTTCAGCCATTGATTTCAAGCAACCTATGCTCTAATACCAAATGATGTCGAAGCGCGATAGAAACCAATGCTAAACAGAAGAATCGAATTCGATAAACGAGGAACAATCACTGTTCACTCAAAACGATATCAAATCGTGATATTCTCAATATTCAATAATCTGTCATCAAAACCCTTGAAACAAGCTTATATAGGGTGTTAACCCTAATGACAATAAGATTCATAAAATTATGAAAATATCCTAAAAATATAAAATTGCCTAAAAATAAAAGATTCCTAAATATCATGCAATATTTGCATCAGAAAAGACACAAAAGTAGAGCCCCAAGGCCTACCCCAACCCCTGCATTGCAAAAGTTTAATTGTACCTGCTTCTCAAGAATCTATTAAAGGCACTTACATCAAGAATTTAAGTGAATCTAATTAAAAGGAAAACATACAAGATTGATTAACCCAAGTCTCCTTTCATGTTGATTTTCTTAACAACCATGAACTATATATATATCTGCACCATACAACAGATCTCCCTTACAAGGACTTCAGCAATCACATTGATGAAAGATAAAAAGTTCATAGCAGCATTTATCTTTACTATGGTTGTAATAATTCCAACCGAAATACACCAGAATAAGTACGAATCTTGGATAACTTTTGATAGATATGACGTGACAACATTAGAAAAGCTCAAGCATTTTCTTATCTATCGCAGTATTAGTGTTCTAAGAAAGTTTTGAGGTTGTTTTAATAGATACTATTGATTGAAACTTATCTATAATCATCAACAGGGGAATGGACATTCATATTAGAATGAAGAGTAAGACAAAACTTATTTCTCCACCAGCACCCGTCTAAAACTCTGTGTTAAAAGGTCTACTTACCTAAAAGAATCAATTTAACTGTCTTTCTACCATGGATGCAGTCATAGCCGCCTGGTTTGTTCACACAAGTCCCGTTGCATATACTTGGATGTTCACATTCATTAATATCTGATGACAAATATAGAATAAGTATATTAGCAACGAAACATATCTCCTTGGGTAAAAGTAGCGAGACTAGGTCTTATTTCCCATGAATTGTTAATTCGAATGGCTTAAAGTATGATACGAAAAGACTTTCATGTTCCCCTTGATTTCCATTGAACTATTGTCAATATAATCAATGTTGTTTGAAGTTGAGTTCACTTTGTATAATCTTGGACTGAAAAATAAAGCAAAAGGAAGGCAGAAAAGCATGCATGTGATCGTTAAACAATGTGAATGCATTATTTTCAGGGAAAAATCTGGGAATGAACAAGCCACTTCATTGTGAAAACATCAAGTAAGTTACCTTAGCATCCTCCGATAAGATAGGGGTTACCACCATACCCCCGAGCGCAATAGCACTGCATGAATGGCATTTCGTTTACGTACCGATAAATGTTGTTGAGGCTATGCGTGTTACAGATGCCATGGTATCTCAGGTGCTCTTGCCGCATAAGCTCAAGCGCATAGTTGGTATTGTTTGCAACTCCCCATTCCAACACCACTGGAAAAGGACTATACAGCATGAAATCATAAAAATACGTAAAGTCAAACCTCGAGAACCACAAGATATCTGCCAGGAAAGAGTATTGGCACCCCTGATGTCCGCCTTCCTCTTTGAAATCCACGCTAAAGCCCCGCAGGTTAAACGGGAGCGAAGTCTGGCAGCATCCGTCCCTCCCGAAAAAAGCAGCATATCGGCTAATGTTGGTTCCAGCACATTTCAACTGGCAACCGATAAAAGTTGATTGTGAACTATTCAAGATTGCCAGGGTGTTGCAACCAACTAACGTAAAGACGTTCCTTGTTTGGGAGAAGATAAACTGACTTCCTTTGAGGCTCACCGGCATACCAACTCCGCCACCTCTGCAGCTTGCATTTGAGTAAATTACTGGAATACTGACGCTAATCATGACATTCATGGATTCACTGTGTTAGGATGCATGTGTGAGTTGTGTTAGAGAAGTCCCACATAGGAGAATTGATGTGGTACTGAGCAGTTAATATACCCAAGTTGGCCCATAACTCATTGGCTTAAGCTTTTGAATAAATGTGGGTTCAACTGGATATATTGATGGCTCGGACTTGGGCTTCCTCTTGGCGATCTCCCAATGTTAAAGTATCGGACTTCCGCTGCGTGCACCCAACAAATGGCATCAGAATCGACGGTTGATTGGTAGGCCTCCGATCTGTTCCGACGAATATCTCAAGAAGAAATTTGGTGATCGCGTCTCAAGAAAGAATCTGGTGCCAACGCGATTTCCGGGCCAGTGGACGCTGTGGTGTAGAAGTGCGGGCCCGATGGACATTGATAAAGATTCAGATTGAGATGGAGCCAACGCGATTTCTGAGCCGGTGGATGTTGTGGTGTAGCAACGGGCTCGATGGGCATTGATGAAGATTCAAGTTGAGATAAGTTGGTGCAGAAGGATACTTGGATGAGAAAATAACGAGCTGCGTGCACCCAGTTACAATATATAACGTGAAAATTAACCAGAATCTTGCAAATACATCAATGCGCAAGCCAGAGAAAACAACGAGGAATGATAAAGGACACCGGATATAACGTGGTTCGGTCCGAATGTCAGTACCTACATCCACGGGGAGAGCCAACAAGAACAGTCCACTATAATCAGAGAATCGGATTACAATCTCTCAATACGCTCGTGTTTCCCCCCACCTAAATTATATCCAAATCTCAAGTGTTTACAGATAAAACAACTCAATTGGATATAATAAATAATAAACTCACGGAGCACAAAATCACCGTGCACGGCAGCCACTTCTTGCGTCCTGTACTTGCGTAATTATATAAGGCTTAATCCTAAGCCTATAAGTACTCTTTGTTATCTCAGAAATAAACATCGATTGCTCTTTTATCAATAACATGATATCAAAGCCTGAATTAAAAAAATATAAACCCTTGATTTACAAAACAATTTATCGATGAACATTGTTCTACAATTCTCGCCGAAATCCTCAGCTCTAGCTCCTACGTCGACCAAATCTAGCAAGCCCTAGAGTCGACCATCTCATATTCGACGTATGGAGGAGTCACCCAACGATAGCAACCTTAGGGCTGAGTCGCCCAAGCCAAGCGACCCCAGAGCATGCGTCGTCTGACTCGCTCGACCTCAAGGCTAAGTCGCCTAGGCCATGCAACCCTGGAGCATGTGTCGCCTAACTCGCTCAGGTCAGGCGACCCCAGGACTAAGTCGTCTAGGCCATGCGACCTGAGAGCAGGCCTCGCCTGACCTCCTCCAGGCCTGACGAGTCCAAGGGAAGCGTCACTAGGGCCGGCCAATCTCCGATGACCTCAGATTCGATATTGCCTAGGTCGACGAACCTAGTTCGACCATCATCAAAGGTCAAATTCGATTGTGAATGTGCTGATTTTACAGATTGCGTTTCTGTAAATGGGTATTTTTTGTGAGTTTGTGCAGCTAGTGTTTAAAAAATTGTGATCTGTGAGTTTGTGGGTTGATGGTGATAGACGTGTGGCTGGTGGGACATTGTTGAATTTACTAGAAGTGAATGATTGTCTTGAAGAAGTAAATTTTGGTGCTGTTTGGCTAAATGTGTTGTTTAGCAATATAGCGGTTGGGATCATTGAATGTGGGGCTGGTTTTGTCTGAATTTGGAGTTCTGAATTTTGTGTGGTTGAACAGTGTTGGCTGTGGAATTGAATATGTTGTTCTTTTTCTATTGATTAGTGGTTTGTAGAGATATCTACTTATTCATTGAGTTCTCTGTCTATTGTTTCGGGGTTGGTTCCCCCTAGTGCTCCTTCAAGTTCAGTATCCTTTTGTCCCTATAATAGTATTACAGGTTTGCATAATATCTTGATCAAGTTGGATGGTACTAATTATCCTTCTTGATCAATGGCCCTTTCGACCTTTATCTATGCTAATCATCAGTCTAAATAGCTTGAAGAAGAACCATATGAAGATTTAGCCAGTCTAGAAGAATGGAAGTTTGTTGATACTATTTTGTGTACATTGCTGTGGGAAAATATGGCTGAATCAATTCGCCATCTTTCATGGATTGTGTAACCGACCGGGCAACTACCGATATCTATTAATATCTTTTCTTAGAATGTTGTTGTTAAATAGTTATCTATCTAACTATTTCGTAAACTATCAGATCGGATATTACTAGAGCGCAATCATGCCCCTCGATCGTCAAATATCTCTGTTACGTCACGCTTCGCGCCTTCCTCTAACTAGTCTGCAAGCTGTATGTACCTAGTAGATGTTGTTGTTAATATCTCTGCTACATTACTCTCTTCCAGCAAGCTCTCTAAGACTAGCTATCTCCCCTCTATCAGAAAAGGGGGCATCAACTCTAAAATGGTAGTAAGGCAAACTGTATGTACCTAGGTAGAAGTAGACCTCGAGCTTCGGGGGGCTCAGTCAAAAAAGGGCCCTGACGCGAGCCTGATTTTTTTAATAAAGTCAAGCTCCCTAAAGACTAAAGAAATGGAAGGATGTGCATCAGCAAACTATATATATATATAACACAGCCTCGACTCTTGCTCTCTCAATAGAAGCTGAAAATATTATGGTACTTTAGGGGTGTCAAAAAAGCATGTGCCGCCCGGCTCGAAAATCACCTAATTTTTGGACCTTTTCGGGCTGGGCGACTTCGGCTTTTTTAACACCCATATTGTGACATTCTGAATTTTCGACCCCCTTGAGGCTTGAGATATGAAATGGAATCTCAAATTGGCAATTGAAAATGGAGAATTTCAAAATTGAAAATGGATTTGATGTCGCATCGCCAATGGTCACTCAAAATAAGAAAAATTGAAATTTCGGACGAAAAGTGCGAAAAGACCATTTTGCCCTTGGAGGGTTAGCCTTGCCTTAATGATTTGAGAGGGGGCATTTTAGTCATTTGACATTTCCTTCTTCCCCAAGGAAGCTGCCGAAATTGGAGGGACAAAGGAGTCATTAGAGCTTTGATATTATTGATATATGGACAAGTGTCATTACTTGAGTGATGATCATTTAATTTCCACTAACCTAATCTTCTAGAACATTGACCATAGTGGAATGAAGCCTCATTTCATCTGCTGTGTTTCCTCAAAATTTCGTGAGCCATCTTCTTCTTCCTTTCCATTTGAGCAATTTCTTTAAGAACAGAAAACTGCTCCTGCCGACCAGCTTCTGCCGCTCTGTTTGGTCCGTACGAGCACCTCCTCCGGTGACCTTTTGGCCGACCGCCGACCACCACAGGTTAGTTCAAGATGTCCTTAACAAGTTCCCGTTGTTTCATGATATTTGGAAGTCTGGTTGATTTATGGGAATTTTTGGAAGAAAAGCGGACATATTTTGAGCTAACTGAGATAGGGCTATGGTTCATCCTCTTAGAGACTTCATTTGGTTCCGAAATTTTTATGAAAGTTACATGACATGTAGTACTTTGTTTACTGAGTTGGGGTGGCTGATTGGGTTAAGTTTCGATTAGGTTTCGATGGTTCAATTGATGTTGTTTTACGGGACAGATTCTGACCGCCAGTTGGATTGAAGTGAAGTGGACTGTTCGAAATTCTTAGGAGTGCTATTTAGCTTCGAAATTCATCGTGGGACTATATGACATGTTGATTGAGGTTTTAGAAAGAGGAATTAGTGTTAATTTGGAGCATAAGAGTGGTTAGTGGACTGTTTAGTGTAGGAAAGTGCAGAACCGATTCTACCCTATTATGTTTCTATGCAAACCGAATTCTTAAGGGCTGTTTGAGGTGTCGCCGTGTATTAAATTGATTGTTAAGGTACTCTATGATGTTAATTGATATGTTGATAGAGTGTACACTTGGTGGAATGGATATTGAAAGAGTTTCAAGGGCTGTTTGAGGTGAAAAACGTGAGGCCGACCAATCTGTCCATGTTGCGCACCGATTTTGAAATTAGTCGTTCTAAGTCATCCGGTGTCCAAATTGATGTCGCGACCCGTCCGAAGGCGGACGCGACTAATGGATTACCGATCGCGGATCTTGGATCGGCGCGGGCCCTCCCAGGCCCATACCAAATCGCGGCGGGAGTATTCTTCGACGATAAGAGTCGAACGCTTTCGACCTTCAGTTTGGTCGTAGTGGCATGTGCAAATTGTGCATGCATTTGGAGTCGCCACCGGTCTTTCTTGGAGGGTAGACCGGAAACCTTACTGACCGATTGGGAGAGATCGATCAGTTCTGCGGAACCAGAGATTTTGGGTTCGGGGACTTGGTTACGCTGGTGTCATTACCAACGCCCTTTCGGTACCTAACGCGAGTGATTTTCCTGACTAAGAGTTCATGCAGGCGCAAGTTTGGGTGAGGTAGGTTTGATTTAGGGTTTCATGCAGATTGGAAGACTATTCCTATCAATCACAATCAATTTTAATGAAAGCGCAATCAAGTGCATAAATAAACCACATCGATGCACATCAATTCAAGTCAATAGCCTCCTAGTATAGCCATAAGGGCTTAGGGAAGGCGTGATTTAGGACCAGGAGCAAGATGGGAAGATTTGGGAACGATTAGCCCGAAGGGCAAAATCGTCAATTTTTGGAAGGTTTGGATACCGAATTACCCAAAAATATTCCATGGCCAGTTGATTGTGGCCATTTCCCATTTTTGAGAATTTTTGGAATTTTTTTTATTTTTCTACAATTTTTGGAAGACGAATCGCCCAAAGGGCGAAATCGTCATTTTAAGAAGGGTCGGGGTTCAAAACGACCCGGAATGAGTCTTGGCCAGTTGTCTGTGGCTATTTCCTATTTTTTGGGATTTTTCTAGATTTTGTTTAGAATTTTTTTGGAAGACGGTTTGTCGGAAGGGCAAAACCGTCATTTCTGGAAGGTTCGGGGGTCAAAAGACCCGAAACAGGTCATGGCTAGTTGAATGTGGCCATTTCCTATTTTTTGGAATGTTTTAGAATTTTTCTGAATTTTTCGAATTTTTTGGATTTGTTTATGATTTTCTATTTTTTATTGCATTTTTGAGTTTTTATTATTTTTTTTATTATTTTCTATTTTTTATTATTTAAAAATATTTTCCGGGCCGGGTCAGACCCGGCCCGTGCCTCTCGGGCGCCCGGCCCAACCCCACGGCCGAAAATCGGCCTCGCAGAAACGACGCCGTTTTGGTTTATTGATTTTTTTATCATTTTCTAATTTATCAGAAAATCCCCGGATTGGACGATCCTCATTGTGCCACGTGGCCTCCTTTGATGTGTCCGATCTAGCGATAGATCGTGCGTTCCACAGAAGACCACTTGGCACAGTCTCGGTTGTTGGATCGAATTTTATTTATTTTTCGAAAATCATTTATTAATTCTGAAAATCTTTTAATATTTTCCAAAAATCCCAGATCGCGACACGTGGCGAAGCCACGACCGTCCGATCTGGGCATTTGATTTTTTAGGCCGCGGCCCCACCCGGCTGACGTGGCTGCTGACGTGGCACGCCACGTCAGCCGTTGACCGGTTGACCGGCCGGAGGGTCGCCTGGGAAGACAATGAACAGTGTCAAAATCCGGCGACCCTCGCCGGAGAGCCCAAACCGACGTAAAAACGTCGCCGAATCCCCCATATTTTAATGCCGAATCAATCTTCACCGGATCCAGACTAACACCCGACCATTTCATGGCCGAATCAACACCGGAAAACATCCCGAATAGACCAACCCCGAACCGGCGCCGGCGAGCCCATTCGCGTAGATTTTTTTTTATCTAAACTCGATTTCATTCCATCACAATGCATCCAATAGAGTTAGGGAAGCTTAACTGAGGTTGTTTAGACCTCGAAGACCGCCGCTCGCGCCGGTGCAAGTCCCCGACTCGGGTGTGTCCCGAGAGCTCCGACCATGCGTTTTATTGCGGGTTTCAATGCAAAATAAACGTCACGGGATGCTTAGAGTCGGATACAAATGATTCTTAAGGCGAAACTTGGACGAAATGTGGTCGGGAAGGGCTTGGCCGAGAACTAGAAAATCAAATGCTCATTGGGACATTTTATCGAGCAGGTGATGTGCATAAACGAAATGATAGTCGAGGAGCAAAACCGACCTGTCGTGGGCTCGTCGGCGACCGTGGGTGCCTTGGCGATGATCGTCGAGGATCGCTGAACGTTTGGTCACGCTCCCTTGTCCTCTCGCTTCGCCCGAACTCACCTCCTCTCTCCCTCGCCCCCCCCCCCCCCCCCCCCCCCAACTCTCTCTTTCTCTCGCGGCTCCTCTCTTTTTTTTTTGTCCTATGGCCGACCGGTCTTGGTGGCCACCGTCCCTCCCCCACTTCCATTCGCGAACCACTTACCTTTGTCTACCACCACGTTCGCTTTTCGATCGGCCGGCCCCTCCCTTCTATTTTTTTTTTTTGCTATGCTTTCTGCGCGCTTTACTGGCCACGGTCGGACCGGACCGGGTCGGGTCGGGTCTGACCCAACCGGCCCGGTTCGACTCTCTTCGCCCAATTGAGCCCCAAATCGACCTCTTTTCATGAAATTGATGGAAAAATCGGACTCCTTGACATGTTTTCTATCAAATATGGGTATTTTCGTGAATCAATTGATTGAAATTTTATGAAAACCCCAAATTGCCCCCTAGGATCCGAAAATGAATTTTGGCTAATCAAAGATCTAAACGATCGAATTAGTCACAATTGAGCCCACCAATGGATTCAGCATGATGAAAAATATTGGGTAGAGGTGTTTAATTTTAATGGGTGTGCCCGTGTGAAGTTTAATTTCGAAAATTGTGAAACTGGGGACTAAATTGAAAGATTTTTATGCAATTAAGCCCTTTTGTTTAAAATTGATCAAATTGAAGGGCAAATTGATCCAATTGCATTTAGAGACTTTATAATCCAATGTCATAGCTTATAAAAAGTGAGAATTGAAAATTAAAAGACTCGAAAAGGATTTTTTATGCCCGATTCGGGTTTATGTTTGTGAAGGAACATAGCGACCCAAGCCGAATTTTCAAGATTTAAAGTGACACACTTGAAGAGGAAATTAAAAAAAAAATTATTGAACATTTTTGTGTATTTTTCTGACCACGAATGGTATTTTTCTGATTTTTTGGGTATTTTTAATAATTAAATAAATTCGAAAAATATTATAAAATACCAAAAAATATTTTTTGTTCAAAATTTGTTCCCCGAGGCTAGGCCAAGGCTTTCAAAGTTGATTTTGTGATTTTATGACCTTTTTTGATATTTTTAATTAATTCTAAAGAATAAAAATCAGCCCCGGAATCCTCTTCGTAATCCCTGAGTCTTGAACTCCTCCATTTTTGAGGTGGTGCTGCATCCGTCTTGGAATGATCACCAATGGGTTCATGAAATGAATTTGCAGGCTCAAGTTGGCTGTGCAAAGGATTCGGTGTGTGTGATAGAGAATGAATGCTGCTCGTCATCCTATGGTACTTGGATTACCATATAAACAACACACAAAGATTAATGTTAGTCCGAGCAAGAAAATTTCTAACCATTTTCTCCTGACGCTGCTGGACTTACTTCCTTTTTGCCCCGGTGTGGGGTGGCTCTTGACAGGGTTACGAATGAAAAACGCCGTTCAAAGGGGTTTATCAACGGTCACCTGTAGTGTTTGGGGATATGAAACGAATGCCTCCGTCGTCCCAACCCATGTAATCGCTGCAAATGGTTCCTACCTCCGTAGACCCAGATTTTGCTATATGCCCACTCCACTCATCTCTTAAGTGTGTGTTGGACATGTTTGGATTAGGCTTCGCCTCTCGTCTGAGAAAACGTCCTTTTGAGAGTTTTAAACAACATTTGATTGGAAAAATCTCTTTCGTTTTCCCAAAAAATTTACCCGTCAAGGGGATTTTATGGTGCACAATGCATGTTCAGACAACCTCATGTTTCAAAACATGAATGCCAATGAAGTTAGAATTCTATGTCTTTTCTAGACATCAGATTCTGAAAGCTTTTTCTTTTTCTCTCTGTTTTTTTTTTGTTTAACATTTTTAATGGATTGGGGAAAGGGATACCTACCTGTCCACCGTGGCTAGAGATCCCTGAAAATGTAAAAGAAATATGTTATTGTATGTTCACGAATTTTTCAAAAAATTGGAACGATACATCTTACCCTTGGTCATGTGTTCCAATGGGTAATACATGGGATGTGAAAACCTGTTTCGCCTTGATGGCGAGCCCCTGTCAAAGACGGGAATTAGGTGTTAGTTTGCGTTCCAAAATTCAAGGGAAATTGGAACGATACAGCCTTGTTCTTGCTTTGTGTTTCCATTTGAGCACAAACTCGCGGCTTGCAGGATTTGGCCTTCTATCTTGTGATCTTGATCCCTCCGTTTGGTTGGCGATGAATCATTCTCAAGGATTTGCCCCAGAGGAGATCCATTTGTGTTTTTGGGCGCACTCCAGCGCCATTCTTCAAGGTTCCTTTTATTCAAGGAAAAAAAGAAGATTTTATCAAAATGCATGTCAAAGCATGTGACGTAGGAGCGATACTTTTTACCATCCACTAGGTCTTATAATCAAAGACCATCTCCTGGAATCCTGACTTCTAAGGCCAATGATTCTATTCGCCTCCCTGTTAGCGCGCTCTTTTCATTTGAGGCTTTCAGCGCCAACGACTTCCTGCAAAATGAGTAAAAACTCATGTTAGGCATGTGGTCTTCGAAGACCAAATTGGAACGATACAAGGTTACCGTTCACCCAAATTCGTATCTTGGGGTTTGATTCTGATGCGGACGACTCTGTTATTGCGTCCATTGACTTTGCCAGAGGAGAAACGTCCGGCGTACAAATGATTCACTTGCCCCAGTTAGGCATGGTTTTGCTGTTTGTCATCTCTGGATTCGATGACCCTGGTCTGATGTGCTTTCATGGGGGATCATGAGAGTTTGCCCCCGGTTTGGCTCCTCAAAGCAAATGGGGGGAACCTGCTCCCATTGATTTTTGCAGATTCTGATCCTCCATCTCGATTGTCAGAGTCCTTGATCAATTTTATCTGTCTCAAGACAGCTTGATATTCTTGGGATTCATCGTGTGGCGGTTTGGTGATTCTCTCGATCACAGTCGCCATTTGAGGTATTTGATGTTCCCTTTTTGTTATTTGAACGCATTACATCATGCGTCCTCTGCTCTTGATCATCATCTGAGAGGAAAAAGAAAGGAAGCATTATTCCCATCTTAAGAAAATAATCATTTTGGAACGATACGTCCTTTTACACTTGATTTGCATTCCGTTTTGATGTTGCATATTGATATGAACAACATCTATCAAATTCCTCCATCCGTGCTTGAAGGTATTTGCAACGCCTACGGTTCATTTGCCCCAGCTGGGCGACGTCTGTTTTGTCATTTGAATGTATGAGCTTTTGGGTGCATTGTCTCTTTTATCACCTGAGATTAAAAAAAAATGGATAAAAACTTATCCCCAGATCTGATTAAAAATCAATTAGGAACGATACGTCCTTTCACCAAACGAGTGGCTCTACGGCCAAATGTATTTTGCACTGAAGGGACGAATTCCCCTATGCTCCACGGGTTGGGGAATTTGCCCCCATTTTCGATAGAAATGAGCCTTATCAAGATGTATACAATACAAATAGATCCATAATACAATCAATCTAAGGGACGAGATAGAGAGGATCGCAGCAAAATTAATCTTATACAAGAGAACTAAGAATGTCAAATCAATCAAAGGAGTGTGGTCCGAACACTTGGAGATGCCCCAGTTCCAGTCTTCGAGATGTGACTCCAGGATCACTGATTTTTTTTTAGGTGGTTTTAGATATACCAACCATCTAAAGACATGTACATGAGACAAGTGAGGATAAAACTTCTAAAAATCAAAGGATTTGGCACCTAAGGTCAAGGTTCCCACCTCGAGTTCTAGAAAGAGCAGATTCCATTGCACAACTATCGTTGCATTGGGGCTCGACCCATAGTTCGAAATGAGCGGAATTGAAAAGTGGATTACCCCGTGTCTTTCCTCACGGAGATTCCATTTTCAATACCTTCTATTGTTTTCCTATAGGCGGCGCCCGGGGTTTTAGGCGCGGTTGTGTGTATTTTCGGTGTCGTGCTAAAGCGATAAACATGCATCTTATTTAACAATCACCGCTTCAATATAAAACATACACACAATCATTCATTCCTACGCCAACCTGCATAAGACAATGTTAATCACAGACTACCCCCTTATCATTCCAATCTGCAAAAACATATAACACCTATCATGAGCGGACTTACCTCACCTTCACGAGCGCCTGTAGGGTTAGAAAAATCACTCAGCGTTTTAATTACGGCCTAAGTCCACTTGGGGTCTAGAACCATAGGTTCTAGAACACAGAGGTCCCCAGTGCAGTCGCCAGCTGTCGCGACCCGTCCGAAGGCGGACGCGGCTAATGGATTACCGATCGCGGGTCTTGGATCGGCGCGGGCCCTCCCAGGCCCATACCAAATCGCGGCGGGAGTATTCTTCGACGATAAGAGTCGAACGCTTTCGACCTTCAGTTTGGTCGTAGTGGCATGTGCAAATTGTGCATGCATTTGGAGTCGCCACCGATCTTTCTTGGAGGGTAGACCGGAAACCTTACTGACCGATTGGGAGAGATCGATCAGTTCTGCGGAACCAGAGATTTTGGGTTCGGGGACTTGGTTACGCTGGTGTCATTACCAACGCCCTTTCGGTACCTAACGCGAGTGATTTTCCTGACTAAGAGTTCATGCAGGCGCAAGTTTGGGTGAGGTAGGTTTGATTTAGGGTTTCATGCAGATTTGAAGACTATTCCTATCAATCACAATCAATTTAATGAAAGCGCAATCAAGTGCATAAATAACCACATCGATGCACATCAATTCAAGTCAATGGCCTCCTAGTATAGCCATAAGGGCTTAGGGAAGGCGTGATTTAGGACCAGGGGCAAGATGGGAAGATTTGGGAACGATTAGCCCGAAGGGCAAAATCGTCAATTTTTGGAAGGTTTGGATACCGAATTACCCAAAATATTCCATGGCCAGTTGATTGTGGCCATTTCCCATTTTTGAGAATTTTTTGGAATTTTTTTTTATTTTTCTTCAATTTTTGGAAGACGAATCGCCCAAAGGGCGAAATCGTCATTTTAAGAAGGGTCGGGGTTCAAAACACCCGGAATGAGTCTTGGCCAGTTGTCTGTGGCTATTTCCTATTTTTTGGGATTTTCCTGGATTTTTTTTAGAATTTTTTTGGAAGACGGTTTGCCGAAAGGGCAAAACCGTCATTTCTGGAAGGTTCGGGGGTCAAAAGACCCGAAACAGGTCATGGCTAGTTGAATGTGGCCATTTCCTATTTTTTGGAATTTTTTAGAATTTTTCTGAATTTTCCGAATTTTTTGGATTTGTTTATGATTTTCTATTTTTTATTGCATTTTTGAGTTTTTTATTATTTTTATTATTATTTAAAAATATTTTCCGGGCCGGGTCAGACCCGGCCCGTGCCTCTCGGGCGCCCGGCCCAACCCCACGGCCGAAACCGGCCTCGCAGAAACGACGCCGTTTTGGTTTATTGATTTTTTTATCATTTTCTTAATTTATCAGAAAATCCCCGGATCGGACGGTCCTCATTGTGCCACGTGGCCTCCTTTGATGTGTCCGATCTAGCGATAGATCGTGCGTTCCACAGAAGACCACTTGGCACAGTCTCGGCCGTTGGATCGAATTTTATTTATTTTTCGAAAATCATTTATTAATTCTGAAAATCTTTTAATATTTTCCAAAAATCCCAGATCGCGACACGTGGCGAAGCCACGGCCGTCCGATCTGGGCATTTGATTTTTTAGGCCGCGGCCCCACCCGGCTGACGTGGCTGCTGACGTGGCACACAACGTCAGTCGTTGACCGGCCGGAGGGTCGCCGGGGAAGACAATGAACAGTGTCAAAATCCGGCGACCCTCGCCGGAACCTCGCCGGAGAGCCCAAACCGACGTAAAAACGTCGCCGAATCCCCCATATTTTAATGCCGAATCGATCTTCACCGGATCCAGACTAACACCCGACCATTTCATGGCCGAATCAACACCGAAAAACACCCCGAATAGACCAACCCCGAACCGGCGCCGGCGAGCCCATTCGCGTAGATTTTTTTTTTATCTAAACTCGATTTCATTTCATCACAATGCATCCAATAGAGTTAGGGAAGCTTACCTGAGGTTGTTTAGACCTCGAAGACCGCCGCTCGCGCCGGTGCAAGTCCCCGACTCGTGTGTGTCCCGAGAGCTCCGGCCATGCGTTTTATTGCGGGTTTCAATGCAAAATAAACGTCACGAGATGCTTAGAGTCGGATACAAATGATTCTTAAGGCGAAACTTGGACGAAATGTGGTCGGGAAGGGCTTGGCCGAGAACTAGAAAATCAAATGCTCATTGGGACATTTTATCGAGCAGGTGATGTGCATAAACGAAATGATAGTCGAGGAGCAAAACCGACCTGTCGTGGGCTCGTCGGCGACCGTGGGTGCCTTGGCGATGATCGTCGAGGATCGCTGAACGTTTGGTCACGCTCCCTTGTCCTCTCGCTTCGCCCGAACTCACCTCCTCTCTCCCTCGCCCCCCCCCCCCCCCCAACTCTCTCTTTCTCTCGCGGCTCCTCTCTTTTTTTTTTTGTCCTATGGCCGACCGGTCTTGGTGGCCACCGTCCCTCCCCCACTTCCATTCGCGAACCACTTACCTTTGTCTACCACCACGTTCGCTTTTCGATCGGCCGGCCCCTCCCTTCTATTTTTTTTTTTTGCTATGCTTTCTGCGCGCTTTGCTGGCCACGCGGGTCTGCAACTTAGTTGCAGACCCGGTCGGACCGGGTCGGGTCGGGTCTGACCCGACCGGCCCGGTTCGACTCTCTTCGCTCAATTGAGCCCCAAATCGACCTCTTTTCATGAAATTGATGGAAAAATCGGACTCCTTGACATGTTTTCTATCAAATATGTGTATTTTCGTGAATCAATTGATTGAAATTTATGAAAACCCCAAATTGCCCCCTAGGATCCGAAAATGAAATTTGGCTAATCAAAGATCTAAACGATCGAATTAGTCACAATTGAGCCCACCAATGGATTCAGCATGATGAAAAATATTGGGTAGAGGTGTTTAATTTTAATGGGTGTGCCCGTGTGAAGTTTAATTTCGAAAATTGTGAAACCGGGGACTAAATTGAAAGATTTTTATGCAATTAAGCCCTTTTGTTTAAAATTGATCAAATTGGAGGGCAAATTGACCCAATTGCATTTAGAGACTTTATAATCCAATGTCATAGCTTATAAGAAGTGAGAATTGAAAATTAAAAGACTCGAAAAGGATTTTTTATGCCCGATTCGGGTTTATGTTTGTGAAGGAACATAGCGACCCAAGCTGAATTTTCAAGATTTAAAGTGACACACTTGAAGAGGAAATTAAAAAAAAATTATTGAACATTTTTTTGTATTTTTCTGACCACGAATGGTATTTTTCTGATTTTTTGGGTATTTTTAATAATTAAATAAATTCGAAAAATATTATAAAATACCAAAAAATATTTTTTGTTCAAAATTGGTTCCCGAGGCTAGGCCAAGGCTTCCAAAGTTGATTTTGTGATTTTATGACCTTTTTTATATTTTTAATTAATTCTAAAGAATAAAAATCACAATAATAAATGGTCAAAAATCAGGTGTCAACAATTGAGCTCCGCTTTCGCCCACATGTCCATAAGATCTTGAAGTTTAAGATCCTGGAATTTGTTTTCCTAAAAAGTCAGTAGAAAAATTACAATTTTCATGAGACTGAACCTGATTGTGGGGGGCTCAAATTGGGCAGTCTTGATGAATTGAGACTTTGGATAACTTGCCTTGATAGAACGGCAATTGACATGCTTAGGGGCATTGAATTAACACTATGACTACTTGAGAATAAGGTGTTGTCGGTGTTATTGAGGTATTGGCGCGATGGAATTGAGAAATAATCGAGTTTTAATGTGGTTTTCCTGGGCACGTCGTGAGAGCCACGTTTGGCCGTGGGCTTGCTGACCTAGGAGGGTCGTTTGGATGGAATTTGCTAGCCTGCTCAATGAGGTAAGCGACTCATAAACCTATTTGAGGACATTTGGACGCGATTGGACGGTTTCCTTTGAGAAATCGATGAAATGATTGCTTTGCTATGCTTGAACGATTAAATTGAAGATGTTCTCTTTGGTGTGCCTTGCTTGCCTATGTGGTGGGATGATACTCGACCCTTAAATTGTGTCTGTGACAAAGCACGTCTGTTTCTTTGTGGCAAGTAATTGCTTTGTGTGCTAATGCCTGAAAATCCTCATGGTGGAAATGCGATTAAATGTTTATCATGATGATTTGTGACTGGATTGCTTGAGGAAATGGGCTATCGAGTCATGAGAACACATGAATGGTGGCAAGTATCGCTGAAATAAGGCCTGAGGCCGGTGGCACCATGATGCGTCTGAACACGGAGTTACGAGCTATGTACACCATGAGGTGAGTTTATTGCGGGGTTGTGATTGAAAGTACACTCTGATGCGTCTGAACACGCGATGAGGAATTTAACATGTCGACATGAGCTTGGGATAAGCTGCTAAACCTGATGCGTCTGAACGCAGGTTTATTGATCGAGATAGCCTGAGGCGTCTGAATGCGAGCTAGCCTCTAGAGGTTTGAAAGAGGAAGTGGAGGTCTTTTTAATTCACATAATGATGAAAATAATTATAAGCTAGTACGAAAGCTTAGTCACTCTATGCTATTTTGCCTTGAGTTGATGCCATGTCTTGCTTTAGAAAATTATATGTGTGGCTTTGTTTGCTTTGGTCTGGTGGGACGGATGGCCTAGGTAGGGTTAGGCTAGCTTACTGAGATTTATATCTCACCCCAGTGGAGGCTTAACTTTTTTTCAGGTTCCAAACGATGACGCATTAGTTGGCCAAGGATTGGAATTTCGAGGAAGTAGTTAGTTGATTGATTAAAAGATATCTTGTGACCTTAAGGATTTCGTTATGCTTTGAAGTTGGAATTGCAACCTCTGAAACTGTAATTAGTGATTAAGTAGAGATGTACCATTTTGTCTCGAGTCATCTTGTATTGATTTTGTATGGAGGTGTTTTCTCGCTTTTGCCTGTTTGTATGTAGTCATAAAGAAATGGGCCTAAGGATCCTGGAAGATGCCATAGAGAGGGGTGGCCAGGGGTGATGTTCGTGTGCTCGCCGGGTTCGGGGCGTGACACATGTTTTCTTTTTAATTTAATTTATTTTCTTTATTTTCTTTTTTCTTTTCTTTCACTCAATGGGTTTGTCAAGTGTTTTTCATCCCCAAAAAAGAAAATAAAATAAAATAAAAGAAGAATATGATCGTACCCATAGCCCGAAGAGTTGGGGCATATGTAATTCGGGCTTGGGCCGGGCCGAGCTTGGTACTATTTAGTTTCGGGCCGGGTCTCGACTGAGCCGAGAGCTGGCACGTCGACACCCATAGTACTTTCTGCCGTTTTCCGCAACTATGCCATTAAAGAGCGATATATAGAAGTCGAAGTCCCGATTCAACGGCAACTTCAAATAAATGCTAGTAAACATAACGATGGTCGGCAAACCTTCTGCGATGTACTAACCTCCGTCCACGCCGTTTTGTAAAACTTAAAATGAAACGTGGTCTTGGTATTGCCACATTGCTAACTTTCAAACGGATCCGCTTATATCATTTGCAAAGCGTTGGTAACTTACTATTTAATTTGGCATTGGTATATTCATTACCATGTCGGTAATTGTTAACCTCTTGCGCGATTTGCTTGTTAAATTTAGAAATTGTTAACTTAGTAATCAATATGTCAGTTGTTTATTAATTTTTAGGGCTAATACCACCAAAAATCCTAAACTAGTACACATGTGACAATTTTACCCCAAATTATTTTTTTTACCATGAAAAACCTCAAACTGGTACATCTGTGACAAATTTACGCCAAACTAGTACAACTGTGACAAATTTATCCTCCATTATTTTTTGTTAAATTTTACCATCAAATTGCTGAGTTGGATGACACGTGTCAATTGTCGAGTGTACATGTTACCTTATTTTTGCTACAAATGTATCAATTTGAAATTTTTCGTGGCATTAACTCAATTTAACTGAAATTAGCAGAAGATAAATTTGTCATATCTGCACAAGTTTGGGATTTTTATGATAAAAAAATTAATTTTGGATAAATTTATCACAATTGTACCAGTTTAGGATTTTTGGTGGTCAAAAAAATAGTTTAGGCTAAATTTGCCACAAGTCTACTAGTTTGGGGTTTTTGGTGGTTAAAAAAATAGTTTGGGATAAGTTTGTCACAGATGTATCAGTTTATGGTTTTTCGCGATATTAACCCTAATTTCTACCATGTCCACCTGTAAAATTTAAAAGAAGTTGGTAACTTATGAATCCATTTGACATAGTGGATTTACATCATAAACTTTTCATACGTCTACCACGGCTGAAGAATGTTGAAGTAATTAATGAAAATTAGAAGTAGTGGCTATCGACAAAGTAGAAACAAAGAAAGCTCATACAAGTGCTCGAACTCGATAGCTAACAAAGCAAAAAGAAAATTCCCCGTGCCAACTTGTTAGCCGCTTTTCTAGAGGATCCCATAATCAAACAATAAGCTTTGAACGTATCTTCCGGATGTTCCAGGTAGCCCAAGGATAGTAGCCGCGGGGTGAAGGTAAGCACCAATAGCATAGATAACTATGAGACATCCAAACACGATAAAAGGTATGATCCCTAGCCCGAAGGTTCAACACAACGGACGTGCCACAAGAAAAGGCTAGCCCCAACCCGAGTATCGCAACGAAAATGCAATATGCTGCGGTGCCGGCATATCTCGCCCGTTGGCGATCGCTCAACCAAGAAGTATCGAATTGTAAGAATATTGCCACGATCGATAAATAGAACGTTGTGATGTTAAATGTCACAAAGGCTTTGAAACCCGCTCTGTCGGCAAGAGTTGCCAGTCCTTGGTCGGGCATGTTGTTGTTATAACCTCCGGGCATCGTGAAGGCCGCCGCAAAGGTGACTGTGGCTATGAGCACTGCCACCAGTACTTGAATGTGGATTATGCTTCTTACCGACGGATCATAAATTTTCTCGGTGGGCGAGATTACTTCCTGTGGTCGTAGACGCAGCCGGATGACCATCAACAAATTGCTTGTCTAACTTCTTCTTAATACGTTCAACAACCGCGTATTGATGATACGGCCTTCCATGATATCCTTTCAACACATGTCTAACTTTTGCAGCTCTGTAACCGACCTAACAATTTACAGAATGTATCAATTAACTAGTGGTCTTTCCTGGAGAAATTTACAATTGACACTGCAAATTCCTAACTATGTTATAGTGTGAAAATACTAAATAATTGACTACATACACTCATAAATATTGCTTAATCAATTTTTTCGATGGTCTGAAAAAATTAACAGTACACTTTGTCACTAAATCATTCGTCCGCACTTATCCAATTTTCAAATGAATTGATAAAAATGATATGACCCTAAACATTTTGTTAGTAATAAATAAGAACTTTATATGCCAACTTTCAAAAATCAAAGATGAAATTACTCTTAAATGCGAAAGCTATGGGATTTGATGCTAATATTCATTGTAGGAACATTAATGATAGATTAAGTGCAACAAAAAAAGCCCTTCTATTTGTTTGTCTAATTGGCAATGGTAGTGTGCTAATCAATGTTAAGTGAAGTGGGACGGAATGAAGTTTTATGATAATGTGCCACACTCAATGGTCTATGCTACTGTTTGCTATGAAAATTGGAATATAGTCAATAAGATTAAACAATTGAATGAGCAAAAGAAAGTTGAAGCAAAGAGAAGAGACTTCAATTGGGTATTTGTTTGCACCCAAGGAATTATTCTGCAAGTGAACAAAAAGAGCTCTATGGTGTTCAAGCAAGCATACCTCCTTGTGAGCAGAAAAAATGTCGAGGGCGGTCAAATGATCCTTATTTTTGGCCAAACAGTCCACCCTCTTGTCTCGTGCTAGTATGTATATGATGTTGTATTTTTCATGAAGGGCAGTCAAATCCAGAGCCGTGTTTCCATCGTTGCCATGTTTGTCTATAAGGCTCTCTAGGTTTGGGGTTAAGTACACCTCAAGTGCCATAAGTTGTGTACGGCGCTCACTTTAGTGTCAAAATTTTCGAATCGATCATTTTAGTGCTAAGTTTTTGTAACTTCGTTCACTTATGTGCCAACTTCTTTTAAGCACTTGCCCAGACCGGGCAAGGGCCGCCTTTGGCTAGGGTGGGGCAGCGATCCCGTTAGCGGCAATCCTCAGCCTCGATTTGGGTGAAAGAGTGCTTGAGACTGCGCATTGGAAGCTAAAGAGGGCTAGTCGGCCTTTTTCTTTTTTGGGTTTGAGTCAGCTTGAAGCAGTATCAGGTACAAAGCTACACGTGTGCAAATTCTACGATGGTCGCGATTGGGTTGTTTTCATGTAAGTTGTTTCGATAAGATGTTAATTTTCTCTGATGATGATTTCAACTGTTTCGCGGCTTGTCGGAAAAATTTATGGATAGAGTTCTTGCTTTTGCTGTCTTTCTTCAACATCCGACATGCACTTACCTCTGAGTTTCAGTTTGAGATAGTGCGATTCTCATGTTTGTGATTGTAATGTAAAGACGATGCATGAGGAGTTGAAATTTGTCGGATGAACTTGATTCTGAAATGGGAATTTGACGGGCGATAATTTCTGGGTTGCATTTTTTCTTATCAGTGGTAGAACCTCAATTCTTAGAAGAAATTCTGGGCTGTTTGCCATTCTTTTCCCCCCTCTTTTTGTCATTAGGACAAAATACCATTTTATAAGGCAATTTTGCTGAGTTTTGCACGGTTGAAGGGCATCTGTTTCAATTTGGTTGAAAATATTCGTGCATGTTTGGGACTAATTAAGACTGTAGAACTCAATCCGTCGCAATGGAGCGAAATACATAATCTTGTGATGTTTTGGTTCTGTTCTTGTTTTTCGATTTTGTTTTTTTAAAATATTTTTACCTTATTTTTTAATTTAATTGCTAAATAAAAAATTATATTTGAACCAAAACGATTGTTTTAGCCACGTCAGCATCACGTATGAGAGAAAAAATACTAAAAAAATCATGTTGGTATTTTTCGTTAGCCAAATTGGATTGAGTTAACAGAAGGACTCGATTGCACTTTTTGCATGTTTTAGGATTTATTTGCACTTTGGTGGCAAATTTTATGACTTTTAATGAACATAAGTGAACAAGTTATAGGCAAAAATGTGCCTGTCAACATCTACATGAATTTCCTCTTACCAAAAAAAAAAAAATTCTACATGAATTTCCGATGCTTTCCACAAAGAAAAAGTTTACGTGGGCACATTTGCAATGTTTATTCCCTTGTGCTTTTTGTTTAATCAAGATCTTGTGACAAACATATCTTGAAAATATGTTTTAGGAAAACTTCCAAAAAAGGGCCCTAAAAGCTATCATTTTTTCAAATAAGGGTCTAAAGTGGACTTTATTTCAAATAAGGGCATGAAGTGTCATTATTGTTTCAAAGAATGACTTGAAGTGATTATGATTATTTCGAACAAGGGGTTGACCACGATGGTCGGCTGACCAAATTTTCTAGCTAATCAAGGGCACTTGTAAAAATATAAATTTAATCTAATTTTTTGTTAAATTAAATTTAAAAAATATATAAAGTTAAAAAAAAGCAAAGAACATAGAACCAGTAGGGCGGTGACCACAGGCAAGAGATCAGTTCTCCCGCCTGTGTTCTTTGCTTTTTTTTCAATTTTTATTTTTTTCAAAATATCTTAAAAATAGAAAAGGAAAAATAAAATAAAATAAAATAGTAAATTACCAAAATGTTCCTAACTAAAGTAACTCAAGTCCTTACCAAAAAAAAAAAAAGTAACTCAAGCCCTTTTTTTAGACTAATATAGTTAATCCATGCCCTTATTTAAAATAATATGCACTTCAATGCCTTCTTTGAGACAATGAGGAACCTTTAATTAAGAAAATAATGGCACTTAAGGCCCTTTTTTGGAATTTTTCTTATTTTTTATTTCAAAAACTTGAAAATTTCCCGATAGACTAACGTTGACATGGAGATTTACATGTAATATTTTCATAATTATTTGAATTTGGTTAGTATATTTTAGATTTTAACGTAAAGGAAAATAAAATGGTTACGTATACTTAATTCTAAAGAAACGAATTCCAAGACTCCGTTTATTTTGCAAAAAAAATAAATATTTTAAAAAATATTTTTGAAATAAAGAGTTGCTTATGTTGCTCACAAAACTTAATGAACTAAAAATATTTACATCATCCATGTATTTAAATATATTTTGTTGTCGTTATTATAAATATTTTTTAATTGTATAAATGAATCATTTTAAAATAATAATTTAAAAAATATTTATTTTTTCGCTAAAAAAACGGATGATAAATAAATGTGGTGAAAGTAAATATCGCTCACCGTGCTTGTTAGAACCGAAAAATCCACACCGCACAAAACCAGTGTGGGCCCCGGCTCCCCGGCACGGAAATCGACCGTTGCTTCCGCACCCTGCTCCTCCCTCGGGCTCGGACGCCCCCATTCAAATTCGAAAATTCAAAAGGACACGCACTGCTCTGCAATAAAGGAAAAAGTTGCTTCTTCAAGATTTTCTCCCTTTTCCAGGATGAATCCGCGACGACCAGCTCATCTCCATTCTCAACCTCGCTGAACCACACCAGCACTCGATTCTGCTCACTCATCAGAAATCGATCAGACCCCGCTTCTCTGAACGAGCTCATGATGATGCTACTGAATCTGATTGGTCGTTCTTGATTTGAATACCCAGAATGATCTTATGTTGGAGTTCATTTTCGAATCGCTTTTTCATGTTTCCAGAATATCGAGTTGCGATTCTTTTCCTCTGCTTTAGTTTGAACTTCACCCAAGCTTAGAGATTTCTTGGATCACAACGTACGCGATGAGAGAGGAGAACGCTTTGGAGAACCCCGCGAAGGTCCTGCGATTTGCTGATCAGAATCAGATGCCGAGGGCTCAAAACGCCAGGGGGAATGGCCATTCTTCGAGACTTCGGTCTGCCTCTTCTTGGGGTTCGCACATAGTGAAAGGTCTCACTGCTGACAAGAAAACCAAGGTCCTGACCACCACTGTTCATACGAAGAAAGTGCCTCTCTCAAGCTCCGACGTCTCCAACCAGAAGAATCAGAGCGCAGTCTCGCATTCTCGGGTCAAACGGTCTCTAATCGGCGACTTGTCCTGCTCGGCGAATTCGGCTCAGGTCTATCCGCAGCTGCATCAGACTCACCGCAGGCAAGGCTCGCGCGACCTGTTCGTTGAATTGGACCACCTGAGGGGCTTGCTTCAAGAGTCCAAGGAAAGGGAGTTCGAGCTTCAGGCAGAGTTGACAGAGTGTAAGAGGAACCCGAGGGTATTGGACCTCGAAAGGGAAGTGGAAGTGAAGAAGAGTGAACTTGACGAGTTTAGGAGGAGAGTTGAGTTGTTGGAGTGTGAGAAACGAAGCTTATCGGGGCAACTGTCGTCAGTTCCTCTGGAAGAGGCTTTGAGGCGAGAGAACCGCGAGAGTTCGGCGATTTCGTCATGTCCGCGTGATCTGGGAATGGAAGTTTTGGAACTGAGAAGGTTGAATAAGGAATTGCAGCTTCAGAAGAGGAGTCTTGCTTGTAGGCTTTCCACTGTGGAATCTCAGCTGGCTACTCTTTCTAACGGTTCTGAGGTAATTATCATGGATCAAACCTGTTTTGTCTCTTGATTTGACATTGGTGAGAATGTGTTCTTTTTGTCCTGAATGGATGTCGCAATTGCTGATGGATTCTAATATTTGAGTGCCCCTGAATAACGATATTCACAGATAAGGCTATTCTACCTGGTTAAAGAGAGGAAGTAAGCAATTGAATCACAAGGCAAACTTCTAAAGTGAACCCAGTTCTTACGCTGAACATGTTCCATTTCTCTGGCCTCTACATGTATACATTCTAATTCGGTCGAGTGTTGGGATAAATACAGGATAGTGCAGTTTTCTAATTAGGAAAAGAATCTTTTTATATTGCCATTTTTGCTTGTGTTTTCCCTACTTATCTTCTGTTACAAGTCCAGAGCTTTGCTTCTTATTTATTTACTCCTGTGATGTGCTTACCATGCTCTTGTTGGTTTATCTAGAGTGACATGGTGGCAAAGATTAAAGCAGAGGCTTCTTCACTTAGACATACAAACCAAGACCTGTGTAAACAAGTGGAAGGTTTACAAATGAATCGGTTAAATGAAGTCGAGGAATTAGCCTATTTGAGATGGGTAAATTCCTGTTTACGAAACGAGCTGCGCAACGCTGGGGCAGAGGTTGTTTCTGATAGAGCATCAAGCCCAGACTCTGGGGAAACAGATAATGATTCTATAAGTTCATTATCATGTCAAAGCAGTGAGTCTATGGAGTATAGTAATGCCAGAAGGGTGAGTCTAATAAAAAAGTTGAAGAAATGGCCTCTTACTGGTGAGGACTTGTCAAATCAGGAGTGCCCTGCTAACAATTTACAAGAAAACTGGTTCCTCTTGGAAGAAGAAAGAAGCCCTAGAAGGCATTCAATAAGTGGGCTGCAATGCAGTGCAGAAGATATTGGGCTGAACAAGAGGAGGCAATCTGATGGGTTCATGTGCTCAAAAGAAAATGAAAAGGGCATGGAGCCACTTATGCCGACAATATGTGAATGGGGTCTCTCACAAAGACCACAGTTGTATACAAATTGTCAAGAAACAAATAAATTAGTAGTTGTTCCTTTTGAAGTTGAGAAAAGGACTTTGCGAATTCCAAATCCACCGCCAAGGCCTTCGTGTACTTTTTCTATTGCATCTAAGAAAGATTGCACCGTCCCAGTTCCAGCGCCTCCACCGCCTCCACCTCCGCCGCCGCCGTCCAAGTTATTCGGTAAAGGAACTGGTGGCGCAGTGAAGCGGGCTCCTCAAGTAGTTGAGTTTTACCATTCACTAATGAAGAGAGATTCCAGAAAGGATTCTTTGAGTGGAGGAGCCTGTGATGCTTCAGATGTTGCGAATGTCCGCAGCAGCATGATTGGAGAAATCGAAAACCGTTCCTCACATTTGCTTGCTGTAAGTAGCTTTTTAACAACAATTCCTCTTCAGTTTTGTCGAAGTGAAATGGAAGAGCAAAGAACCCTCTTTTCGTTGCAGATGCCTCCAGCGTATGAGTCTTTTTTTATATAAGGAATCTTAACCAAAACATAATCATGGCTCATTTTGGTTAGCATTGCATATATATGAAATTATTTGATTCATACCAGGCATAATTAAGGGCCCTCTTCTTATATTCAGATAAAGGCAGATGTGGAGATCCAAGGAGAATTTGTCAATTCCTTGATAAGAGAGGTGAATAATGCAGTTTATGAGAACATTGAAGATGTTGTGGCCTTTGTGAAGTGGCTTGATGACGAGCTTTGCTTTCTTGTAAGTTGATCGTACTCGAGATATGTTGCCCAAAATCATCCATTATTGTAATTTTTTGTTGGGTCAAATTTATTGACACATTTGTTGGCATTTTTTAGCAAGTCTCTTGAGATAATATGTCTCCCCAAAATGTAGTTGTATTTGATGAATTTTATATATAATAAACTTACTTCAAATACACAAAGTAAATAATGCACACATTAGGCATATTAAGTGCTTAAAAAGTAAAAAATATAAATTCTCATGAGGTTATGAGTAAACTGGTTTCTGACAGTTTTTGCTGTATACTCATATAAGGTTGATGAGAGGGCTGTTCTAAAGCATTTTGATTGGCCTGAGAAAAAAGCTGATACTTTAAGAGAAGCAGCCTTCGGTTACAGAGACCTCAAGAAGCTGGAGTCAGAAGTGCGTCATTACAAAGATGACTTGCGGATCCCATGTGATGTTGCATTGAAGAAAATGGTCAATATGTCTGAGAAGTACGAACTACATGCATTTGAAAAATTTCTTTCTTGAGATCCGACTGTTGTCCCATGTAGTTATGGTTGCTATATGTGCTTTGCTACTGCCAGGATGGAGCGTACTATTTACAACCTTCTCCGGACACGAGAGTCTTTGATGCGGAATTGCAAGGAATGTCAAATTCCAGTTGACTGGATGCTGGACAATGGAATCATATCCAAGGTACAACTTTGTCACTTCAACATGCTTTTTTTTCAGCTTTCTCTAGGAAGATGAGTGTATTGAGAATAATTCAATGAGACTCTCCTTCAAATTTTCAGTTGCTTCATTTTCATATTATATTTGCTCCAATCAATCAAAATCCGGTGCAATACGTGGACAGAGACAGTTTAGTCCGTAGAGCACATATCAATTGTATAGCCTCCACTTTCCCCACTATCTCTTTATTGATCCAGTGATTTTTAGTTTATACTCACAGAAAAAATTTGAGATGCATGGATTGGTGAACCTCACAAATGTCTTTCTGATATTGGAGATGAATATAGTGCTGAGAATTTATATGGTGCAATTTCTTTAAATGTTCAATTTGTGTCATGAACCTCGCAACAAAAGCCCCATTGGTGTTCGTTAGTCGTTGCGAATCATGCTTACAAAGCATGAGGGGATGAACGCAACGGTAACTTTATGGCGTGATCAACTTCCTAGACTTCCAAGTCTGCACATCTCTAGCCCTTGTTCATCCAGCGAACTCAAAGAATATGATGATTAAGTGAGAATGAGCCATCCATTTTATGTCACAGATAAAGATTGGCTCCGTCAAGTTGGCTCAGAAGTACATGAAGAGAGTGGCCGTGGAACTTCAGCTCAAGGCTACAGCTGATAAAGATCCTGCAATGGACTACATGCTACTCCAAGGAGTGAGATTTGCTTTCAGAATTCATCAGGTATAACAAATTAATGAGTTCGCCTGCCAACATTTGCATTTCAATTTGTAATACTTCTGTGGTTTGCTTTTTTATTGCTTCTTGCCCAAATTCTCTTGCTTTGTTGCTGCGACTCACAACACTTTTGAATTCAATCACAGTTGCTGAACAGGTGTAATGACATGACAAAATTTATGTAACCGGTTGCATTTAGTGGGTAAAATGAATCAATTGTTATTTTTGGTGAGATCATGAGCTATGAAAAGCAGAGACCATTGTTTCTTAGGCTTGAATAAGGTTCAATCTGGACAAATTATTGGGTTAAGGTTGGCTTCTAATGACATTGTGTCGAGGTGCATGTTATGTGGTGTAAAAGAAAGTCCAAAGATGAAATCTCAGATCAATGTCCAAAGATCTCCCATACAAGGATGATCAGTGTCCGTAAATTGCACCCATACATGGATTGAGAGCTATGGTCCCAGTTGCTTGTATTTGTATGTTGAACTAGTATGTCAATGCGGTTTTGTGCTGACTGAAGTATAAGCTTTAAATCACTTAAATCCTTTGCATTTTTTATCCCAACGACAAGCTTTACATTGCGATTTATCGGGCTTATAAAACAGTTAGGAATTTACCAGTTTCTGTCGAAGACTTCAGCAAAAACTAATTCCTCGGTAGTTTGCTGTCACATGTACCCTAAATAACAAATTGTTGGATGTAGAAAAATGATGTCTGTTTCATTTCTGCCCTTATGCAGTTTGCAGGCGGATTTGATTCAGAGACAATGCAAGCGTTCGAGGAGCTCCGCAGCCTTGCCAACCTACTGAGCAAGAAGTGAAAAGGGGTGGCTGATGAGGGCACATTATGCGCCAGATCGCGGTATGCAAAGGACGACATACATGGGCTTACCTTCTCAGTAAGCCTGCAAAGGCACACATTGTCCAAGTTGATACTTTAGATTCTGCAAGATTTTTATGGGAGAAGTGGGTTTTTGGTCCGAGTTTGCTTTGTGTTTAGATGGAATAATGTCCGAAAAGGTTTGGTGTGAGGTGGGAAAGAGTTGCTTTTCTGTGTGATTGTAGACCATATCGGATGATGGGACGGCAAAGCATTTAGGTTGTGAGCCGTTTGACACCGGACTGAAAACGGCACGGGGCACAACGTGAAATGCAGAGAAATGATCCGAATATGAACTCAACATATACCTATTCAACAATGAAAACGTAGAAGGAATTGCATTGGAGCTAGGCTGGCTATACTTAGAGGCGACTTGGTTTGTTTTGCAAAAAAAAAAAATGAAATAATTTGGAAAATATATATTTTCATAAATGATAGTGTGCATCGGTTGAAATAATTAGTTAAGTCAATGAAAAATATTTTCATCATAGATAATAGTTTATGTTTAACTATTTGCGAAAATAATAAGACTTTCCCTTCATTCATTTTGTAGATAATAAAAATATTTTTCAAATCATTTATTTTTCGCGAAACAAATGGGATCACAGAGCAGCCCACGGCGTGATATGATACATTCAAATACTATATTGATATGGTTTAATATATTTACCCTGAGTGAATATCGATTTGCTCATAAAATAAAATAACAAACTATGATACATGATATTTTCCCCTAGTACACATCGGCCATAACGATATGGGGTTGACCATGCTTGAAGCTGTTATATTAAGGGGGATGCCGAAGGCAGAGAGAAAAAAAAGTTATCTAAAAAATCCTAAACCTATTATGCAAAGGCCAGTTTAGCTCTAAACCTTTCAATTATATTAATTTATGCCTAAACCTTTTGACATCTTGCTAATTTACTCATAAATCTTTCAATTGTGCCAATCTTTAAATTTTTTGATGAGTTGCAAAATATAGTCCTATGACATTTTAAAGATTTATCAATTTAGTCTTTCGGACCAATTTTGATCGAAAATCGCTGGGTTGGCGGTCTAATCATCGCTATGATCGGCAATTACGTGGATAATTCCTATATATTTTTTAACTTTATAATTTTCTCATTTCCTTTTCTTTTCTCTTTTTCCCTCCAGCATGAGGTATGTCGATGGGGAAAAGAAAAAAAAAGAAAAATATTCATAGAATTAAAAAAAATGAAAATTGTCCCATTAGCGCTGACTGTACCACATAGGACGGTCAACATTGAGTAGACCACCACGTCAATTATTTTTAACCAAAATTGATCGGAATGACTAAATTGACAAATCCTTAAAAAGTGTATAACTAAATCGACAAATCATTAAAAAGGTTTATGATTAAAATGACATAATTGAAAGTGTTGTGACTAAATTTGTAAGTTGTTAAAAGGTTTAGAATTAGATCAACACGAGTATAAGATTCACGAGTATAAGATTCACAAGTAAGTGAATTGGCTAGTTTATGATTATTTGGATAACTTTCCCAACGATAGAGCTAGTGATAGGAGAGAAATCAAAAAAATGTAGATATTAGAAGATGCAGCCTAATCGTCCCTTTTTCAAATGCTTGTTGAGTATTTTGGTTTGACATTGTTTTACACTTAAAAACAAGCGGGTTACCTGTGAATTCAACTTAGAGATTGAGTTGAAAAAACTACCTCTGAGTTCAAGTTTAAAAAAATTATGGGAACTTAAAATAGCAGGTGATATAATAACTTGAGCAAGTATTTAACTTTTAAATTTTTCCAATCGAGCTTGCGTGGCTTTTCACATGAGCTTGACCAACAATGGGGAATTCCATTAATTTTTTGTTGAGACATAGCGTGATTATGTCATGAACTTGCACATCGAAAATTAGGGATGAGCGATTACAGGTTCTGTACAAGTTTCATCTGGAACCTAGAACTTACCCGCTTATACAGGTTCCTCATTTTATGAAACCTAAAATGTACCTTGCATACCTTGGAACCTAGAATTTATCTTGTCCCAGGTTCCACGGTCGATTTCACATATATTCTTAATTGAACGATTATAATGACTAATTACATTTAATGACCACCATCTACTGATAAAATTTACCAATCACAACTCATATTTAGATACACAAAAAGTATGAAATAATAACAAAATAAAAGTCTCAATGATAAAGTGGTTCCAAATTATACACTCATTATCGGACCTTATGAAATACTCAGGATGACGCGAAAACATATACTAAGAAAAAAATATAAAAACTTGCTCAAAGTTCCACCTACCTAGAACCTAGAACTTACCTATTAAAATAGATTTTTTAATTTTTGGAACCTAGAATCTAGGAATGTGCAACCGGACTGGGTTGACCTGGAACCCAAATCGGCCCACCGAACAATAGGGTCGGGAATCGGTTCCCGCTCAAATCGGTCCGGGTACCGGTTCTAAATTTTGGGAATTGGTTTAAACCGGTTCGATTTCCGGTTCTAGGCATAGATCCACCCGGGCTGATTTTTAGTTGCTATTAAAAAAAAAAGAAACCCTAGGTCCCGACTCCCTAATGCGTTGCTGCCCTTATTGTTTATGCTCATTGCTCACGGCCCTCGGCTCCTCACCTCCTCTCATTCCTCTATTTCTTCATATCTCGTCGTACGCTCTCTCGCATTGTCGCCGACTCACCAGTCACCATGCTCACTTCACATTGTCGCCATCATCTCGGCGCCGCGAAGACCTATTCAAAGCGAGATGAGTTCGATTTCATTAGTGCTAGACTGGTTAAGGGCGTCAATCTAGATCAATGGCTCGATTTTATTTGCTTCTGTTTAGGGCATTGATCTAGGAAAATAAGTTTTCGGGTAGATCTTGGAACCGGATCGAAAAACAGGGTCGATTTCAAAATAGGTTCTATGACAAACAAGGTCGGTTCTCGATTCCAAAAACTGGGAACTAGTCATAACAGGATCGGTTTCAGGATCTAGGTCTGGAATCGGCCCACCCGGCCCATGCTCGCCCCTACTAGAATCTACCTTATATACTTTAGAACCTGGAACCGATCGGTTCCCACTGGTCCATGCTCACCCCAGTATAATCTACTCTATATACAATGCTCATCCCCTATCGAAAATTTCAATGTTATAAATGTTTGGTGCAGTTTTAGGTGGCTAAATAAAATTGAAAAAAAAAGTTAAGAGAGCAAAACAAAATAAAATGAAAAAAAAATGGAGCAATTGAGAGTCTAATTGGAAATTGGAATTGAGAGTAAATTTACAATCATACCCTCTCATTTGCGAGATCAATAGAAAAAGTCAATTATGAAAATCAGTTCAACTTTCATTTTAATCGAAAATTCATTCGATTTACTTCCACTTAAATTTTTAATGAAAATTTTTATGTTTTTTTCACATAAAAATTTTTATGTAATTTATTAGTTTTTCTTTTGGGCTTGATTACTGTTTATAGTATCAATTTCTGAGAGGGTGTTTTCGTCACTTTTGCCCCATTTGTTCTTTGGCACGAGCCAATAATCTTTCATTTCTTCCTTTTGTTTTTCCCCCAAATAATGTTTGTTCTGTTACTCGAGAAAAAACTGACGACCTGAGGTTGATCTTTCCTTCTTTCCCGGTTCTAGGGTTTCCTTCCTTCCCCCCTTCGTCTTCTTCCTCCTCGCTTCGTCGATCGACTTCGACGCCCACAGCCTCAGAGGCAGCTCGGTCGCTTCCCTCCACCGAACAGACGAGTCAAAGTCGCAATCTTGCAAATCCTACGCAGATCCCGCGATTCCTCCCCTGCGTCACATCGTGTCGGAGGAAAAAAATGGCAAGCCGGAGCAAGTCGGCCCGGAAATGGGAAGCGTGTTGATCGCCCGGGAGGGATCGGGCGTAACGGCGAGAGCTTGATTTGGGTTTTCCAAGTGGGAGAATTTCCGGATGCATGAGGCTGTTCAGGGGATATAATGAGGGGTGTGTCGCGGCCCGAAGACGGCAATAATCCTTCGACCTCGAGTTCTTCTTCGCAGCGCAATCAACAGCAGGCGCATGCGCCCCGAGCTGTTTCTGGGCACGCTGCAAGTCATCCAAGGTGAAATTGAGCTCGATTGTTTAATTCGTCGCGTGCTTTGCTTTCTCTTTTGGATTATTGATGATGCCCATTCAGGATGTGGTCCATATTTCAAATGTGGTGCATGTTGAGCTCCTGAGATATTGTGGGCATTGTATGTTCTGGATGTGCTTTAATTTGCGTGTTAGGATCTTAGCATGAGGAATTCGATCTGTATATGCGATTTAGTCCGTAGCTTGGTTTCATTACCAAATTTTCTGGGCTGGGCAGGAGGGTCTCTTCTCAATTGATCCAAATTCTTCAGAAGCATTGCTTCTTTTGATCTTTTGGGAAATTATCGCTGATCTTTTTTTTTTTTAATAATTCTGCAAAGTCAGTCTTGAGTCAAGAGGCTTGTGTCTCTCGGTTGGAAATGTTAATCTGATCATTGAAACAATCTTGCCATTATATTGAATCACGCATTCTAGCCCTTTTTCACCATTTTCAATTCAGTGTACATCTGATTAGCCGAACATTCGACTCTTGTATGGTACGTAACTTGCAGCATAGGATTTCAACAACTATGCATGCGTGTATTTTGTAAGTATCTATTTGTTCATCAGCATGTCTTACCACCTAGATTAATTTATTACAGATTAGGATGGCATGGATCATATTCATTTTGACAATTTCAAAAACAACGGCCCTTTTTTTTTTCATGGCTGTCTTTCCCTTTTGAATCTCTTGTGCATGGGGTTGGCACCCTGTTGTTTTTTTTGTTTTTTGTTTTTGCAATTTATAGGTCTAGTATTCTTTTACAGTAATTAATTCATTTGAAAGACACCAAGGGTGTGCCAAACCATCTTCAAATCCCAGTGCAGTAGAGGATTCTAGTTGGGCTAGAATGGCATTTACATCAGGACTCATTCCGTGTCCATACCAAATATCCAAAGTAAAAAACCAAGAGTCTTAAATTTTGCGAAATCTCTCTCCAAATCATAAAAATTATCTTGATTCTCTCCCTCCAAGTCAGCCAAAAATCTCCAGAGGGATCATCTGAATCTTCTTTCTCTTTTCTTTGTCAATGCGTATATCTCACCAAGCTCTCAGCTCTTCTTGCATGGTCTTTGCATTGACCCATTGAATGCCTATGCCGGACCAAGCCAAATTTGAAAGCATTCTTGACCAACTACATTGTAGCAATAAATGGTCAATAGTTTTCACCACCTCTTTGCCAAGATTTGACCTTGGTTTTGCATGTTATCGAGAGTTAGTATTCCTCCTCAAGACACATTCCATGCGATAAAAGGGAATCCTTGTTGTTGCTCTTCTTCCAAAGTTGAGGTACTTTCCATTATTCATGTTTGGGTGAAAATGATGGAAAACATTTTGATTGAATCTTTGAATCGGTTAGTCTCTCATTGCTTCTTAGCATTTATTTTGAGAAGAAAGGGCATCAATCTAAACTTGATGGTTCCGAGTGTAAAAAGTCTTATTTATGTCAGGATGGGCCACTTGTTTTGGCCATGCTTTTACTATTGTCCGGCCTTGTTGATGTATACGCCGGTTGTTTAGCTGTTGGTTTACTCTTGTACTGGCCGACCCTTGGCCGCTAGGTTAGATGTGCTTTGTCGCGTTGTATTTTGCAGCTGGTTTACCGTTGAACCCATTGTGGCACACTTGGTGCCATTATTGGTTCATGGTTTTTGTGTCCAACTACATCTCTATACCTAGTTTTTTTGAAAAGTTTATACATACGTACCTTAACCCCCCCCCCCCCCCCCCCCCCAAAAAAAAAAGTTACAACTATTATTGTTGCGCCCTGTGGTTTAGGTAATGATAATTTCCCTTAGCAATGATGTATTGACATGTCTCTCAATTTGTAGAGAAACCTTTCTTTTGCATCAAATAACAATTTCACCAGTGGAGACATAATTGCTCTCTCCCAGTTCCTCTGTTTTTTTTTTTTTTTAGAATAATTGAGTAAGTTGTTAAAACACTGCAAAGCATGGAAGCCAACCTGCTATGGGCAACTAAGCAAATGAAATACCCCAACAACAATAGATCAGGCTTTAGTGATTGGACATGGAAATTTTCTTACTGAGCAATTCAGTACTTTTTATGCCTTACTTTTCTAAATCCTTATGATTATACCAAGTCATTCTTTTCTTTTCTTTTTTGCAGTATTGCTGCACATATCTTCTGATATATATATTTCTTATTTTCCAGCGCTAGCAATGTCTTTAAACTCCTAGTGCAAAGAGAGGTCTCTCCACGATCAAAACATTCATCAAAGAAGTTGTGGAGAGAAGCTTCAAAGTGCCAATCCTATCGATTCCAGCAAGGTGGTGAAGCAGTGAGAGATGTGAGACAGGGTCTCATATCATGGTATTTTCTCGGACTTATATTGTGATTTTATTTGAAACGTGGGTTTTTGTATAATTTTTTTGACCTTATTAATTTATTTCTAACGTTAAATCTGTGGCAGGCAGCCTTTTTGCCATTATTTTATCGACTGTTTTGAGCATGATTATTTTGGCAGGGTGGAGGCAGCATCACTGCAGCATTTGTCTGCCAAATATTGTCCACTTGAGCCCCCTCCAAGATCAACAATTGCAGCTGCCTTTAGCCCTGATGGAAAAATACTTGCTTCTACACAGTGAGTTGAAGATCCTTATAAGTTTAGATAATGGTGGTCACTGTTAATGTCGAGTGCTATTCTGACTTAGAGCAGTGTATATGCCATTTATCAAGTGGGATTTTTTTTCCTTTGTCGCAGTGGAGATCATACAGTGAAACTCATTGATTCTCAGACAGGAAGTTGCTCGAAGGTGTTAAGGGGTCATCGGAGGACACCTTGGGTGGTGAGTCTCTGTTATAGGGATCCTTGAGTATGCTAAGTATGATTTAGTGCTGTATTTTAGCTTCATCTCAGTTATTTCTCAAATTTGCAGGTAAGATTTCATCCCCTGTATCCGGAGATCCTTGCAAGTGGAAGTTTGGATCATGAAGTTCGCCTGTGGGATGCAAATACTGCAGAGTGCATAGGATCACGCAATTTTTGTAATTGTCGTTCTGATTTCCCGTCCCTGACATATCTTAAGAAACTATGTGGATTGTGAGACTTGTTAAGAAGATTTTTCTGTGCTGTCTTTTCTACAGACCGTCCTATTGCATCAATTGCATTCCATGCTCAAGGAGAGCTTCTTGCTGTCGCATCTGGTCACAAGGTGGGGATTTTGCTTTGAATGCTGGTGGATTGCTAAATTTGGATTAGTTTTGGAGGCTTTGACATCGTATTTTCTATCAGTTGTACATATGGCACTACAATAGGAGAGGAGAGACATCGTCACCAACTATTGTCCTGAGGACACTGCGATCTCTCAGAGCTGTGCATTTCCATCCACATGCAGCTCCTTTTCTTTTAACGGCCGAGGTGAAGTTTATATTGTTAGCACTTTGTTCCTTCAACCATAGCTTCTGTTGATGTTAGCAATTTGTTTATCTGCAGGTCAATGACCTTGACTCGGCAGATTCAGCTATGACTATTGCAACTTCTCCTGGTTATTTGCACTACCCTCCTCCTACTGTATATTTTGCCGATGCTCATTCTCATGAAAGATCTAGGTTGGCGGATGAACTGCCTCTCATGCCTTTACCATTACTGATGTGGCCTTCCTTTGCTCGAGATGATGGAAGAATACAGCGCATAGATGGGGATGTTGGTCTTAGTGGACAGCAAAGGGTTGATTCGTCTTCTTCAGTGCGCCTTTTGACATATTCAACCCCATCGGGGCAGTATGAACTCCTCCTGTCTCCAGTTGAAAGTGGTAACTCTCCTTCCATGCCTGAGGAGACAGGAAGTAGTGCTCTCTCAAGTGCAATGGAAACTGAAGTAAGTCAATCTGCAGTGGATACTGTGGAGGACATGGAAGTGCAACCTGAAGAGAGAAATACTCAACTTTTCTCTTTTAGCGACCCGAGGTTTTGGGAGCTGCCTTTATTGCACGGATGGTTGGTTGGTCAGACCCAAGCTGGTCCACGAACTGTACGTCAATCAAGTCCTGGAGATATTGAAACTCAATCTGCTTTTGGTGACGTTGCAAGTGTTTCACCACTCACATCTGGAGCAATGCCAAGTGGCATGGACCCATCCCGGTTTGGTGGAAGATCTGGGTCTAGATATCGCCCTCCTGGATCTCGTGGGGTGCACACAACTGGACTTAATAATGATGGACCACGAGATGAAAACGATCCTCAATCTGTCGTTAGTAAACTCAGGTCTGAACTTGCAGCCTCACTGGCTGCAGCAGCATCTACAGAGTTGCCCTGCACAGTGAAACTTAGAATATGGCCACATGACGTGAAAGATCCTTGTGCACAGCTTGATTTAGAAAGTTGCCGCTTAACTATTCCACATGCAGTTCTATGCAGGTATTAACTTAGATCCAGACAGTGCTATTTGGTTTCAATTACAGCAATTATCGGCAATGAACTAGCTTTTATGCTTTTCCTTTTTTTTGTTGTTGTTGTTTTGTTTGGGTTTTGGGGGGGGGGAGGTGGAGAGAGAGGGTGTTTGGAGGCAAATGTAGGGACTTTGGGAGGTGGGAATTAAACTAAAAACCTCTTGGGTCTTTGTAAAGACCACTTATTGCTAGGCGGTTCTTTTGTTCCTGAGAAATAATGTTTTTTTTGGTGTTCTGTGTAAAGCTGTACTCGCCTTAACTGGCTAGGTTCCTTTTGAATTTGTTGCAGTGAAATGGGAGCCCATTTTTCTCCATGTGGGAGATTTTTAGCTGCCTGTGTGGCATGTGTGCTGCCTCATTTGGAATCTGATCCCGGATTACATAGTCAAGTCAATCAGGATGTTACAGGAGTGGCAACCTCACCTACAAGACACCCAATTTCTGCTCATCAAATTATGTATGAGCTTAGGATCTATTCCTTAGAGGAGGCAACGTAATGCTCTCATCTTTCACCTTCATTGTGTTGCCAGTTATTTTTGTTAACCTGTGAAGCGGAATTTGATATGCTTCATTTGTCCAGATTTGGAACGGTGCTTGCTTCACGACCAGTAAGGGCTGCTCATTGTTTAACCTCCATTCAGGTTAGTATCTTCTTCTCTTGTTTGAGTTTCTCAAGATTTTCTGATTACTGTTGTGATTATTCGTAAAATATTATGCCATCCCTTTGAATTCTATCCAAGTTTCCTCAACATCTAACGTTAAGTATTTTCATATCATTCTTGCCGTTTGTTTTTAATTTTTGACTTAGAAGTTTTGTTAGTTATCTGCCAATGTGCCCATGCAGAAATATTGTTCCTATTCATTTGTCTTGGAATTACTTACAACCTCAACAGTAACTTTGGGGCTTTTAGTCTGCTGTCTTCATGGGAATAGGAAAGGCTTGGATATGTTTCTTTCATTGGCAGATTCTTTGTTTCCTATGCACACTTCTTCACTAGAATTTTAAACAAGTAATGTATGGAAAGTTTGCGAATATCTTGTCAATGCCTATTGATTCAAGTTAATTCATGATTGTGCAGTTCTCTCCGACATCTGAACACTTGTTGCTTGCCTATGGGCGTCGTCATAGTTCACTTCTTAAGAGTATTGTCATCGATGGAGAGAATACGGTGCCTATTTACACCATTTTGGAGGTATAAGTTTATGGTTGTTCCATGTTCAGTTTTGAGCTTCTGCTTTCATTCTGGGTTCAGTTCATCCCTTAATTGGCAATTTTTGTTGAAGGATAATAGGCCATTATTTTTCTTTTCTATGGCGTGAATTAATTTTCTGCTGTTGATGCATTTGGGTCATGCCTGTTTGATCCTATTGCAGCTAAACACCTTTTTTTTTTTTTTTTTTTTTTCCGCCATAGTTGGTATCTCTGAACTCTGTTCTGCTATCTTTTTATCAGATGCGCAACTATACAACATAAGATTGCGTTGCATATTAAATCTATTAGGTCCCATTCTCCCCAGTTGATGTATCTGCTTTGAGTCCACTCCGTCTCTTTAATTCATTTAATTGAATTTACATGAGCATGCTAGTAGGAATAATGCTCGACTCCCACCTACCAAATAATATTGTAAAGTGGGAAAGTAACTAAATGATAAAACGTGTGCAAGGAGAAATCTGCGAAACAAAAAGTGGGAGAGATGCTGCGTCCTTTTCCCTGCAACAAATTATCTCTTCTTTAGTATGAGTCCTCAAACGGGTGATCAGGAGAAATTCCAATTCGATTAATGTTTTGGAAGAAATATGAGAATGGTGTGCTCATGTGGTAGTTATTTGGCATGAGACATGATGTGGAAACTCAGGGCAACGACCAGAATTGACCCGGTTAGATTGCTCTGTAATTTGAAATATTCTACAGTTACATCATCTTTGAAACAGTATTATAGCGAGGCGAAATACTTGAGCTTAAACTGTGATGTACGCTGTTTGCAATTGTCTTGAAAAATGCACTTAGTGTTAGTGGTGTCAGCTTTTAGACATGTTACTTTGCTTCCCCACCGTCATAGATTATAGGAAAGCATCTTTTATTGTTAACATATCACATGAGCTTACAGTTTGCGCTTGCATTCAGCATATATCTCGTGATTTTTTTCCTTTCTATCTGAATTTTAACGGTCAAGTTTACCTAAGGTACCAAAACTTCTAGAGTCCAAAGTCTAAGACGTCATTCCTAATTTTTGACAAAGTCAAGATGGATATCTTGTTTGCATGCATAGCCTGAATAAGAAGTGTTCAGATACATATTTGAAGACACTCTCGCCTCTTGCCCGCAACATCTGCTGCTTTTGCAGCTCAATCATGTCAGTGACTGTCATTTATGATGCGCTATGTCATCCTTCCACTCGGCACTGTGCCAATTAACAATTTGTCTGGTTTACCTGCTGTGTGATATCTTCAGTAATTATCATGGCATTGCATAGAATTAGGGAACATCATATGTTATTGTTGAGCGATGAGAGGCAGGGCAGTATGACACTTTGAAGGAAAGTTACGGATGATTGAAACTGATGAAACAAGAATTTTTTTTCCTGGAAAAAGAAATGGAGTTAGAAGTGTGATGTCACTAGGGATTATGTCCCCGGTTGTCCTTCCAGTTTCTTTTTATATTTTATATGCTTTACCTGGTGTTGCCATCTATTTCCGAAACCATATCTGCTCAGTGACTTCGATTGCTTGCAATACTGTTTATTGCATGTTAAATGGGAGTGATGTGTTTGTTCAATTTTGTACTTGGTAAAATCTGGCATAAAACTTATCCATATCTCTAAAGCATGCCCTCTTTTGGTTGATGAGCAAGATGATAAAATAATCCATACAGCCATGAGAAATGGCGTCGTGTATACAAGTGTTTACTCTTGATCTCCATTTGTCTTCTGGGAAATGCATGGTGGCTATTGTCACTCAGCCAAGGATAATGGAAAAATCACCTAATGGCAGTGGCACTGATATTATTGATGTTGGTTGCATGTAATGTTGGAGTAACCTTGTATTGCCTTAAAAATTAATGACATGAACTGTTGAGCGTTGCTTGATGAGCAGCTTTTCACAACCATATATATGTATAGTGGAGACAGGTTATTATCTATCTTGATTGATTTGTTCATATCGCCCCCGTCATAAATTTGTTATCCATTAGCTTGTATAGGGCATGATACACCTGGAAGGTACACTAAAAGAAGTGTATCATCTTGTGAAGTGCTATTACGTGCTGCCGTGAGTTTATGCATTTCTCTTTCCAACTCATTTACTTTTACACAGGTCTACAGAGTTTCTGACATGGAACTTGTGAGAGTTCTTCCAAGTGCGGAGGATGAAGTCAATGTTGCATGCTTTCACCCTTCAGTTGGAGGTGGCCTCATTTATGGAACGAAGGTGAGTGCATTTGATCCAGGATGACTGAGAATGATCATGTGACTAGGCTTGCAAGCTTCTCTTTTATACTGACATTTCTTCATCTGAAATTCAGGAAGGCAAGTTGAGGATTCTCCATTATGACAGCTCGCGTGGCTTGAATCTGAAGTCATCTGGTTTTCTTGATGAAAACATGCCAGAGGTGAACAAAGATCGGTTCTTAATCAGTGTTTGCTTATTCATATACAGTTGTGCACGAAATAATGCCGGTCCTTTTGTTTATTGTCGAGCTTTTATTTTTAGAACTACTCTAGTATGTTCTTAATTGGATTTTTTTTGTATGTGGTGATTGGGAGGGAACTAAAGGAGGTTAAATGGACAACGAACAATCCTTAGCAAGTGTGTGGTATTTAAAGACTACTAAAACCTACTTCAAGTTGAGATAAGAAACTCTTAATTGTGATCCTAATATCCTAATTCTATTAAACTTTGAAATGCAATATTCAATTCCATATAGGTAAAGGGAACTTAATAAAATCCTAATGCACTCCAAATTCTTAAAAAAAGACTCCTGACTTAATAAGGGAAAACCCTCTGATCAAGGCATACAATTAGTTCTTGATCTGTCTCTTTTTCAAATGATGTTGCCACGTACCACCATCGAGGCTGTGTATATTGTTTGGAATGTATAGGTGGGCAGCTGTCAGTACTTTGATGTGTTCTTTTCTTTTGGTCCTACAGTGTGGGAGCTGAAATTAGCTTTCACTCTCTTGCTTTTCAAATGTCTCTGGAATGAAGTCTGTCCTCATCATACTTTAACTTGGTTCCTTGGTAGTTCTCGCATGATTTTCCGACCATTGTAGCCATTTCTCTTGGGTTACTTTATTAAACTACAAAGGTACCAGCATTTCAGTATGTACTTGAGGAAGTTTTTGGTAGCTGGAGCTGAAAGAAGTTAATTTCGCTATGCGAGAGAATCTGTGTATTTTACATGTTTAGGTCGCTTTATCGGCTTACCTCATTGTTTTTCTTTTACAGGTGCAGACTTATGCTTTGGAATGTTAGTAGCCAACAACTGCAATATGTTTGTGATATTTACTGCTCAACCTTGAAGGTTAGTTTTTTTTTTTCAAGTTTCTGTAGTTCTGCATATTGAATTCCCAGTTGTTGGTCAAGATTATTTTGTTATCATGATAGGTTACTTCTTGATATTGATGTGTCTGACGGTGTTGAGGTTGCAACAAAAGTTTCGGATTGCATAGCCTATTAGTGAGTAATCTGCTTTTGTACTTAAAAAAAGCAGCTGGCTTGCATGAATAGCCCAAAAATGGAGAAGCGATGCACATATTTTGTGGAAATGAATTTTGATCTCCTTTGGATGTATATTTATTTTTGTTCCCTTTGGTCCAATCAGCCGTAACTGTTCCATATAGTGTTGAAGTGCTATTTTGAGCACTTGCCCCAATGGAAACATGTAGCCTGTGTGTCGTTTAGGAGGTAATAATTGGATATGGCTTTAGCACAGTGTAAGAAAACTGGGATATTTTCTTGCCAAAATAAAAAGATTTTTAGCCCAGTTCAGAAGTTGCACCAGGTCTCTTGTTGGGCTCAGGGCTGAAATTTTTTCTCTGGGGGCACTTTTTTGAAGCAGATGGGAACGAAACGGGGAAAAAGTTCCTAGTGTTTACTATGTTGTTACTATCTGATAATTTTGTGAATAAGATGATGTAACCTCATCGTTAATTCAATGCAGATCTTGGGTCGAGTGCAGCTGTATCTATATCTCCACGACCGTAGACCCATCTGTAGCCAGGCTCTTGGTTCCTTGATCAATTACTAGTTAAAGGCAATTCTGTACCAACTACCATTCTTTGCTGTTTGTGAGGATGTATGTTATCAATCGCAAGAGCATTAGGAAGTTCGTCTAACTTGAGATAGATGGGTTAGTGCGAGTCAGAAGTGTCAGGATTCGTGTTGTATATTTGTTTGTCCGCTCTGATATTCACGGACTTTTGTAAAAAAGAAAAAAAAAAGAGGGAAAAGGAGAAAATTGATGGATGGAAGTTTTAACATCGAGAGATTTGCGGGGTTCTGTTGTTTCTCATCTTTGTAAGGATGCTGTTTATAATCAAATGAAAAGTATGTCTCTCATTTGTTGTTGTGCAAGTTTAGTTGCCTCTCTGTGTTGGCTTTCTTCTCACAAGATGAAGCCCCGATGTGTATTTTGAATTATTGCTGTACTGAAACCTTAGTGCTTTCCTATCGTTGAGCAAGTCTGTGTGGTATCTATAGAAGTTAGATTTCAGTGTCCCTGTCTATACGTGAAAATGATTAACCTTGGAGTTACCAGTTCTATATCAGGCTCAAGCTATGTTTTTCATGTCATGTTAGAAGTTAATCACTCAGAAAATTATGATAGGACGTCATAATCAATTGTTACCTCGCAACTATTCAATACCTCGTCTCTTGTCTGGGCCCTTTATCAATCCTTGGGAATCGGTATAAAGCAAAGCTCTAGACTTTATTGAATTGAGGAGGATTCCTACTGGTCTCCCCTTCTCAATGCTTGGTCCTTTCGACCAAAAAAAAATGCTTGGTCCTATTGCTACTGCTTTTGATTCATCAAATCATTCATTCCTTTTGACGCTTTATTAATTAAAGGACTAGATCCCAAGAAATTCCTTCCAACGAACTGATTGACCTAAGTCAAGACTTAACATTCTCCAGTGGCGTGAGGCAGCTAGCTTGGGAAGTTCACTCTTTTTAGTTGCTGTTCCGGAGGAGGAGGGGATTTTTCTAGAACCGATTCGACAATGGAGGCTGACTCCAAGACTAATAAATCCAATTGAAACTTCCCAATTTTTATTTGCTCGAGTATGTAAATAAATTGCAAATAGGATCCAAGTAATAAATCCCTTTGGGTCCCACTTTCAATATGACCCCATGCCTCATTAGCTCATACTGCTCGCGAAAGAATACCTATGGTTAAAAAGTTTAATTTGAGACTAATAATACGATAACTCCAATGATTTAATTGTTGAATCAGTTGAGCCCTGTAATAAGTTCAAAATGAAAAATAAAAAATTATTTAGTAAAATATTCTTTCTTTCATTGATGTATTGGATCTCAACAAAGGAAATGACTCATTTTAAAAATTATTTTTTTGCTAAAAAACCTTATGGCTTTTTGCAATATAATGACGAAAAGAGCTATGATCCACATAAAAGAGCTGTGTAGTTCAACATTATCATTCTTGGAGAGCGGATGCTACTATTTCGAATTGATTCATTTCAGTTAAAACACCTGAAGTAGCAAAGCCTTGGATAAAAATAGTGCTTGATGTGGTTGTACGATTACAGAATTTTTACGTTTTTAAAATACAGAATCATAAATGGAGAAACTCCATAAAATGTCGGTGCTCGGTCAGCATTTGAGGAATTTGTTGAAGCTCCCACCTTGCGATGAATCTGCAGATTGGTCCTCGGATGTTGTAGTTATGAGGGTAGGAATACGTACCATGTGCAAGGAGTGACTAAGGGCCGGCATGAGAATCATTCTGGTTCTTTGATTCTGTTTTCTAGAACAAAAAAAAAAAATGAGAATCCTGTTGGTAACGTAAATGATTCAGATTCTATTCCCAGAATAAGTTTTAGAGCAAAATCCAGAACAAAAAAAAAGTTAATTCTTGAAAAAAAGAATCACTTTTGAGAATCACATAAAAGAATGAAGTATCACATCTCTCACTTTTTCCTTTCAATTCTCTCGTTACTTTTCCCTCAACCTAGTAAAAATAAAATAAAATAAATAATTTCGAAAAAACATTAGATTTTTTTTAAAAAAAATCACAAAAAATTTAGAAAATCCTAAAAATAAAAGAAGCTTATATTAGGCTAGTTTAACCTCATTTTCATAAATTTAGGCCTAAATTTCCTAAATTTCATAGCTTTCACTATTCTGCAAAAAAAAAAAAAAAAATGTCGCAGAAGATGTGGGCATCCAACATGCGAATGATAATAGATATACTCATAGCCGTATGTCACAAAATGTGACCTTCTGTATGTGGAACTGGAGCTAAACACTCACTTGAATTTAGGATAGAAGCTACAAAATGATAGAGAAGGACTTGTACTTCGTATCAAGGAGGATAATTTGATTTTTTTTTGTCAGTGGATAATTTGGTTATTCAGCTGCTATGTTTGTATGTATTTTGAACAAAGCAACATTTAAATAAAAAAATGAGTTCTTTATATGGGAGCTATCCCATGCTTCAATCGAACTTCAAACGTTTTGTATTAAATTTTGTGTTTCATTTATGACATGCTTAAAAAATATATTTTAAATTATTTTAGTGTTTTAAGTTTGACGAGAATAATATTCTGCGACTATGAAAATTAATCTTCAATTTAGGATGAAATTTTACAAAGTAACTACATAGTTATTTGACTTAAATGGAAAAAAATTAGGAAGAGAAACAAGTTTTTGAAACAAAAATATTGTGTAGTTATCAAACGTGTTTCTATTCCGGGAACAGAAATTTTGGGCAGTTATCAAACTATTTTTGATTCTCTAAAACTTATCTAGGAGCAGAATCAGAAAAAATCATTTTAATCAGAATCAGTTTTTCGGAACATAATGATTACCATGCACAGCCTAAGAAGCAGCAGCTTACTTGGGGAAGATTTAGGCCGTCCATTATCGGTCAATAGGTGGATAGGTATTCCATCGATGATGATTTACTCCATCGATGATGATTTACTCCGATCGGATGAAGTTCAAGCGACAAAAACATGCTGCCAAGAAGGCATGTTTGCTTGGTGACCCTCATCAAATACAATTGGGAAAATTTCAAAGAAGGGTCTGAAGTCTTCTCATTTTCTCAAATAAGAGTCATATAAGTAAACCTTGTTTCAAATAAAGATACGAACTCCCCTCATTTTCTCAAATAAGAGTCTAAAGTGAACGTTGTCTCAAATTATGACATGAAATAGCCATGAAATCTCAACAAAAAGCCTGATTTCAAGGGCATTTTCATTTTTTTCCTTATTTAATTTTTTTGTTTTCATTAGACTTTTCTTTTTTCTGTTTCCTTGAAAAATAACAATTTTTTTTTTAAATGGACAACATACAGAGGTGGTGGCCGGTGGCGTCTGTAGTGTCCCATACTACCACACTCTGGGGGAAGGTTTTTCAAAACCCGCTCTCTTCTTTAATCTATTGTTATTCATAGTAATCGGCGCATGCTGAAAACTAACATAAACAAGTGCATGATAAAACTTCAAATATCCAATAGCAGGCACGCCTAATATAGAAAAAGGCATGACCTTTCATGGTTTCACTAACTATATAACACGCATCTCAAACAATGAGATCAAACAACAATCCAACTCACACATTTTTATTCATATCTCATTTATTTGACTATATCAACTATTCTTTCTTGCATATTCATACAACCACTTCACTTATTTACCCTATTTACATGGAACGAGTTCAACAGAAGGGTAATCTACTTCAAAATGCTATAACTACCCACCGATGCTTTAGAATCTGTGGCTCTGTTTGGCAATGTTCCTGTTTCTTGTTTCTGTTCCTCAGTGTTTCTGTTCCCAGATGATTTTTGAGAATCAGAACGTATTTGGTAACTGCTAAAATTTTTGTTCCAGGAACAGAAGCGCGTTTAGTAACTGCATAAAATTTTTGTTCCCAATTTGTATTTAAATTAAATAATTATATTTGATGACAAAGAAAAGAGAAAATAATTAAATCAAATAGTGATTAAGAAAAAGAAACGAAAAAATAAAAAAGAGTTGCGAAAAAGAAAGTTAATCTTTTTTACATTTAAAAATACCATCTTGAAGAGGAAATTGAAATAAAAATATCAACTATATTTGTGTATTTTTCTGACCCCGAATGATATTTTTCTAATTTTTTTTTGGGTATTTTATAATTAAATAAATTTTAAAATTTTAAAAAATATGAAAAATATTTTTAATTCAAAATTGGTTCCTAAGGCTCAGCCAAGGCTTTCAAAGTTGATTTTGTAATTTTTATGATTTTTTGTTATTTGTAAATTAATTTTAAAAATAAAAAATAAAAAATAAAAATAATTATAATTATAATTATAATTATAAATCATGTTTCAACAAGAACTGAAAGTATCGAGGAAAAATTCATAAAAGTATATCTTGGAAAACAGTAATTTGCAAAAGTGTTCCGAAACACAAAAACCAACTTTTTTTTTTGTTTTGAAAAGTGGTCCAAAAGTGTTCCGGAACACAGAATCAGAATCGTAATTATTTGCATTGCCAAACATGTTTCTATTCTTTACTGTTCCCGAGAACAGAAACAGAGAAATGGGAACAATGCCAAACAGACCCTGAATTGTCGCTTGTGTCCTCATCTAATTTCTCAGCTAGATCCTCCATTATAAAGAGGTGAGAGATGAACGGGTCAAACATATCAAGAGCTATGGGCCTACCCACCTTGCTAAACCACGATAGTATATTGCATTGTATTCCAGCTCCACAATTCCATTAAGGGATCCTTCGTCTATATAAACTCTGGAACGAACCAACTTGTAGACGGGATAATATTGTATTCCAAGATGACGATCAGTGAACTCGTCAGACGTATAGCTAATTTTTATAGGATAACCATATCAACGTTGCCGTAGGGGCGACGGATCCATAGACACCTTGGTAAATTGAAAAGTGTTTGAATCAACAGAGTGAGTGGATTACACCCAGCAATAGAACTCCAATTCAAATGACTAAACCAATTATAACATCACAGAATTGAAGATTCGTCTCACACGAACCAACATATCTCAAATTAGCATTAGATAACAGAATCCACCCAAAGCAAACACAATCCTCATAGATAATAGATCTCAGATTCGTACCCAAAACATCTATCACTACACATAATTCATCAGAATTCAATACTCGCATCCGTAATCATAGAAAGCTCAGTAATAAGGATAGAGATCTACTTGTCTTGACTAATCGAGAAAACAACGAACGATTCATAAACAATAATCAATAAATGAATGGCTGAACTGTCAACCAAAAGCTAGGGCGCTGAATGACACGGCCACAGTTAGGGCAATCGCGGACGGCGACGGGCAATGGCGATGGTCCGACGATGATCGTGGACGGTCAAGGGTGGTCAGCAGTCTCAGAGAATTACAATTGCAAAGTGATGACTTTTTGACGAACTTATGACGAATAAACTGATTCTAGAGATTTCTATAGGGGAAGCAACTGAAGACCATTCAACTTATGGTGAGTTAGCTTGTAGTCGAGTCGGCTTGCAGTTGACAACGCGATGACACGTGCTTGTGACATGAATCAACTGCGCATGACACGTGCCCACCATGTGTCATGTGGCGGTGACACATGGCACGTGCTTGGCCACATCGTGCTTTTTTCCCCGATTGTCCTAATTTCCCACATAGCTAACCCGATAAGACCTTTATCAAACACATAGTGGCCCTAAAAATATTACCGGGCCAATAATAAATCCTCAAAAATATCATTGAGTTTGGATAAAATTCTTCAAAAGTTATCCAATAGTTCGAACTCATTAAATACCAATCCATTATTAAGCATGTGAGGGTTTTCAGATCATCGTACGGTCGCTAACTCTCGCAAAATAGGGTAGGGATCGAGCCCTCTCCTGGATCTGGGAGGGGACAAGAAGCAGGTGAGGGTTTTCAGATCATCACAGGCTCGTCAACTCTCGCCAAAACAGGGTAAGGGTCTGGCCTTCTCCTGGATCTAGGAGGAGGCAGGCCTCACCCAGGTTCAAGAGAGGGCCAAAGGCCCTCGCTTTTGGTTGACGAGGTCGCTGGCCTTTGCCGCCCCTGCGGTGGGCATGCAACCATAGGTAGATAGTTCTCTTGCTTGTGTGGTAATTTTATTTAATTTTTAAAAGACAGAAAAAGGGAAAAAATAGAGAAAAAAAATCAAAATGGGAAATGACGAAAATGCCCTTTAGGCCATGCTTTTTTTTTTAAAAAAAAAATTGTGGCCAGTTCAAGCCCCTATTTGAAGCATACTATGCCATTTCGAACTCTTATTTGAAATAAGGTCAAAGCAATCGGTGAGTGGGTGAGGTTAGAAGTCGAACTCCATTTCTCAGCTCCCTGAGCATGCGAGCATGGATCTCACTCGACCTCAATCTCCACTTCAAGCTCTTCTTACCCCATGCCCAGAATTGCACCCTGTCCTCAGCAACCTCGTTGGCTTCCTGTGGAACTGCCACCGCTTCCACGACTGGGTCACTGACATGCTGTCGCGGCTCATCGTCGATCCTCGGGATCAACAACTTTGATCTCTAGCCACGAACTCACAACCAGGTCGCTCAAGCAGTTCATCTCTGAGACACTCCGCCACGAGATCTCCGACAGCATCCTCCCCTTCCTCTCCCGAGCCTGCGACGAGGACATAGTCATCCACCTAGGAGGAGTTGCAGAGGTTCACCTTCAGCAAGTAGGGGCGTTCATGGAAATGAGAAGTTGAGTGAAAAAGGGGTTCTCTGAAAAATCTGAAATGTGACATGTGTCGATCAATAAATTTAGGGATTCATTACACACTTGGCAAGTAAGGTATACTCAATACTCCATTATCACTCTCAACATTCATTTTCTTTCATTTGAGCCGATGGTCACGACTTTATCTGACAAACATGAAGCCAATTTTTACGCGCGTTCATTTCTTAGGTTCATTTAGGCGGAATTGGGAGCTGCTAGTCTGACAGTCTGATAATATTATCAATTATTTTTTGCATACACGATCTTTCAATCAACTAGTGCTTTATGCAAAATACACAGTGATGGTACGTGGATTTACATTTGAGATTGCACTGTCCTTGACAATGCTATCATGAAATCATTTTCCTTTTCAAGAATTGTTCTAACCATCGGGTTTTTTCCAAACGGCCTAATCCTATCCGTCCAATTTCACTCATTGAGGATATGTTTTACTCAGGTAAATTCTTCACCTTTAAGTTTGTGTTGTCAGCTTACCCTAACGCCCCCCAAATCCATTTGAAGGGTATGGCCAAGGTGACCAACGCCCGGACCCGTCTTGGTGTCATCCTTCACAAACAGCCACCACCACAAAAGCATGGAATATCTTCAAAGTCGAACGCCTCCGCTAATTGCTGCAGAAACCCCCCATGCACTGTCCAAATGATGGACTCCATCTGTATTCCCGGCGCTTACTTATCAAGCTTAATGTTGGCATGATCATGCTTAAGACCTCCAGTTTTGTGGGACGTCGCCATTCTTTTGATGCTGAGATTGATATGGGGAGACTTACTTTCTCTTCTGTTGGCGATTCCATCTCTCCTCTCTTCCCTTTCTCTGGCACTATTTGCTATCTTTTGGAAACTGGTCCAAGACCCTGTATTTATGACCGATAATTGATGAGGTATCTCTCGTTTGTTCTATCAACATGAAACTTATGAATAATAGTTACTTGTGAAATTTTCGTTATTGATGGATAACATATATTAACTTTGCTAATATCGGTAATTTTCTTGATCGGAGCGGAGAGCAAGTTGCCTCTTAGTAACTCATACAATAAGGGACTGCTCAAATGATAAGCGTGTTCGTTCTTCTCGCTCTAGGATTGGATTCGAATCATTACACTTGAGTATTCTCTTGGGACCATCTTAGGAGCGCAGTGTGTGTGTCTTAGATAATTGGTGTGTGTGGGACGAGAGGATAGGCAAACCCAATATGGATTAGACACATGATCAATAAGTCTCGAACATCCCGTGCGTTTAAAACGAAAAAACAACTTGTCTCGAACATCCCGTGGATTTAAACTTAATTTTGATCGTGTGATTCCCACGAATAATTTGTGATAAAACTTAATGCATATTAAATTAAGAACGAAAACAAAGCAAATAAGTTGGAACAATTAACTAGGCATCAAGGGTTTTTAACTTAGGAATTTGTTGAGGTCAATTGTTCATACAAATCCTCTCCTAAGTGTTCTAAAATGGTTTCCAGGTAATCGAGCATCTACGATCGAATCCCATACCAGGTACTCTGTAGCCCCTGCCTCCAGTTCCTTTACTAGCGGGGCCGCATGCTTTTCGACAACAATATTAATGATTTTTTTTCTGCTCATATCATTAGTGATTTCAAAAGGTTGAAAATGCATCAAATGTAAGATATTTAAGATTTATGGTTTTGAGTGACCCTCTTTCTTGATTTTAGATCACAATAATATCTAGAAGCTAACATGATTCTCACTCATTCATAGTGAGATATGGCAACAGTTTTTTCCGTTGCATAACGATAGGCAAGAAAATCTTTTTTGGCGATGAAAATTTTGAATTCCGTCATAAAAAAAGAGTAGGATTTATTCCGCCCAGGTACTTTGCGAATTTTTGTTTGTTTGTTTACGTCTAAAATATTCAAAGGAATTGTTCTGGATGTACATTAGAATTCATCACTGGTTTATTATCCGAAAAGGATACTAATATAATTAGATTTTTACTATAAAAATTGTACAATCAAAACCAACACTACCTAAAATTGTAAAACTTATTTATCATTTCAAATTAGTTTTTACTTACTATTCGAAATTAAGAACTTAGTCATATGTTTAAATTATTACTACTTGCTAAACATAATAAAATTGTATATGTGAAATGTGTGCAATTGTTATTTATAACGGTTAATACCACAAAAAAATCTCAAACTGACACATACGATAAATTTATCACGAACTAATTTTTAGACCACAAAAAATCCTAAATTAGTACACATGTGACAAATTGACCCTAAACTAATTTTTGGATCATTCCAAATCAATACACTTATGAAAAATTTATCCCAGACTAGTACACATGTTACAAAATTTATCCTCTTACTCTCCCGAGCCCGTGGCGAGGGCAGGGTCATCAACCTCCGGAAGGCGTTGCAGAGATTCACCTTCGACAAGGTGGAGGTGTTTATGGAAAGGGGAAGTTGTGAAAGAAGGGTTTTCTGAAAAATCTGAAGTGTGACAAATGCCAATCAATGAATATACTGATTTATTTATTGCTGACTCGGCAAGTAACGCGTGCCTAATACTTCATTATCAGTCTTAACCTTCATTTTTTTTTTCTTTCTCATTTGAGCCATTGATTACGACTCTAATAACTGTCAAACATGATGCCACTTTTTCCGCGCCTTCATTTCATACGTTTATTTAGGCGGGATTTTCCAAAATTGTTCCCAACCATCGATTTCTTCCAAATGGCCTAATCCTGTCCTTCCAAATTTCACTTGCTTACGATTCGTTTTACTCTGGTAAATTCTTCCACCTTCGAATTTGCGTGGAAAACGAAAAAGCAGAGCTGAAACGCAACGTCTTCGAAGTCCAATGCCTCAGCCGATTCAATGGACTCCATTTGTATCCCAGTACTTACTTATCAAGCTTAATGTGAACTTATGAATGGTGATTACTTGTGAAACTTCCGTTTGTAATGGATAATGGACATTGACTTTTCTATTGCCAATGATTTCCTTGATCGGAGCGGAGAGCACGTTGGCTCCCAATAACTCATATAGTAAGGAGTTGCTCAAATGATAAGCGTGTTCGTTCTTCTCGTTCAAGGATTGAGTTCGAATCACTACGCTCGAGTATTCTCTTGGGGCTATCTTAGGAGCGCAGTCTATGTGCCCCAGATAATTATTCGGTGTGCGTGGGACAAGAGGATGATTGCCCCACCCGATATGAATCAGGCGTGTGATCAATAAGTCTCAAACATCCCCTGATTTTCTTTCAAAGAAAACTCGATAATTTTTCTTGTATGATTGCCACGAGCAATTTGTGATAAAATTTAATATTTATTGATTTAAAATGAAATTAATGTAGTAATTCAGAACAATTAATTAGGCCTCATGGGTTTTTTAACTTAGGAACTTGATGTCACTTGTTCATATAAATCCTCTGCAAAGTGTTCTAAGGGTCTCTAGATAGTCGGGCCTCCACGGTCGTCCCCTTGATGACAAAAATGATGTATTATATATACTACAAAGCATATTTCATTCAACTAAACTCATCACGAAAATAAAATTTTGCGAATAACATATCTACTTAATTTAAGACAATAACAACATTAATGCTTTACTTTTAATCTTGTACGGAGTTTTAGGAGAACCAACCCAACTGAAATTCTCCAGGGCCACTCCCCCAATCTTCCCCTTTTCAATGTCCACATGCCCCTCCGGCAGAGTCGCATGCCGGTTGACAATAACATTTGTGATTTAGAAGGTTGAAAATACATCCAAACATAAGATGTTCAAGATTTATTGTTTAAGCAACCCCATTTCTTGCTTTTATATCACAATAATATCGAGAAGCTAACATAATTCTTGCTTATTTATAGCGAGATACGACGACGGTTTTCTTCTATTCCCGATCGAATAGGCAAGAAAAACTTTTTGGCAATGAAAGTTTTGAATTAGGTTTCCAAAAGGATAGGATTTTTCCTTCCCAGGTATCTTGTGAAATTGTTTTTTTATGTTTACCTCGCAAATATTCAAAGAAAATGTACTAAATTTAATGTGAGAGTTATGACTATTATATTATCCGAAATTTAAAACTAATATCATTAGATATACTATAAAAAGTATAGAATTAAAGATAACGCTACCTATCATTTAAAATTAGTTTGTACTTACCATTCGAAATTAATAACTTACGCATGTATTTAAGTTATCACTACTTACTAAACATTATACACTTTGGGTGTTATTGTTATTAATAACATGTAGTTGTTCGTGCTTTTAAACATATACTCCAAGTAACATATGTTCCGTCAACGAAGAAAATTCATTATCATATTTCATGTATCAAGAAAAATTACTAAACAAGTCCTAAACCTATAGTAATTGTGTCAATTTAGTTATAATCTCCTTTTTCTTTTGCTGATTCAGTCTTAAACCTTTTGCAATTATGCTAATTCAATTTATTTCGCTAGCGGCGTTGGCGTGTCAATTTTTTTATTTATAATTTACTATTTTTTGAATTGTTAATTTAAAATTTTTTCTGTTTTTCTTTTCTTTTATATTTTTAGGGTTTGGGTGATGGCAGCCTCCTACCGGCCCAAGCCCTAAAGAGTAAAAACTACAACATAGACAATATATATATATATATATATATATATATATATATATATATATTAAAAGAACTATTAAAGAATTTGAAAACATTAGAATATTACTAAAAAAAATTGCCACCTTGGCGTCCGCAGCACCACGTTAGCGTGGACCAGCTAAACGGACAATTATAATAAGTTTATGACTTTTTTGGTGATTCTCCCCATGAATTGTGGATAATGATTGTAACTGTCAACAAGATTAGTTGATTATTATTATGTAAATAACTATATGACTCGTGTTTAACGTCTCTCCAATGTCAGCTATCGTGATGCTTGGGTTGTACTAAATTGGCAACCCTTCGATCCTGGTTTGCACTAAGTAATTTGGCCAATTTGGTTGACGGCTCACTTGTTCTATAATTGTGGTGATTACTGTATTCGTCCTAAGAATATAGTTCAAAATTAATTAACCTTGCGCTTTCTATAATTTGCAAACGTTAGTTGTTTATGGTCAATAGACATGAAATGTGATCAATTTTGTACTAGTGTTGCATAATTAGTATTTTCTGGCGTTGAATTTGACAATGACAAAGACATTTCCAGTGCCATGAGTTTCGTTTATTGTCAACAAGAAAATGAATTACCAATGGCCACAACAATTTGACCATCGAATGAAACTAGTGGCGCTTATAGCCACAAACCAACTTTGTCAGCTAACGACGTGACCTACTACCATGAACATTTGCCACGAAATAAGGGTCCATTTGTTTTATGAAGAATTGAATGAATTGAAAAATATATTTTTTTAAATGGTTACTTATATCATCCGTTGAAGTTTGTTTGCAAAACATACAAAAAGTTGACTTTTTCAATATCACATAGGATGGAAAGAAAAGTGCAAATCTCTTTATTAGTTAAAAGGCTACTATAGCCTTTCAAAATAAAGAAATAGGCAAGTGGGCTAGACCCTACTATACCTTTATGTTGTTGTGCGATTATTAGACGCACTTAGCACTTCGCACTTCGCACGCTTGCGTGGTTCTGGATTGGCACTATTCAGAAATTATTTTTTCTTCAAAATCATAATAATAATTAACTGTTCAACTATACTGAAACAATGCATGTTCACGTAGGAGTTGAAGTTAATTTTATTGATAATTCTTAATTTCAATTTATTTATTAATTTCTTAAGACCTTTGAAAGGTTGCAATCTTTCGGCTATGAAGAGTTGCGACTGAATCCAACGGTTTTTTAGATACGAAAGTTGCAACTTTTAGACAAGAAAAAACTATTTTCGAACAATGAGAATGTGCGATCGAATAAACTGTTTTCGGACACAAAAAGTTATATGAGAATTAACTATGTTTCGAACGCGAAAAGCCTTCTTTTCTGATTATTTCTTAAAAAAATCTTTGAGAATTATCAAAATTGCTATCTAATAATCTTGCTTGGGGCTCTGTTGTATCATGGAGGATCTTTGTCGGTGACCATTAGCACGTTGTGGGGAAAAATAGTTCCTTAAAGAAAGTGCTATCACGACTCAGAGTCTGGTTCGATTGCTCATCATATTCCCGACGAATGTTCTCAACATCATCTGCCAAAAATGATAAACCAAAATGTTATTATCATCCACGAAAATGTTAAGACATAATTGTTGTCGATAATGAAAAATATTTTCTATTTACTAATTATTACAAATGGTAGAACCAAGCATTCATATAAAAATATCTTTCAATCTATTCATTTTTCGTGAAGTAAAAGGGCCTAAATTTTTCGTTCCACTGTATGTGATCTGTAGCCATGTGAGCTGTTTCATCTTTAGCCACAGAAATTTATTTTCGAAGTTAAATATGGGACAAAGTGTCTCGAAGAATTTGCCACGAACCTTAATTCGTGGCCAGAAATGTATTATATTGCTATGAAAATTGAAAAGTACTTTCCTCCCAGGTAAAATCGTTTAGCCACGAAAATTGGAGGCTAAAGATCCGACCCATCGCTACGACCATTCAGCCACAATAATTTTTTTATAACGTATTAATTAAGCAATGTTGCAGTCCAGATCAGATGCTGCATACTCTTAGCTAAATATTTAGTGCACGAATCAAATTTCTTCAACACTGAGTTTAAAACCTATCATTTCCCTCAGTGATTAAACCTTCGCACGGTTTTCTAATGTAACCTGTTTAGTTAATTTTTCCTCTGCCTTTCAAGTTACCCAAGAGGAACAAGACAACATCGTGATCGCGGCTCCACAATACCATTATACTATGGAAAAACGATACAAATAATCTTTGAACTTTAGTCAAATGTGCAATGTGATCCTTGAATTTGTCCAATGTGATACATAGATTTTAGCCCAATGTGCAATGCCGTCCTTGAATGTTCAATATAATCTCTGAACTTTTAATATATGTTCAATTTAGAGCATAGCCTATATGAAAATATTCATTGTTATCATTCCATTAATTCACAAGATAAACATCTAGTTTGTAGGCTAGACTGAACATTGTTGTAGTTAGCAATATCACCTAGAGGGAGTGAATATGTGATTCTGAATAATTTTAAAACTTAATAAAATACAAATCGAATAAGATCAGTATAAGGACATGCGGATAAATTAAACTCAATAAAGAGAGTTTAGCGTAAGAAAAAATTGCATGTAATGTTTATAATGGTTCGGCTTTAGCAAGCCTACGTCCACTCTCCTATGCCGATAGCCAATTGATTGTATTCCACTAAATGAATCGTTGAAAGGTTACAAGAGACATCGCATTCAATCACTCTTACAAAACCTCTCAAAGATATAGTTTATAGCTCTCGGGAGCATGAATGTGAATCTGAAAAACTTAGGCAGTATGGAACTGCATATTCTGATCTCTCTCGACTAGTCACCATGGATCTTCCTTTTATATTCATTTACCTCCAAACTAGCCGTTGGATAAGTCTTCAAAGATCGCTCTTCAATCATGTATTTGGGAAGATATAGTAGCCGTTTGAGTAGAATCTGAACTTTTCAAATTCAGTCGCCCATAAAATCAAATCCTTAGTTTTTATAAGTAGAGTTGATTCAACTATTCAGTAAAATTTATTCCTGCAAGTTAATATCCAATCTAAGATATTCGCCTAATCTAATTGGCAAATAATATTGTCAATTAAAGATTACAGATTTCCATAAATAACATAGCCAAGTTGAAAACCTGACAAACGTGAGTCTTCAGAACCTATTCTAAATATGCTGCAGAATATGAACATAGTTCAGAAGCAGTATTCAGAAGCAGAGACTCTCTGAATCTGAACAAACTAGAACTTTGAGCACTAATAATGTTCTTGCTAATGTGTCACATAAGTTTTCTTGAGAGTGAGTCTTCAGAGGTAACATCTTCCTCCATCTCAATAAAAGATCTTAACTAACTCAGAAGTAAAATACATGTCATTGCTTCTCTCCAGTGGCCGAATTCATTCGACTAAAAGGTAGATCAATAACTGCAATTCACGATCGGGTTGTGTGCACGATTCGGCCATATCTTCTAAGCGAAGAAATATGGGCGGATGCACTCATGGTGAAAACATCATCGAGTCAGATTCTTTCACTGGCTTTTAACTTGTGAGCAAATCACGAGCATCATTATCCTGCAAAACAATGAGATCGTCAAGCAAATTTTGGAGATTGACGGGCTCGGATTTAGGCTCCCTCTTGGCGCTCTCCCCTGGTAAAAAGTATCGGTTTCTGCCGCGCGCTCTCTACAGAGATGTTGCATACTTTATAGATTAGAAAATCGTTTCGAATTAAAGGAGTGATTCTCTATCGACAATGTGCAAATTCAGACTAGTCTTGACCCAGAGATTTGTCTCGATGGCGCAGGATCAAGATATCTAATCTTAACCATGAGATTTGATTCATCGATCCAATCTGTTATCTAATTCGAATCGAAGAATATTTTCAAAAGATCTCATGCATTATCTTAGATGTGTTTTGCTTTGTTATTCTAATTAAAAAAAATATAAAAATATAAAAACACCAAAAAATGTCTCATACATGTAGTTGCATATATATAGTTTAGAACATTTTGTCGGTTCATGTAGATTGAGCATTTTATTCTGCATACATGTCATATAGGCCTAGTCGCATGCAAAACCATTATGTCATTTTCATGCCATACTGATAATCCATGTCATATAGTTTTGCTGTGTTGTCGAAGTCTCTCATATCATATAATTCGGCACGTCATATTGTCATACTATCCATTGCATGTCGTCATTTAGAATAATGTCGTCCTTTTTAAATTATTAGACTAGTTTAGTCTAATATCACATGTCATTTTTGCATAACATAGTAGATCAGAATTTATGTTGTTTTGCATATCATTAAGATTCAAAAACTAAAAAAAAAAAAAAAAATCCATCGTGCATTCGTGTCATGTTAGGATAATCATCACTTATCATGTCATTAGAATAATTGTGCTCCTAGCGCACGATTACATCCATGAATTGCATTCATTTAAGAAAAATGAAAAATATTTACACCTTTGAAACCTTAAAGTAAAATCCTTGAAAATTGCCATTTTCATGAAAATGGGTCCGAACTTAAAATCTTTGGTTCGTAGAAATAAAGTATTTCTTCTGATACTTTATTTATGTGTCTAATTAGCCTACCGCAAATTGATTAGTGGCAATTCCAAGTTAAATCATTTGCATGCTAAATATTGAATCGTAAGTTGCGATTTGGTATGGACTTGGGAGAGTACGAGTTAATTTAATTAGATAATTAGCTTAATAATCCATTACCCTAGAAATTCCTGATTTTTGGGTCGCACCAACTAGTGATACTTGTAATTATAGCCTATTCATTAAAGACATTTTTTTTTTGTGATTAGGTATGGAAGAAATGGTAAGCGAGTTCAAATAGGTGGGAGAGAGGGCCTATAATTTCGTCTCAATGAGCTCAATGTCACCTTGAAGACCTAAATGACCGCGAAGGAGATGTCGTGCCTCTAGATCTAGAGCCTTGTCAATGGCAACGAGTCGGAGCTCGAAGCTCTGTGCCAAGCTTCGTAGTAAGCGACTAGCTCCACTCCAAGCCCATATGCTACAACGGTAAAAAACACGGTGATGGTGGCGGCGGCGGCGACAATTTCGAGAGGGAGAGAGAGAAGGTGGATGGGATAGGGACGTGATACATGTATCCCATACAACATTATTCTCCAACATCGTGTGGAATAGAAAGATCTTCATTTAGAATATAAAATTAGAAAAAGTCATTTCTACTCAGAAATTGTTCCCATGAACAAAACTATTACCAAATAGGCTCTTAAAAGCTCATTTGCTTCCAAATCTAGAGGTTTGCAAATGGCAACGAGTTGGAGCTCAAAGCCCCTTGAGACGAGCAGGACTATGGTGGTGGCGACTATTAGAGAAGGGATTTAGAGTTTAGAATGCCCGTGCTAAAATAATATGATGTCATGAGTTTCAAATTAGAGAGATGACGATACAATATGATTGGCGACCCACATTTGGGCTTCATCCATTTCGCAAAAAAAAAAATAATAATTGAGAATATATTTTCCTACAAGTAATTTTTTTTTGTAGTTTGAAATAATTAGTTAATAAAAAATACTGTAATTATCAACAAGTAAATATTTTCGTGGAAAGTAAAAAATATTTTCACTTTATTCATTTTTTTGCAGTCGACTTAAATAATATTTTTTGAACAATACTTTTCAGTTTATTCTCTTTTTCATCAAATAAACGTTTACTTAAGGCTCTGTTTGGCAATGTTTCTATTCTCGTGTTTCTGTTCTTCAGTGTTTCTGTTCCCGGATGATTTTTGAGAATTAGAATGCATTTGGTAACTGCTAAAAATTTTGTTCCAGGAATAGAAACGCGTTTGGTAACTGCATAAAATTTTTGTTCCCAATTTGCATTTAAATTAAATACTTAAATAATTATATTTGATGAAAAAGAAAAGAGAAAATAATTAAATCAAATAGTGATTAAGAAAAAGAAACGAAAAAATAAAAAAGAGTTGCAAAAAAGAAAGTTTAATCTTTTTTAGATTTAAAAATACCATCTTAAAGAGGAAATTGAAATAAAAATATCAACTATATTTGTGTATTTTTCTGACCACGAATGATATTTTTCTAATTTTTTTGGATATTTTTTAATTAAATAAATTTTAAAATTTTTAAAAATATGAATACTATTTTTAATTCAAAATTGGTTCCTAAGGCTCAGCCAAGGCTTTCAAAGTTGATTTTGCAATTTCTATGATTTTTTGTTATTTTTAAATTAATTTTAAAAATAAAATATAATTATAATTATAATTATAATTATAATTATAAATCATGTTTCAACAAGAACTGAAAGTATCGATGACAAATTCATAGAAGTATATCGTGGAAAATAGTGATTTGCAAAAATGTTCCGGAACACAAAAATTAACTTTTTTTTTGTTCTGAAAAGTGGTCCAAAAGTGTTTCGAAATATAAAATCAGAATCATAATTATTTACATTACCAAATATATTTTTGTTCTTTACTGTTTTCAGGAACAGAAATAGAGAAATGAGAACATTGCCAAACAGACTGTTAAATCATCCTCCGTATCAACTAATAGATCTGCTTCATCGACCATGGACGACAAAGATATTTAATCATAGTTAGCAACATGCGGTGCAGATGACGACATGTAGGACGAGGAAAGTTATCAGCCGTAGATTATGTGTGAAGGTGGGGAAGAGGAGACAAGAGGGGGACCCACGCATAGACTGGGGACAAGGACATCAATCATGTCATCAAAACGTCACCACCCACCATCGTTTTTGTTTTTCCTTGGAGACGGTTTTTTTACTGGGATTAATACTGCGAAAAACCTCTAATTGATATACTTATGACAAATTTACCATAAATTATTATTTTGACTGCCAAAAACTCCAAACTAGTATACTTGTGACAAATTTACTCTACACTATTTTTTTAACCACAAAAATTCTAAAATAGTATAACTGCGACAAATTTACCCCAAACTATTTTTTTTTACCATAAAAAAATCTCAAACTGGTACACATATGATAAATTTATCCATTGTTAATTAACGTTAAATTAAGTTAATACCATGAAAAATTTCAAATTGATACACTTGTAACAAACATAGTGTAACGTGTACACCCAACAATAGCCACGTGTCTTCCAATTTTTAACAAAAACTAACGGATGGTAAATTTGTTACGGCTATACTAGTTTGGGGTAAATTTGTCATAAATATACCAGTTTGAGGTTTTTCATGGTTAAAAAAATAATTTGGAGTAAAATTGTCACATGTGTATCAATTTGGGGTTTTTGATGGTATTAACTTTTTTTACTACCTTCTTTTGGTAATATCCGCTATTTCACCCAGACGTGTGAAAAAAAAAAGGTGCGATGATTTAAATAGGTTTATTTCCTGCAAATATCTAATTTTTAAAATATTGTTATATGTAATCTAATCGAGAAAAACCTCGTACGTAAATCGATGTGAAAAATGGTGCGGAATCAGTTACCACGAAATCGAATTAGGGCTGGGGAGTGAATTGAATCTAAGTAAATTATAAATATATTTGTGATCTATTTAGTAAATATAATTAATTTATATAATAACTCAGTTGATTATGAGTTTACGACCGACAAATTTATCATATTGATACCTTTCGACGAAATGCTCTCATGTTATCTTTTGTGGTTCGTGCTGCCTCGGGCATCACATCTGTGGGACTTCATAAGGTCGATCGACTGCGCAACGGCTTTTTCTGTGGAAAGAAAGCAATTTGGCCCCCATGATAAATCCCGACAACTTTTGACAAATCGCTGATACTTGTTTGAAAAAAAAATTCACGTTGTGTTTTTATTTATTTTTTCTTTTTTTAGTCGGAAGGTTGCGTTAGATAATAGAAGCGTGAAAAAAAAAACAGAAACGACAAAAAGAAGTGATCTTTCCAAAGCCAAACTGGTTAATGTACCTTGCAAATCCTTCGTATGGGTATACTCTTCGGGCTAGGATTTCCTACCATAAAGGTAGGAAATCGTAGCCTTTTTGGCCCTTAGATCTCCCCCCTATAGGGCCCAAAATATAATGATCCCTTACCATTATGGTAGGGGATCCGGATCCATACTCTTCTAGGAACTGCATTTGGCATCATTATGGTCTGGGATTACTCTATATTTTGCATGCCTATCCTTCATCAATTGCAGTTTGTGTAGGAGCTTATTTGCTCCAGTTTCCGAACTTTCTATACGATTTTACTAGAGTACAATCCGGTCTTCTTATAGCTCTAACGGTGAGCTTTCGTAAGTATCCTTGCTCTTGCTCTTATTCCTGTTCTGTGTCGAATAATTTCTGCGGCTTGAAAAAGGTTGCGACTGATTTGTGCTCTCGCAAGTGTTTGATTTAACGTTCGATAAAAATATAACAAATTACGAACCTTTAAGTTCTTTATAGTATTTCGATTTAAATGTTTTTTTTTTACACTTTTCACTTTATTTACTAATAACATATGCACGTAAAGAGGTTAAAGCGGGCTATGCTGGTGGGTGTGGATTTTCTGGAATTTTAATGTGTTTTGATGACATGGGTTGAGTACCGAATAGAGTCATTAAAGTTACGTTACATTAAAGGATTATACGGGTCAATATTGATCGGACTATGTTCGACCCGACCCGATTCGATCCGACCCACGCATTTGAGGGCCCCACTGCCTATATATTGCTCTAAAGGCACGTATGGTTGTGTCAGTATGATGAGGGGCAATTTCTGCTTCCAGTGTTTCCTTCCCTTTTCCAACTCTCATCTGGCTGACAAGCATGCAGGGGATGTAGAGTAAAAAGGCTAGATCATATTCGACAAGTGAAGCCATGAAGTTCGCACAAACTCCGTTGTCGATATTTTCAGTCGAAAGAACATGAAGTAGTAATGGTCTGATGCTCCGGCGAATTAGCTAGCCGGACTGAGCCCTGGCGAAGGAAAGGCGACAACGCCGATAGCAGCAACCGACTTCAGCGTCATAAGACTACTTTGTAACACACTGAATGGCCTGCAACAAACATCTATCGACCAAAGTCAAGAGCCGTTTAGTATTTTTCTGCTCTGAAAGGTCGACAGAACAGGAAGAGGCCAACTTTGTAAAAACAACAATACGGAACACTAGGGGAAGATAAAATGCTAGAGAAGAACCTGTAAAAAGTAGATTAAATAAGATAAGAACATAATGAAATGTGATGTCGACACAATTTCAAAATTCGAAAAAAAATGGAAAAGATATTTTTCGGATGCTATTAGCCTAATGAACTTCATTCTCAACAGCAACCATTAACTTTGTGTTGACTTGATGCTTATATATCCCCAGTTCAAAACCTCAGTAGAGTCTTCAGCTGCCACTATTTATCATTTTAGCTTTTCATATAAGTATCCATATAATTGTTGGCAATATTTCCCATAATTTGGAAACTCTGTATTTTTATGGGTTAATTCATGAGGTATCTCTCGTTTGTTCTATCTAAAGGGCTGTATCGGTAGGTATTATAACAATATGAAATGAATGATAATTAACTGTGGAACTTTCTTTATTAGTCGATGATGAACATTAACTTTGGTCTTACCGATGAGTTTCTTGATCGAATATGAGAGCACGTTGCCTCCTAGTAACTCATACAGTAAAGGGTTGCTCAAATGATAGGCGTGTTCGTTTTTCTCACTCAATGATTGAGTTTGAATCACTACACTAGATATTTTTGCTAAAAGCACAGTCTGTGTCTCAGATAATTACCCGATGTGTGTGGAATGAGAGGAGTGCTACACTCGACATGAATTACGCGTGTGATCAATAATTCTTGAGCATCTCGTGATTTTTTTAAAAAAGAAAACTCATTAATTGTGCTTGCGTGATTGCCACAAGCAAATTGTGATGAGAAATTAATATTGATAAATTTAAAAAGAAATTAACAAAATAATTTAGAATATTTAATGAGACGTCGTGAGTTTTTAACATAGCAACTTGATGTCACTTGTTAATATAAATCCTCTGCAAAGTGTTCCAAGGGTCTCGAGATAGTCGGGCCTCCACGCTCGTCCCCTAGATTATAAAAGGTGACAAGTATGATATATATATATATTAGTGAAAGTGGGGCCCGCGGCTGTCACGGAGAATATTCTACAATCGCAGCCGATGGGGGAAGGGGATGATCGATTAAGTAGCAACGATACTGTCACCGCCACGCAGACAGGATACGCCGACATGTTATTTTTTTAAAAATAGAAAAATTTGACACGTTGGGTACACGTCGTATTAAATATATACTTTTAAATATAAAAAATAAATAAATCCAAAACAAGTATCATATGCATTAATTCTAATAGTAGAGGGTGAGCTTTTACTTATATCCACAATTTGATAAACTTAAGAATTGTAACAAAAAGAATGGCTAAGAAAAAAAAAAGTTACGAAGACTTTATCCAACCTCAGTTCACATCCAGTGAGGTTGTAAAGACTTTGTCCAAAAACAAATAAAGGTTACATAGAGAACCACATAGAATTAAGTTTTTGTCTTTTTTAATGGACTCCGCGTGTCCGACACTGCGTGTACGCGTGGACCGAGTGTTGAAATCTCGACACGCGTCCGACACGGATGCGCACACCTATGAGGAGTGTCAATGCTACATAGATGATCGGAATGCCGGTTTCTATGAAAGCGCGGTTTTCTTTTTTTCGGGTGGTTCACAAAAACAAAGTCGTTTGAAAATTATGAATCGCTTGTATCACACAAATTCCCTTCCTTTTTTTTTTTGGTGTGAAAGAAAATAATTTCTTATATTATGTCAAATATATTTATTATGGTGAGATTGGAAGGGATGAAATCCTAATTTTCCTAAAAGCTTGAGCTGTCAGCCTGTTAGATAAAAATATTTTCATTATCAACTATAATTTACGTCTAAATATCTTCGTTGACCACGGGAATATTTTTCTGCTAATTCAATTTTTGTAAGCGATACACGCAATCTTTTAAGAAAGGTGCCTTTCAAATCATGTTTTTTTTTTTGGAACCAAAACATGCGAGATAAAAAAAAAGTGTCAAAGATAAAATTAAGATGGAATTAGGGGCCGGAACAAAATTACGTCAAAATAAGTAATTTTTGGTCGGTAAAAAACTCATCCCATTCAACTTGCAAAAAAATGATAAAAATACATCAAGTGATGTTGGGTTGGCAACTCAGTCGAAAGTCGAGAGGGGTGGTTTTTTGGGTTTCACAACCCAAGCGGCAACTTTTGTTATGGGCTCGTGAGCAGTGGGCCAACCGGAGGCCTTCCATCTTGATGTGATGATAAATATCCCAAAGCTGGCGCGTAGATTCAAAGACTGACGACCGTTGAGTACACTGCTGGTGCTAGGGTTTCCTCGACCTTCATCGAGTTCGCTCGCTCGCAGATCCGTCGATTAGCTTCCTAATCGATTCCCGGCACACCCAGCTTGGGGAAGCCTAGAATTTCCAAGTCCACGGCGGCAACATCCTCCGTCGACCGGCCGAATCGCACCAAACGAAAACGTTCTCCCCCTCCTTCGCAACGAAGCATGAGCCCTGGGGATCGAATCAGCGCCTTGCCAGAGGACGTGATCCGCATCATCTTCCAATCTCTGCCATTCGAAGACGTTGTCAAGACCAGCGTCCTCTCCAAGAGCTGGCGGTCCGCTTGGACCACCACCACCACCCACCTCGCCTTCGATGAGCTGTTTCGGGATTTCTTTGACTTCATGTCCTTCGTCTACAGCATCCGGAAGCGGTTCACCTCGCCCAAGGTGAAGAGCTTGCACGTCACCAACCTAACCTACCACGAGGGCGTCCGCCCCGTGCTCGATTCCTGTCTCTGCTTCGTCAAGGAGCGCCACGTGGAGGAGATCCGCCTGTCGTTTTCCCCGTTCTTGTCTTATTGGCTGCCGACGTCCTTGTATTCGTCGAGTTCGTTGGTGAGGCTGGAAGTCACTAAGTGCCGCTTCTCCTTGGATGGGACTACTGTTAGCTGGCCTCGTCTCAAGGTCTTGTCGGTCAAAAATGCGGACTTGAGTGACGATGTCCTCCAGGGAATTCTTAGCGGAAGCCCTCTTTTAGAGTCCCTTAAGCTGTGCGGGTGCTCGTGGCTGGAGAACATTACAATAGATGCGACAAGTTTGAAAGAGTTGGTGCTCGACGGCTTTAATTACTTGAGCGCCCAGAAAATCTGGGCTCCGCATTTGCGGTCATTGCGGGTATCTGGTAACTTTTGGGCTAATTCCAAGTTCAGACTTGAAAATGTATCTTCTTTGGTGGAAGCCCAATTGGATATTGTCTTCGAAGCTGATGACACGAGGATTCTCCGCGTCTTTGTGGAGGAACTTTTCGAGAAGCTGCTTGGAGTTCGTACAATCACCATTAATGGTTGGTGTTTGCAGGTACAAGCTCGATCTTTTCAATCTGTCATTAGCACCGTTTATTGGTGTCTGCCTCTCTGTGTTATTCTCGTGTTGCCACACGGGGGATCATTTATTACTGGCAGACATGAAGATTCAAAACTTTTTGTTCCAACTCATGAGATAACAACATATAGGGAGCAAACGGATGCCTCTAGATGTTGCTAATCATTATGGAGCATATGTAAATAGTCTCTAGTCTTGAAGTCATTCACTTATCGGTCGTTTCCTGGCTGGGAGACAGGGTTAAAGGATATTGCATCTGGATGGATTGTAATTTTGTTATTCTTTAATCATGTTAAACAGGGAAAGAAATATTAATTAACTTTTCTATGTTGCTTGCTGGATGTGCTTAGGCTCTGCACGTTCTGGAGATGGAAGAAGCGCCATCTCTGTTGTCAAAATGTCAAAATCTGATCATACACGCAGGTGTTAGTCAATGGGACCTTCCCGGGATAGCATACATGCTACGAAGTTCACAGTGCTTGGAAAAATTAGATATCCTGGTGACTGGTGACTGCCATTTGGAGGTTTGTTCCGTTGCTATGATATTTTCAGTTTGCTTCTTGTGCTGACTTATCTTTTGCGTGAATGTTTAAACAATGAGTTAAAACTCCTGAAGCACCTAAAGATGATCAATCTCCAGCTCTTATTTGTTCCAGCAATCGAAAGTTGCCCTTCAATCTGTCAGTCGGCTCAAAACTTTTGCAGGGCAATTTTAAGCTGTTTTTGTTCATGTCGTAAACTAACTGCTGTGTTGTACTGGCGGGAAGTTCTTTTGCTGCTATGTAGCATTAGGATCTTGAGCTGAGAGTTTAGTGATGAGTACATACGAAGGGAACATGTTTTATATGTGTGGTTGAGTTTGAGTGCTTAAATTGATTCAGACTCAGTAAAACTAACTAGCATCTGCAGTGGGCATATGGCAGTTTTTGGAATTCTGGCGAGCAAATAATTCTTTTTTTTACACCAGTGGATCCGCATTTAATGCGAATTAAGTTTCTTAAATGGGGTATATATGTGCAGCTTGAGCCTGACGAAGAATCTGAAGGATATTTTGACTTTGAAGAAGAAGATTTTTTGTGGACACGGAAGGGATGTTTCTTGAAATATCTCAAGAGAGTTGAGATTGCCGGTTTGGAAGCCCATAGTTTTGGGTTGAAATATCTGCTTGCCCTGATTAAGTTTATTCTTGGCAATACACTTGCACTGGAGAAGATGACTATCAAGGTTGATCAGCGCAGGCGAGATAGACCAGAATGTCTTCAAGCAGATGATCCTTCGGAACTACTTGGTGTGAGCCAAAATATACTCAACTATCGAAGAGCTTCCAAAAATGCCGAAGTTATTATTATATAGGTATCTTGTTAATCTCATGGCAGGGGGGGTGTGTTGTCCTGGGCACTACTTTGCTCATTCTTATTCGCTCTCTTTTGACAGTAAAGTCGCACTAACTGTAACACTGTTAGGTTTCTAACATGTACCTAATTTACACTTTCATGTTTAGCTAAATTGTTTGTATCTCTTAAGGAATGAGGTTAATGTCAGGGTTTTGGATTATCAGCATATGAAAAGGTGTTTGGTCAAGGTACTTCTCTGCTGTCTCTTCTGTCTGGCAAAATAGAAAACTTGGAAAATTTATCTACGTCCTGATTATTATGATATGCATTTTGGAAATTTCCATGTATTTGTGCGTAATAGCATGGACATCGTTGCAAATTGACTTCAGTTTCAGCACAACCCAGCTTCCAAGTGAAACTAAAGTAGAAATCCCAGTCATTGTTGTATTTTGCTGGTACGTGTTTGACTCTAAAGAACGACTGTTGATTAATATCGGCCAAGAGCAAAGTTTAATCATAGATGAAATCATTTATGAGCACAACAATCGGCGAGCTATAAGACTTATCGATAGTGCGAGATTTAACTAGACGATGGGATTAGGAGAGATTATCGGAAAATAATTCTTCATCGGTCGTTCTTTAATTTGAAGGAAGTAGACCGACAGTCATTGAGAGCAAACAAATGCAAATTCTGGCTACGTGTTGAGGCTGTGTGATCGGTGAACAAAACAAAGGTTTGTCAATGCATGAATCGAAAGATTGTCATGCAATTGTTATATGGTTGTGCCCACAATCTCGAGATTTCTAAATTCTTGAGGACAAAATGGAATATTGAAAAGCACAACTACTTATTTATAAACAATGGCTAGCGGTGAGATATAAAAGCTCGCATGATAATCAATATAAACTATGATCAATTAATCACGGAACATCTATTTGTGCGCGCTTACTTTCTCTGGTGCGGAATCAGTTGCCACGAAATCGAATGAGGGCTGGGGAGTGAATTGAATCTGAGTTAAAGTTATAAATATATTTGTGATCTATTTAGTAAATGCAATTAATTTATATAATAACTCAGCTGATTATGAGTTTACGACCGACAAATTTATCATATTGATAGCTTTCGATGAAATGCTCTCATTTTATCTTTTGTGGTTCATGCTGCCTCGGGCATCACATCTGTGGGACTTCCTAAGGTCGATCGACTGCGCAACGGCTTTTTGTGTGGAAAGAAAGCAATTTGGCCCCGATGATAAATCCCGACAACTTTTGACAAACCGCTGATACTTGTTTGAAAAATTTCATCAGGTTGTGTTTTTATTTTTTTTTTATTTCTTTCAACCTTGCACATTTCAATGTCAAATACGAGTGAGAATAAACATAAAGTCCTGTGCAATACTGAAATTTCGAAAAATAATCATGCTAATTACACGTGACTAAAGTAAGTCCTATTAGTGTTCACGTATAAGATATTTGGTGTAAATTTTTTAATAAAATAAAAATTATTTAAAGAATTTGATATTAGGAATGCTGTGTCTAAAGAAGTATCTAATAAAACCATTAGAAATTCCGGAACTATTTTATAAAGTACATTTTTAGTTTGCCACAACTCTTGAATAATTAGTAAGTGCCAAGACATTTTAACATCACTTAATTAAATACCTGCAGTAACTTATCTCACGGGAAGATCTTAGGTTAGGAGTGAGAAATCAATCCGGAAATTGGTTCTCTAGAACCAATTGGGAACCGGCCGGTTCAGTTCTTCTATACGCGGAACCGGTCGGTTCTATTCGGAAGTAGATAACCTCTTTTATTGAAAAAGGTTATAACTGATTTGTGCTCTCGCAAGTGTTTGATTTAACGTTCGATAAAAATATAACAAATTACGAACCTTTAAGTTCTTTATGGTATTTCGATTTAAATGTTTTTTTTTTACACTTTTCACTTTATTTACTAATTTTTTTATTTGTTCAATTTGCTTTTTAAATTTGATGTAAAGTTTCTATCCAGGTAACATATGCACGTGAAGGGCATAAAGCGGGCTATACTGATGGGTGTGGGTTTTCCTAGAATTTTAATGTATTTTGATGACATGGGTTGAGTACTGAATAGAGTCATTAAAGTTACGTTACATTAAAAGATTATACGGGTCAATATTGATCGGACTATGTTCGACCTAACCCGACCTCATTCAATCCGACCCACCCATTTGAGGGCCCCACTGCTTATATATTGCTCTAAAGGCATGTATGATCCTTTCACGTATCAGTATGATGAGGGGCAATTTCTGCTTTCAGTGTTTCCTTCTCTTTTCCAACTCTCGTCTGGCTGACAAGCAGGCAGGGGATGTAGAGTAAAAGGCTAAATCATATTCGACAAGTGAAGCCGTGAAGTTTGCACAAACTCCGTTGTCGATATTTTCAGTCGAAAGAACATGAAGTAGTAATGGTCTGATGCTCCGGCGAATTAGCTAGCCGGACTGAGCCCTGGCGAAGGAAAGGCGACAACGCCGATAGCAGCAACCGACTTCAGCGTCATAAGACTACTTTGTAACACACTCAATGGCCTGCAACAAACATCTATCGACCAAAGTCAAGAGCCGTTTAGTATTTTTCTGCTCTGAAAGGTCGACAGAACAGGAAGAGGCCAACTTTGTAAAAACAACAATACGGAACACTAGGGGAAGATAAAATGCTAGAGAAGAACCTGTAAAAAGTAGATTAAATAAGATAAGAACATAATGAAATGTGATGTCGACACAATTTCAAAATTCGAAAAAAAAATGGAAAAGATATTTTTCGGATGCTATTAGCCTAATGAACTTCATTCTCAACAGCAACCATTAACTTTGTGTTGACTTGATGCTTACATATCCCCAGTTCAAAACCTCAGTAGAGTCTTCAGCTGCTACTATTTATCATTTTAGTTATTATTATTATTATTATTATTACTACTACTACTACTACTATCATCATCATCATCATCATCATGAGTACTTTAGCCTTATCTTTCGCAATGTTGTATCATGATAAATAAATGGAGGTCCCTCTTACAGATACAACCAAACAGACCACACTATGTCATCACCATGCATGAGTGGTCAAATAATCAGTCTTTCCAACCAGAACCATATTTTTATGACCCAAAAAAAAAAAAAAAAACAGAATCATTCCTGGTGTAGAGCAATTAATATACATGTGTTGGTTCATAACTCATTAATTTAAGCTTTTGAGTGAATGTGAATTTAACTAAATATATTAACGGGTTCAGACTTGCGCTTCCTCTTGGCAATCTCTCCGGACAAAGTTATCTAACTTCTGCTGCACACTCCCATCAAAAGCACGGAAAACGCAAAGAAAACAACTGAAACGCAACATCCTCAAAGTCAAATGCCTCAGCCGATTGCTGCAGAAGCCCCGTTTCGCTGTCCAAATGATGGATTCCATTTCTATTCCCAGCGCTTACTCATCAAAGCTTAATCGAGAGGCAAATGGGGATATGATCATGCTTAAGACCTCCAGTTTTGTGGGATGTGGCCATTCTTTTGATGCCGAGATTGATATAGGGAGACTTACTTACTTTCTCTTCTGTTGGCGATTCCATCTCTCCTCTCTTGCCTTTCTCTGGCAATATTTCCCATAATTTGGAAACTGGTACAAGACTCTGTATTTTTACGGGTTAATTCATGAGGTATCTCTTGTTTGTTCTATCTAAAGGGCTGTATCGATAGGTATTATAACAATATGAAAATTACCGATGAGTTTCTTGATAGGAGATGAAAGCAGGTTGCCTCCTAGTGACTCATACAGTAAGGGATTACTTAAATGATAAGCGTGTTCGTTCTTCTCGCTCAAGGATAATTGAGTTTGACTCACTACACTTGAGTATTTTGTTGGGGCCACGCTAAGAGCACAATCTGTGTATCTCAGATAATTACCTGGTATGTGTAGAACGGAGGAATGCTACACCCGATATGAATTACGGGTGTGATCAATAAGTCTTGAACATCTCGTGATTTTTTTTTTTAAAATGAAAACTCGCCACAAGCAATTTGTGATAAAAATTAATATTTATAAATATATAATGAAATTAAAAAAATAATTTATTTTTGCAGATATAATTAATATTGTTATACTGAAATGCTTTCATACATCGCACGTCTAGATTTGTCGTATGCCTAAAAAAAAATCTAAGCCAACAACTCCATGTTGAACTTTCCCAGCAATTCTAGTAAGATGTCACCTGTTTGGTATAAGTTCTGAGACACTGTGCACAGAAAGACACATTCTTCCGGAAATCAGCATACAAGTAGCCTGCTCATGAGATATTTCTTCGGCCTTGTAAAGCTCCAAATTAAGATGAAGCATTTTCTATTAGGAATCAATTTATAAGGGGCACATGGTATATAGCAGTCCAAGAACAGCCCTCAGGAAAACCTTAGATCCGTAACTCGCCTGCTCGGTTCACTCGCGATCCGGGAAGAAACGGAGAAAAAGTCGCCGGAGAAACCGAGCGAGCTACGGCTGTGAGCTCCGCCGGTTTTAAGCTCTTTCGGAGTTTGAACGTTGTCGTTTTCGATTTGAGTTTAAATGCCCCCGAAAAAAATTTCCTTTAAGCAATGCCTGCCGTGATGTCGTGACATTGACGCCCCGAATCTGTTGTTGCGTGGCTAAAAAAATCACCAAGACATATGATGGCACAAATGATTTCCGAATCTTTGTTCTAAGCGTGCAACTTGGTCACTTAAGCTTGCAATGCCGTCCCTAGACAATTTGATGTGTTCAACGTAGCACCCGGACCATTGGCGTGCCCACGTAGTTCCTAAATTGTATGATAAAATTCAAAGTTTAGGGAAAATATTGAATTTTAGACCGGAATTCATGGACCGTTTGCGTCTTTTGTCCAATTATAAATTACATCTACCGTGACATCAATTCCCTGTTCTTTTTTGGTGCCGCCAAGTTGGGAGGCATTGGTGTCGTGTCGCCGTGGGTCAAGTTTGAGATTTTTCGTGACAGACAAGAGGTGCTTTTCTCGCGCTCCTACAAGTTTGAAAAACACTGAATTTTTTTTTTCCCCATGGCAATAGTTTGGAACCCATTTGATTATCTCGTTTTCCTCTTTGTGGCGCTTAGCCGGTCAGATCATGATTACCACGAAGATTAAATAGAAGATGACAATAATCTAATCTCTTAATTCGACAAACGGGCATATCCCAACAATGTTCCTAAAACATTTCGTCACGTTTCTTCACTGTTTTTTCTTTCCGAACGTGAAAATGTGCGACATAAGCAATTTGTTACCATCTTGGCCAAAACTTGGGCCGGCCAACCTGAATGAGCCGAGCCAGAATTTCAAGCTTCCCAATGGCCCAGTCCAGTGCCAAATATTTTGATATTTATTTCAAAAAAAAATTAATTCTTCAATTGGATTTATTGGTTGATTAAAATATTTAAAAATCAGAAGTAAAAAAAAAAAAAAAACGTTGTGAGCTTCAATTGCCCGAAACATGTCAAAAAAGTGATTTTTAAGCCGAAAGTGGCGTTCTACATTTGGCCCCATGGTGAGAGACTCATAACGAGCTTTCCATATTTGTTCTTACAAGGTCGTCACTATACTTGGATTTAAAGTTATGCTCTATCGATGGTGCGAGATGTCGATAAGTCTTATAGGTTGTTTTTTCAGTAGATTAAAAAAAAGTTTCATATACAATTGGGACAGATGATAAAGTTGAAGGTTTTTTCGAATATTAGACCAATAAAAGTTGAGGGTTTTTATGAGGCCAAAAAAAAAAAAGATTTTGAATAGAATTGACACAAATGCTAAAGTCGGAGGTTTTTTTTTTTTTTTTTTTTTTTTTGGTATTAGGCCTAGTTTTATCGACATCTCACACTATCGATAACTCTTATAGCTCATGGATTGTTGTGCTCATAGATGATTTCATCTGTGATTAAACTTTGTTCTTGGTCCATATTCATCAATAGTTAGTCGTTTTTTAAAGTCAAACATGTAATAGCAAAATACAACAATTCCTGGGATTTCTAGTTCTACTTTAATTTTCTCGCACTGTCTTGCTCTTGGTAGTCCTCTGTCCACTAATTAGCTAATGCTCAAGTTTGTCTCACTTGACGAAGTCTTTGTAATAAAAAAACAACAACAGAATGTTTTATACCTGTTTGCAAATGTATTATGCCTTTAAGATCCTTCTGTTTGAGGCAGAGTAGGGGAAACAGAATGAGGCTTGATTCGGCTTAATGGATGTCGAATGGAACAAATCTGTACCACCATCATTTGCCACCCATTCTAATCAAACTAAAGCAAATTATGTTTCAAATTGAGCATAGACTAAGGGAAACAAACATGGCTTGATTTTACAGTTTGTTTTGGTTTTCAAAAAGTTGAACCAAATCGGACCGTGAAATAAGGTTTAATTATTCTTGTCGGGAAACAATTGCTCCTTGCACCAAATTAAACTATAAAAACGGTGATGTGAAAATTCGATTTCATCTTCCTTTGGGCAGCAAAGAAGCACTTCCAAATTTGCATCTTCGAAACCAAATGCAACCAAAGGAGTTACTCGCTTGATTATAATTTTCAAACACTTCAAGCAGTTGCTTCACTTGGAAACAAAGGGTTGTCCAAAAAAATAAATGAGTCAAGAAAAATATTTTCCATCAACGGAACAAAATACCTTAAGAAATAGAAAAAAATAATTTTCTCCTTTTGAGAAGAGAAAATCATTTTTCATGAAGACCAATCTCTCTCTTCTCTTTTCGCTATCTACTTCTTCAAATTTTTAATATTTTTAATATTTTTTTTTATTTTCTTTCTTTCTTTTCTTTCTTGAAGCAGGCTAGGCCTCAGTGTCTTGGGAATTGGTCGAAGAAGAAGAGGAAAAAAAAAGGTAAAATGTAAAAAATAATTAAAAATGATAATTAAGAAACTAAAAAATTAAAATTAAAAACAAAAATTATTTAAAGGAGTGCACAGAGGATGATCAAATCCAATTTTCCATACCAAACAATTAAAAGTATTTTGCTTATCGCCCGTTCCCAAGAATATTCTAGAGCACTCCGGAAATGAAGTTAAAGTGATATTCTCATTTTTACTGAAGCTTAAGACCAGCAACCCAGAGAGTAATTTCGCTGGCTGCGAAAATACTTTGAGGGGTTAAGTTGTTGTAGGATTTCTAGAAAAGTCTTTCGAGGCAAATCTGCTTCGTCGAGAAAACAATATTTTTGGAAGTGAGAATAAACAAAAAGTGCTGTAGAACACTAAAATTTTGAAATTAATCATGCTAATTACAAGTGGCTAAATCAAGTGTTATCAATGCTCCAATGTGAAATATTTGGTGATTTTAACCAAGCTGAAATGATACTTCATGGACAGATATAACAAATTAATACAATTTGCACATCGCTTCTCTTCCTTTTCTGACATTATTAATTATATCAAGCGCTTCAACATTATTATAAACCATGATACTTCTAATGCACATCAACAGAGCTCCACGTAGTGTAGGAAATGCTAGAGATGAGGCAGGAAGACTGCCAATCCCAGGCTGAATAGCGATCTTACAGTATTGAGGCAGTGAGCTCTTGTAAAAAACCTCACAAGCATTTGCATTGTTGTACCTCTAGAATGAATTACACCACACAGGAAAGTTTCCGATCATGGGAAGTCAGAAAGATCACAGTATCTAATTTTTATGACGATCATCTCCATGTCGATTGAAGACTCACGGTTTGTCCTTAGAACCTTTACAGAAACTTTGTGCAGGGCCGATTGCATGGATCAAACACGCCGAAGAGAAGCCAACCTCTTCTCCAGAGCCTCCACATCTAGAGATTCAGAACTACATTGCAGAAAATAAAGTAGTCAGAGAAATTAAGTGATTACAGTAAGGATGTTGATCCTTTCTTTCTTTGCAGCCTTGATGGATAAGAACATATTGATTATCATACTGAAAACGCTTAATTGATCAGTAGGCGTCTTATAGTTCAGAGGAAATCAGGCACATCACTTTATACTAATCAGTGTACTAATTTGAGTATTACTTAATAGCATAACTGATTATGAAAAACCAGTGTCTTTTTATTATATTTATGTGTTCTTGTTTGGCTTGTGCCGGCATTGGCGTGCACCAAGCATTTAAAAAGAACAAGGAGAAAACTATGGAGAAATGCTGTATCTTCAAATGTGAGTACCCATTAGCTCCATGAGGGAGGAAAGACTAAAAGAAAAAAGAAAAAGAAAGTACCACCATCCAACGCAAAGTTTCAGCTTGTTAGTACTTTCAAAGTGAGTGTCTTCATAAAAAACAGTTTCGTGGAAAGATGATGCACTAACCTAGTCACAACAGTCTCCACTTTCTTCGATGAGATGCGGGGCCCTTGGGTGCTGAAGATAGCTGTTAGGAACAAAAAAGAAGGAAGAAAGTGAGTTCTTTCAATATCCAAACAACCATATATCAGGAGCTTAGGTTTGTGGACATTGTCTAGGAGACCAACCTGTGAAGCGATATCGACACCAATTTCATCGAGCGCCTACAAGCAAGCAATTTAAATTAGTGACAACCAAAAGGCTTTGAGAGGCGCATTAGCGAAAGGAACATAACTTACCTGATTAGTCAGCTCCTCTGTTTCCTCTTCAGCCTCATTCTTGTCTAAGGTCTCATCTATAGACTCTGACATCATCTCAATCTATTGGGAAAGAGATGAGAACGAACAAGTTATTGTGAAATATACGGACACAAACTAAGAAGTTAGGGAAAGAAATCCAAAAATCACCAATCGAAAAGCCTACATATTACTCATTCAAAACTCATGCTGGGAGTTAAATCCCACAATTACTCCAACAAATGACACCGATGCACAAATCCGTGCCAAATTCATAGACTTACTCTGCTGTAGCTCATTTAATTGCCAGTAAATTATGTACAGTTCAGGACAGAAAACATCCTCAAGTTAAAGGAAACAAGATATAATAGGCAAAACAAACAAAAGCATCACCGTCATATCCAGTTGTGCAGACTGTTTCTGAAATTCTTTGATCACTTTGGCTTGTTTTGCAGGAACCATTTCCTGGAAGGTACAAGCAGGAGATTTCAATACCGGTCCAAAGGCATTAATTTGCTTTTGTGTTTTGAGCAAACAAAGATTAAATGATCTTGCAAAACTAAAAGTATATATACTAACTCTGAAAATCTCATCATGCATCTGGAAAAGGACAAGAAATCAAAGGCTCTTAACTTTTTTTTTTGGTCAAAAGGCTCTCAACTTATACATAGTTTTTTTTTGGGGGGAGGAATTTCAAAAGTCAAGACTTCTCCAATGATCAATCGCGGTCAAAATTCTACACGTTTTTCATTAAAGAAATGCCAGTATAGATAGCCCATACATCTTCTAGTTGGACCTTCTAGTAGCATTATGGAATCATTTATTGGACAGCTAATATGCATACCTTGTTCATTGCAACCGTTGCTTTTGTTGCACTTTTCATTCCATTTGAAATAGATGTGCTGGCATGTAAAGCCTAAAAGACGTAAAAGCAAGAGAGAATTAAAATGTTAAAATGAAAATTCTCATCAACAGTTGTAATATATGTAAAGAGATAGACAAGAGTTATTACCTGAGTATGAGTGGCCACCCCTCTGATTTGAGCACGACTTCCTTGCAGATTAGTTATCTGTTGTCGTAGACGCACAAGTTGACGAGCTAAAATTCTAGTTGCTTCCTGGTTACATGGAGATGATTGTTCACCAAAACAGACAATAAAAGTATAAACAAGATGACCGTGCCATCAGATAATAACTTTATGCAACAAAGGATTAGCTCATGGGCAGCTCTGTGGACTCTAGAAAGCTAGCATGCAAATCAATGAGGAGAACTTGACAGCAAATCCAAGGATTTGATTTGCATTCCAAATTAATTTCTCTATTGAAACCCATAGCTAGGATTTACAATTAATTTGACAGCCAAAATAAAAGAGGAAAGTTGTAAAGAAGGAATGGTGAAAATGCTTTGCATTTCACATAAGCTGTGGCCTGCATAGCTTGAATAAGGATTCCATACACTTGTCCTCGATGGTCATACAAATTGATCAACGATTTGTTTCATTGTATCAATGGCCACAAAGAAAATTCTAATTGACAATTATAGAAAAAAAAATATTAGATCAGTTCTTAATAATCTCACCAATCATTAAAATTCCTAATTATACAAGAAAAATTATCTAAACATTCGACATTTCCTTTTCTCTCTCGTCATATTGATTTGCCAAATGCTGAAGCAAATGTTTGTCAAAGACATTATCAATGTGAACTGGTAGAAATTTTAAGGAACCCCCAGTAAATTGAAATTACCTAATGCTACATCTTGTAGTTTTATGATCTTTCAAATCCTTTGATTTAACTCTTTTAGAACTTCAAAAGGTTTGGAGCACAAGTTGATGGCCATTATTCAACCTAAATGAAAAACTTCTCATTCTAAGCATATTTGTCAATAATTGTTTGTTTTGAAAAACTTGGAAAGCTTACATTGATTAAAAATAAAATTTCGAACACCACAAGAAACTGTGTTTGATCAAGATGTATATCAATATCACAGTCCCTACAGTGAATGCCTTGCAAATAGATCTCTGGAATAACAATATTTCAGGTACGACATGGGTCATTTACTCCATTGGAAAAATAAAGTAATTTAATTTTGAGCAATGAGAAATCCGGACTGATTAAAGCAGAAATCAGTTCTATGAGTACCTACTTAGAGTTTCATTATATTTGAAATTGCAGAATGCGTACACGGAAACTACCCTCCCAAGTAAAGAGAGGAAAGTACTCCATGCAAGCCGTTTGACCATTCAAAACTGCAGGATGCATAAAAACAGAAACTACCCTCTCAAGTGAATAGTGGAAAGTACTCCATGCAAGCAGCTTGACCACTAAAGCAGTAACCAGCTCTATGAGTACCAACTTACAGTTTATTTTTATTTTTATTTTCGGAATTGCAGAATGCGTAAATACAGAAACTATCCTCTCAAATAAAGAGAGGAAAGTACTCCATGCAAGCACAGCATTCAAATTTGCAGGATGCCTAAAAACAGAAACTAGCATCTCGAGTAAATAGTGGAAAGCACTCCATACAAGCAGTTTGACCACCAAAAGCATAAACATCAAACACCAATCCCTCTTGTCGAGTGCAGTTGGTGTATTGTGAATCGTACTTCCCGCATATAATTTTGGAGCTAAGTATTCATGATACTTACAGCCTGAACAATGTTAGTAATTATGTACAAATTGATCTCTTGACTCAATAATCAGGAGATCCAGCTATCTATCCCATGTTTATCTAGTATAGGATTAATGGGCAGAACTGTTTCAGTGTAATCACATTTATATAGTCGAATGTCAGCTCATAATCCATCATAACAAGTTCACTTAAGTAAAAAGTAATTGAATTAAAAATTAGCCGCACAATTTGACCTTGAAAATTAGGTAAAAGATTCCATTCTCCAAGACTTTCCTCTGCAATTCTTACAAACCAGAGCCCTAACTTAGATGCACTGGGACCTCAACTATCTAGAAATCTGATGTATTGTCTACATTACAAACCAAGCATGTTACTTCAGATTCGGCTGCATCTAAAAGAGATAATTGACCATGCCAAATCAGAATTAATGAGCGTACCTCATCGCTCAAGGGTTCCAACCTTAGACTCTCTTCTGTCATGTGTACAGAAGAACCGACCTCTTTGGCTGCAGAGTCTCCGTCACATGATTTTCCACTTTCTGCAAAGGCGTAGATGAGAAGTCGATGTTGGGTCCAACTCAAAGCACTCATATTAATGCTTCACAAACCCATGACAATCCCATTACCTGTCCAGCCCATCCGCACTCTATTCGGAAACACCTCCACATTGTCAACTCTGTACACGACAGGTACACAAGCAAAATCCCAATGACAGAACGATATATACATGAAAGTGCATCAAATTCATAGGATCAACATGCCTGATTTGGACAATATGGAAACCTCAATCATAAAGAGACACAAAGCACCAACATGTTCGGAATAAACATCCCCAATACAGACAGGCACGGCCAAAGGAGTAACCTTTGGACAAACATAGTTGCTGTATAATCCAGGCCTGGTATGATCCTCGCACGCAGCTTCAAAGACATAAAAGCCAGAGTAGCATCCATTCATATTGAGGAAGACATTCAACCATATATCGAGGGGACTGTCGGAAGAGAACTATCATGTGAAGAAAAATGATGCTTGGATTTTATTATGCAAATGCCAGAAGTGCACAGACAGACCTTGAGCAAACAATAAAAAAAAATGTGGGTTCTCCTATGTACATGGTGTTCAAGAAACGTCTCCATAGAGCTCAAAAATGCCTCTAGAAGATGAAAAAAAGACTGACTCAGGGTGCCTACCCAAGATCCTCAGTTAGAGGTTTAAAGGGGTAAAAGAAAAAATGAACTAGATCTTCCACGGTAAGGACTATTTCAACCGGTTATTGATCTAAATGCGCTAAGGCCTGTCTTGTCTTCTGTACTGCAGAATCATCGAGATGCATCATCGCATCGACATCAGTATGCGAATTTTCCTTTGGCGCTCTGCTTCTTTCGCGGCCGGTGTCCTTTCAAGCCTCCTGAGCTCTTTCGTAACCAGTCTATTGGCCGTGTGGATATCTTTCAGAAGAAGCTTGTGGGGTGGGAGGAACTCTGACTCGCCAACACGATTCTTGTTTATAATATCGCACAATATCTCCGGCACTTTGCCTAGAGAAAGAATATAAGGCTTTAATGCAACTGCTGGACCAGGGGGCTGTAGAGAAAGGTCATGCTCGAGTGGAGCACGTGGGCGTGCATTAGAAGTTTGAGCGATGCTCAGTTCAGCGGTTGCCGGACTATCTGCTTGACATCCTTCAGTCTCAAAAAGCCGAGCCCTTCTCATTTCATATGCCTGAATTTAAGAGAAGAAATTAGATCAGCACCCACATAATTGTACATGGAGATAAATCATCCAGAGTTTAGATCAGACCGAGCCAAATTTATATGTTAATCCTATACCTAAGCAGTAATCCCCTCAAATAGCTTGCCGATCCACTCAGGGATTAATTTATAATAGAGCGAAATTAGACATGAAAAATTGAAGTATAACGTGAGCGGTACTTAATTCAAGAAAATTTTAAGCAAAACCAGACAATCGTTACCGTCGAAACAGATGTAGTATTTGTCGTCGGGTACCAAGAAGGCAAAATACTGTCCTGACGGCTCCGGCTTCTCATTGTGCTACCGGCCAAGGGCGTATCATCTGGTTCCGACGACGGAGACCCAAATAAATTCCTAACAGGCCAGCTCGCCCGTGTTTGAGCGATGCTCAGTTCAGCGGTTGCCGGACTATCTGCTTGACATCCTTCAGTCTCTAAAAGCCGAGCACTTCTCATTTCATATGCCTGAATTTAAGAGAAGAAATTAGATCAGCACCCACATAATTGTACATGGAGATAAATCATCCAGAGTTTAGATCAGACCGAGCCAAATTTATATGTTAATCCTATACCTAAGCAGTAATCCCCTCAAATAGCTTGCCGATCCACTCAGAGATTAATTTATAATAGAGCGAAATTAGACATGAAAAATTGAAGTATAACGTGAGCCGTACTTAATTCAAGAAAATTTTAAGCAAAACCAGACAATCGTTACCGTCGAAACAGATGTAGTATTTGTCGTCGGGTACCAAGAAGGCAAAATACTGTCCTGACGGCTCCGGCTTCTCATTGTGCGACCGGCCAAGGGCGTATCATCTGGTTCCGATGACGGAGACCCAAATAAATTCCTAACAGGCCAGCTCGCCCGTGTTGGAGTCCCCAAAACGCCCGCCCCTACTGCTACTGCGTCGCCACGGCCCGATCCCACCGGTGCCCGTGCTACCGCGACTCCAGTCGTTTGCCCGGCCGCCATGGGTTCGAATAGACTCGAAGGCTCTCTCGATTCCGGCGAAGTTCCTTAATTTCGAAGATGACGAAGAGAGATGAAGAAGAGAGATGAAGATGAAGAAGAAAGCTGGGGGTTGATACTTAAATAGAAATTGGAAAAATCGAGCCCACGACGACGACGACGTCGCTCCGAAGACAGGATGGATATTGGGCTTGGGCTAAGTTGTCCATCCAAAATGATGAGATATCATTGGTATTTTTATAAAAGAAATTCTTTTTTTTATGCAATGTTTTGATTTAATTAACTTGCGTCTTTTAAAGTTTTCAATTGGAGAATGCAATAAATATATATATATATATATATATATATATATTTTTTTTTTTTTTGTTTCATCATATCATCCCATTATATCTATGTGTATAAAAGACAATTGATGAGAAAATATTTTACGGTCATTTGCACAAGGAAAGCAAAAGTTTATAAGCAAGTGATTGTTTTATAAAAAAAAGCATACGTCACTTTTTTTCTAGATAGTACATGATAATTTTTCCTTTAATTTGCTTAACAACATAGAAAATATTATTTTTTTTAAATTCTTCCTTTTGACAAAACTAATTTTTTGTCAAAAGGAAGAATTGGTGCATCTGTGATAAATTTATAATAAATTAATTTTTAATAATAAAAAAATTTCAAAATGGTACATCTGTGACATATTCAACCTAAACTAATTTTTTAACCATCAACAATCCAAAACTGATATATTTATGACATATTTACCCTCCATTAATTTTCGTTAAATTGAGTTAATATTACGAAAAAAAATCCTATATATTATAGATGGGAAATCTTGAATGCCAATCAAGTTCAAGTGCTTTCCCCTCTATAAATAGGAAGCTCCAACATTTGTTTCGACACCCAATAGATGGAGAGAAATTGAAATTTTTTACACCCCATCGGTCTTCCACTATAACCGTTTCAGATCGAGCCATCAAAGGATGTGAGATTAAGGTACGTTTCCATAGTTTAATAAGAGATTATATTATGCTTATTAGTATTAATACAACTTGGCGTTCTTTTTTTTTTATAGTATCTAAATTCGTGGAATTTTTATTTGTGTGAGAATTAAAACAGTTATAAACATATATAACCATTAAATAGAGAAAATTCTGACCTAAATAAATAAATTAATAGAGAGAATGATACAATTTTGTGATATATCTTTCTTATAGCGTTTAATTGAATGACATAACTTTTAAATCAATCATTTGAGTGTTATGATTTCGCACGATGTTCACTTGACTTCCATAACTTTTCAATAGAGAAAAGATAAGGATTAGATGCAATAGTTGCTTGTTGATCAGGTTGGAGAAGAGTAATGGATTTGGTATACATAAGTAATTGTTTCCTAGTAAATAGATGTGAAAAGTTAAATCATATATCTACCCATTGCGTAACCTGCTACGAAATTTAAGACTTTGCAAGTAGAAGTCGATAATTCGTCTGCTAGACGATTTGCCCGGCATCGCAGTTGCTGAACCATCTAGTCGAATAGCTTTCCTAAATTTTGCCAAAAACCCTCTCCTAGCCACCACGAAAGCAAATGTAAGCCCTATCAAGTAATGATCGAGAAAATCGCAATGGCTTTCAACTTCCATTCCAACGGTGGTCGTTGTGAATGTAGTGTTAAGCTCCCCAAGTAGTCCCACATGCGAGCCAAATCCTTCTCATGGTTGCCTTGTAGCACCTTCAGGACTCTTAGCTTTGTTCTCCACACTGACTCACAATGATATGCACCCCAACTGTTCTCTAGCTCGAGTCTTCAATTTAGGTACGTCGATTTTAGGAATTGCGTAAATGAGAGTCATGAAGTTCTTCGGTGAGTATGACTGGGACGCTCTTATATAAAAAAAAATGATACTGCACATGCAGTCAAACTTGTACTTTTTGAAATGGAATGACCCAGTGTTGCTATCCAGTTACAATTTGACTGCCCCTGGTCGTACCCCCGTTTTACAATTCTAATTGAAAAATTATATAAAAAAATATATCCTAAATTTATTGCACTTTTGCCGATTCAATCCTAAATCTTTTAATTTTACCAATTTAGTCCTAGCAACTTTAAATTTGGCCAATTCAGTCCTAAATCTTTTGTATTAGTGTCGATTTAGTCTTAAACCCTTTTTTTGTGTCAATTCAGTCATAACCTTTTGCATTTGTGACAATTCAGTACATCCAGCCAATTTTGATTGGTCGACACTAATGTAGATACCGATCGGCGCTGGCGGGGTTGTCAGCGCTTACGTGGACTTATAAAATAATATTTTAATGCATTTTCAAATTAATTTTTTGTTTCCCTTTTTTTCTTTTCTTTTCCTTTTCTTCTTCCCCTGGCACGTCGTCCTGAGGTCGACCTTTCTGGCCACAGGCGAAGTTCTTCCCTACCAACCATTGGCAGGGCAAGTTCACCAGCGAGAAAATGCCGTCGCCTTGCTCGTTCGCTCACTTTTTTCAAAGTCGAGTCGCGTAAATATTTTTTTTTTACATAAATATGATTGGTCCGCGAACAAACACCTTCTCCTCGCTCGTTCGCTCGTTTTTCTTGGAGTTGAGGTGCGTAAATATTTTATTTTTCGTGTTTCCGTTGCATCAAAACAAGGTGTAATCCAGACCACATGTCCTCCATGATGATCCAGGGAGGGTCCTAGAAAACTTTTGAGCTCTCGGGGGACCCCCACCAAATTGTTTACGTACTTGTCTAGACTCGAGTCTACCGTCATCAGGTCTATCATGGCCGTCAATCATACAGGTGGGCATGTGTGCGGGATCAACAGCCACGATATGTTCGGATCCGTCCAAGACTTATCCATAAGATCGACGCAAGCCGTGTCCTGAATCGGTACACACAAAAGTTTACCGACTCTCCTCGGTCAACTACGGAATTTTACGCCACTCGATTTTCTCTCCGTCGTCGCCCCTAAATGTCACGTGACTTTTCTATTTCGGTGAAACCCGCTTAATTAGTGTCGATTCAGTCTTGAACCCTTTTTTATGTCAATTCAGTTATAACTTTTTGCGTTTGTGACAATTCAATACATCCAACCAACTTTGATTGGTGACACTAACGCAGATACCGGTCGGCACTGGGGTTGTCAGCGCGGACTTATAAAATAATATTTTAATGCATTTTCAAATTAATTTTTTGTTTCCCTTTTTTTCTTTTCTTTTCCTTTTCTTCTTCCCCCGTCACGTCGCCCGTGAGGTCGACCTTTCTGGCCACAGGCGAAGTTCTTCCCTACCAACCATTGGCAAGGGCAAGTTCACCGGCGCGGGAAAGGTCGAGGCTCACCGTGGCTGGGTGAGCTTGCCACCGCCCATGAACCCTTTTCCTTCTTGAAAGCAAGACGCCCAAGCGTCAGGTACGCAAAATGAGAACTTTGAATCAACGTGGAGATGCGCCGGAGATCAATCGCGGAACGTGCGCGGTACAGTTGCAAAAGAAACAACATGAATGGGATGAAGGGAACGGGCAGGGGCATCAAACACCAAATTAGGATCAAAATGAAGTCTACTTTCTCGATCTCGTCTGCCGACATTGATTCACTCTTTCTCTTATTTTTTGATTTTCCCATTTCATTCGCAACCCTAGTCAAAAGACAGTGACCGAAGAGAGAAGAAGACGAAGAAGAAAAACAAAGGATAAAGAATAGAGGGAAAAAAAAGAAAAAAAATTCAAACTTCAAAAAAATAATGTGAAAATATATCAAAATATTTTTAAAAATTATCCACGTGCACCGGCGTCCATGTTAGTGCTGGCCGGCATCCACGTCAGCGTCGGCAAACTAAAATTGGCCGAACGGACTGAATTGGTATAAAAAAAGGGGGGGATTAAGACAAACTTGACAAAAATAAAAGATTTATGATCGAATTGGTAAAGTGCAATAGGTATAGGACTTTGACAATTTTTCTCAAATCTAGTAGTGTTCTTGATGTAATTCAATGCCCTTTGCTCAGCCATAGAATTTCTTAAAATTGCTTGTTAAGCATTTTTGTTGTCGAGGTAAAAAACAAACATGTGATAAGCACCATCTTTCCTTTAAGAGTGGCACTATTTCCACCTCCTGTATGACTAATCCACCCCCATACTTTAATAAAAGGGTTAATACCACGAAAAACCCCAAACTGGTACACTTGTGACAATTTTATCCCAAACTATTTTTTTGACCATAAAAAACCCCAAACTGGTACACTTATGACAAATATAACCCAAACTATTTTTTTAATCACCAAAAACCCTAAACTGGTATAATTTTGACAAATTTACCCCAAACTACTTTTTTTCCCATAAAAATTTCTAAACTTGTGCACATATGACAAATTTATAATTTATTAATTTTTGTTAAATTAAGTTAATAACACGAAAAATTTCAAATTGATACACATATAGCATACATAGGATAACGTGCACACCCGACAATAGCCACGTGTCATTCAACTTTGCAATTTGAAGGTAACATTTAACGAAAACTAACGAAGGATAAATTTGTCACGGCTGTACCAGTTTGGAGTAAATTGTCACAGATGTATCAGTTTTGGGTTTTTCTTGGTTAAAAAAATAATTGGAGGTAAAATTGTCACATGTGTACCAGTTTGGGGTTTTTAGTGGTATTAACCCTTAATAAAAAGACAAAAATAACCCTAATCATTTAGTTGCAATTTGCAGCGGCGGCCCCATTCAAAATGATGAGATCTCATTGGCATTTTTATAAAAGAATTTTTTATGCAATGTTTTGATTTAATTAACTTGCGTCTTTTAAAGTTTTCAATTGGAGAATGCAATAATATTTTTTTTGTTTCATCATATCATCCCATTATATCTATGTGTATAAAAGACAACTGATGAGAAAATATTTTACGGTGATTTGCACAAGGAAAGCAAAAGTTTATAAGCAAGTGATTGTTTTATAAAAAAGCATACGTCAATTTTTTTCTAGATAGTACATGATAATTGTTCCTTTAATTTGCTTAACAACGTAGAAAATATTAATTTTTTTTTAAATTCTTCCTTTTGGCAAAACTAATTTTTGTAAAAATAAACTCTAACAGTAAAATGAAAACATATAAGGGTGTGCAAGCGGACCAGGTTTACTCGGAATCAGAATCAGCCCACCTGAAAAATAGGGCCGAGAATCGATTCCCGCGCAAACCGGTCTCAGTACCGATTCCAATTTTTGGGAAACGATTGAAACTGGTCCGGTTCTCGATTCTAGGTGGAGACCCCTTGGATCGGTTTTAGAACCGATTTCTAGTTACTTTTAAAAGTCCACTGTTTACGTGTTAAGCTTCGATCAGTTTCATAAAACCAGAACAAATATTTAAACCGATTAGTATCATAAAATCGAATTTAGATTTTTTTTCTTTTAAAAGTCCACTGTTTATATTTAAATTGTTGCTTTTGGTGGATTGTAATTTTTATTGCTCATTTCATCGATATTCATATTATTTTGATGGAAAAAAAGGCAAACTGATTCTCGGGTAGACCCTGGAGCCAGACCGAAAAATAGGGTCAATCCCAAAACTTACTTCCTTTATGCTTCGCACTGCAAAAGCTGGCCAAAAAGGTCTCAAGTTATGACGAGAGATGTGATAGGTAACATTGGCATGTCAAAAAAGCCAATTGCCAAACGAGGCTGTGCAGATGGTTTTGAGGAATGTCCCCCATACCTGCCCACTGCCATTTTCATGATTTAGAACGGATTCATTGGATTGGATATCCCCTAGTTACAGTGATGTCAATGAACTAGTACTGCAACTAGGCAAGCACTCAAAGTTTCAGCAAGGTACTACAAACTAGTACTGCAACTACGCAAGCACTCAAAGTTTCAGCAAGGTACTACAGGGAATTTGAAGTATCAGATAGATAGGATAAGACAAGCAGCTTACAAGCACTAACGGAAGCTAAATACTCCAGAAAGTTCTAAACCTAACACAAGTCATCCACACCCAAACCAGAGACAAAGCCAACAGATGCAAAGCTTCCTAATATGTATTGTGTCAGAAGTTTCCTTGCAGCACGGGTTGTTCTCATAAAAGAACAGTGGAACATAGTGAACGGACCTCTTGATGTAATGGGATGAAACCCAATCTCAAGCGCTACTTAGGATTATGCTCATTAGCTGAAGAAATTTGTTGACCATTTTAGCTTTGATCACATGGCCAATCCGAGGGAGAAGATTGAATGCGTTACGAGTAAATAAAAGAATGAATGGAATTTCCATTGGTTTCACTCTTCTTTTATAGATATAAAGCAATTCGATTAGTGGGCACCATTGGGTGCAAACCCATACACAAGAAAAAGAACCAAAAAATAAATCAGTGACAAGACAAAACATGTACTACGTCAATCACAGAGCAGATCCATATGCATGTTTTTCCTATACCAAACGATTAAAACTATAACATAATTTTCAAAAAATACAAAAAGAGCAGGCTCTGCTTTTTCAAAGGCTCTATTGATCTACTCACTCCATATCAACCAAAAAAGGGAGAGAGTAACTGAAGAAATCCTTCTTTTCTTGTCTGCAGTAAGCGAATGCCCTATTGGCTTAGTGGAATGGTAATTTGCTCGCTTGATGTTACTATTCTCAGCATCGGCTAAAGCGTTATCTTGTCCATTCTGATGGGAGTTGTTCCTCGGTTATATTTGCCACCTTCCATGTAGTAATCTTGTTGGTCAAAGTCTACATGGCGAATGGCAGTGACGGTCTGTAATCAAAGGCACCAAGAGGGTGCCAAACCCATCTACCAAAGGAGCTCAAAACTAAAAGAGCTGAGTTACAAGACAAAGCTTTTATAATGTCAACTGAAGCATTTCTACACATGAGCTTTCTATAAGTACAAAAAATAAGCATCTCCTATCGTTACTGTTAGAATATTCTGTTTTAATATTCAATTGTGGGCTTTATTAATTGTTACTGTAATTATTATTTAGTCTAATAAGGAAGAGATATATTGTTTCCTAATTCAAGTAGGATATGGTGCTGGATAGTGTGGGCCGAGATATCTTTATCCTTGATAAGGGGAAATGATTCATTCTCTATAAATAATACTTAAGCCATCCTCTAAACCTTAATATCCACACAACCTCACATATAGAATTGTCAGAAGCGACAGTGAGGGGCCGTCTCATTAAAGCCAGTGATAAAGGGGTTTATAGAGGAGAAGATTTTGAGCATCGGATTCTCGCAATTCCGCATCAAGAACGATGAATCCGAAACAAGGTGCGTTAATTCTTTAACTCTATGGAATAGGGATTTGTGTATCTGTACGTGTGTATCTTGGGTTGCTGCATACAGATTAATCAAAGCAGCTTTCATGTGGTATCAGAGCCTGCGCATACCATACGTAAATCGTGTATCAGGATTTTTTTGAATTTTTATTTTTATTGAAATTCAAAGAAAATTATATATTCGGAAAGGGCTCAACAAGACGAGAAAAACCGTCCAAAAATCATCGCCGGCAACGGCCGGACGCGCTGCCATGCACGGCCAGAAGATTCGCCCTATCGGATGCGTAGCCACAAGCGCCTCACGCGCCGACCTCGGCTCGCATGTGCATGTCACGTGCGGGATGACGTCATCTGACGTCGTTCAGCCGGGTGCAGACCCGACCCGACCCGACCCGACCTGTGACTCGACCCGTATAAGTTGACCGTTGACTCGAACCAGCCGGTCGGATCGGTCGTTGACCGGTTTGGACGGACCGCTCGACCCGGTTCGCGAAGTTCGGTTTAAGGGAGCGGTCGAATCGGTCGAGCCGATCAGACCGGTTTCAGAACCGGCTGGACATACGGAACACGTGCGCGGCACGTGTCTGCGCGTGGGCTTCACGTGCCGAAGCTTTGGGCGGCGCGTGAGCGCGCGTGTGAGCTCCGATAGAGGTGATCCAGGTATCGACGTGCTCGTATGCTCATGCTCTACAGGATGGTATATTTATTTTTCATGTTTGGTATTTTTATGGATGGAAATACGTACGGAACGCCAAATACAAGTATATTTTGGGGTGTTTTTTGAAGTATTTTTTGGTATTTCTATATAGGATTGTGAAATACAGGTATAGGCTTACATGAAAGTACCACATGCAATTATGTGGAGCATGATTTATCAATTTCATGTCTATGGTTTGACGTGAATTATTGAGGTATCGATAAAAATTGACAAAGCGTGTAATTTTGAAGATGATTGCCCCAATTTCTGAAATTGCATGCATACAATGGATGTGAAATATGAAGTTATATCCCAATTTCAGGGAAATTCAGTTGGGTTATGACCGCCAAAGCGGCACGCTTGGTTGAATTTAATAAAGAATATGTTAAATAATATTGGGATGTCTCCTATTTTAATGCGTAGTTATATTCCCAAAGGAGTAATTGCATATTCTTGCATGAAGGGTTACATGTACAGCATGTGATTGAGGATTGATTAGTCTGAGTGCCGTCATACACCCAAAGGTAGTGATTAACAAAGATTGAAATATATTCTTATGGCCGCTGTAATGTATGGAGTATACAACTGCATGTTATGTTTTCTGCCCAAAGGTGATTATATGATGATGTATGTAGCTCTCAACATGAAATTTCACATTATACTAATTGAAAATATTGGTTATTTTTTCAGTCACCTTTTCTGTGAACGGGAACTCCATAATTATTGAGATTCTTACTGGTAGCAATTTTAAGAAGTGGAGAGAGGATTTTCTATTTGGTTTGGAACTGGCAGATGTTCATGCTGCTCTTAGTGGGGATAGACCCGCAGCTCTTACTGAAACTAGTACAGATGCTCAAAAGGCACAGTTTGCTGCTTGGGAAAAGAGCAATAGGATTTGCTTGCTGTCGATGAAGCAATCCATACAAGAACATCTTAGGAGTGATTTTGCTGCTGACATCACTACTAGACAAATGATGGATGCATTGGTGGCTAGAAATCGTGAATCCCCTAATGCTGAAGTTGGGACATATATGTCAGGATTATTCAGTTTGAAGTATGATGGTTCTGCTGGTGTTAGGGACTATGTCATTGTTGACACCTGATTTTTGACTATTTATTATTGTGATTTTTATTCTTTAAAAATTAATTAAAAATATAAAAAGAGGTCATAAAATCACAGAATCAACTTTGGAAGCCTTGGCCTAGCCTCGGGGACCAATTTTGAACAAAAAATATTTTTTGGTATTTTATAATATTTTTCGAATTTATTTAATTATAAAAATACCCAAAAAATCAGAAAAATACCATTCGTGGTCAGAAAAATACACAAAAATATTCAATAATTTTGTTTTAATTTCCCCTTCAAGTGTGTCACCTTAAATCTTGAAAATTCGGCTCGGGTTACTATGTTTCTTCACAAACATAAACCCGAGCCGAGCAAAAAATTCCTTTTCGAGTCTTTTAATTTTCAATTCTCACTTTTTATAAGCTATGACATTGGATTCTAAAGTCTTAAAGTGCAATTAGGTCAATTTGCCCTCCAATTTAATCAATTTTTACCAAAATGGCTTAATTGCACATTTTTCTTTCAATTAGTCCCCGGTTTCACGGATGTATACGTATGCTCTACGTATTTATACGTCATACGAATTTATACGTTATGCATATTTGTACTGTTTGGTAACCTCTTTAACTCTTGTAATAATAATAATGGTTATTATTTTTAACACCTTTGTTAGTGCCTTTTTTTAGCATTTTTGTATTGTGAGTGCTATTGCTAGTGCTATTTTTAAATAGCATTTTTGTATTATAAATTGTGAGTGCTATTGTTAGTGCTATTTTTAAATGACATTTATTTATCATAAATTGTTAGTGCTATTGTTAGTGCTATTTTTAAATGGCATTTATTTATCATAAATTGTGAGTGCTATTATTAGATAGAATTTATAATTGTTAGTGCTATTTTTAAATAGTATTTTTGTATTATAAATTGTGAGTGCTATTGTTAGTGCTATTTTTAAATAGCATTTTTGTATTATAAATTGTGAGTGCTATTGTTAGTGCTATTTTTAAATGTCATTTATTTGTGAGTGCTATTTTTAGATAGAATTTATAATTGTTAGTGCTATTTTTAAATACAATTTATTGGAAGGTATTTTTGGCTATAAAAGGATGGCAAGAGTTTTGAGGTTGGGGGGGAGAGACATTTTGTAGAGTGTGCAAATTTTTGAGAGTTTAGAGAGAAGAACACAAACACTCTCTATATTCTCATAATCTTGAGTGAGCAAAATATACTAAGTTCGGAATATTGATTCCGCATATTGCTAGCACAATTGTTGTGGAGTTATTAGTCGTCTCCCCGTTCGTCAATTGGTGGTGCGTCCGAACTAGATGCCTAACACTTGTGGAGGCTGAGATCGAAGAACATCGAATCGACACCTCCGTTCAAGCACGCTACGAGAGGTAATCTATTTACTCCCTTTGAGGCTTTGTGATTTTTTTTCGATTGAAATGCACGAAGTACGCCTCTGGAGATACATGTATGGGTTGTTATTTATTTCCGCTACGTGTTACGTGGATCCCAACAGTGGTATCAGAGCCAATCCTTAGGTGTTTTCGTGCATTTAATTGATTTTTGCAATTTTTGCAATACTATGGCCAATATGTATTAACGAATTGTTCGTCTTACATGGCTAATGGAGGTTGATTGTTTTATATGATAAATTAATCAACGTAGCAAAAATTGAGACTAAATCAATTTTGAATCGAAAATTTATGGCTATCTTATTTTACGTAAAAATTCTGAATATGATTCAACGTAGAATTTTTATTGTGCCTTCCTAAGTTTTAAATTGTGAATTTATTACTTACGTGGGAGGGTGGTGATCATGGAAAAATCCCTAATCGATGTGATTGATGTATATATGAATGTATGATGATTATTTATATATTTGGGGTTGTAATTATTAAATGGAGGCTGCGTACTCCTTTTATTTTTCATGTAATCTTTATTTTTAGCATAGTCAATTGTTGATGTAAATGCTACGAGGATTACGTGGGGGAGCCTTTTAAGTCGGCGAGCTCTTTAGGGCCCAATTCTTGAAGAGTTCAAGAAACCAAGAAGAAGCGAAGAGCGGCTCTCCGTTATTAAAATATTAAAATGATTAAATGTGGTCTCATTGGCTCGAGACCCATTAAATCATAATTCCATGATCACCACGTAGGATAGATGTTTATGTGATTGACATCTATTTATTTATTATGATTACGTGAGCATGTTAAACTGGTTAATGTGCAAAGTCAGACTTACCTCACCCAAAATTGCGCCTGCATGAAATCCTAGTTAGAAAAATCACTCGCGTTAGGTACCGAAAGGGCGTTGGTAACGACACCAGCGTAACCAAGTCCCCGAACCCAAAATCTCTGGTTCCGTAGAACTGATCGATCTCTCCCAATCGGTTGGTAAGGTTTCCGGTCTACCCTCCGAGAAAGACCGGTGGCGACTCCAAATGCATGCACAAGTTGCACATGCCACCACGACCACACTAAGGTCGAAATCGATCGGCTCTTATCGCCGAATCCTTCTGAAAAATACTCCCGCCGCGATTTGGTATGGGCCTGGGAGGGCCCGCGCCGATCCAAAGCCCGCGATCCGCACTCCGGTGAGGTGGGAAGGGCCCGCGATCGGTAATCCATTAACCGCGTCCGTTTTCGGACGGGTCGCGACAGCTGGCGACTCCACTGGGGACTGTTGCTCTAGAACATATGATTCTAGACCTCATGTGGACTTAGGCCGTAATTAAAACGCTGAGTGATTTTTCTAACCATGCAGGCGCTCTCAAAGGTGAGGTAAGTCCGCTTACGATAGGTGTTATATGTTTTTGCAGATTGGAGAAATAAGGGGTGTAGTCCGTGATTAACATTATCTTATGCAGGTTGGCGTAGGAATGTATGTTGTATGGATAATTTGAAGCGCCGATTGATAAACTGTTGTGCATGACTTGGATTGTGATACTCACGACACATGAACACACACAACCGCGCCTAAAACCCCGGGCGCCCCTTATTGGAAAATAATAGAAGGGATTGAAAATGGAATCTCCGTGAGGAAAAACACGGGGTAATCCACTTTTCAATTCTGCTCATTTTGAACTATGGATCGAGCCCCAATGCAACGATAGTTGTGCAATGGAATCTGCTCTTTCTAGAACTCGAGATGGGAGCCTTGGCCTTAGGTTCCAAACCCTTTTGATTTTTAGAGTCAAGCCTCACTTGTCTCATGCGCATGTATGTGAATGATTGGTACACCTCGAAACCAAAAGGTCATTCAGCGCCGCTTATGAATCAGAATCCAAAGACTTAGTCGCGAGTTTAAACGAACTAGGATGGCATGGAAAAGCGCTGGACCACCTTGGAGAATCAACTGATGAGGGCAAATGCCTTTTGACCGGGGCAGCCGGGTCAAGTGTAAAAACGTGTCGTTCCTAATTGTTTTTCAATCAGATACCGGCATAATATTTCCTATCTTTTCCTCTCAGGTGAAAAACAGGTAGAGAAGGAAAATCCATTTGTGGATAGACACGAGGGACATGTTTTACATGGCACACATTTGTCAAAAATGTCCTCATCCGATCACATGCAAGATGATAATGGAATGACGGTAAAACTGTAATCGTTCCAATAAGCCCTTCGAGTGTTATACTTGACTGGGACCTTCATGTCTTTTATCTACAGGATAAGATGGTTGAAGACCAACAAAGGGAAGCTTGCCTTCCCTACAAGATGGAAAGAAGTACACCTTCATCGGGCATCACCCATTGGGTTTGCAAAAACAAGATGGATTTATTGCGATGAGCCTTAAGTAGACAACGTGAAGCTGGGGCAAGCGTCACCTAGCTACGACAAATCACGCCCAACTGGGGCAAGCGAATCATTTGTGCGCCGGACAAAGAATAACGTTTCTTCTTTGGCAAAATCAATGGACGCAACTGTAGAGTCGTCCGCATCAGAATTAAACCCAAGATACGAATATGGGTGAACGGTAACCTTGTATCGTTCCATTTTGGTCTTCGAAGACCACATGCCTAACATGAGTTTTTACTCATTTAACAGGGAGTCGTTGGCACCGAAAGCTTCAAAAGAAAAGAACTCGCCAACGAGGAGGCGAATAAAGCTATTGACCTTGGGAGTCAGCACTCCAAGAAATGGTCTTTGATTATAAGACCTAGTGGAGGGTAAAAAGTATCGCTCCTACGTCCCATGCTTTGACATGCATTTTGATAAAATTTTCTTTTTTCCTTGAATAAAAGGAACCTTGAAGAATGGCGCTGGAATGCACCCAAAAACACAAATGGATCTCCTCTGGGGCAAATCCTGGAGAATGACTCATCGCCAACCAAACGGAGGGATCAAGACCACAAGATAGAGGGCCAAATCCTGCAAGCCGCGAGTTTGTGTTCAAATGGAAACACAAAGCAAGAACAAGGCTGTATCGTTCCAATTTACCTTGAATTTTGGAACGCAAACTGACAACTAATTCCAGTCTTTGACAGGGGATCGCCATCAAGGTGAAACAGGTTTTCACACCCCATGAATTACCCGTTGGAGTACACGACCAAGGGTAGGATGTATCGTTCTAAATTTTTGAAAAATTCGTGAACGTACAATAACATGTTTCTTCCGCATTTTCAGGGATCTCCAGCCGCGGAGGACAGGTAAATATCCCTTTCCCCAATCCATTGAAGATGTTAAATAAAAACAAAGAGAAAAGAAAAGCTTTCAGAATCCAATGTCTAGAAAAGACATAGAATTCAAACTACAGTGGCATTCATGTTTTAAAACAGGAGGTTGTCTGAACATGAATAAGAACATGCATCGTGCATCATAAAATCCCCTCGACGGGTAAAATTTTTGGAGAAAATAAAAGATATTTTTCCAATCAAAAGTGGTTCAAAACTTTCAAAAGGACGTTTTCTCAAAAAACGAGAGGCAAAGTCTAGTCCAAACACGTCCTACACACACTCGAGAGAAGTGGAGCGGATAAGACAGCAAAATCTGGACCTACGGAAGTAGGGACCATTCGCAGCGATTACACGGGTTGGGACGACGGAGGCATTCGTTTCATATCCCCCAAACACTACAGGTGACCGTTGATAACCCCTTTGAACGGCGGTTTTCATTCTTAACCCTATCAAGAACCACCCCACATTGGGGCAAAATGGAGGTGAGTCCAGCAACATCAGGAGAAAATGGTTAGAAATTTTCTTGCTCGGACTAACATCAATCTTTGTGTGTTGTTTATATGGTAATCCAAATGCCATAGGATGATGAGAAGCATTCATTTCTCTATCCCACACACCATATCCTTTGCATAGCCAAGTTGAGCCTGCAAATTCATTTCATAAACCCATTGGTGATCATTGCAAGTTCCAAAACAAAGGCAAATCACTTCAGGAACGGAGAAGTTCAAGACTTAGGGTTTATGAAGAAACTACTAAGTTGATACTCAAGCGTGCTAAGAGCCAAGTCATATATCTAGCACAATTGCCAAGCATCCCACTTGCGACAAGGGATTAAAGAAATCCCAAGCATCAAGAAAAAGCAAAGTGCTTGGTAAAAGCGAGGCCGATGCTCGGGTAAACAATTTGATCGATCCCTGAAGAAACATGGTAGGGAAAAGAAGAGGGAAAAACCCCTAATGGGGTCAGATCAAGAAGACTGCTCCCCAAATGATGTCAGCCGTGGAGCAAAAACACAGAAAGAGTTGTCAACCTCTTAATACCACAAGAGACGCTCTCTAAAGAGTTTGTGCACACCTCAAAAGCGGTTGCACGCCTCAAAAATTGAAGATGCATAATGGAAAAGACAGGTGACAAGTTTGCAATGATCACCAAGGTCAATCCCCTCATAAATTCTGGGCAAAAAACAAGCATTTTTCGGTCCCCAATCCTACCAACATCATAACCCTGAAACAGCATTCTCTGACTAAGACACTTGGGTTAACATATAGCTTAGCTCGAAGAGGTACGAGCAAGACTATTTCTTTCTCATTTTGCAGGGTTCTTGACTTGTAAACCCGAAGCAGATGGTGAAAACTTTCATTCAATGGCTTTGACTCAAAAATGAGTCCCCCTTGAAGACCAATACCAAGCCCAACATTACGGTCCCGTGGAAGACCTCCCGACCGATCAAAATGTATGCGCTGCGAATGAGCCTAAAACCTAGGCATAGGTTAGTAGGGAATTGAGTGCATCCCTTATAAAAAAACCACTATCGCAAAACAGGTGAGAAGACCTCCTTGTTGAGAAATATTCCAATTGATGTTTTGAACAAAATCTTTTTGAAATTTTCAAATTGTTGATCCAGATTTTCCATGCAAGGAATTTGTGATCACATCTGCATGTTGCAAGAATGCTTTGGACAGCCTCCGGCATCAAAATGCACATTTCATGATTAAAACTTAAATCATACGATTTTGTCAGATGGACAACCGTCGTCTTCCCAAAGATTGCTAACGTTTTCTTGGTGAATAAAAATTTTTCAGGCTCGAACTTCTGCAGGATCCGTTGGAGACGCCAATCTCCCAGAAGAAGGCCTCGCTCTGAAGAGAAGAACGTACAAATCTATTTTTCTGCAGGATACCTGGAGAACCCAGCTCCCAGAAAAGTCACCTCCCGCATCATCAGCGTACCAGTGAAATTTTCGCCAAAATAAAATCTTTCACTGCTTCAAAACTGAATTCCCGACAAACTTCGGGATCTCTAAAAAAATGGGGGAAGAAAAACCTTTTTAAAAGAAACAGTCTCATCGGACGTGGAGAACCCTCGTCATGAGACCCCTTTTCAAAAATCAGGTAGTCTCATCGGACGTGGAGAACCCTCGTCATGAGACCCCTTCTCAAAAAAAAAAATCAAGCAGTCCCAGCAGACGTGGAGAACCCTCGTCCTAGGACCCCTTTTCAAAAATATCAAACAGTCTCATCGGACGTGGAGAACCCTCGTCATGAGACCCCTTTTCAAAGCAACACAAGGTAGAAACCGCCTGAAGGGTCAAAACAAAGGTAGATACCGCCTGAAGGGTCAAAATGAAGGTAGAAATCGCCTAAAGGGTCAAAACAAAGGTAGAAACCGCCTAAAGGGTCAACTCAAGGTAGATACCGCCTAAAGGGTCAGCACAAGGTAGAAACCGCCTGAAGGGTCAGCTCAAGGTAGAAACCGCCTGAAGGGTCAACTCAAGGTAGATACCGCCTGAAGGGTCAAACCAAGGTAGAAACCGCCTGAAGGGTCAACTCAAGGTAGAAACCGCCTGAAGGGTCAACTCAAGGTAGATACCGCCTGAAGGGTCAACTCACGGTAGAAACCGCCTGAAGGGTCAAACCAATGGTAGAAACCGCCTAAAGGGTCAACCAAAGGTAGATACCGCCTGAAGGGTCAACTCAAGGTAGATACCGCCTAAGGGTCAACTCATGGTAGATACCGCCTGAAGGGTCAACTCAAGGTAGATACCGTCTGAAGGGTCAACTCAAGGTAGATACCGCCTGAAGGGTCAACTCATGGTAGATACCGCCTGAAGGGTCAACTCAAGGTAGAAACCGCCTGAAGGGTCAAACCAAGGTAGAAACCGCCTGAAGGGTCAACTTGAAGGTAGAAACCGCTTGAAGGGTCAAAACTCAAGGTAGATACCGCCTGAAGGGTCAACTCAAGGTAGAAACCGCCTGAAGGGTCAAAACAATGGTAGAAACCTCCTGAAGGGTCAACTCAAGGTAGATACCGCCTGAAGGGTCAACTCAAGGTAGAAACCGCCTGAAGGGTCAAAACAATGGTAGAAACCGCCTGAAGGGTCAGCTCAAGGTAGATACCGCCTGAAGGGTCAACTCATGGTAGATACCGCATGAAGGATCAAATTAAGGTAGAAACCGCCTGAAGGGTCAACATGATGGTAGAAACCGCCTGAAGGGTCAACTCAAGGTAGATACCGCCTGAAGGGTCAACTCAAGGTAGAAACCGCCTGAAGGGTCAAAACAATGGTAGAAACCGCCTGAAGGGTCAGCTCAAGGTAGATACCGCCTGAAGGGTCAGCTCAAGGTAGATACCGCCTGAAGGGTCAACTCATGGTAGATACCGCCTGAAGGATCAAATTAAGGTAGAAACCGCCTCAAAGGTCAACATGATGGTAGATACCGCCATAAGGATCAACACATTAGTAAATACCGCCATAAGGATCAACACAAAGGTCCGATCCACCATACGGATTAAAATCACTGGCGAATCCTCAAGCGCGGGATACGCCTTCCTCAGGTTCCTACCAGTTAGGAATCCCATAATGGTATGACCTACCATACAGGTCAGAGCTTAATCTCCCTAGGATATGCTGAATGACGAATCCTAGGCATCTTCTTGAAAGTCGTCGCAACCGGCAGCGTCCGACAGGTGAGCTTCAGGTAAGCCTCTCTCACTCCGGCCCAGGTTCAAATTGTTAGAGCAAACCGGGAATTAATTTGAGCTTTCATCAAAAGGCTTAAGAATCCGATGTCATAGCATTTCTTCTTTCATTTTCCCAGTTGAGTCGGTTAGGAATCAGGCGCCATCTTATCTTTGAGAAAAACCTCTAACGAGATTCCTCTCAAAGAGGGGCAGCTGTTGACACCTGATTTTTGACTATTTATTATTGTGATTTTTATTCTTTAAAAATTAATTAAAAATATAAAAAGAGGTCATAAAATCACAGAATCAACTTTGGAAGCCTTGGCCTAGCCTCGGGGACCAATTTTGAACAAAAAATATTTTTTGGTATTTTATAATATTTTTCGAATTTATTTAATTATAAAAATACCCAAAAAATCAGAAAAATACCATTCGTGGTCAGAAAAATACACAAAAATATTCAATAATTTTTTTTTAATTTCCCCTTCAAGTGTGTCACCTTAAATCTTGAAAATTCGGCTCGGGTTACTATGTTTCTTCACAAACATAAACCCGAGCCGAGCAAAAAATTCCTTTTCGAGTCTTTTAATTTTCAATTCTCACTTTTTATAAGCTATGACATTGGATTCTAAAGTCTTAAAGTGCAATTAGGTCAATTTGCCCTCCAATTTAATCAATTTTTACCAAAATGGCTTAATTGCACATTTTTCTTTCAATTAGTCCCCGGTTTCACGGATGTATACGTATGCTCTACGTATTTATACGTCATACGAATTTATACGTTATGCATATTTGTACTATTTGGTAACCTCTTTAACTCTTGTAATAATAATAATGGTTATTATTTTTAACACCTTTGTTAGTGCCTTTTTTTAGCATTTTTGTATTGTGAGTGCTATTGCTAGTGCTATTTTTAAATAGCATTTTTGTATTATAAATTGTGAGTGCTATTGTTAGTGCTATTTTTAAATGACATTTATTTATCATAAATTGTTAGTGCTATTGTTAGTGCTATTTTTAAATGGCATTTATTTATCATAAATTGTGAGTGCTATTATTAGATAGAATTTATAATTGTTAGTGCTATTTTTAAATAGTATTTTTGTATTATAAATTGTGAGTGCTATTGTTAGTGCTATTTTTAAATAGCATTTTTGTATTATAAATTGTGAGTGCTATTGTTAGTGCTATTTTTAAATGTCATTTATTTGTGAGTGCTATTTTTAGATAGAATTTATAATTGTTAGTGCTATTTTTAAATACAATTTATTGGAAGGTATTTTTGGCTATAAAAGGATGGCAAGAGTTTTGAGGTTGGGGGGGAGAGACATTTTGTAGAGTGTGCAAATTTTTGAGAGCTTAGAGAGAAGAACACAAACACTCTCTATATTCTCATAATCTTGAGTGAGCAAAATATACTAAGTTCGGAATATTGATTCCGCATATTGCTAGCACAATTGTTGTGGAGTTATTAGTCGTCTCCCCGTTCGTCAATTGGTGGTGCGTCCGAACTAGATGCCTAACACTTGTGGAGGCTGAGATCGAAGAACATCGAATCGACACCTCCGTTCAAGCACGCTACGAGAGGTAATCTATTTACTCCCTTTGAGGCTTTGTGATTTTTTTTCGATTGAAATGCACGAAGTACGCCTCTGGAGATACATGTATGGGTTGTTATTTATTTCCGCTACGTGTTACGTGGATCCCAACAGTGGTATCAGAGCCAATCCTTAGGTGTTTTCGTGCATTTAATTGATTTTTGCAATTTTTGCAATACTATGGCCAATATGTATTAACGAATTGTTCGTCTTACATGGCTAATGGAGGTTGATTGTTTTATATGATAAATTAATCAACGTAGCAAAAATTGAGACTAAATCAATTTTGAATCGAAAATTTATGGCTATCTTATTTTACGTAAAAATTCTGAATATGATTCAACGTAGAATTTTTATTGTGCCTTCCTAAGTTTTAAATTGTGAATTTATTACTTACGTGGGAGGGTGGTGATCATGGAAAAATCCCTAATCGATGTGATTGATGTATATATGAATGTATGATGATTATTTATATATTTGGGGTTGTAATTATTAAATGGAGGCTGCGTACTCCTTTTATTTTTCATGTAATCTTTATTTTTAGCATAGTCAATTGTTGATGTAAATGCTACGAGGATTACGTGGGGGAGCCTTTTAAGTCGGCGAGCTCTTTAGGGCCCAATTCTTGAAGAGTTCAAGAAACCAAGAAGAAGCGAAGAGCGGCTCTCCGTTATTAAAATATTAAAATGATTAAATGTGGTCTCATTGGCTCGAGACCCATTAAATCATAATTCCATGATCACCACGTAGGATAGATGTTTATGTGATTGACATCTATTTATTTATTATGATTACGTGAGCATGTTAAACTGGTTAATGTGCAAAGTCAGACTTACCTCACCCAAAATTGCGCCTGCATGAAATCCTAGTTAGAAAAATCACTCGCGTTAGGTACCGAAAGGGCGTTGGTAACGACACCAGCGTAACCAAGTCCCCAAACCCAAAATCTCTGGTTCCGTAGAACTGATCGATCTCTCCCAATCGGTTGGTAAGGTTTCCGGTCTACCCTCCGAGAAAGACCGGTGGCGACTCCAAATGCATGCACAAGTTGCACATGCCACCACGACCACACTAAGGTCGAAATCGATCGGCTCTTATCGCCGAATCCTTCTGAAAAATACTCCCGCCGCGATTTGGTATGGGCCTGGGAGGGCCCGCGCCGATCCAAAGCCCGCGATCCGCACTCCGGTGAGGTGGGAAGGGCCCGCGATCGGTAATCCATTAACCGCGTCCGTTTTCGGACGGGTCGCGACAGCTGGCGACTCCACTGGGGACTGTTGCTCTAGAACATATGATTCTAGACCTCATGTGGACTTAGGCCGTAATTAAAACGCTGAGTGATTTTTCTAACCATGCAGGCGCTCTCAAAGGTGAGGTAAGTCCGCTTACGATAGGTGTTATATGTTTTTGCAGATTGGAGAAATAAGGGGTGTAGTCCGTGATTAACATTATCTTATGCAGGTTGGCGTAGGAATGTATGTTGTATGGATAATTTGAAGCGCCGATTGATAAACTGTTGTGCATGACTTGGATTGTGATACTCACGACACATGAACACACACAACCGCGCCTAAAACCCCGGGCGCCCCTTATTGGAAAATAATAGAAGGGATTGAAAATGGAATCTCCGTGAGGAAAAACACGGGGTAATCCACTTTTCAATTCTGCTCATTTTGAACTATGGATCGAGCCCCAATGCAACGATAGTTGTGCAATGGAATCTGCTCTTTCTAGAACTCGAGATGGGAGCCTTGGCCTTAGGTTCCAAACCCTTTTGATTTTTAGAGTCAAGCCTCACTTGTCTCATGCGCATGTATGTGAATGATTGGTACACCTCGAAACCAAAAGGTCATTCAGCGCCGCTTATGAATCAGAATCCAAAGACTTAGTCGCGAGTTTAAACGAACTAGGATGGCATGGAAAAGCGCTGGACCACCCTGGAGAATCAACTGATGAGGGCAAATGCCTTTTGACCGGGGCAGCCGGGTCAAGTGTAAAAACGTGTCGTTCCTAATTGTTTTTCAATCAGATACCGGCATAATATTTCCTATCTTTTCCTCTCAGGTGAAAAACAGGTAGAGAAGGAAAATCCATTTGTGGATAGACACGAGGGACATGTTTTACATGGCACACATTTGTCAAAAATGTCCTCATCCGATCACATGCAAGATGATAATGGAATGACGGTAAAACTGTAATCGTTCCAATAAGCCCTTCGAGTGTTATACTTGACTGGGACCTTCATGTCTTTTATCTACAGGATAAGATGGTTGAAGACCAACAAAGGGAAGCTTGCCTTCCCTACAAGATGGAAAGAAGTACACCTTCATCGGGCATCACCCATTGGGTTTGCAAAAACAAGATGGATTTATTGCGATGAGCCTTAAGTAGACAACGTGAAGCTGGGGCAAGCGTCACCTAGCTACGACAAATCACGCCCAACTGGGGCAAGCGAATCATTTGTGCGCCGGACAAAGAATAACGTTTCTTCTTTGGCAAAATCAATGGACGCAACTGTAGAGTCGTCCGCATCAGAATTAAACCCAAGATACGAATATGGGTGAACGGTAACCTTGTATCGTTCCATTTTGGTCTTCGAAGACCACATGCCTAACATGAGTTTTTACTCATTTAACAGGGAGTCGTTGGCACCGAAAGCCTCAAAAGAAAAGAACTCGCCAACGAGGAGGCGAATAAAGCTATTGACCTTGGGAGTCAGCACTCCAAGAAATGGTCTTTGATTATAAGACCTAGTGGAGGGTAAAAAGTATCGCTCCTACGTCCCATGCTTTGACATGCATTTTGATAAAATTTTCTTTTTTCCTTGAATAAAAGGAACCTTGAAGAATGGCGCTGGAATGCACCCAAAAACACAAATGGATCTCCTCTGGGGCAAATCCTGGAGAATGACTCATCGCCAACCAAACGGAGGGATCAAGACCACAAGATAGAGGGCCAAATCCTGCAAGCCGCGAGTTTGTGTTCAAATGGAAACACAAAGCAAGAACAAGGCTGTATCGTTCCAATTTGCCTTGAATTTTGGAACGCAAACTGACAACTAATTCCAGTCTTTGACAGGGGATCGCCATCAAGGTGAAACAGGTTTTCACACCCCATGAATTACCCGTTGGAGTACACGACCAAGGGTAGGATGTATCGTTCTAAATTTTTGAAAAATTCGTGAACGTACAATAACATGTTTCTTCCGCATTTTCAGGGATCTCCAGCCGCGGAGGACAGGTAAATATCCCTTTCCCCAATCCATTGAAGATGTTAAATAAAAACAAAGAGAAAAGAAAAGCTTTCAGAATCCAATGTCTAGAAAAGACATAGAATTCAAACTACAGTGGCATTCATGTTTTAAAACAGGAGGTTGTCTGAACATGAATAAGAACATGCATCGTGCATCATAAAATCCCCTCGACGGGTAAAATTTTTGGAGAAAATAAAAGATATTTTTCCAATCAAAAGTGGTTCAAAACTTTCAAAAGGACGTTTTCTCAAAAAACGAGAGGCAAAGCCTAGTCCAAACACGTCCTACACACACTCGAGAGAAGTGGAGCGGATAAGACAGCAAAATCTGGACCTACGGAAGTAGGGACCATTCGCAGCGATTACACGGGTTGGGACGACGGAGGCATTCGTTTCATATCCCCCAAACACTACAGGTGACCGTTGATAACCCCTTTAAACGGCGGTTTTCATTCTTAACCCTATCAAGAACCACCCCACATTTGGGCAAAATGGAGGTGAGTCCAGCAACATCAGGAGAAAATGGTTAGAAATTTTCTTGCTCGGACTAACATCAATCTTTGTGTGTTGTTTATATGGTAATCCAAATGCCATAGGATGATGAGAAGCATTCATTTCTCTATCCCACACACCATATCCTTTGCATAGCCAAGTTGAGCCTGCAAATTCATTTCATAAACCCATTGGTGATCATTGCAAGTTCCAAAACAAAGGCAAATCACTTCAGGAACGGAGAAGTTCAAGACTTAGGGTTTATGAAGAAACTACTAAGTTGATACTCAAGCGTGCTAAGAGCCAAGTCATATATCTAGCACAATTGCCAAGCATCCCACTTGCGACAAGGGATTAAAGAAATCCCAAGCATCAAGAAAAAGCAAAGTGCTTGGTAAAAGCGAGGCCGATGCTCGGGTAAACAATTTGATCGATCCCTGAAGAAACATGGTAGGGAAAAGAAGAGGGAAAAACCCCTAATGGGGTCAGATCAAGAAGACTGCTCCCCAAATGATGTCAGCCGTGGAGCAAAAACACAGAAAGAGTTTCAACCTCTTAATACCACAAGAGACGCTCTCTAAAGAGTTTGTGCACACCTCAAAAGCGGTTGCACGCCTCAAAAATTGAAGATGCATAATGGAAAAGACAGGTGACAAGTTTGCAATGATCACCAAGGTCAATCCCCTCATAAATTCTGGGCAAAAAACAAGCATTTTTCGGTCCCCAATCCTACCAACATCATAACCCTGAAACAGCATTCTCTGACTAAGACACTTGGGTTAACATATAGCTTAGCTCGAAGAGGTACGAGCAAGACTATTTCTTTCTCATTTTGCAGGGTTCTTGACTTGTAAACCCGAAGCAGATGGTGAAAACTTTCATTCAATGGCTTTGACTCAAAAATGAGTCCCCCTTGAAGACCAATACCAAGCCCAACATTACGGTCCCGTGGAAGACCTCCCGACCGATCAAAATGTATGCGCTGCGAATGAGCCTAAAACCTAGGCATAGGTTAGTAGGGAATTGAGTGCATCCCTTATAAAAAAACCACTATCGCAAAACAGGTGAGAAGACCTCCTTGTTGAGAAATATTCCAATTGATGTTTTGAACAAAATCTTTTTGAAATTTTCAAATTGTTGATCCAGATTTTCCATGCAAGGAATTTGTGATCACATCTGCATGTTGCAAGAATGCTTTGGACAGCCTCCGGCATCAAAATGCACATTTCATGATTAAAACTTAAATCATACGATTTTGTCAGATGGACAACCGTCGTCTTCCCAAAGATTGCTAACGTTTTCTTGGTGAATAAAAATTTTTCAGGCTCGAACTTCTGCAGGATCCGTTGGAGACGCCAATCTCCCAGAAGAAGGCCTCGCTCTGAAGAGAAGAACGTACAAATCTATTTTTCTGCAGGATACCTGGAGAACCCAGCTCCCAGAAAAGTCACCTCCCGCATCATCAGCGTACCAGTGAAATTTTCGCCAAAATAAAATCTTTCACTGCTTCAAAACTGAATTCCCGACAAACTTCGGGATCTCTAAAAAAATGGGGGAAGAAAAACCTTTTTAAAAGAAACAGTCTCATCGGACGTGGAGAACCCTCGTCATGAGACCCCTTTTCAAAAATCAGGTAGTCTCATCGGACGTGGAGAACCCTCGTCATGAGACCCCTTCTCAAAAAAAAAAATCAAGCAGTCCCAGCAGACGTGGAGAACCCTCGTCCTAGGACCCCTTTTCAAAAATCAAGCAGTCCTAACTTGACGTGGAGAACCCTCGTCCTAGGACCCCTTTTCAAAAATATCAAACAGTCTCATCGGACGTGGAGAACCCTCGTCATGAGACCCCTTTTCAAAGCAACACAAGGTAGAAACCGCCTGAAGGGTCAAAACAAAGGTAGATACCGCCTGAAGGGTCAAAATGAAGGTAGAAATCGCCTAAAGGGTCAAAACAAAGGTAGAAACCGCCTAAAGGGTCAACTCAAGGTAGATACCGCCTAAAGGGTCAGCACAAGGTAGAAACCGCCTGAAGGGTCAGCTCAAGTTAGAAACCGCCTGAAGGGTCAACTCAAGGTAGATACCGCCTGAAGGGTCAAACCAAGGTAGAAACCGCCTGAAGGGTCAACTCAAGGTAGAAACCGCCTGAAGGGTCAACTCAAGGTAGATACCGCCTGAAGGGTCAACTCACGGTAGAAACCGCCTGAAGGGTCAAACCAATGGTAGAAACCGCCTAAAGGGTCAACCAAAGGTAGATACCGCCTGAAGGGTCAACTCAAGGTAGATACCGCCTAAGGGTCAACTCATGGTAGATACCGCCTGAAGGGTCAACTCAAGGTAGATACCGTCTGAAGGGTCAACTCAAGGTAGATACCGCCTGAAGGGTCAACTCATGGTAGATACCGCCTGAAGGGTCAACTCAAGGTAGAAACCGCCTGAAGGGTCAAACCAAGGTAGAAACCGCCTGAAGGGTCAACTTGAAGGTAGAAACCGCTTGAAGGGTCAAAACTCAAGGTAGATACCGCCTGAAGGGTCAACTCAAGGTAGAAACCGCCTGAAGGGTCAAAACAATGGTAGAAACCTCCTGAAGGGTCAACTCAAGGTAGATACCGCCTGAAGGGTCAACTCAAGGTAGAAACCGCCTGAAGGGTCAAAACAATGGTAGAAACCGCCTGAAGGGTCAGCTCAAGGTAGATACCGCCTGAAGGGTCAACTCATGGTAGATACCGCCTGAAGGATCAAATTAAGGTAGAAACCGCCTGAAGGGTCAACATGATGGTAGAAACCGCCTGAAGGGTCAACTCAAGGTAGATACCGCCTGAAGGGTCAACTCAAGGTAGAAACCGCCTGAAGGGTCAAAACAATGGTAGAAACCGCCTGAAGGGTCAGCTCAAGGTAGATACCGCCTGAAGGGTCAGCTCAAGGTAGATACCGCCTGAAGGGTCAACTCATGGTAGATACCGCCTGAAGGATCAAATTAAGGTAGAAACCGCCTCAAAGGTCAACATGATGGTAGATACCGCCATAAGGATCAACACATTAGTAAATACCGCCATAAGGATCAACACAAAGGTCCGATCCACCATACGGATTAAAATCACTGGCGAATCCTCAAGCGTGGGATACGCCTTCCTCAGGTTCCTACCAGTTAGGAATCCCATAATGGTATGACCTACCATACAGGTCAGAGCTTAATCTCCCTAGGATATGCTGAATGACGAATCCTAGGCATCTTCTTGAAAGTCGTCGCAACCGGCAGCGTCCGACAGGTGAGCTTCAGGTAAGCCTCTCTCACTCCGGCCCAGGTTCAAATTGTTAGAGCAAACCGGGAATTAATTTGAGCTTTCATCAAAAGGCTTAAGAATCCGATGTCATAGCATTTCTTCTTTCATTTTCCCAGTTGAGTCGGTTAGGAATCAGGCGCCATCTTATCTTTGAGAAAAACCTCTAACGAGATTCCTCTCAAAGAGGGGCAGCTGTTGACACCTGATTTTTGACTATTTATTATTGTGATTTTTATTCTTTAAAAATTAATTAAAAATATAAAAAGAGGTCATAAAATCACAGAATCAACTTTGGAAGCCTTGGCCTAGCCTCGGGGACCAATTTTGAACAAAAAATATTTTTTGGTATTTTATAATATTTTTCGAATTTATTTAATTATAAAAATACCCAAAAAATCAGAAAAATACCATTCGTGGTCAGAAAAATACACAAAAATATTCAATAATTTTTTTTTAATTTCCCCTTCAAGTGTGTCACCTTAAATCTTGAAAATTCGGCTCGGGTTACTATGTTTCTTCACAAACATAAACCCGAACCGAGCAAAAAATTCCTTTTCGAGTCTTTTAATTTTCAATTCTCACTTTTTATAAGCTATGACATTGGATTCTAAAGTCTTAAAGTGCAATTAGGTCAATTTGCCCTCCAATTTAATCAATTTTTACCAAAATGGCTTAATTGCACATTTTTCTTTCAATTAGTCCCCGGTTTCACGGATGTATACGTATGCTCTACGTATTTATACGTCATACGAATTTATACGTTATGCATATTTGTACTGTTTGGTAACCTCTTTAACTCTTGTAATAATAATAATGGTTATTATTTTTAACACCTTTGTTAGTGCCTTTTTTTAGCATTTTTGTATTGTGAGTGCTATTGCTAGTGCTATTTTTAAATAGCATTTTTGTATTATAAATTGTGAGTGCTATTGTTAGTGCTATTTTTAAATGACATTTATTTATCATAAATTGTTAGTGCTATTGTTAGTGCTATTTTTAAATGGCATTTATTTATCATAAATTGTGAGTGCTATTATTAGATAGAATTTATAATTGTTAGTGCTATTTTTAAATAGTATTTTTGTATTATAAATTGTGAGTGCTATTGTTAGTGCTATTTTTAAATAGCATTTTTGTATTATAAATTGTGAGTGCTATTGTTAGTGCTATTTTTAAATGTCATTTATTTGTGAGTGCTATTTTTAGATAGAATTTATAATTGTTAGTGCTATTTTTAAATACAATTTATTGGAAGGTATTTTTGGCTATAAAAGGATGGCAAGAGTTTTGAGGTTGGGGGGGAGAGACATTTTGTAGAGTGTGCAAATTTTTGAGAGCTTAGAGAGAAGAACACAAACACTCTCTATATTCTCATAATCTTGAGTGAGCAAAATATACTAAGTTCGGAATATTGATTCCGCATATTGCTAGCACAATTGTTGTGGAGTTATTAGTCGTCTCCCCGTTCGTCAATTGGTGGTGCGTCCGAACTAGATGCCTAACACTTGTGGAGGCTGAGATCGAAGAACATCGAATCGACACCTCCGTTCAAGCATGCTACGAGAGGTAATCTATTTACTCCCTTTGAGGCTTTGTGATTTTTTTTCGATTGAAATGCACGAAGTACGCCTCTGGAGATACATGTATGGGTTGTTATTTATTTCCGCTACGTGTTACGTGGATCCCAACAGTGGTATCAGAGCCAATCCTTAGGTGTTTTCGTGCATTTAATTGATTTTTGCAATTTTTGCAATACTATGGCCAATATGTATTAACGAATTGTTCGTCTTACATGGCTAATGGAGGTTGATTGTTTTATATGATAAATTAATCAACGTAGCAAAAATTGAGACTAAATCAATTTTGAATCGAAAATTTATGGCTATCTTATTTTACGTAAAAATTCTGAATATGATTCAACGTAGAATTTTTATTGTGCCTTCCTAAGTTTTAAATTGTGAATTTATTACTTACGTGGGAGGGTGGTGATCATGGAAAAATCCCTAATCGATGTGATTGATGTATATATGAATGTATGATGATTATTTATATATTTGGGGTTGTAATTATTAAATGGAGGCTGCGTACTCCTTTTATTTTTCATGTAATCTTTATTTTTAGCATAGTCAATTGTTGATGTAAATGCTACGAGGATTACGTGGGGGAGCCTTTTAAGTCGGCGAGCTCTTTAGGGCCCAATTCTTGAAGAGTTCAAGAAACCAAGAAGAAGCGAAGAGCGGCTCTCCGTTATTAAAATATTAAAATGATTAAATGTGGTCTCATTGGCTCGAGACCCATTAATCATAATTCCATGATCACCACGTAGGATAGATGTTTATGTGATTGACATCTATTTATTTATTATGATTACGTGAGCATGTTAAACTGGTTAATGTGCAAAGTCAGACTTACCTCACCCAAAATTGCGCCTGCATGAAATCCTAGTTAGAAAAATCACTCGCGTTAGGTACCGAAAGGGAGTTGGTAACGACACCAGCGTAACCAAGTCCCCGAACCCAAAATCTCTGGTTCCGTAGAACTGATCGATCTCTCCCAATCGGTTGGTAAGGTTTCCGGTCTACCCTCCGAGAAAGACCGGTGGCGACTCCAAATGCATGCACAAGTTGCACATGCCACCACGACCACACTAAGGTCGAAATCGATCGGCTCTTATCGCCGAATCCTTCTGAAAAATACTCCCGCCGCGATTTGGTATGGGCCTGGGAGGGCTCGCGCCGATCCAAAGCCCGCGATCCGCACTCCGGTGAGGTGGGAAGGGCCCGCGATCGGTAATCCATTAACCGCGTCCGTTTTCGGACGGGTCGCGACAGTCATGAGGATGGTAGATCTGCAATCAAAGGTCAAGGAGCTTAATGTTCTCATTCCTGATGCTTGTATCATACATTTTGCGCTGAATTCTCTTCCACCTGAGTTTGGTATTATCGAAACACAATATAACATTGCTGATCAAGCATGGACAATCAACGACTTGATCACAAGCGTGGTGTCAGAAGAGACCAAGCTGAAGAAAGGTAACGTGCATATGGCTATGTATGCTGCTTCAAGTTCTGGTGCCAAGAAGGGCAAGGGCAACAAGAATCGTAAAGGAACTCATTCCGCTGCTGGTCATCATGACAACTTGGGACCAAAGAAATCGACTTTTAAAAAGGACGGTGATGCCGTTAAGGATGGTCTTTGCTTTTTTTTGTAAGAAGGGAGGATACGTAAAGAAAGACTGAGCTAAAAATAAGAATTGGTTATCTAAGCGTGAGCCTGGAAAACGCAAAGAAAAGAACTAAAATGCAACATCCTCAAAGTCAAATGCCTCAGCCGATTGCTGCAGAAACCCCGTTTCGCTGTCCAAATGATGGATTCCATTTCTATTCCCAGCGCTTACTCATCAAAGCTTAATCGAGAGGCAAATGGGGATATGATCATGCTTAAGACCTCCAGTTTTGTGGGATGTGGCCATTCTTTTGATGCCGAGATTGATATAGGGAGACTTACTTACTTTCTCTTCTGTTGGCGATTCCATCTCTCCTCTCTTGACTTTCTCTGGCAATATTTCCCATAATTTGGAAACTGGTACAAGACTCTGTATTTTTATGGGTTAATTCATGAGGTATCTCTTGTTTGTTCTATCTAAAGGGCTCTATCGATAGGTATTATAACAATATGAAAATTACCGATGAGTTTCTTGATAGGAGATGAAGCAGGTTGCCTCCTAGTGACTCATACAGTAAGGGATTACTTAAATGATAAGCGTGTTCGTTCTTCTCGCTCGAGGATAATTGAGTTTGACTCACTATATTTGAGTATTTTGTTGGGGCCACACTAAGAGCACAATCTGTGTATCTCAGATAATTACCTGGTATGTGTAGAACGGAGGAATGCTACACCCGATATGAATTACGGGTGCGATCAATAAGTCTTGAACATCTCGTGATTTTTTTTTTAAATGAAAACTCGCCACAAGCAATTTGTGATAAAAATTAATATTTATAAATATATAATGAAATTAACAAAATAATTTATTTTTGCAGATGTAATTAATATTGTTATACTGAAATGCTTTCATACATCGCACGTCTAGATTTGTCGTATGCCTAAAAAAAAATCTAAGCCAACCACTCCATGTTGAACTTTCCCAGCAATTCTAATAAGATGTCACCTGTTTGGTATAAGTTCTGAGACACTGTGCACAGAAAGACACATTCTTCCGGAAATCAGCATACAAGTAACCTGCTCATGAGATGTTTCTTCGGCCTTGTAAAGCTCCAAATTAAGATGAAGCATTTTCTATTAGGAATCAATTTATAAGGGGCACATGATATATAGCAGTCCAAGAACAGCCATTCAATTTTCAAGGGCAAGTTCACCGGCGCGGGAAAGGTCGAGGCTCACCGTGGCTGGGTGAGCTTGCCACCGCCCATGAACCCTTTTCCTTCTTGAAAGCAAGACGCCCAAGCGTCAGGTACGCAAAATGAGAACTTTGAATCAACGTGGAGATGCGCCGGAGATCAATCGCGGAACGTGTGCGGTACAGTTGCAAAAGAAACAACATGAATGGGATGAAGGGAACGGGCAGGGGCATCAAACACCAAATTAGGATCAAAATGAAGTCTACTTTCTCGATCTCGTCTGCCGACATTGATTCACTCTTTCTCTTATTTTTTGATTTTCCCATTTCATTCGCAACCCTAGTCAAAAGACAGTGACCGAAGAGAGAAGAAGACGAAGAAGAAAAACAAAGGATAAAGAATAGAGGGAAAAAAAAGAAAAAAAATTCAAACTTCAAAAAAATAATGTGAAAATATATCAAAATATTTTTAAAAATTATCCACGTGCACCGGCGTCCATGTTAGTGCTGGCCGGCATCCACGTCAGCGTCGGCAAACTAAAATTGGCCGAACGGACTGAATTGGTATAAAAAAAGGGGGGGATTAAGACAAACTTGACAAAAATAAAAGATTTATGATCGAATTGGTAAAGTGCAATAGGTATAGGACTTTGACAATTTTTCTCAAATCTAGTAGTGTTCTTGATGTAATTCAATGCCCTTTGCTCAGCCATAGAATTTCTTAAAATTGCTTGTTAAGCATTTTTGTTGTCGAGGTAAAAAACAAACATGTGATAAGCACCATCTTTCCTTTAAGAGTGGCACTATTTCCACCTCCTGTATGACTAATCCACCCCCATACTTTAATAAAAGGGTTAATACCACGAAAAACCCCAAACTGGTACACTTGTGACAATTTTATCCCAAACTATTTTTTTGACCATAAAAAACCCCAAACTGGTACACTTATGACAAATATAACCCAAACTATTTTTTTAATCACCAAAAACCCTAAACTGGTATAATTTTGACAAATTTACCCCAAACTACTTTTTTTCCCATAAAAATTTCTAAACTTGTGCACATATGACAAATTTATAATTTATTATTTTTTGTTAAATTAAGTTAATACCACGAAAAATTTCAAATTGATACACATATAGCATACATAGGATAACGTGCACACCCGACAATAGCCACGTGTCATTCAACTTTGCAATTTGAAGGTAACATTTAACGAAAACTAACGAATGATAAATTTGTCACGGCTGTACCAGTTTGGAGTAAATTGTCACAGATGTATCAGTTTGGGGTTTTTCTTGGTTAAAAAAATAATTGGAGATAAAATTGTCACATGTGTACCAGTTTGGGGTTTTTAGTGGTATTAACCCTTCATAAAAAGACAAAAATAACCCTAATCATTTAGTTGCAATTTGCAGCGGCGGCCCCATTCAAAATGACGAGATCTCATTGGCATTTTTATAAAAGAATTTTTTATGCAATGTTTTGATTTAATTAACTTGTGTCTTTTAAAGTTTTCAATTGGAGAATGCAATAATTTTTTTTGTTTCATCATATCATCCCATTATATCTATGTGTATAAAAGACAACTGATGAGAAAATATTTTACGGTGATTTGCACAAGGAAAGCAAAAGTTTATAAGCAAGTGATTGTTTTATAAAAAAGCATACGTCAATTTTTTTCTAGATAGTACATGATAATTGTTCCTTTAATTTGCTTAACAACGTAGAAAATATTAATTTTTTTTTTAAATTCTTCCTTTTGGCAAAACTAATTTTTGTAAAAATAAACTCTAACAGTAAAATGAAAACATATAAGGGTGTGCAAGCGGACCAGGTTTACTCGGAATCAGGATCAGCCCACCTGAAAAATAGGTCCGAGAATCGATTCCCGCGCAAACCAGTCTCAGTACCGATTCCAATTTTTGGGAAACGATTGAAACTGGTCCGGTTCTCGATTCTAGGTGGAGACCCCTTGGATCGGTTTTAGAACCGATTTCTAGTTACTTTTAAAAGTCCACTGTTTACGTGTTAAGCTTCGATCAGTTTCAAAAAACCAGAACAAATATTTAAACCGATTAGTATCATAAAATCGAATTTAGATTTTTTTCTTTTAAAAGTCCAATGTTTATATTTAAATTGTTACTTTTGGTGGATTGTAATTTTTATTGCTCATTTCATCGATATTCATATTATTTTGATGGAAAAAAAAGGCAAACTGATTCTCGGGTAGACCTTGGAGCCAGACCGAAAAATAGGGTCAATCCCAAAACTTACTTCCTTTATGCTTCGCACTGCAAAAGCTGGCCAAAAAGGTCTCAGGTTATGACGAGAGATGTGATAGGTAACATTGGCATGTCAAAAAAGCCAATTGCCAAACGAGGCTGTGCAGATGGTTTTGAGGAATGTCCCCCATACCTGCCCACTGCCATTTTCATGATTTAGAACGGATTCATTGGATTGGATATCCCCTAGTTACAGTGATGTCAATGAACTAGTACTGCAACTAGGCAAGCACTCAAAGTTTCAGCAAGGTACTACAAACTAGTACTGCAACTAGGCAAGCACTCAAAGTTTCAGCAAGGTACTACAGGGAATTTGAAGTATCAGATAGATAGGATAAGACAAGCAGCTTACAAGCACTAACGGAAGCTAAATACTCCAGAAAGTTCTAAACCTAACACAAGCCATCCACACCCAAACCAGAGACAAAGCCAACAGATGCAAAGCTTCCTAATATGTATTGTGTCAGAAGTTTCCTTGCAGCACGGGTTGTTCTCATAAAAGAACAGTGGAACATAGTGAACGGACCTCTTGATGTAATGGGATGAAACCCAATCTCAAGCGCTACTTAGGATTATGCTCATTAGCTGAAGAAATTTGTTGACCATTTTAGCTTTGATCACATGGCCAATCCGAGGGAGAAGATTGAATGCGTTACGAGTAAATAAAAGAATGAATGGAATTTCCATTGGTTTCACTCTTCTTTTATAGATATAAAGCAATTCGATTAGTAGGCACCATTGGGTGCAAACCCATACACAAGAAAAAGAACCAAAAAATAAATCAGTGACAAGACAAAACATGTACTACGTCAATCACAGAGCAGATCCATATGCATGTTTTTCCTATACCAAACGATTAAAACTATAACATAATTTTCAAAAAATACAAAAAGAGAAGGCTCTGCTTTTTCAAAGGCTCTATTGATCTACTCACTCCATATCAACCAAAAAAGGGAGAGAGTAACTGAAGAAATCCTTCTTTTCTTGTCTGCAGTAAGCGAATGCCCTATTGGCTTAGTGGAATGGTAATTTGCTCGCTTGATGTTACTATTCTCAGCATCGGCTAAAGCGTTATCTTGTCCATTCTGATGGGAGTTGTTCCTCGGTTATATTTGCCACCTTCCATGTAGTAATCTTGTTGGTCAAAGTCTACATGGCGAATGGCAGTGACGGTCTGTAATCAAAGGCACCAAGAGGGTGCCAAACCCATCTACCAAAGGAGCTCAAAACTAAAAGAGCTGAGTTACAAGACAAAGCTTTTATAATGTCAACTGAAGCATTTCTACACATGAGCTTTCTATAAGTACAAAAAATAAGCATCTCATCTCGTTACTATTAGAATATTCTGTTTTAATATTCATTTGTGGGCTTTATTAATTGTTACTGTAATTATTATTTAGTCTAATAAGGAAGAGATATATTGTTTCCTAATTCAAGTAGGATATGGTGCTGGATAGTGTGGGCCGAGATATCTTTATCCTTGATAAGGGGAAATGATTCATTCTCTATAAATAATACTTAAGCCATCCTCTAAACCTTAATATCCACACAACCTCACATATAGAATTGTCAGAAGCGACAGTGAGGGGCCGTCTCATTAAAGCCAGTGATAAAGGGGTTTATAGAGGAGAAGATTTTGAGCATCGGATTCTCGCAATTCCGCATCAAGAACGATGAATCCGAAACAAGGTGCGTTAATTCTTTAACTCTATGGAATAGGGATTTGTGTATCTGTACGTGTGTATCTTGGGTTGCTGCATACGGATTAATCAAAGCAGCTTTCATGTGGTATCAGAGCCTGCGCATAGCATACGCAAATCGTGTATCAGGATTTTTTTGAATTTTTATTTTTATTGAAATTCAAAGAAAATTATATATTCGGAAAGGGCTCAACAAGACGAGAAAAACCTTCCAAAAATCATCGCCGGCAACGGCCGGACGCGCTGCCATGCACGGCCAGAAGATTCGCCCTATCAGATGCGTAGCCACAAGCGCCTCACGCGCCGACCTCGGCTCGCATGTGCATGTCACGTGCGGGATGACGTCATCTGACGTCGTTCAGCCAGGTGCAGACCCGACCCGACCCGACCCGACCTGTGACTCTACCCGTATAAGTTGACCGTTGACTCGAACCAGCCGGTCGGATCGGTCGTTGACCGGTTTGGCCGGACCGCTCGACCCGGTTCGCGAAGTTCGGTTTAAGGGAGCGGTCGAATCGGTCGAGCCGATCAGACCGGTTTCAGAACCGGCTGGACATACGGAACACGTGCGCGGCACGTGTCTGCGCGTGGGCTTCACGTGCCGAAGCTTTGGGCTGCGCGTGAGCGCGCGTGTGAGCTCCGATAGAGGTGATCCAGGTATCGACGTGCTCGTATGCTCATGCTCTACAGGATGGTATATTTATTTTTCATGTTTGGTATTTTTATGGATGGAAATACGTATGGAACGCCAAATACAAGTATATTTTGGGGTGTTTTTTGAAGTATTTTTTGGTATTTCTATATAGGATTGTGAAATACAGGTATAGGCTTACATGAAAGTACCACATGCAATTATGTGGAGCATGATTTATCAATTTCATGTCTATGGTTTGACGTGAATTATTGAGGTATCGATAAAAATTGACAAAGCGTGTAATTTTGAAGATGATTGCCCCAATTTCTGAAATTGCATGCATACAATGGATGTGAAATATGAAGTTATATCTCAATTTCAGGGAAATTCAGTTGGGTTATGACCGCCAAAGCGGCACGCTTGGTTGAATTTAATAAAGAATATGTTAAATAATATTGGGATGTCTCCTATTTTAATGCGTAGTTATATTCCCAAAGGAGTAATTGCATATTCTTACATGAAGGGTTACATGTACAGCATGTGATTGAGGATTGATTAGTCTGAGTGCCGTCATACACCCAAAGGTGGTGATTAACAAAGATTGAAATAAATTCTTATGGCCGCTGTAATGTATGGAGTATACAACTGCATGTTATGTTTTCTGCCCAAAGGTGATTATATGATGATGTATGTAGCTCTCAACATGAAATTTCACATTATGCTAATTGAAAATATTGGTTATTTTTTCAGTCACCTTTTCTGTGAACGGGAACTCCATAATTATTGAGATTCTTACTGGTAGCAATTTTAAGAAGTGGAGAGAGGATTTTCTATTTGGTTTGGAACTGGCAGATGTTCATGCTGCTCTTAGTGGGGATAGACCCGCAGCTCTTACTGAAACTAGTACAGATGCTCAAAAGGCACAGTTTGCTGCTTGGGAAAAGAGCAATAGGATTTGCTTGCTGTCGATGAAGCAATCCATACAAGAACATCTTAGGAGTGATTTTGCTGCTGACATCACTACTAGACAAATGATGGATGCATTGGTGGCTAGAAATCGTGAATCCCCTAATGCTGAAGTTGGGACATATATGTCAGGATTATTCAGTTTGAAGTATGATGGTTCTGCTGGTGTTAGGGACTATGTCATGAGGATGGTAGATCTGCAATCAAAGCTCAAGGAGCTTAATGTTCTCATTCCTGATGCTTGTATCATACATTTTGCGCTGAATTCTCTTCCACCTGAGTTTGGTATTATCGAAACACAATATAACATTGCTGATCAAGCATGGACAATCAACGACTTGATTACAAGCGTGGTGTCAGAAGAGACCAAGCTGAAGAAAGGTAACGTGCATATGGCTATGTATGCTGCTTCAAGTTCTGGTGCCAAGAAGGGCAAGGGCAACAAGAATCGTAAAGGAACTCATTCCGCTGCTGGTCATCATGACAACTTGGGACCAAAGAAATCGACTTTTAAAAAGGACGGTAATGCCGTTAAGGATGGTCTTTGCTTTTTTTGTAAGAAGGGAGGATACGTAAAGAAAGACTGAGCTAAAAATAAGAATTGGTTATCTAAGCGTGAGCCTGGAAAACGCAAAGAAAAGAACTGAAATGCAACATCCTCAAAGTCAAATGCCTCAGCCGATTGCTGCAGAAACCCCGTTTCGCTGTCCAAATGATGGATTCCATTTCTATTCCCAGCGCTTACTCATCAAAGCTTAATCGAGAGGCAAATGGGGATATGATCATGCTTAAGACCTCCAGTTTTGAGGGATGTCGCCATTCTTTTGATGCCGAGATTGATATAGGGAGACTTACTTTCTCTTCTGTTGGCGATTCCATCTCTCCTCTCTTGCCTTTCTCTGGCAATATTTCCCATAATTTGGAAATTGGTACAAGACTCTGTATTTTTATGGGTTAATTCATGAGGTATCTCTTGTTTGTTCTATCTAAAGGGCTGTATCGATAGGTATTATAACAATATGAAAATTACCGATGAGTTTCTTGATAGGAGATGAAAGCAGGTTGCCTCCTAGTGACTCATACAGTAAGGGATTGCTTAAATGATAAGCGTGTTCGTTCTTCTCGCTCAAGGATAATTGAGTTTGACTCACTACACTTGAGTATTTTGTTGGGGCCACGCTAAGAGCACAATCTGTGTATCTCAGATAATTACCTGGTACGTGTAGAACGGAGGAATGCTACACCCGATATGAATTACGGGTGCGATCAATAAGTCTTGAACATCTCGTGATTTTTTTTTTAAATGAAAACTCGCCACAAGCAATTTGTGATAAAAATTAATATTTATAAATATATAATGAAATTAACAAAATAATTTATTTTTGCAAATATAATTAATATTGTTATATTGAAATGCTTTCATACATCGCACGTCTAGATTTGTCGTACGCCTAAAAAAAAAATCTAAGCCAACCACTCCATGTTGAACTTTCCCAGCAATTCTAATAAGATGTCACCTGTTTGGTATAAGTTCTGAGACACTGTGCACAGAAAGACACATTCTTCCGGAAATCAGCATACAAGTAACCTGCTCATGAGATGTTTCTTCGGCCTTGTAAAGCTCCAAATTAAGATGAAGCATTTTCTATTAGGAATCAATTTATAAGGGGCACATGATATATAGCAGTCCAAGAACAGCCATTCAATTTTCTTGAGAACCATTGTCTTCTCGGGCAGTAGCAAATTTGCTCTCTGCCATGAATTTAAATAATGAAAAAAAATAAACAAAATTGAATTCGGATCTTCCAAGTGAAAGCTCAAACGCATCCAAATCACCACCAAAAAGACAAATGAATAAATAAGCAGTACAAACTCGGTTCTTCCAAGTGAAAATGGAGGAGAGGAGTGTACGGCGAGCTGAGGTGGAAGCTCCTCTTCTCTCTAGTTTTGCCCGTAACCAAAAGTTTCGAGCGCGGTTGGCGGCCGCAAAGCGAAGATGGAGGCCGTACAAAGCGAAAATAGCGGTCATCTATGCTTGGGGTCGAGCTGGCGGCATTATGCAACACTAGAGTTGGGCTAAAAAGTAGAAGAATGTTTTTTTTCTAGTCTGAAGCAGAAGATCTGAGAGGAAGAAAGAACGAAGGCTTCTTCTGAAGTTGTGAACAAAGGTCGAAGAGAGGTGTTGGCTGGTGCTTAAAATTTTCCCAAAACCCGCTCCACGTTGGCTGAAAATTCCAAATAAGGGCCCGAAGTGCTATTATATTCTCAAATTAAGGCCCAAAGTGAATCTTTGTTTCAAAAAATGAGCTTGGAATGGCATAGCAATTTCAAATAAGGCCCCGAAATGGCTATGGAGTCTTAAAAAGGCCTAAACTAAAGGGCATTTTCGTCATTTGCCCTTTTATATTTTTTTTTTATTTTTTGTCATTTTCTAATAAAAAAAAAAACCCACACACAGGCAAGAGGGCTTGAGGAAGCCGCGCCACCATCGGGGGGAGGAGGCAGCGAAATCCGACAACCTCGCCAACCAAAGGCAAAGGTTGGCGAGGGAGGGTCGGGCCCTCTTTGGGATCTAGGCGAGGGGCGGGGGTCGTCGGTCTCTCCCCTTGGGCGGTGGGCCTTGAACCCCCTCACACTTGTATGTGTGGGTTTTTTTTTTAAATAAAAGAAAAAAGAAAAAGACAAATAAAAAAGAAAAAATAAAGAGAAATGACGAAAATGCCCTTAAGACCATGCCTTTTTTTAGACTCCATGGCCGCTTTAGGCCCTCGAAACAAAGTTCACTTTAGATCCTTCTTTGAGAAAATAAGGTTACTTCAGGCCTTTATTTGGAGCATGATTTTGACTTCAAGCTCTTATTAGAAAAAACGAAGGCGCTTCGGATCCTCATTTGAAAAATTTTCCCCCACATTTATTTTTCTTTATTCTAATGCAAATGCAACAAGTGAGATGTGAATGTTATTGGATAAATGTGCTGCGTCCATGATAATACTTTTTCTCTCCTCAAGAGCACTCGAAAACTTCATCACTTCTAATCCTAACCACGCTAAAGAGCTCAAGCCCTAGCCATCGCCAAAAGTATCCCTAAACTCCACGACCAGTGCGCAACGTTGGCGCATTGAATTTGAACTCACAGGCGTCAAAATCAAACTCTTCTCCTGTCCAAGTTTACAACTACTGTCCCAACAATTTTCAAGCAGCTGGAGGAGGTTAACAAAATTTAGGTGATTAATGAACGGTCCCAAGTTGGACCCTCTAGGCCCACCCATTAAAGTTGCAAATGAGAAGGCTGAGGGCCCAAAACTTGGGCCGGCCAACCTGAATGAGCCGAGCCAGAATTTCAAGCTTCCCAATGGCCCAGTCCAGTGCCAAATATTTTGATATTTATTTCAAAAAAAAATTAATTCTTCAATTGGATTTATTGGTTGATTAAAATATTTAAAAATCAGAAGTAAAAAAAAAAAAAAAAACGTTGTGAGCTTCAATTGCCCGAAACATGTCAAAAAAGTGATTTTTAAGCCGAAAGTGGCGTTCTACATTTGGCCCCATGGTGAGAGACTCATAACGAGCTTTCCATATTGTTCTTACAAGGTCGTCACTATACTTGGATTTAAAGTTATGCTCTATCGATGGTGCGAGATGTCGATAAGTCTTATAGGTTGTTTTTTCAGTAGATTAAAAAAAAGTTTCATATACAATTGGGACAGATGCTAAAGTTGAAGGTTTTTTCGAATATTAGACCAATAAAAGTTGAGGGTTTTTATGAGGCCAAAAAAAAAAGATTTTGAATAGAATTGACACAAATGCTAAAGACGGAGGTTTTTTTTTTTTTTTTTTTTGGTATTAGGCCTAGTTTTATCGACATCTCACACTATCGATAACTCTTATAGCTCATGGATTGTTGTGCTCATAGATGATTTCATCTGTGATTAAACTTTGTTCTTGGTCCATATTCATCAATAGTTAGTCGTTTTTTAAAGTCAAACATGTAATAGCAAAATACAACAATTCCTGGGATTTCTAGTTCTACTTTAATTTTCTCGCACTGTCTTGCTCTTGGTAGTCCTCTGTCCACTAATTAGCTAATGCTCAAGTTTGTCTCACTTGACGAAGTCTTTGTAATAAAAAAACAACAACAGAATGTTTTATACCTGTTTGCAAATGTATTATGCCTTTAAGATCCTTCTGTTTGAGGCAGAGTAGGGGAAACAGAATGAGGCTTGATTCGGCTTAATGGATGTCGAATGGAACAAATCTGTACCACCATCATTTGCCACCAATTCTAATCAAACTAAAGCAAATTATGTTTCAAATTGAGCATAGACTAAGGGAAACAAACATGGCTTGATTTTACAGTTTGTTTTGGTTTTCAAAAAGTTGAACCAAATCGGACCGTGAAATAAGGTTTAATTATTCTTGTCGGGAAACAATTGCTCCTTGCACCAAATTAAACTATAAAAACGGTGATGTGAAAATTCGATTTCATCTTCCTTTGGGCAGCAAAGAAGCACTTCCAAATTTGCATCTTCGAAACCAAATGCAACCAAAGGAGTTACTCGCTTGATTATAATTTTCAAACACTTCAAGCAGTTGCTTCACTTGGAAACAAAGGGTTGTCCAAAAAAATAAATGAGTCAAGAAAAATATTTTCCATCAACGGAACAAAATACCTTAAGAAATAGAAAAAAATAATTTTCTCCTTTTGAGAAGAGAAAATCATTTTTCATGAAGACCAATCTCTCTCTTCTCTTTTCGCTATCTACTTCTTCAAATTTTTAATATTTTTAATATTTTTTTATTTTCTTTCTTTCTTTTCTTTCTTGAAGCAGGCTAGGCCTCAGTGTCTTGGGAATTGGTCGAAGAAGAAGAGGAAAAAAAAAGGTAAAATGTAAAAAATAATTAAAAATGATAATTAAGAAACTAAAAAATTAAAATTAAAAACAAAAATTATTTAAAGGAGTGCACAGAGGATGATCAAATCCAATTTTCCATACCAAACAATTGAAAGTATTTTGCTTATCGCCCGTTCCCAAGAATATTCTAGAGCACTCCGGAAATGAAGTTAAAGTGATATTCTCATTTTTACTGAAGCTTAAGACCAGCAACCCAGAGAGTAATTTCGCTGGCTGCGAAAATACTTTGAGGGGTTAAGTTGTTGTAGGATTTCTAGAAAAGTCTTTCGAGGCAAATCTGCTTCGTCGAGAAAACAATATTTTTGGAAGTGAGAATAAACAAAAAGTGCTGTAGAACACTAAAATTTTGAAATTAATCATGCTAATTACAAGTGGCTAAATCAAGTGTTATCAATGCTCCAATGTGAAATATTTGGTGATTTTAACCAAGCTGAAATGATACTTCATGGACAGATATAACAAATTAATACAATTTGCACATCGCTTCTCTTCCTTTTCTGACATTATTAATTATATCAAGCGCTTCAACATTATTATAAACCATGATACTTCTAATGCACATCAACAGAGCCCCACGTAGTGTAGGAAATGCTAGAGATGAGGCAGGAAGACTGCCAATCCCAGGCTGAATAGCGATCTTACAGTATTGAGGCAGTGAGCTCTTGTAAAAAACCTCACAAGCATTTGCATTGTTGTACCTCTAGAATGAATTACACCACACAGGAAAGTTTCCGATCATGGGAAGTCAGAAAGATCACAGTATCTAATTTTTATGACGATCATCTCCATGTCGATTGAAGACTCACGGTTTGTCCTTAGAACCTTTACAGAAACTTTGTGCAGGGCCGATTGCATGGATCAAACACGCCGAAGAGAAGCCAACCTCTTCTCCAGAGCCTCCACATCTAGAGATTCAGAACTACATTGCAGAAAATAAAGTAGTCAGAGAAATTAAGTGATTACAGTAAGGATGTTGATCCTTTCTTTCTTTGCAGCCTTGATGGATAAGAACATATTGATTATCATACTGAAAACGCTTAATTGATCAGTAGGCGTCTTATAGTTCAGAGGAAATCAGGCACATCACTTTATACTAATCAGTGTACTAATTTGAGTATTACTTAATAGCATAACTGATTATGAAAAACCAGTGTCTTTTTATTATATTTATGTGTTCTTGTTTGGCTTGTGCCGGCATTGGCGTGCACCAAGCATTTAAAAAGAACAAGGAGAAAACTATGGAGAAATGCTGTATCTTCAAATGTGAGTACCCATTAGCTCCACGAGGGAGGAAAGACTAAAAGAAAAAAGAAAAAGAAAGCACCACCATCCAACGCAAAGTTTCAGCTTGTTAGTACTTTCAAAGTGAGTGTCTTCATAAAAAACAGTTTCGTGGAAAGATGATGCACTAACCTAGTCACAACAGTCTCCACTTTCTTCGATGAGATGCGGGGCCCTTGGGTGCTGAAGATAGCTGTTAGGAACAAAAAAGAAGGAAGAAAGTGAGTTCTTTCAATATCCAAACAACCATATATCAGGAGCTTAGGTTTGTGGACATTGTCTAGGAGACCAACCTGTGAAGCGATATCGACACCAATTTCATCGAGCGCCTACAAGCAAGCAATTTAAATTAGTGACAACCAAAAGGCTTTGAGAGGCGCATTAGCAAAAGGAACATAACTTACCTGATTAGTCAGCTCCTCTGTTTCCTCTTCAGCCTCATTCTTGTCTAAGGTCTCATCTATAGACTCTGACATCATCTCAATCTATTGGGAAAGAGATGAGAACGAACAAGTTATTGTGAAATATACGGACACAAACTAAGAAGTTAGGGAAAGAAATCCAAAAATCACCAATCGAAAAGCCTACATATTACTCATTCAAAACTCATGCTGGGAGTTAAATCCCACAATTACTCCAACAAATGACACCGATGCACAAATCCGTGCCAAATTCATAGACTTACTCTGCTGTAGCTCATTTAATTGCCAGTAAATTATGTACAGTTCAGGACAGAAAACATCCTCAAGTTAAAGGAAACAAGATATAATAGGCAAAACAAACAAAAGCATCACCGTCATATCCAGTTGTGCAGACTGTTTCTGAAATTCTTTGATCACTTTGGCTTGTTTTGCAGGAACCATTTCCTGGAAGGTACAAGCAGGAGATTTCAATACCGGTCCAAAGGCATTAATTTGCTTTTGTGTTTTGAGCAAACAAAGATTAAATGATCTTGCAAAACTAAAAGTATATATACTAACTCTGAAAATCTCATCATGCATCTGGAAAAGGACAAGAAATCAAAGGCTCTTAACTTTTTTTTTTGGTCAAAAGGCTCTCAACTTATACATAGTTTTTTTTTTGGGGGAGGAATTTCAAAAGTCAAGACTTCTCCAATGATCAATCGCGGTCAAAATTCTACACGTTTTTCATTAAAGAAATGCCAGTATAGATAGCCCATACATCTTCTAGTTGGACCTTCTAGTAGCATTATGGAATCATTTATTGGACAGCTAATATGCATACCTTGTTCATTGCAACCGTTGCTTTTGTTGCACTTTTCATTCCATTTGAAATAGATGTGCTGGCATGTAAAGCCTAAAAGACGTAAAAGCAAGAGAGAATTAAAATGTTAAAATGAAAATTCTCATCAACAGTTGTACTATATGTAAAGAGATAGACAAGAGTTATTACCTGAGTATGAGTGGCCACCCCTCTGATTTGAGCACGACTTCCTTGCAGATTAGTTATCTGTTGTCGTAGACGCACAAGTTGACGAGCTAAAATTCTAGTTGCTTCCTGGTTACATGGAGATGATTGTTCACCAAAACAGACAATAAAAGTATAAACAAGATGACCGTGCCATCAGATAATAACTTTATGCAACAAAGGATTAGCTCATGGGCAGCTCTGTGGACTCTAGAAAGCTAGCATGCAAATCAATGAGGAGAACTTGACAGCAAATCCAAGGATTTGATTTGCATTCCAAATTAATTTCTCTATTGAAACCCATAGCTAGGATTTACAATTAATTTGATAGCCAAAATAAAAGAGGAAAGTTGTAAAGAAGGAATGGTGAAAATGCTTTGCATTTCACATAAGCTGTGGCCTGCATAGCTTGAATAAGGATTCCATACACTTGTCCTCGATGGTCATACAAATTGATCAACGATTTGTTTCATTGTATCAATGGCCACAAAGAAAATTCTAATTGACAATTATAGAAAAAAAAATATTAGATCAGTTCCTAATAATCTCACCAATCATTAAAATTCCTAATTATACAAGAAAAATTATCTAAACATTCGACATTTCCTTTTCTCTCTCGTCATATTGATTTGCCAAATGCTGAAGCAAATGTTTGTCAAAGACATTATCAATGTGAACTGGCAGAAATTTTAAGGAACCCCCAGTAAATTGAAATTACCTAATGCTACATCTTGTAGTTTTATGATCTTTCAAATCCTTTGATTTAACTCTTTTAGAACTTCAAAAGGTTTGGAGCACAAGTTGATGGCCATTATTCAACCTAAATGAAAAACTTCTCATTCTAAGCATATTTGTCAATAATTGTTTGTTTTGAAAAACTTGGAAAGCTTACATTGATTAAAAATAAAATTTCGAACACCACAAGAAACTGTGTTTGATCAAGATGTATATCAATATCACAGTCCCTACAGTGAATGCCTTGCAAATAGATCTCTGGAATAACAATATTTCAGGTACAACATGGGTCATTTACTCCATTGGAAAAATAAAGTAATTTAATTTTGAGCAATGAGAAATCCGGACTGATTAAAGCAGAAATCAGTTCTATGAGTACCTACTTAGAGTTTCATTATATTTGAAATTGCAGAATGCGTACACGGAAACTACCCTCCCAAGTAAAGAGAGGAAAGTACTCCATGCAAGCCGTTTGACCATTCAAAACTGCAGGATGCATAAAAACAGAAACTACCCTCTCAAGTGAATAGTGGAAAGTACTCCATGCAAGCAGCTTGACCACTAAAGCAGTAACCAGCTCTATGAGTACCAACTTACAGTTTATTTTTATTTTTATTTTCGGAATTGCAGAATGCGTAAATACAGAAACTATCCTCTCAAATAAAGAGAGGAAAGTACTCCATGCAAGCACAGCATTCAAATTTGCAGGATGCCTCAAAACAGAAACTAGCATCTCGAGTAAATAGTGGAAAGCACTCCATACAAGCAGTTTGACCACCAAAAGCATAAACATCAAACACCAATCCCTCTTGTCGAGTGCAGTTGGTGTATTGTGAATCGTACTTCCCGCATATAATTTTGGAGCTAAGTATTCATGATACTTACAGCCTGAACAATGTTAGTAATTATGTACAAATTGATCTCTTGACTCAATAATCAGGAGATCCAGCTATCTATCCCATGTTTATCTAGTATAGGATTAATGGGCAGAACTGTTTCAGTGTAATCACATTTATATAGTCGAATGTCAGCTCATAATCCATCATAACAAGTTCACTTAAGTAAAAAGTAATTGAATTAAAAATTAGCCGCACAATTTGACCTTGAAAATTAGGTAAAAGATTCCATTCTCCAAGACTTTCCTCTGCAATTCTTACAAACCAGAGCCCTAACTTAGATGCACTGGGACCTCAACTATCTAGAAATCTGATGTATTGTCTACATTACAAACCAAGCATGTTACTTCAGATTCGGCTGCATCTAAAAGAGATAATTGACCATGCCAAATCAGAATTAATGAGCGTACCTCATCGCTCAAGGGTTCCAACCTTAGACTCTCTTCTGTCATGTGTACAGAAGAACCGACCTCTTTGGCTGCAGAGTCTCCGTCACATGATTTTCCACTTTCTGCAAAGGCGTAGATGAGAAGTCGATGTTGGGTCCAACTCAAAGCACTCATATTAATGCTTCACAAACCCATGACAATCCCATTACCTGTCCAGCCCATCCGCACTCTATTCGGAAACACCTCCACATTGTCAACTCTGTACACGACAGGTACACAAGCAAAATCCCAATGACAGAACGATATATACATGAAAGTGCATCAAATTCATAGGATCAACATGCCTGATTTGGACAATATGGAAACCTCAATCATAAAGAGACACAAAGCACCAACATGTTCGGAATAAACATCCCCAATACAGACAGGCACGGCCAAAGGAGTAACCTTTGGACAAACATAGTTGCTGTATAATCCAGGCCTGGTATGATCCTCGCACGCAGCTTCAAAGACATAAAAGCCAGAGTAGCATCCATTCATATTGAGGAAGACATTCAACCATATATCGAGGGGACTGTCGGAAGAGAACTATCATGTGAAGAAAAATGATGCTTGGATTTTATTATGCAAATGCCAGAAGTGCACAGACAGACCTTGAGCAAACAATAAAAAAAAATGTGGGTTCTCCTATGTACATGGTGTTCAAGAAACGTCTCCATAGAGCTCAAAAATGCCTCTAGAAGATGAAAAAAAGACTGACTCAGGGTGCCTACCCAAGATCCTCAGTTAGAGGTTTAAAGGGGTAAAAGAAAAAATGAACTAGATCTTCCACGGTAAGGACTATTTCAACCGGTTATTGATCTAAATGTGCTAAGGCCTGTCTTGTCTTCTGTACTGCAGAATCATCGAGATGCATCATCGCATCGACATCAGTATGCGAATTTTCCTTTGGCGCTCTGCTTCTTTCGCGGCCGGTGTCCTTTCAAGCCTCCTGAGCTCTTTCGTAACCAGTCTATTGGCCGTGTGGATATCTTTCAGAAGAAGCTTGTGGGGTGGGAGGAACTCTGACTCGCCAACACGATTCTTGTTTATAATATCGCACAAGATCTCCGGCACTTTGCCTAGAGAAAGAATATAAGGCTTTAATGCAACTGCTGGACCAGGGGGCTGTAGAGAAAGGTCATGCTCGAGTGGAGCACGTGGGCGTGCATTAGAAGTTTGAGCGATGCTCAGTTCAGCGGTTGCCGGACTATCTGCTTGACATCCTTCAGTCTCGAAAAGCCGAGCCCTTCTCATTTCATATGCCTGAATTTAAGAGAAGAAATTAGATCAGCACCCACATAATTGTACATGGAGATAAATCATCCAGAGTTTAGATCAGACCGAGCCAAATTTATATGTTAATCCTATACCTAAGCAGTAATCCCCTCAAATAGCTTGCCGATCCACTCAGGGATTAATTTATAATAGAGCGAAATTAGACATGAAAAATTGAAGTATAACGTGAGCTGTACTTAATTCAAGAAAATTTTAAGCAAAACCAGACAATCGTTACCGTCGAAACAGATGTAGTATTTGTCGTCGGGTACCAAGAAGGCAAAATACTGTCCTGACGGCTCCGGCTTCTCATTGTGCTACCGGCCAAGGGCGTATCATCTGGTTCCGACGACGGAGACCCAAATAAATTCCTAACAGGCCAGCTCGCCCGTGTTTGAGCGATGCTCAGTTCAGCGGTTGCCGGACTATCTGCTTGACATCCTTCAGTCTCTAAAAGCCGAGCACTTCTCATTTCATATGCCTGAATTTAAGAGAAGAAATTAGATCAGCACCCACATAATTGTACATGGAGATAAATCATCCAGAGTTTAGATCAGACCGAGCCAAATTTATATGTTAATCCTATACCTAAGCAGTAATCCCCTCAAATAGCTTGCCGATCCACTCAGGGATTAATTTATAATAGAGCGAAATTAGACATGAAAAATTGAAGTATAACGTGAGCCGTACTTAATTCAAGAAAATTTTAAGCAAAACCAGACAATCGTTACCGTCGAAACAGATGTAGTATTTGTCGTCGGGTACCAAGAAGGCAAAATACTGTCCTGACGGCTCCGGCTTCTCATTGTGCGACCGGCCAAGGGCGTATCATCTGGTTCCGATGACGGAGACCCAAATAAATTCCTAACAGGCCAGCTCGCCCGTGTTGGAGTCCCCAAAACGCCCGCCCCTACTGCTACTGCGTCGCCACGGCCCGATCCCACCGGCGCCGCCATGGGTTCGAAGAGACTCGAACCGGAAATCAGAGCAAGAGCAAATTTCGAAGAGGAAGAAGATGAAGAAGAGAAGAGGAAGAAAGATGAAGAAATCGAGCCGGGGGTTGATACTATAAATAGAAATTGGAAAAATCGAGCCTTTGGGGGCGTGCTGGGCTTGGGCCTGTGGTGCCACACGACGACGACGACGTCGCTCCGAAGACGGCTGGATATTGGGCTTGGGCTAAGTTGTCCATCCAAAATGATGAGATCTCATTGGTATTTTTATAAAAGAAATTCTTTTTTTTTATGCAATGTTTTGATTTAATTAACTTGCGTCTTTTAAAGTTTTCAACTGGAGAATGCAATAAATATATATTTTTTTTTGTTTCATCATATCATCCCATTACATCTATGTGTATAAAAGACAATTGATGAGAAAATATTTTACGGTCATTTGCACAAGGAAAGCAAAAGTTTATAAGCAAGTGATTGTTTTATAAAAAAAAAGCATACGTCACTTTTTTTCTAGATAGTACATGATAATTTTTCCTTTAATTTGCTTAACAACATAGAAAATATTTTTTTTTTAAATTCTTCCTTTTGACAAAACTAATTTTTTGTCAAAAGGAAGAATTGGTGCATCTGTGATAAATTTATAATAAATTAATTTTTAATAATAAAAAAATTTCAAAATGGTACATCTGTGACATATTCAACCTAAACTAATTTTTTAACCATCAACAATCCAAAACTGATATATTTATGACATATTTATCCTCCATTAATTTTCGTTAAATTGAGTTAATATTACCAAAAAAAAAATCCTATATATTATAGATGGGAAATCTTGAATGCCAATCAAGTTCAAGTGCTTTCCCCTCTATAAATAGGAAGCTCCAACATTTGTTTCGACACCCAATAGATGGAGAGAAATTGAAATTTTTTACACCCCATCGGTCTTCCACTATAACCGTTTCAGATCGAGCCATCAAAGGATGTGAGATTAAGGTACGTTTCCATAGTTTAATAAGAGATTATATTATGCTTATTAGTATTAATACAACTTGGCGTTCTTTTTTTTTTATAGTATCTAAATTCATGGAATTTTTATTTGTGTGAGAATTAAAACAGTTATAAACATATATAACCATTAAATAGAGAAAATTATGACCTAAATAAATAAATTAATAGAGAGAATGATACAATTTTGTGATATATCTTTCTTATAGCGTTTAATTGAATGACATAACTTTTAAATCAATCATTTGAGTGTTATGATTTCGCACGATGTTCACTTGAGTTCCATAACTTTTCAATAGAGAAAAGATAAGGATTAGATGCAATAGTTGCTTGTCGATCAGGTTGGAGAAGAGTAATGGATTTGGTATACATAAGTAATTGTTTCCTAGTAAATAGATGTGAAAAGTTAAATCATATATCTACCCATTGCGTAACCTGCTACGAAATTTAAGACTTTGCAAGTAGAAGTCGATAATTCGTCTGCTAGACGATTTGCCCGGCATCGCAGTTGCTGAACCATCTAGTCGAATAGCTTTCCTAAATTTTGCCAGAAACCCTCTCCTAGCCACCACGAAAGCAAATGTAAGCCCTATCAAGTAATGATCGAGAAATTCGCAATGGCTTTCAACTTCCATTCCAACGGTGGTCGTTGTGAATGTAGTGTTAAGCTCCCCAAGTAGTCCCACATGCGAGCCAAATCCTTCTCATGGTTGCCTTGTAGCACCTTCAGGACTCTTAGCTTTGTTCTCCACACTGACTCACAATGATATACACCACAACTGTTCTCTAGCTAGAGTCTTCAACTTAGGTACGCCGATTTTTGGAATTGCGTAAATGAGAGTCATGAAGTTCTTCGGTGAGTATGACTGGGACGCTCTTATTTAAACAAAAAAAATGATACTGCACATGCATACAAGCTTGTACTTTTTGAAATGGAATGACCCAGTGTTGCTATCCAGTTACAATTTGACTGCCCCTGGTCGTACCCCCGTTTTACAATTCTAATTGGAAAATTATATAAAAAATATATCCCAAATTTATTGCACTTTTGCCGATTCAATCCTAAATTTTTTAATTTGCCAATTTAGTCCTAGCAACTTTAAATTTGGCCAATTCAGTCCTAAATCTTTTACATTAGTGTCGATTCAGTCTTAAACCCTTTTTTTGTGTCAATTCAGTCATAACCTTTTGCATTTGTGACAATTCAGTACATCCAGCCAACTTTGATTGGTCGGCGCTGGCAAGGTTGTCAGCGCTTACGTGGACTTATAAAATAATATTTTAATGCATTTTCAAATTAATTTTTTGTTTCCCTTTTTTTCTTTTCTTTTCCTTTTCTTCTTCCCGGGCACGTCGCCCGTGAGGTCGACCTTTCTGGCCACAGGCGAAGTTCTTCCCTACCAACCATTGGCAAGAGCAAGTTCACCAGCGCGGGAAAGGTCGAGGCTCACCATGGCTGGGTGAGCTTGCCACCGCCCATGAACCCTTTTCCTTCTTGAAAGCAAGACGCCCAAGCGTCAGGTACGCAAAATGAGAACTTTGAATCAACGTGGAGATGCGCCGGAGATCAATTGCGGAACGTGCGCGGTGCAGTTGCAAAAGAAACAACATGAATGGGATGACGGGAACAGGCAGGGGCATCAAACACCAAATTAGGATCAAAATGAAATCTACTTTCTCGATCTCGTCTGCCGACATTGATTCACTCTTTCTCTTATTTTTTGATTTTCCCATTTCATTCGCAACCCTAGTCAAAAGATAGTGGCCGAAGAGAGAAGAAGACGAAGAAGAAAAACAAAGGATAAAGGATAGAGGAAAAAAAAGAAAAAAAATTCAAACTTCAAAAAAATAATGTGAAAATATATCAAAATATTTTTAAAAATTATCCACATGCACCGGCGTCCATGTTAGTGCTGGCCGGCATCCACGTCAGCGTCGGCTAGAGGTGGCAAATGGGTGGGTCGGGTCAGGTTTGGGTCGGGTCGAATATGGTCCGACCCATATTGACCCATATTTAATGACCCAAACCCGACCCGACCTGCGACTGACCCATACCCAACCCAACCCGTTTTGACCCATATTACCAAAACACAATAATTTTTTTAAAAAATAATATTACTAAAATAGTTCCCGACCTCGGTCCCGGTCCCGGTCCCGGCCTCGGCCCCAGCCCCCGGCCTCGGACCCGGGACTCGGCCCCGTCACCAGCTTCGGGACCCGGACACGGTCCCGACCACTGCCCCGGACCCGGCCCCGGCCCCAAGACCCGTCCTCGGCCTCGGCCCCGAGACCCGGACACGGCTCCGGCCTCGGGACCCGGCCCTGGTCCCGGCCCCGAACCCGGACCCGGACCCAGACCAGGCCCCGGGACCCGGACCCAGACCAGGCCCCGGGACCCGGACCCAGACCAGGCCCCGGGACCCGGCCCCAGACCCGATCCCGGGACTCGACCACAGGACCAGGCCCCGACCCCGGTCTCGGCCCCCTGCCCCAAACCCGGCCCCGAGCCCGGCCCCCGCCCTCGGCCTCGGACCCGACCCCAGCCCCGGGACCCAGCCCCCGGCCCCGGTCCCAGCCCCGAACCTAGCCCCGCCCTTGGGACCCGGCCCCCGGCCACGAACCCGACCCCGACCCCGGACCCGACCCAGCCCCGGCCCCGGACCCGGACCCGGCCCCGACCCTCGGGACCCGGCCCCGGGACCCAGCCCTGGGACCCTAGCCCCGGCCCCCGCCCCGGCCCCGGACCTAGCCCCGGCCCCCGCCCCGGACCCGGCCCCGGCCCTGGGACCCTGCCCTGGGCCCGAACCCGGCCCCGAGACCCTGCCTCAGGCCCCGGGACCCGACCCCGGCCCCGGGACCCGGCCTCGGCCCCGAGCCCCAGGACCCGACCCCGGACCCAGCCCTCGAACCCGACCCCGACACCCGGTCCCGAGACCCGCCCTAGCCCTTGAACCCGACCTCTGGACCAGGCCTCGGGACCGGGTCCCGGTCCCGATACCATTTGTAACTTGTGGAAGGATGTTGTCCTTATGAGTCGAAAATGGGTCAATATGGGTCGAAAATGGGTCAATGTGGGTCGAAAATTGATTTAAGTGTGATCCATTATTAACCCATTTTTAGTGAACTTTTTAAAAGTTAATGACCATATTTGACCCATATTTTACAAATATGGGTCAAATATGGGTTTGTGACCCATATTGCCACCTCTAGCGTCGGCAAACTAAAATTGGCCGAACGGACTGAATTGGTATAAAAAAAAAAGGGGGGGATTGAGACAAAATTGACAAAAATAAAAGATTTATGATCGAATTGGTAAAGTGCAATAGGTATAGGACTTTGACAATTTTTCTCAAATCTAGTAGTGTTCTTGATGTAATTCAATGCCCTTTGCTCAGCCATAGAATTTCTTAAAACTGCTTGTTAAGCATTTTTGTTGTCGAGGTTAAAAAAAAAACATGTGATAAGCACCATCTTTCCTTTAAGAGCGGCACTATTTCCACCTCTTGTATGACTAATCCACCCCCATACTTTAATAAAAGGGTTAATACCACGAAAAATCTCAAATTGGTACACTTATGATAATTTTATCCCAAACTATTTTTTTGACCATCAAAAACCCCAAACTGGTACACTTATGACAAATATAACCCAAACTATTTTTTTAATCACCAAAAATCCTAAACTGGTATAATTGTGACAAATTTACCCCAAACTACTTTTTTTCCCATAAAAAATTCTAAACTTGTACACATATGATAAATTTACCATTTATTAATTTTTGTTAAATTAAGTTAATACCACGAAAAATTTCAAATTGATACACATATAGCAAACATAGGATAACGTGCACACCCGACAATAGCCACGTGTCATCCAACTTTGCAATTTGAATGTAACATTTAACGAAAACTAACGAAGGATAAATTTGTCATGGCTGTACCAGTTTGGGGTAAATTTGTCACAGATGTATCAGTTTGGGATTTTTCTTGGTTAAAAAAATAATTGGAGGTAAAATTGTCACATGTGCACCAGTTTGGAGTTTTTAGTGGTATTAACCCTTAATAAAAAGACAAAAATAACCCTAATCATTTAGTTGCAATTTGCAGCGGCAGCCCCATTCAAAATGATGAGATCTCATTGGCATTTTTATAAAAGAAATTCTTTTTTTTATGCAATGTTTTGATTTAATTAACTTGCGTCTTTTAAAGTTTTCAATTGGAGAATGCAATAAATAATATTTTTTGTTTCATCATATCATCCCATTATATCTATGTGTATAAAAGACAATTGATGAGAAAATATTTTACGGTGATTTGCACAAGGAAAGCAAAAGTTTATAAGCAAGTGATTGTTTTATAAAAAAGCATATGTCAAATTTTTTTCTAGATAGTACATGATAATTGTTCCTTTAATTTGCTTAACAATGTAGAAAATATTAATTTTTTTAAAAATTCTTCCTTTTGGCAAAACTAATTTTTGCAAAAATAAACTCTAACAGTAAAATGAAAACATAGAAGGGTGTGCAAGCGGACCAGATTTACTCGGAATCCGAATCAGCCCACCTGAAAAATAGGGCCGAGAATCGATTCCCGCGCAAACCGGTATGAGTGCCGATTCTAATTTTTGGGAAATGATTGAAACTGGTCCGGTTTTCGATTCTAGGTGGAGACCCCTTGGATCGGTTTTAGAACCGATTTCTAGTTACTTTTAAAAGTCCACTGTTTACGTGTTAAGCTTCAATCGGTTTCATAAAACCAGAACTAATATTTAAACCGATTAGTATCATAAAATCGAATTTAGATTTTTTCTTTTAAAAGTCCATTGTTTATATTTAAATTGTTGCTTTTGGTGGATTGTAATTTTTATTGCTCATTTCATCGATATTCATATTATTTTGATGGAAAAAAAAGGGCAAACTGATTCTCGGGTAGACCTTGGAACCTGACCGAAAAATAGGGTCAATCCCAAAACTTACTTCCTTTATGCTTCGCACTGCAAAAGCTGGCCAAAAAGGTCTCAGGTTATGACGAGAGATGTGATAGGTAACATTGGCATTTCAACAAAGCCAATTGCCAAACGAGGCTGTGCAGATGGTTTTGAGGAATGTCCCCCATACCTGCCCACTACCATTTTCATGATTTAGAATGGATTCATTGGATTGGATATCCCCTAGTTACAGTGATGTCAATGAACTAGTACTGCAACTAGGCAAGTACTCAAAGTTTCAGCAAGGTACTACGGGGAATTTGAAGTATCAGATAGATAGGAAGCAGCTTACAAGCACTAACGGAAGCTAAATACTCCAGAAAGTTCTAAACCTAACACAAGTCATCCACACCCAAACCAGAGACAAAGCCATCAGATGCAAAGCTTCCTAATGTGTATCGTGTCAGAAGTTTCCTTGCAGCAAGGGTTGTTCTCATAAAAGAACAGTGGAACATAGTGAACGGACCTCTTGATGTAATGGGATGAAACCCAATCTCAAGCGCTACTTAGGATTATGCTCATTAGCTGAAGAAATTTGTTGACCATTTTAGCTTTAATCACATGGCCAATCTGAGGGAGAAGATTCAATGCGTTACGAGTAAATAAAAGAATGAATGGAATTTCCATTGGTTTCACTCTTCTTTTATAGATATAAAGCAATTCGATTAGAGGGCACCATTGGGTGCAAACCCATACACAAGAAAAAGAACCAAAAAATAAATCAGTGACAAGACAAAACATGTACTACGTCAATCACAGAGCAGATCCATATGCATGTTTTTCCTATACCAAACGATTAAAACTCTAACATAATTTTCAAAAAATACAAAAAGAGCAGGCTCTACTTTTTCAAAGGCTCTATTGATCTGCTCACTCCATATCAACCAAAAAAAGGAGAGAGTAACTGAAGAAATCCTTCTTTTCTTGTCCGCAGTAAGCGAATGCCCTATTGGCTTAGTGGAATGGTAATTTGCTCGCTTGATGTTACTATTCTCAGCATCGGCTAAAGCGTTATCTTGTCCATTCTGATGGGAGTTGTTCCTCGGTTATATTCGCCACCTTCCATGTAGTAATCTTGTTGGTCAAAGTCCACATGGCGAATGGCAGTGACAGCCTGTAATCAAAGGCACCAAGAGGGTGCCAAACCCATCTACCAAAGGAGCTCAAAACTAAAAGAGCTGAGTTACAAGACAAAGCTTTTATAATGTCAACTGAAGCATTTCTACACATGAGCTTTCTATAAGTACAAAAAATAAGCATCTCCTATCGTTACTGTTAGAATATTCTGTTTTAATATTCAATTGTGGGCTTTATTAATTGTTACTGTAATTATTATTTGGTCTAATAAGGAAGAGATATATTGTTTCCTAATTCAAGTAGGATATGGTGCTGGATAGTATGAGCCGAGATATCATTATCCTTGATAAGGGGATAAGAGTCATTCTCTATAAATAATGCTTAAGTCTCTCCTCTAAACCCTAATGTCCACATAACCTCATATATAGAATTGTCAGAAGCGACAGTGAGGGGCCATCTCATTGAAGCCAGTGATAAAGGGGTTTATAGAGGAGAAGATCTTGAGCTTCGGATTCTCGCAATTTCGCATCAAGAACGACGAATCCTAAACAAGGTGCGTTAATTCTTTAACTCTATGGAACAGAGATTTGTGTATCTGTACGTGTGTATCTTGGGTTGCTGCATACGGATTAATCAAAGCAGCTTACATGTGGTATCAAAGCCTGCGCATACCAGACGCAAATCGTGTATCAGGGTTTTTTCGAATTTTTATTTTTATCGAAATTCAAAGAAAATTATATATTCGGAAAGGGCTCAACGAGACGAGAAAAACCGTCCAAAAATCATCGCCAGCAACGGCCGGACGCGCTGTCACGCACGGCCAAAAGATTCGCCCTATCGGGCGCGTAGCCATACGCGCCGACCTCGGCCCGCATGTGCATGTCACGTGCGGGATGACATCATCTGACATCGTTCAGCCGGGTGCAGACCCGACCCGACCCGGAACCCGACCCGACTTGTGACCCGACCCGAATAAGTTGACCGTTGACTCGGACCAGCCGGTCGGATAGGTCGTTGACCGGTTCGGCCGGACCGATTTCATAACGGGCTGGACATACGGAACACGTGCGTGGCACGTGTCTGGACGTGGGCCTCACGCGTCGAAGCTTTGGGTGGCGCGTGAAGGCGCATGTGAGCTCCGATGGAGGTGATCCAAGTATCGACGTGCTCGTATGCTCATGCTCTACAGGATGGTATATTTATTTTTCATGTTTGGTATTTTTATGGATGGAAATATGTACAGAATGCCAAATACGAGTATATTTTGGGGTATTTTTTGAAGTATTTTTGGTATTTCTATATATGATTGTGAAATACAAGTATAGGCTTACATGAAAGTACCACATGCAATTATGTGGAGCATGATTTATCAATTTCATGTCTATGGTTTGACGTGAATTATTGAGGTATCGATAAAAATTGGCAAAGCGTGTAATTTTGAAGATGATTGCCCCAATTTCTGAAATCATACAGTGGATGTGGAATATGAAGTTATATCACAATTTCAGGTAAATTCAGTTGGGTTGTGACCGCCAAAGCGGCACGCTTAGTTGAGTTTAATAAAGAATATGTTAAATAATATTGTGATGTCTCCTGTTTTAATGCGTAGTTATATTCCCAAAGGAGTAATTGCGTATTCTTACATGAAAGGTTACATGTACAACATGTGGTTGAGGATTGATTAGTCTGAGTGCCGTCATACACCCAAAGGTGGTGATTAACAAAGATTGAAATAAATTCTCATGGCCGCTGTAATGTAGGAAGTATACAACTGCATGTCATGTTTTCTGCCCAAAGGTGATTATATGATGATGTATGTAGCTCTCAAGGTGAAATTTCACATTGTGCTAATTAAAAATATTGGTTATTTTTTCAGTCACATTTTCTGTGAACGGGAACTCCATAACTATTGAGATTCTTACTGGTAGCAATTTTAAGAAGTGGAGAGAGGATTTTCTATTTGGTATGGAACTGGCAGATGTTCATGCTGCTCTTAGTGGGGATAGACCCGCAGCTCTTACTGAAACTAGTACAGATGCTCAAAAGGCACAGTTTGCTGCTTGGGAAAAGAGCAATAGGATTTGCTTGCTGTCGATGAAGCGATCCATACAGGAATATCTTAGGAGTGATTTTGCTGCTAACATCACTGCTAGACAAATGATGGATGCCTTGGTGGCTAGAAATCGTGAATCCACTAATGCTGAAGTTGGGACACATATGTCAGGATTATTCAATTTGAAGCATGATGGTTTTGCTGGTGTTAGGGACTATGTCATGAGGACGGTAGATCTGCAATCAAAGCTCAAGGAGCTTAATGTTCCCATTCCTAATGCTTGTATCGTACATTTTGCGCTGAATTCTCTTCCACCTGAGTTTGGTATTATCCAAACACAATATAACATTGCTGATCAAGCATGGACAATCAACGACTTGATTGCAAGGGTGGTGTCAGAAGAGACCAAACTGAAGAAAGGTAACGTGCATATGGCTATGTATGCTGCTTCGAGTTCTGGTGCCAAGAAGGGCAAGGGTAACAAGAATCGTAAAGGAACTCATTCCGCTGCTGGTCATCATGACAACTTGGGACCAAAGAAATCGACCTTTAAAAAGGACGGTAATGCTGGTAAGGATGGTCTTTTCTTTTTCTGTAAGAAGGAAGGACACGTAAAGAAAGACTGCGCTAAAAATAAGAATTGGTTATCTAAGCGTGAGCCTCAAGGTAATGGTTCTTCGGCTTTGGTTTGTGAATCTAATCTGTCTGAAGCCCATCTTGTTCGTGGTGGCTAGATAGCGGTGCAACTAACCTTGTTGCGTTTACCATACAGGGATTCATAAATCGGAGGAAGCCAAATAAAGATGAATCAAAGCTCACCGTAGGAAACAACAATAAAGCTGATGTTGAGTTCGTGGGAGATGTCATTTTAATTCTAGATTCTGGTTTTAATTTGATGTTAAGAAATACATTTTATGTACCTTCTTTCAGAAGGAATTTAATTTTCGTATCAAGTTTGGACATGTGTGGTTACTCTTTTGAGATTGTAAACTCTGCAATTTCTATTTCTTTTAATTCAAATAAAATTAGGGATTGCACTATGTCCAATGGATTGTACATATTATGTTTGTCTCCCAACGAAATATACGTCGCTTATACAGCTGAAAAGGTTGTTCCCAAAAGGCCTCTGCCTAAGAAACAGTCATACGCAATATGGCATAAACGTCTTGGTCACATCTCTAAAGAAATAGCGGAAAGACTTATAAAGGCTAGCATTCTACACACTCTTATAAGTGATCTAGACACATGCGTAGACTGCTGTAGAGGTAAGATGACCAAAATAAAGAAGAAAATTGCAATTCGTAGTTCTCACTTGTTAGTGATAATCCACACAGATATAAGTGGACCATATACAGCAACATTGTGTAGAAATTTTTATTTCATCACATTTATAGATGACTATTCCCGATATGGTTATCTGTACTTGATTAACGAAAAGTCTGAATCTCTTGACAAGTTCAAGATTTTTCGGACTGAAGTTGAGAAACAGCTAGGAAAAGTCATAAAAATTGTCAGATCTGACCGCAGTGGTGAGTACTATGGTCGACATGGCGATGCTGGACAGCTTAAAGGGTCATTCGCCAAGTACTTAGAGGATTCTGGGATTGTGGCTCAGTTTACCATGCTCGGTAGTCCTGAACAGAATGGTGTAGCTGAAAGGCGTAATCGTACTCTCATGGATATGGTAAGGAGTATGATTAGTAGAACTAATTTACCTAATTTTTTATGGGGTGGGGCTTTGAAAACGGCGCTTTACATATTAAATCGTGTTCCTACTAAATCTGCGTCGCCTACTCCTTTTGAATTGTGGACTGGACGGAAGCCTAGCTTGAATCATCTAAAGGCTTGGGGATGCCCTGCATAAGTAAAATTATATAATCCAACTTTGAGTAAGTTGGATCCCAAAACCACTTGTTGTTATTTTGTCTCTTATCCAGATCATTCAAAGGGATATCGATTTTATAATCCCAATGGAGGAATGAGAATTGTGGATTCATAGACAGCAAAGTTCCTGAAGCTTGATGTAGCAGAAAAGAGTGATTGCTCGCAGACTATTGAGGATAACAGCACGGTGAGTACTCTTATGTCGTTTTCTATACCTATACAGACAGTTCAAGAAGTTCCTGTACCACAGATTGAACTTGTTGAGACTCAGGAACCTGTTATTGAGGCAGTTCCTGATGAAGTTCCTCAAGTTTTTCAAGAACAGAATGAAGTAGAAGATGCTCCTCTGATGAGATCTGTTAGACAGAAATGATCAGCTATACCACCAGACTATATAGTTTATCTGGGAGAACAGGATTATGATATTGGTTGTGTTGTTGATCCAGTAACTTATACAGAAGCGATTTCTTGTCCTCAATCTGATTTATGGTTAGATGCAATGAAAGATGAGATGTTGTCTATGAAACATAATGATGTTTGGGAGCTTGTTGAATTACCTAAAGGTTACAAACCTGTTGGTTGTAAATGGGTTTTTAAGATCAAAAGGGACTCCACAGGAAAGATTGAAAAATTTAAAGCTAGATTAGTAGCTAAGGGATTTACTCAAAGGGAAGGAATTGATTATGAATCAACATTTTCTCCAGTTTTTTCTAAAGACTCTTTTAGAGTAATTATGGCTTTAGTAGCTCATTTTGATATGGAGCTTTACCAGATGGATGTTAAAACTGCTTTTCTGAATGGAGAACTTGATGAACAAGTTTATATGGCACAACCAGAAGGTTTTGCAACAGATGATACAGGTAATCTGGCTTGTAGATTGAAAAAAGTCTATCTATGGTTTGAAGCAAGCCTCTAGACAGTGGTATTTGAAGATTGATAGTGTTGTTACTTCTTTTAGTTTTGTTGAGAACAAGCTGGATCAATGTATATACTGTAAGGTTAGTGGGAGAAAGTTTATTTTTCTCGTTCTTTATGTTGATAACATCTTGCTTGCTAGTAGCGATATTGCATTAATGCATGAGACAAAAAGGATGTTGTCACAAAATTTTGATATGAAGGATCTTGGCGAAGCATCTTTTGTCCTTAGCATTGAGATCCATAGGGATCGTTCTCGCCGCACATTGGGCTTATCTCAGAGGGCTTATATTGATCGAGTTTTAAAGAGATTCAATATGCAAGAGTGCAAACTATGGATTACTCCAGTGTGCAAAGGTGATAAATTGAGTCTTTCACAATGTCCTCATTCAGAAATTGAGAAAGCACAGATGAAGGATGTACCTTATGCTAGTGCACTTGGTAGTATCATGTATGCTCAAGTTTGTACTAGGCCAGACATTGCTTTTGCAACGGGACTTCTAGGCAGGTATCAGTCAAATCCAGGACATGATCACTGGATCGCTGCCAAGAAGGTTTTGAGGTACTTAAAAAGAACTAGAGAATATATGCTGATTTACAGATGTGTTCAGAACTTGCAGCTAGTGGGATATTCAGATTCAGATTATGCTGGTTGTGAGGATGACAAAAAGTCGACAACAGGGTATATCTTTATGCTAACAGGTGGTGCAGTATCATGGAAAAGTGAGAAACAGAAAACAGTATCATCCTCTACTATGCAAAGGAGTTTATAGCATGCTTTACAATTGCTACTCAGGCTATGGCTCCGAAATCTCATTAGGGAGTTAACAGTGTTTGACTTTATTGATAGACCCATACAGTTGTATTGTGACAATAACTCTGTAGTGTTGTTCATTAACAACAATAGCGGTCTCAATGGGTCTAAGCATATGGAGGTCAAGTTTTTTACCATAAAGGAGTCCATGCATAATGGTGATGTTGCAGTAGAGCATATAACTACAGATGCTATGATTGCTGATCCACTGACGAAAGGTCTACGCCCTTGTGTATTTGAACAACATGTCATTAATATGGGCTTAGAAGCATCATGGGATGCCATTGTTTAGTGGGAGCTTTCTAGTTTTTGCTCTAATAAAGTTTACAGTGTTATATTACTTTTAGTAATGAATTTGATATGTATTGAGCTTTTACATTCTTTGAAGTTTTTTTGAATGTGATATTGAATGCATATCTATTGAAAATCTCAAGGAATTGTGTAAATCTTGAGTGATGGTCGTGGCATTTATTTTAGCTAAAATGCATATGTCTTGTTACACGTAAAGCATAGTTAACTATAAAGGTAAGACATATGTTGGTTCGTTGGAACCGTAAAGATGTTCTCTCATGACACATTCGGTTTCGTGACACATAAAGTGAGAGAATGGTGACTGACAAGGAAGATAACATATAAGGTGTCTCTGTTATTTGAGATGGTATCCGATTGCTATACTACCATATCAAATCCATATCAATAAAGTTAAGAGCATTTGTGATCGTGGATGGCTCTGTGTCTTCTGATGCAGTTACTGGCATGGTCCAGTGCTTAAGACTTTATGTGATCGGATTGACTGTTGGGAATTATCTCTAGACCAATATAAAGATACGCATATACAGTACAGTTTCAATTAATTTAGCCCAAGTGGGAGAATGTTAGAATATTTTGTTTTAATATTCAATTGTGGGCTTTATTAATTGTTACTATAATTATTATTTGGTCTAATAAAGAAGAGATATATTGTTTCCTAATTCAAGGAGGATATGGTGCTGTATAGTATGGACCGAGATATCCTTATCCTTGATGAGGGGATATGATTCATTCTCTATAAATAGTACTTAAGTCCCTCCTCTAAATCCTAATGTCCACATAACCTCACATATAGAATTGTCAGAAGCAACAGTGAAGGGCTGTCTCATTGAAGCTAGTGATAAAGGAGTTTATAGAGGAGAAGATCTTGAGCATCGGATTCTCGCAATTCCGCATCAAGAACGATGAATCCAAAACAATGTGCGTTAATTCTTTAACTCTATGGAATAGAGATTTGTGTATCTGTACGTGTGTTTCTTGGGTTGCTGCATACGAATTAATCAAAGCAGCTTACACTGCTCACTCCGTATCAACCAAAAAAGGGAGAGAGTAACTGAAGAAATCCTTCTTTTCTTGTCTGCAGCAAGCGAATGCCCTATTGGCTTAGTGGAATGGTAATTTGCCCGCTTGATGTTACTATTCTCGGCATCGGCTAAAGCGTTATCTTGTCCATTTTGATGGGAGTTGTTCCTCGGTTATATTCGCCACCTTCCATGTAGTAATCTTGTTGGTCAAAGTCTACATGGCGAATGGTAGTGACAGTATGTAATTAAAGGCACCAAGAGGGTGCCAAACCCATCTACCAAAGGAGCTCAAAACTAAAAGAGCTGAGTTACAAGACAAAGCTTTTATAATGTCAAATGAAGCATTTCTACACATGAGCTTTCTATAAGTACAAAAAATAAGCATCTCATATCGTTCAAGAGTTCTCTTGTTCCGCTCTTTCCATATCAACCGAGAAGTAGCAAGAGGGATCGAAGAATTCCTTTTCCAAACACGAGGCAAAACAGACCCTACGAAACCTATAGTTTTTGTTCAGTAGTACCTCCAATAACCTGAGATAGTCCAATGCAGGCATAAAAGGTCTGGAAAAATGGAGGAGGAGATGACTCTCAGTCTCTGCCAAACATAGCATTTATTAACCAGCACAATCTCCCTTTTCGAGGTAAATAAAAAACAAACAAACAAACATGTGATAAGCACCATCTTTACTTTAAGAGCGGCACTATTTCCACCTCCTATATGACTAATCCACGCCCCATACTTTAATAAAAAGACAAAAATAACCCTAATCATTTAGTTGCAATTTGCAGCGGCGGCCCCATTCCTTCTTTTATTTATTTATTTCTATTTATAAGGATCTAGTTGTCCATCCAAAATGATGAGATCTCATTGGCATTTTTATAAAAGAAATTCTTTTTTATGCAATGTTTTGATTTAATTAACTTGCGTCTTTTAAAGTTTTCAATTGGAGAATGCAATAAATATTTTTTTTGTTTCATCATATCATCCCATTATATCTATGTGTATAAAAGACAATTGATAAGAAAATATTTTACGGTGATTCGCACAAGGAAAGCAAAGGTTTATAAGCAAATGATTGTTTTATAAGAAGCTTACGTCAATTTTTTTTCTAGATAGTAAATTGTTCCTTTATTTTGCTTAACAACGTAGAAAATATTAATTTTTTTTAATTCTTCCTTTTGAAAAAACTAATTTCTGCAAAAGTAAACCCTAACAGTAAAATGAAAATATATAGGGGTGTGCAAGCAGACCGGGTTTATCCGAAACACGGATCGGCCCACCCGAAAAACAGGGTTGCGAATCGGTTCCCGCTCAATCTGGTCTGGGGTACTGGTTCCAATTTTTGGGAAACGATTGAAACCGATCTGGTTCCCGATTCTAGGTGGAGATCCCCCGGATCGGTTTTATAACAAGTTTCTAGTTACTTTTAAAAGTCTACTTTTTATGTGTTAAGCTTTAATCAATTTTATAAAACCTATGTATTAAGCTTTAATCGGTTTCATAAAACCAGAATTAATATTTAAACTGATTAGTATCATAAAACTAATTTTAGATTATTGCTTTTAAAAGTCCACTGCTTATATTTTGAATTGTTGCTTTTGGTGAATTGTAATTTTTATTGCTCATTTCGTCAATATTCATATTATTTTGATGGAAAAGAAAGGCAAACTGGTTCTCGAGTAGGCCTTGAAATCGGACCGAAAAGTAGGATCGGTCCCAAAGCAGTTTGCAAAACAAACATGGTTAGTTCTCGGATCCAAAAATTGAGAACCGGTTATATCAGGGTCAATTTCAGGATCTAGGTCTAGACCCAGCCCAACCGGCCCATGCTCACCCCTAAAAACATAGTGCCTACAATCAACAAAACAAATATATATAAAACTCTTAATTATGGCAATTAGATCCTATATAGAAATTAAAAACATAAAAAGGAAGGAATGTAAATAAAGTTAGGACTACTGCTTTAAATTGCAATAGAATGATTGAAGCTCATTTTGTCTTTTTGATGGAAAGTGGGTGGGTTTAGTCATAATGAGGTGGAAATAGCGCTTCTTTTAATAATGCACAACAAATAAAGCAAGTAATCCCAAAAAATTAAAGCATTTCAATGTAACGAGCTTTAACAATTGCAAAGCTTTCGATTTTCTTTTCTATCGATTCTCACTTATCGTTCAATCACGTGATGAAGACGAGTTGGGGGGCGATTGGTTTGAGCGACATCCAACGGAAGAAGCCTCGTCAATTGAAATGCATTGCAGCCGACTTTGCAAGTTTCTATCCTAGGACACTATTTGAGTGTGCGATCAAACAAAGATGAAGAGGAACTTAGAGCTCGACCGAAGAATGGGAATTTGGGGCTATTTGGTTCAATTTGAGAACACACGACAATTTCGGGAGACGATATCGTTTTGCTGCATCAGTAAGGAAGAACAAAACAGAGTTGCTATTTACGTACTTAAGACTCAACTAAGTTTTTTCTACCACTAGGAGAGACAAATGAACAAAAACAAAGCCACCTCATTATTTTCCGTCCACCAGTTTGGATAAAAGACGGAAAGAGGCTTGATTGCACTGATCCAACAAATATCAGAAATTGATTGCACTTCATGAAAATTTTATAACTCAATGGCACTTCCATGACGAGTTTTAGGACTTATGGTGCATTTGTCCCTTTCTCTTGTAAAGGATCCGGTCTCTAAAGATAATAGAACAAATTTCCCACTTTCCGAGACGTGGTTACATAAGCTAACTAATAAACAAAATGATATGGGTACAAAAGCCATCGAAAATTGATGACCAAGAGCAGAAATGCTTCTGTTGGCGAATTGGATAACGCATGAAAGCAGAAACAAAACCAATTACTGATTAATGACAACAATGGCATCCGCGAAATCATAGGCATAGAGAGAGAGAGAGAGAGAGAGAGAGAGAGAGAGAGAGAGAGAGAGAGAGTTGCAGAACATTATAAGGTGAAAGACTAGAGAAGACTTGATAAGTTCCAGTAAAATGTTCCACTCTGATGTTTACATGTTACTTGATTCGGAGGATGTGGGAGACATGGACTCTGCATGTTCAATTGCTTCCCTGAGAGCAGTAGGTCCTAAATGCTTGAGAACCTATCAGTAGCACAACAACAATTTCAAACAACACCATCAAAGGAAGTTTTCTACAGAATCACGACCGGAGGATCCCGAATATTGAGAGAGAGAGAGAGAGAGAGAGAGAGAGGGAGAGAGAGAGAGAGAGAGACCTCATTTGCATCTTTGAAGCTACTGAAGTCACCCTTTTTCGGCCAATTTACCTTCCAACATCTGAACATTCAGAATACAAAAGGTGTAATTTTTCCAGGTGAAAACAAGAACTGATGCAGTTGGTACAAAGAGGAGGTTTCCACGACCAAAACCTTGTAAACTTGTGGTCTCTAATGGATAACCTCAGTGTTAAGCCGAGGCTTGCTCGAAGACAAAGCAGTAACTACTAACTACAGTGTAATTTGAGATATTGCACACACTTTGTTGTTCGCTAGATAACTGCTCGTGCATTTTTTTTCTTTTTAATAACATCGGTGATTCGGTAGAGTCGGCATTTTCACCATTTAAATAGTCTCAAGAGGGTTGCACTAACACAAATAATGGCAATAGATTTCTACCTACCAATTTTTACTTATCATAATATGCAAGCTAAGGTCGCATTAACCATATGAATTGTAAGTAAGACCAGTAATCAATCAAAACAACTCTGACCTTTGTTTTCCTAGGCGCCTTGCAAGCTCCTCTGCCAAAGCTTGACCAGGTACGTCGCCATCAGTTGCCAAGATTATTCGAGAAGCCTGAGATGTTATGGAAAGCATAAAGAAACACATGAAGCAATCTTTTAGGAATGAAAATGTGCACAAGAAAGGCACCCGCTGAGTTTACGCATCTTATCCAAGTAATCCTTGCAGTTCCATAAATATAGAAAAGCCTTGTCTTATCAGCATTCACATGAACAGAAGAATGAGTAACAAAGAGTTAACTAACAATGATAATCAAATTCCAAATATGAGATGCACAACGAAAAGTTAGTAGCATTGCAGTCTAAAGGGCAGCAGTGGTACCCTGACTCACACCAACATTCATACACTCACACCAACATTCATACATACTTCATCAGTTGTATGGCTTCCAGCTACCAAAACTGCAGATGGAAATAGCCATCACCACTGCCAGATGTAAAGCCAAACAATCATCTGATGCGACGAAGCTACAGTTTTTAAACTTAAACTTCAAAAGGAAGTTCTCATTTAATTGCCAAAGTTTCTGCAATAAGGTCAACCAGAAAAAGGAGAGTAATTGAAGAAATCCTTCTTTTCTTTTCTGCAGCAAGTGAATGCCCCATTGAATTAGTGGAATGGTAACTTGCTATGTTACTATCCTCAGCATCAACTTCCATTTAGTAATTTTGTTGGTCAAAGTCTGCAGGGCAAAGGCAGTGACTAAGTCTGTCCGTAATCAAAGGCACCAAGAGGTGGCACCCATCTATCAAAGGAGCTAAAATCTAAAGCATTTCCACACATAAGCTTTCCATAATTACACAAAGTAAGCATCCTCTCTCATTTAACAATTCTATTGTTCCGCTCTTTCCACATCAACCGAGAAGCAGCAAGAGGGATAAATACCTTTTCTAAACCCGAGGCCAAACAGACCCTATGAAGCCCATAATTCTTGTTCAGTAGAACCTCCTACAACCCGAGATAGTCCAATGCAGGCATAAGAGGTCTGAACAATGAGGGAGGAGATGTCTCACCGTCTCTGCCTAAAATAGCATCTATTAACCGGCATGATCTCTTTTTTGTGCAAGCTGTCTAAGGTGAGAATTCATTCCCAGGTTGCCTCCAAGCAAAATACGAGACTCTAGTCGGTACTCTTACTTTCCAAATAGCATTCCAAGGAAAAGCCTCTTTGCCGCCAACAATTCTTCTTTCCGAAATAAGAAGGAACCTTTTCTAAAAAATCCATGACACTGCAGTAGTTTGTTTCTTTTTCGGTGTTCCTAATTCTTGAAAGAAGATTAATTGGCAGACTTTCCAAGTAGCCAGGACAAGATGCAACAAGATGATGAAAAATCGCAGGTGAAAAGTGTCTTTCCTAGCAGTAGAGAGGTAATATACGAAACCTGTCATAAAAGGAGATCGCCCACTAGCATACAACCGATAATAGGAGACTTATGCTCAGTGGGGGAAACTAAAAATACCTAAGTTTTGGCATGTTAAAATATGAACTTTAAATTAAGATCAACATAGGATATGCCTAAAGCAAGTAACCAACCTTGTCCGGAGCAGGCAATTTTTTGTTGGAAACTTTACATGGGGCGCCATTCGGAACGCTTACACAATTTGTAAAGCTAGCTTCCTCCATTGAGAGCTTATCAATTTCACCTTCAACCTATAACCGACATTCAGCTATGAGAGAGAGAGAGAGTTACAATGTTGATTTCATCTGCTTCTGATATGTCATCCAGTCCATATAATGCCTTACCGATATCCTTCTCCTGAGAGTCCATAGCAGAAAGACAACTCATGTAAGAAACTTCTAGAAATTTCTTAAATTGAAATAATGAAGCATATGGGCAGACGGAAACTGATATGTGGTATTGGCAGAAAGGTCCATTGTTGAAACACAAACATGTTACCGACGCAGATGAAAAGATCTGTCTAGTCTTTAACGAAGGCCACATAGAATTCTAAACATATGAAATACCATGTAATGGGATGAAACCCAATCTCAAGCGCTACTTAGGATTATGCTCATTAGCTGAAGAAATTTGTTGACCATTTTAGCTTTGATCACATGGCCAATCCGAGGGAGAAGATTGAATGCGTAACGAGTAAATTTGTTTCGAGGGCCTAAATTTGTTTCGAGGGAGAAGATTAAACGTAGATATTTTGCATGGCATACTTGTAATTTACTTCTCAACTATGTATGCCACAACCCCGCTTTCTTCTTCATCTTCTTCCTCTTCTTCATCTTCTTGTTTTTTTTTTCCAGCTCTTATGTTGCAGATCGCCGTTTGACCCCACGCTTAGATGACCGTCATCTTCTAAGACCTCCATCTTCGCTTTGGCGTTCACCGCTCGGCCACCATGCTTTTTAAAAACCTCCATTTTCACTTTGAAGGCCGCTACGTCGAAGACCTCCATATAATCTTGGAAGACCTTCATTTTTTGCAGATGTAATTAATATTGTTATACTGAAATGCTTTCATACATCCCATCTAGATTTGTCTTCTGCCTAAAAAATAATCTAAACCAACCACTCCATGTTGAACTTTCCCAGCAATTCTAGTAAGAAGTCACCTGTTTGGTATAAGTTCTGAGACACTGTGCACAGAAAGACACATTCTTCCGGAAATCAGCATACAAGTAACCCGCTCATGAGATATTTCTTCGGCCTTGTAAAGCTCCAAATTAAGATGAAGCATTTTCTATTATGAATCAATTTATAAGTAACCCCATCCGGTCTTCAATTTCCCGACATTTCAACATGGATGACCAGGTCGGACCTGTTCACCTGATCTTAAACGTATAGGACTTGAAAGCAACATTACTATTACTTTACGCGACTTCACCAACCTGATTGTAGATGAAGATGCTGCACAAGAGCAGGACAAGAGAAAATATATGTATGCAAAAAAAAAAAGAGTGCAAAGACAACCATAAAAAGTATTGTTTGGAAAAAAAATTCCTAATGGGACAATCTGGTCATTCTACAACAATCATATCAGCGATCAACAAGCAATACTTAGTTCATTGAAATTGGCCTACCTTTTGGTTATGACCAACCATCCCGTCAATGTACAAATGCAAGAGTATGTATTCACTTCCATCAACCGCACTTCTCCTCATCGGTGCACTCATCAACCAATGCCCTTTAGTGAGTGGTTACAGGAAGGAAGAAGGAAAAAAGGAAAAAAAAAAAGAAAAAGAAACGAACAACATGATAAATACCATAGCACCTTAACTCATCCAACCACTAAAGGTAACTCCCGCACTACTAGAATTGCAAAAACAAGACACCCATATTAAATCCATTTCAGGCCAAATCTCACCAGAATTTACGTACCCTAACCGAAAGTGTTTTTACCTTCGCACTTGAGCAACGCAAAATGCTCAACCGAACTCATCTTCCAAAACCACTATTAAACGCAACACCTAACTCAATTACCCCTCGACTTGGCACACCAAGCCCTAGAACAACGGAATTAGTTCTAATAAAGGGGGCACTCCTTCATATTTGGTATCCATAAATCAAACTACTAAAAAAGTTCCTTTCAGAGTCTCTCTTGTCGCGACCTGTCTGAAACCTCCCTCGAGGGTCCGGCGGGTTTAGAGGTATTGCCATCGGCCAATGGCGTGGACTCTCCCAAGTCCTACCTCACGTGACATTGGATTTCTTTTTATGGATTAGCAAACTAAAATGCTATTAAGAGTCGCCACTAGCTTATTTGGGTCAATTAGAAACCAATCGAGACACGGAAGTATTACCTCGATTCCTACGCAACCAGAGCTTCTAGGTTCGGGGACTTGTTTACGCTAACTAGATAATTAACGTCCTTTCGATACCTAACCAGTTAATGTTCCCTAAGGTGACCGCACATTCTGCATGTCATTTTAAGCTTACCAGGCATCTAATTAGTACTAGATGATCATGCATAATGTTTTTCTGTCATTTCGTGTAATTACCTATTTACCCTTAACCTAGCAATAGGAAAAGCGGTTAACAAGCAATTTTTCAAAAGACGGTGTTATAACAAACACTTGATCAGGTAAATATGCCAAATAAAGACTAGAATAAGCGCATGCAATCCAAATCTATAATGGCTATATTTAAATAAAGTAACTCCGACACGTGGATCGGATATACAAAAATGGACCGGATTGGATGTCGGTCCTCAATCACCAAGCCTCGATGGGCTTCCATCGCCATGGGCATCATCGTCGGTTGCCATATTGGAATATCACAATGGTGCATCAAGCCTTTGGCACATGCACTCACTCAAAGTAGATAGTCAGCAAAGTTCAGCCAATTAAAGGATAAAACGAGTGTCTCGAATTAAACTCTAATTATCGTGCTAATCTATTCTTCGAAACTTGTTAATAGAGAATTATTTATCAAAATACTCATACGCAAAGTTTAACTAAGCTATGCAAATGAAATGATAAATATATCAACAAACAAGCATATAAAGCTTAATTTAGATAAATTAGGCAAATAGAGGCATTTCCTACCTATTTCCTATTTTTTGATATTTTGTGAAATTTCTCATTTTTAATTATTTTTTGGAATTTTTCTATTTTTTATTAACTTATTAATTAAAGGGAGCCGGGTCCGGGTCGGGTTCTCGGATCCGGACCTGGGTCAGGCCCAATGACCTGATCCGGTCTGGGAGGCAGAACCGGAACCGGGTCTGGTTTTCCCCAAACACAGCCCGTCCCGTCCAAATAGGGCTAATAGGACAGAAGTTCCCTCTTCAGCCCTTTTGGCCCAGCCGCCCACTGTAAAAGAAAGCACCTTAGGCCCACCTGCTTCCTTTCATACTCCAACAAGCCCAAATGAGCAAACCACCGTAAATTAACTTAGCAGCCCAATATGGCACTGTTCAATCGTCTTCTTCACGCGACGTCCCTGCACTTCCGACGCCAACGGTCTCCGAATGCTTCGCCGCCGTGCCGCTCGGACTTGCTCGTCGCACCGCCGCCGGGTCTCGCTCGGACGGAGCTTCTCGCCACAGATTCAAGGTCAGCTTATCCAGCACCGAAAAGACGTTACCAAGATCTGCCCGACATGCCGCTACCTCACGTTCGGCCTCTCAGTCCCCCACGTCGGAGCACCACCTTTCGGAGCCTCGCCTCGGCTTGCACACGCTAGCCTCATCGCTGGCTTGAGCTTGAGTACCGCGTCGGTCACGCACTCGTCGTCACTGACCCGAGCTCACGTCCAGACCCGGTTCTCGCCTCGCTGCCACTGTCGTCGGGCTGCTACTGGCTCCAGTCCTGCGCCTCCTTCTGTTCACGGCGGCGTCGTTGCAGTCCCGAGCTCGAGTGCCGTACCGCTCGCGTATGCGCCGCCTCTATTCACCCTCGCGTCGCCTTGGCCAGAGCTCGAGTGGCCTCCGCATCTGTCGGGACCCGCTCGACGCACGGCTGGGACTCGCTCGCCGCCACCACTAGTCGGTTCTGTTCACCGAACGCCGAGACCACGACACTGATTCGAGTTGCATCCGTTAGGACTTACTCGTGCGCCGGCTCCATCCATGTTCATGCGTCGCCAACTCAGCCACACCGTCACAACTCACTAACGTCGCCACGTCGGACTGCCGCTGCTCAGAGTCTACGCCTCCGTTTGATCACACTGGTCTCGCTCGCCGAATCCACTCCTCTAGTCACGCTCACGGGACTCTACCGAATCCGGGTGCGAGATGGCCGTTGACACAAACCACTTGAGCCGACTCAACCTCGAAACGCTAAAACGGACCCCGACCTCATCATGCTCAACCAGCGGACAACCCGCCTAGACAAGCTACAGGTGCAAGCTAAGGTGGGGAGGGCAAGTTTCCAACAAGGACTCGAGAACGAACAACGAACTCCAAATCACCAACAAACAGCAAGCATACTTGAAAAAGACAAGCAAAGGCACAAACTGTTGGTAGGAGGAGAGGTTCGGCTGAACTCTCGCTGAAACAGCCGTTGATGCGCTTTTTCTGACTTTTTTCTCGCTCGTTCTCCATTTGAACGAAGCCCTCAGGATAGAGCACTCTCTTCCAGCTCGTTCTGAGCGCGCTGGTGTCGTCTTCGTACACGTTCGCGTCGCTTCTTCCCAGGTCGAGCTTACCTCGGCTCTTTCGTTATCAGGTCTGCTCAAGCTTCGGGCGGCCGTGGGCGATGAGGAGGAGGCGGTGGTGAGTGACGACGATCCTCGCCGGCCAAGGCATGACTGGTTTCGGCTTCTACTGCAACTCCTCCTCTTCATAATATGATAGAGCCGTCGTCGCCTCCCTCCATGATGCCGAACCATCAGGCTGGTTCACGGTGATTCGGGGTGCGAGACCGCCGTCGAATCGGGCCACGACGGCGGCTGGGCTTCATCGGCGTCCAACTCTCCCTCCGACCTCCTGCTCTTCTCTTCTTCTTTTTTCGGTTCTCCCCTCCCCCTCTCTCACTCACTCTCTCTCTCTCTCTCCGAAGTCGAGCTCGCCTCCTCTCTCTATTTTTTTCGCGCCCTCCTCTGTTCTCCGTTCGGTGACCGAAGAAGAAGAAGAAGAGCCCTACTTCTCTCTCCCACCCTTTTCTCTTCAGCGCTCCTTGCGCACGTTTTTTGTGGACGAGCCTGCATTCTCGTTCATGGGGAGGTGAGGTGAGGTGATAGGAGCTTTCTCGAAGTGCACAGACTCATCAATGAATGATGTGAGTGTGTGTAATAAAGAGTGATGTGAGTGAATGTGTGCTGGAGAAAGAAACGTGTGCATGATCAGGGCAAGTGGGCTGATGAAAGAGACGAGAGGGATGGGTTATAGGAAATAAATAGGAACGGTGGGCTGGTTGTGTAAGCAGATGAGGAAATAAAAGGAAATTGGGCTTGGGCGTGGAGGCCCATGGCGGATAAATGTAAGCGAAAATGGGGTTGGCTGCAAGAGAGAGTAAAAATGGCCAACTAGTGAAGTAAAGGGCCCAACTGGGCGCACGAGATTGCTTCCACTCGGCCCGATCCGATTTTTGTAATTTTTTCATTTTCTATCCTTTTTTTCTTTTCTATTTTGCAATAAAACAAGGAAAGATGCATATTTAACTAATTAGGCAATAATAATAATAATAATAATAATAATAAATACGAGATCGCCAAAATTAGGTGTCAACATCTCTCTAGAACTCTCTCTCCCTCTCTACAACGATCTTTAGAAGAAAACAATATAAAAGGCTTATCTCGGGCTCTCCAGCGATAAAAATACCCCGAGTCGCCGCACGGGTTGAGATTTAGGCCGTTAGATGAGAATAAGACATACGGTTGTAATTTGAGGCCACTTCCTATATAAAGGGGAACTCTTTCTCATTTGGTATCCACAAATCAAACTACCAAAGAAGTTCCTCTCATAGTCTCTCTCTGGAAATCTCTCCTCCTCTCTGTAACGATCTTTAGAAGAAAAGAAGATAGAAGGCTTAACTTGCGCTCAAAATTCCCCGAGTCGACTCTGAAAAGAAGATAGAAGGCTTAACTTGCGCTCAAAATTCCCCGAGTCGCCGCACGAGTCGAGATCTATACCATTTGATGAGAATAAGACCTACGGTCGTAATTCAAGACCCATTTCTATATAAAGGGGCACTCCTTCTCATTTAATATCCACAAGTCAAACTACCAAAGAAGTTCCTCCCAGAGTCTCTCTCTAAAACTCTCTCTAGAACGATCCTTAGAAGAAAATAAGATAGAAGGCTTAGCTCGAACTCTCTAGCGATACAAAATAGCCCGAGTCGCCCCGCGGGTCAATCATGATCTCCCGGCCCATGAAACTATCACTATAATAGGCTTAGTCGTCTGAGTGAGAACAGACAATCTATCCAATGCAGCTTCATCAATCGCCCCAAACTGAATTCGAGTTATACACAAGATAGAACTTTAAAGTAGTAATAAAGATTACATACAACTATCTTAAACATATAGGATTTGAAAGCAATATTACTATAACTTTGCACGACTTTACCAACCTGGTTGTAGATGAAGATGCTGGACAAAAGCGGGGCGAGAGATAATTTCTATATGCACAAAGAAAAAAGGAATGCAAGGACAACCGTAAAAAGTAATGTTTGGAAAAAAATGCCTAATGGGACAATCTAGTCATTCTACAACAATCATATCAGCGATCCACAAATAAAACTTAGTCAATTGAAACTGGCCTACCTTTTGATCATAACCAACCATCCCGTTACTATCCAAATGTAAGAGTGTGTATTCAGTTCAGTCAACAGCAATTCTCCTCATCAGGGCACTCATCAACCAAAGCCCTTTAGTTAGTGGCTACAGGAAGGAAGAAGGACAAAAGGAAAAAAAGAAAAGAAAAAGAAACGAACAATATGATAAATACCATAGCACCTTAACTCATCCAGCCACTAAAGGTAACTCCCGCACTACTAGAATTACAAAAACTAGATAGCCATATTAAATCCATTTCAAGCCAAATCTCACCAGAATTTACGTACCCTAACCTAAAGTGTTTTTACCTTCGCACTTGAGCAACGCAAAATGCTCAACAGAACTCATCTTCCAAAACCACTATTAAATGCAATACCTAACTCAATTACTCCTCGACTTTGCACACCAAGCCCTAGAACAACGAAATTAGTTCTGATAAAACAATTGTCAAACAGAACCACCTAACTCAATTACTTTGCAACTTCGCACACAAAATGCTAGAACACACTTATTGCTTCTGAACTCCATGTAATGAAGTAACAAAGAAATGTGAATTGCTTACCGACATCAAAATCGAGCTCAGCTCCTTTCGGGCATAGCTCTAGCCAAAAGACGATGCCAATAGGCGTTTTCACGAGCCGCAATACCTCCACGGCCTTCAGATTCAACTTAAGCTTCCCCTTTCAGTCGCAAAATAGGAAACGGATCGGCCATGCAGCTCTCGGTGATCGACGCCAGCGAGCACAATGGGGAAGGAGCATAGGCGTCCTTTACTTCTGCCGATCAATGCATTCGCGTCTTTTTGAGAGGAAGATACTTTTTTTAGTTTTGGGCGGGAAAGGAGCTGACACGCGATTTTTTTTTTTGAGCGGGTGGTGAAATTACGGTTTGATTGGTACTCGAGCTAATCTGGGCATCGGTGTGGTGGTGTCTAACATATTCATTCATATTCTGCGTCTTTTTCCGGCCCAATCTACCATAGCATCTGATCCACCTTCCAAAGCTTTAAAAATCTCTTAAATTCATAGATGGTATCACAACTAAAATTAGAAGACTTTTTTTTCATATTTCATAAAAAGTGTGAAATTACGAAATGCCGATTTTTTGCGTTAAATTTAGTTTCTTATTTATTTATTTATTGTCATTTCAATTTATTGTCATTTCCCAAGCCAATCATTGAAGAACATTATCACGCCTAGTCAGATCCAACCCAGTTTGGGCCACAACCCAATCAAGAAATGCAAGATGTTACCAAACTTCCGTGAAGATGGCACTGTAGGCACTACACTCCTATCCAAGGCTTCCAAGTAAGACTCCGCCAGGGCAACTAGAATAAGGTCAGCCAAGATGCTGGCCCCGACTTGCTTGGGCCTTGTTCTCTAAAAAATGAACTCTCTCACAATCCAGACCACAACTCGGGACTCAGTTTATCCATCTGCATCCAACATCGCATACAAATCATTAAATAAGAACTATAGAGTGAAAAGTATTTGGTGAATTAGATAAAAGCGTATCTAACATCGACAAGATACTCACTAATATTGTATCAAGCCGCTGATCTTCTTCACTATGTGAAGGTCGCACGAGAGTGAAACAATGCCCTTCTGGGAATAGTGCTCGAATATATTCGCGAACCTAAAAAGTATTTCTTTAAAAGATTATAACCTCTAACAACAGAAAGAAATGCTCGAAAAAGAAGTAGCATGAAGTACTACTACAGTAAAGATACATGCACAGGCGCAACCAGGAACCGAGCAAATAAAAAACTAATGACGTACGAGAGTATTACGTTAAGTTCCTTTAACACTAGGACATGACAGAGGGAGCTTTTAGCTCAACCATGATAATGAATCAGCTCTTGAGCAAGTGGTCCAAAGAATGAAGAAATTTTTATTTAACAATCATCATAACCCCAATATATTTTGATGACCCAAACCTATAGCAGCACACGATTAGTTGCAATGAAACAAGTTCAAGTAGCACTTATATTTAGGATGAGACAGGCACAATTGTATAGGAAAACATGCCACTATCATAGATGGATATTCGCCACACATAAACCAGGGTTAAATAAAGTCAAAGAAAATATTTCCAAAAGCTCATATTCATGAATCCCACATTAAAAGGGGACAACAAAAAAGCAGATAATACTTTGTTTTTAATGGCTATATCTCTTTTGGTGCCTTGAATTGACTTCAAAGTAAGCTTCATGCAGTCATGGGGTGTCATACTCCTATTATCTCCTAGTGAATCAAAACAGAAGTTATATAACAACAAAAACAATAGTGCAATACCCAAACAATTCACCCTAGTCCATATATATAATCACAATAAAAGTAGCAAAATAGTTTGGAGAAATTACTCTAAAAAGCCAAACGAATGTAGGGGTGTACTGTCCCAACCCAGAAGTAGATGCTATCTGACACGGGCCGAGGTTTTCGCGCCCCGACCGGTCATGCAGATGGTCGAGAGATGCCTCAAGACTTGCTGTGTCTTGGATCCCCTAGGATTTCTCTAGGGTTTTCTACTTGATTCTCTAATATTCTGGAATGTTCTTAGGGGCAGGCGAGTCGGTAATTGTCCTCTCTTTCTATAGTATTCCTATTTAATGTGGGTGGTTAGGAAGATGGGAGATACAATCTAGGCTGTTAGATGAGAATGAGATCTACGGTTGTAATTTGAGAGCCTCTCCTATATAAAGGGAGCACTCCTTCTCATTTGGTATCCACAAATCAAACTACTAAAGAAGTTCTTCCCAGAGTCTTCTCTCTAGAAATCTCTCTTTAGAACAAAAGAAGATATAAGGCTTAGCTCGAACTCTCCAGCGATACAAAATAACCCGAGTCGCCGCACGGGTCGAGATCTAGGCCGTTAGATGAGAATAAGACCTACGGATGTAATTCGAGGCCCCTCCTATATAAAGGGGCACACCTTCTCATTTGGTATCCATAAATCGAACTACTAAAAAGGTTCCTCCCAGAGTCTCTCTTTAGAACTCTCCTTCCCTCTCTATAACGATCCTTAGAAGAAAAGAATATACAAGGCTTAGCTAGGGCTCTCCAGCGATACAAAATACCTCGAGTCGCCACATGGGTCGAGATCTAGGCCGTTAGATGAGAATAAGACCTACGGTTGTAATTCGAGGCCCCCTCATATATAAAGGATGGCACTTCTTCTCATTTGATATCCACAAATCAAACTACTAAAGAAGTTCCTCTCAGAGTCTCTCTCTAGAACTCTCTCTCCCTCTCTATAACGATCTTTATAAGAAAAGATGATAGAAGGCAAGATGATAGAAGGCTTAGCTTGGGCTCAAAATACCCCGAGTCGCCGCACGGGTCAAGATCTATGCCGTTTGATGACAATATGATATACGGACGAAATTCGACCTCATTTAATATCCACAAATCAAACTACCAAAGAAGTTCCTCCTAGAGTCTCTCTCTAAAACTCTCTCTCTCTATAACGATCCTTAAAAGAAATGAAGATAGAAGGCTTAGTTCGAACTCTCTAGCGATACAAAATAGCCTGAGTCGCTGTACGGGTCGATCACAATCTCCCGGCACATGAAACTATCACTATAATAGGCTTAGTCGTCTGAATGAGAATAGACAGTCTATCCAATGCAGCTTCATCAATCGTCCCAAACTGAATACGAGTTATACACAAGTAAAATGAATAGTAAGAACGCATAGAACTTTAAAGTAGTAACAAAGATTACATACAACTATCTTAAACATATAGGACTTGAAAACAATATTACTATAACTTTGCGCGACTTTACCAACCTGATTGTGGATGAAGATACTGGACAAAAGTAGGGCGAGAGAAAATATTTGTATACACAAAAAAAGGGAGTACAAGGACAACCATAAAAAGCATTGTTTGGAAAAAAAAATGCCTAAGGGGACAATTTCGTCATTCTACAACAATTATATCAGTGATAAAAAAACAATACTTAATTCATTGAAGCTGGCCTACCTTTTGATCATAACCAACCATCCCGTCAGTATCCAAATGTAAGAGTGTGTATTCAGTTCCATCAACAGCACTTCTCCTCATCGGGGCACTCATCAACCAAAGCTGTTTAGTTAGTAGCTACAGGAAGGAAGACAGAAAAAAAAAATGAACATCATGATAAATACCATAGCACCTTAACTCATTCAGCCACTAAAGGTAACTCACGCACTGCTAGAATTGCAAAAACTAGACACCCATATTAAATCCATTTCAGGCCAAATCTCACTAGAATTTTCGTATCCTAGCCTAAAGTATTTTTACCTTTGCACTTGAGCAATGCAAAATGCTCAACAGAACTCCTCTTCCAAAACCATTATCAAACGCAACACCTAACTCAATTACTTCTCGACTTCGTACACCAAGCCCTAGAACAAGAGAATTAGTTTCGATAAAACAACTATCAAATAGAACCACCTAACTCAATTACTTTGCGACTTCACACACCAAGCGCTAGAACACGTTTGTTGCTTCTGAACTCCATGGAATAAAGTAGCGAAAAATGCGAATTGCTTATCGGCATCAAAATCGAGCTCAGCTCATTTCGAGCACAAGACCAGCCAAAAGACTATGCCAATAGGCATTTTCACGAGCCGCAATACCTCCACGGCCTTCGGATTCATCTTAAGCTTCCCCTTTCAGTTGTAAAATAGGAAACGGATCGACCATGCAACTCTAGGTAACCGACGCCATCGAGCGTGACGAGGAAGGAGTATAGGCGTCCTTTACTTCTGTCGATCAATGCGTTCACGTCTTTTGGAGAGAGATATACTTTTTTAGTTTTGGGTGAGCAAGAGGGCTAAGACACAATTTTTTCGAACGTGTAATGAAATTACGGTTTGACTAGTATTGGACCTAATCTGGGCATCGGCGTGGTGGCATCAAACATACACATTCTTATTCATGGTCTTTTCCTGCCTATTCTACCATAGATCTAATCCACCCTCCAAAGTTTCAAAAATCTCTAAAGTTCATAGATGGTATCACAACTAGGAGATTTGTTTTTTCATATTTCATAAAAGTGTGAAATTACGAAATGTCGATTTTTTGCGTTAAATTTATTTGTGTATTTATTTATTTATTTATTGTCATTTCAGTTTTTGGTCATTTCCCAAGTCAATTATTGAAGAACATTATCACGCCTAGTCAAATCCAACTCAATTTGGGTCACAACCCAATCAAGAAATGTAAGATGTTACCAACCTTCCGTGAAGATGGCACTGTAGGCACTACACCCCTATCCAAGGCTTCCAAGTAAGACTATGCCAGGGCAACCAGAACAGGGCCAGTCAAGATGGTGGCCCTGACTTGATTGGGCCTTGTACTCTCAAAAACGAACTCCCTTAAGGCCTCCAACCCAGACCACAACTCGAGACACAATTTATCTATCTGCATCCAACATCACATGCAAATCATCAAATAAGAACTATAGAGTGAAGAGTATTTATTGAATTAGATAAAAGCGCATCTAACAACGACAATATACTCACTAATATTTGATCAAGCCGCGGATCATCTTCACTATGTGAAGGTCACACGAGAGTGAAACAATGCCTTTCTAGAAATAGTGCTTGAATAGATTTTCGAACCGGAAAAGTATTTCTTTAAAAGCCATTAGATGAGAATAAGACCTACGATTGTAATTCGAAGGGGGCACTCCTTCTCATTTGGTATCCACAAATCAAACTACTAAAGAAGTTCCTCCCGAAATCTCTCTCTAGAACTCTCTCTCTCTCCCTCTCTACAACGATCCTTAGAAGAAAAGAAAATAGAAGGCTTATCTCGGGCTCAAAAAACCCCGAGTCGCCGCATAGGTCGAGATCCAAGCCGTTAGATGAGAATAAGACCTACGGTTGTAATTCGAGGCCACCTCCTATATAAAGGGGCACTCCTTCTCATTTGGTATCCACAAATCAAACTACTAAAAAAGTTCCTCTCATAGTCACTCTCTAAAACTCTCTATCTCTGTACAACGATCCTTAAAGGAAAAGAAGATAGAAGGCCTAGCACGACTCTCCAGCGATACAAAATAGCCCAAGTCGCTACACGGGTCGATCACGATCTCCCATCCCGTGAAACTATCATTGTAATAGGCTTAGTCGTCTGAGTGAGAACAGACAATATATCCAATGCAGCTTCATCAATCGCCCCAAACTGAATACGAGTTATACACAAGTAAAATGAATACTAAGAACGCATAGAACTTCAAAGTAGTAATAAAGACTATATAAGATTATCTTAAACATATAGGACTCGAAAGTAATATTAATATAACTTTGCGCAACTTTACTAATCTGGTTGTCGATGAAGATGCTGGACAAGAACAGGGCGAGAGAAAACATCTGTATGTACAAAAAAAAAAAGAGTGCAAGGACAATAATAAAAAGTATTATTTGGAAACAAAATGCCTAATGGGACAATCTGGTCATTCTACAACAATCATATTAGCAATCAACAAGCAATACTTAGTTCATTGAAGCTGGCCTACTTCTTTATCATAACCAACCATCATGTCACTGTCCAAATGTAAGAGTGTGTGTTCAGTTTCATCAACAGCACTTCTCCTCATCGGTGCACTCATAGCACCTTAACTCATCTAGCTACTAAAGGTAATTCATGCGCTGCTATAATTGCAAAAACTAGACAGCCACATTAAATCCATTTCATGTCAAATCTCACCAGAATTTACGAATCTTGGCCAAAAGTGTTTTTACCTTCACACTTGAGCAACACAAAATGCTCAACAGAACTCCTCTTTCAAAACCACTATCAAACGCAACACCTAACTCAATTACTCCTCGACTTCGCACTAGAACACGCTTATTGCTTTTGAACTCTATGGAATGAAGTAACAAAGAAATCTAAATTGGTTACCGGCATCAAAATCGAGCTTAGCTCCTTTCGAGCACAGCTCCATCCAAAAGATGATGTGCGAGCCGCAATACCTCTATGGCCATCGGATTCATCTTAAGCTTCCCCTTTTAGTTGTAAAATAGGAAACGGATCGGCCATACAACTCTCGATGACCGATTCCAACGAGCGTGATGGGGAAGGAGCGTAGGCTTCCTTTACTTCTGCCGATCAATGCGTTCATGTCTTCTTGAGAGGGAGATACTTTTTTAGTTTTGGGCAAGACGGGAGATGAGCCGCGATTTTTTCAAGCGGGCAATGAAATTACGGTTTGACTGGTACTGGAACTAATCTGGACATCGGTGTGGTGGCATCAAACATACCCATTTATTTTCATGGTCTTTTCCGACTCATTCTACAATAACATCCGATCCACCTTCTAAAGCTTCAAAAAAAATTCATAGATGGTATCACAACTAAAATTAGAAAAAAAAATGTTTCATTTTCATAATAAGTGGGAAATTACGAAAGGTCGATTTTTTTGCATTAAATTTAGTTGCTTATTTATTTATTTATCTATTTTCATTTCAATTTTTGGTCATTTCTCAAGCCAATCATTGAAGAACATTGTCATGCCTAGTCAGGTCTAACCCAGTTTGGGTCACAACCCAATCAAGAAATGCAAGATGTTACCAACCTTGCGTGAAGATGGCATTGTAGGCACTACACCCCTATCCAAAGCTTTCTAGTAAGATTCTATTAGGAATACTAGAACAGGGCCAATCAAGATGCTGGCCCGGACTTGGTTGCGCTTTGTTCTCTCAAAAAGGATCTCTCTCAAGGCCTCCAACCCAAACCACAACTCGGGACTCAATTTACTCATTTGCATCCAACATCACATACAAATCATCAAGTAAGAACTACATAGTGAAGAGTATTTAGTGAATTAGATAAAAGCCCATCTAACATCGACAAGATACTCACTAATATTTGATCGACCCGCTAATCATCTTCACTATGTGAAGGTCGCAAGAGAGTAAAACAATGCCTTTCTGGAAATAGTGCTCAAATAGATTCCCGAACCTGGAAAGTATTTCTTTAAAAGATTATAACCTTTAACAACAGAAAGAAATGCTCGAAAAAGAAGTAGCATGAAGTACTATTACAGTAAAGATACATGCACAGGCGCAACCAGGAAATGAGCAAATAAAAATCTGATGACGTACGGGAGCATTACGTTAAGTTCCTTTAACACTAGAACATGAAGAGCTTTTAGCCCAACCATGATAATGAATCGGCTCTTAAGCAAGTGGTCTAAAGAATGAATAAATTTTTATTTAACAATCATCATAACCCCAATATATGTTTGATGACCCAAACCTATAGCAGCACACGATTAGTTGCAATGAAACAAGTTCGAGTAGCACTTATATTTAGGATGAGACCGACACAATTGTATAGGCAAACATGCCACTATCATAGATGGATATTCGCCACACAAAAATCAGGGTTAAATAAAGTCAAAGAAAATATTTTCAAAAGGTCATATTCATGAATCTCACACTAAAAGGGGACAACAAAAATTAGATAATACTTTGTTTTTAATGGCTATATCTCTTCTGGTGTCTTGAATTGGCTTCAAAGTAAGCTTCATGGAGTCATGGGATGTCATACTCCTATTTTCTCCCGGTGAATCAAAACAGAAGTTATGTAACAACAAAAATAATAGTTCAATACCCAAACAATTCACCATAGTCAATATATATAATCATAGTAAAAGTAGCAGAATAGTTTGGGGAAATTACTCTAAGAAGCCAAACGAATGTAGGGGTGCATTGTCCGAACCCATAAGTAGATGCTATCTGACACGGGACGAGGTTTTCGCGCCCAAACCGGTCGTGCAGATGGTCGAGGGATGCCCCAAGACTTGATGTGTCTTGGATCCCCTTGGGTTTCTCTAGGGTTTTCTACTTGATTCTCTAATATTCTGGAATGTTCTTAAGGGCGGGTGAATCGATAATTGTCCTCTCTTTCTATAGTGTTCCTATTTAATGTGGGTGGTTAGGAAGATGGGAGATACGATATAGGCCGTTAGTTCAGAATGACATCTACGATTGTAATTCGAGAGCCCCTCCTATATAAAGGGGGCACTCTTCTCATTTGATATCCACAAATCAAACTACTAAAGAAGTTCTTCCCAGAGTCTCTCTCTCTCCAACGTCTCTCTCTCTCTCCAACGATCCTTAGAAGAAAAGAAGATATAAGGTTTAGCTCGAACTCTCCAGTGATACAAAATAGCCCGAGTAGCTGCACATGTCGAGACCTAGATCGTTAGATGAGAATAAGACCTACAGATGTAATTCGAGGTCCCTCTTGTATAAAGGGGGCACTCCTTCATATTTGGTATCCATAAATCAAACTACTAAAAAAGTTCCTTTCAAAGTGTCTCTCTAGAACTCTCTCTCCCTCTCTACAACGATCCTTAGAAGAAAACAATATAAAATGCTTATCTCAGGCTCTCCAGCGATAAAAATACCCCGAGTCGCCGCACGGGTTGAGATTTAGGACGTTAGATGAGAATAAGACATACGGTTGTAATTCGAGGCTCCCTCCTATATAAAGGGGCACTCCTTCTCATTTGGTATCCACAAATCAAACTACTAAAGAAGTTCCTCTCATAGTCTCTCTATGGAAATCTCTCCTCCTCTTTGTAACGATCTTTAAAAGAAAAGAAGATATAAGGCTTAACTTGGGCTCAAAATTCCCCGAGTCGCCACACGAGTCGAGATCTATACCATTTGATGAGAATAAGACCTACGGTCGTAATTCGAGACCCCTTTCTATATAAATGGGGCTCTCCTTCTCATTTAGTATCCACAAGTCAAACTACCAAAGAAGTTCCTCCTAGAGTCTCTCTAAAACTCTCTCTCTAGAACGATAATTAGAAGAAAATAAGATAGAAGGCGTAACTCGAACTCTCTAGCGATACAATATAGCCCGAGTCGCCGCACGGGTCGATCATGATCTCCCGGCCCATGAAACTATCACTATAATAGGCTTAGTCGTCTGAGTGAGAACAAACAATCTATCCAATGCAGCTTCATCAATCGCCCCAAACGGAATTCGAGTTATACACAAGATAGAACTTTAAAGTAGTAATAAAGATTACATACGACTATCTTAAACATATAGGACTTGAAAGCAATATTACTATAACTTTGCGCGACTTTACCAACCTGGTTGTAGATGAATATGCTGGACAAAAGCGGGGCGAGAGATAATTTCTATATGCACAAAAAAAAAGGAATGCAAGGACAACCATAAAAAGTAATGTTTGGAAAAAAAAATTCCTAATGGGACAATCTAGTCATTCTACAACAATCATATCATCGATCCACAAATAAAACTTAGTTAATTGAAACTGGCCTACCTTTTGATCATAACCAACCATCCCGTCACTATCCAAATGTAAGAGTGTGTATTCAGTTCCATCAACAGTAATTCTCCTCATCGGGGCACTCATCAACCAAAGCCCTTTAGTTAGTGGCTACAGGAAGGAAGAAGAAAAAAAATGAACATCATGATAAATATCATAGCACCTTAACTCATTCATGCACTAAAGGTAACTCCCGCACTGCTAGAATTGCAAAAACTAGACAGCCATATTAAATCCATTTCAGCCCAAATGACACTGGAATTTACGTATCCTAGCCTAAAGTGTTTTTACCTTTGCACTCGAGCAATGCAAAATGTTTAACCGAACTCCTCTTCCAAAACCATTATCAAATGCAACACCTAATTCCATTACTCCTCGACTTCGCACACCAAGCCCTAGAACAAGAGAATTAGTTCCGATAAAACAACTGTCAAATAGAACCACCTAACTCAATTACTTTGTGACTTCACACACCAAGCGCTAGAACAAGCTTGTTGCTTCTGAAATCCATGGAATGAAGCAGCGAAGAAATGCAAATTGCTTATCGGCATCAAAATCGAGCTCAGCTCATTTCGAACACAGCTCCATCCAAAAGACGATGCCACTAGGCATTTTCACGAGCCGCAGTACCTCCACGGCCTTCGGATTCATCTTAAGCTTCCCCTTTCAATCGTAAAATAGGAAACGGATCGGCCATCCAGCTCCTAGTGACCGACGCCCGCGAACGCGACGGGGAAGGAGTATAGCCGTCCTTTACTTCTGCCGATCAATGCGTTCGCGCCTTTTGAGAGGGAGATATTTTTTTAGTTTTAGGTGGGAAGGGAGCTGATACGCGATTTTTTCGAGCTTGTAATGAAATTACGGTTTGACTGGTGCTGGAGCTAATCTGGGCATCGGCATGGTAGCATCAAACATACCCATTCATATTCATGGTCTTTTCCGGCCCATTCTACCATATAGCATCTAATCCGCCCTCTAAAGTTTCAAAAATATCTAAAGTTCATATATGGTATCACAACTAAAATTAGGAGATTTGTTTTTTCATGTTTCATGAAAATTGTGAAATTACGAAATGTTGATTTTTTTGTGTTGAATTTAGTTTCTTATTTATTTATTTATTTATTGTCATTTCAATTTTTGATCATTTCTCAAGTCAACTATTGAAGAACATTATCACGCCTAGTCAGATCCAACTCAGTTTGGGTAACAACCCAATCAAGAAATGTAAGATGTTACCAGCCTTCCGTGAAGATGGCACTGTAGGCACTACACCCCTATCCAAGGCTTCCAAGTAAGACTTTGCAGGTCTACTAGAACAGGGCCAGTCAAGATGCTGGCCCCGACTTGCTTGGGCATTGTTCTCTCAAAAACGAACTCCTTTAAGGCCTTCAATCCTGACCACAACTCGGGACAAAATTTATCTATCTTCATCCAACATCACATGTAAATTATCAAATAAGAACTACAGAGTGAAGAGTATTCGTTGAATTAGATAAAAGCGCATCTAACAACAACAAGATACTCACTAATATTTGATCGAGCTGCTGGTCATCTTCACTATGTGAAGGTCGCACGAGAGTGAAACAATGCCTTTTTGGAAATAGTGCTTGAATAAATTTCCGAACCGGGAAAGTATTTCTTTAAAAGATTATACCTCTATCAACAGAAAGAAATGCACGAAAAAATAGTAGCATGAAGTACTACTACAGCAAAGATGCATGCACAGACGCAATCAAGAACCGAGCAAATAAAAAACTAATGACGAACGGGAGCATTACGTTAAGTTCCTTTAACACTAGGACATGACAGAAGGAGCTTTGAGCCCAACCATGATAATGAATCAGCTCTTAAGCAAGTGGTCTAAAGAATGAAGAAATTTTTATTTAACAATCACCGTAGCTCCAACATATGTTTGATGACCCAAACATATAGCATCACACAATTAGTTGCGACGAAACAAGTTCGAGTAGCACTTATATTTAGAATGAGACAGACACAATTGTATATGCAAACAAGCCATTATCATAGATGGATATTCGCCTCACATAAATCAGGGTTAAATAAAGTCAGAGAAAATATTTCCAAGAGCTCCTATTCATGAATCCCACACTAAAGGAGGCAAACAAAAAAGCAGATAATAACATGTTTTTAGCGGCTATATCTCTTCCAGTGCCTTGAATTGGCTTCAAAACAAGCTCCAGGTAGTCATGGGGTGTCATATTTCTATTATCCCCCAGTGAATCAAAACAGAAGTCATGTAACAACAAAAATAATAGTTCAATATCCAAACAATTCACTCTAGTCCATACTTATAATCACAACAAAAGTAGCAGAATAGTTTGGGGAAATTACTCTAAGAAGCCAAACGAATGTAGGGGTGTACTATCACAACCCAAAATTAGATGCTATCTGATAGGGGCCGAGGTTTTTGCACTCAGACCGATCGTGTAGTTGGCTGATAGATGCCCCAGGACTTGCTGTGTCTTAGTGTTGACACCTGATTTTTAACCAATCTATTATTGTGATTTTTATTCTTTAAAATTAATTAAAAATATCAAAAAAAAGTTCATAAAATCACAAAATCAACTTTGGAAGCCTTGGCTTGGCCTTAGGAACCATTTTGACCAAAAAATAATTTTCATAATTTTCATTTTTTTATTATTATTTTCGAAAAATACAAAAAAAAAAAAGAAAAGAAGAAAATCGAGAAAAATAATATTTGAGGTCACAAAAATTATATAAAAATAGTCGGTATTTTTATTTTTATTTTTATTTTATCTATTTTCCGACCTCATAAAACAGTAAAATTCAGGTTCGATTTTAGGTGTTCTCTGATCACCATAAAATTGAATTTGGCAAAAATATTAGCAATAATTAAAAGGGAAAAGAGTGAAACATCATCATTTAAAAGAAAAAGCAAAAGAAAAAGTATATGTTTAATTAACAATTTTATCTCTCCTTTTCATTATTATTACTATTATTATTATTATTATTATTATTATTATTATTATTTTATTTTTTTTACTATTTTTTATTTTCCCCCTCTTTCCTTTTTATTACTTTTTCTTGGTTCTTCTTTCTACGGACGGCGGGCTTTTTCTGTCGACTCCCTGGGTCCTCTTCTTTTTTTTCATGGAACACGACCATCTCTTCCACCCTTCCTCCGCCGATTGAATTTCGTGCGACTACCACCACCGAGCACCTCCTACTCCTCTGTCCACCTCTGCTCGCGACCACCGCCTCCACTATGACCGTCGTCGACGCCGGATGGCCGTAGAGCCGCTCGCGGGCAGCCCCCCCTACCCTGTTTCGCGTGACGTTCGGGTTTTGGCCCACCGGCCTCCTTTCAGCCACTCCCGACCACCATCTTCCGCCTCACGCAGCTTCCTTCGAACCCCAGACCACCCCACAGCCTTCTTGCGCCGTCGAAAGCCATCCTGAAGCTGCGGAGACTCCGGTTGCCCTGTTTTCGTCCCGACGCCCCTGTTCTTGGTCGTGAGGCCGTCCCACCGTCCTCAGCCCCTCTCCGCTGCTACCTGCCGCTCACCATCACCTCCATTAGTCCTCCTTAGATCCCTTGTCATCCCTCGAGATAGGTGCGAACCATTGGAAGCCGGAGAAGCTTCGAGCAGTCCCCTGTTCACGCCGTCGTCCTCACCTTATTCTGTTCCGCGGACTCATATCGGCACAAACGGCAGTCACCGATGAGGTGACCTCAGGTAAGTCTTCATACTCCCTTTGGATGCCACGCGAATAATCAGAACCGAGCTGGAGTGAATTTTTTTTACTACGGATCGCTCGCCGGAGACGGAACTGAGGAGGTCCGTTTCGTTGTTTTTGACGTGCACATGGCGTCGTTCTTAGTTGCATGCTGATGCCGAAGTCTTAGGGAGTCGGAAGCCAAAGAACGGGCTAAAAAAATACTAAGTTTTGCGGCCGGTTTGCTTTTTCCGGCGAGATTTCCGGCGACTTCGCCGGAAATTTCACTATTCATCGTCTTCTCCGGCGAAGTCGCCGGCGGTCAACGGTCAACGTCGCGGTCAACGGTCAAAGATGACGTGGCGTGCCACGTGGGCTGCCACGTCAGCGAGGTGGGTCCGGGCCGGTTTAATCCAAGCCCAGATCGGACGGCTGTGGCTTTGCCACGTGTCGCCATCTGGGACGTTCGTTTCCTTTGAACGAAACGACGCCGTTTTGTCATGGAGGAGGGCGGGCCGGTTCGTGGGTCGCGGGCCTGGGCATGGGCCGGGTCATCCGACCCGGTCCGCGTAATTTTTATATATATATTATTATTAATAATAATAAATAATAAATAATAATAAAAAAATTCAAAAATCAATAAAAAAAAAATAGAAAATCATAAAAAACTCAAAAATATTCGGAAAATTCAGAAAAATTCTAAAAAATTACAGAAAATAGGAAATGGCCACATTCAACTGGCCACGACCTGTTTTGGGTCATTTGGCCCCCCGATCTTTCCAGAAATGACGGTTTTGCCCTTCCGGCAAACCGTCTTCCAAAAAAATTCTAAAAATTCTAGAAAAATCCCAAAAATAGGAAATGGCCACAAACAACTGGCCAGGACTCATTCTGGGTGTTTTGAACCCCGACCCTTCTTAAAATGACGATTTCGCCCTTTGGGCGAATCGTTTTTCCAAAAAATTGAAGAAAAATCAAGAAATTCCAAAAAAATTCTCAAAATGGAAAATGGCCACAATCAACTGGCCATGGAATATTTTGAGTAATTCGGTATTCAAATCTTCCAAAAATTGACGATTTTGCCCTTCGGGTTAATTGTTCCCATTTTGCCCCTGGTCCTAAATCACGCCTTCCTTAAACCTTTATGGTTATACTAGGAAGCCTTTGATCTGAATTGATGTGCATCGATGTGATTTATTTATGCATTTGATTGCGCTTTCATTTAAATTGGTTGTGATTGATAGGAACAGTCTTCCAATCTGCATGAAACCCTGAATCAAACTCACCCCATCCAAAACTGCGCCTGCATGAACTCCTAGTTAGGAAAATCACTCGCGTTAGGTACCGAAAGGGCGTTGGTAATGACATCAACGTAACCAAGTCCCCGAACCCAAAATCTCTGGTTCCGCAGAATTGATCGATCTCTCCCAATCGGTCAATAAGGTTTCCGGTCTACCCTCCAAGAAAGACCGGTGGCGACTCCAAATGCATGCACAAGTTGCACATGCCACCACGACCACACTAAGGTCGAAAGCGATCGACTGTTATCGTCGAATCCCTTTGAAAAATACTCCCGCCGCGATTTGGTATGGGCCTGGGAGGGCCCGCGCCGATCCAAAGCCCGCGATCCGCACCCTTGTGCGGGGGAAGGCCCGCGATCGGTAATCCATTAGCCGCGTCCTCTTTCGGACGGGTCGCGACAGCTGGCGACTCCGCTGGGGAACTTTGTTCTAGAACCTATGGTTCTAGACCCCAAGTGGACTTAGGCCGTAATTAAAACGCTGAGTGATGTTTCTAACCCTGCAGGCGCTCTTGAAGGTGAGGTAAGTCCGCTCATGATAGGTGTTATATGTTTTTGCAGATTGGAGAAATAAGGGATGTAGTCCGTGATTAACATTGTCTTATGCAGGTTGGCGTAGGAATGTATGTTTTGTGGATGATTTGAAGCGCTGATTGATAAACTGTTGTGCATGACTTGCATTGTGGTGTTCACGACACATAGACACACACAACCGCGCCTAAAACCCCGGGCGCCCCTATAGGAAAACAATAGAAGGAACTGAAAATGGAATCTCCATGAGGAAAAACATGGGGTAATCCACTTTTCAATTCCGCTCATTTCGAACTATGGATCGAGTCCCAATGCAACGATAGCTGTGCAATGGAATCGGCTCTTTCTAGAACTCGAGGTGGGAACCTTAACCTTAGGTGCCAAACCCTCTGATTTTTAGAAGTTTACTATCACTTGTTTCATGCGCATGTCTTTGGGCGGTTGGTACACCTAAAACCGCACATAAGTCGACGAGTTGGGTTGGTAAGACTCTCTATCCCCCCAAATCTATCACTGTTCATATAAATATAGGCATTTCATTTATTGCATTCTGGTGATTAGATTAAATGCCATTTCGAGAATAGATATGTGCGTTTGTCCCTAACGTCCTTGATAGAAGACGAGGAGGGTGATATCCCACGACGAACACCGAGTGTGCGATAAGGAGCATACTATGGACATTATTGAGGTATCATCCAATGAAGATGACGAGTTGGGGCAAGTGATCCTGAAGGCACAGATCAAAACTGGGGCATCCTTAAACGTTAGGATCACATTCCTTTATGTCATTTTCCATTACTAGTCCTCTTGTATAGGGTTTATTTTTACTGAGGTTTTCTCTATCTCACCCCTTAGAGCGATTGTATTAGGGGTCTATTGGTGTATACATTCAGATGGAACTTTGTTGTATTTCTTTTAACGGGTCATTGGAATGTGATAGTGGCATTTTTTCTAATCATCCGAATACTCCCAAGTCAAGTTTATAATTCCTTTAGAGGAAATTAAAATTGGAAGTCTTGCACAACCTTTTGGTCGTGTGAGGTAATCCAACCCCAATTTCGCTAGAAGGAACTACACACTTGAATTGGTTCATGCATGTTGTACACCACTGGTAATTCACGATAATTGATCAAGAATATCAGTGTAGTTTCAAATTTAATGACGAGATAGATGTCCAAACTACTTTCGTTCTTAGCGAGCGACCTTAATTTGGATGCCATATCTTCAATTGAATTTAAAACACATTATTATGTCTTGCGCTTTTGACTAATTCGTTCTCCTCGAAATTGATCAAAAGCGATTATCGTGAATTACATTCCTTTCAATAATATGCTTTCCTTCGAAGAATACTGATAAAAAACTTTTTGCGCAAGATTAAAACCCTTGTAAAAGTTTTTGTCCTTATTAATCACGAGCAAGCATAAGATTGAAAGGGGTTTATGCTTTCTTTTTCAAATTATTCCTTCTGATTCAGTCGTTTCATTTGCAGGTAAAAAAATAGGTAATAGAGAGAAATCTTCTCCTGGATAAGTCTGAGGCTATTCTCTCATCTGATCATGAGCGAGTTATAAAATCAGGACATATTTGCTCGGCTTATTGATATTATGGTTCGGCTCACCCAAGTTGAAAATGTTCGGATGCTCGAAGAAATGAACCATACAGAAGTTAAAACACACACATTTATTTTGCTCAGTGGAGGGTTTTCAAAAGCAGGTCATACAATTCGGGGTGGAAAAGTAAAGCCAAAGTGAGCCCTAATTAACGACACAAAGGAGCCCAACTGACCCTCCATGTTGTTAATGCTCTGCCCGTACTCACGACTTCGCATGTCCTGGTCCGCAAGCTTGAGGAGAAGGTTTCTGCATTCGCCCTTAACCTCAGTGACCTTGACCTCGTGTTCCTCGGTGATTATTTCCAAGTCCCGAACTAATCCATTCCCGTGAGCTATGTCTGCGGTTATTTTGTCGAGCCGTTCTTCCTGCCAGTCGCTTTGCAGCCTCAATAGGACATTGTGGCGGTCGTGCTCGCCAGCGGTCAGGGATATGGCCAATTGATCCACCAGGTTTCTCCTCTCGCGAAGCAACGTCGCGACCCTCTCATTGGCAAACTCGACGGCCTTTTTGTGACTATCGGCCAGATAGTTGGTCAGCACCAAATGATCAGACCGATCCTTGTAACGAGCCCGTAAGACGCGAGCCACGAGAACCTCCCGATCAGCAACACGGTAGGCCTCTAAGGAGTGTGCAAAGAGGGTCGGGAAAGTTCTATATTCCCTCCCCAGCGTAGTACCTTCGAGGGAAGTGGTATCTAAGTCCTCGAGCAGGACACGGATTTCATCCGCGGTTGCAGAATGATCGGTTATGTGCGCGTAACCGCGACCCAATAGGTTATAAAGCTTTTCCCACTGGGCCAAGACATCAGTCGAAAAAGTGCGCACGGGAGAGGAGGCCATTTGCGTTGGGTTGGCTTGAGAATAAGACGAGGCTAATAGAGAGATTAGAAGGAAGAAGCTGATTATGCGAGAACGTTAACCTTCCATACATTAATTCCTCATTTTATAGCAACTCGAGGATGATGAAGGGTCTCAGTAATAATGCTGGTGGAGCCCAGTTAGGGGGTAAAGCAGGAGGTCCCCTCACGAGAACCATTGGATTCGTTTCGGTCCGCGATTTTCGGCTCATCAATTAAAAGATGTAAAAGATTTGTCGGGATCACCATTATTAGAGTTAGGTGGGAGGTAAGCGCAACTATCGAAGAGAGCCCTAACAGGATTTGGCAGTCCCATCACGTTGAAAAGCTAAGCGAGAAATTCAAGGTCTTGAGGGGGAACGTTTGCCTAATGATGCTTGAAGAGCGTCTCCTGAACATGCAAAGTCACTTTATAGGGAGTGAGCATACAGGAGAGAGTGGAGAACTCTGAATGGGCAAGAACCAATCAAACATTTCTCAGTCCAACATATTTAAGAGGTTACTGTCAGCTGCTAGAGGCGACTGACTCAAAAATCTCAGAAATTGAACCACAGAGGGATCTCGAAGATTCCAAGATCAAGTCTAACGCCAAAACCATGGAGCCCAACACTTCTGGCAACGGAAATCAAGATCACGGCGACGACGACAACGACATCCACGATGCTCAACTCGGGAAAAGAAGACGTCCTCACCAATACTCTCAGGAGGAAACCCAAATGCTGGAAACCCTTTTCAGTAAAAGCCATTACATGAAAAAGAAGTGGAGAATTGAATTGAGCCGGGAGTTGGGGATTAATCAGTCGAGGATCCAGTTTTGGTTTCAAAATAGGAGATCCAAATCGAGGGCTCAACGCAAACGTCAGGTGGTCGAGATTTTAAAGGAAGAAAACCAAAAGCTGCGAACAGAAAACATGAGGTATGAAAAAGCTCTCAATATTACCGTTTGCCCTCATTGCGATAACCTCATCGCCCGCGGTAAGATATTCCCCGATAAGCCTCACGCAATGATTGAAGACGTTCACTTACCACCATACTCCCTCGGGGCATCTCCTGCTCACCCAGATTTTGCCGGAGTCACGCATGGGCAGGATGATCCTACGAAGACGATACAAATGCCTCCTGGGGGATGGGATTTGCATCGCTTTGATTGGAGTTACAGTTTCAAGGAGCTGGATGTTACCGCCGACCAGCTCAAAGCATATCAGCCTCATGCACAACAATTTTCGATAGGGTCGGGTCCCGCTGGAGATGAGTTAATCAGTCGTCAAGCCATCGATGCAATTTTGGGCCACGATAAGAGGAGGTTCGCTTGGCCCCCTGAACTGCATTCCAGATTCCTAGACGTGGTTCACCAAATGGGGATCGATTCAGCAACTCCGACGCGCATATTTAAGGCCATGAATGTACCGGGGCTTAGTAAGGAACTGGTCAGGAATCACCTTGCTGCCTACAGAAAGCTATTAAAACAACGTCGAGCGGAGCTAAACCGGGAGGAATCCGTCTCGAGCTCAAAAGCTAGGGGCGACCGCCATTGTAATGCTCAGGCATCAAGAGATACCCGGCCAAATCTAAGCATCAATCAAGCTAGCAGCCCGACCACCGGCAAACTGAAAGCTGATCAGAATGTCCTCTCGGGCCATTTCAACACTTCTCAAGAGCGCGTGTCACAAGTACAGCGAGTGCGCACTCCTCCATTCGAGCAGCAGTCGGCTGGTGCTCTGCCTGCCGCTGGTCAACCCACGACAGACGATTTCTTTGATGAGGGGCTCGATGCCTTGTTCAATCAGTGGGAAGCTAGCATGCTTGGACAACCATGATCTAGCACTTGACTCGGGGCACGATGGGTCGGTCACCACGAACACCCATAGAAAGAAGAACATGTTCACGAGTAGATCACTCATTTTATCCGTTGTAAAGTTCCTACGGGAACATTTTTCTTTAATGACTATAGTTAATTCTATATTAAAACCAACGCTATCGACGAACATCGTCATGCTCAGTTGTGATGATCCCTTGTTAGATTAAGTCTGAAACCAGAGACGGTCTTTAAAATTTTGAGTGGCCACGAACTCATTCCTCACCAAGCGCCCGGGATGCTGAAATGAAGAGTAACAGCATGCACAGGGAAAATGCCACTTTCGTTTGAACGATGAAAAGGGGTTGAGAGAAGATCATAGCGTTAATTCCCATGGAGCTAAATGAATTAAACGGAGTCATTAATTGCGGGCCCACCGCTGCTCCCCACGTTCTCGGGCCTAGCAAATCATAAAAGGCGCCGAAAGATTGTAGACCCACCACTTTGAAGACTGAACTAGGGGACGAGCGCAATACTCGATGAAACCGAATCAATGCAAGAGAGTTTGTGATCCTATCACGAGGAAAAAGAAAGGGGAATACAGACGATGAGTAATTACAGGGTCTCGGGAGGAGCGCTTGCTTGCTGGTCTTCATATGCAGCCTGAAGGATGGTTCTAGGACACGCACAATCACTTGAGAAAATTTCTAGAGTGAGCAAACACGTAAGAGCGAATAGAGAAAGCTGAGTGAACTAGATCAGCCCGAGATACTTCGATCCATCATGTTTAAAAGCTATTCCCATCTGCTAGAAACGCCCGACCTGGACATTTCTGAGCACGAACTGCTGGGAGACTTTGAAGATCCTGGAGCTGAATCCTGCCCGAAGGCCGTGGAGACTGACTCCTCCAGCGATGAAATTCTAGGTTTCAGCTACGAAGAAGGAATATACAATGATGACCGGAGTCGGAAAAGGAAGCAACTACAACGCCACACTCCAGGCCAAATCCGAGAGCTCGAAGCTTTCTTCAATGAATGCCCCACTCCAAGCAGACAACAGAAAATGGAGTTGAGCCGAAAAATAGGATTGGAGCTTTCGAAGGTCAAGTTTTGGTTCGCCAACAAACGAACCCGGGTGAAACAGCAATACGCAGACCATGAGTTACTGGTCCTGAAGGAGGAGAATGAGAAGCTTCAAGCTGAAAGCGCGAGATATAAGGAAGCTCTGACCAAGGCCACCTGCCTTAATTGTGGTAATCCTGTTGTCCTCGGTGAGGTGTTCCTCGATGAACCGTCCCTGTTGACGAATAACGCTCAGCTGTTACCGTATTCTCCACAGCATTTTCCGACACAGCCAGATATCGCCGGAGATCTGCATGAGCAAGTCAACACCATAGGATCAACACCAACATCCTCTGAGAAATGGGATATGAATCATCACAGGGGGAGTTCTCTCAATGACGAACTCGCTGTCGCAGCCAGCCAATCCAAAGTCGGTGAGTCCCTCCCTGGACAATTTTTGGAACGACTAGATCCCGTAGAGAATAGCTACCGAAGTATTGACGATATTTTGGGTGATAAGAGAACAAGGTTTTACTGGACCTATGAACTTCACACCAAATTTGTTGATGCAATTCGAGAGCTAGGAGTTGATTCGGCTAGCCCACTACGCATACTCGAGATTATGAATGTGCCGGGGCTCTCTAGAATTAACGTCGAGTCTCACCTCAAGTACTATAGGAGATTGCTAAGGGATGGAAGGATAGCGTTAAACCATCATAAAGCCAGTTGGAGCTCAAGTGCCGGGCAGAGTTACAACCACGATGATTGGAGAGCCGAGAGCACCCAACCGTGTTTCAGCAATGACGGGACCAGCAGTCGTGTCAGCGACTCCTCTAACCCAAATCAGAATGCTCCGCCGAGCTATCTCAATACTCCTCAAGAGTATATACCGCAGTTCCAGCACATAGGGATTCCTCAGTTTGAGCGCGATTCGTTCATTAATGCTGTCCCTGAAGCGGATCTGGCATTGGTAGAGAGTGCACATATAAACCTGCCGGTCATTGGAGGAAGTTCCAATTCGAGGGGTCAAGTTGCTCACGGCGAGAGCAAAGAGAGGAATCCCTCGCCTGCAGTCGACGACAGCCAATCTGGGCACCAAGGGCTAGAAAGAACAGGCGATTTCCTTGAGGAGGAGCTGGACACTTGGATCAATACTCTTCAGGAATGTATGTCTCGACCCCAACAGGGCAATGATGAAGGTTCCAGCTCAAAGACTCCAGTTCCTCACAATGAAGGCGATGAAGGAAATCTGCCCCCAACAATTGTTGATACCCAACTTGAACATCAATGGCTCGAAGACCCGAGCAATTTCTTTGGCGATGAGTTCAATCTTTGGCTCGATCAATTTGGAGCCGGAGGGCCATCGCAGTGGTGACGCAAGGCAGGTGACCAAACGTCTGATGCAAGGCATGGTTACTCGATGAAAAATGCTTAGACGAAAGGGGTGGAACACTCCTATTGAATATGTTGTTGATCGCACTGTAAGGTTCCCACGGGAACATCTTTCATTAATGTCTAGAACTAATTGCGCGTGAGTGTCAACATCACCCTTTGAGCATCTTCAAGCCGAGGGCCGTGGATTAATCGCTTAATCCGTGGAGCAAGTTCCCCGAACAATGACTATCACCCGCGGAGTATAATGGGATCTACCCCTTCAATACGAAATACGTTTGGCCGTGAAGCCACCTATTTGGTAAAACGATGTATCGTTCCTAAACGATCTTCAATCGAATACCGAAGTAATGTCTCATTTCTTTCCCTTCTCAGGTGATAAACGTGGATAAATCACTCAAGGAGCCATTTGTTCGAATAACAGAACAGACGTTGCCTAACTGGGGGCAGATGAACCATTGATGTTGCAAACACTCCAAGAATGGATAGGTGGATTTGATAGATGTTGTTCATATCAATACGCAATATCAGAACGGGATGAGAACCAAGAGTAAAGTTGTATCGTTCCAATTTGTCTTGAATTTGAGAATATGAATTGATACTCGTTATTTATCCTTGACAGGGGAATCGCCTTACAGACGAACATGTTTTCACATCCCATGTATTACCCGTTAGAATACATGACCAAGGGTAAATTGTATCGTTCTAATTTTTTGAAAAATTCGTGAACGTACAATAACATGTTTCTTCCGCATTTTCAGGATCTCCAGCCGCGGGGGACAGGTAAGTATCCATTTCCCCAATCCATTGAAGATGTTAAATAAAAAACAGAGAGAAAAAGAAAAGCTTTCAGAATCTAATGTCTAGAAAAGACATAGAATTCAAACTTCATTGGCATTCGTGTCTTAAAACAGGAGGTTATCTGAACATGAATAAGAACATGCATGGTGCACCATAAAATCCCCTTGACGGGTAAAATTTTTGGGAAAACGAAAGAGATTTTTCCAATCAAAAGTTGTTCAAAACTCTCAAAAGGATGTTTCCTCAAAAGAGAGGCAAGCTCAAATCCAAACACATCCTACATACACTTGAGAGATGAGTGGAGCGAATCAAATAGTAAAATCTGGACCTACGGAGGTAGGGACCATTCGCAGCGATTACATGGATTGGGACGACGGAGGCGTTCGTTTCATATCATAAACACTACAGGTGACCGTTGACAACCCACTTGAACGGCGGTTTTCATTCTTAACCCTGTCAAGAACCACCCCACACCGGGGCAAAAAGGAAGTAAGTCCAGCAGCATCAGGAGAAAATGGTTAGAAATTTTCTTGCTCGGACTAACATTAATCTTTGTGTGTTGTTTATATGGTAATCCAAGTGCCATAGGATGACGAGAAGCAATCATTCTCTATCCCAGACACCATATCCTTTGCACAGCCAAGTTGAGCCTGCGAATTCATTTCATAAACCCCTGTTGGTGATCATGGGATGTTTCAAGATAGAAACTGTATCACTCCAAGAACGGAAGAAATCAAGAGATGGGATTTATAGAAAAATCTCATATCGGTGTTTAAGTGTGCTATGATTCAAGTTGTATATCTAGCACAATTTTCTGAACATCGTAGTTCCAAAGGAAAAGAAAAGGCGGGATTTCAACAAAAAATCCCCAGCATCAAGAAAAAGCAAAGTGCCTGGTAAAAGCAAGGCCGATGCTCGTGAAAGCTGTTTGATTGAGCCCCAATAAAGCCTAGTTGGGAAGAGAGAAAAACCCATAAAGGAGTCAGATCAAGAAGACTGCTCCCCAAACGATGTCAGCCGTGGTGCAAAAACACGGATAGAATTGTCAATCTCTTAATACCACAAGAGACGTTCTCTAAAGGATTTGTGCACACCTCAAAAGCGGTTGCACACCTCAAAAATGGAAGATGCAGAATGGAAAAGACATGTGACAAATTTGCAATGATCACCAATGTCGAATCCTTCGTGATTTCTGGGCCAAAAACAAGCCTTTTTCGGTCCCCAATCCTACCAATGTTACAACCCTGAAACAGTCTTCTCTGACTAAGACACTTGGGTTAACATATAGCTTAGCTCGAAGAAGTACGAGCAAGACTCTTTCTTTCTCATTTTGCAGGGTTCTTGACTTGTAAACCCGGAGCATATGGTGAAGATTTTCATTCGATGGCCCCGACTCCAAAGCGGGTCCCCCTTGAAAACCAATATCCAAGCCCAACATTACGGTCCCGTGGAAGACCTCCCGACCGATCAAAATGTACGCGCTGCGAATGAGCCTAAAACCTAGGCACAGGTCAGTAGGGAATTGAGTGCATCCCCTAAAAATCATCACCTCAAAACAGGTGAGATGGCCTCCTTGTCGAGAAATATTCCAATTGACGTTTTGAGCAAACTCTTTTTGGGAATTTTCAAACTGTGGATCCAGATTTTCCATGCAAGGGATTCGTGATCACATTTGCACGTTGCAAAAATGTTTTGGATAACCTCCAGCATCAAAATGCACATTTCGTGATTAAAACTTAAATCATACGGTTTTGTCAAATGGACAGCCGTGGTCTTCCCAAAGATTACTAACGTTTTCTTGGTGAAGAGAAATCTTTCAAGCTCAAACAGTCTCATCGGACGTGGAGAACCCTCGTCCCGAGACCCTTTTTCAAAAATTTAGGCAGTCTCATCGGACGTGGAGAACCCTCGTCATGAGACCCCTTTTCAAAACAAATGGTAGAAACCGCCTGAAGGGTCAAACAAAGGTAGAAACCGCCTGAAGGGTCAAAACTCAAGGTAGATACCGCCTGAAGGGTCAAACAGAGGTAGAAACCGCCTGATGGGTCAAAACTCAAGGTAGATACCGCCTGAAAGGTCAAACAGAGGTAGAAACCGCCTGAAGGGTCAAATTGATGGTAGATACCGCCATAAGGATCAGCCTAATGGTCCGACCCACCATACGGATCAAAACCTTGACAAATTCCAGACACGGAAAGATTCGTTTCCCTAGGTAAACCTTACAGTAGGTAAACCATTTCTGGTTCGATCCACCATACGGATCAAAATCCTTGGTAAATTCTAAAGCGTAGGATGCGCCTTCCTAGGGTTCCTGCCAGTTAGGAATCCAATAATGGTATGACCTACCATACAGGTCAGAGCTTAATTTCCCTAGGATATTCTCAATAACGAGTCCTATGTATCTTCTTGAAAGTTATCGCAACCGGCAGCATCCGACAGATGAGCTTCAGGTATGCCTCTCTCACTCCGGCCCATGTTCAAATTGTTAGAGTAAATCGGGGATTAATTTGAGCTTTTATTAAGAGCCTTAAGGGTCCGATGTCATAGCATTTCTTCTTTCATTTTCCCAGTCGAGTCGGTTAGGAACCAGGTGCCGTCTTATCTTTGAGAAAAACCTCTAACGAGATTCCTCTCAAAGAGGGGCAGCTGTTGACACCTGATTTTTAACCAATCTATTATTGTGATTTTTATTCTTTAAAATTAATTAAAAATATCAAAAAAAAGTTCATAAAATCACAAAATCAACTTTGGAAGCCTTGGCTTGGCCTTAGGAACCATTTTGACCAAAAAATAATTTTCATAATTTTCATTTTTTTATTATTATTTTCGAAAAATACAAAAAAAAAAAAAAAAAAAAAGAAGAAAATCGAGAAAAATAATATTTGAGGTCACAAAAATTATATAAAAATAGTCGGTATTTTTATTTTTATTTTTATTTTATCTATTTTCCGACCTCATAAAACAGTAAAATTCAGGTTCGATTTTAGGTGTTCTCTGATCACCATAAAATTGAATTTGGCAAAAATATTAGCAATAATTAAAAGGGAAAAGAGTGAAACATCATCATTTAAAAGAAAAAGCAAAAGAAAAAGTATATGTTTAATTAACAATTTTATCTCTCCTTTTCATTATTATTACTATTATTATTATTATTATTATTATTATTATTATTATTTTATTTTTTTTACTATTTTTTATTTTCCCCCTCTTTCCTTTTTATTACTTTTTCTTGGTTCTTCTTTCTACGGACGGCGGGCTTTTTCTGTCGACTCCCTGGGTCCTCTTCTTTTTTTTCATGGAACACGACCATCTCTTCCACCCTTCCTCCGCCGATTGAATTTCGTGCGACTACCACCACCGAGCACCTCCCACTCCTCTGTCCACCTCTGCTCGCGACCACCGCCTCCACTATGACCGTCGTCGACGCCGGATGGCCGTAGAGCCGCTCGCGGGCAGCCCCCCCTACCCTGTTTCGCGTGACGTTCGGGTTTTGGCCCACCGGCCTCCTTTCAGCCACTCCCGACCACCATCTTCCGCCTCACGCAGCTTCCTTCGAACCCCAGACCACCCCACAGCCTTCTTGCGCCGTCGAAAGCCATCCTGAAGCTGCGGAGACTCCGGTTGCCCTGTTTTCGTCCCGACGCCCCTGTTCTTGGTCGTGAGGCCGTCCCACCGTCCTCAGCCCCTCTCCGCTGCTACCTGCCGCTCACCATCACCTCCATTAGTCCTCCTTAGATCCCTTGTCATCCCTCGAGATAGGTGCGAACCATTGGAAGCCGGAGAAGCTTCGAGCAGTCCCCTGTTCACGCCGTCGTCCTCACCTTATTCTGTTCCGCGGACTCATATCGGCACAAACGGCAGTCACCGATGAGGTGACCTCAGGTAAGTCTTCATACTCCCTTTGGATGCCACGCGAATAATCAGAACCGAGCTGGAGTGAATTTTTTTTACTACGGATCGCTCGCCGGAGACGGAACTGAGGAGGTCCGTTTCGTTGTTTTTGACGTGCACATGGCGTCGTTCTTAGTTGCATGCTGATGCCGAAGTCTTAGGGAGTCGGAAGCCAAAGAACGGGCTAAAAAAATACTAAGTTTTGCGGCCGGTTTGCTTTTTCCGGCGAGATTTCCGGCGACTTCGCCGGAAATTTCACTATTCATCGTCTTCTCCGGCGAAGTCGCCGGCGGTCAACGGTCAACGTCGCGGTCAACGGTCAAAGATGACGTGGCGTGCCACGTGGGCTGCCACGTCAGCGAGGTGGGTCCGGGCCGGTTTAATCCAAGCCCAGATCGGACGGCTGTGGCTTTGCCACGTGTCGCCATCTGGGACGTTCGTTTCCTTTGAACGAAACGACGCCGTTTTGTCATGGAGGAGGGCGGGCCGGTTCGTGGGTCGCGGGCCTGGGCATGGGCCGGGTCATCCGACCCGGTCCGCGTAATTTTTATATATATATTATTATTAATAATAATAAATAATAAATAATAATAAAAAAATTCAAAAATCAATAAAAAAAAATAGAAAATCATAAAAAACTCAAAAATATTCGGAAAATTCAGAAAAATTCTAAAAAATTACAGAAAATAGGAAATGGCCACATTCAACTGGCCACGACCTGTTTTGGGTCATTTGGCCCCCCGATCTTTCCAGAAATGACGGTTTTGCCCTTCCGGCAAACCGTCTTCCAAAAAAATTCTAAAAATTCTAGAAAAATCCCAAAAATAGGAAATGGCCACAAACAACTGGCCAGGACTCATTCTGGGTGTTTTGAACCCCGACCCTTCTTAAAATGACGATTTCGCCCTTTGGGCGAATCGTTTTTCCAAAAAATTGAAGAAAAATCAAGAAATTCCAAAAAAATTCTCAAAATGGAAAATGGCCACAATCAACTGGCCATGGAATATTTTGAGTAATTCGGTATTCAAATCTTCCAAAAATTGACGATTTTGCCCTTCGGGTTAATTGTTCCCATTTTGCCCCTGGTCCTAAATCACGCCTTCCTTAAACCTTTATGGTTATACTAGGAAGCCTTTGATCTGAATTGATGTGCATCGATGTGATTTATTTATGCATTTGATTGCGCTTTCATTTAAATTGGTTGTGATTGATAGGAACAGTCTTCCAATCTGCATGAAACCCTGAATCAAACTCACCCCATCCAAAACTGCGCCTGCATGAACTCCTAGTTAGGAAAATCACTCGCGTTAGGTACCGAAAGGGCGTTGGTAATGACATCAACGTAACCAAGTCCCCGAACCCAAAATCTCTGGTTCCGCAGAATTGATCGATCTCTCCCAATCGGTCAATAAGGTTTCCGGTCTACCCTCCAAGAAAGACCGGTGGCGACTCCAAATGCATGCACAAGTTGCACATGCCACCACGACCACACTAAGGTCGAAAGCGATCGACTGTTATCGTCGAATCCCTTTGAAAAATACTCCCGCCGCGATTTGGTATGGGCCTGGGAGGGCCCGCGCCGATCCAAAGCCCGCGATCCGCACCCTTGTGCGGGGGAAGGCCCGCGATCGGTAATCCATTAGCCGCGTCCTCTTTCGGACGGGTCGCGACACTTAGATCTGCTAGGGTTTCTCTAGGTTTTTCTACTTGATTCTCTAATATTCTAGAATGTTCCTAGGGGCAGACGAGTCGGTAATTGTCCCCTCTTTTTAGAGTGTTCCTATTTAATGTCGATGGTTAGAAAGATGGGAGATACGATATAAACCGTTAGATGAGAGTAGAATCTACGGTTGTAATTCAAGGCCCCTCCAATATAAAAGGGAGTCATCCTTCTCATTTGGTAACCACAAATCAAACTACTAAAGAAGTTCCTCGTAGAGTCTCTCTCTGTAACTCTCTCTCTCTCTCTCTCTCTCTCTCTCTCTCTCTCTCTCTCCCTACAACGATCCTTAGAAGAAAAGAAGATAGAAGGCTTAGCTCGGGCTCCCCAGCGATATAAAATAGCCCGAGTCACCGAATGGGTCGCTGTCAGATGAGAATAAGACCTACGGCTGTAATTCGAGGGGGCATTCCTTCTCATTTGGTATCCACAAATCAAGTTACTAAAGAAGTTCCTTCCGGAGTCTCTCTCTAGAACTCTCTATCTCCCTCTATACAACGATCCTTAGAAAAAAAAGAAAATAGAAGGCTTAGCTCGGGTTCAAAAAGCCCCGAGTCGTCGCATGGGTCGAGATCTAGGCCGTTAGATGAGAATAAGACATACGGTTGTAATTCGAGACCCCCTCCTATATAAATGGGCACCCCTTCTCATTTGGTATCCACAAATCAAACTACTACAAAAGTTCCTCCCAGAGTCTAAGATTGAAGGTCTAGCTTGAGCTCTCCAGCGATACAAAATAGCCCGAGTCGCTGCACGGGTCGATCACGATCTCCCGGCCCTTGAAACTATCACTGTAATAGGCTTAGTCGTCTAAGTGAGAACAGACAATCTATCCAATCCAGCTTCATCAATCGCCCCAAACTGAATACAAGTTATACACAAGTAAAATGAAAAGTAAGAACGCATAGAACTTTAAAGTAGTAATAAAGATTACATACGACTATCCTAAATATATAGAACTCGAAAGCAATATTACTATAACTTTGTGCGACTTTACCAACCTGGTTGTAGATGAAGATGCTGGACAAGAGCAGGGCGAGAGAAAATATCTATTTGCACAAAAAAAAAGGAGTGCAAGGACAATCATAAAATGTATTGTATGGAAAAAAAATGCCTAGTGAGCCAATCTGGTCATTCTACAACAATTATATCTGCGATCAACAAGCAATACTTAAGTTCATTGAAGATGGCTTACTTTTTTATTATAACCAACCATCACGTCACTGTCCAAATGTAAGAGTGTGTATTCAGTTTCATCAAAACACTTCTCCTCATCGGTGCGCTCATCAAACAAAGCCCAGTGAGTAGCTACAGCATGGAAGAAGAAAAAAAAAAGAAACAAATATCATGATAAATACCATAGCACCTTAACTCATCTAGCCACTAAAGGTAACTCCCGCACCGCTAGAATTGCAAAAACTAGACAGCCATATTAAATCCATTTTAGGCCAAATCTCACCAATATTTATGTATCTTGGCCTAAAGTATTTTTACCTTCACACTTGAGCAACGTAAAATGCTCAACAGAATTCCTCTTTCAAAACCACTATTAAACTCAACACCTAACTCAATTACTCCTCGATTTCGTACACCAAGCACTAGAGCACACTTATTGCTTCTGAACTCCGTGGAATGAAGTAACAAAGAAATGTGAATTGCTTACCGTCATCAAAATCAAGCTTAGCTCCTTTCGAGCACAGCTCCATCCAAAAGACGATGCCAATAAGCATTTTCACGAGCCGCAATACCTCTACGGCCTTCGGATTCATCTTAAGCTTCCTCTTTCAGTTGTAAAATAGGAAACGGATCGGCCATGGAGCTCCCGGTGGCCGATTCCAACAAGCGCGACGGGGAAGGAGCGTAGGCTTCCTTTACTTCTGCCAATCAATGCGTTAGTGTCTTTTTGAGAGGGAGATACTTTTTTTAGTCTTGGGCGGGACGGGAGATGAGCCGCAATTTTTTCAAGCGAGTAATGAAATTATGGTTTGACTGCTATTGGAGCTAATATGGGCATGTGGCGTCAAACATACCCATTCATATTCATGGTCTTTTCCGACCTATTCTACCATAATATCTGATCCACCTTCTAAAGCTACAAAAATCCCTTCAGTCAATTGATGGTATCACAACTAAAATTAGGAAAAATCGTTTCATTTTCATAAAAAGTGGGAAATTACGAAAGGTCGATTGTTTTTCGTTAAACTTATTTATTTATTGTCATTTCAATTTTTGGCTCGAGCCAATCATTGAAGAACATTATCATGCCTAGTCAGATCCAACCCAATTTGGGTCACAACCCAATCAAGAAATGCAAGATGTTACCAACCTTCCATGGAGATGGCATTGTAGGCACTACACCCCTATCCAAAGGTTCCAAGTAAGATTCTATCAGGGATACTAGAACAGGGCCAGTCAAGATGCTGGCCCGAACTTGGTTGCGCTTTGTTCTCCCAAAAAGGAACTCTCTCAAGGCCTCCAACCCAGACCACAGGGACTCAATTTATTCATTTGCATCCAACATCACATACAAATCATCAAATAAGAACTACAGAGTGAAGAGTATTTAGTGAATTAGATAAAAGCCCATCTAACATCGACAAGATACTCACTAATATTTGATCGAGCCGCTGATCATCTTCACTATGTGAAGGTCGCACGAGAGTAAAACAATGTCTTTCTGGAAATGGTGCTCAAATATATTCCCGAACCTGGAATATATTTCTCTAAAAGATTATAACATCTAAAAACAGAAAGAAATGCTCGAAAAAGTAGTAGCAAGAAGTACTACTACAGCAAAGATGTATGCGCAGACGCAACCATGAACCAAGCAAATAAAAAACTGATGACCCATGGGAGCATTGCGTTAAGTTCCTTTAACACTAGGACATGACAGAGGGAGCTTTTAGCCCAACCATATGAATCAGCTCTTAAGCAAGTGGTCTAAAGAGTGAAGAAATTTTTATTTAACAATCATCATAGCTCCAATATATATTTGATGACTGTCGCGACCCGTCCGAAAGCGGACGCGGCTAATGGATTACCGATCGCGGGCCTCCCCCCGCACAAGGGTGCGGATCGCGGGCTTTGGATCGGCGCGGGCCCTCCCAAGCCCGTACCAAATCGCGGCGGGAGTATTTTTCAAAGGGATTCGGCGATAAGAGCCGATCGATTTCGACCTTAGTGTGGTCGTGGTGGCATGTGCAACTTGTGCATGCATTTGGAGTCGCCACCGGTCTTTCTCGGAGGGTAGACCGGAAACCTTATTGACCGATTGGGAGAGATCGATCAATTCTGCGGAATCAGAGATTTTGAGTTCGGGGACTTGGTTACGTTGATGTCATTACCAACGCCCTTTCGGTACCTAACGCGAGTGATTTTCCTGACTAAGAGTTCATGCAAATTGGAAGACTGTTCCTATCAACCACAATCAATTTAAATGAAAACGCAATCAAATACATAAATAAATCACACTAATGCACGTCAATTCAAATCAACGGTTTCCTAGTACAGCCATAAGGGCTTAGATGAGGAATGATTTGGGAGGCAGGGATGAAATGGGAAGATTTGGGGGGGGGGACGATTAGCCCGAAGGGCAAAATCGTCATTTTTGGAAGATTTGGACTCCGAACTACCCAAAATATTCTATGGCCAGTTGATTGTGGCCATTTCCCATTTTTGGGAATTTTTTGGAATTTTTTTGAGTTTTTTTTATGATTTTCTATTATTTTATTGAATTTTTTTATTTTTTTATTTTTTTTTATTTTTTTTTGAATTCTGAAAATAGTGAACCGGTTTGGGCTTCTAAACCCAATCCTACTAAAACCACTGGTTTAGAAAGGACACGAAGCCTAAATAAGGTCTAGAAGGAAGGCCTGCTATCATATATTTTTTTAAACTATAGAGGGTCCGAATTGGAAGCCCAGATATGATCAGGATTTCGGCAAGCCCATACGCCGGCCCAAGACCAAGTTGACCTAGTCTGCAAGAATAGCCCAGCGCATGCAACCAAGGTGACACCGCCCATGTTTTTTATATTCTTCTCCTCTTTTATTTTTTTTTGTTTCTTTCATCTATTATTTTTTATTCTTTTCATCACTTCATCTTCTTCCTTGGGTCTTCAGGATGCAATAACAACTCTGTATTCTAACCTATGAAAGAACGAACGAGACAGTATCTTACCGTGGTTGCATGCACGCCCTTTTCACTAGATCTCTAACGCCGGGGCGCCATCGAGGACTACCCACACACGACCACTGGTTCGGATCGCCTCGCCGTCCATCGTTGGGACGTGGTCACGTGCGCCATCATACCACCGGGTTTGTTCATGCGTCGCCGTTATTGGATTTACTCGCGCCACCTCCGATTCGGGTTGGCTCCACAGACTGTGCTCGCGCTCTTCCCCTTCTCGGACGCTACTGGGACAACTTCGAGTCTGTACCTCAACACCGCGGACGGATGCGTGGCTACCAGGCGGACGCGAGCCTCGCTCGACTGTTGACTCCGAGACAATGGCCAACGCTTATTGGTCTCCCTCTTCTTCTATCGTCGACCACCACCTACGCCGAAGATCCCCCAACAAACTCGGTTGCATAAAAACGTCCGGGGGCTCGCTCGACGAACCACCCCAGCACCACCATGACCATCGCCGACCACCACCAAGCCATCAACCTCGCTTTCATCGAAAGTGTCCGTCGAAGCCGACACTACGACAAACTTGATGGGATAAATCGACTGTGGGGCTCTCAACAAGCACTCTCAAAGGAACTTTGTTCACACAAGGAAGAGCAGACGGAAGGTGGCTTTTCAATATACTGTATTCACAATCGATTCACCCATGTTGAAATGGTTACAAGACTCACCTATTTATAGGCTTAAAACATGACTCTTGAGTCTCTCTAGGAAAGTGAAAAGACTAAAACAACAATTACATCCTAAACAACAATTACATCCTAAAAGATGATAGACTCAACTAATTATGTCTACTAAAACAATAATTACATCGGAATACTAATTATGCCATGGGAGTCATAATTACATCGGAATACTATAACACTTAATGAATTTGACTTAATTCCCAACAAAACTCCCCCTTAAGCCAAATTCTCTTCCATCGATCATTCCAAGTAAACTTCTGAATTTCCGAAACACTTCGATCTTGAGAGGTTTCGTAAAAATATCTGCGACTTGATCACCGGTCTTCACGTGCACAACTTCGATTTGTTTGTCGCTGACTTGTTCTCGAATAAAATGATATCGAACATCGATATGCTTGCTCCTCTCATGAAAAACTGGATTCTTCGCCAAAGCAATGGCAGAAACATTATCAACAAAAATCTCCGTTGCATCCTTTTGCTCCATATGGATTTCTTTGAGCAACTTTCTCAACCATATCGCATGACAAACACACGATGATGCAGCAACATACTCCGCTTCACATGTCGACAGAGTAACACTGGATTGCTTCTTTGATGACCATGTAAAAGCAGTTTCACCCAAATAAAATACAAAGCCCGTAGTGCTTTTTCGATCATCGACATCTCCCCCATAGTCACTATCTGAATAACCTCTGAGTTGAAATAGTTCAGATTGATAATAATACAAGCCAAGAGAGATAGTACATTTGATGTACCGAAGTATCCTCTTTGCTGCCTTAAGATGAGATGTCTTCGGATTCTCCATATATCGACTCACAATTCCGACACTGTACATGATATCTGGCCTGCTACAGGTCAAATACCTTAAGCTTCCAATCAAGCTTCTAAAATATGTTGAATCAACATCGACACCTTCATCGAACTTCGACAGTTTTGCACCACAATCCATCGGAGTATTAACCGAAGTGCAATTCTTCATGTTGAATTTCTCAAGGATATTTTCAGCATATCTTTTTTGGGAAATAAAAATCCCATCTTCATTTTGCTTCACTTCGATACCCAGAAAATAACTCATCAAACCATTATCTGTCATTTCAAATTCTTTCACCATCGATGCTTTAAAAGTGTCAATCAATCCAGAATTATTTCCTATGAAGACAAGATCATCAACGTATAAACATGCCAATAAAACATCACCTTTCTCATGCTTCAAGTAGAGAGCATGTTCGTACGGACATTGTACGAAGCCATTTGCCTTGAAATAAGCATCGATTCTGGAGTTCCAAGCTCTCGGAGCTTGCTTAAGCCCATACAAAGCTTTCTTCAATCTCAGCACTTTGTCTTCATGACCTTTCACAACAAACCCAGTGGGTTGTTCGACATAAATTTCTTCTTCAAGAACGCCATTCAGGAATGCCGATTTGACATCCATTTGATAGATTGGCCACCGATTTTGAGCTGCAATGGAAATCATTAGTCTGATGGTTTCCATTCGGATGACAGGTGCAAATACCTCGTCATAGTCGATCCCAGCTTTCTGTTTGTAGCCCTTTGCGACAAGTCTGGCCTTATAACGAGTGATTTCTCCTTTCTCGTTCTTCTTGGCCTTGTATACCCATTTGACACCGATCGCCTTTTTGTCCTTCGGAAGATCAGCGAGTTGCCACGTTTTATTCTTTTCGATGGCTTCTATCTCTTCATCCATGGCTTTCCTCCATTTTTCTTCTTTGGCAGCTTCATCGAAAATAAGTGGTTCACAATCTGCAAGAAGACATATAAGGTGAAGCTCATCGGTAGCTTCATAAATTTCAGAAAGTCTTCTTGATCTCGGTGCTAGCGATTCTTCGACAGTATTTGAAGTTGAAGCTGACGATGATGGAGATAACATCGGAGAAGGTGAATGAGCTTCAATCTCCATTTCGACAAAATCATCACAAACGGTTTCGACAAATTTATCATGACTGGTTTTGACAAGTTGTCGATTTTCCTCCCACAAACTTTCTTCATCAAATTTCACATCTCTGCTTACATATACTTTCAAAGTGTCAGGATCAAACAATTTGTAAGCTTTTGATGAGGAATCATACCCGATGAAAATGAGCTTTTTACTCTTGTCTTCCAACTTCGATCTTTTCTGGTCGGGTACGTGAGCATACGCAACACTCCCAAAAATTCTTAAATGAGAAACTGTAGGTTTTCTCCCGCTCCATGCTTCTTCTGGGGTAACACCATCGAGTCCTTGCATGGAACATCGATTCTGCAGATAAACTGCACATCTGACAGCTTCGCCCCAAAGCTCCTTTGACAAATTTTTGCTTTTCAACATACTGCGAACCATGTCGAGAATGGTTCTGTTCCTTCGCTCAGCCACACCATTTTGTTGTGGGGAATACGGCGCCGTTAAGAAACGTCGAATGCCATGGTAATCACAGAATTGATTAAATTCTCCAGAAGTAAATTCTCCTCCACGATCAGTTCTTAAAGACTTGATAAAATAACCACTCTCCTTTTCAACCATTTTCTTGAAGTGCTTAAACGTATCAAACACCTCTGATTTTTCTTTCAAGAAAAATACCCAAGTCTTTCGAGTAAAATCATCAATAAACGTAACAAAGTAGCGATGATTACCGTACGACTGAGGAGTGATCGGACCACATACATCAGAATGAATCAACTCCAGTGGCTTCTTCGCTCGATAAGTCGACTCCTTCGGAAAACTTGCTCGAGAATGCTTGCCAATTACACATCCTTCACATAATTGATCAGGGTGATCAATATGCGGTAAGCCATACACCATCTTCTTGCGAGAAAGCATATTGAGTCCGCCAAAATTGAGATGACCGAACCTCAAATGCCATAGCCACGAAGGATTGTCTACACATGCTTGAAGGCATGTAGACATATCATCTTTGATGTTCAGAATGAACATCCTATTCTTCGACATCTTCACATTCGCAATCAACTTATTATTGCAATCTCTCAACATAAGACATAGATTTTTCATCTGGACAGTAAATCCTTTCTCAAGAAGCTGTCCTAAACTCAAAATATTGCTCGACATCTTCGGCACATAATACACGTTAGTAATAAACTGACGTGTTCCGTTCTTCAGACGAATTAAAATCGTACCTTTCCCTTCGACAAGAATTTGAGAATTATCACCGAACGAGACTTTTCCTTTTACTGTCTCATCCATTTCAACGAACATCTCCTTTCGGCCGCACATGTGGTTACTTGCTCCAGTGTCCAAGTACCACGTATCATTCTTTTCATCAGCATTTTCTTTAAATGCCAGCATAAGAACTTGATCACCATCATTCACCAGGTTCGCCTTTTCATCTGCCACCGCACTTTCTTTCTGCCAACACTCATAAGTATAATGGCCACATTTATTACAATGATAACATCGAACCTTTGATTTATCATACCGGCTATTTGTGTTTCTTCCTCTTCCACGAGTACTTCTTTGATTATGAAAGCACTCATTGCTTCGGGCGAAATCTCCTCCGCTTCGTCCACGACCTCTTCCTTGGAAACGGCCTCTACCGCGTCCTCGGTCACGATCTTGATTGACCCATCGAGTTTGCACAGGGTCACTTCTTTGGCCTTTGTCATCTCGGATATTCAATCGAGATTGGAGTACTTCCTCCACCGGTTCAGACTTGTTTCTTTTCAGTCTTTCTTCATGGGCTTGCAACGAACCCATGAGCTCATCGACCGTCATAGAATCGACATCTTTCGATTCCTCGATAGCGACGACGATGTGGTCGAACTTCTTATCCAACGATCGCAGGATTTTTTCGACAACACGAACATCAGGAACATCTTCGCCATTCCTTTTCATCTGATTCACAATAGCTAAAACTCTTGTGAAATAATCAGAAATCGACTCAGATTCTTTCATACGGATTACCTCGAACTCGCCTCTCAAAGTTTGAAGGCGGATCTTCTTTACTTTCTCAACACCTTGGTGCGTGGTTTGAAGAATCTCCCATGCCTCCTTGGATGTAGTAGCATTCGAGACTTTCTCGAACATAGAATCATCTAAGGCTTGAAAGATGATTGACAACCCGAGTTGATCTTTCGAACGAGTCTTCTCCAACGCATTCCTCTGAGCCTGAGTCAACGCGACATCTTCATCTGGCTCATCATAGCCATTGTTGACAAGATCCCACACACTATGGGCGCCGAGTATGGCTTTCATTCTGGAAGCCCACTTGCCATAGTTTTCTTTGGTGAGGATTGGATACTGAAAAGGAAGGTTGCTTGTTGACGCCATAATCACGAAACCGTGAAGCTCTGATACCAATTTGATGGGATAAATCGACTGTGGGGCTCTCAACAAGCACTCTCAAAGGAACTTTGTTCACACAAGGAAGAGGAGACGGAAGGTGGCTTTTCAATATACTGTATTCACAATCGATTCACCCATGTTGAAATGGTTACAAGACTCACCTATTTATAGGCTTAAAACATGACTCTTGAGTCTCTCTAGGAAAGTGAAAAGACTAAAACAACAATTACATCCTAAACAACAATTACATCCTAAAAGATGATAGACTCAACTAATTATGTCTACTAAAACAATAATTACATCGGAATACTAATTATGCCATGGGAGTCATAATTACATCGGAATACTATAACACTTAATGAATTTGACTTAATTCCCAACATACAAACTCCACAGAACCAAAACTGGTGGCGTGTTGCTTGCTATCCTCGGGATCCAACCAGGATACATGCACGAGCTCAAGACTGTCAAGAAGATGCTCCGGCTCCAGTTAGAATTCGAGTGGTCCAAAAGGGTTGGATGAGAGCGAACGTCGATGAGGAAGGTCTCAGTAAGAACTCCTCAATCCGCTAACTTTGGGGTGCGGAACGGAGGAGCGGGACTTTCGGCGATTGGGAAAAACCGAGCGCCCTGCCACGACCATAGAGAACTGAACTTCCAGAGTGTGAGCTTCCTTGATGGCGGCGAATGGTTGGTTCATAATGATGGCCAGCTTCATGGAGCCTACGAAAACAATAGCAAAAGTAACATCGATGGACAGTCAAGGCGATGGTGAAGCGCATGCGAAACCGCTCGACAACACCATCGTCCGGGCTTCTGGATTCCATTCCGTTCAATGGCAATGATCGTCATTGCAGATGCTGGGAGTAACGGCTCAAGATCGGAGGAAAGGCTGAAGATGGGGGTCCAAAGCTTCGGTTGTCATCATGCCCATGCAGATTCGGATCCTCTCAAGCCAACCCTAGCTCCCTCTTTTCTGCATGCTCTTCATCTGCCCTACTAGCCGTACGGCGCCATCGCCACGTCCTTCTGGTCATAGAGAAGCTCTGAAGATGCTCGACTTTGGCCGATCGGAGAAGTCGAGGTCATGAGTCTTCAGGATCTCGCGGGCAACGTCGGCCGTCGAGATGACGAGCGTCGACATGCTGCGAGGTAGAGGAGCATGAACGAGCCATGTTTCCCCGATGAGCTGCCCGAGAAGAGTCCCCTTTGCGAGCCGAATTCCTCGAGTTAGGATCCGAAGCCCTCACTCGTCAAAAGCAGCTCCTCATCGTGCACGGTCAGAATCCGGTCAAGATACTGTCCAATCCCCCACTTCGCATTATTTCCCTTTTTTTAGTAGACGTCCCCTTCTCCCAAAGAACGACCATGCTTTTCTTTAAGTCTTGATTCCCTTGCACCATTTCTTGTCTCCCTTTTTTATTATCCCGTTAGGTTCTTGAGGCGCCATTCCCCCACCCTTGCTCCGTCCACCTACTCTCCCACCTTATAAAATCTTCTTTTGGTCGGCCAATCACCCCTCCCCCCTTTTTTTTGAGAAAATATAAAAAAGTGCGAAAAAAAAAATTATTACATTATTATTTTTTGTCCAAAATGGTTCGCCGAGGTTGGGCCAAGGCTTTCAAAGTTGATTTTGCGATTTTATGACATTTTTTGATATTTTTAATTAATTTTAAAGAATAAAAGTCATAATAATAAATTGTCAAAAATCAGGTGTCAACAATGACTCAAACCATTAGCAGCACATGATTAGTTGCGACGAAACAAGTTCGGGTAGCACTTACATTTAGGATGAGACAAACACAATTATATATGCAAACACGCCACTATCATAGATGAATATTCGTCTCACATAAATTAAGGTTAAATAAAGCCACAGAAAATATTTTCAAGAGCTCCTATTCATAATCCCACACTAAAAGGGGAAAACAAAAAAGCAGATAATACCTTGTTTTTAGCGGCTATATCTCTTCTAGTGCCTTGAATTGGCTTTAAAGCAAGCTTTAGGCAGTCAAAGGGTGTCATAATCCTATTATCTCCCAGTGAATCAAAACAACAGTCATGTAACAACAAAAATAATAGTTCAATACCCAAACAATTCACCCTAGTCCATACTTACAATCACAGTAAAAGTAGCATAATAGTTTGGGGAAATTACTCTAAGAAGCCAAACGAATGTATGAGTGTACTGTCCCAACCCAAAATTATATCTTATCTAATATGGGCCGAGATTTTCGCTCCCAGACTGTTCTACGGGAAATACCCCAAGACTTGTTGTGCCTTTGATCCCCTAGGGTTTCTCTAGAATTTTCTACTTGCTTCTCTAATGTTCCAGAATGTTACTAGAGACGGGCGAGTCGATAATTGTCCCTTGTTTCTAGTGTGTTCCTATTTAATGTCGATGGTTAAAAAAATGAGAGATACGATGTAAGCCGTTAGATGAAAGTGAGATCTATGGTTGTAATTCAAGGCCCCCTCCTATATAAAGGGGAGTCCTCTTCTCATTTGGTATCTACAAATCAAATTACTAAAGAAGTTCCTCCTAGAGTCTCTCTCTAGAACTCTCGCTCTATAACGATTTTTAGAAGAAAAGAGAAGATAGAAGGCTTACCTCGGGCTCCCCAGCTATACAAAATAGCCCGAGTCGCCGCTCGGATCTATCATGATCTCCCGGCCCGTGAAACTACCACTGTAATAGGCTTAGTCGTCTAAGTGAGAACAGACAGTCTATCCAATACACCTTCATCAATCGCCCCAAACTGAATACGAGTTATACGCAAGTAAAATGAATAGTAAGAACACATAGAACTTTAAAGTAGTAATAAAGTTTACATACGACTATCTTAAACATAAAAGACTTGAAAACAATATTACTATAAGTTTGCGCGACTTTACCAACCTGGTTGTAGATGAAGATTCTAGACAAGAGCAGGGCCATAGAAAATGTCTGTATGCACAAAAAAAGGAGTACAAGGGCAACCATAAAAAGTATTTTTTGGAAAAAAAAAATGCCTAATGGCACAATCTGGCCATTCTACAACAATCATATCAGCGATCAACAAGCAATACTTAGTTCATTGAACCTGGCCTACCTTTTGATCATAACCAACCATCTTGTCACTGTCCAAATGTAAGAGTGTGTATTCAGTTCCATCAACAGCACTTCTCCTCATCGATGCACTCATCAACCAAAGCCCGTTCGTGAGTGGCTACAAAAAGGAAGAAGGAAAAAAAAAAAGAAACAAACATCATAATAAATATCATAGCACCTTAACTTATCAGGCCACTAAAGATAACTCCCGCACTGCTAGAATTGCAAAAACTAGACCGCCATATTAAATCCATTTAAGGCCAAATTTCACCAGAATTTACGTATCCTAGCCTAAAGTGTTTTTACCTTCGCACTTGAACAACACAAAATGCTCAACAGAACTCCTCTTCCAAAACCACTATCAAACACAACACCTTACTCAATTACTCCTCGACTTCGCACACCAAGCCCTAGAACAAGGAAATTAGTTCCGATAAAACAACTGTCAAACAGAACCACCTAACTCAATTACTTTATGACTGCACACATCAAGCACTAAAACACGCTTATTGCTTCTAAACTCCGTGGAATGAAGTAACGAAGAAATACGAATTGCTTACCAACATCAAAATCGAGTTCATCTCCTTTCGAGCACAACTCCAGCCAAAAGACGATGACAATAGGTGTTTTCATGAGCCGCAATACCTTCACGGCCTTCGGATTCATCTTAAGCTTCCCCTTCCTGTCGCCAAATAGGAAACGGATCGGCCATGCAGCTCCCGATGACCGACTCCATCGAGCACGACGAGGAAGGAGCATAGGCGTCCTTTACTTCTGCCGATCAATGGTTCGCGCCTTTTTGAGAGGGAGATACTTTTTTAGTTTTGGGTGAGGAGGGAACTAAGATGAAATTTTTTCCCGTGTATGTTACACAGACATGGGACACGATACGCGACACGACACGATACGCCAATATGTGAATTCTAAAAAAAAAATAGAGAATCCCGATACGTTGGGACATGTTGTATATTAAATATATATTTTTATATATACACGATCAAAGTTCCATTGATAGGTGGTCCCATAAGTGATTTTTCCCTTTTTTTATATATATGTGCATCTTTATTTATTTCTTCATTTTCTTTTTTTTCTATGAGAAATTTATGTGACTTTGAGGGCATTTGTGCTGAATTTATTTCTTTCGCGGAGACTTCCAGCACTGTGGAGTAGTATGCAGCTCTCGCTCGTGCTCTTCTAAATTCAGGGAGTCCACTCTTGAAATGAAAGATTAAAAAAAAAAATGCAATTTTGGAAGTCCCATATCGGCCGTAGACAAAGGAAGTGATGGAAAAGCTTCTTATAAAAAGAAGACACTATGCATAATGTAGTCCCACATCGGCTGGAGAGCAAAAGAAGTGGTGGAAAAGCTTCTTATAAATAGGAGCCACTATCCACATGTCAGTTAGGCCGTGGTCAATGGGTGGCTAATTGGGCTTGAAGGCCTGATGAGCTAGTGCTGATGGGAATTTGAAGTACAAAAATTGTGGAATATTGACGTGAGGCTATTGTAGAGCGTATCCGAACGAGTCGGACGGTGTCCGAGTCCGACTAGTGTTCGACACGAAAAAAAAATTAAAAAATGGCGTGTTTGTGTAACATAGTTCATGGTCTTTTCCGGCCCATTCTACCATAATAGCATCTGATCCACTTTTCAAAGCTTCATCAATCTCTAGATGCTACACTTTCCAAAGCTTCATCAATCTCTTAAGTTCATAGGTGGTATCACAAGTAAAATTAGAAGATTTTTTTTTTCATGTTTCATAAAAAGTGTGAAATTAGGAAATGCTCATACTCAGCCGCTTTTTTTGCGTTAAATTTAGTTGCTTTTTTATTTATTTATTGTCATTCCAATTTTGGTCATTTCTCTCCCCATGTTATTAAAGAACGGTCCCAAATTATCCCCCCTTCCCCCGCGGATCAAGGACCGGCTAGCCTGGGTGAGCTCGTCCGGTTTATGGATGGTTTTCTATGTGTCTATGTTTTAGGCCGGGCCAGAGTTTCAAGCTTCCCAATGACCCAGTCCAGTGCCAAATATTTTGATCTTTATTCCAAGGAAAAAAAATATTTAATTCTTCAATTGAATTTATTAGTTGATTAAAGTATTAAACTGAGGAAAAAAAATGGTGTGAGCTTGAAAATATTGCCCGCAACATGTCAAAAAAAGATATTTTTAGGCCGAAAGTGGCATTCAAAATTTGGTCCCATGGAGCGAGGCTCATAAACGAGCTTTCCACATTATTCTTATGAGGTCGTCACTATTTTTGGATTAAAAGTTATATGCTCTATCAAAGTTGAATTGTGGGAATTTCATCTTTTTTCTCGGATGGATGTGACCCTTCTAAGAAACTTTATGTCGATTATTTAATATGCATTTGTTTGCTCTCAACTACTGTCGGTCTATTTCCTTCGAATTATCGACTGATGAAGGATTATTTTCCGATAATCTCTGTCCTAATCTCATCTCCTAGTTATATGGACATCTCGCACTATCGATAAGTCTTATAGCTCGCCGATTGTCGTGTTCGTAGATGATTTCATCTATGATTAAACTTTGCTCTTGGTCGATATTAGTCGATAGTCGTTTTTTTAGAGTCAAACGCGTACTAGGAAAAAACAACAATTTTTCCTGGGATTTCTATTTTAGTTTCCCCGCGCTGTCTTGCCCCTTGGTCGTCCTCTCTCTCCACTAATTAGCTAATGCTCAAGTTTGTCTCAATTAAGAATTTTCTATTCCTGTTTGCAAATGTGTCGTCATGCATTTAAGATCCTCCTGTTTGAGGCAGAGCAGGGGAAACATAACGGGACCCGGATCCAAGCCATAACGAGGCTTGATTCGGCTTAATGGACGTCGAATGGAACAAATCTGTACCACCATCATTTGCCGCAAATTCTAATCAAACTAAAGCAAATTATGTTTCAAATTGAACGGAGACTAAATATGGAAACAAACAAGGCTTGATTTTTTTACAGTTTGTTCTGGTTTTGAAAAAGTTGAACCAAATCGGACCGTGAAATACGATTTAATTATTCTTGTCGGGAAAAAAATGCCCCTTCGCAACAAATTAAACTACGAAAAAGGAAGAAACCTAACAGAGTCACACAGTTAATGCAACTTTACTGTCAAAAAAGATTTTCTTCAAGTCACTTAATCACAAATTGGAGAAACTTTCTTAAATACTAGAAATACAGAGCAATCAAACTAGAACTTGAGCACCAGCACATGCCTGTAATCTCCAAAAGCATCCACAAATTTACTTACCATCTCGAATGATCGTTTCATCTCACAGAACAATTGGAATCTCCCCAAAAGAAGCTGAACCAAGACGGCGGCATCTCTCCCATTCTTCTCATTATCATCCTCCGGCAACCTAATGCGCATCTCCAATACCCCCTGCCTCCTCACTTCCACGCGAGTTCTCTCACTATGACAACAAAGCGAATACACAGTCAGCAGCACTCGGCAATGCACATTGGAACTCCCTCACAACCCCCATTCCTCAACAGCTTCACCAAAACCCTCACACACCCATCATACCTTCCCTTCCCTGGCACTTGGTCAACATCGTCAACCACCTCGACCGCCCTCTCGAGCCCTGAATCCGCAGCACTAATCAGAACCGGTAATGACTCATTCACAGCCGCCCGCTTCCGGTTCAGCAGGGAACGAGCATATGGCGAAGAGCGCCGTCGCGGCCTCCTCCTCCTCCGGGCCATTCCCATCCCTCACAAGCGAAATGAGAGCACTAATCGCAAAAGGGTACTACTCACCGACCGTGGCCTTGTTGCATCCACGACCACCAAGCTGGTGATTATCGTGCCGGCGAGGGCCCTGCAGCTGGCCGAATTCGCCCTTAACACGCCGCGTATTTACGAAATCGCCACTTCGGCCACCAACCCTACCTGGTTATCATCTTCCAAGCTAAGATTTTCCCGCATGCTCAGAGCCGTCTCGCGCAATAAGCCATTATCCGAGTTTACACAGTTGAGAACCACCGACATGGTGCTGGACCCGGTGAGCCGCCGGCGAAAAGCCGGTCGCGATTGGAGAGCTTGGTCAAACGGCTTAAAGCTTCGAGCTTTGACTCGACAGGGAACGAACAGGAGGTGAGAGCGGCCACGAGGCTATTGGGCTCGGGCTTTGGTCCGGGTCAGGTCGGGAATTGGGAGTGGGACTGAGGGTGAAATAGGAAATGAGGCTGCGGAGGGCGTGGTTAGAGATGAAGGAGAGGTGGTCGGGGAGGGGGAGCTTGGTGATGGGCAGGTACGGGGGCTGCAGTCGAGCCACCGCTGGATGGAGGAGCGGTCGAAGGTGTAGCCGGAGGAGAGGATCACCGGGCAGCGAAATCGGGCCACCGGAAGTTGTCTGGCAATTGGGTCGACATCTTCTCACTCTCTCTCTCTAGTGCTCGCCTCGGCCTTCACTCTCTATGAGTAAAAGAAGATGAATTGGAGGTTCGTCACTGGTGTTTCGCTCTGCTGTTGCGGGCTTACGAGGTTTTTGAGAGAGAGATATAACGGCTACGTCGATTCGACTTACAGACTTCTGCGGAAAATTTTAAATAAGGAAATGAATTGTCTTTAATTTTTTAAAATTAAAAATGTAAATTTATTTTAAATAAGGATTTAAATTTTCCCCATAAAATATACTCATCAACGGACGTATATAGACATAAATTATTATCGATAATGAAAAATAATTTCATTGATTAATTATTACAAAAAATACAAATAATTTTTTTCAATTTTTTTTCCAAAGCATTATTTTTTGCGAGAGCCTTAACTTGAAACCTATCATTTTCCTCTGTAATTAAACCTTGGCAAAGATTTTATGGTGTAAAGTATAAACAGATGCATCTGCTCCTTTTCCTCTACCTTTCACTTTCAGGCATAGACAACATGGCATCTGCACAAAACCATTATATTAACCAAGAAAGCAACAATTGGTGAGGTTAATACCGCGAAAAATCTCAAATTAGTACATTTGTAACAAATTTACCCCAAATTATTTATTTTACCACAAAAAATCCCAAATTGGTACATTTATGATAAATTTGCCCCAAACTATTTTTTTTATCACCAAAAACCCTAAACTGGTACAATTGTGACAAATTTATCCCAATTTAATTTTTTTACCATAAAAACCCCCCAAACTGATATATATATATATATATATATATATATATATATATATATATACAGATTTATCCTCTGTTGGTTTTCGTTAAATTGAATTAATACCACGAAAAATTTTAAATTGACGCACCAGTAGCAAATATATGATAAAGTGTATACCCGATAATTGTCACGTGTCATCCAATTCAGCAATTCGACGGTAAAATTTAAGGAAAACTAACGAAGGATAAATTTGTCACAGCTGTATCAATTTGGAGTAATTTTGTCACAGGTATACCAGTTTGAGATTTTTCATGGTCAAAAAATAATTTGGAGTAAAACTGTCACATGTGTACCAGTATGGGTTTTTCTTAACAGAATATGAAGTCTGCAATGATGATTTAAGTTACTCTTCTTTATTTCAGCAAAAAAAATTATTTATAAAAAATTTCAAAAAACAATAAGTTATATTACTTATGAAACGAATAATATTTTCATTATCAACGAAAACATTACAATATAAATCATTATCAATAATAAACACATTTTTCATTAACTAATTATTTTAAGTGGTTTCAAATGATCATTTGAAAAAAAAAACTTATCTTTTGAGTTATTTATTTTTTCAAAAAACAAAAGAATCTTTAAGTTACAAATTCCTATTACATCGACATATAGGGTGCCAAACACATTAAATTACTCCAACTACCTAACCATACACACATTACACATGTAAATACACACTTATTAGATGTTGCACACAATCTATCACATCCTAGATGTTGTACATCAATCTATCTCGAGCGATGTCTGCTATGATATCTCGACAAGAAAAATTCAATGGTTGAAATTCATTGAGATGCGAAATGATGTACCGTGTGCTCGATCCATCCAGTAATAGCTACACAAGATCATTAAAAAAAATGGAAAAGCCACATCAAATTGATTATTGTTTTTGAAAATTCTCTCAAGCATCAATCAAGCACTCAAACACCCCTATAACAGTTAGTGCTGAAACATTATTGCGTCCGACCTCGGCTCTTCGCATTACTTCTTCCGCTGCTTCTGTAAACGATCCCTCTGGCCTTGACCTGCGCATCCCTCACCTCATTCAGGTACACCCTCACCGCTCGCGCCCCGAACGGGTTTGCCTCCGGGTCCCCGCCGCCCTCGTCGAAGGCGGCCCGTAGCCGCCCCACGACCGCGTCGAGGCTCCCCCAGGCCTGCCGCAGCGGGCACGGGCACGCCGTGGACGGCTGCGGGCACCCGAACAAGGGGCAGCCCTCGGCGTGGACCTTGGTCTCCCCGAACTGGTCGAGGTGCCTGAGGAACTCGAGCACGTGCGCGCCGCTGCACCGCGACAGAAGCAGCGGAGGCCGGTGGTCGCGCAGGTAGTGCTGGAAGGCGCTCCAGTCGCGCCGCTTCTGCGACTCGTAGCGGCTCAGGGCCGGCGGCAGCAACATCGGCGGAGAATATGTGAACGACTGGTGGAGACCGGATCTTGCATCGGCAGGGGGGGCGGAGGTCGTGGCGATGGAGTTGCACCGGCTGCTCAACGCCGCGGCTGCTGCAGCGGCTACGGCGGCCGACATGTTGAGATAAAGCAGTAGGAGTGGGATCTCTCTCTCTCTGTACTTAAGGATTGTGAGAAGCAAGAGTTGGCATCAGAAGAGATGATGACATGATGAAGAAGGAGAATTCATGGAGTTTTGCTTCAAATGGGTAGAGGAGAAGATCCCCTTTTCTGATCCTGACTACACTATTCTGTTTTGTTCTGTTGAGTGGAGAAAACAGTGGAGACAACAATCAGTGGAAGGAGATGAGAAATCCTCTCCCGAGAGAGACGGAGAGAGGGATATAAATAAGAGGTGAAGAGAGCGTGGAGGGTCGCAGCCCGCAGGATGGAAGAAAAAATCTTGCGGAGGTCTCGTCGTAAGAAGACGAAGAGAGAGATTCACGTGTTACGTTACTACGTGAGCTCGGTTTTCCAACAATTTCATTCTATTTTTTATTAATACTATGAAAAACTTCAAATTTATACATATATGATAAATTTACTCCAAATTATTTTTTGACCATCAAAAACTTCAAATTGATACACCAAATTTTACCTAAACTATTTTTTTGACCACGTAAAACCCTAACTTGTTACTAAATTTATCTCAAACTAAATTTTTTTACTATATAAAATCTCAAACTGATATATATGTAATAAATTTTTCCTCTATTAGTTTCTATTAAATTAAGTTAATATCACGAAAAATTCTATCGCAATGTCTATTGTATCTGCATGCCCTTTCTTGATACATCTATAATAAACATAGGATAATGTGTACGTCCAATAATTATCGCATGTCATTTAACTCATCAATTTGACGGTAAAATTTAACAATGGGTAAATCTATCACAAGTATATCAATTTGACGTAAATTTATTACAGACATATCAGTTTGATATTTTTCATGGTCAAAAATAGTTTAAGGTAAAATTATCACAAGTGTAGTGATTTGAAATTTTTTGTGGTATTAATTTTTGTTTTTAGTAAGACTCTTGTTAGCTTGACCCGTCCACTGTCACCGACACAGTAAACAATCCAATGCTAGCCGCAAAAAAATTTGTGGCTGACGCATAACATTAAAAAGAGAAAAGTTATGAAATTTTTTGTGACAAGCATAACACGATCACACTATCACGTCATGCAATCATTTTTCTTTTAGTAATGGGCATCATTTTCCTTTTAGTAATGGGCTACAATCATGAATAGCACTTGCAATTTTTTAAAAAAAATTGAGCTCACATGTTAGTTAATTCATAATGTTGGCCTACAAAGTAGTGATTTTTCTTTCTGATTACGTAGGGAAAGAAATAATAACCGATTGAAAAGAAACAATGACCGATTTCATCTCCTGTTGTGTGGATTTTATATCTCATAAAACGACGTAGTTATTAGCGGAATAAAAACTCGAAATCTCAAAGCTACGTGTTTCACGATGTACACTTTTGATATGTACTGATTATGGTGATTGTTTCTCATCCAAATCTAGATAGGCTCGTCAATGTCGACGAGTCGAGGCTCGAAGCATCGCTCCGTGCTTGCAGAGCTTCGTTGTAAGTGAAGATCTCCAGTCCATCCCCTTCGGCTACAGCCGATCAAATGCTCATTTTCTTCATTCATGGCGGAGCATTTCATTGTAGTTGTCTAGGATGCCCGTGATAAAACGATCCGATACGACGAGTTTCGAATTAGAGAGACAACAACAGAACCAGATTGGCATCCGAGGTGCATCCGTTTTGAGAAAACAAACGAACGATTTGAAAAGCATTTTTTTCGAAATCTAATTGCTTACATCGTTTAGAATTTCGCTGTCGATAATAATTTAAGCTTAACTATTTACATAGGCAATAAAAAAATTTCCATCCGTAAGTGATTATTTTCGAAATATATTTTTCAAATCATTCGTACGATTACACTCATTTTGTCCACACAAAAAAAATGAGCAATAAAATATTTTCGTACAAATAATTTATTATACCGCTTAGGATAATTAGTTAAGAAAAATGTTTTTGTTAACGGATGATAATTTATGTCTAAGTTTTTACAGTCAATATAAATAATAATTTGCAGAAAAGAGGGCGTTTTGATCATCCCGAATCGATCAGACTGCTTCATCGCACATGCACGGCGAGATTTTAATCATGGTCGTGGGAGTGGGACTAGGAAAGTTATCAGCCATTGGATAATACGACGAGCGTGAAGGTGGAAGAGGGAGACAAAAGTGGGACCCACGCATAGACCGAGACAACAACACCCAACCAACGTCCTGTCCTGTCCTGTGCTGTCCCGTCCCTGTAGTGTGAATGACACAGGTTTTTCGGATGTCGCTTCATGTCATCCAACGTCACTTCCCCAATCATTGCTTTTTCCTTCCTCTTTCTAGTTTCAATCTCTTTGGTTTCCACGCCATTTTATCTCCTTTTTGCTCCTTTTTGCCACCTTCTTCTTTAGCAATATCCGCTATTTCATCTAGGCTTGCACCCACACACACACACACACACACACACACACACAAGGTCGTACATATAGTCTATGGATATGTGCAATATGAGCTATCAAGTGAATTTTGATCGGAAAATATTTGACGTGGACATAATGTCGGACATTAATCGACCAGCATTGATTTGGACATTTTACTAATATTTTTGAATAATATTTTGCTTTTTTTTATATTTATATTCTTTTTTATTTTTATATTTTGGTTGAGGTCTGACAAATCCCACTAGTTCGGGCGAGGTAACAGGGGGCATGGGATGCCCTTGCCCTAGTGCTAGTGATGGCTGCTGGTCGACCGTTGCCGATTGGTAAAAAATTTCGGATGTGCACGTCGGTCGTCCGACGTGGCACGGTCGACATTAATGTGGGCATTTTACTAGTATTTTTAATGATTTTATGAATTTTTTTATAATTTTTTTTCTGTTCTTAATTAATTATTTATTTTGCTAAGGGCTAGCAAGGCCCATTGGCCGGACTCTGCCAATCACAAACGAGGCTCGGGATCGGTGACGGGTTGTGAGAGCCCTCTCCCTAGTGGTTGGCGAGGGCCGCGACACCCTCGTCCAAGGCCGATGAGGATCGGGAGGGGACCCTTGCTGGCCCACAGCCAAAAAAAAAAAGAGAGGAAGCAAAACACAAAAAGAATGAAAAAAGAACAAAAAAATTATTTTAAAAAAAAGATTAAAAATGCCCACGTCAATGCTGATCATGTCACATAGGATGTCCAGCTTTCTTGTTAGTGATTTTCGAGTCAAAATTAGTGGGATGAACTAAAACTGATATCAATGCATAAAAGTTTAGAATTGGATTAGTATCAACAAAATAGATTTATAATGAAAATTTTTAAAACTCGAGATATCTATCTATTCCATCGGTCTTTCCGGTGTACGAAAGAAAAACAACGTACTCAACCTCTCATCCTCGGATCTCATCTTCACTGGTGCACAGAATGCTTGTTGGCTCACGCGTGGCCGCTGGGGCTCTATGTTGTCTTTGTGGTTCGTGCTGTCTTGGCCATCACATCCGCGGGACTTGAAAGGTAAGACCAATCGAGCAAATAACTTTTTGTGTGGAAATAAAGCCAATTTGACCCCACATGACACGACACGATACTATTCCATCAAAACAATTTTTGACAAATCGCAGACCCTTGATTTTGAAATTTTTTATCAAGTCGTGTTAGAAAACAAAAATGTGTAAAAAAAAAATATAGAAACGACAAAAAAAGAGCGAAAGCGACCATCCTTTTTGAAGTGATATTTTTCTCAATTTATCTTCCGATCAATCGCGTCATTCACGAATTGCAAGTATGAATGTCATCGAAATCTGTCTCCGAATTATGGTTATAGAGCTACTACTAATTCTTCCTCCGGTTCTGATAAATCAACAGGCAATTTATCGCCCGTTATGATAAATCAAAAGCTAATCTCTCGCATTCCAATAAAGGAAAAAAATTAGAAAAATGAAAAAAGAAAAAATCCTATGAATTGGCGCCACAAATTCCATCCCCGAAAATCATATTTGCACTAGGCCTCAACTACATCAATTCTACTTGAACTGTTACGTAATAATAGCCGTTGATAACGTCATCATTCCCATCGTTATCTAGAACCATATGTGAGATTTTCACCTCGTAAGGCTTCTCAAGGATCATCAATAAAGCTAAGGACTGAATTGATATTACTTAAAATGGAAGACATGATTTGCGAAAACTTCTTCCAATTGAAAATAGAAGAACATATAACGTTGTTGTTCGAAAAGAGTGAGAGATATTAGATGGGAGGAAATATAATTGTGAGGAAGATTCGAGCTCCATCTGCATCCGTTGTGGAAACCCTAGCCGCGCGTGAACTGTGAAGGGTTGGAGTTCCTGCTGAAAGTGCGAAGAGAGAGTGAAACGGGAGCTCTTCTCGTCTTAAGATCCTCCATACCTAAGCGTAGTGATAGAGACTAGGGGTGATCGATTCCCAGTCTAGTTCCCGATTCTTGAGACTAGGGGTGATCGATTCTCAGTCCAGTCTGGTTCTCCTCAAGAACCGGAAACTGGACCGGTAGTCTCAATTCTTATTTTCCGGAACCGTGGACCGGACCCCGAGCGGTTCCAAGGACCGAATATGACAATTTTCTATGAATCTTAGACTTGAAAATTTTCTCCTTATTTCATATTCGTTCCAATATTTTTTGCTCAAGATCTTGTTTACAATAAATTTTACTAGTGTATGTGTGTACGTGTGGGAGTATTCATCTTTGATAGATGAAGATTGGTCATCTACAATTTGTTACGAAGCTTACTCTGTCAATGATTATAGTTACTTTTAAAATTTTTAAAAAAATTTGACCAGTTCTGTCCGGTCCTATATCCTTGGAACTGGGAACCGGACCGCCCAATCACCAGTTCCAATTTTAGGAATCGGGAACCGAATCGTACGCCTCTAGAACCAGGAACCGGACCACCGTCAAGGTCCGGTCCGGGCGATCCCATTTGCTCACTCCTAATAGAGACCAATTGTCTTTCATCCGTACGGTGGGTCATGGGCTTGGACAAAAGTCCGTGGGCTGTGAGCCATTGGTCATGAGCTCAATTATCAAATACTGCTAAAGACCTGTTGGGCCGACTCGGAAGGGTTTCTCTGGCCCATTGTCCATGTTCCACAAATCGGGCGGCCATCTGGGTGGTTAAGGCCCATCACATTATATTGATTCCCTCGATCAAAATTGCCCCTTTAAATACCTCTCGTCATGGAAACTCAAATGTTATCTTTTCTGAATATGAATGAAAGTAATACACATTTCATCCCAAAAAAAAATGTTATATATTGATTAATATGCGAAGGGCGAGGACAATATCCCGTTAACTTTTAAATGTCAAGTGCCGTCTCTAAAAAATTACGGTAGGTGAAAATTATGTAAAAAAGAAAGAGAGAGAAAGAAATTATGTAAAATAGTAATGTTAGATAACAGTAAGACGAGCTTTGATATTTGAAATTGACAACGTCATAAAATCTCACCGCATGTGCGTTACTCAAATGCCCGGGCATTGAGTCACTTGTAGGCTAGCCAAAGGATGGTGGAAGCTTTCAAAATTAGAAAAGAGAAAAAGTCACCCAAAAAAATCTAAATTAAATTCATTATACTACATTCATCTCAAATTTTTTGTGGTACAAAAAAATCCCAAACTTATACCAACGGACATGTACTTTAAACATGTACCAATGTGGCACATCCACCTTAATTTTTTTTATGACACAAAAAAAATGCTAAACTTGCATCCGTGTGAACATTTACCTATCACACACCTATAAGTTTAGGTTTTTCCTTTGTGCAGCAAGAAAATAACTTGAGGTAAATGTGTTATACGTGTATAAATTTGAGATTTTTTATGTCACCATATAAAATTTGACAAGTAACAATTTGTCACACCGGTAAAAATTTAGAATTTTTTTTTTAAAATTTGAAGTAAATGTGTCTAGTTAGCATAGTTATTATTATTATTATTATTTGGTCGAGGTGGTTTTTCGAATTAAACAGTGGGAATTCCTTCGTTGAACACAACGTGGATGAAGCTGAGCCATTTCTTTCTTCCACTCTAACTTGGTTTGCTCACAACCCCCGTAACTCCTGCTATGAGAGACTGGAAGAGAGAGAGAGAGAGAACGAGAGAGGGGGAGTCCGTAAAGCATGAAACCGCTTGCATTCGCCAAGCTGGCATCGATGGCATTTTCCCGTTGTCTTCGCCCAGCGCTCTCGACGACGATTCGCTCCTCTTCTTCTTCCCCTGATTCTGTGAAATGGGAAGGCGGGGTTTCCATGGTGCAGGGTGCTTCCAGGGGGATCGGGCTTGAATTCGTGAGAGCTTTTCTTCTTGTAGTTGTGCAATGTGGTTTATGATTGGGCGGTTTCTCATTGATTAGGGCCTTCATTTTAATGGGTTCCGCCTCGTTTCTTTGTTCTCGCCCTTGATTTGTTATACGACGTGCTATCTTGTCGGAATTTCTCGTTTGTGTGATACAATTCTGGTTAATCTTCTGGGTTCGCTCACGGCTGTGTAAGTAAGTGCAAGTTCACTGCCTGACCAAGTCGTGGGACACTATCTTAAGTTTCGGAATTGATTGCAAATGGAGAGACATGGTTAGTGATTTGGCAGTGCATAGGGTAGGAGAAAGGATTATTCGATTCTTCGGGGCAATGACATAACGAGACAAGAAGATTTCAAGTTTAAATGATCGTGGAAAGACATAGATGATTAAAGCAAATGCCTTCTGGAATCTCTACGGAAGGCTACAAAATGATCTAATGCATATTGAAAGCCAGGAAAAAGAGATACAAGATAGTCAGTCTTACAAAGCCTTTGGTGCCTTTTTGCATCTAGAGGTTGTGCACTGTTAATTTATCATCACTACACCGCTAGACATGATTATAACCTTTCAAAAGCTACAGAAATAACAGAGTAGTCATCTCTTCCATTGCTTGATGAGTTTACATGTCTAGAGGGGTTATGACCTTCTTCACTATATATGCTTCGGGCGATTTTTCTTTTTTCTTTTGCGATGGAGCAGCTATTCCTAGCTAACATGTGAATTCATATTAGTCAAATGTGTTTTCGCTTAAAGTACGTTGCATCTTGCTTTGAAGCATCTGCTATCTTTTTGTCAACAAGAGCTTTTCAAACTATTGTTTGTGATATCTATGGGTCAAAGTTTGTGAATTAATATGGCTAGAAGGCCCAGATCCAAAGTTTCATCCAGCAGATCAATTTTTCTTGGAAGAAATATAATCAGATAATTCTTTTTAAAAGTTGAGTGTGCAATTTTCCCAGCCGCTTATAAAGTGGGCTGTGCTCAAATTACCCTCGGCCAAACTTTGTATGGTGGTTTTTCTTCTAGTTTGGAGTTTTCTCTGGCTTTCATGGCAAAGGCTCATGTGAATGGCAAAGTACAACTAGGTGATTAAGGATTTGTGTTTCTGTACTTGCATTATAGCATGTGCAACTTAGCTGCTCAGTCTTTGCACCAACGGTGTATAGGTACATAAGTAATATTTGCAACTTCATTTATATCTTAAGGGCCTATCTGATAGAAAAGAAATAGATACTGTATATCTGTATTCTAAATTGTAATGGTTGATATCCTTAAATGCTGAACAAAGAAAACAAACTTTCTTCTGGTTATGTGTTGAACGTGATTAGTTTCTACTTAACATGGATGTAGATATAAACAACAAGCTTTAGCAATATAATTTGTGGCTTAGTCTCACAGTCTTACTTATCAAAATGATAGTTGGCCAAGTGTGGTTGAGTCCTACTTCGGATGGGATGCACAAATGAGGTGATATGTAAATCTGGGTTCCATGAAGTGAAAGCCGTCTAGACTCTCTCTCTTTTGTTGTGCTAATTGTAAATGCACTCTTATCTCTACTTGTTATCTTCCATCTGGGCCCTCCTTTTTTTTTTTGGTATGCTGAGGTCTATACCTACTCTTGACTTCCTCGTTCATGTACGTGAGTATAGTCTCACAATCTTTCTCCTCGAAAAGATAGTAAGCCTGCGGCACCTGAACTCCAGACCAGATAGGTGTTAAAAAATGAGGTGTTAATAACCTTGTTTCCAGGAAAGTGAAAGAATTACCATTCTCACCTCTATCCCTCATCTTCTTGTAAGCTTAGTTACACTATCTTATTTAGCAAGATAAGTTAAGTGTCATTAAATGTGTTCTATTGAACCAAATTAAGTAATCCTTCCCTGGTTTACATCCTTGGTGTAATTTTTCTTTTTAAAGAAAGTTAACCTTTTAAGTAAATGTTAGTTAGTATTGTCAGACTCGGTCAATCATAGGAAGTGCTGGTTTTTTCTTTATTCGATGCTTAATTGCCTTTTTAACTCGTTCAAATGTTATACCAACCTTATGTTGATCGTGTTGCTCTATTTGGCGTGTGTCTTCCATAAGTGATATAGTGGAGGTGCCTAAAAATAGGTGATTGGTAATAAACCTGATGCCTATGAGATCCAAACTTTAGAATTTCTTTTTTCTTTTAATTGTATGATGATTTAGGTTTTTCTGTGCTGCATAATAATGTGGTTTGTGTGGGTATGTTATCCCATATGTAAGTAGACAATTTGTCATGGTTATCAGTAACGTGTAATTTAGGCATGAATCAGTGTTCAATTCTCACATTGTTAATTTGTCTGAACTCTTGTGGCGAGCCATCATGATCACGGGGCATCATTGCCATCATCAGTTGCAAAATAAATTCCAAGAATGTCACCTGTCGACTTCTTTATGGTACCCCAGTCTTTCACGTTTCTTGGAATTTTGTTGCTGTTCAAATGCATTTGGCGGTTTCTTTAAGTAGTCTACCTTGGTGATGCATAGCCAAAGCAAACAAACTAAGAAAGTCCTTGAACAGTAATTTCTGTTCTTGCACCTTTTTTGCTTTCTTATTTGCAGACATATCCTTCGATGTATTAGTTCATTTAGAAGTTATACTGATTTCATTTTCTCTTTCCTGTTGTCTTCAAGTTGAGTGGAATTGTCAAATCTGCTGCAGCAGATCATTTGACTTGGCCTGTACAGGATTTTATTAATTTTGTTCCTGCTTCATTAGGTCAAGCAGCTGCTGCAAAATAGTGAAAAAGGGCATGTCATTGCTACATGCCGCAAACCTAATGAGGCATCAGGGCTTCTTTCGCTCAAAAATATGTTTGCTGAACGTCTTACCATTCTGCCGCTCGACGCGACCAATGAAAGTACCATAGAGGTCATTTTTCTCCATCTCAGTGTTAATTTTTCAGTGCAGCTTAAAAAAAAATAAATCTTCCAGGTTTGTGGTTGGTCTGCAAGCATTTTTTAATTACGTATCTCGTTTAGCTGGGACAATCCTGTTCACAGAAAATCAACATTTATAAAAACCATGATTCTTTTTTCCCTGGTTTTGAGGGTGAAGAAGTAAAGAAAGTTATGTATTACCAATATATATATATCAAGACATTCTGGAGATGTACGGTCTTTTGGCATTGTGAACTGCAATTATATAAACTAATGAAATAGCTACTCATATGTATTTGACAGATTCATCTGACACAAAATTACCTTTTAGGCGTCTGCAAAGTCCATAAGAGATAGATATGGCTTCTTGAATCTTCTGGTTAATGCATCCGGAATTCTTTCAATACCTGATGTGCTCCAACCAGGTAAATCAATCTTGGCCAATTTTCTTTAGACTTCTAAGCTCCTTGACATTGAACAGCCTTGAGCTCAATGTATGTGGTAACAGTAGCTGACTTTTTTGACCTCCCCCTTTTGCTCTTTGATGACTCATTAAAAATTTATTCATTGTCTCTCAGTGCAGAAACGACACTCCTCAAAGTAGAGAAGTCATCGTTGCTGCTCACGTATGAGGTCAATGCTGTGGGTCCTATCCTTGTCATCAAGGTACTTATTCTTGGGTTTTACATTTGCCTTATTATTATTATTTTTTTTTGGGCTAATGAGTTGTCTTGACATTCTTAAGATATTCGAGTCATTGAGTCTCTAATTTCTCAAGGCGTTTCTACTCGTAGTGATGTTTGAATGTTCTCATCATGCGCTAATAATTTGATTAAAATGAATTGCTAGAGGGGCTGGTAATCACTGGTTCAGGTATTGCCTTTGTTCCGTGGGGCTGAAGTAGAAGACTTCCATAGTATCTTCTGAAGTTACTGAGGACTGTCAGTGCATTTTAACTCATGCCCAACGTTCTTTACTTTTCTAGCATTACTTGTTCTTCAATTTAAGTTAGAGCTGTCTAATGCATGGCTGTGATTTGTGTACTCTTATAGTTAGTCCAAACTTATAGTTTCTTCGGACAATCAACTTAGCAATGGATACTTGTGCACTTAATGCGTTCTTTGCAAAATATGCAATGACACTGCGCCTTCTTAAAAACGAGAGTGTTGAAACTGCTATTTCAACCTTCCCATTTAGGTGTATCTGCCTTTTGTTCAGATAGAGGAATGTATGTGCATGGCATGTCATAGAAAATTGTTTGACGGCGACACTGGAAAGTGAGGTGGATGGAGGTTTAACACTTTCTATAGGTAAATTAGGCTCATTTATATTTCTGAGTGTTTTTTTTAAGTAATTACTGGTCTTGGTTTTCCGAAAAATCATTAAAAGGTCTTGTTCACAGCCTTACATTGGTCCCAAAGTAAGGCAACTGGGAATTGTCTTGACCAAGTTGCAGAAAATTCTCGAAACAATTAAAAACTCCTTTCAGTTAGCGATGGAAGCTCGTAGCCAAAAGAACTTCCCTTAAATAGACAACACTTCTCTAGTTTCTCATAGAGTTCTACCTCCTTAAATTAATGTAGGAAGAATTAAAATTCCGCTGTCACAAAAGAACTTCCCTTGTACAGACAAAACTTGTCTAGTTTCTCATAGAGTTCTACCTTCTCTAGTTTCTGATGTTATGAACTTCAATGATTTCCGCTCTTTCGGAAATGCAAGGGCTCTGATGTTATTTAGTTAAAATTCGGGGAATTGTCAAACTAATGTACACCATATTTTTATTTTCTCATGTCTTAAATGTGAGAGTTAAACTCGAGGAATTGTCAAAGGAAAGTACTCGGTATTTTTTTTTCTTATGTCTTAAATGTGATTTTCATGCCATAGGGTGTGCCTTGAATGGAACGATTATAACATTGACTGACGGAGACGTTCTGTACACACGAGTTTTTTTTTTTTTGGGCATATAAATGAGACTTGGAGAGGTTGATTTTAGAAGTTAATCGTGTACACACAGATGACTGGATTCAATGTCAAAGCCAATGAGTTTTCCTTTAAATCTGTGGCCACAAATAAAAATGTGTATCCTTCTCGATAAGAGAGTCAATTAGGTGATGTATCAGTTTGATGTCATGGAAAACTTTAATCATGTATCACTAACCGATATAATCTGCCCTAGCAGCACATGTGGCCCCTTCTAAAGGCTGGTGGAGGCACTGGTACTGATAGAGATGTTGCTGTTGTGGCCAATATCAGTGCCCGGGTTGGTTCAATTGGGGACAATCGCCTTGGTGGGTGGCACTCTTATCGATCCTCCAAAGCCGCATTGAATCAGCGTAAAGTTTCTTCCTTTTCTGGCCTTCATGAAAGCACTAAGGTTCGTCTAGAAAATTGGCTAATATGGTCCGAGGAAATTCACAAATTATGGTACTTTGGGGCATTTGCAAGCGATGTCCTGTTCTCTAGTTTTAGGAAGTTTAGGCCGTCTACTTTTCATATGTATAAAAAAAAAACCTTCCTTTCATCTTTCTTTAGGTTCCTAATAGTAAACATCCTATGTGGCTGACCTTAGAGGAGCCAGAAGACAAGTCTGAGAATGCCAACAGAAGATGAAAAGAAACACTCTTTTCACTTTGTGGACTAAAATGCTGAAGTTAAAGCATGATAAATCACTTGGCTGAGTGTGCCCAAAGTCCAAGTGTCTGCACATTTTACTGTATGGTTGGTATGCCCTGTTTTTTTGGCCAAAATGGTTTGTGTAGATCTACACCCACTTCTTATAGAACTCTACAGAGAGGCAATCAATGTTGTTTTTGCATGTTCCTAAACACCGAGTTGATTCTCGCAGTGACAAAAACGGTATCAGTAGAGTTTGCACGTAGAAAGGATCCGGTTATCTGCATTTTGCTGCACCCAGGCACTGTCGACACAGATCTCTCGAAGCCGTTTCAGAGAAATGTTCCTGAAGGCAAGCTTTTCACGAAGGAGTATTCAGTGCAGAAGCTCTTGGGAATTATCGACCACGCAAAGATTCAAGACAATGGCAAGTTTTTCGCCTGGGATGGTCAAGAAATCCCATGGTAGTCTTTGCAATTACAGTGCTCAATTGTTTGTCTATCTTGAGAGAGAGAGAGAGAGAGAGAGAGTCTCCTTTTTTTTTTTTTTTGTCGAAAGAGAGTCTCCCTATCCAACGACATTTTCTCCTCCTGTTCCTTACTGTTATGATACTTTTGTCATTTCTTTGTTCTTTTACTATAGAAGTTGCTTATTTTGTATTGTGAACCTGCCTCTCCGTTGCAGTAGAGGAGCCTCGTTGGCTTCATCGCTAGTTGAAGCCCAGGTCGCGCAGGCAAGTGTGTGATTATCTAAACAGCGGCTCAATTCGCGTTCACTCAGGTTTCTTCTTCGTCAATGCTGTGGTCTTTGCAGATGGTGTAGCCTCAGTCGGAAGGTGTGTCGCAAAAAAGCTTCTTATGGATTTTGATCGAGCCAACATGTTTATCTTTCCCGTTCTTCTTCTTCTATCCACCCCTTTGAGTTCGACAGTTACAAAACCTGTAATGGTCAGATTTTGGGAAAATGCCAAAAGAGGGCCTGAACCACACTTGTTGCCTCAATTAAGGGCCCAAACTTCGACTTGTGTAAAAGAGGGCCTAGATTATTCTTTTTGTTTCAAAAAAGGGTCTTGTGGAGGGATATTTCTGTCTTTTTAACTTTTCTGTCTTTTTTTTCTTTATTCTCATCCCCTCCCTCACGACGTCTTCTTCCTTCCCTTCTGCTTCAAGCATGGCGCATCGGGTGGCTGTGGAACCCGACCCAGCTCACGGCGTCGTTACAGACGAGGCCGAACGACATGACGAGCTCGGTGAACCGGGCGGAGTCGACCCCCTCGGCGTGGTTGCGGTTGAAGTTGATGCCCTGGCGGCAGAGGAGGTCGATGGAGTCCGGGGCGTGGGGGTCGCGGGAGGCGTCGAAGTCGCGGAAGTTGAACTCCCAGATGAAGCCGCGGAGGTTGCCGATGCAGTCGGAGAGGTTGAGGCCGACCTGGATGAGGCAGAGGGCGTCGACGTTGGACTTGAGGAGGCGGTAGTGGTCGGAGGGGAGGGGGCGGCGGAGGTCGGAGGAGGGAAGCGGCTCTCAGTAAAACACTCGAAGCCAAAATAATCCAAACGGACACCCAAAATGCGCATCAATCTAGGCGAGATTCTGGCGAACTTGACTGAAACTAAGAACGCCAAACAGAAGGTCTAGATTTCAATGTTTCTTTTCTCGAGCGAAACGAGGAAACAGTTTCGTGCCGATCGCGAGCTTCAACAAAAGGAAAAAAAATCTCGGAAAAACTAAAAAGTCCATGATAGCAAAAGCTCACGGGAACGCAGAGCTCGTGAGCGAAGTCGGTGGAGAAGGGAGGGAAGACGGCGGAGGAAGGCGGGGAGGAGGAGTCGGCGCAGAGGCGGCGGGCGGAGGAGGGGGAGGGGAGGTCCGGCGGGGGAGGGTGGAGGTGGTCGGAGGGCGAGGAGAAGAGGTCGTCGTTGGAGAGGTCGAGGAGGTCATCGATGGGGAAGGCGTCGACCGGCGAGGAGAGCCCGTGCAGGTCCATCATGAAGCTTCGACAGGTGGGAGCGAGAGCGAGTGTGAGGGAGAGAGATGGAGTGTAGAGAGAGAGAGTTTAGAGAGAGAGAGGGGTACGGTGGAGGGGGGAGACTTGGGGGGAGGGGGCATATATTGAGTGGGAGGAGGGGTGGGGACAGGGGAACGTGCGAAGAAGATATATCAGCGTGATATATCTTCCCTCTGGAGACGGTCTCCCAAAATGCTGATTGCTGATTTTGTTCGGACGCTGTTAGGGCTGGTGATGAGATCATGGAGCTGCTGTGGCAGATGAACAAGCGGAGCTCTTCCTCAGAGAGATTCTCGACCAGGTGAGCGACGACGAGGTCGTTCATGGCACGCGTGCCTCTCCTGTACAGATTGTCCATCCCCTGCAGCGCGAACTGGCGCTTGGAACCTTCATGTTTGGGCTTGGCCCTCCAGGAGAAGGTGGGGACCGATCCAGAACGACGAAGGGGCACGGTTGCGTTGGGGCTTGGGAGTGAGGTGAGGCTGAGAATGTTGTCCGTGGCGTTGCGATGGCTGCCGTTCCCGCGACCCCCACGCCCCGGACTCCATTGACCTCCTCCGCCGCCAGGGCGTCGACTTGGACCGCAACCGCGCCGAGGGGGTCGACTCCGCCCAGTTCGCCGAGCTGGTCATGTCGTCCGGCCTAGTCTGCAACGACGCCGTGAGCTGGGTTGCGTTCCACAGCCACCCGGGCGCCATGCTTGAAGCAGCAGGGAAGGAAGAAGAAGTCGTCGGCAGGGGATGAGAATAAAGAAAAAAAAAGAGAGAAAAGTTAAAAAGACCGAAATATCCCTTCGCGAGACCCTTTTTTGAAAAAAGAAGAAGAATAGTCTAGGCCCTTTTTTTGATACAAATTGAAGTTTGGGCCCTTAATTGAGACAACAAGTGTGGTTCAGGCCCTCTTTTGACATTTTCCCTCGGATTTTTGAAGGAGAATGCTTGTGATGAACCGGCCTTGATTCTTGGCGGCAGCAGCGGCGCTCTTTTGAGGCGGTAGAAGAGAAGGGATGTTCCGGTCTTCTGTGAGATAGATCTTAGTTTCCGGATTTCAGCCCAAGGTCCTTCAATCGTTATCTCATTTCCACACGCTAATGATAATCTAATATCTATAACATGAGGGGGCAAGAGAAAATGGGTCAGGTTCTACGATCTCTAGCTTTATGTCAACTCTATTGTATATAGAGCAAATCTATCTTTTTTCTGAATATCCTTATGAGGTGTTTGATTCTAGTTCCTAACAACCTTGGTGAAGCGATCTATGATTTCTGCGATACAACCCTCTTCAAAACACCAAGCTTTCTGAACAAAATTTGGAAATTCCAGATGTGTCAACCACTGATCGACCTTGAACCCCTACTATTTAGAGCGTCCGCGATCCTTGAATGCCGAAGTCGTCTTTGGGGTGATCTCGTAGTTCCTAGGCGAGGCACCATTGAGGTTTTAAATCATTATCCAACTAAAGTTCGATTTTGGTGGGGAAAATTCTGGCGAGTTGTCTTTATGGGTGCAGTGAGGTGAGATTTTGTCCTCAAGTGGTTTTCATTTTTAGGGTGCTCACGATAACCATCCAAAAATAATTTCTGGAACAAAAACTATTTCTAAAATAGGTTTGGAACAGAAATTCGTTTGGTAACGCAATTCTAAGAAATTATTTCTGGAACAACTTTGAGAAACAGAAATAGATTTAAAGCATAAATGAGAAACAAAAAAAAGTTACTTCTCCGAGAAATAGAAATAGAAATCTCCGTCGACGACCAACCCCGCCGGTCGCAACCCATTGGTCGTCGATCACCGCCCGCCGCTGCCGAGCTCCGGTCGTCGGGCGTCTGCCCCGGCCACCGGTCGCCGGGCACAGGCCGCCGGTCGCCGGCCACCCCCCGCCGGTCGCCGATCACTGGCCCGCCTTCGCCGTCCGGCGAATGACCGCCGCATTTTTCAGAAGTAGAAATTTTCAACTGTTATTAAACAATTTTTTTTTCTAGGATCAGAAATTTTATACCGTTATCAAACGTATTTTTTTCCTCAAAAACTCATCCAAAAATAGAAATAAAAAAGACTATTTCTATTCTAAGAAACTATTTCTGGACATGAATGATTTTTATGCGCACCCTTAATGATTCTTCTCCTTTTTTCTTCCAAGGGTAAATTTTTTTACATAATTCATACACTGTGTGTAGGAAAGAAAATTTTCCACTTTGCTTTACCATACCTCATATTCAATTTTGCTTAGGGACGCCTCATGTTAGTGTCGATTTTTTTCCCCTAAATTTGTGTTGTCGTAAAATAGTTGTGTCGAATTTAGATTTATCCAGAAATGGCATTTAAAATCAATCATGTATTTTTTTTTTTTTTTGCTAACAACAAATTTGACCACAATTATAAATTCGGAAATTGTCACATCAACTAAGCCAAAATAGATTCGGCTTATTTGAAACAAACAACTGATTTGAATAGGGTTTTATTTTAGGCTTTTAGCTCATTCTTTTTCGGTAACGAGAGAGGGAAAATTAAGCCCCAAATTGTATCAGCAAATTGGAAGGCTAGTGTTTAAAATCGGCAATTTCGAGCTAGTCACTCCTCTATAATTGAAAAGCAACATCGTTATACTAGCTTAATTAACAAGTTTCACGGTGCACTAAGCCCGTTGGACAAAAGCGTCTTCACACTGAAATTGACCGTTGATATTTCTATCCTTGGAGCAAAAAATCTTGCTTTTTAGGATATTTGAAAGTGAGTTTATATATATATATTTTGGGGTCGGGTTATTTTTATCCTGTCGTAATTTTTTTTCTATTTTTTTTTTATTTTTTGGTCAAATATTTTCGTTTTTTATTCAGACGGACAATTTTGTCCCTTGAACAAAAGTTCGTATTTTCAAAATTGGCCCATTCGAATGGGCCCACGTCTTTATTGGGCCTCTTTAGGCCCACGTATTGTCTAAATCGGCCCTGCAAAAATATCACCCGTCTCTTCCCACGCGGATTATCTTCAGAAGTACGCCACTTCCTTCATTTCTGGCAAGAAAAGAATCGAAGCTCGCTCGCTCGCTCGCTCGCTCCCTAGGGTTTCTGATCGTACCAACTACCAATCATGGCGAACGGCGCTAACTCCGAGGGGCTTCGGACTCTGAACGAAGTCGTTGGTTTCAAGAGCAGGATCGGCCGTATTCTGACGTCGATCCGCAGATTCGCCGTCGATTCCGCTGTCCTCGAGTCCCTCGGGGGCATTAATGGTTTTTCCTCTCGCTTTTCGCCTATTCATGACTGAATCGATACCATCTTCTACAGCAACTGCTCCTTTTTAGATGATGATTTTGCTTTGTGTGGTCCGTGTTGGATGATTCGTGGAAGAATTGATTAGGTAACTCGGCATCCAATGACAACCATTGTGAAAGTCTGTTTTTTTTTTTGGGCGGCGCATCTTGTAAAAATCAGGAAATGTAGTCGACTGCTTTGATTTGGCTTGCCTGAACAGAGGTCGAGGAAGAATTCTGCTATATGCTTGGCGATCGAATCGACTCTGGGAGTGGCGCTCCGCGGTGAAGAATGTGGAATCATATGTTGGTTGATGAATTGGTTTTTTCAGTGTTCCATTGGATTGCTGCCTGAATCCTTTTTGCACTCAAAGATATGTGGTCTTCTTGCCTTGGAGTAAAATTAGAAGTTCAAATCTGGAACTCGCCACCAATGTTGCACCAAAAATTTGAATGATTCCTGACATTTAGCGTTTTGAATCTTGTGATGTCCATTTCCTGTTGTCCAAGTAAGTCGGAGACTGTAAGTCGGAGGTTTCAGATTTGGTTCAGCTAATCAATGATGGTGTTTTGGTTATTTCACTTTTGTTTCTTCTGGTCGACACGAAATTCTTGTTACTTGGTGGATGTGCACGATGACTGCTTGAAAATGCTAGCACGATGCTTGCTTACTTTTCATCAATACCGGTAGTTCTGAGTTGCACATCACACTTGAATGAGGCAGAAACAAGGAAGATTTTGAAATTAGGATGCTCTTGGTTTTGTATGGTTTATGTGCAGCAGTGTGCATATGAAAACATTAGGGCTTTTGCCAAATTTGTGTTGGTCAAGGATCTTTGTGCTGCAGCATGCGGCAGACCGTTATAATAGTCGCATTTGATTGAATTTTCCCTTGCTTATAAGAGCCAGTCAAACTACTTCCCACAAGGTGTGGAATTTATTGACTCTTCTTGAATTTCATGTCCTTTGATATCCAGTGCATGCACCATCACTCTGATGTTACCTCTTTTTTGTGCTTCAATTTATGTCCATTTGTTCCTGCAGCAGGAAATAAGAAGGCAACTAAGTTTATGCAAGACCGCGTGAAGGATCGAGCGCTTTGTCCCTCACTTAAGGACGATAACGGACCTGGAGATCTCAAAGTCGGGCTGAATGACATACATGAAATCATGGAGAAAAAGCGAGAAGGATCGAATAAAGTGAGACAAGAGCATGAGAGTTCAGCTGAATCTGTTATGGGGTCGGAATCTTCAAAGAAGACGCCAAATGAAGGACCCAAACCGTTAGAACTCCCGAGAGCCGCAGAAAAGAGACTCTTTATTCGCTCTCGATTATAAAATGGTTTTAATACCAGGTAATGGGATCGGGGAGATTTTCAAATGGTTGAAAATACTTGTTGCCCTGTTCCTTAATGGTATCATGTTGTACGGATCGTTTCCCTGTAAATTTCTCTTATATGTTTGTTTGTATTTTCGCATCTTCTTTAGCAGATAGCATATACACGTATGTAAACTTCGCCCTTAGCAAGGAAGGAGATCCTCTATCTTAATGTCCTGACTGGCTAATTGTCCCGAGGAATGTTTGGTTAAATGGAAAAAGTAAAATGAGGAACAGCATGATAAACTTCTAAAAAGGTAGCAATAATTATTTTTAAAAGTTTACTTAATCTTTATTTTTTGTGTATAACAATATTGAGCTTAATATCCAAAACAATCATTAATTAACCTCCCTCTTAGAAAAGAAAATCTCAATTTTAACCTCTATTTCAATTATAATAAATTTTTTTAGGTTTCATAAAAAAAATATTTAACTTTAATCTTTGTCCTAATTATATCCACTTTTTATTTTTGTTTCAATTTTACTGATTTGATATCCCAAAAAAACCCCCAAACTTTAACATATGTGCAAATTATATCCAAAAAAAATTTATCTCATAAAAAAAATCTTAATTTTTATTTTGTCTCAATTCTATCATCATCAACCTTTCGTCCATAATCAATATTAGTTAATTCTATATAGCTTTCGACTAAAAAAAAAAAATTCTATGTAGCTTGAATTTTCTTGCCAAACTTATTAATGAATCTTCGAAATACGAAAACAGCAAGTTTTAGGACAACGAGATTGAATATTGTTCATCCAAATAATCATATTTCCATTTCTAGTTGTTCTTCGGACTGTTGAGAGTTGGGGAGAATCCAAAACATGCCATCTTGAGCAGATTTGAATCTCATGATAATATGTAGGGGAAGCTGACATCAGAAAAGAATATTTCATATTAGTTTTGTTGACGTGTAATTTATTAATAACATCGAAATGCTACGTAAGATTAATTAACGGTGATTATATTACGGAATGTTAATGGTAGTAGAATTGAGACAAAAGTAAAAGCTAGAGATTTTTTATGACGATTTTTTTTTATATAATTGGGATAGATGCTAAAATTATAATTTTTTTTTGTATGAGATTGGTAGAATTGGGATAAAAGCTAAAGTTGTCCTTTTTTTTTTGTATGAGGTCGATGAAATTGAGATAAAAGTAAAAGTTAATGGTATTATATATGATAAATTTTTCTTAAACATAATTCAGATAGTTGCTAAAGTTACGAATTTTTTTGGGTATTGAGCCTTAAAATAATATCCATTTTAAGATTTTTATTTTAAAAATAAACGAAATATTTTTTAGGACAAAAAATAAACGCACTTCATGCCCATATTTTAAGTTTTCCCCTCAAATTTAACTGTCGTCAACCAAGTGAATTCTTTTTTGCCCTTTTGGGAAAATAAATGAAAACTAGAAGTTGCGATTGATTTGATTCCCATGGAGGCGCAGGTGTCGATTCGGGTCCAACCCAGTTGCACTTGCAGCCGCGCCATCTCTTCCTCACTTCCAGTCCCACAACCCCGGTTTGGACTCTTCGCAAAACCCCTCTTTCGTCACTCTCCCCTGCGAAGCACCGCGAGCAAGCCTGCAGCTTTGCCAGAGCAGCTGAGAGCGAGCCCGATAATGGAGGCCAGTGGGTTCGATTCCGAGGGACGAGAGTTCAAGAACGCCGAAGAGATGTGGAGGGAAGAAATCGGCAAAGACGGAGATGTTCACAAGAGGAAGGATTGGTACCGCCAAGGCGTTGGCTATTGGGAAGTATGCAACTTTCCCATCACTCTCTTTGCTCTTTCTTTTTCCCCAGTTAGCTCTGTTTTGCTTCTCTCTTTGCCTAGTTGAGATTGTTCCTTCGTGTGCTAACAAACAAAGTCTGTAATTTCATGAAGTTATTGCTGAATAATAGTTATGGGGTTCTTCTTTCTTGTGCCTTAAGAGAAGGGTGTGGAGGCAACTACAGATGGAGTGTTGGGAGGATATGCACACGTTAATGACGCTGACATAAAGGGCAGCGAAGCTTTTCTCAAATTGCTTTTGGCTGAACGCTTCCCGGGTGGCGGAAGAGGCCATAATCTTGTTGCCCTCGGTTCGTATTCTCTCTGTCTCTGTGTGCAGGCGCGGGCTTCTGGGTGTGTGCTTGTTTGTTTTTTCTGTGTCTCAATAAGACTAATTTGACTGTGACATTGATGAGATTGATAATCATGAGAGTTCGGCAACAATGTGATCTCGCCTTGATGATTGCTGGGGGCGGGGGGTGGGGAATCAAAGTTTCAATCTCATTGTATTGACTTGTTTGAACCCTCATCTCCATTGGAGGGATTTAGTGAATTAGTAGCAGAAATTGTTCCACTGACCTTTGGAAGTACCTCTGATTTAAATAGCACCAGCACAGCAGTATCCAGACGTAAACTGAAGATTCCCTGATTCTATGGCTTTTTTACTTTGTTGATTAGGGAAATTTGCATGGTGAAAGAATTTTGTACCGGAAGTGAAACTAAGCCAAAGAGCTTGCTAAATTCATAATCTTGTAAGAGGATCTGAAATTCATGCTTTGTAAGATGCTCTTCCTTTATTTCCCAATCTAGGCCCCCCCTTTGTACTTTCTCATTGTAATACCATACTAAAATTCATTATACTAATTTCCTGTGACCGATTATGTAGCATATGGTGACACTATAGTAAATTAGGCCATGAACAATCATTGTAATTACTCCCATCGTAATTTGCCACAATTTGCACTGTTCACTTTTCTCAGCAGAAAGATAGCCGCATTGGTTATTGGTGGATATGATTACAATGAAAATAAGGTCTATTGATGTGTAACTTGTACCTTTTCATTTTTTGTGATAAACAATACCAATAAGAAGGTAGCAAGGGGGTACCACCCCTGTATTGTATCATCTTTAGAAGGAAAGCCAAAGGTGGATAATGTTTGACCAATAATCCCGAGAATTCAAGTCACCTCTTGTTTCTTTTTTCCTTTGTTCCCAAATAAGCCAGAAGACAAGGAGAGGAATCGTCTTGGTAACTCTGTTCTCTGCTAAACATGTATTCATGCCCCCTCTAAAAGCCTAAATTCATGTTGCATAGTGATTGAAGTGATCCACTTTCTAAAAATGCAAAACATATAGTTCAAATATGTCTTGTGCGCTCGCAATATAGCAACTATGAGAATCACACACTTCTTTTTCACGAAGTTTTGAGAATTCAAGAGAAGGTCACGGTGAGACGAGCTGTCGGATATCTTGTCTGCCTCTCCAGGAAAATGGCTGCTCCCATTTTGCTCGCTGCTACTACAGGAATCTCTTACATTTCATACATCCACCTTGATCCCGATCTATCAAAATATTGACTTATATCTATATGAAGAAGCCCCCCAAACCTTTTTTTAAAGATTGTCCAGAGAGAGAACTAGTCCCCTAGCTGTTTCCCAAGAGAAAAGGGAAACTTTTGAAGGAACCTTGACTTTGCAAATACATTCCCGAAGGAAGATCGCGCTCATTTGCACTTGCATCTGAGCAGAGATGAGATTAGAGTAGTAGGATTTGACAGAAGAAGTTCCAGTAGTAGAATAATTTCAGTGTGAACAATCGTTCACCCCATATCTAGCGTTGTTTTATACAGCAGATCAAAACAGTTTGAGAAAGCTTCGAGCTCCCACTGTTGAGCCATATGTAAGAAGTCAACTCTCCAATTCCCATGCCACTTCTCCATTGTAAGCCTTCTAGTAATCAGCACCTAACTATTTTGCTCCTCACTTATGGAGAAAAACCTGGAAATAAATCTCTGAATACAGTGTCTCGAAACCATCTGTCGTCCCCCATCAGGGTTTTCCTACGATTTCCCTCTGTATTTGTGTTCTGCTATGGAAGTCATCCACATTCCACCACCGCCTTAGCAAAGCTTTACTGAAAGGCCTCCATTCAAAATTGGTTATTTTTAAGTATTCCAATAGACAGACGAAAGGTCAGATTAAAGCAACTTTTCTCTATATTCTCATGTCTTTGTGCCACTGAGATAGGGATTGGAGGCAAAGAGAGGAAGTCAAATGGAAGCTCCTCTCTAATAGTGTTCTGCTATGGAAGTCATCCACATTCCGACACTGCCTTAGTAACTCTTTCTCTAATTCTGAAGTCTTTTTGCCACTGAGATGGGATTGGAAACAAAGAGAGGAAGTCAAATGGAAGATTAGAGCATGCTATTAAACAGCGTATGTCTACCTCCCTTTGATGAAAGAACCTCTTTGCACCCACTTAAACTCTTCTTAAAGCTCCAGATAATCCACTTTGGCTTTGTATGACTAAGTGGAACCCAGCGGCAAATCTTGTGAATTTGAATTTTCTCGAACATGATCACATGAAACTTTGTAAAATACATGATTCTTCAGCCACTGGACATTAACCATGACCAACTAATCACTTTTTTGTCTGTAACATCTGGAATGCTTCGGTTACCATATATGGAGACTCAATTGCCGACATATTTGTTGCATTATCCTTATTTTGGCATTAATCTATATGTTTACAATAACTTATGTTTGTTTCAATTTTTGTTAATTCATAGATTTGACTCTTCAAAAGTACCAGTCAGCTAGTTTCTCTTTTCAGAAACCCTTCACCAATACGAACAACTCTTGCAGATTGTGGTTCTGGCATTGGAAGAGTCACCAAGAATCTTTTAATCAGGTTCTTCACTGAGGTAAAGTCGTATGTTCCTTGTTGCTCTGGCCAGAAAACTTGTTTTAGCTTTAGCTACAAAATTAACTTGTAAGACTGTGAACTCAGTGTCGTTGTTCCCTTCTACTTGAAGAACAATATACCAGGGAATGCCTCACATTTGGTGTTTTTAGCAGTTGGGTTGAGTGTGATTCTTGTTTATTTTTAGATCTGGCAATGGCAGCATCTGAGGTTGATTGTCTTTTTCTTTGACCTCCTGGTTTTCGTTACTTTAACCCCTAATCCTGACACATCAATTTCCATTTTTGTTTCATATCTAGGGAAAAATCTATCTTGTTCTTTTCTTTCTGGTAGATTGACGTCAACTGTTTTTCTATACCTACATAACTTGATTTTTAATGACTGTTTTCTGGGTGCCAAAACAAAAGATTGATTTCTGCTGCTTAGTATTTAACATATTCATTGCGAAACCTTGTTCTTAGTGTTTGCCACAATATTTTTTGTTTGGTTGGGCCAAATTGAAACTGGTTGATTGAGAGCAATGTCAGCTCTTCAAATATTGTTTTTTCTTTCTTTTCATTTGGGACGTAGGTTGATCTCCTTGAGCCTGTATCGCATTTCCTAGAAGCAGCCCGTGAAAGTTTGGTTCCTGAAAGCGGTTCAGCAATCGAGAATAAGGCCACTAATTTCTTCTGTGTCCCCCTTCAGGTGAGTTATATTGGACAGATTCAAAATATACCTGATTGCTCCTCACATTGTAAACTACCAATGTATATCTCCATAATATCTTTAGAATTTTGATATATCAAATGTTATACTGATTATAAGGTCATTCTCTTTATCAGGGAGTGGCTACAAACTAGGGTTAGCAACACAATTGCAAACATTATGATTTTTCTTTGATGTGCTACCCACTTGGTTTCTCTTTTACAAATATAAAATATTTTATTATGTTTTCCATTCAAAGGAGAAAAGAAGTTATCTGGGTTATAGGTTTCATATATGTGAAAGTATAGACCTTTCAAGGATTTTAAACTGGATAATTGACTAGCCTTAAATTTGATCCACAGGGTGGTTGTTTGCTTGCAGACTTGCAATTGCATGTATATATGTCTTCTAGAAATGTTTGATTTGTCCATAGGATTGTTATACTTTCACTTGTTCAACTCGTAGAATAAGTGATCTACTTGTTTAATGTTGAGATTCATTTGTTTATGTTTTTAGGAATTCACACCAGATGTAGGACGATATGATGTCATATGGATTCAGTGGTGCATTGGCCATCTTGCAGATGATGACTTTATATCGTTCTTTATGAGAGCCAAGGTAAGTCAACTATTGTCCCCTTTAGAAAACAGTGTAAAACTGCTCCATGTTCTAAGAAACCTAGAAATGTGAAGCATGATCAAAATCTTTAATTTGATATTGATGTATATTAGATGGGCCGGGGACAGTATAGTTTCTGCTATCATTGCTGTAGTAGTAGTCTTTCTGAGGTTCATCTGCTGTTGTAGAAGACAATTGGCTGCTATTATTGTGAAAAGCCCTTGGAGGTTGGAGTGCTGTTCAAAACGTCTGATGAGCTTCAGGGGTTGATGTTGGTGTCAGGCATTTCATAGCATAAAAGTTTCTGAATCTGTTATTTGTTAGTTCTTATTCCTGGAAGGAGTATTTATTTGGTGAAATGGCACTATTAGTCCCTATGCCTTTGATCGAAATTCAAAAGCATCCCTCTACTTTCTTTTTTCATAATGGTTCCCGTACTTTTTAACATGTGCCATCTTCTGTCCTTGTGCTGCTCCGGTGACAGATTTTGCTAACACGTTGACACTGTTAAAATTTTTCACGTGGGCTTTCTTTTAAAAAAAAAAATTAAAGAGAAAAAGAAAAAGCTGACCTGGTTTTTGTGGACTTCTTTTGCCACACCAACGAAAAAAAATCAGGCTGTAATCTGCGTGCTTCAGGCAATGCCTGCAACCGCTGCGTAGTGGTCGCACACCCTTGGGTGATCCCATCGCATGGTGGTGTCGGATCTGCCCCCTCCATGTTGTGCATGTGTTGCTGGAGAAAGCAATTGTATTGAGAAGTAATCGTTGAGACCACAGTCATGGGGGTCACAAAAATGCCTTTGATAGGCGCCACACTTGACTGTGGTCACTCTTGACAGGCAACCATCGCGATCACCGTCATGGTGGCTCTCTCTGTCGTGTGTGACCACAGTGACTGACACGAAGACAATCGCTGCGGTGGTTGCTGCAAACAGGCAGCCTTGATGGTGGTGCTCACCGTTGAGTGGGCAGGGCTACTTGTTTTTGTGTGTGCGTGGTGTCCTCCTGGGGGGAGGGGGGTTTCATCATGCAACCACTAAGTGCCCTTGTCTACTTGTTTTTTTAATTAATTTTTCTTTAAATTTTCTTTGTGCCTATTTTTCATTTTTGTCACAATTTTTTTCCATTTTTTTTTTATTATGATGATAGGATTGGCAACACCAATAAAAACGACATGTGTTCTCAGATTGCCAACTCAGTTTTTCTGGCAGCTGAATTTTACCAAAATAGTGACATTTTCTAAAACGTGTAGGGATCATTTTGAAAAGAAAAGAAAAGAAAACGAAATCGAGGGACGGTTTTGAATTTCTGGCGAAAGTAGAGGGATCATTAATGCCATTTAACTTCAAGGGGAAGAAGGTAGACAGTCACTTGATCACTGATATGTGCCTTGTTCCTGAAGTTGAGAAACAAACGATAAAATTTGAGAAGAAGATGAAGAAGAAAAGCAGTAATGAGCTGCTTTGTTAGATCTTATTTTCTTACTTCGAGCTTTTTCTCTGTGTTTGTATACTTTTAGGGCATGTTCGATTCCCTGAGAAATCGATTATTGGAAGAATTGACATCTAAAAAAATTGAGATTATTGCTTTTGAAAAGAGTGTCAAACATGGTATCAAATTGCTCTTCAAATTAGATGTTTCAAAAAAATAGAATCAGGTTACCCACTAGTAGTTGGTATTGGGATTCCAATTTCACCTTAACCATTGTCAATAACTCTAAAACCATGGAACAGCCACCACCACGATGTCCTACTTCACTCGACACACTGCCGCCGCTGCCATGCAGCCTCACTTGCACATATCTTTCTCTCTTTGATGCTCTGAAACTTGCTAAAGACATGGGCCTTGCGCAACCATGCAAGGCAAGCGACCTTCGTTTTAGAGAATCAACAGAGGTTGCGATCTCCATGGGCTGGGTTGCAAGCTCCACGTTTTTTTTTTTTTTTTTTTTGGGTGGGGGGGGGGGGGGGGTTGGGTGGATGCAATGGATGACTTGAGCGAGCAAGGGATTGGTGTCATTGTTAGATGGAGGGGTGACTGCTTGGGATTGTGATGGAGAGAGAGAGAGAGAGAGAGAGAGAGAGAGAGAGGGGGGGGGGGGTGGGCAGCTCAGCGACAATGGTTCTGCTGTGTGTGGTTGGTGGGGATGAACGTAGAGGACCAGAAAGGGAAAAAGAGGAAAAGAAAAAGACAGGCTAAAGAAAAGAGAAAAAATAAAATGAGTAAATCTCAGCCATCGAGTCTTGTTCAATGACTAAGATGTCTATTCTTCTAAAGGCCTAAATATCTTAACAATTAAAAAATAATTTGGTTCTATGAAATGGAAATACTTCGTTTGAGGATCCACTTATGGATTGCTTGTCGATGGAACCAAATGAGGCCTTATACTGTTAAATTATGCTTGACCTTTTTTAGCTCCTTACAAGTAGTAATTGTGCTGGAAAGGCACTGAGAAAGGAATAGATAAAAAAACGAAAAGAAAATATTCTATTAAAAATGAGAAGTTGAAGAAAGAAGAGACAAGACTAAAGTGGAGCAAAGAACTTTCATTCTCTAGATTTTTTGTATGTTTGATCCGTGCTTTTCTCTGGCGCTAACTCGCTACCCTTAGACAATGACAATGCCAATCCCTCCCATAGTTGGTCATAAAATGACTCAAATTACTATAGTTAGTGGAATCTGTAGCAAGAAATTCTAGTTGACACTGTCTTCACCAATGTTAGATTCCTGTCATCTGTGCTTTAATCTGAACTGTTATATACCCTGCAGAAGCTGGTCTATGATTATCACTCTAAGGCCTTAATTTTTTCTGTTAGGTAATTCTAAGGCCTTCATGACTCCATATTTATATACTTTTCGTGATCATTTTAGCTATACAATAGTAATTTGCCATTGCATTAGCATCATCAGTTATTGACCACTGCAAATAGCCTTCTTTTTAGAATACCTATCCTAACTAATTTGCCTTGATATAGTATATATCTTATAAGTGGCGACACGTTTTTATGGAGTGTTTGGATTTCCCTTTCTGCATCTTTGCTTTTATGTACGACTTATGTCTTCAGCAAAATAAATTTCAGGCTGGCCTCAAACCTGGTGGGCTTTTTGTCCTGAAGGAGAATATTGCTAGAAGTGGTACTTATTTCATCTTTCATATGCTACTCTCAGTGATGATGGATTTTTCTTCTCTGTTAAAAGGACACATATCTGGTTATGGTTAGACCTGATAATAAGATGATAGATTAATAATGTTCTTTCTTCTTATCTTCCTTGGCTATGGTTCACTCTAACATCCAGACCTTATTCTTCCAGCAAAGGCAACAATATAAGGACAGGAACCAGTACTTAAAATGAAAACTTTAACCGATATGCTAGTCTAGCAAGCTTCTTTTGTTTGTTCATATGTTTGAATCATAGAGTTTGTGACAGAAATTACAGAAGTTAATATGTACATGCACCGAATCAGGCTCAGAACAGTTTCTTGATGGAACTAATGCCTTATTTGCATCTTGGGGTCATTACAAGTTTGTTATGAGTGGAGTTGATGTGTAGCATTCTTGCATGTTATTAAATGATAATAATGAACCTTTCCACATTTTCCAGACTATCAGTCAGTTACGATATTGCTGAAACAAGCTTAATTTGGCATTATCGACAATCTATGAAATGGTACTTTTTGAATCATTTAAACAAGGGGTAAAAGTGTTATCTAAAAAGAATGGGTATCTTATCCATGATAATGAAAAAGCAAGTGTACAATGGATGGTCATTGTTCTGAACATGGAGCTGAAGTTCAAGTATGTTGAAAGAGTTGTTGATGCATTCGGATAAGTAGGCTAGAGTTAAAAGTAGCTCAGGACACAGCACATAAGAGTAAAGTTTTTTACTACCTTCCAAGCGCATGAATATCTAGATGGCTAAAATATTGTACTTGACAAATTATCTTGGTATACCAGGCTATAACTCTCTCAAATATCCACAAATGTATCAACATTTATGATACTTGAGAAGAGCAGTGTGTCTACCAGTACTTCAGTATTGTACGATTTTGATGGATGAGATTAAAATATACTAGTGAAAAAATTGACAACAGAGAAAGTCAATTCATCTCATACGATTTTTTTTTTAAATCAACAAAAAAGAAGATGCAATTCCTTGCTGTTTGGGGGTGGAGAAAAACAATCGCTTTGGCTATGCATTGAGGTTCATTCAAAGAGGATCTCCGGATTCCCACAATAGAAAAGAAGTATTACTTGAGGATTTTTTAAATAAATAGCCTGAAGTTGGTCCCGCTTATCTGCTCAATAGTATTGGAGATTCATGAGCCAGACTTTCTGTATGCAGGATTTGTGTTGGACAAGGAAGACCGAAGCATCACTAGGTCTGATAAGTACTTTATGGAGCTTTTCCACCGGTGTGGATTGCATATCTTCAAATCAAAGGTTTCAGTCCTAATACATACCTAATTAAGTTTCTGTTTTGATAAAAATCCAATACAACGAGCATCTCTGTAATGCTGAGCAATGAGCATCATCGTCTCTGCAAATGTGAATAGTAAAAAAAATCTATTTCTTCTTGTTTTTCTGCAACAATATTTAGGACTTTGCAAGAACTTTTCGGGAATTCATCAGGTGGGGATATCTAATGAATTGCTCAGCATGAGACTGAAGAATTGTGATATTTGTTAGGCTCATAACAGCAATCCCACACACTGAAACCCTCTAAACCTTACATCTGAGGAAAGGGTGTAATTTGAATTGGCATTTGTATTTACTTGAACTTAATCTGGGAAGAGAGATTTTTGGGAAGTGGTGAACTTGCGATTTCTTTGTGGAATTTTACTGTTTGAAATATCTTCTAACATCTAGAAGAGTTCTACTGGTTCTCTCTGTTATGTAGCCTGAAAGTACATTGAGCCGGGTGTTCTATGTATTCTATTGTCGGTTCCCTTTACAATTATGGCCTGAATCCATTGAATCATTTCAGGACCAGAGGGGATTACCTGAGGAATTATTCGCTGTGAAGATGTATGCTTTAACCCCTGATGCGCCTAAACGAGTTCACGGTACCAAAGCCAAAGCACAACCAAATAGGCCTGGCATAATCAAATGAGTGATTGCTTCATGAATTTCGTTATCGGAGGTTGGGTGGATGGTTCTTGGGGTCACCTGGACGACGCTCGGAATGTTGTGAGATGCTTATCTGTTCTTGGATGTACGTTGAGCGATTGAATGAGTATGATCTCTGCGCATTTTGCTTTGTCTGTTGTCACATTGATTTTCATCGTATTGATGGAAGGTGTATAAAACATATTTTGCTGTTCAACAGCCAATGAAAACAATTTAGTGCCTGTTATTACTGATGTATGTCAATTTAAGGGTTGTTGATATAGCATAAAGTAAACTAAAATCCTAAAGAAAATGCTCACTCAAGCAAAAATTGAATCTAGCACCATTACATCTTGATTCCCCAAGGGAGCTTCCCATATATAATATTTTCACTCAATCAAATTCTCAGACTAAAGTTTCAGTATGTTTTTTTAGGGATATGTGCATGGAAGTTTTAAAATTTGTAACCGAAATGCTGATGTGATTTTATTTTAATATTCTCTCCTATATGGCGGTGACGTAATTAATACATAAAATATAAAGGTCAAAACGATGTCATTTTAGTCAAAATTTAATTTTTAATAAATTTTAAGAATAAGCTAAACTAAAAAAATGGGAGAGTTGGAATCCATGGCGATCTCGTTGACATTCCTCCACTATCGTCGGCCCTTCCCTGCGATGGTGGGGCAACCGTAGCGAAGGTTTTGCAGCCTTGCCGCTTGATTTCCAACTTCTTCTTCCTCTCTCTCTAAATATTTTTGTGTTTAATTTTTTTTTTATTGAATTTGAATATAATTAGTATAAAAATCATATTTGGATCAAAATGACGTAGTTTTGGCCAAGTCAATAGCAGCGTAGGAAAAAGAAAAGAAAAGAAGAAGCTACATCGGCATTTTCCATTAATCGAGCTGGACAAAATTAACGGAAGGACTTGATTGCATCAATCCGACAAGTTTTAGGACTAGATTGCACGTTTGGCAAGTCTTAGGACTCAATTGTGCTCTCATGACAAGTTTTAATACTTTCATTGCCCATATATCTCTATTTTATGATAAAAGCTCAGTATCGTTGAACGAATGATCGATATTATAAAATATCTCAAAATAAATTGCACATTGTCTTTATATTTACACAGCCACGGATTCCCACAAAAGAAAAATTATGTATACTATATACACATCAAGGGGAAAAAAATCAATCATGAAAGAATCGCCCTTTTGCACTCTACGAGAAAATTCTAGTAATCACTATTCCATAGAAGGTAATCGCACCGTTAGTTTCAAGCCTAGACATTTCTTTCTCAAAAAAGTTCCATCAAAGTCCACGTCAATCTTCTTAAAGTCTTTTCAATATCCAAAGAAGCAAGAAATGTATAATCATTTTATTTATTTTAAATAAGAGATAACATTAAATAATTTTATATAATTCGAATAATTAAATTAAATAAATATAAAAAAATTAGAGATTATATTGAATAAATTAAAAAATTCATACGTGATACGTTGAGCCAGAGTTGAAAGAACATTTGTATTATTTTGCCAGCTTGAATCTCGTACGAGGGGGTCTTATCTCGTGTTCCCTCGGCCAAATCAATCTATCAGCTTGATGGTGTCTGCAAGCAGCTCCGCAATATCACCATTCCCAGGATCTTGTCCATGTCCCCGACCAGGCTTTCACGTTCATTCTCTTCCTTTCACTCCAACAAGAGAACCCGCAATGCCTCGCCCATCCAGACTCTTCTCAAGAGAGGGTTCACTCCCACCATCAAACACTTCAACCTCCACCTCCTCTTCCTCTCTGAATCTCACCGATTCGGCTGCATCATTCACCTCTTATCTCAGCTGGAGCACAACAATGTCCATCCCAACTCACGCACTCACTCCATCTTCACGCGGGCTCTTCTCGAACTCCACAAATTCGAAGAAGCAGAGCAATTCATGAGGTCTCAGACGGCCAACACTTCGAATTTTGCCAAGAACCGCGTCTGGGACTCCATAATTCAAGGCTATTGTGTCCATCGCAACGACCCGGAAAGAGCTTTGTCAGTTTATCGTGACTGCTTGCGTGGGTATCGTGTATTGCCTTCTTCCTACACTGTTTGTTCTTTAATTCAGGGGTTTAGCTCTCGCGGTATGATGGGAAGAGCGATTGAGGTCCTGGAGTTGATAGCGGACGAGAAGATCGAATACCCTTTTGGTAATTTCGTTTGTAGTTCTGTTATTGCTGGGTTTTGCAGAATCGGAAAACCAGAACTTGGCGTTGAGTTCTTTGAGAAGGCCAAGATTTTGGGGGCTTTACGTTCCAATCTAGTCACTTACACTGCCCTTGTCCATGCTCTTTGTAAATTGGGTAGGGTCGACGAGGTGGGCAATCTATTTCGTTCCATGGAGGAGGAGGGTTTGGCTTTTGATGTCATGTTTTTTACTTGTTGGGTCTGGGGTTATATCAAGGAAGGTTTTGTCATGGAAGCTTTTAGGAAAAATAGTGAAATGTTAGAGAGAGGAATCGGTGCAGATGTTATGAGCTATACTGTCCTTATGGAGGGATTTTCTCGAGTAGAGAATGCAGAAAAAGCGGTTGGATTTTTGTCGAAGATGAGAAACAAAGGATTGAAACCCAACCTAGTTACTTACACCGTTTTGATATTGGGACTTTGCAGGAAAGGAAAATTGGAAGAAGCATATAACATCTTTAAGACGATCGAAGATATAGGGATGGTTGGGGATGAATTTCTGTATGCAACGTTGATAGATGGTGCTTGTAGGAAAGGTGATTTTGATCTTGTTCTTGATTTGCTGAGTGACATGGATCGGAAGAGGATTAGTCCGAGTGTCATTACGTACAATACTGTTGTGAACGGACTGTGCAAATTTGAGAGAACACACGAGGCAGATGAGTTCTCCAAGGGAGTTGTGGGAGATGTTGTCACATATAGTACCTTGTTGGATGGGTACATTGGAGAAGAGAATATCCAGGGAGTACTAGAAATAAGGAGGAGGTTCGAAGAAACTGGATTTTCTATGGACATTGTCATGTGTAACATACTAATTAAGGCGTCATTCATGGTGGGAGCATTTGAGGATGCTACTGCACTCTATAAGAGAATGGCGAATATGAATTTAACTGCTAATTCCATTACGTACTGCACTCTAATCGATGGATTCTGTAAACTAGGAAGAATAGATGAGGCACTAGAGATATTTGATGAGTTCAGGAAGACGTCAATCTCCTCTGTTGCATGTTACAACTGTATCCTCCGGGGTCTCTGCAGGAAAGCCATGATTGATATGGCCATTGACGTGTTTCTTGAACTTATTGAAAAGGATTTGCCAGCAGACACACACATTTGGAATGTCTTGATTAAGGCAGCTTTTAGAGACCAAAATGCGGATGGAGTCTTGACTTTAGTTATCAAAATTGAGAAACTGCCCTCAGAAATATACGATAGGGTATGTAATGATGCTATCTGCTTCTTGTGCAAAAAAGGTTTTTCAGACTCCGCGTTAGAGATTTACATGTTGATGAGGAGGAATGGCTCGCTCATTACAAGCAAGTCTTACTTTTTAATGCTGAAAGGACTTATAGAGGGGAAGAAACATATGATTGAGCCTTTTCTGTGTAAATTTGTTAAAGAGTATGGAAGTGGTGACCCTAAAGTTGGAAAAACAATAGCACATTATCTAAGCTTGAAGGATGTCGACAGGGCCCTTCTATTTGTCGACAAGATGGAGGAGGGAAAGTCAATTGTCACTTTACCTACATCTGTATTTAAGATACTTATACAGGATGACAGAATTCTAGATGCATATAAGCTACTCATGAATGCGATAGATCATGTTCCTATGGATGTGGTTGATTATTCGATCATAGTCAATGGTCTCTGCAAGCGAGGATATCTTAACCAGGCACTTGATCTTTGTTCTTTCATTAGGAAGAAGGGGATAGCCCTCAACGTGGTCTCTTACAATTCAGTCATTAATGGGTTGTGCCGCCAGGGTCGATTAATGGAAGCATTTCGGATCTGTGATTCTCTAGAGAGAGTTGGTCTGCTTCCATCTGAGATCACATATGGTACACTAATTGATGCTCTATGCAGAGAGCAATTTGTGATTGATGCTCAACTACTTTTCCAGAAAATGATCCTTAAGGGGCTCAAACCTGGTACTCATGTTTACAACTCATTAATTGATAGCTATTCTAAGATTGGTATGTTGGACAATGCATTGAAGCTTCTCCATGAAATGGAGATGAAAGGCCTTGGGGTGGATGCATTCACTGTAAGTGCCATGATTAATGGCTTTTGCCGAAGTGGGGATATGGAAGGGGCTCTCACCCTTTTTATTGACTTCAAGAATAAAGCTATCTTACCTGATCTGTTGGGTTTTCAGTATCTGCTAAGAGGTCTAAGCGCCAAGGGAAGGATGGAAGAGGCAAGGAATGTGTTGAGGGAAATGCTTCAGTCCCAGCCTATAGTGGAGCTGATAGACAAAGTTGACTCTGAGTTTGAAACAGAATCAAACAATTTTCTTGTACTTTTATGCGAGCAAGGGAATATAAAAGCAGCCATTACCCTGCTTGACGAAATTGGCAATATGTATCATCCTACTCAGAAGTTCCATGCTGATTTTAATGAGTCAGCGAAACCAAACATGCCATATGAGGGAGAGGGATTTAAAAAAGATGTTGGAAGGTCTATGACAGCCCGTGGTAATAATGATCTGGAAATTTGGCCATTGGAAGAGAAGAACGTGGAGGATGATATGAGTGCGACGAAACCTAGGCTTAATGACTTTGACTCTTTCTATTCCTTGGTTGCGTCACTATGTTCAAGTGGGGAGGTAGAAAAGGCAAACGTGCTTCTGAAAGGATTTGTTTGCTAATGCACAACAAAACTAATTTGCTTCAACATTATTAGCCTGAGTATTGCTTGCTCTCTCTGATTCATGATGGTTCGCTCCCAGGCATTGATAGCAGATACAACTTCATAGGATCAATGAACATTTACTCAACAGGTTTGTCTCTGCCGCCATTGCTCTTTGTGTTCCCTCCCCTGCAGCTTGCTTGCTTGTCTTTGTGAGCCTTTCACATTTGTTTTCCATGATCTTATGATGTTGACATATCTTCAGCTCCAATAGTGTGTTTGGGTGCCTTCCAAGATTGCCATGTGCTTCTCAAAGTTCTCTTTTTATTTCTAGTCGTTTTTTCCTTTGAATATAATAGATAGTATTTTCTATTCTTTTGTCCCTTTTGTTGCCTATTTATCACATGTATCTTGTCTTAATTGTCATTGATAAACTTTGCATGTGGCCTGTACTGGTTTTGAATATTTGCAAACTTTTTAACAGTGTCTTTGCCGATTGTCTTCTTTCTGGCTTGTGCTTGATTAACTATTACTCCTTTCTATGATTAGAGAAACCTTGCTGGGTCAAGATGCTCTATCATCTCAGACCTGTATAGTAAGGACTGCTAAAAACTGAAGAAGAAGAAAACTGAGATAACAGTCATTAATGTGGTTGAACAAGAGAAAGGGTGAAGTGACAGTTGTGAATGGGATTGAACAAGAGAAAGGATATTCTGCAACTTCCTCTCTCTTTCTATAGAGCCTTGGGGCAATCGATCGAGGGCAGCATTCAAGGAAAAACGTGTTGAAAAGATATAAAATTTGGTTTCAGAACTTTGATTCGTTAAAAACACTATTAATTTCTGTCAAGGATCGTTTGCTTGTTTATATTAACCTTCCTGTTGCTGCATCATTCATAGTGTGGTCGAATGATTTGAGTTCATATTGTTCTTTTCATTGGAAGCAAGTTTCTTAAATGCAAATATTGTTGAAGCTTGACCTTCAGAGAAACAATTTATATGTACATCCACAATCTGATTTTGGTTTATTTTTTAAAGTTAATTGTGCTTGCTTACAGCTCTCAGATATCTGAGCTTGTGAAGGTGCCTTTTGTGGTCCACATATTTTCCAAAGTGGAGGTAATTCACCTGACTTTTGATGGACCAGGTTAATTCGAGTCCGTGTTGCTATTCTCGTCAAATAGTTGTTATTGACTACCTTTGAGAGAAGTTCTTTTGTCAGATTCTACACTTATCCTTTATGATGAACAAATATTCGATTGTTTTTTCTGAAGAAGCTATGAAACTTTTTCTCTTTTGTAGGTACTGACTGGTCCAAGGACGATGAACAAAGGGAATAGGGAAAGTAGGAGGATTTTTTGGCAGACAATATTAAGGATTTAGACCATAGTATGCTTTTCAAGATTAATGTGTGAATGTGAAAAGAGCGAAATTTGCAGGCATAAATAGGAGGATCACAATAATTAGGGTTTGGTGAGTATAGGATTTTATGGTTTAGGACCATTTAACTAACAAGTAGGACATAAGGTGATGTGGTTGTTTCATTAGACAATGATGATAATTTTTTCTTCACTTCGTTCAGCGAGGGTCTTGCCTCGCACGCAATGCTTCAGTCTCTCCGATGCAACCATAGTCAGGGTAAATGTGGTTTCTTCCTCATTCTATCGTATGGTAGCTTTTGTGTCCATGTAATTTAAATACCTGCATTAGTGAAAAGCTGTATATTGTCCATTACCAGATAGCAGTTGAGGTAACCTCTTCAGGAATTATGAGCTAAAGAAGATGGTAGATCTGGATCATTGTGCTTATATCCAGAAGATGGAAGTGACTTTGGACACCTGTGTGATGAGGACAATGTTCTCATGGTGTTCATGGGGGACTGCAGGGTGTTCCATGGGCATCAAGGTAGCCAGATCCTGTACTCATGCTTTTCAGTTATCATAAAAACATAATTATTGTGGTGCCTTAGACATCCATACAGACAAAGCAAATGTCCTGTATACAGAATATTACAATAACGGTTTTCATTTATTTGAATGACCGTGCTTTGAGTGGTATAACGTATTGCTTCTGAATGTTTCAGATTGATCTCATTATTCACATCCAAGATAATCTTGCATCCATCTTGCAACTGCTGAATGTAGGGGCCTATAATGTATGTGAACATAAGGTGATAGATTTAAATACTTGTGAGGCAAGGACTTTGTGTGTCATTTTTGAGGAAATCAGTTGTCACTTTTACTGGCATCTTTCTTGAATTGCATTGACAGTGCACAAAATCTTACCATTTCTTACATGTGAAGTTCATCAGATTTAGCATTGGCCTTAAATTTCACTTTTCCCTTTGACAGGGATGCCCAGATTCTTGGTGCCATTGGCATATGTTCTTCATGTGGACATCGAATTCCCTCTCAAGTGAGAAGGTTTCACGAAGAGAACTTCATTAACAAGTTTGACGAGTTATCGGTTAATGAAAGTGATCTTGTCCATAATTTATGTATTCGAAAAGTTCTTTGATACCTTCGGAGACCTGAATTTCTGGAAGAAAATACATACGAGGTGTGGAGTATTAATGAGTTTAATCATGAGATATAGAAGACTATATTACTGATTGATGATGCCTACTGGCCCAATTTGAACTTGGTGTTATGTGGAACTATACAGAGCATGAGCACACTGTGGGAATGATGCACTGATGAGCGGGGTCAAGGGGCTGATACCTATGGCACTCATTTGGGCACTCACCTGCATGTGGGTCTAATGCTGGCCTGCCTCCTGTAATGAGGCTTCAGCTGCCATCTGCCATCTGCCATCTGCTGTTGATTCTTTTCTCTACAGTCACCTCGACAGTAGGGATGGGCACAGGGCTGGCCCGGGGACCGTGCGGCGAGGAACTTACCCTTTGGTGTCATGCACCTGATTTCCTGCTTTCTTGCCACAAATTCACCTCTAATGGGGCGGGGGCACCATGGGGCAAACTTAAGCAAGCATTGGAGAGAGGAAATAGTGTTCTCATTCACAAGCCGGGAAGATCTTAAGCAAAAGTATCATAGAAATAGCAATACCAGCAATAAGTGCTTTTTGTGCTGAATTGAGAATCTTGAAGGTATATCCTTAATCATCTTCAGCTTGGGTCTATCTTAACGTTGTTCTGTACAAAAAGTTCATCCAAGATTGCCAGAAGGTCTCGAAATGCAAAAGATTTTTTTCCCCCGTACTTGAAGTGCAAAGTCATAACCAAATAAAACACGTAGCCCGTGAAGTGCAAGTTCACTGATTTGTCTTTCATACTTACATTCCCGTGTTCATGCTTTTTTCCTTGTTTTAAGTGAGGGACATTTTACAAAATTCGCAAAGCATGCAAAGTGTAAATGATATTGCTACAACCGGATTTTTTTACAGTAATCAATTTCGAAAATCGACAAACTACATGACAATCCGCAAATAATGAAGATGTTAATGTTGTGATACGTAATGATCAAAAGGTCTTGAAATGCAAAAGCTTTTCGACGAGTCTCTTCCTCGATCAGTAATGCAAGCCTCTTCAAGTCGGCCCATTTGAAAGCCCGCTGGCTGTCGTTGGTGTGACAACCCTAGGGATCGTTCTCATACCATATGACAAGCTCAAGCATAAACGTAAAGCTAACCGTAAAGCGTGACTAAAAACCTTTTTTTTTTTTTTAGGATTTGTACCTCGTTTGGAGTAAATACGGTGTTGAAGAAGGTGAAGAAATGAGCACATGCTAAAAGACTTGTTTATGCTTGGGCAAACAATCTCCTTAATTCCTTAATTTCATACACGAATTCGTTTTCCTAATTTCATTTATGGGTGTTTGTTTTCTTTTCTTTACTTTCACATGATTTTCCTTTGACGGACCATTTTTTAAGAACCGAAACTCACAAAGAAGCTCTTTCATCGAAACAAATGCACCCCACGACTGTACGGATGGACTAGAATCCCCAATTGCATTTTTTTTTATAACATCAGATTTATGAGTATATTCACTTAGATTGCATTACACAAAATTATCACGTATAGTTTAGTTAACTTTATAGCGGCTTCAAACATGTACTTTCCATGTGAGCTTAATGGATGAAATGGATGAAATGTGGTTATAAGTTATCCTTTATGATGCCGTCATTATGATTTATCTGAATTTGTTGATGGTCATGAGTTATATATATGCTCAAAAGATCTACTATATTTGCACTTTAGATTTGTTTTTTGGTCAAATTGCACTAAACATTAAAAGGAATTGTCCATATTAGACTCGTCATGGATAGATTATGCCGTATTAAGTTTTTATATATATTATATTTACATAATTCTTTAAATGTTCTCTAAATAATGGGTATGTAATTAATAATCAATCTAACTTTCTAGATAGAGTGACCTATATGTAGATATATCATTTAAGTTGATGAGTCAATCTAATACTTATGGGGGTTTAATATAACCGATCTACATTTTGAAAAATCAAAAGTTGGCTAATTGATCAGGTTTAGATTTCACTTTAATAAAAGAAGATGCCCAACTTCTTGCACTTGAAAAAAACAGGTTACAACATATTCTTAAGGTCCCTCCATAGCCATCGCATTGAACTTCCCCGAGACAATTGATTCGAATCCTCGAACCACTCCCTCCGCAACGCCATAACCGAATCACAAAAAAGGCCACACGGACCACACCCATGGTGCATATAATCTCTGCGCGAGAGCTTCACATGGACATAGGTTATGTGCTTATGCTCCATCAAGGAGTAGTCTTCGTTGGGCGGGACGAAGCGGGCGGGATTCCCGGGAAGCCAAATGAAGGCTGCAATGGAAGTCGAGGAAAACGAGCCAGGGAGGATAGCAAAGGGCTTAATAGTCGTGGAATCGGCGTAAGAAGGATCGCCAGCTCTGGCGATGGCAGGAGTGAGTTCGGTGGCGGGACGGGATCCGGCTGAAACGGGTTTGCTGACAAATTAGGGGGAACAAAGACCTCGGGTGGACTCGTCTCTTCATCGAGTGGTGGGAAGGCGTCCCGAAAGCTGGGGGCAATTTTGGGATCCTAAGAAGAAGAGGGAGAGGAGAGAGTTGCGGCAGGGGGCAGAAGCTGGGGATGCAGCGGGATCGAAGGCACTAGATTGGCCACCGATGAGTGGTTATACCGTGGACTACAAATTCTTAAAAGAGTGAATGTCACAATAATTTATAATTAAGGGTTATTTAATTCTTGTAACTCTTGAGTTGTTGTCAATCTCACGATAGAAAAAAAGTTGTCTTTCGTTTTTGGCGATTACGTCCGCATTATTTGACAGTATTAAGTCCCTTTCACCATTATATTTTGTTTTGTACAAGCCATAAATTAGAAACAAATCTTAGAGAATCGCTACACATGTCTCAAAAGCCCGAGGAACATCCATTTATATTGAGGAAAACGCAGCTTCAAGGACATAAAAGCCCTAGGAACATCCATTCATTTTGAGGAAGACATTCAACCATATTTCGAGGGACTGTCGGAAGAGAAATCTCATGTGAAGAAAAATTATGCTTGAATTCTATTATGCAAATGCCAAAAATGCACAGACAGACCTTGAGCAAACAATCAAACAAACGTGGGTTCTCCTATGTACATTGTGTTCAAGAAACATCTCCATAGAGCTAAAAAATGTTCTCCTATTTCTCCCGCTTATGAGTGTTTGGTACTTGGGACGATGAGATAATTGTCTATCGTCTATTGTATGTCCCATTGATAATTTGACGGTGGAGGATTTGCAGATATTAAGTCCTGGTCTCTTTACAATGTTAGCACTAGACTTTATTTATTTATTTATTTTATTTTATTTTTGACTGTTCTGAATCTTATGATATGCTCAATGTGATCTTACAAAGATATGAATGTACAAAAATGCATGAATTACGATGGAATGACACGATCGGTCACTCGATGAAAATTATACGATGATTCTCTGACCTCGCACTAACTTACGTAAACTTGTCCTTAGCATATAAATCTGATAAAATGACAAGCTGGTTACCATTATTAAAATTACCACAAAAAAGAACACATGTATCTCATCGGCTAACCACATAACTCAACAAATATCTTGAGAAATTAACCAAACTAAACTCGGCAAAAAATATCTATACATACCTCAAGACTAGTGTACGGACAAAAGAGCAGATGCAATTTCATTAGTGGCGGCCCAGTAAAAATCACCAATGAAAATGCCAATAATTGATGATCGATTCTCCAACAGACAAAGACAGGGCCTAGAGGTGGCTCTAGGGTAGAGCCCTAAAGCTCAATGGGTCCACATTTAGCGCCGGTAATTTGAACGCTATAACACATGCAAGTTCGTTCATCGGACGCCTCTTGATGACCACCGTGCCTCTTGCACTGGACCATCTTTTGAACTTTTGAACCCCGCTGAACCGATGTGATCAGATAAGCTCCGAAGCCGGTATCGTGAGCGTCATATTTACCGTTGAATCCGACACACCCGATAGATATATCAAATGGCGGTTGAGTTTATTTAAGTGAAATAATTTTCACGAACTAGTTTTCTGAAATTTCATGCATTAATTTGGTTTAACGAAAATGACTAATCAACGAAAAATCATTTACAATAAAAGAAAATGTGGATAAGAAAAAACGAATTCCCTTTCTGAAAAGGGAAAAAACATTCCCCTGAAAAAATAATCTTCCGGAAAACATTTTCCTTTATCATGAAGTATTTTCCGGAATAAATACACCATCAAAGCAATTTTACATTCAAAGTAGCGATTGCATGTAAACTGCAGACCACTAAATAACTGTGAAATTTTTTCTGGAAAGTATACTTAACTAGTGCCTCTAGAGTATACCGTTAACCAAACATGTATGATAGTACCAAGTGCAGTAGGTCCAGTGTGCAAAATGGATTTACAAAGTAGAATGATAAGAAGCAGACTTTTAAAGAAAATAGTCCTATACCTGACACTATGCTTTTCGAAGAATTTATGTTAGCCAAAAAGTTTTTGCTCTCCGTGTAAGTGAATGACACATCCTTAATCCTCAAGTAACCAAGTGAGTAACAAGATTGTATCAAAATCCGGCAGCATACTTGCATCACAACTTACAACAGTACAGAGGCGATACCGATAGGAACCGATCCTGCTCAAATTTGATTACTCAGAAGTTCCTGATCGGTGACCGGCCGAATTTAGGTTTCGAAGCTCATCTTAGACCATACACAGGAAAAAAGAAAGACTTCCAAAATCACCGAACACCAATTAACCAATCCATCGCATAGCAATACAATGATTTCGTCCTCTCTTTTTCACACAGAGATGAATATTGGAACACTGACCGACAATTCCAGAGTCTTTCATCTTACCTTTTTTCCAACTCCAGTGAAAGGAGACACTTCACACTAAAATTGGGTCTATATGTGTGGGATGAAGCACTTCTCATCCATCAGGAACATAGAGTAATGAACATGGTTTCATACTTTTATCGCTCAGAAGGGAAAGAACGACGTGAAATCGGACTGAGGGATGAGAAAGAGGTAAGCGACACCTTGTTCAGATACCTGGCTATTCAATCTTCAGTCAGCGAAACCAAAAGATGAAAGGTAAATCAGGGACTCACCCTGCCCTCCACATAGCCAATTGACCAAATGCAGTTTTCACTAGAATTGCAATTCTAACTTCTGCCCTAACATCAGCAAAGTCGTATCTACAATGTTTAGATCACCCAAAAAGCTATTTTGTTTTGTATGTCGACACGTTCAGCATGAGTAAGCGAAGCAGGTTTTGCAACTGAGGGTGAACATACGATAACACAAATAATGATCAAGTCCTTCAATCACATTTCTCCAAAATAAACACCTTCATGCTTTAAAAATATGCATCATCACTAGTAGATTAGTAGATTGTTAATCAATTGCATAGATTATGTGAACACAGCATATGTTACATTGTTTTAACCACGATGCAATTACAACAAAAGAAACCAAAACCCAATGCTCCAATCTCTCTTTGATTCACCGGAGCAAGACCTTGAACCAATCTTGAACATTTTTTTTCCTTCTCTGTTACAAAACTAACGACCTTAAGATTTCCAGACAGGGAACTTGGAAGTCAGAAAACGAATTTGACATTAGAATCAGCCATTATTGCATGCACTAAGTTTGTGTGAGCCTAGTGCAGATCATGTGGATCCCTCATGGGACCTGCCAAAAATAACAGTCAGTATGAAGTTGGCTCACATGAACCTAGTGCATGCTGCAACTTTTCCTGTTGGAGAGATATCCAGTCACTTCAAAATTCACTTCAGGACTATCAGCAGTGTCAAGACCAAGCAAGATTTGCAGCTTCTTGTTTGTTAGTAACTGAACGATAGAACAACTAGCAACTGCAGTTATTAATTATTCAATCTTGCTGACCAACACAACAGTCCGAAACTAGCCTGTGCTGCTTATCGCCTAATTAGTAAGAAAATATGGAGCAGAGAGAAAAATGATTGATAAGCATTATTGTTTAAGTCGAATTAAACTATTGGAACAATAATCCTGGAAAATAGAATAGAGGTTCAGAAATTTTGCAGTACTATAATGCCATGGTGACTTCAGCTTTAGCATATGATGGAGAAGATTGTGTGGAACTTAGTCCAATTAAACTATTGGGAGTGTCATGCACTTCAATAGCAACATAAATAGATCCTTTAGCTAGAAAGTACTACATCTTCCAAGCCAAAGGATTGTGGGGCCTTGCAGATTAATTAGATCCTAAATCGGAACCCTAGGACCATAGAAGAGAGATGGCAAAATAGCACGCTCGATGTGCTAAAATGATTCTCGCTTCTTCCTAAATCTAGAGTCCTTAAGGTCTATTGTAGTGTTGCCATATCAAAATCTCATTTTACCTAACCGTTTTAGTCCTTCCTTCGTTGCTCCCACAATTTTTTTTTTAACTTTTTAAATCTTCGTGCAACTCATTAGATAGATCTATGCATGTCAAACTCGTAAGAATCAGGAATATATTCATTAGAAGTTCTAAAACTTAGTCTGAAATTGCAATCACGTCCTAATATTTATAAAAGATGCAATCAAATCCTAAAACTTATCAATTTGATACAACTTCCTTTAACTCCGTCCAATTTAGCTAACGGAAAACGTAAATCATGGAATTGAAAACAAAGTGAATATTAAATATAAAGTTACTGTTCATGTGAGGTGACTTTCTAATATACACATATATCTTGTCAAAAAATCGACCACGATATTCAAGATGATTTATGGCATGCAATAAAAGGGGTACTTACTGACTTGGCAATGCAATTTGCCCAAAACACTCGCAATACCTTTACCTTAACCATTGACTCTCTTTGGATCGTTGTACCCAAATCATCCTCTTGAGCTCTACTTATTTTTGGACGTCATCAAGATCTTTCTCTACAATTGATTACTCAATCCTCTTTTGAAACATACTACATTTGTCGAAGATAACGTCTCTGCTAATCGTAAACCCAAGTGAAACATCATCTGTGCACAATAACCTATCCGTTCACCGCAAGTGCATGGCCTAGAAGTATGCACCTCCTTGCTCTCAGCCCTAGCACGCCATCACTTACATGAGCATAATTAGGGCAACTATCCAAAGTTTAGGACTAAATTGACATTATACAATATTATTAAAACTTTTCTGGTTATTATCCCCTCAAAATTGACATGACAACTTTGATTAGTTTCTTGGGAAGAAAATGAGCAGTTTATAAATTATTTGCATTTCAATTAATAAGGAAATATTTAGCACAAATCCGTTTCAGAATACACGGAGAAAAAACATACAAAAAATGGAAAAAAAAAAACGTAAGTTATCTCGAGATGGTTAGAGCATGATTGCAATGAATTTTGGTGCTGATCAAGTGTTAGCGAAGAGCTGAAGGCAAAGAATTATTCATGTACTACACGCAAAATAAGTAATGGGTCAAGTAAATCATTCATAATAGATAAAATCTGGGCTACTTTCAATTTTATTTCAAGATCTTTCTTGTGTCCTAGAGCTTGCCCTAAATGTTTCAATGTTGCAAATTCTTTATAGATGAGGATTGCTCTGAGAAACCTCCTTGAAAGTAATGTAAGTATCTTCAGCCAGAAAAGGATAACATACGATGTAAACGCGATAAACAATATAGGGGATTATTACGGGGCGAGTCCCAAATCTTAACAATTTCGTGCATTTATGTCCTCCGTTTTGTGCATTTAAAGCCTAAAACTAATGACTTTTGGTTCAATTGAATCATGTCACAACGGAAGGAAGAACTCAAAGTGCACCAGAATTAAGACTTCCAAAACCTAAATGCACCAAATAAAGTTATAGGATTAAAGTTGTGCGAGTGGACAAGTTTCGGTGATAAAGTACGTAAAATTTTGACAAAAAACAAGTACGTAAAAGAATATAAAAACATTTAAAAAGTGATGTTTCAATGTCTAAACATCCAGTTTTGTGACACGGTCCGGGAGAAGGAGGATCGTTCAAGAGGGTTTTGGCATGAAAATCATGGCTCGTTCGAAGGAAGAAGACCTTGGCGCGTTCTTGTGTATTCTAGAGTCTTCCAGGGGCGGCCGATATGGGGAATATCTTGTGTCTGTAATTAGAGTGGGTAGTTGGGTAGATGGTAGATGTAATCTCCACCGTTGGATCGAGGAGGGATCTACGGTCTATATCTCGCGAGTCTTTCTATATAAAGGGACCTCCTCCCTCTCATTTGTATCATTTCATTCTCACGAGTAATATGATCCAGAGCTTCTTTCTCTAGTTTCTCTCTCTACAATGTGGTGAGTTTGAGTGGGAAGGCTGACTTAAGGAGCGAATGTGGTGAGTTTGAGTGGGAAAGGCTCACTTAAGGAGCAGAGTTAAGAAATAAGCAGCTTGAACCGTTTTAGAGAGCGAAAATTATAAACAATCCTAAATTTTTTTGATTGTGCCAATTAAATCCTAAATGTTTTTTTTAGTTGGGATGAGATTTCCCCAGGCTATGTCTTGGAGCAAATCTTTCTGATTTGAATCTTGTCATGAGGTGGGCTATTTTTTTTTTTTTGGGTCGGAAAAGATGGGTTGTTGACACGTACGTACATGCATGTAATAGTCTGAAACTCAACCACCCAGGTTTAGAGGTGAGGAAGGAGTTAGCAGAAGATTTCCTCTTGTGGTGGAAGACGTAACATAAATTGTGTATGCAATTTCATCTCATTGAGAGTGATGGCTAGGAGCTGCCTTATGCTGGTTTATTTAGCGTAGACGATAGAATAAGTGATGAGGAGGAAAACAGTATCAATAACGGTCGGGGTAGTCATGGTGAAGTGTTTTAAGTAGAGAAAATTCTAGCAATTTGTTATGGAGATCTTAAAGAGAAGAGAAACAAAGCATCGTATTTTCTAGTTTTGTGGAAAGATTATGGTCTTTATGATGACATTTAGGAGACAATTGACAGCTTATACAACTGCTGTGGAAGATTAAAGGAATTCATCGTCAAAGGTTCCAAATCAAAGATTTTTCCTTTGCTAACGGATGCAGTTGTAGGTCGAGAGAGCGAAGATCTGGCCGAGGGAGCCAGAATGGAGAGAGAGAGAGAGAGAGTCGCGAACTTGTTGAAATTTGGAGTTAAAGAGAAGACGAACGGAGAGATAATAGGGAGACCGGACGGATGGATAACGGGGAGATCCCCTTCCGTGACTTTTGAAAATTCTGACCGGTAGGCTGTGGGCCCCGATGTGCCACGTGTCAGCTTATAAATGGTTTCCATCGTGGACTATCTCACTCACACAATATTACCAGATTCAAAACGAGGAAACAACTCGTTTCTTAATAATCTCCAACGCCAACGCCAACGCCAACGCCAACGTTTTTGTCCCAACTCTTGAAGATCAAGTTTCCTAATAAAAAGAAGAAGAAACCAACCAGCTTTCGGAAAACAAGAGAATCACCTGTGTTTATCGTTACGATTAGTGTCTCTGCATCTGATCATCACTGTGCTCCATCAACGATGGCCATCGACGCTTGCGATTCTCTCTCCCCTGGCCCTCCTCTTCCTCAATCTCCATTGCTGATGCTTCCGCTGGACAAAGGCGACGATGGCCATGGCTGTCGCTTCTTCAGTCTCAAGGACGGGACCGCCCTTGCCCTCCGCAGCTTCCCGGCGACCTTTTCCGACAACCGTTGCATCGGTTCTTCGCACGGTTGGCTCGTGCTCTTGGACAAGGACACGGAGCCTTATCTCCTCGACCCACTTCACGGCAGCGACCGGGTCCTCCGCCTCCCTCCCATCGAGACGTCCCCCTGTGTGAACCCGATGGTTCGAAGTCACGACAGCAACAGCTGCAGTTCTTCCGCCTCTTACGACACGATCCATCTGGGTTGTTGCCGTGGCACGTCCCTGTTTCCTTTCCTGCCGCTGCGCAACTATATCTTTTCCAAGGCCGTGTTATCAGCAAACTGATGCCGAAACACAATAGAAAGTGTTAGAGAAATAGTACAATATGTATATTAATCTATACAATGACAGAACCAAATCATAAGCAATGAAATGAAAGATAGGTTTATAACAGACATGTCATGGACTATGTCATTCACCATAAGTCTCACTAATCTTCTTCTTCTTTGAAGATCTGCAATCCACAAAGCTGTGATCTATCTTGTCACAGTTGAAGCATGTACCTTGATATCTATTCTTAGCCACTCCTCCTTCTGATCCTTACTTTAACTTGCAATCATTTAAACTTCGAATCGTAATAATAAATGTAACCAAGCTGCCTCAAATATGAAAATATTAAGTTGGCAGAAGCACAAAATTTGACCATTCAGAAGCAGTATTCAAAAATCGTCAGATGCAAAAAAAACATCAGATGCAACTGCATCTGAACCTGAACCCATCAGATGCATAAATTCGTCAAATGCAACTGCATCTGAACCCGTCAGATGCAGAAATTCGTCAGATGCAACTGCATTTGAACCCGTCAGATGCAAAAATTCATTAGATGCAAAATTTGTCAGATGCGGTCCTTTTGGACTCGTTAGAAGCAGTCCTTTTGACCTTCCTTCTAAGTCTCATTCTGAGTCTCCTTCTGAGCTTCCCTCTGAGGCTCCTTCTGACCTTCCTTCTGAGTCTCCTTCTGACCTTCCTTCTGAAGCTCATTCCGAGTCTTCTTCTGAGCCTCCTTCTGAGCTTCCTTCTGAACCTCCTTTTGAGTTTCCTTCTGGATAACAAAATCCAAATGAAATATAATAATATAAATAAATTGATTAAAAGAATACCGAGGCCTGTGTTCGACACAGTTTCCTTAAAACAGATTCGTCCCCTCCAGTACGTGCTTTGAGGTTTCGTGAACGTCTATCTCCCAGGATACAACGGTTGAGCAGTGATAGATGCTAGCACAGCACTTCAACACTTTCGGCGAACTTGAACAACACGAGAACACTATCGAAAATAATATAAATGCATAGAATCGGAAAAGATGGAGAAAAGTTTTTCTTTTGAGACTGTAGTATTTTCCTATCTCACTTCCTCTCTTAAACCGAATGGAAAATCACCTATTTATAGGCTAAGTGGGGCATTACGAAAATAAATAATAACGGCTAAATTAATTCTGCCGTTTAGAGCCGTTATGCAATTAATTCTGTAACCACAGAATTATAACAGCCGTTACTTAGTTAATACCATTAACACACTGTTAATTAACTTAAGAATGGTTAACGGCTTGAGTTGGAAAAAATTAAAACAGAAAGCAAAAATGGGCTTGTCGCGAGGCCCACTTTCCGGTCCTGCATTCGCGTACGCAGGTCGTGCGCTCGCGCCCAAGTTTTAACTTGTCGGGCCTCCGTCGGGGTCCGGGATTTGCACCCCCCAGCGCGTGCGCGCGAGGCATAGTACTTGTTACAATAGTTACCACTCAAAAGGAGTGTAACCACATATAAAGCACTTCAAGGCATTCTTCATTTTCTATGTGGGACTAGTGCTTTGTTACTTCCCACTTCCAACTCAATGGGTGTTCTTTGAGAAATAATTTCTCATTCACTCACCCATCAAAATACCTCATATTTTCCAACAATGCCCCACATGAATGAAAATTATTTTGATTTTGACTCTGTGATAGTGTTCAACAAATGAAACTTGCATAGGATAGGTAGGTGTCACCCTTTGAACCTTCCCTTGTGAAAGTATATTTAATTTACCAGCTGTCCAGTAGACATGATGTCCTTGAACTGTCCTGCTTTCTTTGTAAATGACTCATATACTTCACACAGGAATCATCTAAACGTTTGTTCAGTTCTCATGAGTATGTTCGTTTTGGCCATGAACATCGTCCTGGTTCTGCGAGAGTTTCTAGAGAATTCAGCCCTCAATAATTCTCCTTTGAAGCGGCCCCACTTCTCTCTCACATAGGTGATTACTTAATCTTGAGTAATTGGTTTACTCCACTTAAGAATCATTAAAGTAATAGTTGCTATCCTTTTCCTGATAAACCCCCACAGTAATTTGTTTACTCCACATACTTGGGGGATATCAAATCACTGTTTCTTTTATAGGAATGGTTTGAGGGATAGACCCCCACAGTGATATCTTAAGTTCGTATACTTAGGTTGTCCCTTTTGAACTTAGATCTTGGGATCTCCAGTCAGCTAGGTTGGGTTTTCCGTTATACAAACTTTTCTGTAATTGGCTGTAGTCCCATTCCTATTATTGATTTTCCAACTAACTCTCTGTTGAACCCTTTGGTTAGGAGATCCACAATATTATCCTTTGACTTTACGTAGTCAATAGAGATAATTCTAGTTGAGAGTAGTTATCAAATGGTATTATGTCTAAAACATATATGTCTAGACTTATCATTATACATAAAACTCTGTGTTCTTCCAATCGTAGATTGACTATCACAATTGTTGGCACAGGTTTACCATTTTGAAATATCCTCTATGAAATGGCATAGCCATTTAGCCTCTTCACCACATATATCCAAAGTTATAACTTTAAATTCCATTGTGGATCTGATTATAACAGTTTGTTTTCAGGATTTCCAAAATTATGACTGCATCTACTAATGTGATTCATATCCACTAGTAGATTTTGGAACAGCCACTTTTGCAAGGCACCCCTACACTCGTAAGCATTTGTAAGATGGTCTCCTACCTTTCCATAGCTCATAAGGGGTTTTATCCTATTTATTTCGAGGTATTGCATTATTCTCACCTTAGGAAGGAAATAATGCTTCACAAGGTCAACAAATGACTTGTTATTGCCCTAATTCATGAAATCGTCAATCACATAAGTTGGGTTACCATCACTGTTGATTTTCTTCAACTGGCTAAGTCTCATTTCCCTCGATGAATAGTCAGAGGATCGGCCGAATCCATTTCTGACTTCATATTATCAATGGAAATAATTCCATTTTCAAGCAATTGCTTTATCACATCACTCCTCGAGCGAACATGTCTCTTTATACCATTGAAAGTTTTACTCTTTGCAATGGCTATTGCCACTTGGCAATCACAATGTATAGACATGTAAAGTTCCGATTTCATTTCCTTGAGCAATCCTCAAGTCATTAAGATAAAATATTTCCTTCTTCTTCTCCTACTAAAGTGTAGGAGGATAAACGTTATATTTCCACAAATATGTTTGGTAGCATCTAGGTTTATCACCTATTATTTTCCGTTAGCCTCAATATTAGCTCGAGAAATGACCGCAACATTTTTCATAATCATCTGCTTCAACCAAATTGACTTTTGGTTTAGCAGGATTGTCATTTCCTCCAAAATATTTTGTTTGGTTGAGTTCCAAACTACAACATCCCACCAAGTATGAACATGTATCAAACAGTGGATATCGTCTCACAGAAATCACCAATTGGTGTTTCTCATTGCATCTTATAGAGAACAAATTTCTCTTAAGAACTTCATCTTTGCTTTTAAGCAAATACACATAGCATATTTAGTGCTATCATCGATAAAGGTAATAAAATATTTATTACCGCCTCTTGTTTGTATGAATTGCAAATTCACATACATCACAATGAATCAATTCAAGAGGATATGAGTTTCTTTTACACGCAGAGCCTCCATTGGTTCATCTATTTTGTACATAGAGCCTCTATTGGCTCATTCCTTTCGCGTGCAGAGCCTCTATTGAACCTTTTGTGTTCAAGGTTTCTATTGAATTTTTCGCGTTCAGAGTCTCTGTTAAGCGCTATTTTTGTTCAAGGCGCCACTCATGTTTCAAGCAATCTCTTTCGCATAGGAAGGAAAGAATCGCTTTTCGAAACTCAGCCTCAGATGCCTCTCATGTATTGATATGGTTGGCCTTATCGTTGCTCTTGATGCATCACCATAGCAACGCATTTTCTAAATACAAGGGTATGGTGTTCACACGCACCTTGTCATCCTGAGCTCCTTGGGTTTCTAATTATCGATTCTTCGCCCATAGGAAGATATCCACAATCTTGGAATTCCTCGAGCCTTTAAATTTCTCGAGTCGAAGAATGTTCAATCTAAGTGGTATGGGGCTTGGCCCGTTCACATGCCCAGAGTCCATCATAGCCATCTTGGCCTTTAGCTCAATCGATCCAGCATGTAACTTGGTCCAAGGATTTACTCAAGTACATTTTTTCAGCCTGAATCTCATCCAAGATCACTTGAATTTCGTGCACCTGACTGATCACAGTCTTAGAGTCCACCATCATATAATCAAGGAATCGTCCGACAACAAATTTCTTTGCTTCGGCATCTTTTTTTTTTTTATATTTCCGGTCAAGGATTCTCATAATTCCTTTGATGTCCTTATTGCACAATAGGCATTGTACAAGGAGTCATATAAGTCATTCATAACATAATTCCTACATAGGAAGTCAGAATGATTCTAGGGCCTCAACCTCGTTGAAGGCTTACTTATCCGTTTCTCCATCGGATACCTTAAGAGGTTCCTTAGTCAAGAATCTCGCAAGATTCAAAATTGTTGAATAAACCAACATCTTTTACTACTACCTTTTAAAGTTTAATCAGTTGAACTTTTCAAGTTTCTTACCAAAGTGGATAGAAACAGCGACAGAGGTAGACGATGGTCCATACAGAAGCCTTTAGACAGCAAAAGTAGAACCTTTGGTGATGCCGTTAGCAGCCACATCAACAACTTCGTTTCCAGTGGCAATCTGAATACTGAATATGTATTCTCTTTGTCTGCATGATTGACAGTACAAAAAACACAATAGTCAATCTGGACAAAAACCATAAGAAAGCAAATCTACCATTAGATTTTGTTGATGATAGGGCAAAGCACCACATCAAAGCCATAAATATAACTTGGTATCAGCCACTGATTAGACCGTTGGGGTCACGAACGAGAGTTCATTATGAATTGATGGCAACGCTTCAGACTTGCGATGACTCATAGGCTCTCGAGGCACATAGATACTTCTTGGAATGCCACAGACAAGGCTGGTCGTCGTAAGGAGTCCACCAAAGAATCTGTAAAAGACACCTAACACGCAAAGATGAGATTTGCATGACCTGTTGGTGTTATTGATAAATTAAAAATTCGCCAATTTGGTCAAGGATTTATTGAACCGTTTGACAATTAAATCCTGTCCAGAATACTTCATGAGACTTCTCGCTTTTCGTCCATTCCTTTTATTCTCCTGCAAAAGACGTTTGATCCCAAAAATCAAACTGCACTTATATGGAAAAATTCAGATATCATTGTTCCATCACAATCTTCAATCCCTAGGGGACCCCTTTCGAAGGTCATCCTCGAATTTGCAGAAGAAGGAATAGAAGACTTCTTTCCTTCACCATATCTGTCATGTAAGTGATTAATCTTTTAAGAGAAGGCTAATTTGTTTTAAGATTGTTAGAGAAATCGTACAATATGTATATTAATCTATACAATGACAGAACTAGATCATAAGCAATGAAATGAAAGATAGGTTTATAACAGGCATGTTATGGACTATGTCATTCACCATAAGTCTCACTAATCTTCTTCTTCTTTGAAGATCTGTAATCCACAAAACTGTGATCTATCTTGTCACAGTTGAAACATGTACCTTGATATCTGTTCTTGGCCACTCCTCCTTCTGATCCTAACTTTAACTTGCAATCATTTAAACTTCGAATCGTAATAATAAATGTAACCAAGCTGCCTCAAATATGAAAATATTAAGTTGGCAGAAGCACAAAATTTGACCCTTCAGAAGCAGTGTTCAAAAATCTTCAGATGCAAAAAAAAACGTCAGATGCAACTGCATCTGAACCAGTCAGATGCAGAAATTCGTCAGATGCAAAAATTCGTCAGATGCAACTGCATCTGAACCCGTCAGATACAGAAATTCGTCAGATGCAAAAATTCGTCAGATGCAACTGCATCTGAACCCGTCAGATGCAGAAATTCGTCAGATGCAGTCCTTCTGGACTCGTCAGAAGCAGTCCTTCTGACCTTCCTTCTGAGTCTCCTTCTGAGCTTCCCTCTGAGGCTCCTTCTGACCTTCCTTCTGAGTCTCCTTCTAAGGCTCATTCTGAGTCTTCTTCTGAGCCTCCTTCTGAGTTTCCTTTTGAACCTCCTTTTGAGTTTCCTTCTGGATAACAAAATCCAAATGGAAATATAACAATATAAATAAATTGATTAAAAGAATACCGAGGCCTGTGTTCGACACAGTTTCCTTAAAACAGATTCGTCCCCTCCAGTACGTGCTTTGAGGTTTCGTGAACGTCTGTCTCCCAGGATACAACAGTTGAGCAGTGATAGATGCTAGCACAGCACTCCAACACTTTCGGCGAACTTGAACAACACGAGAACACTATCGAAAACAATGCAAATGCATAGAATCAGAAAAGATGGAGAAAAGTTTTTCTTTTAAGACTGTAGTATTTTCCTATCTCACTTCCTCTCTTAAACAAAATGGAAAACCACCTATTTATAGGCTAAGTGGGGCATTGTGAAAATAAATAATAACGGCTAAATTAATTCTTCCGTTTAGAGCCGTTATGTAATTAATTCTGTAACCACAGAATTATAACAGCCGTTACTTAGTTAATACCATTAACACTGTTAATTAACTTAAGAATGGTTAACGGCTTGAGTTGGAAAAAATTAAAACAAAAGGCAAAAATAGGCTTGTCGCGAGGCCCACTTTCCGGTCCTGCATTCGCGTACGCAGGTCGTGCGCTCGCGCCCAAGTTTTAACTTGTCGGGCCTCCGTCGGGGTCCGGGATTCGCACCCTCCCTGCGCGTGCGCGCGAGGCATAGTACTTGTTACAATAGTTACCACTCAAAAGGAGTGTAACCACATATAAAGCACTTCAAGGCCTTCTTCATTTCCTATGTGGGACTAGTGCTTTGTTACTTCCCACTTCCAACTCAATGGGTGTTCTTTGAGAAACAATTTCTCATTCACTCACCCATCAAAATACCTCATATTTTCCAACAGAAAGAAGGCGATGAAGAACAAAATCGATAGAATGAGGAACAATCGATGTTCTCTTAGAAACGATATCAATCGTAATATTCTCAAAATTCAATAATCTGCTCTCAAAACCCTAAAGACGACCTTATAAAGGTGTCAACCCTAATGACAAAAGATAAAGCAAAAATTACAAAATACCATTAAATTATAAAATTGCCTAAAAATAGAGAAATGCTCGAAAATCCATCTAAACGACCCCGAATTGCCAAAATCCAATGCCAACGGCACCGAGTATTGATCAGACGACCGTTTCGCTTCAATCGAGCGAATTTGAGCCCAATCCGATGTCGTTGACTGATTCTGTCTGCCGGTCCTAGGTGCATCATCCTCCCCTGCTAGAAAAAAGATTCGCCCTCGAATCGGCTTCATCTCCACTAGCCTCAATCTCTTCAGGTTCTTCCTCATCAGTGTGGTAAGGAGATAAATCCGCGACATTAAAAGTTCCGGATACATTATACTTACCTGGCAGCTCAACCTTATAGGCATTATCACTAATTCGCTCCAGAATTCTAAAGGGTCCGTCAGCTCTAGGCTGCAACTTGCTAAACCTGCCAGCCGAAAATCGCTCTTTTTGGAGATGAATCCATACTAGATCACATTCTTTGAAGACGACCCCTTTTCTGCGTCTGTCCACCCGTTGCTTATACTTCATATTCTGCTTGTCTATCTAGATAAGAATCTTTGAATGCAGCTCTTTGATCTGTTTAGCATGGTCATCAGCATCTGAACTGAACTGTTTGTCCACCGGTAATGGCGTGAGATCTAGGGGAGTAATTGGATTACGCCCATAAACTATCTCGAAAGGACTTTTGCCTGTAGTTCGATTCTGCGATCGATTGTAGGCAAATTCTGCTTGAGGCAACACCAAGTCCTACTGCTTTGGACTATCTCCAACCCAGCTTCGTAGTAAATTTCCCAAGCTTCGATTGACAACCTCAGTCTGCCCATCGATCTGGGGATGATGAGAGGAACTAAATTGCAATCTGGTTCCCATATGCCTCCAAAGAGTGCGCCAAAAGTGACTCACAAATTTCACATCACGATCTGAGGTTATGGATTTAGGAACTCTATGCAGCTTAACAACCTCCTGTAGATACAATCGCGCGACCTGTGAAGCATCAAAAGTCTTGTTACAGGGAATAAAGTGCGCCATCTTCGAAAACCTGTCGACAACTACCATTATGGAATCTTTATTCTGTTGCGTCTTTGGTAATCCCAAGACAAAATCTAGACTGACGTCCTCCCAAGGTGCATCTGGAACAGGTAGAGGCATATACAACCCAGCATTAGTACCTCTGGTTTTCGCCACATGACATACCCTGCATCTCTCTATAAATCGAGACACGTCACGCTCCATTCGTGGCCAATAAAAATGCTCACATAACAAGGCCATCGTCTTATCCACGCCAAAGTGCCCAGCAAGACCTCCTGCATAACTCTCGATAATAATTGACTCCCTCAAAGAACACTGAGGAATACATAGCCTGTTACCTTTAAAAAGGTAGCCCTCCACAATCTGAAATTGCTGAAAAGGCTCCGCTTTGCACTTCTTCCATATATCGCCAAAATAAGGATCGTCAATATACAAATCCTTAAAAGAATCAAAACCCAGAACTTTCACCTGCATTGTGGACAGCAAGGAATGTTTTCTGCTCAAGGCATCAGCAACTCTATTTAGCACGCCCGCCTTATGTTTAATGGAAAAACTGAAAGCTTGAAGAAACTCCACCCACTTCGCATGCCTATCGTTCAGTTTATGTTGCCCATTGATATACTTCAAGGCTTCATGATCAGAATACAAAACAAATTCCTTCGAAATAAGATAATGTCGCCAATGCTCCAAACTCCTCACAATAGCATAAAATTCTTTGTCATAAGTCGAATAATTTTTTTTCGCTTCGTTCAACTTTTCACTGAAGAACGCTATTGGCTTATTCTTTTGACTCAGGAGACCCCCAATTCCAATGCCCGATGCATCGCAATGCACCTCGAAAATCTCACTAAAGTTAGGAAGCACTAACACAGGGGCTTCAGTCACCTTCTTCTTCAGTAATTGGAATGCAGTTTCCGCCTCTTTGGTCCACACAAATCTACCTCCTTTTAGACAATCCGTAAGAGGCGCAATAATAGAACTGAAATCCCGAACAAACCTCCGATAAAAAGACGTTAGCCCATGAAAGCTACGTACCTCATGAATATTTTTCGGAATCTCCCAATTTGTGATAGCCTCAATCTTAGTTGGATCCATCTGAATGCCTTCCTTGGACATGATATATCCCAAAAAGGTCACATAATCAGCCCAAAAATGACACTTCTTAGTGTTAGCATATAGTTTCTGCTCCCTCAAGGCTTCAAATACCTTTCTCAAATGCTGCAAGTGTTGCTCAGTTGAAGCACTATAAACCAAAATATCATCGAAATAACGACAACAAATTGGCCAATAAAAGGACGAAAAACCTGATTCATCAACCTCATAAAGGTGCTCGGCGCGTTAGACAATCCGAATGGCATCACCATCCATTCATACAGACCATCCCTAGTCTTAAATGCTGTCTTCCATTCATCTCCAGGTTGCACCCTAATCTGATGATATCCACTCCTCAAGTCTATCTTTGAAAAGATAGTCGCCCCAAATAACTGATCAATCAAATCATCAAATCGCGGAATAGGAAAGCGATACCTTATTGTGATTTTGTTGACAGCTCTGCTATCTATGCACATTCTCCACGACCCATCTTTCTTAGGGACCAACAAAGCTGGTACGGCACAAGGACTCATACTCTCCCGAACTGTACCCTTTTCTAACAGCTCCTGCACTTGCTTTTGCATCTCCTCATGTTCTTTAGGATTCATCCTGTAAGCTGCCTTATTAGGGATAACAGCTCCTGGAATGAAATCGATACAGTGCTGAATGTCCCTCATAGGTGGTAACCTAGGTGGCATCTCTTCCGGTGCTACATCGGCAGACTCATTTAGTAGAGGCAAAACTGGTGTAGGAATTTCTGGACTGTCAGAATTCTGCTCTATCACCACAACAGCAAAAAGTTCAGAAGCGTTCACCGCCCCATCTTGGAATTCTGACCTGGACAACAGATTACTCTTCGCCTCCTTCCTCAAATCTGAAGGACCCAGCGTAATAGACCAACCATCCTTCTTGAAAGTGTATGTGTTTTTGAACCCATCATGCTGAGTTTTTCTGTCGAATTGCCATGGTCTTCCCAACAGAATATGACAAGCATCCATGGGGACTACATCACCCCAAACTTCATCAACATAATTCTTTCCAATCGAGAACTGTACCAGACACCTCTTGGTTACTTTCACTTCGTTTCCCTTCTTAAGCTACGACAGTTTATATGGTTGAGGATGATCTTCAGTTTTCAGCCTCAACTTCTCGACCATAGTAGTAGATATCACATTCTCACAACTCCCTCCATCGATTATCATACTACACATCTTTCCCCCACTGGTGCACTTAGTATGAAAAATGTTATGCCTAAGCCACGATTCATCATCAACTTCAGCAATATTTAGAATTCTTCGCACAACTAAAGACTCACCAGAATCGACATAGACAATTTCTTCTTGATCTGGATCCACGTCCTCTCGTTGTTCATCAGTTTCGTCATAAACGGGGTCCTCAACAAATGCAGGATTATCAACCAATGTTACAAACTGCCGATTCGGACAATCAACGGCGAAATGTCCGAGTCCTTGACACTTGTAACACCGCTTGGCTGCAGCTCCTCCCCTGCTAGTTCCAGCACTACTCTGTTCCCCCTTTGATGTCAGTTTAGAACTTGCACTCTTAACTGTTGCTGGGTTTGAATTAGTTGAAGAGCTCCCCATTTTTTCGCGGGATTCTTTGCCTAACCACTTAGAACTGCTGCCTGACCACTTGGAACCACTGCCCTTTCTTTTACATTGCCCTTCCACCTTTAAGGCCAACCTTCACACATCTTCATATGTCCAATACTGTTGTAGTTGGACAACATCAGAAATTTCATAGCGCAACCCTGCCAAATATCGAGCAACTATTTGCTCGTCTTCTTCCGCTACATCACAACGCATCCGTAACCGATCAAACTCCTCTGTATATTCCTCGACTGTCAATTCTCGCTGCTTAACATTGTGATATTCAATAAACGCCTCTTGCCTATAATGAGTAGGCAAAAAAAAAAATTGCAACAATTTTTTCATTTTATCCCAACGATCTACCTTCGATTTTCCTTCCCTAGCAGGCTGCTTTTTCACATGCTCCCACTAAATTGAAGCATGCTTTCGTAGCCTAATAGCCATTAACTTCACTTTTTGCCCCTCAGTCAGATCTTTAATATCAAAGATCCACTCTACTGTATGTAACCAGTCAATAAACTCATCAGGATGAGCCTTACCATGAAACTCAGGAATCTCCATCTTCATTCTGAAATTTTGAGAAAAATGTTGATTTCCAGGTTGTACTCCTCGATTCCGCCCCTGGTCCAGAACCCCGAAAGGGTTTTCATCTTCCTCTTCAACATCAGATGGATCAGCAGATTCCGCTCCTTCTTCAGGTTGCGCGTTAAGCCCTGCCTCCGCAAGACGTCGCTGCATACCCTGAACTTGTCTCCTTAGCTCTTCGATTTCTATGTCTCGCAGGTCTCGCAAACGCGGTTGTTCATCTGCATCAGGAACGACTCCACGTCCCTGGCCTCCACGACCACGCTGCCTTCGACCACCACGATTTTGTTCAGCCATCAGTTCGAAGCAACCTGTGCTCTGATACCAAATGATGCCGAAACACAATAGAAAGAAGGCGATGAAGAACAAAATCGATAGAATGAGGAACAATCGCTATTATCTCAGAAACGATATCAATCGTAATATTCTCAAAATTCAATAATCTGCTCTCAAAACTCTAAAGACGACCTTATAAAGGTGTCAACCCTAATGACAAAAGATAACGCAAAAATTACAAAATACCATTAAATTATAAAATTGCCTAAAAATAGAAAAATAGAAAAATGCCCGGAAATCCATCTAAACGACCCCGAATTGCCAAAATCCAATGCCAACAGCACCGAGTATTGATCAGACGACCGTTTCGCTTCAATCGACCGAATTTGAGCCCAATCCGATGTCGTTGACTGATTCTGTCTGCCGGTCCTAGGTGCATCACAAACCCTACTGACGATGCTAACGGCAGGAGTTGCTGGGCAGTCGTGATCTTTGGCATTGAGTCGAAGCTCGCGTTTTGCAGGTGCAAAGACTTTGGCGGAGTTGGCGTGTGGGCGGAGCTACCTGGTAACGACGGTCCTTACAGCGATGTCATCTTCGAAGGGGCCACGCTCTTTGCCCTATGCGACAATGGATTCGTCGAAGCGTGGCACTTCGATAGGGATCACCCCGTGAAAATCATGGAGATCAAGTCCTCCTTCCCTCAAAAATCAGCCGAGGTTGCACATGTTCTCAAGAGTGTGTGTTTTACGAGCACATACTTAGTCGAGGCGGCGGGTGAGATTTTGCTTCTCGTGAGGTTCACAGGATAAGATGACTTGTTAGAAGAGGAGGAGGAGGCTTGTCCCTATAGAACCCTATCTTTCCATGTCTACGTACTGGACATGTGCAGCGAGGAGTGGGTGGGTTTGGACTCGATCGGCGACCGGGCTGTGTTTGTGGGCGGGAGCCACTCGAGATCCGTGTTGACCCGGGACTTCCCAGAGTTGGTGGCAAACTCAGTGTACTTCACCGACGATAACTGGGATGAACATGAGAGCGATGACTTCTGTGGGCACGACATGGGTATGCGAACTCGGTTCCGAGAAGATCGAGTCTCCTCCGTTTTGGGTTTTCCCGTTAGATTATCGTTCCAAGTGAGGATGATACAAACATTGTTCTTGTTTCACAAGCTTTTTTGTTTCGGTTTGTCAATGCGAATTTCTCCCGCTTATGAGTGTTTGGTGCTTGGGACGATGAGATAATTGTCTATTGTCTACTGTATGTCCCATTGATAATTTGACGGTGGAGGATTTGCAGATATTAAGTCCTGGTCTCTTTCAATGTTAGCCCTGAATCTTACGATATGAATGTACAAAAATGCATGAATTGGGCAGCTTTAATTTTTCAATTCATACAACTCAATGCATCAAACAACGTCTTAGAGGAGAATCCTGAGAGACACGATGTATATGCTTCGCTAATTTTTCTTTTCGGTCGACTATGCTTCACTGATTTACTAACTGAATCAGTGACTGATTTTAGGTTTACTAGTGCCGGAGAAAAGTGCAGATGCAATTCCATCAGTGCCGGCCCAGTAAATCACCCATGAAAATGCCGATAATTGATGATCGATTCTCCAATAGCTTAATGGGGTCCACAATTAGCGCTGATAAATTTTGTTCATGGAACGTCTCTTGATGATCACTGTGCCTCATGTACTGGACCATCTTCTAAACATACGAACCCCGCAAAACCGACATGATCGGATAAGCTCCGAAGCCGGTATCGTGCATGTCATATTTTCAATTGCATCCAAGACGCCGATTAATTATATCAAATGATGGTTGTGTTTATTTAAGTGAAATAATTTTCACGAACTAGTTTTCTAAAACTTCATGCGTTTGATTTAACGAAAATGACTAATCAATGGAAAATCATTTACAATCAAATAAAGTATGCATGCTTAAAATTAGGAAAACGAATTCCTCATCTGAAAAAGGAAGAACATTTCTTCTCTATTTTGCGGAAAATATTTTCCTTTATGATGAAGTTTTTCCCAAGATTAATACACCAACAAAGTAATTTTACATTCAAAGTAGCGATTGCACGTAAACTGCAGACCACTAAATAACTGTGAAATTTTTTCTGGAAAGTATACTTAACTAGTGCCCCTAGAGTATATCGTTAACCAAACACGTATGATAGTACCAAGTGCAGTAGGTAGAGTGTGCAAAATGGATTTACAAAGTAGAATGATAAGAAGCAGACTTTTAAAGAAAATAGTCCAAACTGATGCTATGCTTAGGAAGTCTATTACATAATTTTATAAAATTCAATAACGAAAATCGATCCTAACATACCTGACACTATGCTTTTCGAAGAATTTATGTTAGCCATAAAGTTTTTGCTCTCCGTGTAAGTGAACGACACATCCTTAATCCTCAAGTAACCAAGTGGGTAACAAGATTGTATCGAAATCCGGCAGCATACTTGCATCACGACTTACAACAGTACAGAGGCGATACCGATAGGAACTGATTCTACTCAAATTTGACTACTGAGAAGTTTCCGATCAGTGACAGGCCAAATTGAGGTTTCAAAGCTCATCTTTAGACCAGACACAGAGTAAAGAAAGAACTCAGACATCCGAAATCACCAAACTCCATTTAACCAATCCATTGCATAGTAATACAATGAGTTCATCCTCTCCTTTTCACGGAGAGATGAATATTGGAACACCGACCGACAATTCGAGAGCCGTTCATCTTACCTTTTTTCCAACTCCAGTCAAAGGAGACACTTAACACTGAAATTGGGTCTATATGTGTGGGATGAAGCACATCTCATCCATCATGAACGTAAAGTAATGAACTTGGTTTCATACTTTATTGCTCAGAAGGGAAAGAACACGTGAAATCGGACTGAGGATGAGAAAGAGGTAAGCGACACCTTGTTCAGATACCTGGCTATTCAATCTTCAGTCAGCAAAAACAAAAGATCAAAGGTCAATCAGGGACTAACCATGCCCTAACAGACTGAAGATCCACATAGCCAATTGATCAAATGCAGGTTTCCCTAGGTTCGCAATTCTAACTTCTGCCCTAACATCACGGCAGAGTTCTATCTGCTCATGTTTAGATCACCCAAAATAGCTATGTTGTTTCGTATGCCGGCATCTTCAGCATGAGTAAGCAAAGCAGGTTTTGCAACTGAAATAACACAAATAATGATCAAGTCCATCAATCACATTTCTCCAGAATAAACACCTTCATGCTTTAGAAATATGCATCATCACTAGCAGATTAGTAGGTTGCTAATCAATTGCATAAATTATGTGAACAAAGCATCCGTTAGAATGTTTTAATCACGATGTAATTACAACAAAAGAAACCAAAATGCAATGCACCAATCTCTGTTTGATTCACTGGAAAGAAACCTTGAACCAATCTTGAACATTTTTTTCTTCTCTTTTACAATACTAATGACATTCAGATTTCCAGACAGGGAACTTGGAAGTCAGAAAATGAAATTAACTGTAGAATCAGCCATTATTGCATGCACTAAGTTTGTGTGAGCCCAGCGCAGATCATGTGGATCCCTCATGGGACCTGCCAAAAATAACAGTTGGTATGCAGTTGGCTCACATGAACCTAGTCAATGCTACAACTTTTCCTGTTGAAGAGATATCCATCCAATAACTTCAAAATTCACTTCAGGACAATCAGCAGTGTCAAGGCCAAGCAAGATTTGCTGCTTTTTGTTTGTTAGTAACTCAACAATAGAACAAGTAGCAACTGCAGTTATTAATTATTCATTCTTGCTGACCGACGCAACAGTTCGGAACAAGTTAGGAAATATGGAGCAGAGGGTACAATGATAAGCATTACCGTTTAAGTCGAATGATAATAAAGCCAAGAAACTTTTAAAAAAGATATCAGGAAACGATATCATTCTTGTACACGACCAAGACTTTTAAATAGATGTAACAAGCCAATGAAGAATGAGTGATTCCGACATTTAAGAGCAAGACAGAACAAGATGCTATATCACGCTGGCAAAGCACTTGGTGGATGTCATAACCTCAACCATATAAACCGACATGTAAAATACTCTCTTCCATGAAAGACCATTCTGGATAAACAATTGGAAAGATATGTTGAAAAAAACCCACTGAACAAGGCTAAACTAGAAAACTTTAATGAGAATGATCAAACCGCTGTAACATATTAGTACTCCAACTATCCTATGTATGCGTGAAAGTAGAACCTGCAACTTACATGCATACTTCAATCTAGTGTGCACGGCAACTGAACAACCAAGGATTTGCAAAATCTTCGTTTGAGTAGTCAGATTAGCCACAAGTTCCAACTGAAAATTCAGATGCTCAGTCTTCCTTGTCTCCTGGCCTGTATTCTTTTCGTTCATTCTCTGAGGAAGAGCTGCCAGCAAGATCCGCCTCCTCTCCTGTACCAACTCGCAAGGGCTCTTCTTTGTTGATGCTTTGGATCAGCCGAATATACAAACCAGGAATACAATTATGAGCACAGATGTGACCCCAATAAGTGAATTGATGTAGCCCATAAATGATGAGCCGTATATTCCTTTCACTTCTGTTCTTCCTACCTGTATCCTTCAATAAATCGTTGATTTCACAACCAGACACATTTAAAAAAAAAAAAAAAGGTTGCATGGATCAGCACGAGGCATTATTACTATAAGCCAATACTCAGAAGGAACAAGCTAATTGAATAGTGAGAGCAATAAAGTCAATTCAATCATCACTAGCTTTGGCCAACTCCCTTCCTTATTGTTTCATTGGGAGGAGAGGTTAGCCATGAGTCCAAGGGACAAGTAAGAAGTTGTCATTATTTGCTCAAACTATGAAAATTTACATGTAATACAGACAAAACCCACATGAAAAAACAGTATCCCACATTACCTGCATGAAGTGAATAAGAAATGCAAGGAATTCTATGCATAAAACTGGACAGCGGATATATAATGACTGTACCTCGCCCTTCTTCTCAGACAAGTCCCCTCATTTATGGCAAATATTCATGTTATACAATGTGAAACTAAATAAGCTAAGGGTAGAGGACAACCTATATGGTTTTAATTTTCCACAGAGAACGACTTAAAATAGCCGAAGGATTTCGAAGAAGAAAACATTCGCAAAACTATAATGCTCTCTTAGGAATCTAAGGATACCAATGGAAAATAACCAACCTTGCTGCTTTTACCGGCTAGAAGCACTGCCATACCAACTACCAAACCAAAAACTGCATTGATGACAGAGGTCACGATAGAATAAATATTTTTATAATCTTTTGTTACTTTCTTCTTGGTTTTATGGTTATCTTACATTATATTTTTTGTTTGTTCCAAGTCAAAAAGCAGTTGTCTTACCTCACTGATGACAAGCGCGTTTTCTTCTCAGAAATACGACATGACAACCCATAAGAATGCCTTGCGAAGAAGTTAAATATTGCTCGATTGATTCTTGACGTTTGGTCGATATGAAGAAACTAATATTTACAACAAACATCGAGAGGCACTCGAGCAATATTTAAATTCTCAACAAAGCACTCAAGTGGGTGGTCATCACATATTACCGAGAAGAAGAGACGCTTCTCATCAATAAGATAGGACAATTGCTTGATGCCCCGGAACAAACAACTAACATAACGTAAGATAACCATAAAGCCAATGAGAAAATAACAAAAGACTATAAATATATTTACCATAAGGTGAGTTTTGTAATATCGTTGCGCACACGAGTACAATGAGCCATCGGCTGCCTCGAACATCTCCACGATCTAAAAAAAATATGATTGTGCTTCCCCTTGTCTCCAGCCTGAGTTAAGTAGGCAAAAAAAGTCAACAATGTGGTTATTGTGGTGGCATTGCAAATCATAAACATTAGTTTACAAAAAATAAAAAAATAAACAAGAGTTTACAATTAGGTGCTAAGCCATTGTCATGTAAGCTATAAATCATGAGATATTTCCACATGGTTAAAGTGACTAGGGATCAAAGCTCTCCCAAATTGAACAAAAGAAAAGGAACAGATATCAAATTAGCTGACTAAATATTTATACTCACAACCTGACATTTGTACAGAAATAAAAATCCTGGAAAATAGAACAGAGGTTTAGAAATTTTGCAGTAATATAATGCCATGGTGACTTTAGCTTTAGCATTTGATGGAGAAGATTGTGTGGAACTTAGTCCAATTAAACTATTGGGAGTGTCGCGCACTTCAATAGCAACATAAATAGATCCTTTAGCAAGAAAGTACTACATCTTCCAAGCCAAAGGATTGTGGGGCCTTGCAGATTAATTAGCCAAAGTACAAACAATGAGAAGTTGAAGAAATCATGTCAGCCACATGGACCAAGAAAATGAGACTTGTGTTATGGCTTTGAAATTGACAGTTTTTCAATATAATTGCTTGAACTTGTAGAACAAAATCTCACGCTAGACTCAGTATAAACACCCATTGTTCTCTTAATGAACTGAAGCTCATACCATCCAAATAGCTCTCTGCTCACTCAAATCGAGCCACCAACAATTGCCAAACACCAAGATATCATCTACCATTGCAAGTCACATAAAAGTTCCCCTCCTCAAGCAACACTTTTCGAGAACCAAAAACAAACCCAGCACCAAAACCCAGTAACAGGTCACTAAGCTGATTCAGATTCGAGAGAAAAGGGCTAAAAAGAAGGCAACGAAACAAACCATGCCACTTTTGCCATTTCCGGGGATTGGAGACCCAATGAACCGGCACTCCAACTCCTCAGTGTGCTTTTCGTCGGCAGACTCGGCACGAGCCCTTGTCGAAGGGACGGCCTTCTTGGCACGCTGCTACCAGATACCGAGCCGAGAGAGGCAGAGAGGCAAAGCAGAGAACTCCTGCCTAAATCGGAACCCTAGGACCATAGAAGAGAGACGGCAAAAGAGCACGCTCGATAGTGCCAAAATGATTCTTGCTTCTTAAGGTCTATTGTAGTGTTGCCATATCAAAATCTCATTTTACCGAACCGCTTTAGTCCTTCCTTCATTGCTCCCACAATTTTCTTTTTTTCTTTTTAAATTTTCGTGCAACTCATTAGATAGATCTATGCACGTCAAACGCGTAAGAATTAAGAATATATTCACTAGAAGTTCTAAAACTTAGCGTGGAATTGCAATCACGTCCTAACATTTATAAAAGATGCAATCAAGTCCTAAGACTTATCAAATTGATATAACTTTCGTTAACTCCGTTCAACTTAGCTAACGGAAAATGCTGATGTGGATTTTTTCAATATTTTCTCTCTTATTTGACGATGAGGTGTCTAAAACGACGTCATTTTAGTCCAAATTGTGCTTTGAACTACAATAAATTGGTCGACGGGGGTCGCCCACGCCCACGCCCACGCCCACGCCCATGCCCATGCCCATGCCCATGCCGACGCGGGCCGCTACCTGGGGCTCGATTACCCCGTCGACCATTTTCCCCCTCTATCATCGGCCCTTCCCAGCGGGGGTGAGGCGGCAGTGATGGGGGCTGCAAAGTCGCAGCCCTTGCTGCCTAGTACCAGATTCTTCTCTTTTTCCTTTTAAATAAGGACGTCATTTAACCGTAAATTTCATGGTTTTGCCACGTCATTATCAGGTAAGAGAGAGAAAATATTAAAAAAATCGCGCACGCATTTTTCATTAGTCTAAATGAACGGACTTAATGGAAGAACTCGATTATCTAACAAGTTTTAGGACTTGATTACATTTTTTACAAGTTTAGGACTCACTTACACTTTCTTGATAAGTTTTAGGACTTTTAGTGCACATATCAATTGATCTAAGAAAATAATGAAGAGCGGAGTTAAAAGGTAAAGCGTGAGAAGGAAACCCGATAAGAGTTGGGCAAAGAATATGACATGGCATTTTTATTAGGCCCTAGGACATCAAACCCAATGAGCTACCATCAAATCGAATTCCATTCTTGTCTAAAAGATCAATCCACCAAAACTAAACTATAACCAAAGTGCTCATTAATATGTCTAAGCTATATGAATATCAACTAAAAGACAATAAGATAAATCTAATATTTAGGCCTAACTTAAAGTTCTATTTTCTAACCATTTCCTACCTTTTAATTTCGACTTTTTATTTTTATTTTTATTTTCTTATTAAAAAATGGGGACATCGGTTTGGTGCTTCGGTCGGAATATGGGCTGATTGTGGGTTCTTATGGGTCACTGACATAAACGGGCTTTCATATTCAATTAGCAAAAAAGCCTGTCATTTGAAAATCAGATTCAACTCAAACCAGCCGTAATCTAAGTCAAGCCCAAACTTAATCCAACGACACGACATGAATGCATCCCTGGTTTTCAATATCACTCAAACAGAGGAGAGGAGCAATAGAATTACCTGATCGTGGAGTGAGACAAAGCTACTATTACTGATTGAATCAAACAAAGGTCTTCGGGCCCTTGCCGGCCACTGGGAGAGGGCCGCGATGCGCTTGCATGACCTCGCCTAGATCTGGGTGAAATTACGTCCAAATGTCAGGTGAGCCTTATCGTGTACAATATCATTTGGACGAATAGGTAAGATTACCATGAACAACTTGGCCAAACTGTGAGACATGGACCTTCTCTTATTAAGCCCTGTAACACAACAAAGGGAAAAAACAAAAAAAAAAAAATTGCACGAGTTCACCGATATAGAGATATTGTCTACTTCCATAACGTTCCTTCGAAACGAGGCAAAAAATCAAATGATGAACTTCAAGACAATTTCATCCTGCGAATCCTAGAAATGCACTGCCACAATATGTTAAGACTCGTGAGGCTGAATACCAAGATTCACAGCAGTAAAGTAAGAATACTTCAAAATCTACTTCTCTCAAAAAAGAAAAGAAGCAAACACAACCAAAGTTTGCGAAAAAAATTAAGATGAAATAATAATATTTACCCCTTATAAAGATAGGAAAAGTACAAAAAAAAGTCTTAAACTAAACCTATTGCATTATTATCAATTCAGTCATAAACATTTCAATTGGATTAATTAAATCATAAATATTTTTACATTGGTACCAATTCAGTCCATCTAGCCAAATTTGCTAGAAGTCGCTGACGTGGACGCTGGTAGTGCCATGTAGGATAGCTGGCAGCGACTTGGATATTTTTTAATATTTTTTAATATTTTTAGAAAAAATAAAAATATACTTAAAATAAAAATAATAAAAAATAAAATAAAATAAAAAGAAAAAAAATTATAATGGATGCTTTTTAGCATGAGCATCGGGGGGGCAAAGCCACGTTTTTGCAGGTTGTAATCCTAAAAGTGATTTTATAAGTCAAAAAATATTGGATTTTTTTTCCATCCTGGTAATTCTAAATGTTTTTTTTTTTTGGTCCGAGGTAATTCTAAATGTTGATAAGTATTAAAAAGAGTTGTTGGTAAAAATAAAGGCCGTTATGCTTTCCTCCTTTTTTTTTTTCCAGAAAACTTGGCCGGCCAAAGCATGCAGGTCTAGGGTGCGCATGAAATCTTGCCAACTTCTCAATTTCCCTGCCAGAAGCCGATCTGGCAGGGAAATTCGTTTGATAAAAATACTGCCGAAGTAGAAATTCGTTTGGTAAAAAAATTGACTTCTGGCAAGATTTCTAACTTCTGGCAAGATTTTTGAGTGATTTTGAGAAGTAAAAAATTTTCACTTCTCCCCTTGAGAAGTCATTCTCTCGGGACCAGCCGGTCGTCGGCGGTCGCCGCCGCCGGTCGCCGGCCGCCGCCGCCGGTCGCGGGCCGCCACCACCGGTCGCAGGCCGCCGCCGCCGATCGCCGGCCGCTGCCGCCGCCGCCGGCCGCCACCCGCCGCCGGTCGCCGGCCGCGGCTTGCCAACGGTCGAAACATTTTTTTCACAATGTTTCGAACATCGTCTTTTTTAATTGTTATCAAACGCATTTTTCTACCAAAAATCAACTTCTGAAGCAGAAACTGAAAATTCAACTTCCACTTCAAAGCAAAAGCTGAAAAAATGACTTCCTTGCCAGAAGTCATTTTTGACTCCGGCAAGATTTCATGCGCACCCCTAGTAGTCGACAACAAAATCCCTGCTAGAGTTTTATTTAGAGGAAAATTTGAAGTACGACTACCCTTTTGAATCAAAAGCTTTGATTATGTAGGTGGAAGGGTCGTTGTCGCCAAAGTAGACTTCAAGAATGGGTTCACTCTCTCAAATAAACTACAACTATTAAGACTTTGGTTGGGTGTAAACTAGACGAACTATCGCAGAGTTCCTAAAAGTAGTGCTCTCAAAGATGATCTTGGATGATCATTTTTCTTTGCTCTCTCTCTCTCTCTCTCTTGCTCGCCGCCAAGACCATGGACGGCCACGACAGCAGCAGATCTTAGGGTAATATGGTCTTTCCATGATAGGGTATGTGTTGTCTAGAGGTATAAGAGTGTGTATTTTTTTAAGAAAGAGGGGGTATGAAAATGGCATGTCAGTTTTTTAAAAGAAGAAGAAGAAGAAGCAAGGAACGTTTTTAGTAGCATTTCCCTCTACATGAAGCCATCTTAACTATTACAATACTTCAAAGCTTTTAGAAAGTGCTTTCACAAGGATGTCACGAATTGCTAGTAGAATTTAAAACTCAATCGATTTGTCCTTCGAACAAAGCATGTCACATTCTTTAGCCTCATAATCACCTTGTCAAGTGCTCATGACTTATGACTCCAATTGAAGTTTCTCCATCCACAGAGCGGATCAACGTGAGGGTGTGTACATAATATTAATTATCATTGATTAGGGATTAGTTTCAGAATGAGTCTATTGCCACTCTGAAATTTGGAACCTTATCCTTGGAATTTCCGATTTTCAAAATTTTGGCCAAAGCACAATCGCGACAATTTCTCTGGATCTTTTGTAAATGGTTTATTACTTTACTTGAAAAGGACTAGGAAGATATATGATATATCTCCCATGACGCTACTTTCCTTCTTAATCTTCGTAGGGCCCACGGCAACAAAAATGGAGGAGATACTGGGTGGGGCGGCCCCAGCGCGCCCCACCGTCTATCTCTCTCCTCTCTGTGTCTCTCTGACACAAGATATACGATGTCAAAAATATTTGACACATCCGAAGATATCCCTATTCCCTGTTATTATTAATTTTATATGGTATTATTATTATTGTAATAAATAAATGGGTTGTAGTTTTGAATCTAAATCACTTTCGCCTGCAATAAAGGGAGAGGACGACCATCCCCTAATCGGTCGGCATTGTGGAGTCGAAAGTCCCCAACTGTCCCTTGATCTCCATGTCTGTCCCATCTTCTCCATCTCCATGGTCTCAAAAGAAGAATATAGCGCTGCCAATGTCGATGAGACCGTCCTCGAGGAGGTTGACCACCAGATCCGACTGCTCCTTGATCGCCTTCCAACCATTCCACACTCGTCTTCTCCATCTTCATCGCCACCGCTGCCTTCGCGGCCGCCATTTTTCCTCCCTCTCTCCTCTGTCTCCTCCTTTCTCTCACAATAATACTTCGGTCGTGGTCCAAAGAACCCAGAACTGAACTAGTTATTATCGGCACCAAATACTAAGAACCGCGAATTTGGGTTGGTGCTCACCCCTACCATTGGCTATACAAAAGAAGAATCAAAATGCAGCCAGCTCTAGCAGCACATCATAAACAGCAATAGTCTTGTTGAATCACAGAAAAACCAGCAAAGGAACAGAGAACATCCCCTGTCTCGGTTCTGTTTCTTGCAAGTAAGGATCAGAAGTCAGATTCCTGAAGTACAAGGACACGCAACTGGAATTTGTAAATGATCATTGAAAGAATAGTCAACATTGACGAATCGATCCATACAAGAATCATTTTTGGGGAAACCCCACTTGACTTCAATTGCAGCCCATCGAAACAGGATCGCATTTAGCTACGACTGAAAGCTAAATTAGTTCGAACCCACCCCTAAGGAAAAAAAGAAAAAGAAAAGAACAAAAAGAGAAGAAGCCAAAATAGACATCCGATAGGCAATCTGCCAAAGCCCCAGATGCCAGCTTATTCTAAAAGGTACAAATCGCAGCAGAAGTGCTGCTCGCTCGATGCAATTACCATGAATTCCCAACTCCTTTCGGGTACAAAAATGGGACCCACCAGCAAGCACATTGGACTTGGAGAAAAGCCATGATTCATCGAGCCGATGTCGGGATGCCACTTCGGGATTGCGTTGTGGTTTCAAATTCATCATAATTGTCCAGGGACACTCCTTAGAAGCAAATCTCAGCCTCTCGTCTGGCGAGTATTGTAGGACATGCAGTTCAAGCACTTCTGAGCCACTACATGGAATTGCACCTCAGAGGTTTTCCCACAGTCGTTGCAAAGAATCCACACCTGTCATGCAGCAATCCGTATTACATTCATGACATCCAAAATTAAAGAGCAAACATTCCCACCCGAAAAGGAAGGAAGCACATAGACATTTACGACAAAAACGAAGTATAACTTCCCTAGGGGATGATGATAAGGAGGTTAATGATTTACCATCTTATTCTGGTAAGGCTCTGGCATCGGTGTTGCAGCAATCTCCAAATCGAATTTCTCCCACACCTTGGACATATCACAAACGGACTTCGAACAGAGGGGGCAAGCATATCTGCGATGTATTCAGAATATGATAAGAGCACATTCGTGAAAAGTCCAAAGAACAGCCAGGAGATTTCAGCGACAGCTACATGAGCGAAAAATAGATATTTTGAGGGCTTACTGAAAATGATCTCTCATCGCCTTTAAGCAGTTCTGGTGAATCGTGTGTCCACATGGCATAACAGTCACATCGTTCCTCGAGTCGAATAAATACTGCAAGACACCATTTGGTTACTCATGAAGCACCAAGAACAAAAGATGCTGTATCCCCATTTGTAAATTTGACTAAATCTCCATGACAAGGAATACTGAAGTTTATCTTAGCTCACTATTATTCTGGTTACTCATGAAGCACCAAGAACAAAAGATGCTGTATCCCCATTTGTAAATTTGACTAAATCTCCATGACAAGGAATACTGAAGTTTATCTTAGCTCACTATTATTCGGCCAATCGATTCTTACTTCAATCAGAAGATGAGAAATTGAAAACAGAACAGAATCAAAATTATGCAGAAATAAATACAATCTTACCTCAAAACAGACAGGGCAATCATGATGCATTGCTCCTTCTATACAAGGGTGGCTGTCCTTGAGCAAAATAGAGTAACAGCAGCCTTAAACATAAGTGAAGACAAAAACAGAAATCAGTCTTCCCTTAACCACTCAATATGTAATATCAATCCAAGGCTGTAGAAAGGGCTTACTTACCACACTTGCAGCAGTGAAAAAAGTTTTCACTCCCTCCAATTCTGGACAGGAAAGTTAGAAAGCTCAATCAGAGAACCATTGCAAGAATGACCTCTCTAAAAAGAATACAATTAACTGGATAAAAGGAGGAGAACAATAAGGTGAAAAGGAGAGGCAGAAATAAACAGGCAGGCAGCACATTATTGGGAATGACAGGAAAAGAAATAAGCAATAGATTTGAACATATTCCAAACTCATAATGTCATTAAGCAGGGAGAAAATGTTACTCATTGACTTAAAATTGACTCAGAAAAAAAGAAAGGAAAAGGAATTTCAATACAGCATGCTAATTCCAATTACATTAGCTAATCCATCAGATAAGGTCCTTGACAAGGAACTCTTAAAACATCTCCAAACAAGTAAAGTCTCAAAAAACAATCAAGGATATCAGCAATACCTGCATATTCCACATCCACTGCAGTGGTATTGCTTTTTAGATGTCTGCAATCAAAGAGAATCGTAAGCTTCCTCCAAGTTAAAATAGACAGCATTTAACAACAGAGTTTGACAGACATGTACATTAATCTCATTTGGCAATTATTCAAGATATAAAGGCTCCTGAACATGCAAGTGGACGCACGATCTGACAGAATGTCCTTGTTTGGATTCTATGGTTGAACGCAAATTTTATTAGACATGTATGGAGAAGGGAGCCACCACACCACAAAATTCATTGCAGGAAAGAAATCCATCGAATCAAATAGAACATCGAAAATGATGTGCAACACAGGGAAGATAAGCCACTTACATCATCGTCAAAAAACTTGCACATCGCACAGAAGTACTTCCCCATGCACACACCACAGTTTATACAGAACTGCTGGACCTGCATTGATTTCAGCTAACATATATATTGGAAATTCCCTCCCTCAAAATATGATTATCCAAGCAGGAAAACTAGGAAAACCAGAAGCAAGATCTAAGTTTTCATTCTCACCTGTTGTTCAGTGCCACAAAGGGAACATATCACCTGCGAAGTCGAAAAGAATAAAGTACAAAATGTTCATACAATGTTTTTTTTTTGGTAAGTAAATGTTCATACAACGTTTATCCATGATTAAATTAATAAACCCGAACAAGATAAGATCTTCCAAGTCAGAAAATTTACCTGACTGACTTCATGGCGTGGCATCTCATGTCTATCTTTCTGATCCACATTGATACTATTCTGAAAATCAATATGCAGTTCAAAGTCAGATAGAGTAAAGAAAAACTAAATACACAGACAAGTTCCCATTTGATATAAAACCAACTGGCCACTTCAAAGCTACATATAGGTGACTCTTTCTTAAGATCGCAAATAGCACTCATCACACGAAGACCAGAGAAAAGTTCTAATCTCCAAGGAAGAAAACAGGAAAAGCATAAAGCTCAAGCTTTTGAACCTTTTGATCCTTTTCAATGCAAATAGTTCTATATATCTCCAGTACAGCAGTCACCTACTCTGGAGACACTTCCACAATTACATAAATTAACTGTTTAGTTGATCCTAGGTAAGATCCTAGATAACACGTAGACACACTGACAGTAACCAATGCTTAAAACGACCAAAGGTCCAAAACTAGAAAACCGAGCAAAAGGCTCCTCATCTTAAAATGATAAATTAATAATTGGATACAACCTAAATTGCAGGAATCAAGATATAAAATCTAATAAAGAATAACTCCAATGCATGACCATGGATGAACACTTATCCTAGATGCTCGTTAGCTATAACAAAGATTCAAAGAAGAAAATAGCCGAAAAACCAAAAACAGAAATGAAAGTAACTGCAAAGAGAAACCAAATTCTGCACTGCCTAAAAAATTGTATATATAATAAAGTAAATCATCATTCATTTCGCCAATTCTCTCATCTACTTATATATAACTTATATAAACTGTTTCATTGATTTCGGAGTTCTATATGTAAAAGAAACAAAAGAAATTAGCATTTATCAGTTTTGATACTTCAAAATAAATCATTCAGCTACCCAAACCAACCAACAAGCAACTGGAAGCTGTAAAAACGTCAAACGTAATTTGAAAATCATAAAGACATATATAAGAGAAGGCTCACTTTTGCCTCGTTATGACAATGGCGACAATCATATATTTCATTACAACATGGAGCTCTGATGCGGCACCTCCGCCGATAATGTGAGCATCTGCAAACAAAGCACATAAAATTAGCAGAACAATGGTATGAAAGCATCGCCATTGATATCAAGAAACAGATTCAGAACATACCCAAAGAGTGAGCAGCCCTTCTCCAGAAAATCATTCACTTTTTCAACATCTTCTAGAAAAACAGTGGGCATGCATTTGCAATCTGATTGTGGCGTGCATTTATCAGCCTTCTCACTATTTTCATCTTCACATCTGATGGCCTCCAAGGTCTCCAAGTTCTTCAACTCAAATTTCTGATCCTCAGAATGCTCTACAATCAGTTCCCCCATTATATATATTTCCTCGGACCTTATATCTTCAACAAGGTTGCCAAGTACCTGCATAAAGGAAGAATTTAGCAATGCTCCAATCACATTAAGGCATGTCATTGACCCAATTAAGCCAGGCAGCCCCGTGTACTATTATTGCTCTCTTCCTGGAAGAAGGATTGAAATCAGCTAGAAGAGATCACATCCAAAGAAAGTTTGATGGCTCCAATCAGCAACACTCCAAGAGATGCACTCACGAAAGCTAGAGGCTAGAACGATCCACACAATATATACGCAGCAAGGATGAATTCCAGAGCCTCCCACTTCAACAAATAACAAAGGAACTGTATCATTACTCCATTCCTCTCAGGAACCTGGGAGGCTTGGGCCAAAGCCAATTATACTGAACACGATCAATGGACACGCCAACCTAATGTAAAGGCAATAAATCACGTGATCAATCGGTTCCTAACGAATGAAAATTAGGGGAATATAGGAATATTTCTGGCACAATTGTCCTTTGAGGACAGCCCTACCTCAATCTGCAACTTTGCAGAAACTTTCCATCGAGGACAAAAATTTACCGAGTAACATTTCTTCCAATGTTGAATCATCAGCTTTCTTCCATGGTAATTTAGCTCATCTGACCATAATCTTCTCATTTTTCACTAAAATGAATGCCGCACCAGTACCAAGAGGGGAAAACAAAACCGGAAGAATGCAGGGAACAAAGTGAAGCCCCTCAAGCGAGGAGCTTCTTGGAGGAGCGCCCAGATCACAGGATTGAATCTCCATGGATTTTGACTTTTGACAGGCTCAAGAAGGTTTTGGAACATGGAATAGCACTAATCACAAAACTTAAGATCACATTGCAGCCTCAAATACGACAAGCTGCATAAGATCACCTCTCCGAAGGACAGCCTCTCCAAAGGTATCTCAGTACAATCCCCAAACTTAATCAACTCATGGAGCAACTCGGTGGACCACACTAAAGAAAACTCCGGTTTCTCACACTTGGGCGATTCAACCAGCGGGCTGCAGTCACATTACCTCAAACGCCGCTATCATATCTCGTTAACTTGCATGATTCACATCACACAGTCATTACCTAGAAACACTGTAACTGTCGCGGACTTGATTAGACTGAAGCAGCAAATCTCGAGACTTAAACAGATGCCAAGAGCGTGCATACGTTTCAAGGTAACCGAAGAGAAAACCTAAGACCTACATCCGCTTTTGCTCTCTCCCCGATCAAATTCTCTCAGACGAGACTAAAAACAAGGCTCGAAATGCACATGACGCGTCGGATACGCGAACAATGTCAAAATCGCAGCAATCAGACAAAGAAGAAGAAGAAGATCGCGATCAAAACAACCGAGCGAGCGATCCAAACAAGCCAGTACAAGCGAATTCAGGGGCGAGAAAATGAAAGGCACAACGAACTTTCAATCCGGACTCCTGAGCGGGAAACGGATGAAGCAGCTCAGCAAACTCCGATTAGCTTTCTTTCAGCTCCGTCGGCGTCGCAGAGCTGGCGGTAGAGAAGTTGAACCGATGCCTGAAATAGCTCGAAAAATGGCCGTTTTATAGGTCGGGAAGATTCGACGGAAAGCGACAGCTGTATCGAATAGAATAGGCCAGAGCGGCTTTCCGCGGTTTCCTTAACAGTTCGCGCATGAAATTAAAAGCAAGTACCTTTTGATCAATCCAACGGCTGATATCTCGCGGGTCCCGCATGATTGGACTGTAGAGCAATAAACACCGTTTGATCACAGTCTTCCGCGTGGTAACGCGAGTAGACGATAGAAGATCTGTTGGCTTGACATCAACGGTGGGGTTTTGCTGACTAGGTTACAGCTAAGTTGTCCGTCGGTCGGCGACACGTGTCACGACAGCTTGGGGAAGATCGCCTGAGATATTGTCTTGCGTCCCGAAAAGGCTGTTGACAATGACGTCGACGGTGGTCATTAGAGTTCCGTGTTAATGTTTTGGTCGGTTGAAAAAAATTCCCGAAAAAAACGATTACAAAGAAACAAAATTTCAAATGTGAAGCGGAATTATTACTTCTGGTGGGCCATCTATGCTTTGGAAATCGAATGATTCCAAATCAAGTCTATCCGAATACTAATTAAATCCAATGATTCCAAATCAAGCGTATTTGAATGGTGTGGTTTAATTTGGTTGGTCGCTAATCAAAAGAACTAAATTCACTAAGCACCTTGCTCCACGTAAAGTACTTTATATTTGTTAAAGTACACGACTCGCGTGACATGACTGACCAGATCATCATACTTGTCATGTCTTACGTGACGTTTCAATATTGAAATCATTCGCATCTGATTGATTTGCTACGTTATGTCACGTGTCGTTGCGACGTGCGGTAATTGTCGCACGAAATGCTTCAACTAGCTGGTAATATCAAGACTATTGATAAACATTTCCAGCATCCACAGAGGGTTATGCAGCATCAATCAAAACTATTCCGCGGAGCTGCAGCAGAAGCTGAAGCCACCAGCCTTGCCCTGATCGACTCATTTGGACCGATGCTCTTCAACTCATTTCAGCTACCGGACTCGAGTGGTGCCTCGTATCGAGCCTAGCGCAAAGAGATTAAGTCGACGAAGACGCTTGCTCCGTGGGAAAGGATGAGCTATCTCCTCGATTGTCCACGAGCCGGATTGGTGAACAAGGATTGATCCCCCAGCGCTTCTGCAGTCCAGTGGATTACTCGACCTCAGATGAATAAACCGAAGAGTAGACATATGACAAACCGAACTTAGCAAGACAAAAACAATGAAAGAAACCAACTTGTGAACAACTAAAAAAAAAAAAATCTTTTGCAGTACTTCTTCGTCAGCAACTTATGAGCACCTGCTCAAGCGGTGTATCTGTATTCCGAATCATAATGATAATGCCTTGAAGCTCTCTCCCATGCTTAGTCCATGGTACTCTCTCGAGTCTGCTAGACAGCAGACTACAGGCCTTGCGATCTGTCTGAATAAAAATGCTTTGATCTGCACATCTGATACTCCCTGGTTGCAAAGTTGAGGAGGCGGAAAAGGTTGAATATAGTCAGCCAGCCGCGCATGCAATTCAGCAGGAATAGGTTGCAGCAGCCCACTATTGGACAACTCTCCCAAGCCTTTAATTTCCTGATGCAACTGGGTTGCGCGTAAAATGGCATGATCAAGAACAATAGGATCGTTGGGGAGTTTCGGCGGTAGAGAAAGCCAGGCCCGCCTATAACCTTGGGATGCTAATGATGTTCCCGCAACCTGACCAGTTCTACACAAGATCGCCACCTTGATGACGCGTTCACATAGATTTCCGCGCTTGGACCAGGAGCAATCGCATATGGAGAACTCTGAACCTGGATTCCACACTGTGTATACTGAGCTTCTGTCTTCAGAGATAAATTTTGCAAGCAGAAGATTTCACCCATCCAATATCACATCGACATCCAGAATGTCGAGGGGCCTGATGCCAAGAAGCAGAAGATTTTGCTCATCCATTATCATGTCGACATCCAGAATGTTGAGGGCCTGATGCGAAGCATTACTTGTGAAATTCCGGTCCCTAACATTCTCAAAATACCCAGTCTCAAGAGATACTATTCAGTTGCCAACATGTGGATCAACCAGTTGATTCTTGGCTATTGTCTAAAAGCTTAAACTTCGATCTCATGTGGTAAGAATCAATTGCAGCCTGGGGTTCAGGACCAGCTGTTGGCAAAGACTTCAAGCCATTAACCAAAGCATCTGCAAGATAAAAGAGGGCATCGAAGTTCTGAGCAACTACACCTTTTAAAGCCATCAACAAATTACAATTCAAGAAGGACAATTGTAGATTTCAGATTTTAGATTTGGTTAACTATACCTATACAGGGTAACCAACGTTCTCTGAAATAATCCATAAAGCCACATTGGTCAACAAATACTTGCATGAACTCTTCAACTGCATTTATTCTCGTGCAGTACAAGATGGAGCCTGAGAGCCTAAAAATCTCTCTTTGCACACCAGAGTGGCAGCTTCGCTTTTGGCAGCTTCGCTTTAGAAGATGTCTTATCCAAGCACAACGAATACGCCAGAGGCATAACAGTACTCGTCATCGAAATGCCAATCTGAAAATTGGATGAGCTCAACTTTCATATTGTCTCTTCTCTGTTTCTTCCCTAATAACTCAAGGAAATTATAACATGGTTTACCTTATAACAGAGATCTTGAAGGAACAATCATCCACTAGAAAGGAACTCAATTGCCATGTAGGATCCATTGTGAAGATCATTTCTGCTAGGGGACCAATCCACTTACGAATACTTCGACAGATGAGGGGGGAGGAAATGATCCAGGCTACTGGAATGGCATTATGGGAGGTGGTGAAAGCAATTAAGGTGCATAAGGGATAATGTCAAGAAAAGATATCATAACTCAAACAGATTTTGGATACCATCTAATCTAAGAAAAACAGGTCAGCAGTTATAGATACTGAGAATTCTTGTGCTAACGTCAGAGGCAAGCCTAACGCCCGAATTAAGTCGGTAATTGTCATAGGCAAGGGCACAGAAACTAAATTATGTCGTTGCTATGCTACTTACTTGGTATATAAAAGCAATAATAGAAACCTACAGTCAAGCCCAAAATCATCCCACTTCTTATCAACTACTATTTCATTAGGGAAAAGATGATTACCTCACCTCTGGTGACACCATCATTCTCTCATGTTCCGAACATTTACCTGGGACAACAGTATCAACCAGACACATTCGTGTATCCCGACCATTATCATGCTCACAGTGCTCTTTGTCCTCGGGCAACATGTTTGATATCAATTCAATTTTCTAATAGTTTTGACTAGCTTCCCTTTTCCTCCATGTGGGTGGTTGGTTAATGGGGGGAAGAGAGGGTACCTTCAGCTTATTCCTGCCGAAGGATGAATGCATAGCAATGGAGCCATTTTGCCCACGATGCAGCTTCTGTTCCAGCTGCCCATTTGTCTGTATACCCATTATAAAAGGTTCTGTATCTGTGCATTCGTGATAGGAGAAGACATACTTCTGATGACGTCGCATCCATATCTCTACACCGCGTTCATCATTTTCATCCAACTCGTTTGAAGAATTGTGAACAAGCCTTTCCATACTATGGACACCATTCCTACTGACAAAATCATCGCGGTTGAGAGGCCCACCATGCCTCTGCACCAGCTCCATGTGGTGCTGCATTATATCATCTATACTTATAAAGCACAGACATCACTTTCTGGCGTAGCTCTTCCGAGATTTGGGGAGCATGCATAGCTCTTGTGCCAACAGCATGGCGATCAACTATCCCATGGCGTGGTGCACCAGTTTTATCAACAGGCTTTCGCTGATTATAAATAACTAGATCAATCAAGGGTTGCACGTATAGACGCTTTACCGAGAAGTGGCAAATGCAGCCCCGCATCATGTGAAGTCTTTCAGGTCTACTCCCCTTCTTCCTTGATACAGTGTCGCCAACACCCGACTCATTCTCTCGGTAGTCTGCAGGACCATAAGAGCACCAATACCTACAACAGACAAGAAAGCCATGTAAGAGAAACCTGACACGAACTTCAAGGATCCCAACAAGGAAAGTGAAAGCAAAATGCGTGGAGATCTTCCACGTCAAAACCGACGAGAAGAAGGCATCTGCACCAACCATTGGGGCTAGGACCAACGAAACACTCGAGGAATCGGGTGATCATTTTCTTCACAATGCGAGACAAGATGATCATGATCTCAGTTCTTTCCCACCCCAAATCTCGCAGGACTGTAAATAGTTCTGCGTTACAAAAACAAACTCACCATCCAAATGATGGCAATCGCCGGGGAAGTAAGACTTCGAACTCAATCAACATTCAACAGGGTTTCACGACCCATAAGCTCAAACGAACGATTTAATACGTAAGAAGAACACACAAGCAACAGCTGAAATCGCAGAAGTACCTCAGCCTCGCGGCCCCTTCATCTTCCGCCTCAGCTTTGTATTTGAATCGATGTTCTACTGCCTCCATGATCTAGAGGCACCTGGCTATGGACGAGCAAGGACAATGGCGGGGTGGCTCCGTCTTGACGTGTAGCGCAATCCATGAAGCACCTACAATGGGGTCTTCATGTCATTGTTTTTGTCAGATACTTTCCAAAACTCCGACACTCTCTTGCCACTCACCATATGACCGGCCTATGATTTGCACTCCAAACACGCCAGCGGCACGCCAATACAGCATCAGCATCTCGACACCCACGATCAATTTTAGGCATTTTCAATAAATTAGCAATTTCAATAAATTATTCCAACCACTCGAAATTTTTGAATGACATGCCGACATATGCATCATGTCGCGTATCAATACTACTTAGGTGGGAAAATTATCAAAAGAGTCCTAAACCTATTGCACTTTTGCCAATTCAGTCCTAAATCTTTTTTTGTGCCAATTCAGTCATAAACTTCTTGCATTTGTGTCAATTTAGTCATTCCAGCCAATTTTTACGGGCCTGACGTGGACTCCGGTTGAAGCTGATGAGGTAATTTTTAATAATATTTTATTTTTTTCTGTTTTTCTGTTTATTTCTTTTTCTATTCATTGTTCATCTTCTTCTCCTGCTCTCTCCACCTTCCTCAAGAATGGAAGCAACGCCGCGAGCTCCAAGTTATGAATGCGTGGTACTGATCAGTACTGAGGGGATCAATCCACTTTCAATCCCTTGCCAACGCAACTTATAATCTCTCAAAAGATTCCCACGTTCGCAAAAGGCTTGAATGAGGACAACACCCAATTTTACCGTCTCCAGAACTCCAAGACGAGATCGGTCTGTTGAGTCTTCAAACAGCGTTCACCACTGAATTCCATGTCTCAATCGACGGGCGAACCCCCAACTCTCCCAATCTTAAAAACCCACCGATCGCGTCCTCGAGCAATCCGCCATCGCAAGCACAGCGCATGTAACGCTCCAACGATTCCGCCCCAGGCGAGAATCCAGAGGTATGAAGCAGCGACTCCACGGCGTTGGGCGACTTGGCCGTGACCAGGGCATCAAACAACAATTCGCACGAATCTAGTTCGGGCAGGGCATCGTGTCGTGGCACGAGACGACCCAGTAAAAGAAGCGCAGAGAAAGGAAGGCGTTATTCTATTGCCTGAATAGCTCGCGGAAGAAGGTTGTCCGAAAAATCGAAGGAGGAGAATTCAGAAACCAGGGTCACCTCCCACCTGGGTGACTGACGGGGTCTCGTGCGCGTGATCTCGCAGATCTCGCAAATCACCTCTCACCTGAGTCCGATGCAATTGATCGATTACGCGACGCTGGAGAGGCTTGCCTCGCCAAATCTGGGCGAGGCCGACCTCACCCAGCGACAGCGGCGCCAATGGCCGGCAAGACATCCATTCTCGAGGAAGGAGGAGGGGGAAGGGGAAGAAGATGAACAGTGAAAAGAAAAAGAACTAAAAGGAAAAACAGAAAAATAAATGAAGAAATTAAAAATACTAAATTATTAATAAAAATTGCCTCGTCAGCGTCAACCAGCGTCCATGTCCGGTGGCCAGAAGAACTGAATTGGCACAAATACAGGAAGTTTAGGACTGAATCGACATAAAAAAAGATTTAAGATTGAATCGATACAAATGTAAAAAAATTTATGATTAAACCGGCAAATTAAAAAGATTTAAGATAGAATTAGCAAAAGCGTAATAAATTTAGGATTTTTTTTTTAACAGTTTTCCCTTGCTTAGGTAGCAGTATTGGCCTGAATGTCGCGGCGGGAGGAGAGGCCCATCATATTCTTTTGACTACGATCAAGTGGCCCAAGGACAATGGCCTCTTAAGTGGGCCTAAATGGGGACAATTAGGCTCGCCGGTGTTTTTTTTACACTCACGACTTCTTCACTTTTTACTCTTATCGAATTTTTTTACAACTTCCACCCCTTTGGCTTTTATTCAGCACGGGAACTTCTAATTTATAGAAACAATGATTACAGGTGAAGGGCCATTCAGAAGTTACTTTTACGGTTTTTATTTTTTTTCCTTTCGCATGTTTGTTTTTCATTTTCAAAGGGAGGAAAGGAGGATTAATTTCTAGAAGCTGCAGCGAATGGGCCTGCGATTTCTATCTCGGCTTTCCATTGTTGCTACAATTAAAGGTGGCAGTTGGCGTGGGAACGGCTAAACCCATGCACGTGTACATTAAATATCCAAAAAAAAATTCGTTCGCCGGCGACACATCATCATTTTCGATGGCCACCTCACCATTTCCGACAGCCACGTCAGCCTTGGCACTCAAGTGAACGGTTTTTAAAAGTTACGGCAATTAAATGAATGTTTTGAAAGTTGAGGCACTTAAATGAACGCCGTACAAAAATTAAGGTATTTCTAGTGTATTTTCCCCCGTTGCATGGTTTTGACACCGAAAATTGGTCAAGGCATCAGATAGTCGTAGAGCCCATAGAAATGATAGGGTGTAGAAGCCCACAATTGAAGCATGACATGTTTTCGTTATAGCACACCATCAAGCATAAACGATTCAACGTTTAAGTCAACATCATAAATGAATTGATAATTCATGGTTCACTTGGTTTTTTTTTTTTGGGGGGGGGGTAATTATCGTGAAATATTTTGTCCCAAAATATCTTTGAAGTAGTGTCACAAGCCCAAATTTTATCTCTTTTTAATTAAAATTTGCAAGAGTAGTTTTGAAGACCAAGTATCTTGAAAATTTTTAAGTTATGATTCTTGAACGTTTACACCTATCGATTTTATGTTTTATTGAATTTAAGTTTGGAAAAATGGATAAAAACAAATTACATTGTCGATGAAAGTATCAGGTACTCAATGGCACTTTCATGACAAAATCTAGGACGTCTAGTGCACTCGTCCCTTTCTCTGTGACAGATCCGGTAAAGATTTTACAACAAAAATTGATTGAAACAAGAGTAGAAATGCTTCTGTTGGCAAATTGGATAACCCAGACCCAAAAGTATATACAAAACCAATTGCTGATCAATAACAATGGCATCCACAATATGAGAGAGAGAGGGAGTTGCAGAACATTATAAGGTGAAAGACTGGAGAAGACTTGATAAGTACCAGTAGAATGTTCCACTCTGATATTTACATGTTACTTGATTCGGAGGATGTGGCAGACATAGACTCTGCATGTTCAATTGCTTCCCTGAGGGCAGTAGGTCCTAAATGCTCGAGAACCTATCAGTATAGCACAACAACAATTTCAAACAACACCATCAAAATAAGTTTTCTACAGAATCACGGCCGGAGGATCTCGAATATTGAGAGAGAGAGAGAGAGAGAGAGAGAGAGAGAGAGAGAGAGAGAGAGAGAGAGACCTCATTTGCATCTTTGAAGCTACTGAAGTCATCCTTTTTCGGCCAATTTACCTTCCAACATCTGAACATCCAGAATACAAAAGGAGTAATTTTTCCAGGTGAAAACAAGAGCTGATGCAGTAGGTACAAAGAGGTGGTGTCCACGACCAAAACCTCGTAAACTTCTGGTCTCTAATGGATAACCTCAGTGTTAAGCCGAGGGTTGGTCGAAGACAAAGCAGTAACTACTAACTACTGTGTAATTTGAGATATTGCACACGCTTCTTGTTGTTCACTAGATAATTGCTCGTGCTTTCTTCTTCTTTTTAATAACATCGATGATTCGGTAGAGTCAGTATTTTCACCATTTAAATAGCCTCAAGAGGGTTGCACTAACACAAATAATGGCAATAGATTTCTACCTGCCAGTTTTTACTTATCATAGTATGCAAACTAAGGTCGCATTAACCATATGAATTGTAAGTAAGACCAGTAATCAGTCAAAACAACTCTGACCTTTGTTTTCCTAGGCGCCTTGCAAGCTCCTCTGCCAAAGCTTGACCAGGTACGTCGCCATCAGTTGCCAGGATTATTCGAGAAGCCTGAGATGTTATGGAAAGCAGAAAGAAACACATGAAGCAAATCTTTTAGGAATGAAAATGTACACAAGAAAGGCACCCGCCGAGTTTACGCACCTTATCCAGGTAATCCTTGCAGTTCCATAAGTATAGAAAAGCCTTGTCCTATCAGCATTCACATGAACAGAAGAATGAGTGACAAACAGTTAACTAACAATGATAATCAAATGTCGAATATGAGATGCACAACGAAAAGCTAGAAGCATTGCAGTCTAAAGGGCAGCAGTGCTACCCTGACTCACACCAACATACTTCATCAGTTGTATGGCCTCCAGCTACCAGAACTGCAGATGGAAATAGAAATCCCCACTGCCAGATGTAAAGCCATACAATTATCTGATGCGACGAAGCTACAGTTTTTACACTTAAACTTCAAAAGGAAGTTCTCATTCAATTGCCAAAGTTTCTACAATAAGGTCAACCAGAAAAAGGAGAAAGTAATTGAAGAAATCCTTCTTTTCTTGTCTGCCGCAAGTGAATGCCCTATTGAATTAGTGGAATGGTAACTTGCTATGTTACTATCCTCAGCATCAACTTCCATTTAGTAATTTTGTTGGTCAAAGTGTGCAGGGCAAAGGCAGTGACTAAGCCTGTCTGTAATCAAAGGCACCAAGAGGAGGCACCCCTCTATCAAAGGAGCTAAAATCTAAAGCATTTCCACACACAAGCTTTTTATAATTACACAAAGTAAGCATCCCCTCTCATTTAAGAGTTCTCTTGTTCCGCTCTTTCCACATCAACCGAGAAGCGGCAAGAGGGATCAAAGAATGCCTTTTCTAAACCCGAGGCCAAACAGACCCTATGAAGCCCATAATTCTTGTTCAGTAGAACCTCTTACAACCTGAGATAGTCCAATGCAGGCATAAGAGGTCTGAACAATGAGGGAGGAGATGTCTCACCGTCTCTGTCTAAAATAGCATCTATTAACCGGCATGATCTCTTTTTTGTGCAAGCTGTCTAAGGTGAGAATTCGTTCCCAGATTGCTTCCCAAGCAAAATACGAGACTCTAGTCGGTACTCTTACTTTCCAGATAGCATTCCAAGGAAAAGCCTCTTTGCCACCAACAATTCTTCTTTCCGAAATAAGAAGGAACCTTTTCTAAACAATCCATGACACTGCAGTAGTTTGTTTCTTTTTCGATGTTCCTAATTCTTGAAAGAAGATTAATTGGCAGACTTTCCAAGTAGCTAGGACAAGACGCAACAAGATGATGAAAAATCGCAGGTGAAAAATGTCTTTCTTAGCAGTAGATAGGTAATATACAAAACCTGCCATAAAAGGAGATGGCATACTAGCATACAACCGATAATAGGAGACTTATGCTCAGTGGGAGAAACTGAAATACCTAAGTTTCGGCATGTTAAAATATGAACTTTAAATTAAGAACAAAGGATATGCCTAAAACAAGTAACCAACCTTGTCCGGAGAAGGCAATTTTTTGTTGGAGACTTTACATGGAGCGCCATTCGGAACACTTACACAATTTATAAAGCCAGCTTCCTCCATTGAGAGCTTATCAATTTCACCTTCAACCTATAACCGACATTCATCTATGTGAGAGAGAGAGAGAGAGAGAGGGAGAGGGAGAGAGAGAGAGAGAGAGAGAGAGAGGGAGAGTTACAATGATGATTTCATCTGCTTCTGATATGTCATCCAGTCCATATAATGCCTTACCAACATCCTTCTCCTGAAAGTCCATAGCAGAAAGACAACTCATGTAAGAAACTTCTAGAAATTTCTTAAATTGAAATAATGAAGCATATGGGCAGACGGAAACTGATACGTGGTATTGGCAGAAAGGTCCATTGTTGAAACATGAACATGTTACCGACGCAGATGAAAAGATCTGTCTAGTCTCTAACGAAGGCCACATAGAATTCTAAACATATGAAATACGATGTGATTCGGGCTAGAAAATAGGTTTCTGATGCTCGTATGCATCTTATTTCAGGCTTGTCCATCTAGAAACACAGATTGAGGAACTAAGTAAACCAAACATTGAGCCAGTACTGGTACATGATATATGTACATATTAGATATGCGTACTTTCTCAGATGCTTCACCAAAAACGATTTGCTTGGTTCTTCAACAAATGCTAGTGAAGACAATCTTTGTCAGCTCCGACAAATCAGATTTGGAGCTAAAAGAAGTTGCAGAAATTTAAAGAAGTTCAAAGGACTTGATCGGAAAATCTATGGAATCAAGGCATAGATTTTTCTCACAGCCTGCAGTGATTTATATTATTACAAATATGCGGCACCAAATTTCACAAATGCTGTTATTATCAGTGGTTTTCCATTTCACTCTTTAGTGATTTACTTCCCGGTCTTCAGCAGACCTAAACTTGCATCCATAAGCATTCCCACTTCTTCGGTTCAAAATACCAAAACATATTTAAGATGCATGCTGGAATATTATTACTATTAACCAAAATGTCCTTACAATACTGAGGCAAGAGAATCTACCTGTCCAAATTTCTTGTCCAAGGTCCGATACTTGCAACTAACAAGTTGTCCTTTCCTTTTGAAAGTAAAACAAATTTCACTCTGTAAGAAAGTTTCAAAGTGGTTAGTCTGATCTGATGCTCATTTCATATCAGAAATACACATTAAAACTGTTATCTTCTAGTTTCTTAAAAGAGCATTATAGAAAGTGCGACCAAGACTGTGGGAGATTACCACCCCATAAAAACGATATCAGTATATCTAAACTAAGTCTGCGCTGATACAAAATCTCAATCTTCAGTCCATTGATCCAGCATTATAAGTAAAAGGCAAACTCCACAAGTTGCATGTGACCATCTTGGGGAAGGTAAAATTTTCTATCAAGTACAACATCTATTAAATCCTAATTAATCAAGTAAAAGCAGCCTTTTTTTTTCGTTTGAAAAATAGAAAATTCTGGATCCATTCGGTCGAATCCAGATCGCATTGCAAGTCATAGCGGAAGCAATTACGAACCTGTTTGCCCGATCGTTGTTTGACTCCATTTCTTTGAAGAGTTTCCTCCGATATTTTTCGTTCCGCAAAGTAGCTAATAATCTGAAGGGGACAAAATCTCATAAGTTAGTAGCACTCTTCACAACGAAATTCTACCCACGTATCAGAGATAAGCACAAAAGCGAGTTCAACTGATCTGAGAACATGATGAATGCTTAAACCCATAGGCAACGGCTGCAATAGTAAGGAAAAAGAAAAAGAACAAAGGAAAATCTTGTCATTTGTGAATAAATTGCTCCTATTAACAGCATCTATCAACTGGGAAGATGTTTTACGCAGCATTCTAGCAATTAGTGAGGACTTTGATCTAGCTACAAAAGTCAAAGAGTTCTGTGCAAACACATTATGTCAAAGTCTCGGAAGACAATGAGGAAAGTAAATCAAGTTATTGGCATGTAAAATATGCTCAACTCCATTGAAAAGGGATGCATAAATATGTGTTGGTCATGTTATTAAACAAGACAACAACACAATTTGACCTTAAAAATTAGCCGCACAATATTCCCTATAGCTGCACAATTTGACCTTGAAAATTAGGTAAAAGATTCCATTCCCCAAGTCTTTCCACTGCAATTCTTACAAACCAGAGCCCTAACTTAGATGCACTGGGGTCTCAACTATCTAGAAATCTGATCTATTGCCTACATTACAAACCAAGCATGTTACTTCAGATTCGGCTGCATCTAAAACAGATAATTGACCATGCCAAATCAGAATTAATGAGCGTACCTCATCGCTCAAGGGTTCCAACCTTAGACTCTCTTCTGTCATGTGTACAGAAGAACCGGCCTCTATGGCTGCAGAGTCTCCGTCACATGATTTTCCACTTTCTGCAAAGGCGTAGATGAGAAGTCGATGTTAGGTCCAACGTCCAAGCACTCATATTAATGCTTCACAAACCCATGACAATCACATTACCTGTCCAGCCCATCCGCACTCTATTCGGAAACACCTCCACATTGCCAACTCCCTACACGACAGGTACACAAGCAAAATCCCAATGACTAGAACAATATATACATGGACGTGCATCAAATTCATAGGATCAACATGCCTGCTTTGGACAGTATGGAAACCTCAATCATAAAGAGACACAAAGCACCAACATGTTCGGAATAAACATCCCCAATACAGACAGGCACGGCGAAAGGAGAAACCTTTGGACAAACCAAGTTGCTGTACAATCCGGGCCTGGTATGATCCTCGCAGTCGATACCAAGAAGCTCCACTTTCTGCGCCAACTCTCCCAATTTCTCCATGTCAGCAGCCGCACCCTCAAAGTGTTGCAGAAGAGCCGAGAAAGAGTCGGAAAACTCACAGCCCTGAAGGAGGTGCTTGCAGACCCGTGGGCGACACGAGTCGAAAGACAGAGACGAGAGAAGTACCTGTTCTTGTTCTCTCCGTCCTGGAACAGCAAAAAAAATCCCTCGCCGGTTCAGAGAAGGAAAGGTCTTTCAAATTTCTTAACAATCCGCGTCTAACGGGAATATTTGTAAAAAAGAAAAAGAAAAAATCATTGTAATTATTGACTTGGTCCGCAAGACTCCGGATCACTTTTCTAATTATTTTGATTCTTAAAGTTATTGATAATTGTTAATTTAATTAGTTAGACATTAAATTATTTTACCAGTTGTCATAATCTCTTATTGCATTTCCATGGAAATAGTGAGGTGGATGAATATATGCTTATTTTTAAAAAAATAAAAAGAAAAAAGAATATATGCTTATATTTAATTTGGATATATTTCGGTAATGGACATGTGATTACCGATGATATACAATTCGAAAATATTGCGTGCAGAGCAAGTAGAGCTGACGTGGTCCAAAGAACCACTTATTCTTCGACACTTGTCAAAATTGGCCCCACCTACTCTGCTCTCTCCTCCCGACTCTTTTCTCCTCCTGTTCAGTCAGGTTTTACCTCTGCTCTCTCGTCCCTCTCTCTCCTCCGGCCAAAGCCGAAATTAAGCTCCCTGGACACGGCGGCCGCAAGCCCTCTTCTCTGTTCGCCGGCCGCGAAACTCGAGCCTAAGGCTCGCGGCCGCCATGGCCAAGGAGCTCGAGCCCACGGCCAGCGGCCGCCATGGCAACGGACCTCGAGCTCCACAGCCATGACGGCCGCGAGCCGTGGACTCGAGCTTCGCACCCAGGAAAGAGAAGTCGTCGGCGGCCATGGAGGCCGCGAGTTCGAGCTCCGCGGCCGGGGATGAAAAAAACGTCGGCCATGGATGAACGTCTCGCCGGCGTCACCGACGTATTCCCCGTCCGCAGCCGCCATGGCTTTGGAGCTCGAGTCCATGGCCATGGCTGGCGAGACCCGCGGGCTCGAGCTCCTTGGCCATGGCGGCCGCGAGCGAGGAAGCTTGAGTGGAGAAGACGAGAGAAACACAGGGGAGACGGGAGGACGGAGGAGAGAGGACGAGAGGGAGCGAGAAGAGAGGAGGTGGGCTCAGTTTGACACGTGTCGAAAAATAATTGGATCTTCGGACCACGTCAGCTTTACTTTGGTCGGTATCCAATATTTTCTCGCTTCTTAGGGAAGTTACTTCTAAAGGAAGGTTTCTTCTTCAGCTTCTAGAGGAAGTTACTCCCAGATGGAAGCTGTGAAAGGAGATGAGCAACGTACTTTGAAAGTGTGTTCTCACTACTCACCCAAAAAGCATCCATCGTTACATCTAGAGGACGATTTACGTTGTGGAATAAGAATATTTTCCTTGTGATTATTTTCGGCTGTTTATATTTGACTAAAAGCAAAGGCCAATTTTTTTTTTTAAAAAATTTACTTTCATGTTCAAAATTTGATACATATTTGGATCTCAAGATTAATTAAAGAACGATATGCACATATTGTGAAAATTCCGGATAATTAATATTAAAAAAATTAAAATGTAGATAGAAAGTAAAAATCATCCAAAATAGTTCATCTTCTTCTTATATTATATTGGAAAAACTATCAAAAAAGTTCTAAACACGTTGTAATTATGTCAATCTAGTTATAAACATTTTGCATTAGTGAAAATTCAGTCCTTCTGCACAAGTTTGACTAGCTAGTGCTGACGTGTGATGATTTTTTGATAACATTTTAATAATTTTTTGAATTTCTTTAATAAAATTGTTTTATTTTCTTTTTCTTTTTCCTCTTACACTTCAGGGCCAATAACCTTGCCGACACTTGGGGAGGGCCGTGACACCCTCGTCAGGTAGGGCGAGGGCGAGCAGCCCAACCGGGGCCCGCGAGGGCCGCGACACCCTCTCGGGCACGAAAGCATAAGGGAAAAAAAGAAAAAAAAATTAATAAATTCAAAAAAATTATTAAAAGTGTTTGGCTTGTGAAATTGCGAATCCGCCAAAAATTTTATGGGGCTTTTTTGTTGAGAGGCCAGCATTATGGTGTAATCGTGGAACAACTTGACGAATTGAAACATTTCTTTTCAACCCCCCCCCCCCCCCCCCCCCCCCCAAAAAAAAAAGGGATTGTCTACAACAATGCTTTCTTTATTGGTTGGACAACAAGAAAATTGGTGTATATTGGGCCAATTAACTATGAATGAAAAGTGAAATTTTGTTGATTTGTTGAAAGAGAAGTATGCCGTTTTTGTAACTAGTCCGGAGCATCCCGCCGGGGCCTAGATTGAAAAGAATGTCGAGACACAATTAAAGCGCCGCAAGCATTGGCTAAGTGTGCACTAAAACATTGTCTCCTCCCTCAAATGTGTTTACAGCGCCACATCCACAATCCCCCTTGGAAGAATTTTAGTTACAACTATGCTGGATGAATTTGATTTGTTTTGATGTCGGGGGGATTTCAAAAACAAATTAAAAGTACATGAACTTAATTCAATAACAAACATAATATTAACAAACAATATAATTTTTCCAATAATATATATTGTATTTAGAGCGAGATATGAGAAATTATTTGGCATAAGGACACTTCAAGCGCCAATATTTGTGTATAGCGCCTCACTTTCGTGCCAATTTTTTTTTTTTTTGGATCACTTAAGTGTCAAACCAGAGAAAAACGATCACTTTAGTGCCAACGAGAAATTTTGACTGGAGTTAGCACTTAAATAATCATTTTTACTGCTATCACTTTATGTGCCAAATGAGAGAGAAAACGATTAGTTTCGTGTCAATTTTGGCGACTTCACCGGAGTTGGCACTTAAATGATTGTTTTTCAAAAAAATTGACACCTAAGTGATCCTAAAAAAAAATATCGGCACCAAATTAAGTGCCGTACATAAATATTAGTACTTGAGGTGTGGCACTTAACTTTGCCTTCATGATGGCCATTTGGCGGATTTTTTTGGGGGGGGGGGGTTGTTGTTTGAATGTCATGGTTTAATTTGGTTGGTCGCTAATCAGAAGAATTAAATTCACTAAGCACCTTGCTCACGTAAAGTACTTTATATGTGTTAAGTACATGACAGGCATGGCATGGCTGACCAAATCATCTCGTCCGCGCATTATACTCGTTATGTCTTACGTGACATTTTAATATTGAAATCATTCGCCTCTGATTGATTTGCTACGTTATGTCACATGTCGTTGCGACGTACAGTAATTCTTGCACGAAATGCTTCAATAGAAATGGCAGGATCTTACCATGAGAGGTACCCAATGATTTTTTTGGTTTTAGGTATACCAACCATCCATATACATGCGCATGAGACAAGTGAGGCTTGACTCTAGAAATCAAAATGGCTTAGGTGAGGAACCTAGAGGCTTCCCTCTATCCGAGTCGATAAATTCGTCCATGAGCGCAATCCACAACAAATGGATAAAAGTCTCGACTTGGATAGTGAGTGGGATCGAATATGGTCGACCCCAGCGCAATCCACGCTAGAGCGTTGCATATCGATCCCTGATCTATGGCTACCTGAAAAGGTGATTTCGCGGCCTGGGTTTGGGCGCTTTGTGCAAAGTGTCGTGATCCACAAATATGCAGTGAATCATGCGCAACAATTTATATATCAATCAGCGCTTCAAATCATCCATATAACACACATTCCTACGCCCATCCTGCATAAGACAATGTTAATCACAGACTACACCCCTTATCACTCCAATCTGCAAAAACATATAACACCTATCGTGAGCGGACTTACCTCACCTTCAAGAGCGCCTGCAGGGTTAGAAAAATCACTCAACGTTTTAATTACGGCCTAAGTCCACTTGAGGTCCAGAACCGAGTGTTCTAGAACAAATTCCCCAGCGGAGTCGCCAGCTGTCGCGACCCGTCCGAAATCGGACGCGTGCTAATGGATTACCGATCGCCGGCCCCCACTCTGAAATGTGGATCGCGGGCCTTAGATCGGCGCGGGCCCTCCCAGGCCCATATCAAATCGCGGCGGAGGTATATCTTTAAGGGATTCGACGATAAGAGTCGATCGCTTTCGACCTTCAGTGTGGTCGTGGTGGCATGTGCAACTTGTGCATGCATTTGGAGTCGCCACCGGTCTTTCTTGGAGGGTAGACCGGAAACCTTACTGACCGATTGGGAGAGATCGATCAGTTCTACGGAACCAGAGATTTTGGGTTTAGGGACTTGGTTACGTCGGTGTCATTACCAACGCCCTTTCGGTACCTAACGTGAGTGATTTTCCTGACTAAGAGTTCATGCAGGCGCAATTTTGGGTGATATGAGTCAGGGTTTCATGCAGGTTGGAAGACTGGTCCTATCAAACAACAGTCAATATAATGAAAGCGTAATCAAGTGCATAAATAAATCATGTCAATGCACATCAATTTCAATCATTGGCCTCCTAGTATAGCCCTAAGGGCTTAGGGAAGATGTGATTTAGGGTTAGGGGTAAAATGGGAAGATTCGGGGACAATTAGCCCGGAGGGCAAAATTGTCATTTTTTTGGAAGGTTTGGATACCGAATTACCCAAAATATTCCATGGCCAGTTGATTGTGGCCATTTCCCATTTTTGAGAATTTTTTGGAATTTCTTGATTTTTCTTCAATTTTTGGAAGACGACTCGCCCGAAGGGCGAAATCGTAATTTTCAAGAAGGTTCGGGGTCCAAAACGCCCGGGATGAGCCTTGGCCAATTGATTGTGGCCATTTCCTATTTTTTGGGATTTTCCTGGATTTTTAGAATTTTTTTTGGAAGACGGTTTGCCGTAAGGGCAAAACCGTCATTTCTGAAAAGATCGGGGGTCAAAAGACCCGAAACAGGTCGTGGCCAGTTGAATGTGGCCATTTCCTATTTTCTGGAATTTTTTAGAATTTTTCTGAATTTTCTGAATTTTTTGAATTTTTTATGATTTTTTATTTTTTATTGATTTTTTGATTATTTTATTATTAATTATCCGGGCCGGGTCAACAGACCCGGCCCACGCCAAAGGCGTCCAATTCAGGCCTTAATGGCCCAAACCGGTCTAAGATGAAAAGTCCAACTTAGGCGCAACCCAATTTTCGTATTTTTTATGATTTTTTAATTAAAGCCCAATTTTTACTCTAATGGCCCAGAAGCCCAAATCCTAAGCCAAGCCCATACCCTGTCCTAGCTACCAAGTCAAACCCAATTCACAATTCAAGCAAACCGAACGTACCTCTTACACACTGACCCCACCCATTTTCTTCATTTTTTATTATTTTATCCCCTTTTTTAATCTCTACTTTATTTCTTTTTGCCTTCTCTTCGGGAAAGACTGCATCGTCTTCTCCATGATGCTTCCTTACAGAACTTCACCGAGACACCGCCCATGCTCACGGCCAGCCTCCATTTTGCACTTTTGCCTGTTTTGATCTCGATTCAACAAACTTCCAGCAAGAATCGAAGCTTAAGGGACTTGCACGTGCGGCTCGAACCCGTTAACCGTTCTCCGTCGACGGCCACCGCGCCGCCACATCGTTGGGTCTGCTCGTGTCGTCCACTCCGTCGGATCTGCTCGTCCACCGCTGCCGTCGGTTTTGATCACCCGTCGTTGGTTTGGTTCGCCTCCACGGGTTGTGCCCGTATATCTGCTCGACGGTGCTCGTGTATCGCCGCCGTTGGGTCTGGTGCTTTGAACTCTCACGAGCTCGCCTCCAACTCCAAGAGCTCTCCCTCAGCCCTTTTTATTTCTTTATATTCTCTTGTTTTCTTTTGTTCTTATCGTTTTTTACTTCTAATCCCTCATCCCACGACCAACAGGAGCTCTTCGGAATCGTCTTCTTCGTGGCGTCCTCACCTAGAACCAACGAAGGGAGGCGCTTTCACGACCCCTCCTTTTTTTTATCAAAGCCAACACCCATCAGTCTTCCATCGCCAGCCGTCTTGATCACCGACAACCGCAAAAAGGAAAGGCTGATTCGACGAGGTTCGAGCGAGATACGAGGTTCAAGCGAGATACGCGACTCAAACCGAGGGATCAAACTTTCAAGCAGACTCGCAAGAACTACTCAACAGGTAACCGAAGTACAAAACGCAGGATAAACATGCTCCAAGCTTACAGATTCGACTGGATCCCGTTTGATCAAGAAACCAAACCCACAATGAACGTGCGCAAAATAAATAAATAGGGCGCATTGCCAGAGGGAATACCGACCTTCTCTGGTGAAGTTGGCGACGAAGAAGACAGTGGCGATGGAGTAGTAGCCGGCTTGGACCTCAACGATGCTTCCTTGAGTGCTTGTGCCGCCTGAGCCGACCTCTACGGCTTCCTTCTTTTCACCTCCTCTCTCCTTTAGTTCCTCTGTTCTTTTGCTTAGAATCGAAAATCCCCTTGGTCAGCTCCCTCATGTTCAGAATCTCCCCCCAAACTCTCTCTGTCTCATCCTCCCCCGAAGGACCACCTCACCAGCCCCTCTCTCTCTCTTCGAACTCGGTATAAAACCGAGACTCCCCGCCTGTTTCGCGTGGCCGACCGCCCGCCCCGACGCCCATGCCCTTGCCAGAACGAACATGGGGCTCTGCTGGAAATGTCCCCCACGCCTGCTCTCTCTTTTTTTTTTTTCTCTTCCCGAAGCTGCGCGCCCATGCCCTGTTTTCCCCTGTTCTCTCCACGCACGCACGGGTCTGCAACTTTGTTGCAGACCCGGTCTGACCGGGTCGGGTCGGGTCTGACCCGACCGGCCCGGTTCGACAAATTCGTTCAAATTGAGCCCCGATTCGGCCTATTTTCATGAAATTGACGGCATAATCGGACTCCTGGACACATTTTCTATCAAATAGGGGTATTTTCGTGAATCAATTGATTGAAATTTTATGAAAACCCCAAATTGTCCCTAGGATCCGAAAATTAAGTTCACCAAATCGAAGGTCCAAACGATCGAATTATTCAAAATTGAGCCCACCAATGGATTAAGCATGATGAAAACTATAGGGTAGAGGTGTTTGATTTTAATGGGTGTGCCCGTGTGAAATTTAATTTCACAAATTGTAAAACCGGGGACTAAATTGAAAGATTTTTATGCAATTAAGCCCTTTTGGTTAAAATTGATCAAATTGGAGGGCCAATTGACCCAATTGCATTTCAATACTCTAGAATCCAATGTCATAGCTTATAAAAACCGAGAATTGAAAATTAAAAGACTCGAAAAGGATTTTTTAGGCCCGGTTCGGGATTAGGTTTGTGAAGGAACCCCATGAACCGAGTCAAATTTCCCTGGTAAAAAGTGAAAATATTAAATAGGAAATTAAAATGAAATTTATGAATATTTTTGTGTAATTTTCTGACCACGAATGGTATTTTACCTGATTTTTTGGGTATTTTTATAATTAAATAAATTCCAAAAAATATTAAAAAATTCAAAAAATATTTTTTGTTCAAAATTGGTTCCTAAGGCTAGGCTAAGGCTTCCAAAGTTGATTTTGCAATTTTTTTGACATTTTTTGCTATTTTTAATTAATTTTATAAATAAAAACTAAAATAAAAGATAGTCAAAAATCAGGTGTCAACAGCTGCCCCTCTTTGAGAGTGAGCTCGTCAGAGGTTGCTTTCAAAGACAAAATGACACCTGAGTCTTAACCGACTCGACTGGGGAAAAAGAAATGCTATGACATCGGATTCTTAAGCCTTTTGATGAGCGCTCAAATTAATCACCGGTTTACTCTCGCAATTTGAACATGGGCCGGAGTGAGAGAGGCTTACCTGAAGCTCGCCTGTCAGATGCTGCCTGCGGAATCTGAGGGTTCGTCGTTACGCTCCCGGTTGTGACGACTTTCAAGAAGATACCTAGGACTCGTTCAGAATATCCTAGGGAGATTAAGCTCTGACCTGTATGGTAGGTCATACCATTATGGGGTTCCCAACTGGTAGGAACTTAATGAAGGCGCATCCCATGCTTTGGGATCTGCCAAGGATTTTGATCCGTATGGTGGATCGGGCCTTTGTATTGACCCTTCAGGCGGTTTCTACCATTCTTGACCCTTCAGGCGGTTTCTACCATCTGGTTGACCCTTCAGGCGGTTTCTACCTTTGGTTTGACCCTTATGGCGGTTTCTACCATGAGTTGACCCTTATGGCGGTTTCTACCATTGATTTGACCCTTCAGGCGGTTTCTACCATCAAGTTGACCCTTATGGCGGTTTCTACCATTGGGTTTAGTTTTGACCCTTATGGCGGTTTCTACCTTGAGTTGACCCTTATGGCGGTTTCTACCATGGTGAGACTCCGGACTGATAGGAATCTAAGGATGACGCGCCCGTTTTGTAGGGTTTGTCAGAGACTCGATAGTTCTGTAGATCGATCTCGGAAAAGGTTTGCCTACTAAAAGGCTGCGCCTATGAAATGACATATCCCGTCTTGTTGGGACTAGTCGAAGACTCGATCGTTCGTCCGTAGATCGGTCTTGGAAAAGGTTTGCCTACTAAAAGGCTGCACCTATGAAATGACATATCCCGTCTTGTTGGGACTAGTCGAAGACTCGATCGTTCGTCCGTAGATCGGTCTTGGAATAGGTTTGCCTACTAAAAGGCTGCGCCTATGGATTGACATCATTAAGGTCTCTTTTGGAAGGTTTACCTAACTCTAGGTTCACCTGAAGGCTATCCTGGGATTTAGGGGTTACCTGAAATCTCGCAGAAGGCCGAGTTGTCCTTTCGACATGCGAGGTACCTTTCTGGGATATTGGGACTCCAATTATCCTGCAGAAAGCTGAAACCTACAAACTTTTCATTAAAAAGGTATCAGTTTGGGACCTGGGTTCTCCAGGGATCCTGCGAAACATGACCCTATGAGCTTTTCTTGACAGAGCAAGGCATCCTCCCGGGATCATGAGTTCTCCACGTCCGATGAGACTGTCTGAATTTTGAAAAAGGGGGTCTCATGACGAGGGTTCTCCGCGTCCGATGAGACTGTTTGATATTTTTGAAAAGGGATCCTAGGACGAGGGTTCTCCACGTCTATTGGGATCGCTTGATTTTTAAAAAAAGGTCCCAAGACGAGGGTTCTCCACGTCATGCTAGGATTGTTTGATTTGATTTTTTTTTTAAAGGGGTCCTAGGACGAGGGTTCTCCACGTCATGCTAGGATTGCTTGATATTTTTTGAAAAAGGGTTCTATCCTCACCCCTTCTTTTGAAAGATCCCGAAATCTGTCGGGAATTCAGTTTTGAAGCAGTGAAAGATTTTATCTTGACAAAGCTTCACTTGGGTCTATTGAGGCGACATTCTAGGAGCTGGGTTCTCCAGGTATCCTGCAGAAGTTTGAGCCTGAAAGATTTTTCTTCACCAAGAAAATGTTAGTAATCTTTGGAAGACAACGGTTGTCCAATCGACAAAATTTTATGACTTAAGTTTTAGTCATGAAATGTGCATTTTGATGCTGGAGGTTATCCAAAACATTCTTGCAACATACATATGTGATCACAAATTCCTTGCGCGGCAAATCTGGATCAACAGTTTGAAAATTCCAAGAAGAGTTTGTTCAAAACATTAATTGGAATATTTCTCGTTCAAGAGGTATTCTCACCTGTTTTGAGATAGTGGTCTTTTATAATAGATGCACTCAATTCCCTACTAACCTGTGCCTAGGTTTTGGGCTCATTCGCAGCGCATACATTTTGATCGGTCGGGAGGTCTTCCACGGGACCGTAATGTTGGGCTTGGATATTGGTTTTCAAGGGGGACCCGCTTTGGAGTCGAGGCCATTGAATGAAAGTCTTCACCATCTGCTCCAGGTTTACAAGTCGAGAACCCTGTAAAATGAGAAAGAAATAGTCTTGCTCGTACCTCTTCGAGCTAAGCTATATGTTAACCCAAGTGCCTTAGTTAGAGAAGACTGTTTCAGGGTTGTAACATTGGTAGGATTGGGGACCGAAAAAGGCTTATTTTTGGCCCAGAATTTATGATGGGATTGACATTGGTGATCATTGCAAATTTGTCACCTGTCTTTTCCATTCTGCATCTTCAATTTTTGAGGTGTGCAACCGTTTTTGAGGTGTGCACAAATTCTTTAGAGAGAGTCTCTGGCTGCATTAAGAGATTGACAATTCTGTCTGTGTTTTTCCTCCTCACTTGACATCATTTGGAGAGCAGTCCTCTTGATCTGACTCCTTTAGGGGTCTTTCTCTTTTCCCATCCGGCTTCATTGCGGATCAATCAAACAACTTACACGAGCATCGGCCTTGCTTTTACCAGGCACTTTGCTTTTTCTTGATGCTGGGGATTTTCTTCGTCCTCATTTTCCTTTTGAAATCCCGCTTTTCTCACCCTCGGTAGATCATGTTAGACATATGATCGAATGTCTAAACATGCTTTAAGCATTAGCCTAGGAATTTCTTTGTAATCCCTAAGTCTCGAATTCCTCCGTTTCTGAAGTGATGATGCATCTGTCTTGGAATGTGCAATGATCACCAACGGGTTTATGAAATGAATTTGCAGGCTCAAGTTGGCTGTGCAAAGGATTCGGTGTGTGGGATAGAGAAATGAATGCTTCTCGTCATCCTATGGCGCTTGGATTACCACACAAAGATTAATGTTAGTCCGAGCAAGAAAATTTCTAACCATTTTCTCCTGATGCTGCTGGACTTACTTCCTTTTTGCCCCGGTGTGGGGTGATTCTTGACAGGGTTGAGAATGAAAACCGCCGTTCGAAGGGGATGTCAATGGTCACCTGTAGTGTTTGGGGATATGAAACGAATGCCTCCGTCATCCCAATCCATGTAATTGCTGCGAATAATCCCTACTCCCGTAGGTTCAGATTTTACTATCTGATCCGCTTCACTTCTCTCTCAAGTGTGTATAGGACGTGTTTGGACTAGGCTTTGCCTCTTATCTTTTGAGAAAACGTCATTTTGAAAGTTTTGAACAACTTTTGATCGGAAAAATCTCTTTCGTTTTCTCCAAAATTTACCCATCATGGGAATCTTATGATGCACCATGCATGTTTTATTCCTGTTCAGAAAACCTCCTTACCGTCGTGGCTGGAGATCCCCTTGGTCGTGTGCCCCAGCGAGTTTACACAGGTTGTGAAAATCTGTTCTCCTTGATGGCGAGTCCCTATCAAGGATAAATAACAAGTGTCAACTCGCATTTCCAAATCCAAGATAAATTGGGACGATACGACTTTACTCTCGGTTCTCATCCCGTTCTGACGTCGCGTATTGATATGAACCACGTCTATCAAATCCGCTTATCCATGCTTGGAATATTTGCAATATCAATGGTTCAGCTGCCCCTGGTTGGGCAACGTCTGTTTTGTTATTTGAACAGATGGCTCCTTGAGTGATTTATCCACGTTTATCACCTGAGAAGGGAAAGAAATGAGACATTACTTTGGTATTCGGTTGAAGATCGTTTAGGAACGATACATCGTTTTACCAAATGGGAGGCTTCGTGACCAAACGTATTTCGTGCTGAACGGGGTAGATCCCATTATGCTCCGCGGGTGATAGTCATCGTTCATGGAATTTGCTCCACGGATTAAGTGATTAATCCATGGCCCTTGGCTCGAAGACGTTCAAAGGGTAATGTTGACACTCAGAGCGGTTAGTTTTCGGCGTTAATTAAAATGTTCCCGCGGGAACTTTACAACGAGATCCGTAACACATTCATTCGACGTATTCACCTCTCACTCTCCTGAGCCTTCTAATGATTTAGCACACGAGCTTCGAACCAGATGTCCGGTCGCCGGCACCGGTCACGACTGCGAAGATGCACTTGTTCCAAAATGCTTGACCCATAGGCTGAGTTGCTCATTCAGGAGATCGTCCGACCGCTCGAGTCGTTCAAGTTGAGCATCCTTAATTGCTGGTGACGGACTTCTCCCATTTTCGGCATGAACAACCTGGTTCCTCGGTTTATGCGTGATCCACACGCCGAGTTGCTCACTGAGGGACTCACTTGAAATTTCAAGCCATTGACGCCCAAGTCGGGCATCCTCAACCATTGGCGATGGGTTCCTCACACTACTTTCGACATGAACAACCTCACTTCTCGAGTTGGTATTTTCATCGTTGTCCAGTAGGTTTGTACCCAATGCTGGATTCGCCGTAGGAATAACACTAACGATCGGTTGATGCTCAAATTGGGGAGTCCATACCTGCTGAAATTGTTGTACATACTCTTGGGGAGTACCAGGGTAACTCAGGGGGGAATTCAGCCGATCGAACCAAGAATATATGTTTTCAAGGAGATCGTCTGAACCATCGAGCGACTGACACTCAGGTTGAGTATTGTCGACTACTGGAGAAGGAATCTTTTCGCCATTTTCGTCATGGACCACCTGATTCTTCGAGCCGGAATCTCCGTAATCGTCTCGCAAGATTGTATGTGCATCTCCTGCCAATGTTAGATCCGCTGTAGGACTAGCATTAACGGCCAGTCGGTGCTCAGACTGGGGAGTCCCGATTTGCTGAAATTGCGGTACATACTCCTGAGGAGTACTAGGATAACCCAGGGGAGTACTCTGATTGGTGCCTGAACAATCGACCGTGTAATTGTCAGTCCCATCGGTGTTAAGAGGTGATTGGATGCTTCCTGCTTCATGAGGATTGCGATCACAGCCATGCTCATCGTTTAAACTTGAACTGGCTTTATCTTGGTCTAGCGCCACTCGTCCATCTCTCAGTAGTCTTTTGTAACACCAAAGGTGGTTCCTGACTTTATTTCTATCCAGTTCCGGCATGTTCATGATCTCGAGTATGCGCGATGGGCGAGCCAAACTGATCCCTAACTGTCGAACTGCATCAACAAATTTTCTATGAAGCTCCGAGGTCCAATAAAACCTTGTTTTCTTGCTAGCCGAAGTAGGGTTGGCAACTCGGCGGCTACTCTTCGCGGAATCTGGTCGTGTTGAACCGCCTCTATCTTGGTCTAGCGACGCTCGTCCATCTCTCAGTAGTTTCTTGTAGCGCCAAAGGTGATTCTTGACCATATTTTTAGTCAGCCCCGGCACGTTCATGATTTCGAGTATGCGCGATGGGCAAGCAAAACTGATCCCCAACTGTTGAACCGCATCAACAAATTTGCTATGAAACTCCGGGGTCCAACGAAATCTTATTTTCTTGCTAGCTGAAGTGGTGTCAGCAACTTGGCGGTTACTCTTCTCGGAATCCGGTCGTGTTGGAGGTTGCTCTGGAGGGGATTTAGTGGTCTCAGATCGGCTGGTCATGATGGTGAGTTCATCATTGAGCGGACCCGACTTGTCATGACGCATGTTCCCTTCCACAATGGGCGTAGACTTTGACCTTATAGCACTAGTTTCCTCTTGTAGATCCTCGGCGGTACCCGCCTGTTCCGAAAGATGCTGCGAAGGGCATTGCAACAAATGAGCATTATAAACCCCCAGATCTAGCCCTTCAGCGAATACTCCGTCCGTGGGAACAGGGTTACCGCACTCAAGGCAAATAGCGATGCTTAGAGCTTTTTTGTACTGAATGTTTTTTATTTGAAGCTTTTCATTTTCCTCCCTCACAATCGCTAACTCGTGCCGATCGTGTTGCTGCTTCAGCCGGGTTCGTTTGTTTTCAAACCAACACTTGACCTTCCGAGGCTCCCACCCTATCTCCTGGCCCATTTTGATTTTCTGTTCCATGTCCGGATAGGGGTATTCCCTGAAAAACAATTCGAGTTTATGGACTTGACCTGAAGTGTTGCGTTGGAGATATTCCCCTTTCTGACGCTGATCACCGTCGCGGGTACTGTTCTCGTTAACCAAGCCGCGGGTTTCATCATTAGAAGGATCGGTCTCCATGGCCCTCGTGTCAGGTTCGGTCCTGAGATCTTCAAATTCTTCCAGCAGCTCAAGCTCGGAGACCTCCAAGTCTGGCGCTTCCAGTAAATGACAGAATCCCTTGAACATTTTGACCGGAATATCACTGCTTGATTTTCCGTTAACTCAGCTTTCTTTGTTCCTCCTTGGATCCTCATTTTCTCTGCAAATTCTGAAAGGTTAAAGGAGCCGGATCACCGTTCTTTGATCAAAGGTGATGGCTACCCAACGAGCGCTCTTCTCAATGTTTCGAGATTCCCACTTCGTCCTTTTGTGATGGCTACCTGACGAGCGCTCTTCTCAAAGCTTCGTAATTCCCACTTCGTCTTTTGTGATGGCCACCGGACGAGCGTTCTTCTCAAGGCTTCGTAATTCCCACTTTGTCCTTTTTTGCTCTTTTCTACGTGAACGGAGCCTGAAGATCTCTTGCGTTGATTTCGCTTTGTCGAGCACTACGCTTGTCCCCCTGGCCCAGTCTCTAGAGTAACAAGCCTGCCCACCTTTCGGCGCTATTATGTTTCGTAAAACCCGAGATCACAGGACGGTGGTGGATTCGTGACTCATCGGGGATGCATTAACGAAACCCACTTGGCTCTACTGCACATAAAATATTATTACCACTTCTCCCTGTTTACTCGAGCATTTATAAGGTGATAGATTGATGTCAAGAAGATTAACACTTTAGCCTTATCAGACTCAGCCTCTCAAACACTCTTCACATTCTCACTCTCCTCTCCGTCATTCCATCGCATATGGATTCCTCCTCTGTGCCTGCTGCCTTAGCTGAAACTTCGACCCAATGGGAGAGATTTTACCATCTCTTGGGTAGAGGTTATGGCTACATAAACAATCATCCTGAAGCTGCGGTTGAAGTTCGTACTCTGATTCCGGCCCTGGATACTGTGTGTATTGAAGGTACGAAACTGCAAAGGGAGTTTGTGATCTTCCCAACTCTCTTCAACAATTTCCTGCAGGCTTATGAAGTTGCTAGCCGGGAGGTCACTTTGGCTGGTATCGTGCGAGCCCGTTATCAGGACCGAGCTGAGTCCCTGATGTTGGCCATGCTGACGGCCGATAACCATAAAAGGGCTGTTGAATACGCCCACGCCCAGGTTTCGATGCTGGTCCGTGAGAGGGACAACTTGGTGGAGCGTCTGGCTCTTTTTGACACCGCCTTTGAGCAAGACCAGCACAACTTCGTGCTGAGGTTCCAGTGTGCCTGGTTGGAGGAAAGGATTGAAGACCTGAGCATGGATATAGCTCGCGGGAGGGTGCTGGCTCATGACTTAGAGCTTGAGTTCGAGTACTATGACACCAAGGTGAACGAACTTAAGGAGAAATGCCGTCTCCTTTTCTTCAAGCTTGTAGACCTCGATTCCCGGAGTGTGGGTTGTAAGCAAGGCATGGATAGCATGGAGAGTCAGTTAAGCTTTTTTGTGATGCTTGTCAGAACTCATTTTGGGTTTACTGCTCCCCCTCAGTGATCCACTTGTAAACTTTCCTGCTGAATGAAATAAATGCGAGTTTGTTTATATATGCTCTTTCATTCTGCATTGTTGACTAGCCAAGAAAGGTTTTTGCTTTCGGATCTACGCGACTCCTTTTTCGCCTGTGTCAACAGATTGACTACGCATCATTCTCACAGCCCGACGCTTTATATTTGATTGACTTGAATGCCTCGTGAGAAATAGATTTGTAGTTGCTCGAAACTTAAAGATTGCCCCTGATTTTGCGGTCATTGCGTTTGGGGCCGCTAGTAATCTTTCACTTTCGAGCTCGATCCCATTCTGCTAGTAACTCATGCTATCAATTCTGCCTTCACGCGTCGGGGCTGATTTTACCTTGAACTTAATAACAAGGAATTACCGTATACACACGAGATGACGTTTGCGAAAAACATTATGCAAAATCAACTCTAGCTATTGAAGAAACAAACGCATGCACCGATGAGAACTTTACAATAGGAGATACATCCTTCTCACGTACATCCCCTTCTTTCTTTGGGCATGTCCAATGACTAACCAATCTGGCCTCAGCTTAGGTGTGCCATTACCAACTGCAGATCATGGTTACCAACCTTTAATAGCTTCCAACTGATCGAACCAGGTATCAAGTCCTTCATCGAAGAAATCACTCGGCCCCTCGAACGATTGATGTGTAGGTTGAGCTGCATCGCCTGACGGGTTCTTCGAACTGGAACCTCCATCTTTGTCTGGGATTATAAGAGGAGATTTGATCGATTGACTACCACAAGCATCTCCCACTTGGGGATTAGGGAAATAAGAATGCTCCAAGCATTCTCCCATTAGATCATCTGAAGCCACATGCTCTGATTGGGCAAACCCTTGAGCACTGGGCGTGGTGGGCTGATCTGCGACAGGATGAACACTGACTAGCTGCTGCTCGGACGGAGGAGTGCTTACTCGTTGCACTTGTGATGCGTGTTCTTGAGGAATATTGAAATGACTCGCGAGGATATCCTGATCAAATCCCCAATAGTCGTCCAGATTCGACCGGGCCTCATTTGTCATAAGGGTGCTGGGTTCGCAGCCGAGTCTATTGCTCGGATTCAGTTCTGCATAACGCTGTCCTAACGCCCTTCTGTAGCAACCAAGGTGATTCGCGACTAATTGCTTGGTAAGTCCCGGTACGTTCATGACCCTAAGTATGCTTGTCGGACCTATGAAGTCGAGTCCTATCTGTCGAACTGCGTCCAAGAACTTGAGATGAAGCTCCGGGGGCCAAGTGAATTTCTTCTTCTCGTCGTCCAGAGTGGCGTAGATAGCCTGCCGACTAACCTCTAACTCCTCTTGAACCGTATCTGATCTTACCGGAAGCTGTTGTGGAGGAGATTCATGGGCTTCGATGAGGTGACTCCGATCATAACGACACGTATCTTCTTCCTCCGAAGACACTGGTATAATTTCTGTAGGATCGATCTGTTCATGCGCGCCATTAGCAGGATCTAATTGTACCGGAGATGGCTCAAGGGAGCAGGGGGATAAATGAGCACCTTCCATCTTCGTAGAAGGCTTACCGGGGAACAATTTACTGAGGGTGGTAGGGCCACCGCAGTCAGGGCAGGTAATAGTACTGAGGATTTTCTCATACCACATGTTTTCCATTTGAAGGTTTTGGTTCTGCTCTTTTAAGGCCGTGATCTCCTTACGCCTGTGTTGGACACCTAGTCTGAAACGTCTATTCTGAAACCAAAAATGGATTCTCATAGGATTCATTCCCAGCTTCCGGCCCAATTCAATCTTTTGTTCCTCGTTTGGGCAAGGGCATTCATCGAAGAAAGCTTCAAGCTCCTGGATTTCTTTCCGAGCGTAGCGCTGGCGACTTTTTCTTTTCCGGGGTTGAGTGTCGTGGCCACTGCCGTCGTCACCACTGCGATCTTGATGTTCGTCACGAGCAATGTTGAGTTCCATGGCTTTGATGTCGAATTTGATTCTAGAGAATTTTAGGTCTTTCAACGAACTCGTCACTCGGGGTTCTCTGTTCTCTTTTGTATACTCGCTATTTCGATTTGTTGCCTCCTTTTCCTCGAAAGCTAGGTCTGTTCAGCGTTCTGTTTTTGAAACGACAGAACTGTTTGCCTCTTGCTCAGCTTTCCGACACGAAGGGGTAACCAAATCCTTCCGCGGCTTCTTCGATAGTAGCGCTCGCCTTTCACTTTTCCTCGATAGTCATGCCTGTTCAGCACTGTCTTCTCTTTTTAAGTGGTAGAGCTGTTCACTCGCCGCCCAGCTTTATGCGTGATGGAACAAAACAACCCTTTCGCGGCTTCTTCGATAGTTGCGCTCGCTTTTCACTTTTCCTCAATAGTCATGCCTGTTCAGCACTGTCTTCTCTTTTTAAGTGGCCAAGCTGTTCACTCGCCGCCCAGCTTTATGCGTGATGGAACAACACAATCCTTTCGCGGCTTCTTCGATAGTTGCGCTCGCCTCCCTTCCAGCTTTAATAATGGCGAGACCGAATTTGTCCGGCCTGAAATTGCGGACCAGGACATGTCTGATGATTCACGGGAGGAGCAGCCCCCGCTTTACATTAATTAACCCGGCTCCACAGGCATTATTGCTGCAACTTTTCTCCACTCTCGAGACGCTATAAAATGCGGAGTTGGTGTTTGGGAGATTAACGCTCTCATATAATTTGCTTCCATCTTCTAATCGCTCCATTACACACCTCCCCGTCGAAAATGGCCTCCTCCCATGTTCACACTTTCTCAGCAGAAGCTTTGGCTCGATGGGAAGAGTTCTATAACCTCTTGGGTCGAGGCTATGCTCACATAGCTGATCATCCCGAAACCGAGGATGAAATCCGAGTCATGTTCGGGGACCTGGACATCACCTCCCTCGAGGGTACTGCGCTGGGGAGGGAATACAGAATTTTTCCAACGCTCTTTACAAACTCTTTGGAGGTCTACCGCGCTGCTCACCGGGGACTTACCGTGGCTCGTGTCCTGCGAGCCCGTTATGAGGATCAGTCTGACCGCCTAGCGCTGGCTGACTACCTGGCCGACAGTCACAAAAAGGCTGTTGAGTTCGCCAAAGAGCGGGTTTCGACATTGCTTCGCGAGAGGAGGAACCTGGTGGAGGACTTAGCTCTATCCTTGGCTACCTATGAGCGCGATCGTCGTAATGCCTTGCTAAGGAATCGAAGCGAGTGGCTGGAAGAAAGGCTCAACGCCATAAATGAGGATATAACTCGTGAGAATGGACTTGTTCGGGACTTGAAAGCAGTCGCGGAAGATCACGAGACTCAGGTTGTTGCAGTCAATGATGAACGCAAACGCCTTCACCTCAGGCTTACGGACCATGATACGCGGAGTGGTGCATATAAACAAAGCATCCAAAACCTGGAGGGTCAGCTGGGCTCCTTTGTGTCTTTGATCAGGGCTCACTTCTGCTTTACTTTTCCACCCCGATGAATTATATGTTCTGGTTTAGGCGAGAATGAATGAAAGCCCCTGTATGTTTGTTTCAGCTTTTATATGATCCATTTCTTCGAGTATCCAGACATCTTAGACTTGGATGAGCCGATCCATAATAAGTCGAGTAGATGTGTTCTGATTTTCTAACTCGCTCATGATCAGATGAAAGAATAGCCTCAGACTTATCCAGGAAAAGATTTCTCTCTATTACCTATTTTTTACCTGCAAATGAAACGACCGAATCAGAAGGAACAATTTGAAAAAGAAAGCATAAACCCCTTTCAATCTTATGCTTTCTTGTGAATAACGAAGATAAGGACTTTTACACAAAGCCTTAACCTCATGTGAAAAGTTTTTACCGATGTTTTTCAAGAGAAAACATAAAACTAAAAGGAGCGTAATCCATGGTCATCACTTTTGGTAAATCCCCAGAAAATCTGTGGAATTTCCAAGAAGATAAAAATGCAATTCCAATGTGTCCTAAATTCGATTAGAGGTAGGACATCCAAATTGAAATGATTTCCCGAAGGTAATTTGGATATCATGTCTCCTCTTGAATTCAGGAAACATGGACGACTTTAGTTAATTACCAAGGATTACCAATGATGCATGCTATAGACCGGTTCAATTCCATGTCCGGCGCACCATGAAATGAATGTTAGATTCTCGTACTTGGGCTAAACATGCCAGGTGTGAGTTCTAACGGAAATTTCATCTGGGTAAGACGTGCAATTGAACCGAAAAGTCCGGATGGTTGAGAGAAATTCCAGTGTCACATTCCAATGTCAAGACACTTAGACAAGACTTAGAAATCGAGGTGTAGAAGATAAATGGGAGACCCACAGACGGGTGCTCCTTACAGACTCGACGATCCTGATGAAAGAAAAGGGACGACTGGAACGTGACCCTTAATAACCTAAAGAGATGCCCCAAGTCGGGTCTTCGGGGGACGATGCTTGATGTCTTTGGTCCGACTATTTCGGGTCTTCGTTTTTATCAGATCCCCTTTTGATAATGTCCGGCGGGTGTCTTGGATTTGCTGTTATCGCCTATCCTTCAATTTCCGGTAAGGTTACTGGATCATTCCTCGGACAGCTCAAAAAGGGTAGACTCCGTTGAATGTCCGGGCAATCTGATGGCGGATGATGCGTCGCTCATACTTGAATACGTCCGGGATGTGGGACCGACTTGGAGAGATCATCTCTTTTATTTATACTCTAAAATGGAATTGGACTCAACCATCGAACTTGATGAATGCATCATGTCGCGCGAAATAAAAGACTGCAAGTGAATTTAAATAGAAATGGCAGGATCTTACCATGAGAGGTACCCAATGATTTTTTTGGTTTTAGGTATACCAACCATCCATATACATGCGCATGAGACAAGTGAGGCTTGACTCTAGAAATCAAAATGGCTTAGGTGAGGAACCTAGAGGCTTCCCTCTATCCGAGTCGATAAATTCGTCCATGAGCGCAATCCACAACAAATGGATAAAAGTCTCGACTTGGATAGTGAGTGGGATCGAATATGGTCGACCCCAGCGCAATCCACGCTAGAGCGTTGCATATCGATCCCTGATCTATGGCTACCTGAAAAGGTGATTTCGCGGCCTGGGTTTGGGCGCTTTGTGCAAAGTGTCGTGATCCTCAAATATGCAGTGAATCATGCGCAACAATTTATATATCAATCAGCGCTTCAAATCATCCATATAACACACATTCCTACGCCCATCCTGCATAAGACAATGTTAATCACAGACTACACCCCTTATCACTCCAATCTGCAAAAACATATAACACCTATCGTGAGCGGACTTACCTCACCTTCAAGAGCGCCTGCAGGGTTAGAAAAATCACTCAACGTTTTAATTACGGCCTAAGTCCACTTGAGGTCCAGAACCGAGTGTTCTAGAACAAATTCCCCAGCGGAGTCGCCAGCTGTCGCGACCCGTCCGAAATCGGACGCGTGCTAATGGATTACCGATCGCCGGCCCCCACTCTGAAATGTGGATCGCGGGCCTTAGATCGGCGCGGGCCCTCCCAGGCCCATACCAAATCGCGGCGGAGGTATATCTTTAAGGGATTCGACGATAAGAGTCGATCGCTTTCGACCTTCAGTGTGGTCGTGGTGGCATGTGCAACTTGTGCATGCATTTGGAGTCGCCACCGGTCTTTCTTGGAGGGTAGACCGGAAACCTTACTGACCGATTGGGAGAGATCGATCAGTTCTACGGAACCAGAGATTTTGGGTTCAGGGACTTGGTTACGTCGGTGTCATTACCAACGCCCTTTCGGTACCTAACGTGAGTGATTTTCCTGACTAAGAGTTCATGCAGGCGCAATTTTGGGTGATATGAGTCAGGGTTTCATGCAGGTTGGAAGACTGGTCCTATCAAACCACAATCAATATAATGAAAGCGTAATCAAGTGCATAAATAAATCATGTCAATGCACATCAATTTCAATCATTGGCCTCCTAGTATAGCCCTAAGGGCTTAGGGAAGATGTGATTTAGGGTTAGGGGTAAAATGGGAAGATTCGGGGACAATTAGCCCGGAGGGCAAAATTGTCATTTTTTTGGAAGGTTTGGATACCGAATTACCCAAAATATTCCATGGCCAGTTGATTGTGGCCATTTCCCATTTTTGAGAATTTTTTGGAATTTCTTGATTTTTCTTCAATTTTTGGAAGACGACTCGCCCGGAGGGCGAAATCGTAATTTTCAAGAAGGTTCGGGGTCCAAAACGCCCGGGATGAGCCTTGGCCAATTGATTGTGGCCATTTCCTATTTTTTGGGATTTTCCTGGATTTTTAGAATTTTTTTTGGAAGACGGTTTGCCGTAAGGGCAAAACCGTCATTTCTGAAAAGATCGGGGGTCAAAAGACCCGAAACAGGTCGTGGCCAGTTGAATGTGGCCATTTCCTATTTTTTAGAATTTTTCTGAATTTTCCGAATTTTTTGAATTTTTTATGATTTTTTATTTTTTATTGATTTTTTGATTATTTTATTATTAATTATCCGGGCCGGGTCAACAGACCCGGCCCACGCCAAAGGCGTCCAATTCAGGCCTTAATGGCCCAAACCGGTCTAAGATGAAAAGTCCAACTTAGGCGCAACCCAATTTTCGTATTTTTTATGATTTTTTAATTAAAGCCCAATTTTTACTCTAATGGCCCAGAAGCCCAAATCCTAAGCCAAGCCCATACCCTGTCCTAGCTACCAAGTCAAACCCAATTCACAATTCAAGCAAACCGAACGTACCTCTTACACACTGACCCCACCCATTTTCTTCATTTTTTATTATTTTATCCCCTTTTTTAATCTCTACTTTATTTCTTTTTGCCTTCTCTTCGGGAAAGACTGCATCGTCTTCTCCATGATGCTTCCTTACAGAACTTCACCGAGACACCGCCCATGCTCACGGCCAGCCTCCATTTTGCACTTTTGCCTGTTTTGATCTCGATTCAACAAACTTCCAGCAAGAATCGAAGCTTAAGGGACTTGCACGTGCGGCTCGAACCCGTTAACCGTTCTCCGTCGACGGCCACCGCGCCGCCACATCGTTGGGTCTGCTCGTGTCGTCCACTCCGTCGGATCTGCTCGTCCACCGCTGCCGTCGGTTTTGATCACCCGTCGTTGGTTTGGTTCGCCTCCACGGGTTGTGCCCGTATATCTGCTCGACGGTGCTCGTGTATCGCCGCCGTTGGGTCTGGTGCTTTGAACTCTCACGAGCTCGCCTCCAACTCCAAGAGCTCTCCCTCAGCCCTTTTTATTTCTTTATATTCTCTTGTTTTCTTTTGTTCTTATCGTTTTTTACTTCTAATCCCTCATCCCACGACCAACAGGAGCTCTTCGGAATCGTCTTCTTCGTGGCATCCTCACCTAGAACCAACGAAGGGAGGCGCTTTCACGACCCCTCCTTTTTTTTATCAAAGCCAACACCCATCAGTCTTCCATCGCCAGCCGTCTTGATCACCGACAACCGCAAAAAGGAAAGGCTGATTCGACGAGGTTCGAGCGAGATACGAGGTTCAAGCGAGATACGCGACTCAAACCGAGGGATCAAACTTTCAAGCAGACTCGCAAGAACTACTCAACAGGTAACCGAAGTACAAAACGCAGGATAAACATGCTCCAAGCTTACAGATTCGACTGGATCCCGTTTGATCAAGAAACCAAACCCACAATGAACGTGCGCAAAATAAATAAATAGGGCGCATTGCCAGAGGGAATACCGACCTTCTCTGGTGAAGTTGGCGACGAAGAAGACAGTGGCGATGGAGTAGTAGCCGGCTTGGACCTCAACGATGCTTCCTTGAGTGCTTGTGCCGCCTGAGCCGACCTCTACGGCTTCCTTCTTTTCACCTCCTCTCTCCTTTAGTTCCTCTGTTCTTTTGCTTAGAATCGAAAATCCCCTTGGTCAGCTCCCTCATGTTCAGAATCTCCCCCCAAACTCTCTCTGTCTCATCCTCCCCCGAAGGACCACCTCACCAGCCCCTCTCTCTCTCTTCGAACTCGGTATAAAACCGAGACTCCCCGCCTGTTTCGCGTGGCCGACCGCCCGCCCCGACGCCCATGCCCTTGCCAGAACGAACATGGGGCTCTGCTGGAAATGTCCCCCACGCCTGCTCTCTCTTTTTTTTTTTTCTCTTCCCGAAGCTGCGCGCCCATGCCCTGTTTTCCCCTGTTCTCTCCACGCACGCACGGGTCTGCAACTTTGTTGCAGACCCGGTCTGACCGGGTCGGGTCGGGTCTGACCCGACCGGCCCGGTTCGACAAATTCGTTCAAATTGAGCCCCGATTCGGCCTATTTTCATGAAATTGACGGCATAATCGGACTCCTGGACACATTTTCTATCAAATAGGGGTATTTTCGTGAATCAATTGATTGAAATTTTATGAAAACCCCAAATTGTCCCTAGGATCCGAAAATTAAGTTCACCAAATCGAAGGTCCAAACGATCGAATTATTCAAAATTGAGCCCACCAATGGATTAAGCATGATGAAAACTATAGGGTAGAGGTGTTTGATTTTAATGGGTGCGCCCGTGTGAAATTTAATTTCACAAATTGTAAAACCGGGGACTAAATTGAAAGATTTTTATGCAATTAAGCCCTTTTGGTTAAAATTGATCAAATTGGAGGGCCAATTGACCCAATTGCATTTCAATACTCTAGAATCCAATGTCATAGCTTATAAAAACCGAGAATTGAAAATTAAAAGACTCGAAAAGGATTTTTTAGGCCCGGTTCGGGATTAGGTTTGTGAAGGAACCCCATGAACCGAGTCAAATTTCCCTGGTAAAAAGTGAAAATATTAAATAGGAAATTAAAATGAAATTTATGAATATTTTTGTGTAATTTTCTGACCACGAATGGTATTTTTCCTGATTTTTTGGGTATTTTTATAATTAAATAAATTCCAAAAAATATTAAAAAATTTAAAAAATATTTTTTGTTCAAAATTGGTTCCTAAGGCTAGGCTAAGGCTTCCAAAGTTGATTTTGTAATTTTTTTGACCTTTTTTGCTATTTTTAATTAATTTTATAAATAAAAACTAAAATAAAAGATAGTCAAAAATCAGGTGTCAACAGCTGCCCCTCTTTGAGAGTGAGCTCGTCAGAGGTTGCTTTCAAAGACAAAATGACACCTGAGTCTTAACCGACTCGACTGGGGAAAAAGAAATGCTATGACATCGGATTCTTAAGCCTTTTGATGAGCGCTCAAATTAATCACCGGTTTACTCTCGCAATTTGAACATGGGCCGGAGTGAGAGAGGCTTACCTGAAGCTCGCCTGTCAGATGCTGCCTGCGGAATCTGAGGGTTCGTCGTTACGCTCCCGGTTGTGACGACTTTCAAGAAGATACCTAGGACTCGTTCAGAATATCCTAGGGAGATTAAGCTCTGACCTGTATGGTAGGTCATACCATTATGGGGTTCCCAACTGGTAGGAACTTAATGAAGGCGCATCCCATGCTTTGGGATCTGCCAAGGATTTTGATCCGTATGGTGGATCGGGCCTTTGTATTGACCCTTCAGGCGGTTTCTACCATTCTTGACCCTTCAGGCGGTTTCTACCATCTGGTTGACCCTTCAGGCGGTTTCTACCTTTGGTTTGACCCTTATGGCGGTTTCTACCATGAGTTGACCCTTATGGCGGTTTCTACCATGAGTTGACCCTTATGGCGGTTTCTACCATTGATTTGACCCTTCAGGCGGTTTCTACCATCAAGTTGACCCTTATGGCGGTTTCTACCATTGGGTTTAGTTTTGACCCTTATGGCGGTTTCTACCTTGAGTTGACCCTTATGGCGGTTTCTACCATGGTGAGACTCCGGACTGATAGGAATCTAAGGATGACGCGCCCGTTTTGTAGGGTTTGTCAGAGACTCGATAGTTCTGTAGATCGATCTCGGAAAAGGTTTGCCTACTAAAAGGCTGCGCCTATGAAATGACATATCCCGTCTTGTTGGGACTAGTCGAAGACTCGATCGTTCGTCCGTAGATCGGTCTTGGAAAAGGTTTGCCTACTAAAAGGCTGCACCTATGAAATGACATATCCCGTCTTGTTGGGACTAGTCGAAGACTCGATCGTTCGTCCGTAGATCGGTCTTGGAATAGGTTTGCCTACTAAAAGGCTGCGCCTATGGATTGACATCATTAAGGTCTCTTTTGGAAGGTTTACCTAACTCTAGGTTCACCTGAAGGCTATCCTGGGATTTAGGGGTTACCTGAAATCTCGCAGAAGGCCGAGTTGTCCTTTCGACATGCGAGGTACCTTTCTGGGATATTGGGACTCCAATTATCCTGCAGAAAGCTGAAACCTACAAACTTTTCATTAAAAAGGTATCAGTTTGGGACCTGGGTTCTCCAGGGATCCTGCGAAACATGACCCTATGAGCTTTTCTTGACAGAGCAAGGCATCCTCCCGGGATCATGAGTTCTCCACGTCCGATGAGACTGTCTGAATTTTGAAAAAGGAGGTCTCATGACGAGGGTTCTCCGCGTCCGATGAGACTGTTTGATATTTTTGAAAAGGGATCCTAGGACGAGGGTTCTCCACGTCTATTGGGATCGCTTGATTTTTAAAAAAAGGTCCCAAGACGAGGGTTCTCCACGTCATGCTAGGATTGTTTGATTTGATTTTTTTTTAAAGGGGTCCTAGGACGAGGGTTCTCCACGTCATGCTAGGATTGCTTGATATTTTTTGAAAAAGGGTTCTATCCTCACCCCTTCTTTTGAAAGATCCCGAAATCTGTCGGGAATTCAGTTTTGAAGCAGTGAAAGATTTTATCTTGACAAAGCTTCACTTGGGTCTATTGAGGCGACATTCTAGGAGCTGGGTTCTCCAGGTATCCTGCAGAAGTTTGAGCCTGAAAGATTTTTCTTCACCAAGAAAATGTTAGTAATCTTTGGAAGACAACGGTTGTCCAATCGACAAAATTTTATGACTTAAGTTTTAGTCATGAAATGTGCATTTTGATGCTGGAGGTTATCCAAAACATTCTTGCAACATACATATGTGATCACAAATTCCTTGCGCGGCAAATCTGGATCAACAGTTTGAAAATTCCAAGAAGAGTTTGTTCAAAACATTAATTGGAATATTTCTCGTTCAAGAGGTATTCTCACCTGTTTTGAGATAGTGGTCTTTTATAATAGATGCACTCAATTCCCTACTAACCTGTGCCTAGGTTTTGGGCTCATTCGCAGCGCATACATTTTGATCGGTCGGGAGGTCTTCCACGGGACCGTAATGTTGGGCTTGGATATTGGTTTTCAAGGGGGACCCGCTTTGGAGTCGAGGCCATTGAATGAAAGTCTTCACCATCTGCTCCAGGTTTACAAGTCGAGAACCCTGTAAAATGAGAAAGAAATAGTCTTGCTCGTACCTCTTCGAGCTAAGCTATATGTTAACCCAAGTGCCTTAGTTAGAGAAGACTGTTTCAGGGTTGTAACATTGGTAGGATTGGGGACCGAAAAAGGCTTATTTTTGGCCCAGAATTTATGATGGGATTGACATTGGTGATCATTGCAAATTTGTCACCTGTCTTTTCCATTCTGCATCTTCAATTTTTGAGGTGTGCAACCGTTTTTGAGGTGTGCACAAATTCTTTAGAGAGAGTCTCTGGCTGCATTAAGAGATTGACAATTCTGTCTGTGTTTTTCCTCCTCACTTGACATCATTTGGAGAGCAGTCCTCTTGATCTGACTCCTTTAGGGGTCTTTCTCTTTTCCCATCCGGCTTCATTGCGGATCAATCAAACAACTTACACGAGCATCGGCCTTGCTTTTACCAGGCACTTTGCTTTTTCTTGATGCTGGGGATTTTCTTCGTCCTCATTTTCCTTTTGAAATCCCGCTTTTCTCACCCTCGGTAGATCATGTTAGACATATGATCGAATGTCTAAACATGCTTTAAGCATTAGCCTAGGAATTTCTTTGTAATCCCTAAGTCTCGAATTCCTCCGTTTCTGAAGTGATGATGCATCTGTCTTGGAATGTGCAATGATCACCAACGGGTTTATGAAATGAATTTGCAGGCTCAAGTTGGCTGTGCAAAGGATTCGGTGTGTGGGATAGAGAAATGAATGCTTCTCGTCATCCTATGGCGCTTGGATTACCACACAAAGATTAATGTTAGTCCGAGCAAGAAAATTTCTAACCATTTTCTCCTGATGCTGCTGGACTTACTTCCTTTTTGCCCCGGTGTGGGGTGATTCTTGACAGGGTTGAGAATGAAAACCGCCGTTCGAAGGGGATGTCAATGGTCACCTGTAGTGTTTGGGGATATGAAACGAATGCCTCCGTCATCCCAATCCATGTAATTGCTGCGAATAATCCCTACTCCCGTAGGTTCAGATTTTACTATCTGATCCGCTCCACTTCTCTCTCAAGTGTGTATAGGACGTGTTTGGACTAGGCTTTGCCTCTTATCTTTTGAGAAAACGTCATTTTGAAAGTTTTGAACAACTTTTGATCGGAAAAATCTCTTTCGTTTTCTCCAAAATTTACCCATCATGGGAATCTTATGATGCACCATGCATGTTTTATTCCTGTTCAGAAAACCTCCTTACCGTCGTGGCTGGAGATCCCCTTGGTCGTGTGCCCCAGCGAGTTTACACAGGTTGTGAAAATCTGTTCTCCTTGATGGCGAGTCCCTATCAAGGATAAATAACAAGTGTCAACTCGCATTTCCAAATCCAAGATAAATTGGGACGATACGACTTTACTCTCGGTTCTCATCCCGTTCTGACGTCGCGTATTGATATGAACCACGTCTATCAAATCCGCTTATCCATGCTTGGAATATTTGCAATATCAATGGTTCAGCTGCCCCTGGTTGGGCAACGTCTGTTTTGTTATTTGAACAGATGGCTCCTTGAGTGATTTATCCACGTTTATCACCTGAGAAGGGAAAGAAATGAGACATTACTTTGGTATTCGGTTGAAGATCGTTTAGGAACGATACATCGTTTTACCAAATGGGAGGCTTCGTGACCAAACGTATTTCGTGCTGAACGGGGTAGATCCCATTATGCTCCGCGGGTGATAGTCATCGTTCATGGAATTTGCTCCACGGATTAAGTGATTAATCCATGGCCCTTGGCTCGAAGACGTTCAAAGGGTAATGTTGACACTCAGAGCGGTTAGTTTTCGGCGTTAATTAAAATGTTCCCGCGGGAACTTTACAACGAGATCCGTAACACATTCATTCGACGTATTCACCTCTCACTCTCCTGAGCCTTCTAATGATTTAGCACACGAGCTTCGAACCAGATGTCCGGTCGCCGGCACCGGTCACGACTGCGAAGATGCACTTGTTCCAAAATGCTTGACCCATAGGCTGAGTTGCTCATTCAGGAGATCGTCCGACCGCTCGAGTCGTTCAAGTTGAGCATCCTTAATTGCTGGTGACGGACTTCTCCCATTTTCGGCATGAACAACCTGGTTCCTCGGTTTATGCGTGATCCACACGCCGAGTTGCTCACTGAGGGACTCACTTGAAATTTCAAGCCATTGACGCCCAAGTCGGGCATCCTCAACCATTGGCGATGGGTTCCTCACACTACTTTCGACATGAACAACCTCACTTCTCGAGTTGGTATTTTCATCGTTGTCCAGTAGGTTTGTACCCAATGCTGGATTCGCCGTAGGAATAACACTAACGATCGGTTGATGCTCAAATTGGGGAGTCCATACCTGCTGAAATTGTTGTACATACTCTTGGGGAGTACCAGGGTAACTCAGGGGGGAATTCAGCCGATCGAACCAAGAATATATGTTTTCAAGGAGATCGTCTGAACCATCGAGCGACTGACACTCAGGTTGAGTATTGTCGACTACTGGAGAAGGAATCTTTTCGCCATTTTCGTCATGGACCACCTGATTCTTCGAGCCGGAATCTCCGTAATCGTCTCGCAAGATTGTATGTGCATCTCCTGCCAATGTTAGATCCGCTGTAGGACTAGCATTAACGGCCAGTCGGTGCTCAGACTGGGGAGTCCCGATTTGCTGAAATTGCGGTACATACTCCTGAGGAGTACTAGGATAACCCAGGGGAGTACTCTGATTGGTGCCTGAACAATCGACCGTGTAATTGTCAGTCCCATCGGTGTTAAGAGGTGATTGGATGCTTCCTGCTTCATGAGGATTGCGATCACAGCCATGCTCATCGTTTAAACTTGAATTGGCTTTATCTTGGTCTAGCGCCACTCGTCCATCTCTCAGTAGTCTTTTGTAACACCAAAGGTGGTTCCTGACTTTATTTCTATCCAGTTCCGGCATGTTCATGATCTCGAGTATGCGCGATGGGCGAGCCAAACTGATCCCTAACTGTCGAACTGCATCAACAAATTTTCTATGAAGCTCCGAGGTCCAATAAAACCTTGTTTTCTTGCTAGCCGAAGTAGGGTTGGCAACTCGGCGGCTACTCTTCGCGGAATCTGGTCGTGTTGAACCGCCTCTATCTTGGTCTAGCGACGCTCGTCCATCTCTCAGTAGTTTCTTGTAGCGCCAAAGGTGATTCTTGACCATATTTTTAGTCAGCCCCGGCACGTTCATGATTTCGAGTATGCGCGATGGGCAAGCAAAACTGATCCCCAACTGTTGAACCGCATCAACAAATTTGCTATGAAACTCCGGGGTCCAACGAAATCTTATTTTCTTGCTAGCTGAAGTGGTGTCAGCAACTTGGCGGTTACTCTTCTCGGAATCCGGTCGTGTTGGAGGTTGCTCTGGAGGGGATTTAGTGGTCTCAGATCGGCTGGTCATGATGGTGAGTTCATCATTGAGCGGACCCGACTTGTCATGACGCATGTTCCCTTCCACAATGGGCGTAGACTTTGACCTTATAGCACTAGTTTCCTCTTGTAGATCCTCGGCGGTACCCGCCTGTTCCGAAAGATGCTGCGAAGGGCATTGCAACAAATGAGCATTATAAACCCCCAGATCTAGCCCTTCAGCGAATACTCCGTCCGTGGGAACAGGGTTACCGCACTCAAGGCAAATAGCGATGCTTAGAGCTTTTTTGTACTGAATGTTTTTTATTTGAAGCTTTTCATTTTCCTCCCTCACAATCGCTAACTCGTGCCGATCGTGTTGCTGCTTCAGCCGGGTTCGTTTGTTTTCAAACCAACACTTGACCTTCCGAGGCTCCCACCCTATCTCCTGGCCCATTTTGATTTTCCGTTCCATGTCCGGATAGGGGTATTCCCTGAAAAACAATTCGAGTTTATGGACTTGACCTGAAGTGTTGCGTTGGAGATATTCCCCTTTCTGACGCTGATCACCGTCGCGGGTACTGTTCTCGTTAACCAAGCCGCGGGTTTCATCATTAGAAGGATCGGTCTCCATGGCCCTCGTGTCAGGTTCGGTCCTGAGATCTTCAAATTCTTCCAGCAGCTCAAGCTCGGAGACCTCCAAGTCTGGCGCTTCCAGTAAATGACAGAATCCCTTGAACATTTTGACCGGAATATCACTGCTTGATTTTCCGTTAACTCAGCTTTCTTTGTTCCTCCTTGGATCCTCATTTTCTCTGCAAATTCTGAAAGGTTAAAGGAGCCGGATCACCGTTCTTTGATCAAAGGTGATGGCTACCCAACGAGCGCTCTTCTCAATGTTTCGAGATTCCCACTTCGTCCTTTTGTGATGGCTACCTGACGAGCGCTCTTCTCAAAGCTTCGTAATTCCCACTTCGTCTTTTGTGATGGCCACCGGACGAGCGTTCTTCTCAAGGCTTCGTAATTCCCACTTTGTCCTTTTTTGCTCTTTTCTACGTGAACGGAGCCTGAAGATCTCTTGCGTTGATTTCGCTTTGTCGAGCACTACGCTTGTCCCCCTGGCCCAGTCTCTAGAGTAACAAGCCTGCCCACCTTTCGGCGCTATTATGTTTCGTAAAACCCGAGATCACAGGACGGTGGTGGATTCGTGACTCATCGGGGATGCATTAACGAAACCCACTTGGCTCTACTGCACATAAAATATTATTACCACTTCTCCCTGTTTACTCGAGCATTTATAAGGTGATAGATTGATGTCAAGAAGATTAACACTTTAGCCTTATCAGACTCAGCCTCTCAAACACTCTTCACATTCTCACTCTCCTCTCCGTCATTCCATCGCATATGGATTCCTCCTCTGTGCCTGCTGCCTTAGCTGAAACTTCGACCCAATGGGAGAGATTTTACCATCTCTTGGGTAGAGGTTATGGCTACATAAACAATCATCCTGAAGCTGCGGTTGAAGTTCGTACTCTGATTCCGGCCCTGGATACTGTGTGTATTGAAGGTACGAAACTGCAAAGGGAGTTTGTGATCTTCCCAACTCTCTTCAACAATTTCCTGCAGGCTTATGAAGTTGCTAGCCGGGAGGTCACTTTGGCTGGTATCGTGCGAGCCCGTTATCAGGACCGAGCTGAGTCCCTGATGTTGGCCATGCTGACGGCCGATAACCATAAAAGGGCTGTTGAATACGCCCACGCCCAGGTTTCGATGCTGGTCCGTGAGAGGGACAACTTGGTGGAGCGTCTGGCTCTTTTTGACACCGCCTTTGAGCAAGACCAGCACAACTTCGTGCTGAGGTTCCAGTGTGCCTGGTTGGAGGAAAGGATTGAAGACCTGAGCATGGATATAGCTCGCGGGAGGGTGCTGGCTCATGACTTAGAGCTTGAGTTCGAGTACTATGACACCAAGGTGAACGAACTTAAGGAGAAATGCCGTCTCCTTTTCTTCAAGCTTGTAGACCTCGATTCCCGGAGTGTGGGTTGTAAGCAAGGCATGGATAGCATGGAGAGTCAGTTAAGCTTTTTTGTGATGCTTGTCAGAACTCATTTTGGGTTTACTGCTCCCCCTCAGTGATCCACTTGTAAACTTTCCTGCTGAATGAAATAAATGCGAGTTTGTTTATATATGCTCTTTCATTCTGCATTGTTGACTAGCCAAGAAAGGTTTTTGCTTTCGGATCTACGCGACTCCTTTTTCGCCTGTGTCAACAGATTGACTACGCATCATTCTCACAGCCCGACGCTTTATATTTGATTGACTTGAATGCCTCGTGAGAAATAGATTTGTAGTTGCTCGAAACTTAAAGATTGCCCCTGATTTTGCGGTCATTGCGTTTGGGGCCGCTAGTAATCTTTCACTTTCGAGCTCGATCCCATTCTGCTAGTAACTCATGCTATCAATTCTGCCTTCACGCGTCGGGGCTGATTTTACCTTGAACTTAATAACAAGGAATTACCGTATACACACGAGATGACGTTTGCGAAAAACATTATGCAAAATCAACTCTAGCTATTGAAGAAACAAACGCATGCACCGATGAGAACTTTACAATAGGAGATACATCCTTCTCACGTACATCCCCTTCTTTCTTTGGGCATGTCCAATGACTAACCAATCTGGCCTCAGCTTAGGTGTGCCATTACCAACTGCAGATCATGGTTACCAACCTTTAATAGCTTCCAACTGATCGAACCAGGTATCAAGTCCTTCATTGAAGAAATCACTCGACCCCTCGAACGATTGATGTGTAGGTTGAGCTGCATCGCCTGACGGGTTCTTCGAACTGGAACCTCCATCTTTGTCTGGGATTATAAGAGGAGATTTGATCGATTGACTACCACAAGCATCTCCCACTTGGGGATTAGGGAAATAAGAATGCTCCAAGCATTCTCCCATTAGATCATCTGAAGCCACATGCTCTGATTGGGCAAACCCTTGAGCACTGGGCGTGGTGGGCTGATCTGCGACAGGATGAACACTGACTAGCTGCTGCTCGGACGGAGGAGTGCTTACTCGTTGCACTTGTGATGCGTGTTCTTGAGGAATATTGAAATGACTCGCGATGATATCCTGATCAAATCCCCAATAGTCGTCCAGATTCGACCGGGCCTCATTTGTCATAAGGGTGCTGGGTTCGCAGCCGAGTCTATTGCTCGGATTCAGTTCTGCATAACGCTGTCCTAACGCCCTTCTGTAGCAACCAAGGTGATTCGCGACTAATTGCTTGGTAAGTCCCGGTACGTTCATGACCCTAAGTATGCTTGTCGGACCTATGAAGTCGAGTCCTATCTGTCGAACTGCGTCCAAGAACTTGAGATGAAGCTCCGGGGGCCAAGTGAATTTCTTCTTCTCGTCGTCCAGAGTGGCGTAGATAGCCTGCCGACTAACCTCTAACTCCTCTTGAACCGTATCTGATCTTACCGGAAGCTGTTGTGGAGGAGATTCATGGGCTTCGATGAGGTGACTCCGATCATAACGACACGTATCTTCTTCCTCCGAAGACACTGGTATAATTTCTGTAGGATCGATCTGTTCATGCGCGCCATTAGCAGGATCTAATTGTACCGGAGATGGCTCAAGGGAGCAGGGGGATAAATGAGCACCTTCCATCTTCGTAGAAGGCTTACCGGGGAACAATTTACTGAGGGTGGTAGGGCCACCGCAGTCAGGGCAGGTAATAGTACTGAGGATTTTCTCATACCACATGTTTTCCATTTGAAGGTTTTGGTTCTGCTCTTTTAAGGCCGTGATCTCCTTACGCCTGTGTTGGACACCTAGTCTGAAACGTCTATTCTGAAACCAAAAATGGATTCTCATAGGATTCATTCCCAGCTTCCGGCCCAATTCAATCTTTTGTTCCTCGTTTGGGCAAGGGCATTCATCGAAGAAAGCTTCAAGCTCCTGGATTTCTTTCCGAGCGTAGCGCTGGCGACTTTTTCTTTTCCGGGGTTGAGTGTCGTGGCCACTGCCGTCGTCACCACTGCGATCTTGATGTTCGTCACGAGCAATGTTGAGTTCCATGGCTTTGATGTCGAATTTGATTCTAGAGAATTTTAGGTCTTTCAACGAACTCGTCACTCGGGGTTCTCTGTTCTCTTTTGTATACTCGCTATTTCGATTTGTTGCCTCCTTTTCCTCGAAAGCTAGGTCTGTTCAGCGTTCTGTTTTTGAAACGACAGAACTGTTTGCCTCTTGCTCAGCTTTCCGACACGAAGGGGTAACCAAATCCTTCCGCGGCTTCTTCGATAGTAGCGCTCGCCTTTCACTTTTCCTCGATAGTCATGCCTGTTCAGCACTGTCTTCTCTTTTTAAGTGGTAGAGCTGTTCACTCGCCGCCCAGCTTTATGCGTGATGGAACAAAACAACCCTTTCGCGGCTTCTTCGATAGTTGCGCTCGCTTTTCACTTTTCCTCAATAGTCATGCCTGTTCAGCACTGTCTTCTCTTTTTAAGTGGCCAAGCTGTTCACTCGCCGCCCAGCTTTATGCGTGATGGAACAACACAATCCTTTCGCGGCTTCTTCGATAGTTGCGCTCGCCTCCCTTCCAGCTTTAATAATGGCGAGACCGAATTTGTCCGGCCTGAAATTGCGGACCAGGACATGTCTGATGATTCACGGGAGGAGCAGCCCCCGCTTTACATTAATTAACCCGGCTCCACAGGCATTATTGCTGCAACTTTTCTCCACTCTCGAGACGCTATAAAATGCGGAGTTGGTGTTTGGGAGATTAACGCTCTCATATAATTTGCTTCCATCTTCTAATCGCTCCATTACACACCTCCCCGTCGAAAATGGCCTCCTCCCATGTTCACACTTTCTCAGCAGAAGCTTTGGCTCGATGGGAAGAGTTCTATAACCTCTTGGGTCGAGGCTATGCTCACATAGCTGATCATCCCGAAACCGAGGATGAAATCCGAGTCATGTTCGGGGACCTGGACATCACCTCCCTCGAGGGTACTGCGCTGGGGAGGGAATACAGAATTTTTCCAACGCTCTTTACAAACTCTTTGGAGGTCTACCGCGCTGCTCACCGGGGACTTACCGTGGCTCGTGTCCTGCGAGCCCGTTATGAGGATCAGTCTGACCGCCTAGCGCTGGCTGACTACCTGGCCGACAGTCACAAAAAGGCTGTTGAGTTCGCCAAAGAGCGGGTTTCGACATTGCTTCGCGAGAGGAGGAACCTGGTGGAGGACTTAGCTCTATCCTTGGCTACCTATGAGCGCGATCGTCGTAATGCCTTGCTAAGGAATCGAAGCGAGTGGCTGGAAGAAAGGCTCAACGCCATAAATGAGGATATAACTCGTGAGAATGGACTTGTTCGGGACTTGAAAGCAGTCGCGGAAGATCACGAGACTCAGGTTGTTGCAGTCAATGATGAACGCAAACGCCTTCACCTCAGGCTTACGGACCATGATACGCGGAGTGGTGCATATAAACAAAGCATCCAAAACCTGGAGGGTCAGCTGGGCTCCTTTGTGTCTTTGATCAGGGCTCACTTCTGCTTTACTTTTCCACCCCGATGAATTATATGTTCTGGTTTAGGCGAGAATGAATGAAAGCCCCTGTATGTTTGTTTCAGCTTTTATATGATCCATTTCTTCGAGTATCCAGACATCTTAGACTTGGATGAGCCGATCCATAATAAGTCGAGTAGATGTGTTCTGATTTTCTAACTCGCTCATGATCAGATGAAAGAATAGCCTCAGACTTATCCAGGAAAAGATTTCTCTCTATTACCTATTTTTTACCTGCAAATGAAACGACCGAATCAGAAGGAACAATTTGAAAAAGAAAGCATAAACCCCTTTCAATCTTATGCTTTCTTGTGAATAACGAAGATAAGGACTTTTACACAAAGCCTTAACCTCATGTGAAAAGTTTTTACCGATGTTTTTCAAGAGAAAACATAAAACTAAAAGGAGCGTAATCCATGGTCATCACTTTTGGTAAATCCCCAGAAAATCTGTGGAATTTCCAAGAAGATAAAAATGCAATTCCAATGTGTCCTAAATTCGATTAGAGGTAGGACATCCAAATTGAAATGATTTCCCGAAGGTAATTTGGATATCATGTCTCCTCTTGAATTCAGGAAACATGGACGACTTTAGTTAATTACCAAGGATTACCAATGATGCATGCTATAGACCGGTTCAATTCCATGTCCGGCGCACCATGAAATGAATGTTAGATTCTCGTACTTGGGCTAAACATGCCAGGTGTGAGTTCTAACGGAAATTTCATCTGGGTAAGACGTGCAATTGAACCGAAAAGTCCGGATGGTTGAGAGAAATTCCAGTGTCACATTCCAATGTCAAGACACTTAGACAAGACTTAGAAATCGAGGTGTAGAAGATAAATGGGAGACCCACAGACGGGTGCTCCTTACAGACTCGACGATCCTGATGAAAGAAAAGGGACGACTGGAACGTGACCCTTAATAACCTAAAGAGATGCCCCAAGTCGGGTCTTCGGGGGACGATGCTTGATGTCTTTGGTCCGACTATTTCGGGTCTTCGTTTTTATCAGATCCCCTTTTGATAATGTCCGGCGGGTGTCTTGGATTTGCTGTTATCGCCTATCCTTCAATTTCCGGTAAGGTTACTGGATCATTCCTCGGACAGCTCAAAAAGGGTAGACTCCGTTGAATGTCCGGGCAATCTGATGGCGGATGATGCGTCGCTCATACTTGAATACGTCCGGGATGTGGGACCGACTTGGAGAGATCATCTCTTTTATTTATACTCTAAAATGGAATTGGACTCAACCATCGAACTTGATGAATGCATCATGTCGCGCGAAATAAAAGACTGCAAGTGAATTTAAATAGAAATGGCAGGATCTTACCATGAGAGGTACCCAATGATTTTTTTGGTTTTAGGTATACCAACCATCCATATACATGCGCATGAGACAAGTGAGGCTTGACTCTAGAAATCAAAATGGCTTAGGTGAGGAACCTAGAGGCTTCCCTCTATCCGAGTCGATAAATTCGTCCATGAGCGCAATCCACAACAAATGGATAAAAGTCTCGACTTGGATAGTGAGTGGGATCGAATATGGTCGACCCCAGCGCAATCCACGCTAGAGCGTTGCATATCGATCCCTGATCTATGGCTACCTGAAAAGGTGATTTCGCGGCCTGGGTTTGGGCGCTTTGTGCAAAGTGTCGTGATCCTCAAATATGCAGTGAATCATGCGCAACAATTTATATATCAATCAGCGCTTCAAATCATCCATATAACACACATTCCTACGCCCATCCTGCATAAGACAATGTTAATCACAGACTACACCCCTTATCACTCCAATCTGCAAAAACATATAACACCTATCGTGAGCGGACTTACCTCACCTTCAAGAGCGCCTGCAGGGTTAGAAAAATCACTCAACGTTTTAATTACGGCCTAAGTCCACTTGAGGTCCAGAACCGAGTGTTCTAGAACAAATTCCCCAGCGGAGTCGCCAGCTGTCGCGACCCGTCCGAAATCGGACGCGTGCTAATGGATTACCGATCGCCGGCCCCCACTCTGAAATGTGGATCGCGGGCCTTAGATCGGCGCGGGCCCTCCCAGGCCCATACCAAATCGCGGCGGAGGTATATCTTTAAGGGATTCGACGATAAGAGTCGATCGCTTTCGACCTTCAGTGTGGTCGTGGTGGCATGTGCAACTTGTGCATGCATTTGGAGTCGCCACCGGTCTTTCTTGGAGGGTAGACCGGAAACCTTACTGACCGATTGGGAGAGATCGATCAGTTCTACGGAACCAGAGATTTTGGGTTCAGGGACTTGGTTACGTCGGTGTCATTACCAACGCCCTTTCGGTACCTAACGTGAGTGATTTTCCTGACTAAGAGTTCATGCAGGCGCAATTTTGGGTGATATGAGTCAGGGTTTCATGCAGGTTGGAAGACTGGTCCTATCAAACCACAATCAATATAATGAAAGCGTAATCAAGTGCATAAATAAATCATGTCAATGCACATCAATTTCAATCATTGGCCTCCTAGTATAGCCCTAAGGGCTTAGGGAAGATGTGATTTAGGGTTAGGGGTAAAATGGGAAGATTCGGGGACAATTAGCCCGGAGGGCAAAATTGTCATTTTTTTGGAAGGTTTGGATACCGAATTACCCAAAATATTCCATGGCCAGTTGATTGTGGCCATTTCCCATTTTTGAGAATTTTTTGGAATTTCTTGATTTTTCTTCAATTTTTGGAAGACGACTCGCCCGAAGGGCGAAATCGTCATTTTCAAGAAGGTTCGGGGTCCAAAACGCCCGGGATGAGCCTTGGCCAATTGATTGTGGCCATTTCCTATTTTTTGGGATTTTCCTGGATTTTTAGAATTTTTTTTGGAAGACGGTTTGCCGTAAGGGCAAAACCGTCATTTCTGAAAAGATCGGGGGTCAAAAGACCCGAAACAGGTCGTGGCCAGTTGAATGTGGCCATTTCCTATTTTCTGGAATTTTTTAGAATTTTTCTGAATTTTCCGAATTTTTTGAATTTTTTATGATTTTTTATTTTTTATTGATTTTTTGATTATTTTATTATTAATTATCTGGGCCGGGTCAACAGACCCGGCCCACGCCAAAGGCGTCCAATTCAGGCCTTAATGGCCCAAACCGGTCTAAGATGAAAAGTCCAACTTAGGCGCAACCCAATTTTCGTATTTTTTATGATTTTTTAATTAAAGCCCAATTTTTACTCTAATGGCCCAGAAGCCCAAATCCTAAGCCAAGCCCATACCCTGTCCTAGCTACCAATTCACAATTCAAGCAAACCGAACGTACCTCTTACACACTGACCCTACCCATTTTCTTCATTTTTTATTATTTTATCCCCTTTTTTAATCTCTACTTTATTTCTTTTTGCCTTCTCTTCGGGAAAGACTGCATCGTCTTCTCCATGATGCTTCCTTACAGAACTTCACCGAGACACCGCCCATGCTCACGGCCAGCCTCCATTTTGCACTTTTGCCTGTTTTGATCTCGATTCAACAAACTTCCAGCAAGAATCGAAGCTTAAGGGACTTGCACGTGCGGCTCGAACCCGTTAACCGTTCTCCGTCGACGGCCACCGCGCCGCCACATCGTTGGGTCTGCTCGTGTCGTCCACTCCGTCGGATCTGCTCGTCCACCGCTGCCGTCGGTTTTGATCACCCGTCGTTGGTTTGGTTCGCCTCCACGGGTTGTGCCCGTATATCTGCTCGACGGTGCTCGTGTATCGCCGCCGTTGGGTCTGGTGCTTTGAACTCTCACGAGCTCGCCTCCAACTCCAAGAGCTCTCCCTCAGCCCTTTTTATTTCTTTATATTCTCTTGTTTTCTTTTGTTCTTATCGTTTTTTACTTCTAATCCCTCATCCCACGACCAACAGGAGCTCTTCGGAATCGTCTTCTTCGTGGCGTCCTCACCTAGAACCAACGAAGGGAGGCGCTTTCACGACCCCTCCTTTTTTTATCAAAGCCAACACCCATCAGTCTTCCATCGCCAGCCGTCTTGATCACCGACAACCGCAAAAAGGAAAGGCTGATTCGACGAGGTTCGAGCGAGATACGAGGTTCAAGCGAGATACGCGACTCAAACCGAGGGATCAAACTTTCAAGCAGACTCGCAAGAACTACTCAACAGGTAACCGAAGTACAAAACGCAGGATAAACATGCTCCAAGCTTACAGATTCGACTGGATCCCGTTTGATCAAGAAACCAAACCCACAATGAACGTGCGCAAAATAAATAAATAGGGCGCATTGCCAGAGGGAATACCGACCTTCTCTGGTGAAGTTGGCGACGAAGAAGACAGTGGCGATGGAGTAGTAGCCGGCTTGGACCTCAACGATGCTTCCTTGAGTGCTTGTGCCGCCTGAGCCGACCTCTACGGCTTCCTTCTTTTCACCTCCTCTCTCCTTTAGTTCCTCTGTTCTTTTGCTTAGAATCGAAAATCCCCTTGGTCAGCTCCCTCATGTTCAGAATCTCCCCCCAAACTCTCTCTGTCTCATCCTCCCCCGAAGGACCACCTCACCAGCCCCTCTCTCTCTCTTCGAACTCGGTATAAAACCGAGACTCCCCGCCTGTTTCGCGTGGCCGACCGCCCGCCCCGACGCCCATGCCCTTGCCAGAACGAACATGGGGCTCTGCTGGAAATGTCCCCCACGCCTGCTCTCTCTTTTTTTTTTCTCTTCCCGAAGCTGCGCGCCCATGCCCTGTTTTCCCCTGTTCTCTCCACGCACGCACGGGTCTGCAACTTTGTTGCAGACCCGGTCTGACCGGGTCGGGTCGGGTCTGACCCGACCGGCCCGGTTCGACAAATTCGTTCAAATTGAGCCCCGATTCGGCCTATTTTCATGAAATTGACGGCATAATCGGACTCCTGGACACATTTTCTATCAAATAGGGGTATTTTCGTGAATCAATTGATTGAAATTTTATGAAAACCCCAAATTGTCCCTAGGATCCGAAAATTAAGTTCACCAAATCGAAGGTCCAAACGATCGAATTATTCAAAATTGAGCCCACCAATGGATTAAGCATGATGAAAACTATAGGGTAGAGGTGTTTGATTTTAATGGGTGTGCCCGTGTGAAATTTAATTTCACAAATTGTAAAACCGGGGACTAAATTGAAAGATTTTTATGCAATTAAGCCCTTTTGGTTAAAATTGATCAAATTGGAGGGCCAATTGACCCAATTGCATTTCAATACTCTAGAATCCAATGTCATAGCTTATAAAAACCGAGAATTGAAAATTAAAAGACTCGAAAAGGATTTTTTAGGCCCGGTTCGGGATTAGGTTTGTGAAGGAACCCCATGAACCGAGCCAAATTTCCCTGGTAAAAAGTGAAAATATTAAATAGGAAATTAAAATGAAATTTATGAATATTTTTGTGTAATTTTCTGACCACGAATGGTATTTTTCCTGATTTTTTGGGTATTTTTATAATTAAATAAATTCCAAAAAATATTAAAAAATTCAAAAAATATTTTTTGTTCAAAATTGGTTCCTAAGGCTAGGCTAAGGCTTCCAAAGTTGATTTTGCAATTTTTTTGACCTTTTTTGCTATTTTTAATTAATTTTATAAATAAAAACTAAAATAAAAGATAGTCAAAAATCAGGTGTCAACACTGGTAACTCCAAAACTATTGATAAACATTTCTAGCAGCCATAGAGGGTTATGCAACATCATTCAAAACTATTCAGCGGAGCTGCGACCGAAGCCGAAGCCACCAGCCTTGCCCGGATCAACTCATTTAGACCGATGCTCCTCAACTCATTTTAGCTACCGGATTCGAGTGGTGCTTGAATGTCGTATCGAGCCTAGCGCAAAGAGATTGAGTCAATGAAGACGCTTACACCGTGGGAAAGGATGAGCTTATCTCCTCGACTATCCACGAGCCGGACCGGTGAACAAGGATTGATCCCCCAGCGCTTCTGCAGTCCAATGGATTACTCGACCTCAGATGAATAGAATAAGCCGAAGAGTAGACATGACAAACTGAACTTAGCAAGACAAAAACAATGAAAAAAACCAACTTGTGAACAACTAGGAAAAAAAAATGACAAAAAAAAACAGCAAAAAAGATTTTCTTTTGCAATACTCCTTCGTCAGCAACTTATGGGATGCTAATGATGTTCCCGCAACCTGACGAGTTGTACACAAGATCGCCACCTTGACGACGGATTCACATAGATTTCTGCGCATGGACCAGGAGCAATCGCATACGGAGAACTCTGAACCTGGATTCCACACTCTGTAGACTGAGCTTCCGTCTTCAGAGAGAACTTTTGCAAGCAGAACATTTCGCTCATCCAACATCACGTCAACATCCAGAATGTCGAGGACCTGATGCCAAGCATTACTTGTGAAATTCAGGTCCCTAACATTCTGAAAATACCCAGTCTCAAGAGATACTGATCCAACCAGAATAAAGGGTGACATTCAGTTGCCCACATGTGAATCAACCAGTTGATTCTTGGCTATACATTGCAATAACAATTGTCTAAAAGCTTAAACTTCGATCTCAAGTGGTAAGACTCTGATCGCAGCCTGGGGTTCAGGACCAGCTATTGGCAAGGACTTCAAACCATTAATCAAAGCATCTTCTAGATAAAAGAGGCATCCAAGTTCCGAGCAACTATACCATTTAAAGCCATCAAGGCGTCAACAAATTACAATTCAAGATGGACAATTTTATATTTCAGATTTTTGATTTGGTTAACTCTACCTATACAGGGTAGCCATAAAGCCACATTGGTCAACAAATACTTGCATGAACTCTTCTACTGCATTTATTCTCGTGCAGTACAAGATGGAGCCTGAGAGCCTAAACATCTCTCTTTGTACACTAGAGTGGCAGCTTCGCTTTAGAAGATTTCTCATCCAAGCACGACGAACACGCCAGAGGCATAATAGTACTTGTCATCGAAATGCCTCTCTGAAAACAGGATGAGCTCAACATTCATATTGTCACTTCTCTGTTTCTTCCCTCATAACTCAAGGAAATTATAACATGGTTTGCCTTATAACAGAGACCTTGAAGGAACAATCACCCACTAGAAAGGAACTCAATTGCCATGTAGGATCCTTTGTGAAGATCCTTTCTGCTAGGGGACCAATCCACTTTCGAATACTTCGACAGATGAGGGAGGAGGAAATTGATCCAGGCAACTGGAATGGCATTATGGGAGGCGTCGAAAGCAATTAAGGTGCATAAAGGATAATGTTGAGAAAAGATATCATAGCTCAAACAGATTTTGGATACCATCCAATCTCAGAAAAACAAGTCAGCAGTTATAGATACTGGGAATTCTCGTGCTAATGTCAGAGGCAAGCCTAACGCCTGAATTAAGTCGGTAATTGTCATAAGCAAAGGCACAGAAACCAAAAACTAAATTATGCCATTGCTATGCTACTTACTTGGTATATAAAAGCAATAACAGAAACCTACAGTCAAGCCCACAATCATCCCACTTCTTATCAACTACTATTTCATTAGGGGAAAGATGATTACCTCACCTCTGGTGACACTATCATTCTCTCATGTTCCGAATATTTACCTGGGACAACAGTATTAACCAGATACATGCATGTATCCCGACCATTATAGTGCTCACTGTGCTCTCTATCCTTGGGCAGCATGTTTGATATCAATTCAATTTTCAAATAGTTTTGAATGTCTTCCCTTTTCCTCCATGTGGGCGGTAGGTAAAGAGGGGGAAGAGAGGGTGCCTTCAGCTTATTCCTGCCGAAGGATGAATGCATAGCAATGGAGCCATTCTGTCCACAATGTAGCGTCTGTTCCAGCTGCCTATTTGTCTGTATACCCATTATAAAAGGTTCTGTATCTGTGCATTCGTGATAGGAGAAGACATACTTTTGATGATGTCGCATCCATATCTCTACACTGCGTTCATCATTTTCATCCAACACGTGTGAAGAATTGTGAACAAGCCTTTCCATACTACGGACACCATTCCTACTGAGAAAATCATCGCGGTTGAGAGGCCCACCATGCCTCTGCACCAGCTCCATGTGGTGCTGCATTGTATCATCTATACTTATTGCAACGTAAAGCACAGACGTCACTTTCTGGCGTAGCTCTTCCGAGATTTGGGGAGCATACATAGCTCTTGTGCCAACAGCATGGCAATCAACTATCCCATGGCATGGTGCACCGGTTATATCAACATGCTTTCGCTGATTATAAATAACTAGAGCAATCAAGGGTTGCACGTGTAGACGCTTTACCGGGAAGTGGCAAACGCAGCCCCGCATCATGTGAAGTCTTCCAGGCCTACTCCCCTTCTTCCCTGATACAGTGTCGCCAACACCAGACTCATTCTCTCGGTAGTTTTCAGGACCATAAGAGCACCAATACCTGCAGCAGACAAGAAAGCCATGTAAGAGAAACCTGACACAAACTTCATGGATTCCAACAAGAAGAAGGCAACTACACCAACCATTGGGGGTAGGACCAACGAAGCACTCGAGGAATCGGGTGATCATTTTCTTCACAATGCGAGACAAGAAGATCATGATCTCAGTTCTTTCCCACCCCAATCTCGCAGGGCTGCAAATAGTTCTGCGTTACAAAAACAAACGCAGAACAAGGACAATGGCGGGGTGGCTCCATCTTGATGGGATCCGAATCCTCTACCTTACTTATAGTAGAGATCATTGAGATCCCCACCCTCTATGTGGGGCCCCCCACATAGAGGGTGGGGATTTCAATGGAAATCCTCTCCCGTCTTGACGTGCAGCAGACTAGCAGTCCATGAAGCACCTATGCCTACGCGGGCTTGGATTTAGTGACATAATATCACCGTGACATAAATCCAATGATCCTATGCTCGGGGTCTTCATGTCATTGTTTTGTCAGGTACTTGCCAAACCTTCGACACACTCTTGCCACTCACCGATATGATTTTCGCACTACATGCTATTTCAACAATTTTAAGCATTTTTAATAAATTATCCCAATCACTCGAAATTTTCTATTTTTGAGAATGATATTCCGACATATCGTATCACCTCGCGTGTCAGTACTACTTAGATAGCAGTATTGGCCTGAACGTCACGGCTAGAGGAGACGCGGAGAGGCCTATCAGTGTTCTTTCGACTACGGTCAAGTGGCCCAAGGATAATGGTCTCTTAAGTGGGCCTAAATGGGGGCAATTAGGCTCACCAGTGTTTTTTTTACACTCACGACTTCTTCACTTTTTACTCTTATTGAAACTTTTTACTTCCACCCTTTCAGCACGGGCCCTTCTAATTTATGGAAACAATGATTACAGAGCCATTCAGAAGTTGTTTTTATGTTTTTTTTTTTCCTTTCGCATGCTTGTTTTTTCATTTTCAAAGGGAGGAAAGGAGGATCAATTTCCAGAAACTGCGGCGAATGGGCATGCGATTTCTACCTCGGTTTTCCATTGTTGCTACAATTTAAGGTGGCATTAGGCGTGGGTACGACTAAATTCATGTATACATTAAATATTAAAAAAATCATTCGTTGGCGACACGTCATCATTTTCAGCAGCTACGTCACCATTTCCGACAGCCACATCAACCTTGGCACTCAAGTGAACAATTTTTAAAAGTTAAGGCACTTAAGTGAACGTTTTGAAAGTTAAGACACTCAAGTGAACGTCGTACAAAAATTAAGGCATATCTAATGTATTTTTCCCTGTTGTATAGTGTTACACCGAAAATTGGCCAAGTGTCATATAGTCGTAGAGCCCATAGAAATGATGGGGACACAAAAGCCCACAATTGAAGCATGACATGTTTTCGATATAGCATACCATCGAGTTGAATTCGATATAGCATACCATCGAGTATAAACGATTCAACGCTTAAGTCAACAGCAGAAATGAATTGATAATTCATGGTTCCCTTTTTTTTTTAGTAATTATCGTGAAACATTTTGTCTCAAAATATCTTTGAAGTAGTGTAACAAGCCCGAACTTTTATCTTTTTTTTATTTAAAATTTGCAAGAGTAGTTTTGAAGACCAAATATCTTTGAAAATTTTTTAGTTATGATTCTCGAACATTTACACCTATCGATTTTATGTTTTATTGATTTTAAGTTTGGAAAAATGGATAAAAACAAATTACATTCCTGGTGAAAGTATCACGTACTCAATGGCACTTTCATGACAAAATCTAGGACATCTAGTGCACTCGTCCCTTTCTCTGTGACAGATCCGGTAAAGATTTTACAACAAAAATTGATTGAAACAAGAGTAGAAATGCTTCTGTTGGCAAATTGGATAACCCAGACCCAAAAGTATAAACAAAACCAATTGCTGATTAATAACAATGGCATCCACAATATGAGAGAGAGAGTGAGATAGAGAGAGAGAGAGAGAGAGAGAGAGAGAGTTGCAGAACATTATAAGGTGAAAGACTAGAGAAGACTTGATATGTTCCAATAGAATGTTCCACTCAGATATTTACATGTTACTTGATTCGGAGGATGTGGGAGACATGGACTCTGCATGTTCAATTGCTTCCCTGAGGGCAGTAGGTCCTAAATGCTTGAGAACCTATCAGTAGCACAACAACAATTTCAAACAACACCATCAAAAGAAGTTTTCTACATAATCACGGCCGGAGGATCCCGAATATTGAGAGAGAGAGAGAGAGAGAGAGAGAGAGAGAGAGAGAGAGAGACCTCATTTGCATCTTTGAAGCTAATGATGTCATCCTTTTTCGGCCAATTTACCTTCCAACATCTGAACATTCAGAATACAAAAGGAGTAATTTTTCCAGGTGAAAACAAGAACTGATGCAGTGGGTACAAAGAGGTGGTGTCCACGACCAAAACCTTGTAAACTTCTGGTCTCTAATGTTTCCTTCTTTGTTTAAAGGATTAGATATGACTGAATTTCAGTGTGATACATGTGAATTTGCTAAGCACACTCGTGTATCTTTTCCTATTAACAACAAAAGAAGTTCTCTTCCTTTTGATTTGATTCACAGTGACATTTGGGGACCTTCCACAATTCCAAATATCTCAGGGGCTCGTTGGTTTGTTTCTCTAATCGATGATTGCACTAGGGTCACATGGATATTCTTACTCAAAAACAAATCCGATGTAAGTAGTATTATTCCTAACTTCCATTCCATGGTTCAAAACCAATTTGGAGTCAAAATTAAGTGCTTTAGGTCAGATAATGCTCGAGACTACTTTAATCAGATCTTGTCAACCTATTTCCAAAAGGAATGGATCATTCATGAGTCATCTTGTGTAAGCACACCACAACAAAATGGGGTTGCTGAAAGGAAAAATGGTCATTTGCTTAACACTACTAGAGCATTGTTGTTTCATGGGAATGTCCCTAAGTCATATTGGGGGGAGGCTGTCCTTACATCTGCATACATGATTAATAGACTACCATCAAGAGTATTAGATTTCAAAACTCCCATGTCTATTCTTTCTAGCTTTTATCCCCATTTCAGGACAACAAATAATCTCATACCTAGAGTCTTCGGTTGCACCTCGTTCGTACATGTTCATAATCAACACAGGGGAAAACTAGATCCCAGAGCAATCAAATGTGTCTTTCTTGGTTATTCATCTACACAAAAGGGATACAAATGTTATCATCCTCCCTCTAGGAAGACCTATATATCAGCCGATGTTACATTTGTGGAAAACAAACCATACTTTCCGGAGTCTTATCTTCAGGGGGAGAAATCATTAGTGGAAGATAAAGACTTTGAAGACCTTAATCTTGATTTACCTCCAGATAATCTTCCAACTCAAACTTCCACTTCTAATCAACTTGTCCCTGATCAATCAGCTCCTTTTGATGAATCAGTTCCTACTACTTCAAATTCGGACTCACTCCCTACATCCGAATCTATTCCAGAACAAATCTCCACTCCTGCATCTACCCGTATTTATGATTCTATGAGATTTCCTCAGGTGTACTCAAGACAGGAAGCTGTTCCAAACCAAACACAAGTTCAAGATTCTCATCTGAATTCTGCAAATGAATTCCCGGTAAGTTCCGACTCTCCTTTGCATGCAGAATCAATAGATATGCTAGAAAATATGCCAGAAGATGACTCCTACCTTCCCATTGCTGTTAGAAAAGGTACAAGAGAGTGCACAAGGCGACCTTTATATCCACTATCTCACTATGTGTCACTTGAACGCCTATCACCATCTCATAGAAATTTCATTATGAGTTTAAATACCATTGCTATTCCAAACACTTTATCTGAGGCATTTTCTAAAGAAGAATGGAGGAATGCAATGAGAGAAGAAATGGATGCACTGGAAAAAAACAAGACCTGGGAGATTGTCGAAAAACCAAAGGAAAAAAATCTTGTGGGCTGCAAATGGGTTTTTTCCTTGAAATATAAAGCTGATGGTTCTCTTGAGAGATATAAAGCAAGATTGGTGGCAAAGGGATATACTCAGGCTTATGGAGTAGATTATCACGAGACATTTGCTCCTGTGGCAAAGATGAACACTGTGAGAATTTTACTTTCTATAGCTGCTCACTTCAATTGGCAACTTCAACAGTATGATGTGAAAAATGCATTCTTACATGGAGACCTAGAAGAGGAGATCTACATGAGTATTCCACCGGGTTTTGAAGGGAAGATGACAACAAACAAAGCATGTAGATTACGGAAAGCACTATATGGGCTCAAGCAATCGCCTAGAGCTTGGTTTGGGAGATTTTCCAGAGTTATGAAAGGTTCGGGGTACAAACAGAGCCAAGGCGATCATACTCTCTTCATTAAGCACTCGACAACAGGGAAAGTGACGGCACTTCTAGTGTACGTTGATGATATTATTGTCACAGGTGATGATGATGAGGAGAAACAAGAGCTAAAACGTTGTTTGATTAAAGAATTTGAAATAAAAGAGCTAGGAAGACTCAAATACTTCCTTGGGATTGAAGTTGCTTACTCTAGACAAGGGATTTTTCTTTCTCAACAAAAGTACGTGACCGATCTCTTAAAGGAAACTGGAAAGCTTGGGTGTAAACCAGTAGCCACACCTATTGAGCCTAATAAAAACCTTGGGGAGGCAAAGGAAGAACCTGCTGTAGATCGAGAAATGTACCAAAGATTGGTTGGGAAACTCATCTATTTGGCTCATACTAGGCCCGATATTGCCTACTCAGTAAGCGTGATTAGTCAGTTTATGCATGACCCAAGAGAATCACACTTACAAGCCGTCAATCGAGTGCTACAATACTTGAAAGGAAGTCCCGGAAGAGGAGTTATGTTCAGAAGAAATCAAAAACTTGTGCTAGAAGCTTATACCGATGCTGACTATGCAGGATCGTTGGTGGATAGAAGGTCAACATCTGGTTATTGTATATTTCTTGGTGGAAATTTAGTGTCTTGGAGAAGTAAAAAACAAAACGTAGTTGCAAGATCAAGTGCTGAATCAGAATTTCGAGCAATGGCCCAAGGAGTATGCGAGCTATTATGGCTCAAAATCATCCTAACAGATATGAAAATCAAGTGGGAGGGTCCTATGAAGCTGTACTGTGACAATAAATCAGCAATCAACATTGCTCATAATCCTGTACAGCACGATAGGACAAAGCATGTTGAAATTGACAGACACTTCATCAAAGAAAAGTTAGAAGAGGGGTCGATATGCATGTCTTACATACCTTCTGGAAATCAACTTGCAGATGTGCTGACCAAGGGACTTAATGGTGGAATCTTTTACGAAATAACTTCCAAGCTGGGAATGGAAGACATCTATTCCTCAGCTTGAGGGGGAGTGTTGAATTATCATGTTTTTTAGTAGGAATATGTTTGAATTCTGTATTTTAATACCTAAAGTAGGTTTACCTAACTTAGGTGAGTCTATACCTAAATTAGGCCTCTTGCCTAACTTAGGTAAAGTCAATACCTAAATTAGGCTTCTTGCCTAATTCGTGAGTCTATACCTAAATTAGGCCTCTTGCCTAACTTAGGTAAAGTCAATACCTAAATTAGGCTTCTTGCCTAATTCGGGTCTTCTTTTCTTGTATATATATCCACCTTGTAATTACTCAAGTTATGTAAGGAAATACATATTTTTTCCTTCAGATAACCTCAGTGTTAAGCCGAGGGTTGCTCGAAGACAAAGTAGTAACTACTAACCACTCTGTAATTTGAGATATTGCACACGCTTTTTGTTGTTCACTAGACAACGGCTCGTGCTTTCTTCTTCTTTTTAATAACATTGGTGATTCGGAAGAGTCGGAATTTTCACTATTTAAATAGCCTCAAGAGGGTTGCACTAACACAAATAATGGCAATAGATTTCTACCTACCAGTTTTTACTTATCATAGTATGCAAACTAAGGTCGCATTAACCATATGAATTGTAAGTAAAACCAATAATCAATCAAAACAACTCTGACCTTTGTTTTCCTAGGTGCCTTGCAAGCTCCTCTGCCAAAGCTTGACCAGGTACGTCGCCATCAGTTGCCAGGATTATTCGAGAAGCCTGAGATGTTATGGAAAGCAGAAAGAAACACACGAAGCAAATCTTTTAGGAATGAAAATGTGCACAAGAAAGGCGTCCGCCGAGTTTACGCACCTTATCCAGGAAATCCTTGCAGTTCCATAAGTATAGAAAAGCCTTGTCCTACCAGCATTCACATGAACAGAAGAATGAGTGACAAATAGTTAACTAACAATGATAATCAAATGCCGAATATGAGATGCACAACGAAAAGCTAGTTGCATTGCAGTCTAAAGGGCAGCAGTGCCACCCTGACTCACACCAACATTCATACATACTTCATCAGTTGTATGGCCTCCAGCTACCAGAACTGCAGATGGAAATAGAAATCCCCACTGCCAGATGTAAAGCCATACATTTATCTGATGCGACGAAGCTACAGTTTTTACACTTAAACTTCAAAAGGAAGTTCTCATTCAATTGCCAAAGTTTCTGCAATAAGGTCAAACAGAAAAAGGAGAGAGTAATTGAAGAAATCCTTCTTTTCTTGTCTGCAGCCAGTGAATGCCCTATTGAATTAGTGGAATGGTAACTTGCTATGTTACTATCCTCAGCATTAACTTCCATTTAGTAATTTTGTTGGTCAAAGTCTGCAGGGCAAAGGCAGTGACTAAGTCTGTCTGTAATCAAAGGCACCAAGAGGTGGCACCCCTCTATCAAAGGAGCTAAAATCTAAAGCATTTCCACACATAAGCTTTCTATAATTACACAAAGTAAGCATCCCCTCTCATTGAAGAGTTCTTTTGTTCCGCTCTTTCCACATCAACTGAGAAGCGGCAAGAGGGATCAAAGAATGCCTTTTCTAAACCCGAGGCCAAACAGACCCTATGAAGCCCATAACTCTTGTTCAGTAGAACCTCTTACAACCTGAGATAGTCCAATGCAGGCCTAAGAGGTCTGAACAATGAGGGAGGAGATGTCTCACCGTCGCTGCCTAAAATAGCATCTAAAACAACTAACCAACCTTGTCCGGAGAAGGCAATTTTTTGTTGGAGACTTTACATGGGGCGCCATTCAGAACACTTACACAATTTAGAAAGCCAGCTTCCTCCATTGAGAGCTTATCAATTTCACCTTCAACCTATAACCGACATTCATCTATATGAGAGAGAGAGAGAGAGAGAGAGAGAGAGTTACAATGATGATTTCATCTGCGTCTGATATGTCATCCAGTCCATAATGCCTTACCGATATCCTTCTCCTGAAAGTCCATAGCAGAAAGACAACTCATGTAAGAAACTTCTAGAAATTTCTTAAATTGAAATAATGAAGCATATGGGCAGACGGACACTGATATGTGGTATTGGCAGAAAGGTCCATTGTTGAAACATGAACATGTTACGGACGCAGATGAAAAGATCTGTCTAGTCTCTAACGAAGGCCACATAGAATTCTAAACATATGAAATACCATGTGATTCGGGCTAGAAAATAGGTTTCTGATGCTCGTATGCATCTTATTTCAGGCTTGTCCATCTAGAAAAACAGATTGAGGAACTAAGTAAACCAAATATTGAGCCAATACCAGTACATGATATATGTACATATTAAATATGCGTACTTTCTCAGATGCTTCACCAAAAACGATTTGCTTGGTTCGTCAACAAATGCTAGTGAAGACAATCTTTGTCAGCTCCGACAAATCAGATTTGGAGCTAAAAGAGGTTGCAGAAATTTAAAGAAGTTCAAAGGACTTGATCGGAAAATCTATGGAACCAAGGCATAGATTTTTCTCACAGCCTGCAGTGATTTATATTATTACAAATATGCGGCACCAAATTTCACAAATGCTGTTATTATCAGTGGTTTTCCATTTCACTCTTCAGTGATTTACTTCCCGGTCTTCAGCAGACCTAAACTTGCATCCATAAGCATTCCCACTTCTTCAGTTCAAAAAACCAAAACATATTTAAGATGCATGCTGGAATATTATTACTATTAACCAAAATGTCCTGACAATACTGAGGCAAGAGAATCAACCTGTCGAAATTTCTTGTCCAAGGTCCGATACTTGCAACTAACAAGTTGTCCTTTCCTTTTGTAAGTAAAACAAATTTCACTCTGCAAGAAAGTTTCAAAGTGGTTAGTCTGATCTGATGCTCATTTCATATCAGAAATACACATTGAAACTGTTTTCGTCTAATTTCTTAAAACAGCATTATAGAAAGTGCGGCCAAGACCGCGGGAGATTACCACCCCATAAAAACGATATCAGTATATCTAAACTAAGTCTGCGCTGATACAAAATCTCAGTCTTCAGTCCATTGATCCAGCATTTTAAGTAAAAGGCAAACTCCACAAGTTGCATGTGACCATCATGGGGAAGGTAAAATTTTCTATCAAGTACAACACCTATCAAATCCTAATTAATCAAGTAAAAGCTGCTTTTTTTTTCTTTTGAAAAATAGAAAATTCTGGATCCATTCGGTCGAATCCGAATCGCATTGCAAGTCATAGCGGAAACAATTACGAACCTGTTTGCCCGATCGTTGTTTGACTCCATTTCTTTGAAGAGTTTCCTCCGATATTTTTCGTTCCGCAAAGTAGTTAATAATCTGAAGGGGACAAAATCTCATAAGTTAGTAGCACTCTTCACAACGAAATTCTACCCACGTATCAGAGATAAGCACAAAAGCGAGTTCAACTGATCTGAGAACATGATGAATGCTTAAACTCATAGGCAACGGCTGCAATAGTAAGGAAAAAGAAAAAGAACAAAGGGAAATCTTGTCATTTGTGAATAAATTGCTCCTATTAACAGCATCTATCAACTGGGAAGATGTTTTACGCAGCATGCTAACAATTAGTGAGGACTTTGATCTAGCTACAAAAGTGAAAGTTCTGTGCAAACACATTATGTCAAAGTCTCGGAAGACAACGAGGAAAGTAAATCAAGTTATTGGCATGTAAAATATGCTCAACTCCATTGTAAAAGGATGCATAAATATGTGTTGGTCATGTTATAAAACAATACTACAACACAATTTGACCTTAAAAATTAGCCGCACAATTTGACTTTGAAAATTAGGTAAAAGATTCCATTCTCCAAGTCTTTCCTCTGCAATTCTTACAAACCAGAGCCCTAATTTAGATGCACTGGGATCTCAACTATCTAGAAATCTCATGTATTGTCTACATTACAAACCAAGCATGTTACTTCAGATTCGGCTGCATCTAAAACAGATAATTGACCATGCCAAATCAGAATTAATGAGCGTACCTCGTCGCTCAAGGGTTCCAACCTTAGACTCTCTTCTGTCATGTGTACAGAAGAACCGACCTCTATGGCTGCAGAGTCTCCGTCACATGATTTTCCACTTTCTGCAAAGGCATAGATGAGAAGTCGATGTTGGGTCCAACTCCAAGCACTCATATTAATGCTGCACAAACCCATGACAATCCCATTACCTGTCCAGCCCATCCGCACTCTATTCGGAAACACCTCCACATTGTCAACTCTGTACACGACAGGTACACAAGCAAAATCCCAATGACTAGAACGGTATATACATGAAAGTGCATCAAATTCATAGGATCAACATGCCTGCTTTGGATAATATGGAAACGTCAATCATAAAGAGACACAAAGCACCAACATGTTCGGAATAAACATCCCCAATACAGACAGGCACGGCGAAAGGAGTAACCTTTGGACAAACCAAGTTGCTGTACAATCCAGGCCTGGTATGATCCTCGCAGTCGATACCAAGAACCTCCACTTTCTGCACCAACTCTCCCAATTTCTCCATGTCAGCAGCCCCACCCTCAAAGTGCTGCAGAAGAGCCGAGTAAGAGTCGGAAAACTCACAGCCCTGAAGGTGCTTGCAGACTCGTGGGCGACACAAGTCGAAAGACAGAGACGAGAGAAGTACCCGTTGGTGTTCTCTCCGTCCTGGAACAGCAAAAAAAATCCCTCGCCGTATCAAAGTAGGAAAGGGCTTTCAAATTTCCTAACAATCCGCGTCTAACGGATCAACATAAGTACATGGAAGCAGAACAGTAACTCACTCCTGCAGGAGATTTTCTTCCTTCCTCAGTTCAATCAGAAATTTTTGCAATATCCAGCATGGGTGAGATAGCAAAGAACTCCGAACACAACACAACTGTCGATTGCAAGAATTATCCTATATATGCTTTCAATTTCCTTAACATCCAAAGTGACAACACACTATTTAGGAAGAGCAACGTGTGGGGATCCAAGTTGACTGTCAAATGAATATTTACCCCCATCTTCTGAAACAATAAATCTCAATCTGTTTGAATTAACACTCCCTTCTCCCACGCCAAGACAGCCGTAAGTTGATGTATTCTCATTCTCATGCACTACTCCATGGATCAAATCTTTCTCTTCCTTATCAGGAGATTCAGTGATGTTGAAGTCCACCTCAGGAAGCGCTGGAGAAACAAGCCTGCCAATCGCTCTCCTGTGGCATTGCTCATCAGTTGGATCATCCAACTCCCAACAATTTCATATAACTGCCATCCACGGTATCAAAGATTTCCTCTCCATCATTGTTGCAGCCAAAGGAACCACCAACAATCTCCCTCGGTACAAAGCAGACTCCTCCATTTAATTCACTGGGAATCTGTCCACTGATATTTGCTTCAGTGCGAATTTCAGATCCACAGTTATTTTTGTTCTGCAGTATCGTATTGCCATGTTTGTAATCCCTTTCCGATGTCCTTTCCATGAAAAACCTTTCTCTTTTTCCGCCCGCTCTCATGCTCCACTTGTTTACTATCAAGCATATATCCAGCATCATTCGAGGGTTCATCTGTTTCTTGACTTACGATACCATGCAAAAGAGTAAGGTCCTGTTCCATCTGGAGATGCAACTTCCTCCTTCTTGCACTCGTATGATCAACCAATTCAATCACATCAAGCAGGTCCTACCTCTTCTGTCCACATACTTTTGATCCATGAAGACCCACGTGAGGACTTTTCACACTATTGTCACAAACCTCAGGAAATTTTTCATTGGCCCTGACTCTCGTATCTCCATCGGATAGGCTCGAAATGGTTCTTTGCTGATTCAAGTTATCATCCCTCATGAGATGAAGGCCTTGAATATCCCCAAAATTTCTTTTCCGTAGACCTGGATCCTTCATAACCTAGGTTCTCATTTGAAAACAACAAGCAAGATATTTCAGAAAACCCAATCATTAAACGAAATGTAAGAATGAACACGAACATTTACCACATTCAAACAAATAAAGACAACATCTAATGCACTCTTTTAGCTCTACATCACCATCGGAATTTACGTATATGCTGGGTTTTGTACCACCAAATGGATAATGCCAAAAGTCATGTGTAATTCTCATAAGTAGTATGCCAGATCAAGAATGGTCTCACTACATAAAACCTGCATACCTCCAGTCCACCACAAGTAGTTGCAATCAGTTTTGTGGTCTCAAAAGCTCGTTTTAGGTCAGATGAGTAAATTGCAGAGATTTTATCTTCGCCTATCACTCCCTTTCAGGAAGATGTTAATAAACCTGTTGGTCAGTCCAAAGAAAGGGACAACATGTCACAGAAAATACTCACTGCAGTAGCTTGCCACCTCCCAATTTCATTTAATTCCACATCCTGAGTTCCCTGTTTAATGTAATGAAAACAAAGCAATTTGAAGCTAAATAGAAAAAGAAGCAGAAGCCAGTTCTTAAACAAAATGCATGAGATGGAAGATATCAGCACAAATAGAGATATATGTGCTTTAAACCCATGCATAAATGCGGAGAAACCAACACCTAGTAATGCTTTCTCTCTAATTCTATTAGGCATGTCGGACTTCTGTAACACAACTCACATGTGCATCCTTCATTCATTTCAGCAATCATGAATAGTTCACCAACTCATTCTTGATCATTGGACAAAAAATCTTAAATTGATAGGCAAGGGCAACCATTTTTTTTTTCACACAACTGTGGGTTAGCTGGGTGTAAATTAACCATCTCCTTCCTAATTCTTCTTCTTTCACCTATGTTGCATTTATTTTTCTTATTTCTGATACAGAAATACTTTTATAGCTATGTTTTCACTCTACTTAATCTGTCCTGAATAGTCAACCCATGGCGTCATATCTTCAAGGGGAAACGCAATCATTCTCCCATCCATGCAATGACTAGCCTCAACCCACTTCCAAACAGAAAGTAGCAAACCCCATTACCTAAAGCAAAATGCAAACTCTAGTCACCAAGGCACCCAGTGCAATTTGAAAGTCATTACAAGAACAACAAATGCAAAAACGTCCCACCCAAATAAACTTAAACAGCGAGCAGTGAAGAATAAGAACCCAAACCCAAACAGGGAGATGTCGCAGAAGTACGAGCACAGCCACTAGATCAAGCACAGAATCACAGATCTCGACACCAATAATAAAGCAAATCCAACTGAGATTCACCCAACAAAAGGGACGAAACAGAATACCTGCAGCTAGAACTATTTCAAGCCCTGCTTCAGCTTTGTCTTCGAGCAAGCCTCGGCTTAACACTGAGGTTATCCATTAGAGACCAGAAGTTTACAAGGTTTCGGTCGTGGAAACCTCCTCTTTGTACCAACTGCATCAGTTCTTGCTTTCACCTGGAAAAATTACACCTTTTGTATTCTGAATGTTCAGACGTTGGAACATGCTTTTAAGTTTGCAACCTTAACTATGCTGTGTTCTCTACACATCTATAACAGACTCAGATGCTATACTGCAAAATTAAGTTCAGAGCATATAGGAACATACCAAATAATATCTAACAAACGGAATCAGCATTCCCATTCTTTTAGTCTACATGAACACCCTACATAGAAAACGCCACTTCAAAGACATAAAAGTCCGAGGAACATCCATTCATATTGAGGAAGACATTCAACCATATATTGAGGGGACTGTCGGAAGAGAACTCCCATGTGAAGAAAAATCATGCTTGGATTTTATTATGCAAATGCCAGAAGTGCATAGACAGACCTTGAGCAAACAATAAAAAAAAATGTGGGTTCTCCTATGTACATGGTGTTCAAGTAACGTCTCCATAGAGCTCAAAAATGCCTCTAGAAGATGAAAAAAAGACTGACTCAGGGTGCCTACCCAAGATCCCCAGTTAGAGGTTTAAAGGGGTAAAAGAAAAAATGAACTAGATCTTCCACAGTAAGTACTATTTCAACCGGTTATTGATCTAAATGTGCTAAGGCCTGTCTTGTCTTCTGTACTGCAGAATCATCGAGATGCATCATCGCATCGACATCAGTATGCGAATTTTCCTTTGGCGCTCTGCTTCTTTCGCGGCCGGTGTCCTTTCAAGCCTCCTGAGCTCTTTCGTAACCAGTCTATTGGCCGTGTGGATATCTTTCAGAAGAAGCTTGTGGGGTGGGAGGAACTCTGACTCGCCAACACGATTCTTGTTTATAATATCGCACAATATCTCGGGCACTTTGCCTAGAGAAAGAATATAAGGCTTTAATGCAACTGCTGGACCAGGGGGCTGTAGAGAAAGGTCATGCTCGAGTGGAGCATGTGGGCGTGCATTAGAAGTTTGAGCGATGCTCAGTTCAGCGGTTGCCGGACTATCTGCTTGACATCCTTCAGTCTCTAAAAGCCGAGCCCTTCTCATTTCATATGCCTGAATTTAAGAGAAGAAATTAGATCAGCACCCACATAATTGTACATGGAGATAAATCATCCAGAGTTTAGATCAGACTGAGCCAAATTTATATGTTAATCCTATACCTAAGCAGTAATCCCCTCAAATAGCTTGCCGATCCACTCAGGGATTAATCTATAATAGAGCGAAATTAGACATGAAAAATTGAAGTATAACGTGCCACAGAACACCACAAAACATGCACGAGCCGTACTTAATTGAGCAATTACAACTCTGAAGAGCATCGTTACCGTCGAAGCAGATGTAGTATTTGTCGTCGGGGACCAAGAAGGCAAAATACTGTCCTGACGGCTCCGGCCTCTCATTGTGCTACCGGCCAAGGGCGTATTATCTGGTTCCGCTGACGGAGACGCAAATAAATTCCTACGAGGCCAGCTCGCCCGTGTTGGAGTCCCCAAAACGCCCGCCCCTACTGCTACTGCGTCGCCACGGCCCGATCCCACCGGCGCCCGTGCTACCGCGACTCCAGTCGTTCGCCCGGCCGCCATGGGCGTATTATCTGGTTCCGCCAAGGGCGTATTATCTGGTTCCGCTGACGGAGACCCAAATAAATTCCTACGAGGCCAGCTCGCCCGTGTTGGAGTCCCCAAAACGCCCGCCCCTACTGCTACTGCGTCGCCACGGCCCGATCCCACCGGCGCCGCCATGGGTTCGAAGAGACTCGAACCGGAAATCAGAGAAAGTTTCTTAATTTCGAAGAGGAAGAAGAGGAAGAAGATGAAGATGAAGACGAAAGCCAGGGGTTGATACTAAATAGAAATTGGAAAAATCGAGCCGTTGGGGGCGTGCTGGGCTTGTGGTGCCACACGACGACGACGACGTCGCTCCGAAGACGGGTGGTTATTGGGCTTGGGCCAAGTTGTCCATCCAAAATGATGAGATCTCATTGGTATTTTTATAAAAGAATTTCTTTTTTTTATGCAATGTTTTGATTTAATTAACTTGCGTCTTTTAAAGTTTTCAATTGGAGAATGCAATAAATATATTTTTTTTTTTGTTTCATCATATCATCCCATTATATCTATGTGTATAAAAGACAATTGATGAGGAAATATTTTACGGTCATTTGCACAAGGAAAGCAAAAGTTTTATAAGCAAGTGATTGTTTTATAAAAAAAAAAAAAAGCATACGTCACTTTTTTTTCGAGATAGTACATGATAATTGTTCCTTTAATTTGCTTAACAACATAGAAAATATTATTTTTTTTTTAAAAAAATTCTTCCTTTTGACAAAACTAATTTTTGCAAAAGTAAACTCTAATAGTAAGATACTTTTGGGAATCGATTGAAACTGGTCCGATTCTCGATTCTAGGTAGAGACCCCATTAGATCGATTTTAGAACCGATTTCTAGTTACTTTTAAAAGTCCACTGTTTACGTGTGTTAAGCTTTAATCGGTTTCATAAAATTAGAACTAATATTTAAACCGATTAGTATCATAAAATCGAATTTAGATTTTTTCTTTTAAAAGTCCACTGTTTATATTTAAATTGTTGCTTTTGGTGGATTGTAATTTTTATTGATCATTTCATCGATATTCATATTATTTTCATGAAAAAAAGGCAAACTGATTCTCGAGTAGACCTTGGAACCGGACCGAAAAACAGGGTCGATCCCAAAACCTACTTTCTTTATGCTTCGCACTGCAAAAGCTGGCAAAAAAGGTCTCAGGTTATGACGAGAGATGTGATAGGTAACATTGGCATTTCAACAAAGCCAATTGCCAAACGAGGCTGTGCAGATAGTTTTGAGTAATGTCCCCCATACCTGCCCACTGCCATTTTCATGATTTAGAATGGATTCATTGTATTGGATTTCCCCTAGTTACAGTGATGTCAATGAACTAGTACTGCAACTAGGCAAGCACTCAAAGTTTCAGCAGGGTACTACGGGAATTTGAAGTATCAGATAGATAGGATAAGACAAGCGGCTTAGGGTGCGCATGAAAACCATTCATGTCCAAAAACAGTTTCTTGGAACAGAAATAATTTATTTCTATTTCAAAATGAGTTTCTAAGCATAATAAATGCGTTTGATAATGGCAAAAAATTTCTATTTCTGGAATAGAAATTTATTTGACCGGCGGAGGTGAGGGCGGCGGGAGGCGACCTCCGGCCACTGTCGGCGGCGGCCGGCCGGTCGGCAAGAGTCGCCGGCGTCCGGCGGCGACCTCCAGCGGCGGCCGGCAGCCAACCGACGGTCGTCCGGCAGGCGGCGGCGGCATGGGGTAGCCAGCGGTCAAAGGGATGTGATTGGTGGCGACCGTCGTCGACGAAGATTTCTATTTCTATTTCTATTTCTCGAAGAAGTAACTTTTTTTTGTTTCTCATTTCTGCTTAAAGTCTATTTCTGTTTCTCAAAACTCATCCAGAAATAGTTTCTTGCATTTACGTTACCAAACGAATTTCTGTTCCAAATCTATTCTAGAAATAAAAAACTCAACCAGAAACAGTTTCTGATTGGTTTTCATGCACCCCCCTACAAGCACTAGCGGAAGCTAAATACTCCAGAAAGTTCTAAGCCTAACACAAATCATCCACACCCAAACCAGAGACAAAGCCATCAGATGAAAAGCTTCCTAATGTGTATCGTGTTAGAAGTTTCCTTGTAGCACGGGTTGTTCTCATAAAAGAACAGTGGAACATAGTGAACAGGCCTCTTGATGTAATGGGATGAAACACAATCTCAAGCGCTACTTAGGATTATGCTCATTAGCTGAAGAAATTTGTTGACCATTTTAGCTTTGATCACATGGTCAATCCGAGGTAGAAGATTGAATGCGTTACGAGTAAATAAAAGAATGAATGGAATTTCCATTGATTTCACTCTTCTTTTATAGATATAAAGCAATTCGATTAGAGGGCACCATTGGGTGCAAACCCATACACAAGAAAAAGAACCAAAAAACAAATTAGTGACAAGACAAAACATGTACTACGTCAATCACAGAGCAGATCCATATCCAAACGATTAAAACTCTAACATAATTTTCAAAAAAATACAAAAAGAGCACGCTTTGCTTTTTCAAAAGCTCTATTGATCTGCTCACTCCGTATCAACCAAAAAAGGGAGAGAGTAACTGAAGAAATCCTTATTTTCTTGTCTGCAGCAAGCGAATGCCCTATTGGCTTAGTGGAATGGTAATTTGCTCGCTTGATGTTACTATTCTCAGCATCGGCTAAAGTGTTATCTTGTCCATTCTGATGGGAGTTGTTCATCGGTTATATTCGCCACCTTCCATGTAGTAATCTTGTTGGTCAAAGTCTACATGGCGAATGGTAGTGACTGTTGGTAATCAAAGGCACCAAGAGGGTGCCAAACCCATCTACCAAAGGAGCTCAAAACTAAAAGAGCTGAGTTACAAGACAAAGCTTTTATAATGTCAATTGAAGCATTTCTACACATGAGCTTTCTATAAGTACAAAAAATAAGCATCTCCTATCGTTCAAGAGTTCTCTTGTTCCGCTCTTTCCATATCAACCGAGAAGTAGCAAGAGGGATCGAAGAATTCCTTTTCCAAACACGAGGCAAAACAGACCCTACGAAACCTATAGTTTTTGTTCAGTAGAACCTCCAATAACCTGAGATAGTCCAATGCAGGCATAAAAGGTCTGGAAAATTGGAGGACGAGATGACTCACATTCTCTGCCTAACATAGCATTTATTAACCAGCACAATCACCCTTTTGGAGGTAAATAAAAAAACAAACAAACAAACATGTGATAAGCACCATCTTTCCTTTAAGAGCGGCACTATTTCCACCTCCTATATGACTAATCCACCCCCCATACTTTAACAAAAAGACAAAAATAACCCTAATCATTTAGTTGCAATTTGCAGCGGCGGCCCCATTCCTTCTTTTATTTATTTATTTCTATTTCTAAGGATCTAGTTGCCATAATTGACACGCAACATTTCACATGTTTTATTTTATTTTTATATCGTGGGTACCCACACACAAAAATGCATTGTGTTTTTTTTTTTTTTATATATAGAAATAAATGTTTTCAAAAAGAGAAATTTTCAAGGAAATATATATCAACTAACTCCCTCAATTACTACAACAAAGGATTTGTCTCTTTTCGTTACTATTGTCGAAATATTTCTACACCACTGCATGTAGGACGTTGTAGAAGTACTGAAAAGTACACTAAAAAAATCGATGTGAAAAAGAGATGCAGAATGAAACATATTGTTATTTTTCCGTATAAGTCAATTAGATATCACAAGATATAAAACTATTTTTAGGGATACCTTTTGGAAAACATTTAAAGGTGCTTTGGTTGTAGCATGAAGAACAAAGTTGGGAACATTGTACATGACTGAAAATAGTAGAGAAATCGCTATATGAGTGTGCGATCAAACAAAGATGAAGAGGAACTTAGAGCTCGACCGAAGAATGGGAATTTGGGGCTATTTGGTTCAATTTGAGAACACACGACAATTTCGGGAGACGACATCGTTTTGCTGCATCATTAAGAAAGAACAAGACAGCATTGCTATTTACATACTTGCGACTCAATTAAGTTTTTCCTACCACTAGGAGAGATAAATGAACAAAAACAAAGCCACATCATTATTTTCCGTCCACCAATTTGGATAAAAAACGGAAAGAAACTTGATTGCACTGATCCAACAAATATCAGAAATTGATTGCACTTTATGAAAATTTTAGAACTCAATGACACTTTCACGACGAGTTTTAGGACTTCTGGCGCATTTGTCCCTTTCTCTTGTAAAGGATCCGGTCTCTAAACTAATTTTCCCTAAAGATAATAGAACAAATTTCCCACTTTCAAAGACGCAGTTACATAAGCTAACTAATGACAAAGAGGGTACAAAAGCCATCGAAAATTGATGACCAAGAGCAGAAATGCTTCTGTTCGCAATTTGGATAACGCACGAAATCAGAGACAAAACCAATTACTGATTAGTGACAACAATGGCATCCGCGATATCATAGAGAGAGAGAGAGAGAGAGAGAGAGAGAGAGAGAGAGAGAGTTGTAGAACATTATAAGGTGAAAGACTAGAGAAGACTTGATAAGTTCCAGTAGAATGTTACACTCTAATATTTACATGTTACTTGATTCGGAGGATGTGGGAGACATGGACTCTGCATGCTCAATTGCTTCCCTGAGGGCAGTAGGTCCTAAATGCTTGAGAACCTATCAGTAGCACAACAACAATTTCAAACAACACCATCAAACGACATACATTTCAACATCTCGAAATTTACAATTTTCTGCAAGTAGGATAGGTGTAATTGCAGTTTGCATCAATCATTTACTTAAATTGCACTTTGCATCGCATCAGCAAACCAGTACGATTACTAAAGTCTTGCATTCTACATTGAATTATTGTCGCATGAAAGACAAAAACCACATCGACTGTTTATAGTAGAAGCCATGAGAAATTGCAAAAACCCAAAGATGCTTCATAATCATTGAAACTAAACTATCTTATCAATCATAGATTATTTCAACTGAAGAAATTTTCTCGACACACTAGAGATTTAAAAAAAAAAAAAAAACCTTTCTGGATTGAGAACAATGCCCACTAGTTGCCAACAATCCGAATGTCCAATATTTAAGACCCTGTATGGAACGCAATTGACTTCTTGCCAGTGGGTAAAGATTGCAGCATTTGATCAGTTGCTACAAACCAAAGCTATTCTACTGAAGCAGAAGATAGCTAGTGAGATTTAACTAGATAGAGGACATGCAAGGACTATGTTGCTTATTACCCAAGTTTCAGGAGTCCAAGAGTTGCCTAGACTTGTGAAAAACGCATGCTCGACAAAACTGGTGCTTTGTAAACTCTCATTCCTCAACATGTGCTACTCTTTCTCTTGGTTAATTGATGAGGAAAAAATGAAATAGTAACAGGACAAAAAATTCAGTTGCAGGCCTTGCCCCGAATATTGAGAGAGAGAAAGAGAGAGTAACCTCATTTGCATCGTTGAAGCTACTGAAGTCATCTTTTTTCGGCCAATTTACCTTCCAACATCTGAACATTCAGAATATAAAAGGAGTAATTTTTCCAGGTGAACACAAGAACTGATAAAGTCGGTACAACGAGGTGGTTTGCATGACCAAAACATGTAAACTTCTGGTCACAAATGGATAACCTTTGTCTTAAGCCCAAGCTTCTTTGAAGACAAAGCAATAACTATAACTACTGTATAATTTGAGATTTGCATATACTTGTACACTAAATAACCGCTCTTGCTTTCTTCTTCTTATCAATATCATCGGTGATCCAGTAGAGTGAGCATTTTCACCGTTAAAATAGCCTCAAGAGGGTCGCACCAACACAAATAATGGCAAAAGATTTCTACTTACCAGTTTACTTATCACAATATGCAAAGTAAGGTTGCAGGCTATGCCAACAAAAGGACCGGGTTAACCATATGAATTGTAAATAACATAAGTAATCAGTCAAACAACTTTGACCTTTGTTTTCCAAGGCGCTTTGCAAGCTCATCTGCCAAAACTTGACCAGGCGTGTCGCCATCAGTTGCCAGGATTATTCGAGAAGCCTGAGATGTATTATAAAACAGAAAGAAATACGTGAAGCAATATTTTAGAGATGAAAGTGTGCATCAGAAAGGCACACACAGAGTTTACGCACCTTTTCCAAGTAATCCTTGCAGTTCCATAAATATTGAAAAGCCGTGTCCTATCAACATTCATATGAACAGCAGAATGAGCAACAATAGTTAACTAAGTGTGATAACCAAATTCAAACAATGAAACACACAACAAAAAGTTAGTAGTAATGCAGGATATTAAAGGGCGACGGTGTTGTTGACAGTAAACTCTGACTTACACCAACATTCATACATATTTTGTTCGTTGTACGGCCTCCACCTATCAGAACTAATGCAGATGGAAATAGATCACCACTGCCAGATGTAAATCCGTATTATCTGATGCGCCAAAGCTACAGTTTTTACACTTCCTTCAAAGGAAGTTCTCATTCAATTGCCAAAAATTCTGCAAAAAGGTCTTCCATCTCGCTCGAAAAGCCACTGAAACTTACTAAAACAGTAACGATTTTATGCCTCTTTGAAAATATCACTGTCGCAATTCTTCAACATGCCAATCATTGCAAAACAAGACCAATCGATTTGCTTCAGTAATTTTTCTGATTCACGACACTCAGACCACATAAATCTTGCTCATATGAGCTTGACACTATCAAAGCTCACCCAGAAAGTCTCACACTATCGCAAGAGAGATGTGATAGGCAACCTTGACATGTCAACATATTTCTTAATATAAGATAAGACCACATAAACCTACTTCATATACGCTTCGCATTGCAAAAGCTGGCCAAAAAGGTCTCAGGTTATGACAAGAGAGATGTGATAGGTAACATTGGCATTTCAACAAAGCCAATTGCCAAATGAGGCTGTGCAGAAGGTTTTGAGGAATGTCCCCCATACCTGCCCACCGCCATTTTCATGATTTAGAATGGATTCATTGGATTGGATATCCCTTAGTTACAGCGATGTCAATGAACTAGAACTGCAACTAGGCAAGCACTCAAAGTTTCAGCATCGTACTACGGGCCATTTGAAGTATCAGATAGATAGGATAAGACAGGCAGCTTACAAGCACTAGCGGAAGCTAAATACTCCAGAAAGTTCTAAACTAAACACGAGTCATCCACACCCAAACCAGAAACAAAGCCATCAGATGCAAAGCTTCCTAATGTGTATCGTGTCAGAAGTTTCCTTGTAGTATCGGTTGTTCACATAAAAGAATAGTGGAACATAATGAACGGACCTCTTGATGTAATGGGATGAAACCCAATCTCAAGCGCTAATTTGGATTATGCTCATTAGCTGAAGAAATTTGTTGACCATTTTAGCTTTGATCACATGGCCAATCCGAGGGGGAAGATTGAATGCGTTATGAGTAAATGAAAGAAAGAATGGAATTTCTATTGGTTTCACTCTTCTTTTATAGATATAAAGCAATTCGATTAGAGGGCACCATTGGGTGCAAACCCATACACAAGAAAAAGAACCAAAAAACAAATTAGTGATAGGACAAAACATGTACTACGCCAATCACAGAGCAGATAATTTTCAAAAAATACAAAAAGAGAAGGCTTTGCTTTTTCAAAGGCTCTATTGATCTGCTCACTCCATATCAACCAAAAAAAGGAGGGAGTAACTGAAGAAATCCTTCTTTTCTTGTTTGCAGCAAGCGAATGCCCTATTGGCTTAGTGGAATGGTAATTTGCTCGCTTGATGTTACTATTCTCAGCATCGGCTAAAGCGTTATCTTGTCCATTCTGATGGGAGTTGTTCCTCGGTTATATTTGCCACCTTCCATGTAGTAATCTTGTTGGTCAAAGTCTACATGGCGAATGGCAGTGACAGTCTGTAATCAAAGGCACCAAGAGGGTGCCAAACCCATCTACAAAGGAGCTCAAAACTAAAAGACCTGAGTTACATGGCAAAGCTTTTATAATGTCAACTGAAGCATTTCCACACATGAGCTTTCTATAAGTACAAAAAATAAGCATCTCCTATCATTCAAGAGTTCTCTTGTTCCACTCTTTCCATATCAACCGAGAAGTAGCAAGAGGGGTCGAAGAATTCCTTTTCCAAACACGAGGCAAAACAGACCCTACGAAACCTATAGTTTTTGTTCAGTAGAACCTCCAATAACCTGAGATAGTCCAATGCAGGCATAAAAGGTCTGGAAAAATGGAGGAGGAGATGACTCACAGTCTCTGCCTAACATAGCATTTATTAACCAGCACAATCTCTCTTTTCTGCAAGTTGTCTAAGGTGAGAATACGTTCCCAAGTTGCCTCCCAAGCAAAATACAAGACTCTAGTCAGTAGTCTAACTTTCCAAATAGCTTTCAAAGGAAAAGCCTCTGTGCCACCAACAATTTTCTTTCCCAATTAAGGAGGAACTTTTTTCTACATAATCCATGAAACTATAATAGTATGTTTCTTTGTCATGTTTCTAATTCTTGAAAGCAGATTAATTGGCAGACTTCCAAAGTAGCCAGGAAGAGAAACAACAAGTTGACGAAAAAATTCTCAGGATCACGTGTCTTTCTCAGCAGTAGAAGGTAATATACAAAACCTGCCAGAATTGGAAAAGGCAGGATGAAAAATTAAGTAAGATATGGAAACTTAACTCGAGAAAATCTGATGTTCCTCAGGTTATATATCTATGGCCATTAAAAATATAAAGATGGAGAAAGCAATAAAAATGCTAGACAACTATCAGAAATTCTGTCTTGGCAAAGGGACCTTGCCATATCATTAGTAGACTTTCACACTCCCGTCTGTAGAATCTAAGTTTACCACAAAAGGAAATGGCTCACTAGCATACAACCAATAACAGGAGTCTTTTACTTGATAAGAGATGGTCAGTTGTGGAAACTGGAAAGACCTAAGTTTCAGCATGTTAAAGTGTGAACTTCAAATTAAAATCAAAATAGGATATGTGTAAAACAAGTAACCAACCTTGTCCGGAGAAGGCAATTCTTTGTTGGAAACTTTTCCCGGGGCGCCACTAGGAACACTTGCACAATTTATAAAGCCAGCTTCCTCCAATGAGAGCTTATCAATTTCACCTTCAACCTATAACCGACATTTAAATATGCGTGAGAGAGAGAGAGAGAGAGAGGAAGGGAGGGAGGGAGGGAAAAGAGAAGAGAAAGGGAGTGAGGGGAGGGGGGGGGGTAACAAAAAGTTACGATGACAATTTCATCCGCTTCTGATATGTCATCCAGTCCATATAAAGCCTTTTCGGTACCCTTCTCCTGAAAGTCCATAGCAGAAAGGCAACTCTTGTAAGAAACTTCCAGAAATCTCTTAAAATTCAAATAATGAAGCATGACCAGAAGGAAACTGATATGTAATTGTTAGAAAGTCCAACCCAAAAGCTTAAGCTAATAGGTGGAGAGAGACCACATGAGTATAAATAGTATTTAGAACCCGTTGTCAAGCAATGTGGGACATACTTCAACACTCACACTCACGTGCTAGCCGGATTACGAGCGACACATGAAATTTTGACTACGCACATTCACGTGGAGTTTTTGAGGAATTTTTTTACCACGCATATTCGCGAAAGGGATAAAACTGGCTCTGATACCATGTTAGAAAGTCCAACCCAAAAGTTTAAGCTAATAGGTTGAGAGATGAAAGATTTTGTGGGACCACAACCTACTGCTCTAAAAGCTTAAGCTGTTAAAAGAATGCGTGATTTAACATTTATATATTCTAACACTCCTCCTCACGCTTGGTCTGGTCTTTTTGCCTAGTACTAAGTGTGGACAAATTCATTGGGGAGGCGAATAGGGGCCTGGAAAAATTTGAACTCAAATAGGTGCCTGGAAAGATTTGAATTTAGGACCTCCTGCTCTGATACCATGAAAGATTTTGTGGGACCACAACCTACTGCTCTAAAAGCTTAAGCTGTTAGAAGAAGGCGTGATTTAACATTTATATATTCCAACAGTAACAATGACAGAAAGGTCCATTGTTGAAACATGAACATTCTCTTGATGCAGATGAAAATATCTGTCTAGTCTCTAGTGAAGGCCACATAGAGTTCTAAACATATGGAATACCATGTGATTCAGACAAGAAAACAGGTTTCTGATGCTCGTATGCTTCTTAATTTCTGGCTTGTCCAAACCTTTACATCTAGAAACAGATTAAGCAACTAAGTAAATCAAATATCAAGCCAGTACTTCAATATTCAAATTAAGCAAAACTTTCAGCACCAGTACATGATATATATATACACATCACACATGAATACTTCCTCAGATGCTTTACCATTTCACCAAAAATATTTGATAGTTTGTATTAAACCGTTAAACAATAAATGATTTCAATCAAAAGCAGTAGTAAATAAACTGAAGAGATGGTATGAGCGGGTATTGCGTTGAACTGTTGACTATTGGCCCAATACATATCCATGTCATGTCACCCTGACAAATAATTAAAAAAAAGGCCTATGTTTCAAAGCACATTGGGCAACAACCACAGCACGCCTGTTGGAGGTACCCAAAAAATGATTTCTGGGGTTCTTCAACAAATGCAGGTAAAGACAGTTTATGTTGGCTCCAACAAACAAGATCTGGAGCTGAAAGAACTTGATTAAAAAAATTCAAAGAGTTCAAAGACTTGATTGGAAAATCTATGCAACCAAGAAAAAGATTTTGCCCACAGCCTGTAATGATATATTTATCATAAAATCTCACAGATGCTGCTAATATCAATGATCTTCCATTTCGCTCTTTAATTATTTACTTCTAAGTTTTCAGAAGACCTAATCTAGCATCCATAAGCAATCCCAATTCTTCAGTTCAACTAACCAGAATATATTTAAGATGCATGCTGGAATTTTATTACTCTTAACCAAAATGTCCCTACAACACTGAGGCAAGAGATTCTACCTGCCAAAATTTCTTGTCCAAGGTCCGATACTTGCAACCAACAAGTTGTCCTTTCCTTTTGTAAGGAAAAGAAATTGCACACTGGAAGAAAGAAAAAGTCGTTAGTCTGATCAGATACTCATTTCAGATCAGAAATAAACATGAAAACTGTTATCTTCTAGTTTCTTAAAGAACATACTCTCAGTACAGGTTATAATAGGTGTGACCAAGACCATGGGAGATTACCTTACCACAAAAACGATATCAGTATAATTAAGCTAAGTCAGTGCTGATACAACATCTCAATCTTACGTCCATTGTTCCAGCATTATAAGTAAAAGGCAGGCTCCACAAATTGCATGCGAACATCTTGGTGATGGTCAAATTTTCTATCAAGTACAGCGTCCATTAAGTCCTAATTAATCAAGTAGGTGCGTACAAAATCAATGGTAATAGCCGCCCTTTTTTCTTTTGACAACTAGAAAACTCTGGATCCATTAGGTCTAACCCGAATCACATTACAAGTCATAACAGAAGCAATTAAAATGGGGAACCTGTTTGCCTGATAGTTGTTTGACTCCATTTCTTTGAAGAGTTACCTCCGAAATTTTTCGCTCCGCAAAGTACCCTATAACCTGAACTGAACAAATCGTAAAAGTAAGTAGAGCTCATCACAGGAAATTATACCCACATATCAGAGATAAACAAAAGAACGAGTTCAAGTGATCCTGAGAACATAATAAATGCTTAAACTCATAAGCAATGCCTGCAAAGTGAGAAAAAAACAAAGAACAAAGGAAAAGCTTGTTATTTGTGAATAAGATGCTTCTTTACTAGTACTACCAGTATCTATCAGTTGGGAAAATTTTTTACGATCCATGCTAGCAATTAGTGAGTACTTTGAGCTAGCTACAAAAGTCAAAGTTTTGGTAAGGACAATAAGGAAGCACTGTGCAAACATAATATGTCAAAATTTCGGAAGACAATGAGGGAAGTAAATCAAGTTATTGGGATGTACACTATGCTCAACTCCGTTGAAAAAGAATCCACGAATAAGTGTTGACCATGTTATTAAACAAGACAACACAAAATTTGACCTTACAAATTAGCTGTACAATGTACCCTAATGAGACCGGTACTTTTTTGCATAATAGTTTGTAGCATGCAGGAAGATATGTTGCGCGTACCCTCATCAATAGTAGCTTGACCTCAACTTTCTACAAAAACTGTTCATGTTCTGAATTCTACATTCCAATCACTTGGGAGCTACAACTGATTATTAGGTGGTAATTGCCATCCCTTGCCGACATTGATTTTAAGAACAAATCCAGAGTCTAATTCCACTCTATGAGATCAAGGACTTTGGTTACCCCATGCAAACATAAGATTTCTCAAGGTGGTAGCACTAATCAAACTTGTGGAGTCATGTCAATGGGAACGTGTGCCAGATGACATTTTTGTAAACAGTCAATGCCAATGTACAAAGTCTCCTCAAGAATTAGACATCAATATACAAAGTTTTGACTCTTCGTGTGATAAATTACTTGAACAAAATTACCATACCCACGACCCTTGATCACACTGTGATATGATAGCATATTACTGACCCAAAGTATCAAATAGACATTCTTAGTCATAATACTTTGTAGATCAGTATAACACCAACTCTATGACTATTGTTCACAAACTGTGTAAGCAATCTTGGACGTGATATTGGGTTAGCAGATTCGGAAACAACCAACATGGCTCATCAGAAGATAAAAGCAAACAAAAATTAACAATATAGCACTCTTCAAAAAAATCGAGGGGAGAGGGAGAGGGAGAGAGAGAGAGAGGCTAAAGACATTTGACCTCACAACCGAAGTCTCAAACTCTCAAAAGTAAAAGATACCTACATCCAATCATCATTAGAGACTCCATTGTTGTGGTTGTTCATGGCAAGTGATGCAGGCTAGGAGTGTTTTTTTTTTTTTGGTCGAAATGCAGGCTAGGAGTTCTCCACTTGTTTATATGTGATATCAGGCTGTCAGTCTACTGTGGGAATAAATGATCTTTTGCTCATAATTTCAATGATAAAATCATGCTTTTGGATAAAAATTATACGATAGATAGAGACATCTGGCATTTGGAGCACATCATGATTGTTATTGGTACCTGAATTAAGGCTAGCTGATGTATGCTCTGCCTCTCAAAAGTCCGAAGCTTGGATGTTATAAACCGATAGAAAGTCCAACCTAAAGGCTTAAGCTGATGGGTGGAGGGAAACCACATGAATATAAAAAGCATATCCCCTCTCACGTGCAAGTCGGATTACGAACGGCACGTGGAAATTGACAATGAGGGGTGAGCCCACATACGCAAAAAGGAATAACACTGGCTGTAATACCATGATAGAAAGTCCAATCTAAAAACTTAAGCTGTTAGATAGAGAGAAACCACATGAATATAAAGAGCATATAGGATCCATTCACAACGGATGCGGAACAACAACAACAACAACTTCAACATAAACAATCATTTTGATGAGATCTTCGAATCCATCCATTCAATTGAGTCACCTTTCCCAAACCCAAAGAAAAGGTGAAATGCTCGATTCTCCAAGTCTTTCCTCTGCAATTCTTACAAACCAGAGCACTAACTTAAGATGCACTGGGGTTTCAATATTCAGAAATCTGATGTATTGTCTACATTACAAACCAAGCATATTGCTTCAGATTCAGCTGCGTCTAATGTCCAGCAGGATGCCGTGTCAGACATTTCTAACGAGTTTTCAAATGCCACAAAGCACAAGTACTCATAATGCAGGTTTGGGGAAAATTTACAAAAGACCATAACACAGTATTATGCAGACAATTTTCCCCAAATGCTAAACGAGATAAGTGACCACGCCAAATTAGAATTAATGAGCCCACCTTATCGCTCAAGGGTTCCAACCTTAGGCTCTCTTCTGTCATCTGTATGGCTGCATAGTCTCCATCACATGATTTATCACTGTCTGCATAGGCCTAGATAGAAGTCACTATTGAGTCCAACTCCAAGCGTTCATATTAATGCTTCGCATACTCATGACATTCCAGCAAGAACAATCACATTACCTGACCAGCCCATCCACATTCCATTCGGAAACACCTCCACATTGCGAACTCCCTACAAAACAGGTACAGAAGCGAAATCCCTATGACTAGAACAATATTTATCATGGGAAGAAAACGTACATCAAACTCATAGAATCGACATACACGCTTTGGACGATATGGAAAGAGAGACTTCTCTCAACTTTCTGTCCCCCTCGGCACTGCAACGCACGAAAAGATGAACGGAAATCGAAGCAGCACATAAAGTCACAAACCAAATTCCAATGGAAAGCACCCACATGCTCGGAATAAACATCCCAATACAGGCACGGCGAAAGGAGTAACCTTTGGACAAAACAAGTTGCTGTAAAATCCAGGCCTGCTAAGATCCTCACAGTTAATACCAAGAAGCTCCACTTTCTGCTCCAACTCTCTCAATTTCGTCATATCAGCAACCCCACCCTTAGAATGCTGCAATCTCGCCTCTGTAACTACAATGTCAGCACCAATTGACGCCAAAAGAGCCCAGTAAGAGCCAGAACTCACAGCCGTGAAGGTACTTGCAGACTCGTGGGCGACGCGAGTCGAGAAGGCAAGAGAAGTACCTGGTGGTGTGCTCTCCGTCCTGGAACAGCGGACGGAGCGACGCAGAGCTGTGGATAAACCTGAAGATCCATCGAGCTTCATCTTGAGCAAGAATCTGGGGCAAGAATTGAGATGGTGAGCCTGCGTCACACCGAAGGGCATTGTCCGCCGCGTATGGAGATTTTCTACAAGAACATTCGTCATAGCATCGTCCGCGACCGATCATTGAAACTGTCCTGTCGAGCACACGTCGAAATTTTCTAATTATGGTTTTGGAAAAAAGCTATTCGTGCCCAAGTTCGGCATCCTCGGTAGATCATCATATAGAGATGACATGTAAGAACTTCTAAATTTAAATCTACGTCTCACCAGAGAGAAAAGAGCCGCAAAATTTGATCAAAATACTTTCAATAAATTCACTATTGAACACACACTAAGAGAAGAGCTTAAGAAAAACTTACCCACGTCCCTTCTTAACTTTTTATTTTCACCGAGACACTTCTTCCACACAGATTACATTTCCTTCATTTTTGTCTTCCTCTAAACTTATTATCGATTAATATAATGTAAGCAAGCACTAGTTATACACTGGAGTAAAGAAATGTTAGTTTTATTTGCAAATGATTTACTTTATTTTCTTAGATTATTCTCATAATTACGAATTTTTCGATTTTTATTTTTGGATCAAATTTGCGAGAATTTACTCAAAAATGAAATATTCTAGTCCATGTATGCATTATACACAATGTACTCATAGATTATCATCTTCCTTGTGCTTAAGTTATTTTTTAATAATAGTTTCCTAGTACAAAAAAAAAAGGTATCCAACTCACTCATCAGTAAAATAATTAGTTTTCTTTTTGTCAGAAACACAATAATTAGTTAGTGCGCCACATCTAACCTTAATAAACGTCCTTTGAGAGGAGCATGGATAGTTTCTCTCTAGTAAATTTAAATAAATGAAAAAAAAATGCTAAGAAATAATCTTAAATCAAGAGTCCGACCGCAGGGACGATGCAATCAATTCAATGTAGAAAGCGGTGTCAGGAGCCAATAATGGGGCAAAAATAGCACGGGCCTTATTTTTTGGTCAGCTTTTCCTTTCATTTTCCTAAAGAGATATGCATTAGTAGTGGTCTCATGCAATTATTTTTAAGGAAAATTTCAAATAAAAGCTTGAAGTGAAAGTATTTTCGATCTTAAAAGATTGTCGAAAGTGAACATTGTATTGAATAAATTCCTCAAGTAACAAATTCAGCCTCAAATAACGTTATGAAGTGACAAACTTAGTTTTAAGTAAAGCCCCAAAATCACCTGACTAGCCAAATTGTAATGTAATCAGAGGCATTTTCGTTCAATATAGACTTTGACTTTTCTTTTCTTTTGTGAATTCTTCCTCTTATTCTTTTTTGTCTTTTTTGTTTTCGTTTTCTTTTCTCTATTTTCTTTTGCCTTCTTGTACATTGGTGCCGCGGCATCGAGGCTGTAGCTAGCCACTGATCAGTGATCACCACTGTTGTCTCGACAACGCGCAAGATTTCATTGACGCCGACAAAACGACAAAAGCGAGTAATGATATGAGCTCGTCAAAGCTCAAACGTTCTCTTGTGGGGGAGGGGAAGCCACAGTTGAGGTTTGAAGGGGGGCGCAGAGGATGTTGTCCAAGGCGAAGAGGGAGATCTCGGAAGCGAGGATATGGAAGCGACAAGAAAGAAAAGAAAACATAATTAAAAAGAGAAAAAAAGAAAGATAGTAAAACACAAAAAGACAAAAAAAAAGTTTTTGACGAAAATGGCCCTAGTCATTTTGAAGATTTGAGAGATTGGGCACTCATTCGAGACTAATTTGTCGTCTTATTTGAGACAAGATTTATTTTTGGGCATCTTTTGAGAAAACACATTCAATTCAGGCCCTTGTTTTTTTTTTCTTGTATATTTATTTACAGAATCAATACGAATGCCAATAATGAAATTTGCACTTTAGTTCAAACCTTTAACTCTATCTGCGGATTCTTTTTCTTTTTATCACATGTACATATGTACAGAATAAACATCTTGAATGCGTCGTTTTGGTTTTTACTTATTTGTAGGTTTAAACTTTGGAGCCAGTCAATTGCGTATTTCTAGACTTCAAACATGTTGGCTAACTTTTTTTTTTTGTAACCGAGGTGTCCTAATCAGCATGCTCGCACCTCGACTATTCCTCGGGGGAGAATAGCATATCAACCCACACTCATAACCTCTCACTTAAATCACAGGTGCTCAGCTGGAGAATCGGACATGGGTCCAGTGCACATGTTGGCTAAGTTTCGACCTGGAAAAATGGATTTTTTTTAAATAAAAAAAAATCATACGCACCGAAATTGTCAATATGGCAAGCTATGTATTTGTCAGTATCTTGATTTGGTTTGTGGAGTAAATTTTTTTACAGTCCAAATGTACCAAATTCAAAAGCTAAATAATTTTTGCAGTCTCGACAAAACTTGCTATGACATAGTCACGAAGTCCATCACGGCATCACATCTATCAAGGGTGCGCATGAAAACACTTCTCGCCCGAGAATGACTTATGACAAGGAAGTTGAATTTTCAGCTTCTGCTTCAGAAGTTGATTTCTGATAGAGAAATGCGCTTGATAACGATTAAAAAAAGATAATCTTCGAAACATTATTAAAAAATGTTCGATGGCAGCAGTGTCAGCTGGCTACCTGCAATGGTGGCGGGCGACCGGCGGTGACCTACGATCGCAGATCGCTGACCGCCGACCGACGATCGTCGACCGACAGCGACCGGCGAATGGCGGCGACGATGACCGGCGGCGGCGGTGACCAACGGCGGCGGGCGACTGGTGGCGGTGGTCGGGGACCTCGAGAATGACTTCTGGGCCGGAGAAGTAAAAATTTTTTACTTCTAAAAATTGGCCAAAAATCTTGCCAGAAGTTGAAAATCATATCAAAAGTCAATTTTTTTACCAAACGGCTTTCTATTTCAGATTGGGTTTTACCAAACGAATTTCCCTGCCAGAATGACTTATGGTAGGAAAATTGAAAAAATGAAGTGTTATCATACAGCACCCAAGCTGCGCAGGTACATGTATTGAGATTTTGCCATTTTATTAGTCTACATGTGGGAATTTAGTATTTTGATGTGAGATACATGTTGCATAATTCTTCATTAACTGAATTCATGTTGTTTGCATTATAGACTGAATGCTTAATGAAGCTCAGGCTTATCTTATTTTATTAGACCGGGCTGGGCCGTCGGGGTCAAGGGGGGACTCTAGCATAACCGCGGAAAAGCCGGGTGTGGGTGCTGAGGTCTTGGATCCGACCTCGATGGACTTGGGCACTGCCCTAATGTCCTAGGTTCAGGTGTTGCGAACCACATTGTTCAGGCGTCGGGGGATTTGGGCTTCACTCGATGGAAGTGGAAGGCGCCATCTGAACTATCTGAAGGTACCAATCTCGCCTAATCATCGTATTTCCAATTTATTATCTCTAGGCGTCATAATGTGTACATAACTAGGAATGTGCTATGATACTGGTAGAAATTACGGTATAACTTAGGGGTGTGTAAACTGGGCCGGACCGGCCGGGTTGGTCCGGTCCTTGAGGTTGGCGGTCCGGTCCCCGGGTCCCAATAAATGGGAATAACAAATATCAATTCTGATAATTTTCCAAGATATATCAAGGGAAATAATTAAAAATAATGGCTGTGTATCTTTCGAGAAAAATGAAAATATAATTTCTAAAAAATTGAAGTTCTGAAAATGAATAGCATCGCTCAATATATAATGGTTGAAGGAAGACAACTTTTCATGTCTCAAAAATCATCATTCAAACACAATATTCATGTCCAAAGAACAGTTTATTTCGGTCACACTTCTTCGTGTCTAAAAAATAGTTAATTCAGACACAATTATTCATTGTCCGAAAAAATAGTTTATCCGGAAAAAAACTCTTCATTATCCTAAAACTGTCTCATTTGAAAATTGCAACTCTTGAAAATAAATAATCAATTAAAATTTGAAAATAAAGTTAATAGAATAACTGCAAATCCTACATGAACAATCGCACTATTTTGTTAGGAATCAATAATTTATTTTATTATAATTTTCAAAAATAAAAATAAAAAATAAAATGCTGTTGATTAATGCTAAGTGTGCTCACACAATTACACGCTGGTATAGTGAGGCTTAGCCTACTTGCCTATTTCTTTATTTTGAAATACCATAGTAGCCTTCTAACTATAAAGAGACTTGCACTCTTCCTTTCATCCTATGTGGAATTGGAAAAGGCACTTGTTTTGTTTTGTTTGTTTTGCAGACAAACTTCAACATTATGCTAGCCTAATTTTCATATCCTAGAACGGTTTTATTTTGAAGATTCTTTTTAATTGAGGTGGATTTGTTATCCAAGTGGAAATGCCACGTCCGTCTATACTTGTCGCCTTATTGCTTTGCTAATGTGGATTTTTTTTTTGTCAATATGGAAATGTCATGTCAACCTCGGATTGGGCCACGGAGTAGATTCAAGAATACTGAAAATTTGTGAAATAATCATTTTTTCTAATTTACCTATTAGTTGTATAATATTTCTATATCACGTATAAGTAATTTATGCTTTTCAAATCTTATTAGTGTTTCTGACAAAAAAAAATATTATTAGTGTTAATGAATTTTAAATATCAAGATTCAATTATTAATGCATCATAATTGTATGTATTTTTCAAGCCTAAGTTTCGGCTTGCTCACTGACTGTGCTTGGAAATTTTGCCAAGGCTCACCCAACAAGTCTGAAAAATCCAGCCTAGCTTTGCCCGTTTTACTGGCGGACATGGGTGCGCCCACGGCCACCAACCTATTCATCTATGTCCATTTTTTTTGGGGGGGGGGGGGGGGGGGGGGGGGGGGTCGGAATCTATGTCTAGTTTAAACACCAACGTTGATTATACATTGAAATCTCTCAAATAATTGTTCTTTCCACACACTATTTAATCAATTATTTATGACAAGAAGGTCCAGCACTAATTCAAATGCAGAAACTTTAATTACAGTAGATTAAAGAACAAGTTTTCTATTTCCTTTATAAATCTGGGAAAAGTTATCAAAAAGTTCTAAATTTTTTGGACAGGGATCTGCTGCCTTAGTTTTTTTCTAAGGCAGCACATCCCCCCTATCAAGGGTGGGGATTTCCCTACCTTGGAAAAACGAAGGTAAGGGATATGGATCTAAATTTTTTGCACTTTTTTGACGTTTGACCTGATGCGACTTTTTGCTAAATAAAATAACAGCTTTTAAGAATATATAATTTGATAATTTGCTTTCTTGAATCACGTTATCCTTCTTCTTTTTTCCGTTCTTTGATACTTCATTTTCTTGTATATTGGGATGATTGCCGGAGAGACACGAGATATCCAGAACTATTCATAGCGACTATTACTTTGGAAAAATATGGTCAATTTCAATTGATCAAGAATTGGTCAATGTTTTTGATTTTCCTTTGTAAGTACGTCGTATACGTTCAGACGAGCTGCTATTCAACATGGTTTGTTGTTTTAAAATTCAAACACCTAAAAAAACTTTGCATATATATTTGGTCCTGATAACCAAATTATTTCATGCAAAATATATCACCAAGGATTCACATTCTTTTTCGTTATGCCCGGAAGCATGATGCGTGGTTGTGGGGTCTTTCGTTTCTTCACTCTTCATGATCATCAGGATACGAGATTCATGTCATATTTGTTAGACATACTTGTATAGCCTTGTAGTCTTATAGCTTTCTCTTACACTCCTTCTTTCTCTTTAGTCCCACATAGGAAGAGCACTAAGCTCTTTACCTCTTCTAAGCCTATATAAGGGCTTCTCATGTACATTGTTTGACACACCATTATTAGAGAACAATACCATTCTCTCTTAATCATTCTTTCTTATCATGGTATCAGAGCCAAGATCATTGTCTTGAAAAGTATGCTCTGCGGTTGCCACAAATTGGATCTTCCGCATCAGAAATTAAGATAATGAGCTCATTATTTTTAAAAGTATGCTCTGCGGTTGCCATAAATTGGATCTTCCGCATCAGAAATTAAGATAATGAGTTTTGGGCTATTGAGCCGTCACCCAGCTTTGCTAGCGTCTCTAATTTGTGTCTCTCGATCCTTTTGATCAGCTTTCCCACCTCAACCCACTTTTCTAGCTTCGCTAGTGATTTTTCTGTTGTCATGGGCGATTCTAGTGACCGCATAGATGTCAAGCTTGATGGTTCAAACTATTCACTTTGGAAACCATCGGCAATGGCGGCTCTTGTTTACCGCGATTTATTTGAGCATGTTGAAGGTTTCCGTCTATGTCCTGATGCTCTTAAGGAAAGTGCCTCATCTGAGGCGGTTGTAAAGCGTACCGCTGAAATTCGAGCATGGACAGTTGCTGATCGGAAGGCATGGGCTATTCTTTTTGGCTCTATTGATCCTGCTCTTCGCCCACAATTTTCTCATATTGTTGGAGCGAAATGTTTGTGGGATCAGCTCGCCGAGTTTACTGCTGATGGCTCTCCTCTCCTAGCTACCCGGCGGGGAACTCTCACCATCTCTCAAGATTTCAATGTCCCTAACGTGTTACATGTTCCATCTCTAGCTCTCAATTTATTATCCGTTGGACAACTTACTGATGCTGGATGTACTGTAAGCTTTACAGATAGCTCTTGCTTTGTGCAGGATCGTTTGAGTGGTCGGATGATTGGGAGAGGTAGTAGACGGGACGGACTCTATATTATGCAGCATCTCCACCTTCCAACTTCTTCCCTTCCTTCTCCTGTGTTGGCTACCATTGATCTTGCCCGATGGCATCAACGTCTCGGACATATTCCTTCTTCTCGTCTCACCGTCCTTCATCAACGAGGTGCTTTAGGTCTTGTTTCTTCTGGTAATCTTCCTCCATGTTCTGTATGTCCCTTGGCCAAGCAATCTGCTAAGCCTTTTCCTATTAGTAACTCTAGATCTAGTGCAATTTTCGATCTTATTCATTCTGATGTATGGGGTCCTGCCCCACTTTGTTCAAAAAGTGGTTTCAAATATTATGTCTCTTTTATTGATGATTACTCTCGTTATACATGGGTCTATCTTATGCGTCAACGCAGTGATTTCTTTTCCATCTATCAGTCTTTTACTACCATGATTTCCACCCAATTTAATACAAAAATCAAAGTTTTTCGTTCAGACTCGGGAGGAGAATATCTTTCTACTGTTTTTCGTTCCCTCTTGGCCAGCGATGGTACACTTCCTCAACTATCTTGTCCTGGGATTCCAGCTCAGAATGGGGTTGCTGAACGCAAGCACCGTCATATTTTAGAAACCACTCGCGCTCTCTTACTTGGGACATCTGTTCCTACTGAGTTCTGGGCTGAGGCACTTCTCACAGCTGTTCATCTAATTAACCGCCTACCCTCGTCTGTTCTTCATCAAGACACCCCTTTCCAGCGTCTCTATTCTCGATCTCCCAACTATAATCATCTTCGAGTTTTTGGGTGTACTTGTTTTGTCATTCTTCCACCCACCGAACGTACGAAGCTCACCGCTCGCTCCATCTCGTGTGCATTCTTGGGTTACAGCACCGAGCACAAGGGTTATCGCTGTTACGACCCAAATGCGCGACGTATACGTATTTCTCGCAATGTTACCTTTCATGAACACGTTCCCTTCTTCCCTACAAATGTAACACCTCCTGTCTCGACCCATGTTCCATTTATGGATTTCCCTGTTGATCCTTTTCCTGATCCTCCTTATTCTGCTTTCACCTCGGAACTAGATATATCACCACCGTCCCCATCTTCTCCTACCCGTTCTGCTGTACCTCCTACTCTACCTGCCCTCGACGATTCTGCAGTTCTAGAGCCACGCCGTAATCCTCCTCGGGATCGACGTCCGCCTACTCGATATGTTGCTTCTACTTCTTATTCTACTGAGTTTAGCTCCTTTTTGGCTGCTGTTCATGCTGTACAAGAACCCACTAGCTATCGTGAGGCAGTTCAGAATACTGAGTGGCGTCAAGCTATGTCTGAGGAACTCAGGGCATTGGAAAGTACTGGTACTTGGGAGCTTGTGTCTCTCCCTCCAGGCCGCTCCTTGGTATCATGCCGATGGATATATAAGATTAAAACCCGTTCTGATGGCAGTATTGAACGTTACAAAGCACGTCTGGTTGCCAGAGGTTTCTCGCAGGAGTATGGCATTGATTATGAGGAGACGTTTGCTCCCGTAGCAAAGATGACATCTGTCCGAGCTTTACTAGCTATTGCTTCAATTCGTAATTGGCCCCTCTTTCAGCTTGATGTCAAGAATGCTTTTCTTCATGGGGATCTTCAAGAGGATATCTTCATGCAACCTCCACCTGGTCTTGGTCATATTTCTGGACAGGTTTGCCGCTTGCGACGGGCTATTTATGGTCTTAAACAGGCTCCTCGTGCTTGGTTTGAGAAGTTCAGTGATGCTATTCGATCTGCTGGTTTTACTCAAAGCGAGGCTGATCATGCTATGTTTGTTCATACCTCTTCTGCTGGTTGCACTATTCTTCTTCTTTACGTTGATGATATGGTTATCGCTGGAGATGATCGCGACCATATTGAACATACCAAGCGGCACCTTCAGCAACATTTTGCCATGAAGGATCTTGGACCACTGCGCTACTTTCTTGGGCTTGAAATTGCTCGCAGTTCACGTGGTATCCTTATTTCTCAACAAAAATATACTGCTGATATTCTCTCTAGGGCTGCTCTCTCGGATGCACGCACTGCTGCTACTCCTATTGAGCTGAATCAGAAGCTCTGCTCGGATGATGGGGAGCCTCTTTCTGATGTGACCCGCTATCGAACTTTGGTTGGCAGCCTTGTATATCTTACTATCTCCCGACCCGACATTGCTTATGCTGTTCATGTTGTCAGTCAGTTTGTTGCTGCTCCTCGCACAGTTCATTATGCTGCTGTTCTGAGGATCTTGCGATATCTCCGAGGCACTTTATCGCGTTCCTTATTTCTGCCATCTTCTTCTGCTCTCAAGTTGCGTGCCTATTCTGATGCTGATTGGGCTTCCAATGTGTCTGATCGCAAATCTATCACTGGCTATTGCATTTTTCTTGGCGATTCTCTCATTTCTTGGCGTGCCAAGAAACAACAAATTGTCTCACGCTCCTCTACAGAGTCCGAGTATCGTGCTATGGCTGACACTACCGTTGAGATTGTTTGGCTTCGCCGCTTACTTGCTGACATGGGTGTTTCACTTCCGGATCCCACTCCTCTACACTGTGACAACAAGAGTGCCATCCATATTGGTGCAAATCCAGTCTTTCATGAGCGTACAAAACATATTGAGATCGATTGTCATCTGACTCGTCATCATCTTCAAGCTCGCACTATTTCTCTTCCTTTTGTTGGAACTGAGAATCAACTTGCAGATTGTTTTACGAAGGCTCTTACATCACAACGCTTTAAATTTCTTCTTTGCAAACTCTCGTTGTTTGATCCACCTTGAGTTTGAGGGGGGTGTTAGACATACTTGTATAGCCTTGTAGTCTTATAGCTTTCTCTTACACTCCTTCTTTCTCTTTAGTCCCACATAGGAAGAGCACTAAGCTCTTTACCTCTTCTAAGCCTATATAAGGGCTTCTCATGTACATTGTTTGACACACCATTATTAGAGAACAATACCATTCTCTCTTAATCATTCTTTCTTATCAATATTGTCAGGCAATAAATATGAACCATTTTTTAATCATAGAACACTGTGCCAGTCCCTCTCTTGGTACACTGTAAGTACAAAGTCGTAAAAGGATAGCAGAGAATATGAGGACGTCAGATCCTATTATCGCGCCAACTTTCATGCAATATAAATATGATAACGTGATACGAGAAAGCAAATTATCAAATTATATATCCTTATAATGAATGAAACAATCTGGCAAGATCGAAATTATTTAATTGTTTAAGATTCGGATAAGTTGAACCACAGGAAATGATGCCACGTTTTGCTATATAAAATAACAGTTTTTAAAGGCGACGTTTTCTTTAGTTTATATATCTATTAACAGCTACATGCATGATTAGACGAAATTTTTCTTTAATCCTTCTCCCCGGACCACAAGTATGATCTTTAAAAAACCTGTGCCCGACAGTCTCTTGGGTACACTGTAAGCACAAAGTCTTCAGAGGATGGCCGAGAATACGAGCTAGGACGTCAAACCCAATTGCCGGGCCAACTTCGGATCCCCTGCCAAGGTTCCTTGGCAGGGCGTAAGAGAGTTGGCAACGCAAGTTCGGGAGAACTATTACAAATGATGATGCAAGACTTCAATCTGGTATGCCTTGTTCTCTTTTTAGCTCCTTTGGTAGCTTTTGCTATCGGCGCTCCTGAGAATTTCTTGCAATGCCTTTCTCTTCACTCCGAAAATGCAACCTCGATCTCCGATCTTATTTATGCTCCGATCAACTCTTCGTACTCTTCTATCTTGGACATTCCGATACGGAACTTACGCTTCTTGACTCCTTCCGCCCCGAAACCGTTGTTCATCGTGACTCCGCTCCACGTCTCCCACATCCAAGCCGCCATCATCTGCTCCCGACGGTGTGGACTCCAAACGAGGACGCGAAGCGGCGGTCACGACTATGAGGGCCTTTCGTATTTGTCCGAAGTCCCGTTCGTCATTGTCGACATGGTGAATCTCCGATCGATCTCCGTGGATACGTACGACAAAACCGCGTGGGTCCAATCGGGGGCGACGGTCGGCGAGCTATACTATAGGATTGGCGCGAAGAGCAAAACCCTAGGCTTCCCAGCCGGCACCTGTCCCACGATCGGTATAGGCGGGCACCTCAGCGGCGGAGGCTACAGCATGATGCTGCGCAAATACGGCCTCGCTGCCGATAACGTGATCGACGCGCAGTTGGTCGATGCGCAAGGTCGGCTCCTGGATAGAGAATCAATGGGGGAGGATCTCTTCTGGGCGATCCGAGGTGGAGGAGGCGGCAGCTTCGGCGTGGTAGTGTCCTGGAAAGTCAAGCTGGTCCCGGTGCCGTCGACCGTGACAGTGTTTACGCTCCTGAGGACGTTGGAACAAAATGCGACGAAGCTCGTGCACCAGTGGCAATTCATTTCGAACAAGCTCCCCGAGGATCTATTCATACGGGTGATCTTGCAGAGCTACAACTCCGGCCCCAACGGGACGAGGACGATGCAAGCCCTTTTCAACTCCCTTTACCTGGGCGGGGTCGACTCGCTCCTGGAGGTGACAAGGAGCAGCTTCCCGGATCTCAACGTCACGAGACAGGACTGCACTGAGATGAGCTGGATTGAGTCTGTCCTCGACTTCGCTTGGTTTCCAAGGGGAGAGCCCTTGGAAATCTTGCTCAACAGGAGTTCCAAAACCAAAAGATTCTTCAAGAGCAAATCGGACTATGTGAAGGAGCCAATCCCAGAGAGTGGCTTGGAGGGGATCTGGGAGAGGTTCTTTGAGGAGGATGATGGAGGGGCTCAGATGATATGGAGCCCCTTTGGTGGGAAAATGGCTCGAATTGCCGAATCGGCCCTTCCCTTCCCTCACAGAGCTGGGGTTTTGTACAGTATACAGCACACAACGTCCTGGTCTGATGAAGAGGTTTCTCAAAAGCATGTGAGTTGGATACGAAGCTTCCACAGTTATGTGGCCCAGTACGTGTCGAAATCACCTCGAGAGGCGTATATCAACTACAGGGATCTCGATATTGGGATGAACAACGCGAGAGGCGACACGAGTTATAAGCAAGCAAGTGCCTGGGGAAAGAAATACTTCAAGAACAATTTCGAAAGGTTGGCGCGTGTGAAGACCGCGATTGATCCTGACTACTTTTTCCGGCACGAACAGAGTATTCCTCCCGCTTTCATCTTAAAAGGAAAGAAAGCATAGTTGAATTTAGATGTGTCCATCGCAATAGCAAGATGATACTTTGTAATAAATGGAACACTTAGACAATGTTGATGTATGAGCTTTGTGCGGGTCACTTATAAATAATATTTGATTATCTAGGTTTTTAAATTTTAAACATCGAATATGCAATAGGATTACGAGTTATTGAAAAGTAGAATGAATAAAAAAAAAATTGCGCAGCGCTATTTCAACTCTTCACATGACTCAAACCCTTCCCTTTATAGTGTGCCGATCATATTATTCCTCGATTTTGGGGCCCATTTGGGTTTTTTTTTTTTTAAAAAAAATTATTTCTTCTTTGTCTTTCACTTTTCTTCTTTTTGTTCTCACTTGTGTTGAAGCATACGGCGACTCTTCTTCATCATCCTCCTCCGAGACCTCCATGCACACCAAGCGTCCTCTCAAAACCTCACGAGCTTCCTCTCTACCTCGTCGTCGCCCCTCACAAACCCTTAACATGTCTGGCAGAACCATGCCACGTCGGCACGAGCTTTTGTGAAATGGACAGCTTGATCTCATCCATCAGCCTCTTACCTGGCACAATACATGAGATCTGCTTCTAGTGTTCCTCCTCGAACGTGTTGAACATTTGGAGACATGCCCTCCCTGCCTCCAATGATCGTCCCTTGGCCATGACCTTGGGTAGTGACAGACGACCTTGCTCTACACCGCGGCCTCATAGCTCGTCGCGTACTGCCTCACCTTCTCCACGTGCCTCAGTACCCGGTCGTCGCGTACTGCCCAACCTTCACTATAGTTGGGGCTCTCGAAGTACAACTCTGGCATATTCACATTTCCTAGTCGCAAATGATTCTTTAAGATACGAGAGGGAGTCGCATCGTAAGTGGTGATCAGGAAAGTCTGAATTCCATCAACCACATATTCACCGAGTGGATTTTCCGCCACCTTCGGCAAAAAATTTCGGAGTCCTTTTAAATTGTGGCTTCAGAGTTCCAATAGAAACCTAAAATCACTTAGATTTACTAGTTGCATTGGGGGCTTATAATTATCTCTGATGATCATTTGATTCTCGCAACAATTTATGAGAATCATAATAGATTGGTTGAGCTGCTCGAGCTCACGAGCAATGTGAGTAAAGACTTAAACATGAAGAGGATAACCCCAATGCATTTGCAATTGGCCATCTGAGAGACTGAAGTGTGAGATTCTCAGACGAGCGAAGAGAGAGGTACGCTTTTGTCGAGCATCACCGGACTGGACAGACCAACAATTCGCACAAAGGATAGATGAGAAAAACAAAACCCCAGAGAGAGAGAGAGAGAGAGAGAGAGAGAGAGAGAGACGAGAAAGATAAACGAAAAGGACAGACCTTCGCTGTGGGAGATTAGACGAGGGAAGATTCGGCCTTCGCAGACAAGCGAAGATAGAGCTTCGCTTTGTCGAGCATCGCGGGAGTTCCTTGCTTCGCACAGAGGATATGAACCCTAAAAACCGAATGAAGAGAGAGACGATGATAAATATTAATGAAGAGAGAGCCCTAAAAATGAAAACGTTTCTCAAAGAATGGCTTCTGATTGAGAAGCTCCTTTTTCTAACTTCTCAAAAAGCCCAAAAAAAGTACTTAAGAAAAAAGCAATTTCGGAAGTTGAATTTTTTTTTTACCAAACGATTTTCTGCTTCAGAAATTGCGTTTCCAAACAGATTTCTGCTCCAGAAGTCACTTCTGAAGCAGAAATTGTGCTTCAGAAGTGTTACCATGCGCACCCTAAAGAACTCCACACACACTTATCAAGGAATCATCGCAGGAGGCGGCGTCATCATTAGGGAGATCCCCACCCTTCACATAGGGGGCCCCACCTAAATGAAGGGTGGGGATCACTCTGCCTTACAAAAAGTAAGGCAGGTGATACAAGCCCCATCATTAGATTCATGAGTCCCCCTAATCAACAAAATCACAAAGAAGAAAAAGGAAAGTGAAAGAGAAAGAGGAAACAAATTTTATCTGCCGATTCTTCCACACCCATTACATTTCAATGTTTCCTTCTTGTTTGTCTTTTTTTTTTTAACTTATTCTTCATTATTGTAATCTAGCACTAATCCTATATCATATTAGAGAAATGTCAATTTTATCTACAAGTTTTTTTACTTCTTTTCCCTAGATTATCCTCATGATTGTGAATTTTTTGACTTCGACTTTTGGTACAAATTTACGAGAATTTAGTCAAAGATTGAATATTGAGGTTGATGTATGCATTGTATGCAATTTACTCAAAGATTCTTAGTTGTCCTTAAGTTATTTTTTTAATAATAGTTTCCTAGTACAAAAAAATATAACTCATTAAGAGAATAATTATATTTTTTTGTCAAAAACACAATAATCATTTCCAAATGCAGAAAGAAAGGTAAATAACCAAAAAAGAAGACAAGCGTTAGTCTTAAGTCAAGAGTGGACCCCAAATTTAACCTCAATAAATGTTGTTTGAGAGGAGTATGATAGTTTCATCTCTAGCAAAACTGAAACAAAAGAAAAGGAAAAAAAAACATAAAAAAAAATCTTAAATCGGTTTCATCTCCCTCGACCAGTTCATGGTCAAACCATTAGGGATAATGTAGTGAATCCAATGTAAAAGGGAGTGTTAGAAGCCAATAAGGAAGTGGAAATAGTGCGAACTTGCCTGTTTCTAGAAATTTTTTAGCTTCAATGTGAATAAGTGCGGAATCTAAATAAGAAATAATTTTTTTGCTACTTTACCTATTAGGTTTATAGTATTTCCCTATCCTATATTATAAATTTTGAATAATTAGCTCCAAACTCACCCGTTTTATATATGGATAATTACATAAATGGTCCTTGAATTTTGATAGAATGTGCAATCTGATCCCAAACTTTTAATTTGTTCAATTTAGTCCTTGAACTTTGACAGAATGTGCAATTTGGTCCATAAACTTTTGACTTGTTCAATTTAGTCCTTAAACTTTTAGTGCATGTTCAATCTAGTCCCCGAATTATAGAAAAATGTTCAATATAGTCCTTTTGTTAATTTAAGATCGTGGATAACGTTGAACATTTTCATATAGTCTAGGAACTAAATTGAACATTTACTAGAAGTTCAGAGATTGAATTGAACAAGTCAAAAATTTAGGGATCAAATTGCACATTTTGCCAAAGTTCATGGTCTAAATTAAATAAATTAAAAGTTCAAGAACCAGATTGCACATTCTATCAAAGTTTATGGACTATTTGTGTCCTTTTGCCTTTTATATAGGAGGCTTGGCTACGTGGCGGGCCACTCAACCATTCATCTACGAACTTAGAAAAATGTTCAATATGAATCCTTGGCGATATTTTTTTTTTCAAAAAATAATTTAGTTATTAGGATAGAATATATGCAAAATCTTGAGGATATCTTATCTCTCTCTAGTACTTGGCCCGCGATTATTGGATGAGTATGTCATACGTTTCCGTGGATAACGTGATTCAAGAAATCAAATTATCAAATAACATATTCTTGTAATAAATGAAACAACCTGGCAAGATCGAAATTGTCTAATCGTTCAAGATTACGATAAGCCGATCGAAATTGTCTAATCGCTCTGATGCAGATGTAAACTATTCCAATTACAGATGGACGTTGACTAAAATAATTGAATGATGCGATTATATGCTATGTAAAATAACAGCTTTTAGAGGCATTGTCTGACATAGTTGCGACGTTTTCTTTGGTTTATGTTTCTATTGCAGATAACTACATGCATAATTATACGAAAACGTTCTTAATCATTCCCTCACGACCACAAGTACAATATTTATTTATATAAAAAAAACTGTTCCAAACAGTCTCTGAGTGATCGTAAGAATAACAGTGTGAACCGTACAATAATTTTTTGCTTAGTTGTTATTATTTTTTTTTGATGGTCCAAAACAGACCTTTAATATTAGAGTCATCTAAAGATTATTACATAATAAACTTTCTTTCATTCATCACCAATTGGAAGGCAAGTGTGAAAATCACGATCGAGCTTCGCCGTTTGTGCCCTCGCATGCACTATAAAATGAGGCACACATGAGAGAGCTGGTAACGCTAAGTTCAGGAGAACAAAATTACAAGCGATGATGCAAAACTTCACTCTGGCATGTCTCGTTCTCTTTTCAGCTCCTTTGGTAGCTTTTGCTATCAGCACTCCTGAGAATTTCATGCAATGCCTATCGCGTCACTCCAAAAATGCAACCTCAATCTCTACACTCGTTTATACCCCGATCAACTCTTCGTATTCTTCTGTGTTGGACATTACCATACAGAACCTGCGCTTCTTGACTCCTTCAGCTCCCAAACCTTTATTCATCGTGACCCCGCTCCACATCTCCCACGTCCAAGCCGCCATCATTTGCTCCCGACGGTATGGACTCCACATGAGGACCCGAAGCGGCGGTCACGACTACGAGGGCCTTTCGTATTTATCCCAAGTCCCGTTCATCATTGTCAACATGGGGAATCTCCGATCGATCTCCGTTGATGTGGAGGAAAAAACTGCGTGGGTGCAATCAGGGGCGACAGTTGGCGAGCTTTACTGTAGGATCGCTGAGAAGAGCAAAACTATTAAAATATTCATAAAATTGATTTTATAAGACCATGGAGGAGTTAATGCACCATGGAGTAATTAATGCAAGTTTGGTGTGATTATCATTACTAGGTGTTATCATTACTAGGTGTCTTGGGTTTCATAATAATTACATGTTGTGTCATCATTACTAGGTGTCTTGTGTTTCATAGTAATTAAGTGTTGTCTTGGTTTTAGCAAGAATTAATTGTTGTCCTAGGAGAAGCAAGTTTGATTGTTGTCTTCATAAGTGTGTTAGAAGTTTTACTATAAATACTTGAGTGTTGTATTGTAAAAAAGCAAGAGAGAAGCCAAAGCAAGTGTTCTCCAATATACAGATTTTCTCCATCCATTTCGTGCCTCGTTTCTTATATTCGAAAGGTCACCCACATTGTGTGTTTTCGGTTCCAACATTTGGTATCAGAGCTAGTATGGCATCTAGTAGTTCCGTTCAAATGCAGCTTCCAAAGTTGAACGGAAAGAATTTCAACAACTGGGCTGTCCAGATGAAGGTTCTGTTCAAATCGCAAGATTTGTGGAATCTAGTTGAAAGTGGCTACAACGAAGTAGCTGATGCCGAAGCATTCGAGGCTTTGAGAAAGGAGGAGAAAGAATCTCTGGTGGAGTCCCGGAAGAAAGATCAGAAAGCATTATATGCGATTTTTCAAGCCGTGGAGGAAACGATATTTGAAAAAATATCGAGTGCCGAGACCGCGAAAGCTGCCTGGGATATCTTGCAGAAATCCTACAAAGGCGATGATCGTGTCCGACGGGTGCGGCTTCAGACTCTTCGAGGTGATTTCGAGTCTTTACGCATGAATGACTCGGAAACAATATCGGCATATTTTGATCGTGTGCAGGCCATCGTTAACCAATTAAGGGTTAATGGTGAAGAACTTCAAGATGTTCGTGTTGTAGAAAAAATCTTGAGGTCTTTGACCGAAAGATTTGACTACGTCGTCGCAGCGATCGAGGAAGGACAAGACGTATCAACTCTCACGTTGGAGCGGTTGATGGGTTCATTATGCTCCCATGAGCAAAGAATGAACCAGAAGTCTACGGGTTCCGTTTCCGAGCAAGCATTGCAAAGCCGGGTCGCTCAACCAAACCGAGGAGGCTATCAAGGCGGTCGAGGTCGTGGAGGAGCCCGAGGTAGAGGTGAGAATTCAAATTTCACCAGAAAATTTAGAACACCTGACAAATCAAAAGTCAAGTGTTTTAAGTGTAATAAATTCGGACACTACAAATCCGAGTGTCATGCAAAGGCGACGTACGTGCCGGCGGAACATGCACATGCCACCGATGCTGAAGAGTACATGGTACTAGCATGTGCGAAGGATGATTCAACTGTCGTTGATACTAATACATGGTATCTAGATACTGGGTGTAGCAACCATATGACCGGAAGAAAGGAGTTATTCTCACAGCTGGATGAGACAAGCCGTGGCGAAGTCAACTTTGGGAATAAATCAAAAATTCCAGTGATGGGCAAATGTAACATTAATATCAAATCCAAAGATGGTACTAATGTTGCTATTGCAGATGTTTACTTTGTGCCAGGACTTTTTTGGAATTTGCTAAGTGTTGGGCAACTTTCCGAAAGAGGCCACAAAGTTCACATTGAAAATGGAGTTTGCACAATCAGAGGTGTAAACAACAAGTTGATCACGACGGTACAAATGACGAAGAACCGGATGTTTCCCCTGACTCTTCAGACGAAGAATCTCTTGAGCTTTCAAACGATGACGAAAGACAACAGCTGGCTGTGGCATCTTCGATTTGGGCATCTAAATTTTCGTGGAATGAAGCAATTAGTTCAGAAAAGGATGGTGATTGGCATGCCGTTGATTAACGATCCAGGGCGTCCTTGCGAAGGATGTCTTGTTGGAAAACAACACCGAGACTCTTTTCCAGTTGGAAAAGCCAGAAGAGCAAACCAACCACTAGAGTTGGTACATACCGACATATGTGGCCCTATTGAGGTGGAATCGTTTGGACAAAAAAGGTACATACTAATTTTTGTCGACGATTTTAGTAGAAAAATATGGGTACACTTCTTGAGGGAAAAATCTGAAGCTTTTGGCAAGTTTAAAGAATTTAAAGTCTATGTTGAAAAACAAAGTGGCTTTAAATTGAAGGTGTTGAGATCGGATAGAGGTGGAGAATTTACCTCAAATGAATTTCACAAATATTGTAAAATTCATGGTATCAAACGTCAGTTGACTGCCAGCTATACTCCTCAGCAAAACGGTATAGCAGAAAGAAAAAATAGGACAATTTTTGAAATGGCAAGAAGTATGCTGAAAGCTAAAGATTTGCCCAAGAAATTTTGGGCAGAAGCTGTTGCTTGTGCTGTATTTGTACTAAACAGGTGTCCAACAGTGAGTGTTATTGGAAGAACTCCAGAAGAAGCTTGGAGTAGAAACAAACCAGATGTTTCGTTCCTACGAGTATTTGGGTGCGTGGCATATCCCCATATACCAGACGAGCGAAGAAAAAAGCTGGATGACAAAAGCGAGAAGTGCATCTTCATCGGCTACAGTGATACAACTAAAGGTTATAAGCTGTATAACCCGGTCACTGAGAAAGTTATTATCAGCAGGGATGTCCAGTTTTTTGAAGATGAGGCCTGGGACTGGAACCAGAAGGGTGACCAGAAAAACATCATCATCGAAGATGAGCCACTGGCGGGTGAGACAGAAACACCTCCATTATCTTCAATGAGTGATCCATCTTCCTCATCATCTTCAACTGGAGGTACATCTTCACCAACAGCAGTTTCAGAACCACAACTACGTCGTTCACAACGACTGAAGGAGACGCCAGCAAAATTCAGAGATTATGTGGTCACAAGAAATAGAAACAGTGATAGCGAAATCACTGATGAAACACTGGTAAACTTTTGTTTATTTGCTGATTGTGACCCTGTAACCTATGATGAAGCAACTGTAGATGAAAAGTGGATTGAAGCAATGGATGAAGAAATTCACTCCATTGAGAAAAACGACACATGGGTGTTGACTTCTTTACCACCCGGTAAGAAGCATATCGGTGTCAAGTGGGTGTACAAGACAAAGTACAAACCCGACGGTCAGGTGGACCGTTACAAGGCTAGACTGGTTGTAAAGGGCTACAAGCAAAAGCCAGGTATTGATTATTTTGAAGTATTTGCACCAGTTGCCCGGATGGATACTATTCGGATGGTCTTAGCACTTGCAGCTCAAAACCATTGGCAGATCCATCAAATGGATGTGAAATCAGCATTCCTCAATGGTGTCCTTGAAGAGGAAGTATATGTGGAGCAACCACAGGGTTATGAGAAGAAAGGGCATGAAAATCAGTTTTACAGACTGAAGAAGGCTTTGTATGGATTAAAACAGGCACCACGTGCTTGGTACACACGTATCGACACATACATGTTGGAGCATGATTTTCAAAAGTGCCCTTATGAGCATACACTATATATCAAGTCAAATGCTATCGGTGACATCTTAATTGTGTGCATTTATGTTGATGACTTGATATTTACAGGGAGTTGTGAAAAAATGTTTGCTGAATTCAGGGAGGCTATGACTAGCCAGTTTGAGATGACTGATTTGGGACTGATGTCCTATTTTCTTGGTCTTGAAGTGAAGCAAACAGATGATGGCATATTTATTTCTCAGCAGAAATATGCTAATGATATTTTGAAGCGATTTAAAATGGAATCGCTGAAGCCAATCCGAACTCCCGTAGTAGAACGATTGGAGCTGAAGAAAGAAGGAACCGGTGAGCTGGTAAATCCCACTTATTTTAAAGGCATTGTTGGCAGCTTAAGATATTTGGTTTCTACAAGACCAGATATTACCTATGGAGTGGGTATTATTAGCAGGTTCATGGAAAAACCCTACCAGTCACATTTGCAAGCAGCAAAGAGAATTTTACGGTATGTTAGTGGAACTCGTGATCATGGAATTTTATATTCTTATACTGACAACTTTGGTCTCGTGGGGTACACAGACAGTGATTGGGCAGGTGATACCGAGACTCGAAAGAGTACATCTGGGTATGCTTTCTTTCTTGGATCAGGAGTATTCTCTTGGTCTTCCAAAAAGCAACAAGTTGTTGCTCTCTCGACAGCTGAAGCAGAATACATGGCATTAGCTTCAGCGGCTTGTCAGGCGATATGGCTTCGTAGGATGCTGCATGAATTGATGCATGAACAAACGGGTCCTATTAAAATGATGTGTGACAATAAGTCGGCTATTGCATTAGCCAAGAATCCTGTATTTCATGGCAGGAGCAAGCACATCGACATCAAGTATCATTACATTCGTGAGCGAATCAAAGATGGTGAAATCGATCTTAATTTCTGCAGATCAGAAGATCAGCTTGCAGATATTTTGACGAAACCCTTGAAGGCGGATTCGTTCGAAAAATTGAAGAAGATGCTTGGTATGGAAATCAATTTTAAGGGAGGCTATTAAAATATTCATAAAATTGATTTTATAAGACCATGGAGGAGTTAATGCACCATGGAGTAATTAATGCAAGTTTGGTGTGATTATCATTACTAGGTGTTATCATTACTAGGTGTCTTGGGTTTCATAATAATTACATGTTGTGTCATCATTACTAGGTGTCTTGTGTTTCATAGTAATTAAGTGTTGTCTTGGTTTTAGCAAGAATTAATTGTTGTCCTAGGAGAAGCAAGTTTGATTGTTGTCTTCATAAGTGTGTTAGAAGTTTTACTATAAATACTTGAGTGTTGTATTGTAAAAAAGCAAGAGAGAAGCCAAAGCAAGTGTTCTCCAATATACAGATTTTCTCCATCCATTTCGTGCCTCGTTTCTTATATTCGAAAGGTCACCCACATTGTGTGTTTTCGGTTCCAACAAAAACCCTAGGCTTCCCGGCTGGCCTCTGTCCTACAGTCGGCGTTGGCAGGCGGTGGAGGCTATGGCATGCTGCTGCGCAAATATGGCCTTGCTGCCGATAATGTAATCGACGCACAGTTGATTGACACCCAAGGTCAGATCCTGGATAGAGAATCAATGGGGGAAGATCTCTTCTGGGCGATCCGAGGCGGAGGAGGTGGCAGCTTCGGCGTGGTAGTGTCCTGGAAAGTCAAGCTGGTCCCGGTGCCGTCAACCGTGACCGTGTTCACAATCCTAAGGACGTTGGAACAAAATGCAACGACGCTTGTGCACCAGTGGCAACTTGTGGCGAACAAGCTCCCTGAGGACCTATTCGTACGGGTGATCTTGCAGAGCTACAACTCCGGCCCCAACGGGACGAGGACGATGCAAGCCATTTTCAACGCCCTTTACCTGGGCGGGATTGGACCGCTTCTGGAGGTGACAAGGAGCAGCTTCCCGGAGCTCAACGTCACGAGAGAGGACTGCACCGAGATGAGCTGGATTGAGTCTGTCGCCTACTTCGCGGGATTTTCGACCGGAGAGCCTTTGGAAGTCTTGCTCAACAGGAGCTCCAACACCAAGACATTCTTCAATAACAAATCGGATTATGTGAAGGAGCCAATCCCTGAGAGTGGCTTAGAGGGGATGTGGGAGAAGTTCTTTGAGGAAGATGAAGGGGTGCCTACAATGATTTGGAACCCCTATGGCGGGAAAATGGCAGAAATTGCCGAATCTGCCATTCCCTTCCCTCACAGAGCTGGGGTTTTGTACAAGATCCAGCACATAACCGCCGGACCACCGGAGGCAACGAGGTTGCTCCAAAGCATGTGAGTTGGATACGAAGTTTCTACAATTATATGTCAATATATGTGTCGAAATCGCCTCGAGAGGCCTATATCAACTATAGGGATCTCGACATAGGGATGAACAATGAGAAAGGCCGCACAAGTTTTAATCAGGCGAGCTCTTGGGGAAAGAAATACTTCAAGAACAATTTCGATAGGTTGGTGTGTGTGAAGACCGCAGTTGATCCCGACAACTTTTTCCGGCACGAGCAAAGTATTCCTCCATTTTCATTTTAAAAGGAAAGGAAGAATAGTTGAATTTAGGTGTGTTCATCCCAATAACAGGATGATACTTTGTAATTAATGGAACATTTAACAAAGTCGATGTTTGAGCTTTGTGCGGGTTTTTTGTAAAAAAATAATAATTATTATACTTTAAATTTCTCCTGCATGAACTTGGAGTGTCTTATTTGACCACACCGAACATCTATTGCGATAATATTGGTGCTAAGTATGTGATCACTAATCATGTTGTTAACTCCAAGATGAAACACAATTCCATTGATTATCACTTTGTTCGCCACATGGTTAACACAGGTATGCTACGAGTGAGTCATATGCACTAACAAAGCCTCTTGCATGACAGTGGTTTATCCATCTACAGTCCAAGATCAACATTCTTGATGGAATGCCTCTCTCTCGGGTTCCGGCTCCTCTGCCTTAAAAGTAGAGGAGCCTTGAGATCCCCACCGCCCCTTCCCCCTTTTTATAGGGGGGAATGTTTTTGGGCGGTGGGGATCCGTCTGCCTTACAAAAAGTAAGGCAGGTGATCCAGACGCCTCTTTTAGGGGCATATAGGAGAAAACATCGCTCAACAGCAAAAAAAAAAAAAAAAAAGAGTGCTCTCAATCAAATCAAGACCAGTGAAGCAATTCTTATGCTCTTGGCAAGTGTAGCGGCAGTTTTCAAAGTTTTTTTTTTTTTTGGTCGAAGCAGTTTTCAGAGTTGACAAAGTCATTTATTTTATTATTATTTTTTTGCATACAGAATGTTATCTTCCCATGTATAAAAGCCATAGCCATGAAAGTTATTATATTACAATTATTCTAGCTAATGTCTTTCAAAAACTCATTAGCTAATATTTGTAAGAAACAAAGTGAAAGATCATCTTGTCCAATTCTTTCACTGGTTTCATCTCCAATCCGGACTCGTTGAAAGGGGCCAAGGGCTTTGAGATTGAAACAGATGGTAACGATGCCCAACAGAAGGGGGGTGGGCAAGGAGTGAGGATGTTCATGAGGTCGCCGGTGGGGAGGCTGATGAATGGGTCAAACACGGCCACGGAAGATGTTGTCGCTGGCACGTGGACAAAAGAAAAAGGAAACACAAATCTTTTGCCCTTGATACCCCTGGCTATCCCAAGGAAAATGGTACGTGAGACGCATATGTTAGCCGACCGGCGAAGGTTTGAGACGGAGTTGTTGTTGTTGTTTTTTTTTTTTTTTTTTTTAGACAAACACCTCTCTAGAAAGCTCTTTTAAGAAAACGGCCTCACTTCGTACGCCATTTTGAATTTTTCCCAATGAGTATTCAATACCAATCAAGGATGCGTACATCTAATACGTCCTTCTCATCTCAATTTGTAAGGCTTATGTTTACTTTCTTCTCGATTATTTGCTCCTGACTAATTAATTCAGTGTATCTACCCGTGCAACGCACGGGTTGCTGAAACTAGTTGAGAGAAACAAAAAAAATTCCTTCATCACATGTTTGTGGATATAGTAAAGCATTGACATGGATCACTTGATTTTATGCCAAGAAAAGAAGAGTAAAAGAAACGAAAGACCACGCAACCAAGCATCAAGTCCATGAAGAAGGTTCAATATGAATGCTTGGAAAATTAGCAAAACACAATCAAGTTACTGGGGTCAAATATATACAAAATCTTCTAGGTGTTTGAATTTTAGGAAGTATTGATTGAAGAAGATGTTCAATAGAGCCGCGTCACCTTTGTACCATTTTGGATTTGGAGTTCTCTTTGGTACAAGGTTTTTGTGTTCGGCTTCATCTTGTACATTGACTCTTTGGAAAGTTATATACATATTTACTTTACCAAAATAAAAAAAGAGAAGATGTTCAATAGCAGTACATATTGAATATGCAAGACGTACCTTCAAAGAAAAGTTAAAAAAAAAAACAATGGAATAATACCTGATTAATTAACTGGAAGATCAATAACTATATATATAACTCCAGGAAAGCAATGTATGGAATCATAGCTCCATGGGATAACAGAGACAGCTTGGCAAGATTGAATTTGTCTAATTGTTGAAGATTCGCATAAGTCGGTCGACAGGTTATGTTCTTAGGCAGATGCAAACATTGACCAAGAAGAGATAAATCTATGTCGATCACACATTGACGTTGACGGATACATGACAATTGAATCACGTGTCTTTTGCTATATAAACGATCAGTTTTAAGGGATTGCCGAGCCAAGTTTTGACTTTTTCTTTGGTTTATATTTCACTTGCAGATAACTACGTGCATTATTATCTGTATAAGATCTTGATCATTCTCCCACGACAACAAATATAATCTTTAAAAAACAATGTGCCAGACAGTCTATGGAATTCAAAGTCTTCAATGGCCGGGAAAATGAGAAAGTTTAACCCTAGTATCGTGCCAACTTCATGTACAAGAAAATGAGAAAATTCAGCTAACTTCGTCCATTTCGATTATCACCAACTGGAAGGGAAAGGGTGGAATTCTACGATCGGAAGTTTCGCCGTATGTGCCCTCTCGCATGCACTATAAATAAGGCATGGTTAATAGAGCTGGTAATGCAAGCTGAAGAGAACAAAATCACAAATGAAGATGGCCAACTTCACTTTGCGCCATCACTTGGCATGTCTCCTTCTCTTTGCAGCTCCTTTGGTAGCCTTTTCTACCAGCGCTCCTGAGAATTTCATGCAATGCCTCTCTCTTCATTCCGAGAACGCAACCGCAATCTCTAAACTCGTGTATACTCCAATCAACTCTTCCTACTCTTCTGTCTTGGACCTTACCTTACAGAACCTGCGCTTCTTGACCCCTTCCGCTCCGAAACCTCTATTCATTGTGACGCCGCTCCACGTCTCCCACATCCAAGCTGCCATCATCTGCTCCCGACAGTGCGGACTCCAAATGAGGACCCGAAGCGGCGGTCATGACTACGAGGGCCTTTCATATTTGTCCGAAGTCCCATTCGTCATTGTCGACATGGGAAATCTCCGATCAATCTCAGTGGATGCGGAGGAAAAAACCGCATGGGTGCAATCAGGGGCGACGGTCGGCGAGCTTTACTATAGGATCGCTGAGAAGAGCAAAACCCTAGGCTTCCCAGCCGGCCTATGCCCCACGGTTGGGGTTGGTGGGCACTTTAGCGGTGGAGGCTATGGAACGCTGCTGCGCAAATATGGCCTTGCTGCCGATAATATAATCGACGCACAGTTGATCGACGCCCAAGGTCGGCTCCTGGATAGAGAATCAATGGGGGAGGATCTCTTCTGGGCGATCCGAGGTGGAGGAGGCGGCAGCTTCGGCGTGGTAGTGTCCTGGAAAGTCAAGCTGGTACCAGTGCCGTCAACCGTGACCGTGTTCACGCTCCTAAGGACGTTGGAACAAAATGCGACGAAGCTCGTGCACCAGTGGCAACTGGTCGCGAACAAGCTCCCCGAGGACCTATTCATACGGGTTATCTTGCAGAGCTACAACTCCGGCCCCAACGGGACAAGGACGATGCAAGCCATTTTCAACACCCTTTACCTCGGCGGGGTCAACTCGCTTCTGGAGGTGACAAGGAGCAGCTTCCCGGAGCTCAACGTCACGAGAGAGGACTGCACCGAGATGAGCTGGATTGAGTCTGTCGCCTACTTCGCGGGATTTTCGACCGGAGAGCCTTTGGAAGTCTTGCTCAACAGGAGCTCCAACACCAAAACATTCTTCAAGAACAAATCGGATTATGTGAAGGAGCCAATCCCCGAGAGTGGCTTAGAGGGGATATGGGAGAAGTTCTTTGAGGAAGATGAAGGGGTGCCCTTAATGATTTGGAACCCCTATGGCGGGAAAATGGCAGAAATTGCCGAATCTGCCATTCCCTTCCCTCATAGAGGTGGGGTTTTGTACAAGATCCAGCACATAACGGCCTGGACCACTGGAGGCAACGAGGTTGCTCCAAAGCATGTGAGTTGGATACGAAGCTTCTACAATTACATGGCGCAGTATGTGTCGAAATCGCCTCGAGAGGCCTATATCAACTACAGGGATCTCGACATAGGAATGAACAACGTGAAAGGAGACACGAGTTATAAGCAAGCGAGCGCTTGGGGAAAGAAATACTTCAAGAACAATTTCGACAGGTTGGTGCAAGTGAAGACCGCGGTCGATCCTGACAACTTTTTCCGGCATGAGCAAAGTATTCCTCCGTTCTCATCTTAGAAGGAAAAGAAGAATACTTGACTTTAGGTGTGTTCATCGCAATAACAATATGATATTTTGTAATCAATGGAACATTTGACAATGTCGATGTTTGAGCTTTGTGCGGGTTGCTTGCAATACCATTCTTAATTATAGTTTGAATTTTTTTAATATCGAGTATTCAATTGCTAAAGAAATTACTTAATGTGGTATTTTTTCTATTAAACATAATAATAATGAATCAGGTCCTGAAACCCCCTTCAATTTTGTTAATGACATAATGGGATGTTTTGTGTGTGTGTGTGTGTGTGTGTGTGTGTGTGTGTGTGGGTGGGAGGGGAGGGACGAGCGCAACCAAAAAAACAAAGGTCAAGTTTACTATAATGCAAGTTCTTGTAAACATGCTTTGTATGGATTTTCACGACATCTTTTAAAGTTTCACTTAATTAACGAACGAGTTCTTGTCACTGTTACACATTTAACTTGTAAGCATAACGATACGTACTATTTGCCTGTTCGTAATTGAGTGAGTTTTACCATATATACTATTAAATTCTGACTTCCAAATTTGTGATAAGGTTATTTTGGATCATTCACTTTGTATTATGGTTTCTTAGAAAAAGATATCTTGGGTATCTCATAGGTAGGTTTACTTTAGTTTCTGCCCCGAAACCTTTTGTTTTCACTTTTTTCTTGTCAGATCTTTAGATCTTTGATTGTACGCTTGTACTTGCTGTTGAAGATAGTGAAACCCCTCTCTCTTCCCGTGGTTTTTCCCGTTTTGGGTTTTCCACGTATATTGTGCCTCGTGTTTTTATTTTGCTTTCATCCTTGCTATTACGCGCTTGAATTTGCGCATCTCTTGGCGTTTTCCGCAACATATACATATATCCACCATCATAAACTCAGACACTAGACAATATATAGCTCTGTCTACACTCCATATATAGCTGATTTTACGATGATTAGACCATTGTATTTTTGCTAACGTTTCACATGATTTCTTTCCACTATTAGCAAAATCTTGAATTTTTATTTTCTTTTGCCACTCATATTTTGTCTAAAACATTCTCAGCAAAGTGTTGTAGCCATTTTAATGTCCTTTTATCAGTTTTTTCTTTTACGGGTACTGCTTTCCTTCATCTTCATCCTTCTCTCTTTCTTTCTCCTTTTACTTTCTTTTTTTCGTGGGTTGAGATGTTTTTTGCGTCGTTTGGATGATGGATTGATCAAATTCGGAGTGTTGGTTTATTTTGAGTAATGTGGTAATTTTCCTTGTGATGGGTTCGGGTCAATGAAGTCTGAAGGTGAATTTTCTTCTTTATCTTCTTTCATCTTTTTTTTTTTTTTTATTTTTTTTTTATTTTTAAGTGGGAAAAGTGGGTATTGACTCATTCCTTGTTATTGTTGAATCTGATTAAAGTTGATGCTTTTGAGGATCTTTAGTGAGGCATCATGGCATTGCTGAGGGTCTCCTTCCGGGAATTCTATTAATTGGAGTTGTCATAATTTTGTGAGGAAGAGTCGAAACAAGAAAAGCGGGTCTTGTTCGATCCTAAATAGTTTTGCTTTTATCAAGTGAAAAAAGGTTAATCATCCCATTAACTTCTAACTATTAAACTTACTAATTTCTTTGACCCTGTTGAAATAGAGCATGCATTTGATTTTTTTAGTAGATTTTGCGTATTCTTTTCATTGAAATTTTACTCAGATTGGTTTCCGTTGACCTCTTTCTTTTCTGCGATCTATTTAGCAGAATGATTTCAAGATGCACATCTTGATATCTCCCAATAATATTGCTCTAATTATGGTTTGGACTCGGTAAATGATGAGGGGTTTTTTTTCCAAGAAATTTCAATTTTGTTCTCATTTCAATATGTTAATTGAAAGTTTTACCATTTTGTTTCCGGTTCTTGAGAAAGTGGAAAACCACTGGGCTCGCCAAATGCATTTTTATTTTGAATACATCAAGGCTTTCATATGTCGCACGACCACTAATTAGATCAGGAAAACATCATTCGTTCGAGTTCCGTGCTTTTACGGAGATGATTATGATGGCATTTCCTCTGCAAGATAGAGAAAGAGAGAAGGATGCTGAACGATGGAATGCGGAGGAAGGGAAGTGAGACCCGCAAAGGTGATTGTGGTGGCATTTTCTCTGCAAGATAGAGAATCGAGACGCTTGTGTTACGCGAGAATGTCTGACTGACGAAGAGGTGGGCTTTGCTCGAGCTTTGCCTTTTCTTTGGAAAGAAACTGAGACAGAAAAGAGGCAAATCCATTGCTCGCTCGCTTCCTCTCTGTGTCTCCCCTGAAAGCAATTTGGGCGCTCAACAAGAGGGAAGAAGACCGAAAAAGAATTTGGATGCTCCAATCGTGCTCCACGAACACAGAATTTGGGTGGTCTTTAATGTTTACTAGTTTTTACCCAATTTTTTTGGACAAAATTCCCATGTTCCGGCTGCCAGGAATAGTAAGAACCAAAAGGAATGCGGAAATTTATAGGATTTGATATGAGAGAGAACTCGAGTAAGCAAATATGAAAGTAAAATTCAAAATGCCTTTGCTAAGGCTTTACAAAAAAAAAAAAAAAAAACGCAAGCTTAACTATAAGCTTTTAGTACAAACTCACAACTCTCTCTAATTCTCACACCAACTATGCTAAGACCTCTATGGCTTTCTTCTTTCTCTAAAGGAAAAAATAACTATCATGCCCCTCATTTTTATAGGCAAGTTCCACCGCCTATATTGCACTGCTTTATAATGTGAAAGAGTCAGTCGAAATCTCATCCAAAATGAGTCCAAATCAAAATTGTATTCTAGTTTGAGCAAAAACCTTATTCTTATCTATTAATGTGGATAAGCATTATCCATAACAAGTCCAAAATCAAATTGGACTTTTCTGCTAGCTTATCTATTAATATGGATAAAGAATATCCATAACAAATCCAAATCCAAATCCAAATTGGACTCTTCTATTTCAAAAATCAATTGTATTATTTTCTAACGGCCTCCCTTAAAATTGATTTTGGAAGTACATAACACTGGATCCAGATCGCTTAACATTTCCTCAGAAGGTTAGGCACCTAACCTTGCAATCCGGGCCGTCCATTTTTGGACGGACGACCCAGATATCCTATTTTTATGGGGCAATTTTTTGAATTTTTTCTATATATTTTTGTTAGTAATAATGTGGGTCGTCCATTCATAATACGGACGGCCCGGATTGCAAGGTTAGGGCCTAACCATCTAAGGAAATGTTAGATAATCCCTTTCCCATAACACTAAGCATCGTCTTCAATTTCTTGAACGAATCTCTCTTCAATGGTTTTGTCATGATATCTGCAATTTGATCTTCGGACCTATATAAATCAAGTTCAATCTCACCATTTTAGACCAGCTGGCGGATATAGTGATACTTGATGTCGATATGTTTGCTTCTGCCATGGAAAATAGGATTCTTGGCTAATGCAATTGCCAACTTGTTGTCACACATTAATTTGGTAGGACCCTTCAGTTCATGCATTAGTTCACTAAGCACCTATGAAGCCATATCACTGTCTGTAGAGACCACTAAATTGAAATTGTCAGTGTAAGAATATAAAATTCCATGATCACGAGTTTCATTGACATATCGTAGATTTTTTTTTTTTTGGGTTGCCTGCAAATGTAATTGGTACGGTTTATCCATGAATCGACTAATAATTTCCACATCATACATAATATCTGGCCTAATGGAGGTCAAATATCTTAAGTTGCCAATAATGCTTTTAAAATAAGTGGGATTCACTAGCTCAGGTTCCTTCTTTCTTTAGTTTCAATTGTTTGCTACAGGAGTCCGAATTAGTTTGAGCGATTCCATATTGAATCGCTTCAAAATATCACTGGCATATTTTTGTTGCGAAGCAAATATGCCATCATTTGTCTACTGCAATTCAAAGCCTAGAAAATATGACATCAATCCTAAGTCTATCATCTCGAATTGACTTGTCCTGGCCTCCCCGAATTCTGGAAACATTTTTTTCACATTTTCATGTAAATATCAAGTCACTTACATAAAGGCGTATAATGATGAGATCATCGTTACTATTTGACTTGACATACAATGTATCCTTATATGTTCACTTTTGAAAATCATGCTTCAATAGGTATGTGTCGATCCTTGTGTACCAAAATCGAGGTGCCTCTTTTAGCTCATATAATGCTTTTTTCAGCTTGTAAACTTGATTTTCATGCCCTTTCTTCTCATAATGTGGTTGCTCCACACATACTTTCTCGTCAAGAAAACCATTAAGAAATGCTGATTTCACATCCATTTGATGGACCTTCTAATGGTTTTGGGCTGCAAGTGCTAAGATCATTCGAATGGTATCCATTCGAGCCATTGATGCAAATACTTCAAAATAATCAATACTTGACTTTTGCTTATAGCCTTTCATGACTAGGCTGGCTTTGTAACGGTCCACCTGACTGTCGGGTTTGTACTTCGTTTTGTACACCTACTTGACACCAATGAGCTTCTTATCAGGTGATAAAGAAGTCAGCACTCAGGTGTCATTCTTTTCGATAGAGTGAATTTCTTCATCCATTGCTAAGATCCACTTATCATCTATGGCTGCATCATCATAGGATATCCCACATTCAGTAAATGAATAAAAATTTGCCATTGTTTCATCTATGATCTCGTCACTGTCACTATCATCATCTCTTGTGATCACATAATCCTTGAATTTTATTGGAGTCTTCCACGGTCATTGTAAACGCCAAATTGACAATTTTAAAATCGTTGTTGGTAAAGAAGATGAACTGCCAGGTGAAAATGATGGATCTTTAGTTGGAGATTTTTTTGATTCTTGTTGTTGGTTCATCTTCAATGGTGATGTTTTTAGGATCACCTTTCTAGTTTCGGTCCCAGGCTTCATGCTAAAAAAATGAACATCCTTGCTAATAATTACCTTCTTCGTGGTTGGATTATGCAGCCTATAACTCTTAGTCACCTCACTATAACCAATAAAGATGCACTTCTGTCTTTTGTCGTCCAACTTTTTTCTTCATCTGTCTGGTATGTGGGGATATGCAACACATTCAAATACTCTAAGGAATGAAACATCTGGCTTGTTACCAGTCCAAGCCTCTTTTAGGTTCTTCTAAGAACACTTCTTATTGGACACCTGTTTAGGACAAATACAACACAACCAACAGCTTTTGAGCATACTTCTTGCCATTTCAAAAATCGTTATATTCTTTCTTTCTGCTAAACCATTTTGCTGAGGAGTACAACCAACAGTCAATTGATGCTTTACTCCATGAATTTTATAATATTTGTTAAATTCATTGGAGATAAATTCTCCACCTCTATCTGATCTCAACGTATTTAGATTAAATCCACTATTTTCTCATCATAGGTTTTAAATTATTTGAATTTTTCAAAAGCTTCAGCCTTTTCTCTTAAGAAGTATATCCATGTTTTTTTGGTAAAATCATCGATAGAAATTAGTGTGTATCTCTTTTGTCCAACTGATTCTACCTTGGCTAGGCCACAAATACTTGTATGCATCAACTGCAGAGACTACTTGGCTCTTCTAGTTTTTCCAACTAAAAAGGATTCTCGATGTTGTTTTGCAATTAGACATCCTTCACATGGACTATCTGGACTATCAATCAAAGGCATGCCAGTCACCATCTTTTTCTGGATCAATAGTTTTAGTCCACGAAAATTTAGATGACCAAACCGAAAATGCCACAATCACTTGCTATCTTTCGCCATGGCTTAAAAACTCAACAGAGACTTCGTCCGGAGAGATAGAGGGAACATCTTATTCTTTCTCATATGCACCGCCGTGATCAACTTATCATTTACACCTCTATTGGTGTAAACTCCATTTTCAATGTTCACTTTGTGGCCTTTTCTAAAAGTTACCCAATATTAAGCAAATTTTGGAAAGGTCTTGGCACAAAATAAATAAATGAAATAGTAACATTGGTAGTAGGGGTGAACATGGGCCAGGTGGGTTGGTTCCAGATCTAGACCCTGAAATCGACCCTGTTATAACTGGTTCTCAATTTTTTGGACCGAGAACCGACCCTGTTTTTCAGTCCGATTTTAGGGTCTACTCGAGAACCTATTTTTTTTAATTAAAATAATGTGAGCATTGATGAAATGAGCAATAAAAATTACAATCCACCGAAAACAACAATCCAACAAATAATAAAAAATAATAATATGATCCACCAAAAGCAACAAAACCTGATATGAAAAATAAAAGTTAAATCCACCAAAAGCAATAATGATACTCCAAAATGAATCATGAATCTTGACCACCATTTGGAAGATTCAATGAATGAATCATGTGGTGTCTCTTTCTTACTGTGATGCTTTCCTTTAACCTGTTATGTCATCTCTACCTCAACCCCCCACCTTCACAAGGTGGCGACCAGCCAGAATTCAAAGGAAACAGTAGAGGGAAGGCAAAGAACATGAGCAACCAAAGGGCAACGACAACACTAGGGGACCTAGGGTTCCTTTTTTTTTTTAAGTAACTAGAAATTGGTTGTAAAAACTGATTCGGGCGGGTCTTCACCTAGAACCAGAAACCGAATCGGTTTCAACCGGTTCCCAAAATTTAGAATTGGTACTTAGACCGGTTTGAGCCGGAACCGATTTCCGACCCTATTTTTTGGGTGGGCTGATCCGGGTTCCGGGTCAACCTGGTCCGATTGCACACCCCTAATTGGTATAGCTCCTTTCGACCACACATGTCCCTAATTGGTATAGTTTCTTTCGACCACAAATGTGATTGTTGCATCCGGTGTCGAGGCGTCATATATTGGCGTCACCAGTACTTGAGTCATCCATTTTGCATGCTAACATGACGTTTTCATTGGCATCGACGGCATGTGCCCCATGTTTGCTCGACATTTGGATAAGATTTGAACTCAGGATCTCCTGCTCTAATATCATGAAAGATTTGATTGGACTACTTGCCAACTGCTCTAAAAGTTTAAGCTGTTAGAAGAAGATGTGATTTAATATTTATATATTCCAACAACATGGATAAGGATTATCCATAACAAATTCAAATCCTAATTGTACTCTTCTACTTCAAAAATCAATTTTATTATTTTCTAACATAAATGTTACATTCTCATCGGCCGACAAACATTGGACTGGCCAGTGAGCTTAGGTTTTTATTTGAGATTGATTTAGCCACTCCAAGTCCTTATTTCAGACATTGTTCATGTTAGGCTCTCATTTGTGAAAACAGCCCCACTTCGAATTCTTATTTGGAATTTTTTTGAAATTTTCGAGGAAACTGGTGGGGAACGGGGGAAATTTGGAGCTGGAGGGCCAGTTTGGCTTGAAGCAGATAAGGGGTAGTGTGAACAGGGAGTGTTTTGTGGGAAATTGCGTTCGAGAGAATTGGATGCGTGATGAAATTGAAGGGAGATGATTGGTCATTGTTTTAGTGAGGACGAAGACATGAGTGGATTACGAAGCAAAAGAATGTGGAAGCGAGTCTCGAGGTGTGATGCTTTGGGTCAAGGATTTTGTAGTTTTTGTTTGGTTGTGTGGCGGCAACCGCGACCTCAAGTGTAAAAAAGCGAAATTGTTTCGTGTATCGCGGGCAAAGCATCGAACTCAGGCTCTAAAACTCAAATAAAATCTCTCCCTCCTCCTCTCTACGATCGACGATGAGAACCACCTCGAGAACGCTACGCCCTCCATGACCTAGCTTGCAAGGAGGAGCAAGTGTGGAGCGGCCGATTGTGATGCCCTCCTTGTCGCCGTCATGGATGCTCTCGAAGTTGTAGTTGATGGAGAGGAAGAAGGCGCTGATGGGGGCGAAGAGGATGAAAATACGTAGGAACTAGTCCCTAGGTTCGAACATGGCGGGCTCTTGGGCGGGGCCAAGAGAGGGGAAGGCAACGCAAGAGAGAACGTACGTGAAGCTCGTAAAGGAAAGAGAAGACGAAGAAGGGTAATCTTTAATGGGTAATTATGCTACAATGAAAATTGATCTCAAATGGGTTTGTTCCCAACTCATTATGTAGTTTTTTTTTGTCGAAATTATTATGATGTAGTTTGATCTCAAATGGGTTTGTTCCCAACTCATTATGATGTAGTTAGCAAACAATAGAAGTGTCAATTGGGTGGGTCGGATAGGGTCGAGTTTGGGTCGGATCGAATATGGTTCGACCCACATTGACTCATTTTCATAATGTACAAATTTAATGACCCATTTCAGATCCAATCCATAATCGACCCAGCTTGATCTGTATTATTTGTATACTTTTATATTTAACAAAATCAAGAAATATTTATTTCTTATAATTTAATAAAAAATGATATAACCAAAATAAGTAATTGAAATTTTTAATTTTTTTAAATTTAACCTATTTTTTATGTTTTTATAAAAACATTTTTATTATTATTACCCGCTGCCTATCATTGCTGCTCTCTGCCGCCGACGCCTGCCCCCTCTAGCCTTCGCACTATGGGCTGTGAGGGAATCGTGATCGCACATTGCGCTATTTGTCATTTTATGTAAGTCATTTCCTTTTTCCCTTTTAGACTTCTTGTTCCTTGAGCCCGCAAGAGACGACCTAGATTTCTCTCTCTTCCCGACATTGTTTTATCTCTCTTTTCGCTCCATACCTATCTCCCATTAACACCCCCCTCTACAGCGAGTCAGTGAGTGTTCAACTCTGTGTCAGCCAACTGAGACACTAGTGAAGAAGAAGAAGAAGCAAGAAGAGAGGAGGAGGAGGAAGAATTGGCGTGATGTTACCGAGAAAGCGTTCCCGCCATTGGACTCAGAGGACCACGAGCATTACCAACATCACTATTGTCAACCTTGACGTGGACGACCCACATGAGTTGCCGTCGAAGGACGCCAGCCTGAAACCACAACTCCCACCCCAACCCCAACCCTCCCCCCTCCCCCACCCCCTATTGGAGGAAGTATATCTCAATTAGTTCAAGATCAAAGTAATTCCAAGAATTGCTCTCAATCAAGTCAAGACCAACCAGACAATTCTCAATCAGATCAAGATCAAAGTAATTCCAAGAATTGCTCTCAATCATATCAAGACAAACCAAGCAATTCTTGTACTCCTGGCATGCATAGTGAAAATTTCAAAAGTTGACAAATATTTTTCCTTCTTTGCATATAGGATTTTATTTTTCCATGTACGAAAGTCATACTATCTTGTACTATAAATACTTGTAAGAAATAAAGTGAAATTATCTCGTCCAATTATTTTTACATGGTATCAGAGCCTTCTGCTCACAAGCATATCGTTTATCTCTCTTCAACGACAGAAAAATCCTCAAACACTCCTACGGTGGTCACTAGTCCTTCTTCAAATAATGCCACCACACTTGTGTCGATCAATGCAGCTGTGCAATTGCCTTTCGTGCTAACTTCGATGAATTATCCATCCTGGTTGGCTCAATTTATTTCTCTACTCTTGGGCTACGGTTTAATGGGATATGTAGATGGAACGCTATTGTGTCCGTCTAGCAACATCATTACTGATGGAAAAACTACAGTGAATCCATCTTTTTCCCATTGGGTATGCCAAGATCAACTATTGCTTCATGCAATCCTGGCATCCACTTCAGACTCAATCGTTCCTCTCATTGCTTCAGCCAAAACAGCACAGAGGCATGGAGTAGTAAAAATAATTGGACGAGATAATTTCACTTTATTTCTTACAAGTATTTATAATACAAGATAGTATGACTTTCATACATGGAAAAAAAATCCTATATGCAAAGAAGGAAAAGTATTTGTCAACTTTGGAACTTTTCACTACGCTTGCCAAGAGTACAAGAATTGCTTGGTTGGTCTTGGTATTATTGAGAGCAATTCTTGAAATTGCTTTGATCTTGATCTGATTGAGAATTGTTTGGTTGGTCTTGATCTGATTGAGAGCAATTCTTGGAATTACTTTGATCTTGAACTAATTGAGATATACTTCCTCCAATACGCCCCCGCAAGAGAGGCGTTCCATCGCGAATGCCGATCTTGGACCGTAAATGAGTAAACCGTTGTCGTGCAAGCGGTTTGGTTAGTGCATCTGCAAGTTGATCATGAGTAGATACGGGATCCACTCGTAACATACCCCTGTTAACCATATCTCGAAAAAAGTGGTAATCAATGGCAATGTGTTTAATCTTGGAGTGAAAAACAAGATTGGCGCACACATACGTGGCACCAATATTATCGCAATAGATGCTGTGTGTGATCGAAGAAGATACTCCAAGTTCATGCAGTAGAGATTGAATCCATGTGAGCTCAAAAGCTATCGCAGCAACTGCGCGACACTCGACTTCGGTTGATGAACACGCAACAGATCTTTGCTTTCGAGAGCACCACGAAATAGGATTATTGCCAATATAAACTATGTATGCGGCGGTAGACTTACGATCATCCTGATTACCCGCCCAATCAGCATTAGAGAATGCATGGAGAGATGAAGAGGGATTACTTCGCAAGTATATGCCTAGATTTATAGTCCCTTTTAGATAACGTAGAACACGTTTAATAGCACTCCAATGCAACTCTGTTGGTTGGTGCATAAACTGTGAGAGTTTGTTGACGACAAAAGCAATGTTAGGCCTTGTAAATGCAAGATATTGAAGAGCGCCAACAATTTGCCTATATTTAGTTGCATCTGTACGAGGTGATCCATCAACAAGAGTGAGAGAGCTCCCGGTAGCCATTGGGGTGTTAATCGCCTTGGCTCCTAGCATGGTTGCTTGATCAAGAATGTCCCTTATGTATTTATGTTGAGTGAGAAAGAGACCAGATTTTGTGCAGATCACCTCAACCCCCAAGAAGTAATGTAGATCTCCTAGATCCTTTAATGAAAATTTACCTACGAGAGCATTGACGAATTTTTGCAAAAAATTCGTATCACTTCCTGTCAAGATCATATCATCCACATAAACCAAGAAATAAGTTACGATACCATCATGTCTGTAGATAAAGAGCAAGGAATCTGATTTGGATTGCTTGAATCCGAATTAGATGACAAATGAACTGAGTGCTTGATACTACGCACGAGGGGCTTGTTTAGGATCGTAAATAGCCTTCTTCAATTGACATATATGATTAGGATGTGATTAATAGACAAATCCCAGTGGTTGCTGCATGTAAACTTCCTCCATAAGAGTGCCGTGTGAGAAGGCATTATTGACATCCAATTGCAAAGGGGCCAACTGTTGGATAATGCTAGACAAAGAATGACCAGTATTGTGGTGGGTTTAACAACTGGACTAAATGTGTGTCCATAGTCAAGTCCTGGCCGTTGGTTGAATCCCTTAGCAACCAATCGTGCCTTATATCGAGCTATGCTCCATCAGAATTTCGCTTGATTCGAAATATCCATTTGTAGCCAATGATAATATGATGAGGCTCGGGTGGTACAAGTTGCCAAGTAACATTTCGGAGAATCGCATTGAATTCCTCCGACATTGCATAGCGCCATTTTGGATCTTTTAAGGCTTGAGAAACACACGTTGGTTCAAGTGACGGAGGTAAGGAATGTTTGGAGGCTGAATATATTTGTTTGGGCTTGTAAATATTATTCTGGGATCGAGTGGTCGTCGGATGTAAATGTGTGGGCAATGGTTGAATTGTGTTTGAGGGGCTAAATGAAGTGGTTGAGTTCGCGGAAGGCATAGATGAAGCCTCAGCTGCTGATGATAGATCTGTGCTCGGGGACGTTAAGTTTGTGAGGCCATTCGAATGTTGATCTAAAACTTCTCCAACCAATAAACTAGAAGGACTTGGTTGGTCTTGTATTGGCTGACTTAGCTTTCGGGTGCTTGAAGAGGTGGCTGAATTCTTTATGAAAAAAATGAGAGGGTGAATATGCATTTTGAGATGATGTAGGTGAAGATTGAGAATTGGTATGATAGAGTGATGTAGCATGTTTGGAATAAGGAAAAATGGACTCGTCGAAGACAAAACCTTTGTTTTGTTGAGGATCGTAACATTTGTAAGCACTTTGATTGAGAGAGTAATCAAAAAAGATACAAGGTGTTGATCGATTTTCAAGTTTGTGTTTTGCATATGGTTTAAGCCAAGGATAACACAAACAACAAAAAACTTGAAGTTTCGAGTAATTTGGACATGAATCGAATAGAGACTCAAAAGGAGTTTTGAGTCCTAAGACCTATGTAGGTAGACAATTTATAAGAAATACTGCGGCTAGGAAAGCGTGAGACCAAAATGAAGATGGAAGAGACGCTTGATGAAGTAGAGTAAGACTAGTTTCAACAACATGCCTATGACGACGCTCAGCAATCCCATTGTGTTGGGATGTGTGAGGAGGTGTTTGTAAATGTGTAATCCCATGAGATAAAAAGAATCATTTTAACTTTTGATACTCTCCTCCACCATTGGAATAAATTGATACGATGTGATTTTGGAAGTAATTTTCCACTAGCTTTTTGAATGTTGGAAAGAGAGAGAGAAAAGCTCGGATTTTCTGTTTGATTGGATATAGCCAGATATATCTCGTATAATGATCCACGAAAATGACATAGTATGAAAAGCCATCTATTGATTTCACTGGAGCAGGACCCCAGACATCAGTGTAAATGAGATCCAGAGGTCGTCGACTCGACAATGTAGAATCACCAAACGGAAGTTTATGATTTTTTTTACATTAACACGGCTCACAAAAAAATCTAGAACAGGATTTGGAAAGAGAAGGAATTGACTTTGACTTGAAAAGAAACTCTAAGATCTGATGGGAGGGATGACCAAGACGTCGATGCCAATCACTAGAGGATACACGAACACCAATCATAGTTGAGTATGGTGTATGATTCACATGGAGTGAAGATGGAAGTTCATAGACATCATTGTTATTCAGGCCTTGTGTGAGAGTCGCCCCCGTGCATAGATCCTTCACCATAAATGGTCGGGAAAAAATTCCACGGACGTTTGGTTAGTCTTGTAAAGCTTTGAAACAGATATCAGGTTTTTGCTAATATCAGGAACACATAGAATATATGATAATGAATATGAAGCATTCGAAGATGAAAGTTTAGTTGAACCAGTATGTGTTATATGCAAACCTGAGCCATCACCAATAACGATTTCATCTACGCCTTTATAATTAGAATGCAAAGAGAGATTTTCCAGGCCGGAAGTAACATGATGAGACGCTCCAGAGTCCATGAGCCATCCATCTTTGGGTTGGCAAGATACCACTGTGCTATTTGCAGTAGTAGGAGAGGAGAAATATTGTTTGGCCTGATAGCATTGCTTGGCTGAGTGATTTGCCCGTTCACAAAATTGGCACTGAATGCGTGCTTTTTGCATAGGTCGGTTATAATCATAATTGTTGCTCCTTCTCCAATGTGGTTGTAGTGTAGACGGATGAGAAATATACCGCTGGTTGGTGTTCCTGTGAGAGCCTCTCTTGGCAAAATTTGCAGTAATAATAGTCGATTCACCCTAACTCTCTTCTCTTTTTAGATATTGCTCAAAATTGATAAGTTTATCATGAAGTTCCTCGAAGGAAATGGGTGATTCACGTGCTCTAATGGCAACAGAAATTTCCTTGAATTCGAAACCAAGTCCATTTAAAACATGCAGTATTAAATCATCATCACTAATGGGAGAATTGATGATAGCAAGTTCATCAGCAATACCTTTGACGGCTTGCAAATACTCAGCTGTTGAACGAGTATCGCATTTTGTGAGCATTAAACGTTCCTTAAGACTCATTGTTAGCACCTAAATTTTAATTTTTAAGAAATTCATTTATTTCACAAAATGAGAGTTAATCCTAATTCTCGCAAAAAAGAAATTTTCATGCATTACATATTTTTATTTGTCTGTCATGCATTGACAGTCAGTCACAGGCGATTCAATCGAGTTGAATTTAACAGGCGATGGAACCAGAATCGATTTTGAGAATTTTCGATCATGAAAGGGGGAATTACCGGAAATTATAATGGCCTCGATTTAAAATCTCATTCGGTCCATTTTAATTTTGTGAAAATAAGGCTTTTAATTAATTATTCGTTTAATTAATTAAAACCCACTTAGGCCTTAAGTCCGTGCGAATGAGCCCATCTGAGAAACCTTAGCCCGATAGGGTTATTCAAGAATCGTCGAGTTATGATCCTACGGTGGACATCACATCGGAAATCCGTAGAGTCGATGGCTAGGATTAAACCCTAAAGGTGTAACCCTAGTATCCTCTATATATATCCCACTAAGCCTAGGGTTACGAGGACGACAAATTTTTTTTTCCCGACACTCCCTCGCCTCACGCAGACTCTCTTCTATTCCCACGATTGGATCACCATCATTGGCCTCTCTCGGTCCACCTTCTGACGACACTCATTCTCGTCACTTTCTCTCTCTCTTTCAACCTCTACGCCTCTCTCTCTCAGCCACATTCTGATACACCTCTCTCTCTTGCCAGATTTTCTGACGTCCTGCGCTCTTACAGGCCAAAGCCTCCATTCTCACATTCCCTCTCTCTCTCTTTGGTCCTTGGCTCCCATTCGGTCAGCTCTCACATTTTCTCTCTCAGTGGATCTCATGATTCTGGCTCATTCTCACTATCACTCCTTGACAATTCTCGCCTTCACTCTCTCGCAATTTCCTTCGCACTCAACTCTCCCTCTCTTTTCACGTCGCCACTGCACCATCATCAATCGGTTGTCCCAATCCAGCCATTGACCAGGCGTGTTTTTGAGGTGCTGCCCCAGGCGTTTCTAGCTCTGTTCATGTGCAAACCATTCGCTATTTGGGGCAGACTTGGCTGCTGTTCGGAGGGTAATTGAGCTGCTGTCCAAGAAATCAAGTAGTGCCATCCGCCGTACATCTCGACGTCATTCTCGGCCGACAGTCCAATCATCAGATCGACGTCAGTCACAGCCTTGGCGATTTTCTATTATCATTTCTTGTTTTCGCAGGATATCAAATCGGTCTCGGAGGTGCTTACTCGAAGAGGGAAAGGAAGCTCGGCTTAGGTATAATTCTAATCCCGATTTTGGTTGATTATTGGTCTGATTTGCCATGCTCTGTTGATTTTAGGTTAATTGAGTTTAGTCGCTTTTGCATATATCGCAATTTCCGACAACATCAAAAGCCTTTTTCGCTAAAAAAAAAAATCAAGCTATGGTCGGTTCTGTTCGTTACCCAGCAGGTGCGATTTGCCAGGCTTGACAAAAAAAATGCTAAATTAGCAGGGTTGAAATTTTGGAAATAAAAAATGTGATTCTTTCGGATTTTTTTAATTCTCGCCATGTCGATGCGATTGTTTGCCTAATTGACATGATTTGATTTTCAGATTGAAATTCTACGGTTGCCTTATCTAGGTTAGTTTCCCATTTCAAATCGATCTCGTTCGATAAAGGAAAATTTGAATTAGGAAACTTTCATTCCGATCACCTTTTTTTAAAAAAAAAGGAAAGCGCGTCTAATTGATGGCAATCCCGATTCCCAAAATATGGAAGGCGTGCGAATATTTTTGAAAGTTTTCGGTAAGGAAAAATTTGAATTAGGAAACTTTGATTCCGATCACTTTTTTTTAAAAGGAAGGCGCATTTATAGATGGCAATCCCGATTTCCAAATACGGAAGGTGTGCGAATATCTTTGAAAGTGATTGGCGGCAAATCCTCGATTGATCTTCGAATTTAATGGGAAAATGGACATAATTTTTGGAAATAAAAAATAATAAAAAAATGATAATTAAAAAAAAAGAATAAAAATGGCAAGTTCGGTCTTTGGTTTGCAAATTTCGAATTTCTAAAAAAATGACCAATTCATTCCGCATATTGCCATGTCATCTCGCATGTCATCCCATGTCTCCCATGCCATTTCATTTGTAATGTAATTTTCAGTTAATTAGGATTAGATGGACTAGGAAAAGCCCGATGTTATGGGCCTAATAGAGTCAGGTCATAGGGAGGATCAAGAAGATGCGATGGGCTATCAGAATTGCTCCAAAGTGTGGGCCTTGCAAGAAGGGTGATGTCCAGGATCAGACGGCGGCCCAAGCCCAACAAGATCCAGATGACAAGAGCCTCAGAGAAAATTTCGTTTAGTTTTTTTTTAGGATTTTCGGAATTATTAAAGTGTATTTTCGAATTTGCTTTTTATTTTATTATTTTTTTTGAATTTCGAGTCAGTTGATTCTTTGTGTGTAATTTTTGATTATTTGAAGTTTTGTACCTTTTAATAATTCGTCGTATGTCATATAGTTTTAGGTCATGCATAGCATCAGTAATTCATTTACCTTTATTTTATTCGAAATTAAAAAAAACAAAAAAATGGAAAAAGCAAAAGCCTTGAGCTGATTTCCGAGTCATCAATTTTTTCAAGAAAAATCCAAAATTAAAAGGAATCTAGGTACCGAAAGGGCGTTAGTCTAAGTCTATTAGCGTAACCAAATCCACGGATCCAAAATCTCTGGTTCGCAGCGGTGAATTAGTTCTCCCGCTAGTTCACCTAGGTTTCTAATCGACCTACCTCGAACGATTAGTGGCGACTCCTCATTTGTTCTAATTTTTCCAGTGTTGCGATTCGGTAGGGTTTGTGAGGATCCGCATTAGGTTAGTTCTCGATAACTTGCCCGATAATCCAATTCACCTAAAATTGATTTTTAGGTTGCGACAGCTTGGCGACTCCGCTGGGGATATACTTTTTATTTTCCGAGAAATATGAATGCTTAACTTAGTTATCTGAACCTTTCGGAAAATTTAGGCCGTTTAGATTCCTTGGATATCCTGAGTGGATTGATGGAATCTCACCTTAAGGTGTTAAATGTTTTTGTAGGGTTGGAGTAATAAGGGAAGGTGTCTGTTAACCTTTTTGTGCAGGCTATGAGTTACAAGGGGCGAGTGTTTGCTGACCCTTGTTTTGCAGTTTGAAGGAGCTTACGTATATGAGTTTATATAGAAGCGCTGTCTTGATATAACCTGCTATGCATGCCTTAGTTGGATAGACACTACACCTTGCACACACAACCTGCCGTTGGACCTGAATGGCTAGGCTTAGGATGGTGCTTGGTTAGGGACACTTCGGCCATTACCTTGTGGCCTGAGTCGTCCTTTTCAAGTCCCGAACCTTTCTAAATCGGTGCCAGGAGCGAGTACCCTCGTCACTTACCCTGGTGATGCGAGTCTTCACTTGGCTGAGCCGGATGTCTACGGGGGACCTCGATCTAGCCGCAAACCCCAGTTGGCTTGGTCTGAGTATCCTTGGGGCTCCACCTTTGAAGCTTATTATTTAGTGAACCTCACGACCTCATCTGTATGTCTATGTGATTATTTGTTTCGGTTCTCTAAAGGCGGTATTTTCTGAACTCTACCTTTCTCTCTATTTATGCTTTTCGGGTTGATCCATGACAGCTAGGGCGAGTCAGAGTCTCGAATTATAGATCATGGGGGAAGGAGATATCCGGTATATTGAGCCAGCTAGGGAAAAGTTGAAAGAATGGTGGAATTTTCTAGGCTAGGATACCCGAGAGATAATTAGATTCTACATTGGTCGAATGCTTCCTTTGATCCATATCCGTATTCAGTTTGGACTAGTTCATGCTCTGGTTCAGTTTTGGAGTCCACAGACTACCACATTCATCTTTGGTAAGCATGAGCTAACTCCCACCTTGGAAGAGTATAGTATTCTTGTTGGAAAGTCACTAGGCCGGGTTTTGGTCGCTCCGCCACTTGGTAAAGATCCAGTCTTAGTCTTGTCTGAGTTTTTAAATGTCAGTAGGGATGAAGTGGCTAAGATTTTGAAACAAGAAAGGGGGAGTTGCCCCATCTCATTCCTAGATAGTTGTCTTAGGGTAAATTCTTCTAGATTTGGCAGAGCTAGAATTTTCATGATGTTATTCTTTGGATCAATCGTTTTTCCACATAAGCTAAATCATGTCGATCCTTTGATGTCATTTTTTGTCAATGAGGTGTTAGATGGTAGAAATTTTGTCAATGCAATTTTGGCAGAAACTTTCCTTTCACTTAATAGATTCAAGGCCAAACAAGATAAGACACTCCGTTTTTCCTCAGAAATTCTGCAAGTTTGGTTCCTTTCTCATTATGTTCAGTTTGGAAAATACCTCGACATACCCTTAATTTCAGAAATTGAACACCCTTTCTTGAAATTTAAAAATGAACAAGGACAACTTCCTAACTTCCACTATACCAAGCTTTTGGCCATGTTATCAAACCCCAGTCCAGTGATTTTCCTATGGAGTGCTACGTGGTTTAAGGTGGATGAGGCAAGGATCATGGGTCTAGACGGAGCGCCTATTCCTCTCTTGGGACTTTCAGGCGTGTTAGAATATCATCCTGCAAGGGTAGTCCGTCAGTATGGTGTCCTACATGAAATTCCACCAAAGCCAAAGGAAGGCAAGATCTGCATCTACTTTGAAGGAAACGAACGGAGGTTCGAGGAGCATGCCGCCCTGTCGCGTTCTATGTGGGAACGTTATCAGCCAGTGAAGCTTGTATTTCCGAAGGAAGTCCTCAAGGCAAGGGTCAAGACGTATTGCGCCTCTCTCAAATATATCAAGGAACATGATATACCAAAGGAGTGGCTCCTAGTGGTTCCCGCCATTCCAGTTCAGGAAACCATGCATCTCAAAATCCGTTTACTCAAGAGGAAGTATGCCAAAGCTAAGGAGAATGCCCGTATCTTTGAGGAAAAATACAAGAAGCTCAAGGCTCAGAAGATTCCCCCGGGATCTATAGTTCAAGATGTTTAGTCTTTTTGAGTGCTTTCAGTCTTTCTAGAGATTTGTTTAAGGATTTCTTTCTTGTAATTCGACTTTGTCAGAATTTATTTCTTGAGGTTGTTTAATTGTGATTGAATGGAGAATTTCATATTTTTATTTGTTTAAATATCAGATTGCCATGAATGATCCTCTTAATCAAATCAAAGTGCTTGCCATGGCAAATGTTTTTCTCTATTAAACGCAAACAAAGTTGGGAGTCTTAGGAAGTCCATAAGTTAGAGTTTGTCATGGATCAGCCCGGTATGCTTGAAACATGTTACTAATCGTGAGTTATTTCTTTGTCTTAGGAAGCATATCACGGATCCCCCTCAGCATCCATATAACACTCGCTCCAAAGCGAGGAAAATGGCCAATCCAGCTGAATCAACTGCCCAAATGGAGGAGAGAATGAGGCAAGAAATGAGAAGAGAAAGAGAGGAGCAGGCCAAAGTCTTCAATGACCAACTGGCCGAGCTGAAGACTATGATATCCCAGCTGTCTTTGGGTCAACAACCACCTTCTGCTACACCCGTGCGTTCCAATCCTTTATTTCAGTCGAAGGGGTTATACATAGACCTACGACAAGAGAAGGAAGAAGAAAATGAAGAAGACATGCCTGGAGTTGTAGCCTCACTTGCTGCAACCAAGGCAAAAGCTAAAGGTGTTGCCAGAGCCTCAAGGCATATTGGCCAATCATCAGCCCAATTGTCGTCTGTCCCGCTGTGAACTATTCTCTGCCTGAAGATATTATTCCACAAAAGGATGATAATGCGAAGATGCTGGCCAAGATAGACCAGAGGCTCAAAGAGGTTGGGGGTGCATGACATGTCCCCAAGATTGACCGTTCGGCCTTTTCAAGAACAATCTATCCGGACAAATTCAAAGTCCCAGATTTTGAAAAGTATGACGGCATGTCAGATCCTGTGCAGCACATCCAGACTTACCAGGCTAGAATGGGTAAGTATGCTGCAAATGACACCCTCATGGTCCAGACGTTTCAGGCCAGTTTGAAAGGAGCCGCCATGAGATGGTACATCGCTTATGAAGTTTATACCAAAGAGGATTGGCACGAGGTGGCCAATGATTTCGTGCAGCATTTCAGTTTCAATATTGATGTGGCCATCACAACTCAAGATCTGGAGCGTGCCGAAATGAAGAAAGGTGAGTCAATTAACGAGTACGGCACCAGATGGAGGAGTCTCGCCTCACAGTTGAAACCAGTACCTCCCAAACGGGAACTAATGAGGCTGTTCGTCTCTACCCTGCCGCAGAACGTACGAACACATGTGTTCATATCAGCGGTCGCGTCTTTCTCTGACCTTATTTCCTTTGTTGAGGAGGTGGAAAGCAACTGGAAGAGAGGCTGGTATGGAGACAACGGAATTGGTTTGAAACGTTTTGCACCAAAGAAGGAACCAGTAGCCACGCAAGTTAATTTGGCATATACGCAGAGACCGGTGGTTCAGAGTCACGTCATTCAACTCCCCGACGAACGGAAGGCTAGTAGTAGCCAGAGAAGGGATACGTGGAGGAACCGGCAGTTCAGCCCACTCCCGGGAACATCGACGTAGATTTGGGCCATCCTACAAAAGAAAGGGCTCTTAACTACAGAGCCAATGAGAGCAAACACGTCAAACACGAAATGGTATGACCCGAACAAGAAGTGTGATTATCATCGTGGGGAAGTAGGCCACGACACAGACAATTGTTTCGTCCTGAAAAACAGTATTCAGGATCTGATTGAGACTTGGGCAATTTCGCTACCCAACAAGCAGCCCAACGTGCAGAAGAATCCCCTACCTGAACATTCCGGGGCCATCAATGCTATTTTAGAAGAAGACATTAGCACAGCAGGTCCATTTAAGGTCAAGGCTGCTGAAGCTCTTGACGCCCTAATCAGGGCGTGTTATTATCAAACATGAGAAGTGGTGACTTCAACTCAACTGGAGGAGATGTTTTCTAAGTTGATCAGAGACGGCTTGGTGGTTCGGATGAACCAGTTTAAGACGATAGCTACCATCTCTGGGATGGTTATTGACTGGGAACATGAGCTGGCGGCATTGGCTATATCCCCACTTGAAGTAGCGGTTCCCATCGAGGAGATTGAAATAGAAGCTCAAATAGATCCGGAGTTAGCAAATATGCCCATCTACAAGACGCGTCAGATGATGATCTAGGGATGGTGGTGAACGAGGACCTGATGCTTACCACCCCACAACCTTTCCCTTATTCAGATGGTCGGGCAGTCCCGTGTTCCTATGAGTTAGCTCTTATAACTAGGTCAGGACGAACCTACAATGAAGACAAGCCGCCTAGACCGGTCGAAGAAAACGAAGCTAAGGAGTTTCTCGCGGTCATTAAGACTAGCGAATACAACATTGTAGATCAGCTGAGGAAGGCCCTAGCTCAAGTCTCTCTACTCGAATTGTTGCAAACCTCACCTAAGCATCAGGAGGCGTTAAAGAAGGTCCTATCGCAGGTTCACGTCCCTGAAGACATCGAACAAAAGAAGCTGGAAGGATTTGTCGGGGCGGTCCTGTTGAAGGATCAAGTAGCTTTCGCGGACGATGAGATTCCTGCAGAAGGTCAGGGCCATAACAAAGCCCTACATATTACTGTGAAGCACAAACAGACCTTTGTGTCTCGAGTCCTCATTGATAACGGTTCGGCATTGAATATATGTCCATTGGCCACCTTGAACTGATTGGGAGTGGACTTGGCTAAAATGCAGTCGTCGAAGACCCATGTCAAAGCCTTTGATGGGATGAAGAAAGACGTTCTGGGGCAGATAAATCTGGAAATCCTCATCGGACCATCGACATTTGACATTTTATTTCAAGTCCTGGATTTTCCCTCTGCATTCAATCTTCTACTTGGATGGCCTTGGATCCACAATGCAGGCGCAATACCTTCGAGCCTCCATCAGAAGATCAAATTTGTGGTTGAGAAGAAGCTGGTGACAATGTTTGGTGAGGAAGACCATCGGATCTATAACGAGACAGCCATTCCCTACGTGGAGCCGACCGGAAATGAAGAGAGCTCATATCAAGCATTTGAGCTAATACAGACCATACATGCCTCTCCTGAGAGTCCCTTACCAACTCCCGAGGTGTCGGCCACTTCTGTTATGGTGGCCAAAGTAATGGTTGGGAATGGTTATCAACCCGGTATGGGACTAGGAAGACATAGCCAAGGAATCTGCACCCCTGTTGAGCTGAAAAGTCAAAATCATAAAGCGGGCCTTGGTTATCCGGGACGGAGACATGGCAAACAGGTAGTGAAAGGACTTGGCAAGCAGGAAAATAGTTCTCAGCCACAGCCTCTATACGTCACTTTCCGATCTGGTGGGGTGGTTGGAGGATATGATGAGTTGTCCAAGTATGATGACGATTTGAGGATTGTATTCCATGTTCCAATGAAGGAGCAGGTCACCGAAGTAGAGCCATGGAGCTGGATGTGGATGGTGAGATACCTAACCTGGCCGAATGGTTTGGTGACATGACCGTGGGAGCTGTGCTTGAAGACCTTATACAGATATATGGGACCCTTGACGAAGAGCCCTACTTGGAACGCAGACCACGGAGGCCCTCGAACAATGTGCACTATGAAGACGATCCATTGAAGGGTTTAGATTCAGAGTAACCAGCCTATGTTACCCAATGCGTGGGATATTTCCAGCTTTCTTTTAATTGTAGTCATTTTGATTATTGTTTGGGCTTTTCTCTTCAATATTGCGCTATTCAATCAATAAATGTAATGAATTGATTTTGAGGATCAATAAAATTACATAAATTTTTATCCATCATTTTGGAATCTTGTCGAAATACCCCAAACCAACCCGATGACGATAGCCAACGGTCAAACAAATTGTCGTCAATGGTAAGATACCGAGGGTTGGGCTTCTTTAAAGATTCTCGTCTCAAAATTTTTGTAAAATAAATTTTTCAGAAAGAAAAGCAGAAAAAGCCAAGAAGAAGCATTTTCCAAGAAAAATCGCATCAAAAAACGATAGTGCATACGTCTTTAAACCCTGTTTGTTTTTCTGAATTCCCTACTCTATGTTTCAGGGATGTTGAGGGAGATCTAATGGATTCTGGAGTTTATGACCTCGATGAATTCGACCCTGAATACGAAGAAATACGACGGGAATTCGAGGAACATGAAACGGTCAAGCCATTGACCGGAGATGAGACCCTGTCTATCAATCTAGGAAATGAAGAAAACCCCAAGGAAGTCAAGATTGGGGCAAACCTTCTTGAGGACACAGTTAGACGGTTGATTCAACTCTTGAAGGATTACCAAGATATCTTTTCATGGTCCTACGCAGATATGCCAGGGCTCGATCGCTCGATTGTTGAACACTGTCTTCCACTCAACCCATCTTGTGATCCAGTAGCGCAGAAGAAACGCAGAGCTAGACCGGAGTTGGAAAATAAGATCAAAGAAGAGGTTATGAAACTCCTAGACGTGGGATTCATTGAGACTTCTCAATACCAAGACTGGATTGCCAATATCGTTCCAGTGATGAAGAAGGATGGTCGAGTTCGAGTTTGTGTAGACTACCGGGATTTGAATAAGGCCAGCCCGAAAGATAATTTTCCCCTCCCACATATCGATGTTCTAGTGGACAGCACAGCTGGATTCGAGCTGTTTTCTTTCATGGATGGCTTCTCAGGGTACAACCAGATTCTGATGAACGAAAATGATAAGAAGAAAACCACTTTCACTACCCCATGAGGATTATTTCAGTACATGGTGATGCCTTTTGGATTGAAAAACGCCGGGGCAACATATCAACGGGCCATGGTAACTTTATTTCATGACATGATTCATAATGAGTTAGAGGTATATGCGGATGATATGATTGCCAAGACCCGAAAAGGAGAAGACCACGTCCAGACTCTGATTAAGCTATTTGAGCGGCTTAGGAAGTTCAAATTACGACTCAACCCATCGAAGTGTGTTTTTGGGGCTAGCAGTGGCAAATTGCTCGGTTTCATTGTCAGCAACCGAGGTATCGAGATTGATCCATCGAAGGCTAAGGCAATCTACGAATTGAAACCACCGACCACGGCGAAGGAGGTTAGGAGTCTCATGGGGAGATTGAACTATATTTCCTGATTCATCTCTCAGTTGACAGAGACCGCCAAACCATTTCTCAAGTTCTTGAAAAAGAATGCACTTATTAGATGGGATGAAGAATGCGAGGAAGCGTTTGAAAAGTTGAAGCAGCATCTTATGAATCCACATGTCCTTGTGCCACCCACACCGGGGCAACCATTGATTCTCTACCTCACAATAAACAGTGAGTCACTTGGAGCCATGCTAGCCCAAGAAAGTCAGGGAGATGCTAAAGAACGGGCCATCTATTATTTGAGCAAGAAATTCACGGGCTCCGAATTAAATTACTCAGAGGCTGAAAAAACGTGCGCAGCATTGGTATGTGTGTTACACAGGCTGCGACAATACACTCTACATTACCAAATCCTTTTGGTGACGGAGTGCGATCCCATTAAATATCTCCTGAATTAGCCTGCATTGGTTGGCAAACTTGCCAAGTGGCAAATTCTCATTTCCGAGTTTGACATTCGATATTTGCCTCAAAAATCGGTGAAAGGAAGAGTTATAGCGGATGTTCTAGCAGAAAATCCGAGGCAAGGTGATGATATTTATCGACCTGAAGATCGAATTATGGCGGTCGAAGATTATGTTTGGACAATGTACTTTGATGGAGCTGTAAACTTGTCAGGGTCTGGCACGGGAGCAGTCCTGATATCTCCTAGAGGTCAACATTATCCAGTTGCAGCAAAATTGGTGTTCCCTTGCACTAATAACATCGCCGAATATGAAGCTTGTATTCTCGGTCTACAAGCAGCGATAGAAATGGGAATATCTAAACTCAAGGTATTTGGAGACTCAGCCTTAATTATTCTCCAGACGGTTGGTAAATGGAAGACGCGAGATTCAAAGCTGCTGCCCTATCATGAGCATTTAGAAGAATCGATGGAAAGTTTTACGGATATCACGTTTGAATTTTTGTCTATAACTCAAAATCAATTTGCAGACGCTTTGGCCACTATGGCATCAATGTTGCATGTCACGGAGGGATTAGAAGTCGAATCACTAAAGTTCGAAGTCTTAAGAAAGCCGACCTACTGCATGGTTGTAGCAGATGGGCCAGATAGCAAACCCTGGTATCATGATATCAAGATGTATATCCCGGATCAGAAGTTTCTTGAGAATAGTACAGTTTCAGACCAAAAGTATATAAGGAAGATGGCTTCAAAGTTCTTCCTGAGCGGAGAAATTCTTTATAAAAGGTCTTTCGATTCGGTCTTGCTGAGATGTGTTGATGCGACTGAAGCGATTCGTTTAATGGCAGAAATGCATGAAGGCGTCTGTGGCCCTCACATGAACGGCCATATGCTAGCAAGGAAGATCATGAGGCTGGGCTATTATCGGCTCACCTTAGAAAATGATTGTATACAGCATGTCAGGAGTTGTCATAAATGCCAGATTCATGGTGACAAGATCAATGTTCCTCCAAATGAGTTGCATCAGTTATCCGAGCCTTGGCCGTTTTCCATGTGGGGAATAGATGTGATTGGCCCGATCAACCCTAAAGCTTCCAATGGACATCGTTTCATTCTGGTGGCAATTGATTATTTTTCCAAGTGGATTGAGGCAACATCGCATTCAACGGTTACATCCCGAAATGTGGTAAAATTCATCGGACGTGATTTAATTGCTCAATATGGAGTCTCTGAGGTTATAATCACAGATAATGGTGCGAATCTGAATAACAAGCAGGTGGAAGAACTGCTCAAAGCATTTAAGATCAGACACTTGCATTCTTCTCCATATTGCCCTCAGATGAATGGGGCAGTTGAGGCAGCGAACAAGAACATCAAGAAGATCTTGTCTAAGACGGTTGAGAATTATCGAGATTGGCACGACAGGTTGCCGTTCGTACTTATGGCCTACCGGACTTCAATCCGGACATCCACCGGGGCAACCCCATACTCCCTGGTATATGGTATGGAGGCAGTATTACCGATTGAAGTGGAGATTCCTTCTCTACGCATTTTGTCCTAGATAGAATTGACTGAAGTAGATTGGATCCAACAGAGGATAGATCAGCTGAACTTGATTGACGAGAAGCGGCTCAGAGCCTTATGCCATGGCCAATGTTATCAGCAGAGAGTGGCCCGAACTTTTAACAAGAAGGTGCGACCTCGACATTTTCAGGATGGAGACCTTGTGCTGCGGAAGCTTCTGCCCATCATCCCACAGCCAGAAGGGAAGTTTGCTCCAAATTACGGCGGACCCTACATAGTGAAGAAAGCCCTTTCAGGCGGCGCCTTGATCTTGGCAGAGATGGATGGACGTGTCTTCACTAATCCTGTCAATGCTGATTTAGTCAAGAAATATTATACCTGAGATGTTGTAATGTTTTTTGCAAATCTTAATACTCATGCACATTTTGCCTGCTTTCTGATTGCATTATAAATCTTCATTGAATTTTTCAATCAGGAGATTTGTTTGGTCAATTGATGTTGATCATTTTGAATGAGGAACGCCAGGACGATGACGGTTGAGAATTATCGAGATTGGCACGACAGGTTGCCGTTCGCACTTATGGCATACCGGACTTCAATCTGGACATCCACCGGGGCAACCCCATACTCCCTGGTATATGGTATGGAGGCAGTATTACTGGTTGAAGTGGAGATTCCTTCTCTACGCATTTTGTCCCAGATAGAATTGACTGAAGCAGATTGGATCCAATAGAGGATAGATCAGCTGAACTTGATTGACGAGAAGCGGCTCAGAGCCTTATGCCATGGCCAATGTTATCAGCAGAGAGTGGCCCAAATTTTTAACAAGAAGGTGCGACCTCGACATTTTCAGGAGGGAGACCTTGTGCTGCGGAAGCTTCTGCCCATCATCCCACAGCCAAAAGGGAAGTTTGCTCCAAATTACGGCGGACCCTACATAGTGAAGAAAGCCCTTTCAGGCGGCGCCTTGATCTTGGCAGAGATGGATGGACCTGTCTTCACTAATCCTGTCAATGTTGATTTAGTCAAGAAATATTATACCTGAGATGTTGTAATGTTTTTTGCAAATCTTAATACTCATGCACATTTTGCCTGCTTTTTGATTGCATTATAAATCTTCATTGAATTTTTCAATCAGGAGATTTGTTTGGTCAATTGATGTTGATCATTTTGAATGAGGAACGCCAGGACGATGAAAGTCAAGCTATTTCCATACACGTCCTATATCATATCCCAAGTGAGTAAGTGTGAAGATTTCCATATTTACAAGGTGAAAGAGTTATCTTGCGAAAAGTATGACGACTAAGAGGATGTGAGGCATTCATTTCCTCTATCCAAATACTACAGATCTCCCTTTGCTAAACTCCTTTGAACGGTGGTTTCGTTTTCATACCCCTGTCAGGAACAACCCCACATTGGGGCAAATTTCAGAAAATTCAAAGCATGAATAGAATTTTCTTGCTTTCACTTGCATCAATCTTCAAGTGTATTTATTGTATGCGAATTCTATGTTAGCTCAAGTGCTTTAGACATGATGAAGAGCATTTCATTTCTATACCCATATACACTCTTCCTTTGCTTAACCCAACTTGAGCGGCAGATTCATTTCCCGAAACCTAATTGTTGATCATCCTGAAAGGAAATCATTCCAAACCATTTTACAATAAGCAAAGTGCATTGGGGCAAACTGAAAATCGAAAAATTTGCCAGCACAACATGTAGGCAATTCAGATGAGACTCTCCCTTCCTTTTCAAAAGAGCTCACTGTGCAAAAAAAAAGAAAAGAAAAGAAAAGAGGCAAAAACGCCTACTCTCATCGAAAATGAAGAGAAAAAGAAAAGAGCTCTCTAAAAAATTTTCGGAAGGAAGAGAGGTCTCGCCTAAATTTGTTCAAAATGTGTTCCATGAAGAAAGACCATTCCTGAAGTGCAAAGGTGTCAAAGACGGATGATCACCAACTTTCTCATCTTCATGAACCCTTGTTGAAAATAGGCCTCTCATTTCCAAGCCTACCCTAAACCTACATTACAACCCTTTCCAAAAGTTTCTTCAGATTAAGGCAACTTGGGTTAATATAGGGTTTCAAATGCTTATAAATATTGCTCGAAATAGTGTGAGCAAGATCATTTTTATCTCATTTGATAGGGTTCCTGACTTGTAAAACCAATGCAGCTGATGAAGATCTCATTTCATGGCCTAATGACTCATATGAGTCCCATTTGAATAGCCTTTGACCAAGCTTGAATTACAGTCCTTGAAAAGACCTCATGGATTGGTCTGGTCATACTAATTGCAAGATTACCCGGACCCTTATCAAGTGTGATGAGGAAAGCTTTGAGTGATTCTCATGCCCGCATCAATGGTCGGGTCAAATAGCCTTTTCAAAGAGAGTGAGAGAAAGTCCTTTCTAACTGAAGGTTCCTCATTCTATTTGGTCAAATTTTGTCGAAAGGATCAGACAGTTTTCCTTATTGATAAAATCCCCAGTGGAGCTTTACAATGCAAGTAGAAGCTCACAAGTTGTTGCATTTGCATTAAAGTTCATGCAAAACAACATTTTCTTATGAACTGAACAGGTTGAGCACGCCAATTCATCAAATCTTAAAAGTCGGGTTTCAGTCAACTCAAGTAAGTTTTTTGATTCTTTTTCAGACTTGGATGACCGCGTCTTCAATGTTGTAGGTATCAAGCTAAGCACGGTGATCTAGACAGAAGATCCCCGAAGACAATCAAGCCCGCTCAATCCATAACTCGAGTACCCTATTCAGATTTTCTCAGATTACGATACCAGCATTTCGCAATTCTGTCCACTGTTTCACATAAAGGATGAATGTGACTCAGATTTTCTCATATTGTGATACCAACATTTCGCAATTCTATTCGCTGTTTCATGTAAAGGATGAACATGATTCAGTTTTTCTCAGATTGCGATACCGGCATTTCGCAAATCTATTCGCTGTTTCACATAAAGGATGAATGTGATTCAGATATTCTCAAATTACGATACCAGCATTTCGTAATTCTGTCCACTGTTTCACATAAAGGATGAATGTGATTCAGTCTTTACCTGATTGCGAAACTAGCATTTCGCAAATCCGGCTCGCAGCTAACGTTCCACGTGATGAGAGGATGATCGTGGTTCGAAAGCTTTATTCTCAGCTAAGGCTTCACGTGATGAGCGGATGCTCGTAATGCAGAAGCCAATTCTCGGCAGACGTTCCACGTGATGAGCGGATGATCGTGGTTCGAAAGCTTTATTCTCAGCTAATGCTTCACGTGATGAGCGGATGATCGTGATGCAGAAGTTTTATTCTTAGCAGACGTTCCACGTGATGAGCGGATGATCGTGATGCAGAAGCCAATTCTCGGCAGACGTTCCACGTGATGAGCGGATGATCGTGGTTCGAAAGCTTTACTCTTAGCTAATGCTTCACGTGATGAGCGGATGATCGTGATGCAGAAGCTTTATTCTTAGCAGACGTTCCACGTGATGAGCGGATGATCGTGATGCAGAAGCCAATTCTCGACAGACGTTCCACGTGATGAGCGGATGATTGTGGTTCGAAAGCTTTACTCTTAGCTAATGCTTCACGTGATGGGCGGATGATCGTGATGCAGAAGCCAATTCTCGGCAGATGTTCCACGTGATGAGCGGATGATCGTGGTTCGATAGCTTTATTCTCAGCTAATGCTTCACGTGATGAGTGGATGATCGTGATACATAAGCTTTATTCTTAGCAGACGTTTCACGTGATGAGCCGATGATTGTGATGCAGAAGCCAATTCTCAGTTGACGTTCCACGTGATGAGCGGATGATCGTGATGCAGAAGCTTATTTCTCAACTGACATTCCACCGGATGAGCGGATGATTGTGGTTTCAAAGCTTTATTCTTAACAGACGTTCCACGTGATGAGCGGATGATCGTGGTTCGAAAGCTTTACTCTTAGCCAATGCTTCACGTGATGAGCGGATGATCATGACGCAGAGGCATTTCTCAGCTGACATTCCACAGGATGAGCGGATGATTGTGGTTTGAAAGCTTAATTCTCGGCAGACGTTCCATGTGATGAGCGGATGATCGTGGTTCAAAAACTTTATTCTCAGCCAATGCTTCACGTGATGAGCGGATAATCGTGATGCAAAAGCCAATTCTTAGTCGACGTTCCACGTGATGAGCGGATGATCGTGGTTCGAAAGCTTTATTCTCAGCCAATGCTTCACGTGATGAGCGGATGATCGTGATGCAGAGGCATTTCTCAGCTGACATTCCACAGGATGAGCGGATGATTGTGGTTTGAAAGCTCTATTCTTAGCCGACGTTCCACGTGATGAGCGGATGATCGTGGTTCGAAAGCTTTGCTCGCAGCTAATGCTTCACGTGATGAGCGGATGATCGTGATGCAAAAGCCAATTCTTAGCCGACGTTCCACGTGATGAGCGGATGATCGTGGTTCGAAAGCTTTATTCTCAGCCAATGCTTCATGTGATGAGCGGATGATCGTGATGCAGAGGCATTTCTCAGCTGACATTCCACAGGATGAGCGGATAATTGTGGTTTGAAAGCTTAATTCTCAGCCGACGTTCCACGTGATAAGCGGATGATCGTGGTTCGAAACCTTTATTCTCAGCCAATGCTTCACGTGATGAGCAGATGATCGTGATGCAGCAGCCAATTCTCAGCTGACATTCCACAGGATGAGCAGATGATTGTGGTTTGAAAGCTTAATTCTTAGCCGATGTTTCACGTAATGAGCGGATGATCGTGGTTCGAAAGTTTTACTCACAGCTAATGTTTCAATTGATGAGCGGATGATCGTGGTGCAGAAGCATTACCGATTTGTGATCCAAAACTCACAAATTCGGCTTACAGACATCTTGCGTCGCCCCGAGTCAGGAAGAAAGAAATTCCTGAGGACGGGTGGGCCCAGTATCTTAAGATCCTCCCAGCGCTGGTGATTAAGGGAATCCTCAGCGTATGAAGTATTTGCAGAAACAGATACCCCTTACGCGATCCATGCGCGAGTTCTTCGAAAAAAGAAGTTAGACGCATGTTATTTTCGATCTTGCATTGCATCTTTTAAAAAAAGGAGAAATCGATTTAGATGAAAATTTAGGTGCCATTTTTGGTCTTTGAGTGAAACCTCTCCGACCCTCCACTCAAAGAGGGGCAAGCTGTTAGCACCTAAATTTTAATTTTTAGGAAATTCATTTATTTCACAAAATGAGAGTTAATCCTAATTCTCGCAAAAAAGAAATTTTCATGCATTACATATTTTTATTTGTCTGTCATGCATTGATAGTCAGTCACAGGCGATTAAATCGAGCTGAATTTAACAGGCGACGGAACCAGAATCGATTTTGAGAATTTTCGATCATGAAAGGGGGAATTACTGGAAATTATAATGGCCTCGATTTAAAATCTCATTCGGTCCATTTTAATTTTGTGAAAATAAGGCTTTTAATTAATTATTCGTTTAATTAATTAAAACCCACTTAGGCCTTAAGTCCGTGCGAATGAGCCCATCTGAGAAACCATAGCCCGATAGGGTTATTCAAGAATCGTCGAGTTATGATCCTACGGTGGACATCACATCGGAATCCGTAGAGTCGATGGCTAGGATTAAACCCTAAAGGCGTAACCCTAGTATCCTCTATATATATCTCACTAAGCCTAGGGTTACGAGGACGACAAAATTTTTTTTTCCCTGACACTCCCTCGCCTCACGCAGACTCTCTTCTATTCCCACGATTGGATCACCATTATTGGCCTCTCTCGGTCCACCTTCTGACGACACTCATTCTTGTCACTTTCTCTCTCTCTTTCCACCTCTACGCCTCTCTCTCTCAGCCACATTCTGATACACCTCTCTCTCTTGCCAGATTTTCTGATGTCCCACGCTCTTACAGGCCAAATCCTCCATTCTCACATTCCCTCTCTCTCTCTCTTTGGTCCTTGGCTCCCGTTCGGTCAGCTCTCACATTTTCTCTCTCGGTGGATCTCATGATTCTGGCTCATTCTCACTATCACTCCTTGACAATTCTCGCCTTCACTCTCTCGTAATTTCCTTCTGTTATATATATGCCTTGAATAGGAAATAGGCTTAAGTTATGGGCCTTGGGCCAACATTAGGGTTTGAGGGGTAATACTATAAATATTACTCTTTTCTCAAACTGTCAGTAAGAGAGAAGCTTACGTTGCCTCTTTTGTAATCCATTGATTCTCATAGTGGATTTTGCCTCTCCTCTCTCCCGTGGTTTTTCCCGCAAGGGTTTCCACGTAAATCTTGTGTGTTCCGTTCTTCTTATCTGTCTTAATTTCGTCTTAGTTTCCGTATTGTCGTAACAAACTGGTATCAGCATCGACGAAAAAGAGACACGAGAGTTCAGGAATTTGGATTTCGTCAATTTGGAATTCGACGATTTGGATTTCGGTGAATTTCTGCGATTGGATATCATGTATCAGTGGAGGCGTTCTTCAGCGATTTGGAATTGAATTCGAATTTCGGCGATTTTGTTTTTCCGGTGGTGTTCCTGTCAGAGGGTGTTGGATTTTTCCTTGTCTGTGGGTGATTTTGTTGATTTCTCTCGGTGGACGTTCTTCATTGATTCTGCCAAAGTTCAGCCGCCGACGTGGACAACTGAGAACGCAACCTCGTGGTGTTCCTGTGCCACGTTGCATCACCATCCAATTAGAGTTTTTCGATCAAATTTGGAGCAGATCACGAAGGCCCACGCATATCAGAATTAGAGTCTTCTTCAGGAGCAAGTCAAAGTGACGTTTGCTCCTGCTCCTTGCCAATTTGCCCACTTGTGCTCGCACGTAGTCCTTTGACGATCACTTCAAGGAGCAGCCACGCTGCTCTCTTCATAGGCTTAAGCAAACGACCAAGTGGATTCGTGCTGAAGCGATCAACGAATTCCGACTGGCGTAATAACAATCGTTCATCATCCTGTTCCGAGCTATCAACCCGAGCTACTGTTCTCTTGTAGCAATTGCTGTTTGGGCAGTAGTTTGCATCGTGATTGGGGAAACGGCGAATACTCCCAACGAATCCCGCCCCTCTAGATTGAAGGGGTTTTCGATTCGTGTTGTCCAAGGAGTTCGTGCGCGTTTTTTTTCGACTCGGAATAAGTTATGGCTTCGAGTTCGGCAACGAAATTCGATATCGAAAAGTTTGATGGGAGCGGCAGTTTCAACCTATGGCAGGTTCGTATGTTAGCCGTTCTTACGCAGCAGGGTTTGAAGAAAACTTTGTTTACTAAAGGGAAGAAACCGGACACGACAGATGAAGTATGTGAAGAATTAGATGAGAAAGCTTTGTCCACTATTCAGTTGTGTCTCACGAACGAAGTTTTGCAGGAGGTACTAGATCAAAAGACAGCCGCAGGTTTATGGACGAAGTTAGAGAGTATTTTTCTGACAAAGTCTCTCACCAATCGATTGAGACTCAAGCAACGACTCTTCACTTTTCGTATGGCTGAAGGTACTTCTCTCAAATCTCATATTTCTGAGTTCAATGCTCTTATCGCTGAATTAAGAAGCATTGATGTTAATATTGAAGATGAGGATCAAGCTCTTTTATTGCTAGTTTCACTACCTGCTTCTTATAAGAATTTTAGAGAGACTATGATTGTTAGCAGAGAAACTATTGATTTTGAAGATGTCAAGACTAGTCTGCTAAATAAGCAGAAACTCGATACAAAATTGACTTCTGATGATAGTAATAATCATGGGGCTGGTTTAGTTGCTCGGGGAAGGTCTGTTGAAAGAAGAAATAGTGGTAGGAGCAGGTCAAAGTCTAAGCATAGAGATATGATTTGCAACTACTGTAAGTCTCCAGGGCATATCAAGATAAATTGCCTAAAACTGAAGGCAAAGGAGCAGAGAGAAAATAATTCGAATCAACAAAATCATGGGAATGTCAATCGTCATAACAATCGCAATTATCAGAATAGACAGAACAGGCGAAACGAAAATCCTGCTCAAGCTGATGTTGCTAAAGAAGAAGACAAAGATTGACTTTTGATTGCAGATAATAAAGATAAATTCTGTGATAGTTGGATTCTTGATTCTGGCTGCTCATATCATATGTGTCCTCATCGAGATTGATTCTCTACGTATAAAGAACATGATGGTGGAGTTATTCTTATGGGTAATGATGCTAGATGCAAAGCTATTGGGATTGACACAGTTAATATTAAGATGCATGATGGGCATGATCAGAACTTTAGATAATGTCAGGCATGTGCCTAATTTGAGGAAAAATCTAATTTCATTGGGTATACTTGACGCCAATGGTTGTAGATTTACTGCTGAGGGTGGAGTTCTGAAAATTTTGAGAGGTTCACTTTTGCTGATGAAAGAGCTTAAAATTGGTACTTTGTATCAACTGCAAGCCTCTACTGTTACTGGTTCAGCTGCGGTCTCATCTGATATGACAGATTCAGATAATACTAAATTATGGCATATGAGATTAGGCCATATGAGTATCAGAGGGATGGAAGAGCTCAGCAGAAGATGTCTCTTGTGTGGTCAGAAAATTGGAAAACTGGATTTCTGTGAACATTGTGTCTTTGGGAAACAGAAAAGAGTTAGTTTCAAAACAGGAATTCACAGCACAAAGGGCACTCTAGACTACATTCATTCTGATCTCTGGGGGCCTGCTAGAGTTCCATCGAAAGGCCTTGGTTCTAGGTATGTACTCACTTTTATTGATGATTTTTCAAGAAAAGTTTGGGTATTTTTTCTTAAGGCAAAAAGTGATGTTTTCGTTACTTTCAAGCAATGGAAAACATTAGTTGAGAATCAGACCGGTAAGAAAATCAAGCGGCTGAGAACAGATAATGGGCTAGAATTTTGTGGAAGCGAATTTAATGAATTTTGCAAGAATGAGGGAATTGTGAGACATCATACTACAATGTATACTTCGCAGCAGAATGGTATTGCAGAACGTATGAACAGAACCTTATTAGAAAGAACAAGGTGCATGTTGTCTAACGCTGGTTTGGGCAAGGAATTCTGGGCTGAAGCAGTCAATATTGCTTGTTGGTTAATAAATCGTTCTCCTTGCATGCCTATTGATAACAAGACACCCGAGGAGGTATGGTCAGGTAAACCTGTTGATTATTCTTCTCTTCGAGTTTTTGGATGTCCAGCATATGCACATGTTAGTGAAGGAAAACTAGAGCCTAGAGCGAAAAAAATGTATTTTTCTTGGTTATGGTTCTGGTATAAAAGGTTATAGGCTTTGGTGTTCTGATTCATCTAAGATTATAATTAGCAGAGATGTTACTTTTGATGAGTCTGCTATGCTTCATCCTGTCAAGAAATCATTAGATACTTGTCAGGAAAATCTACAAAGTGCACCAAAGAAGGTGGAGTTTGAAGTATCTTCTTCACAGCCAGTTCAGTCAGTGACTGATAATATTGAGATTGAAGAATCTGAAGAAGAAAATTATTCCATAGCCAAAGATAGATCGAGAAGAATAGTGAAACCTCCACAGATGTATGGATATTCAGATTTTGTTGCTTATGCTCTTTCAGCTGCAGAGTCGATAGAATATGCTGAGCCTAAAACGTACAAGGAAGCTATTTCCTCCAAAGATTCAGCAAAGTGGTTAGTTGCTATGAATGAAGAGATGGAATCTCTTGAAAAGAATCAAACTTGGGAGCTTGTCAAACCACCAAAAGGTAAAAAGATTGTGGGTTGCAAGTGGGTTTTCAAAAGAAAGGAAGGTATTCCTGGAGTTGAAGACATTAGATTTAAAGCACGTCTAGTCGCTAAAGGCTATAGTCAGATTGAGAGAGTTGATTTTAATGATGTGTTTTCACCCGTCGTTAAACACAGCTCTATTCGGGTCTTTCTTGCGTTAGTTGCTATGCATGATTTAGAGTTGGAACAACTCGATGTGAAAACAGCTTTCTTGCATGGTGAACTTGAAGAGAAAATCTATATGGGTCAACCTGAGGGTTTTCAGTTTGAAGGTAAGGAAGATCATGTATGTTTATTGAAAAGATCTATCTATGGCTTGAAGCAATCACCTAGACAGTGGTACAAGAGATTTGATTCTTTTATGGTGCAACTTGGCTATTGTAGAAGCAAATATGATAGTTGTGTATATCTGTGCAAACTTCCAAATGGATCCTATATTTATCTGCTGTTATACGTTGATGACATGTTGATTGCAGCAAAAGATAAATTTGATATATAGAATTTGAAGGCACAGTTGAGCACTGAATTTGATATGAAGGATTTAGGTTCTGCGAAGAAAATTCTTGGCATGGAAATTCAGCGAGATCGGAAAAGAGGAAAATTGTATCTTTCACAGAAAAGCTACATTGAGAAGTTATTAGATCGTTTTGGCATGAAAGATGCCAAACCAGTGAGTACTCCTCTTGCTGCTCACTTTCGACTATCAGCTGATTTATGTCCACATACAGATGATGAAATAAAATATATGTCAGGTATTCCATATTCTAGTGTAGTTGGTAGTGTTATGTATGCTATGGTTTGCACTCGACCTGACATATCACATGTTGTTAGCATGGTAAGTAGATATTTATCATGCCCAGGTAAAATTCATTGGCAAGTAGTGAAGTGGATTTTGAGATATCTGAAGGGTACTTCAGATTATGGTTTAGAGTTTGGGAAAACTTGTGAAACTCTGACTGGATATGTTGACTCTGATTATGCTGGTGACCTTGATAAAAGGAGGTCTTTGACAGGGTACATATTTACTGTTGGGGGTTGTGCAGTCAGTTGGAAAGCTTCTTTGCAGCATACAATTGCTCTATCTACTACAGAGGCAGAATATATGGCTATTACAGAGGCAATCAAAGAAGCTATATGGTTAAGAGGCTTATTTGGAGAGCTCAGTGCAGACGATGATGTGACTATTGTACATTACGATAGTTAGAGTGTTATACATCTTACTAAAGATCAGATGTATCATGAGAGAACAAAGCACATTGATGTGCGGTATCATTATATTCGAGACATTCTTGCTGATGGCGATATTAAGGTCTTGAAGATTGGTACAGAAGACAACCCAGCTGATATGTTGACAAAGTCATTGCCCTTTACTAAATTCAAGCACTGCTTGGATTTGGTTAATGTTTGCAGCAGCTGAGTTTTTATGCTGGTGGGAGGAGAAGATTGACTTAATGCTTATGTCTACTTTGAAATTCAAGTCAAGGTGGAGATTTGTTATATATATGCCTTGAATAGGAAATAGGCTTAAGTTATGGGCCTTGGGCCAACATTAGTGTTTGAGGGGTAATACTATAAATATTGCTCTTTTCTCAAACTGCCAGTAAGAGAGAAGCTTACGTTGCCTCTTTTGTAATCCCTTGATTCTCATAGTGGATTTTGCCTCTCCTCTCTCCCGTGGTTTTTCCCGCAAGGGTTTCCACGTAAATCTTGTGTGTTCCGTTCTTCTTATCTGTCTCAATTTCGTCTTAGTTTCCGCATTGTCGTAACACCTTCACACTCAACTCTCCCTCTCTTTTCACGTCACCACTGTACCATCATCAATCGGTTGTCCCAATCCAGCCATTGACCAGGCGTGTTTTTGAGGTGCTGCCCCATGCGTTTCTAGCTCTGTTCCTGTGCAAACCATTCGCTATTTGGCACATACTTGGCTGCTGTTCGGAGGGTAATTGAGCTGCTGTCCAAGAAATCAAGCCGTGCCATCCGCCGTACATCTCGACGTCATTCTCGGCCGACAGTCCAATCTTCATATCGACGTCGGTCACAGCCTTGGCGATTTTCTATTATCATTTCTTGTTTTCGAAGGATATCAAATCGGCCTCGGAGGTGCTTACTTGAAGAGGGAAAGGAAGCTCGGCTTAGGTATAATTCTAATCCCGATTTTGGTTGATTATTGGTCTGATTTGCCATGCTCTGTTGATTTTAGGTTAATTGAGTTTAGTCGCTTTTTCATATATCGCAATTTCCGACAACATCAAAAGCCCTTTTCGCTATAAAAAAAAAATCAAGCTATGGTCGGTTCTGTCCGTTACCCAGCAGGTGCGATTTGCCGGGCTTGACAAAAAAATGCTAAATTAGCAGGGTTGAAGTTTTGGAAATAAAAAATGTGATTCTTTCGGATTTTTTTAATTCTCGCCATGTCGATGCGATTGTTTGCCTAATTGACATGATTTAATTTTCAGATTGAAATTCTACTGTTGCCTTATCTAGGTTAGTTTCCCGTTTCAAATCGATCTCGTTCGATAAAGGAAAATTTGAATTAGGAAACTTTCATTCCGATCACCTTTTTTTTTAAAAAAAGGAAGGCGCATCTAATTGATGGCAATCCCGATTCCCAAAATATGGAAGGCGTACGAATATTTTTGAAAGTTTTCGGTAAGGAAAAATTTGAATTAGGAAACTTTGATTCCGATCACTTTTTTTTAAAAGGAAGGCGAGTTTATAGATGGCAATCCCGATTTCCAAATACGGAAGGTGTGCGAATATATTTGAAAGTGATTGGCGGCAAATCCTCGATTGATCTTCGAATTTAATGGGAAAATGGACACAATTTTCGGAAATAAAAAATAATAAAAAAAATAATTTTCGAAAAATAAAAAAAATGAATAAAAATGGCAAGTTCGGTCTTTGGTTTGCAAATTTCGAATTTCTAAAAAAAATGACCAATTCATTCCGCATATTGCCATGTCATCTCGCATGTCATCCCATGTCTCCCATGCCATTTCATTTGTAATGTAATTTTCAGTTAATTAAGATTAGATGGACTAGGAAAAGCCCGATGTTATGGGCCTAATAGAGTCAGTCATAGGGAGGATCAAGAAGAGGCAATGGGCTATCAAAACCGCTCCAAAGTGTGGGCCTTGCAAGAAGGGTGATGTCCAGGATCAGACGGCGGTCCAAGCCCAACAAGATCCAGATGACAAGAGCCTCAGAGAAAATTTCGTTTAGTTTTTTTTTAGGATTTTCGGAATTATTAAAGTGTATTTTCGAATTTGCTTTTTATTTTTTTTTTGAATTTCGAGTCAGTTGATTCTTTGTGTGTAATTTTCGATTATTTGAAGTTTTGTACCTTTTAATAATTCGTCGTATGTCATATAGTTTTAGGTCATGCATTGCATCAGTAATTCATTTACCTTTCTTTTATTCGAAATTAAAAAAATAGAAAAAATGGAAAAAGCAAAAGCCTTAAGCTGATTTCCGAGTCATCAATTTTTTCAAGAAAAATCCAAAATAAAAAGGAATCTAGGTACCGAAAGGGCGTTAGTCTAAGTCGATTAGCGTAACCAAATCCCCGGATCCAAAATCTCTGGTTCGCAGCGGTGAATTAGTTCTCCCGCTAGTTCACCTAGGTTTCTAATCAACCTACCTCAAACGATTAGTGGCGACTCCTCATTTGTTCTAATTTTTCACGTGTTGCGATTCGGTAGGGTTTGGGAGGATCCGCATTAGGTTAGTTCTCGATAACTTGCCCGATAATCCAATTCACCTAAAATTGATTTTTAGGTCGCGACACTCATGACACGCGAATGTGTCTTGTTGGCAAAGAGATGCGAAAGTTTGCTCCATGCCTCGTGTGCTGTTTAGGCAGAAGCAATGAGAGGAACGATTGGGTCTGAAGTGGAAGCCATGATTACATGAAGCAATAGTTGATCTTGGCGTACCCAATGGGAAAACGATGGATTCAATGTAGTTTTTCCATCAGTAATGATGTTGCTAGACGGACACAATAGCGTTCCATCTACATATCCCATTAAAACGTAGCCCAAGAGTAGAGAAATAAATTGAGCCAACCAAGATGGATAATTCATCAAAGTTAGTTTGAAAGGCAATTGCACAGCTGCATTGATCGACACAAGTGTGGTGGCATTATTTGAAGAAGGGCTAGTGACCACCGTAGGAGTGTTTGAGGATTTTTCTGCCATTGAAGAGAGATAAACGATGTGCTTGTGAGCAGAAGGCTTTGATACCATGTGAGAGATTTGATGGGACTACTTGCCAACTGCTCTAAAAGCTTAAGCTGTTAGAAGAAGGCATAGTTTAATATTTATATATTCCAACACTCCCCCTCACACTTAGTCCGGTCTTTTGCCTAGTACTAAGCGTGGACAAATTCATTGGGGAGGCAAATAGAGGCCCGAAAAGTTTTTAACTCAGGACCTCCTGCTCTGATACCATGAAGGATTTGGTGGACTATAAATTATCTATAAATATTTGAACTCAGGATCTCCTGCCTCCTACTCACGCTTAGTCCGGTCTTTATCTACAGACATGATGGCATCATAGCTTATTTCTTGGTTTATGTGGATGATCTGATCTTGACAGGAAGTGATACGAATTTTTTGCAAAAATTCGTCAGTGCTCTTGCAGGTAAATTTTCATTAAAGGATCTAGGAGATCTATATTACTTCCTGGGGGTTGAGGTGATCCGCACAAAATCTGGTCTCTTTCTCACCCAACATAAATACATAAGAGACATTCTTGATCGAGCAACCATGCTAGGAGCCAAGGCGATTAACACCCCAATGGCTACTGGGAGCTCTCTCACTCTTGTTGACGGATCACCTCGTACAAATTCAACTAAATATAGGCAAATTGTTGGCACTCTTCAATATCTTACATTTACAAGGCCTGACATTGCTTTTGTCATGAACAAACTCTCTCAGTTTATACACCAACCAACAGAGTTGCATTAGAGTGCTATTAAACATGTTCTACGTTATTTGAAAGGGACTATACTTGCGAAGTAGTCCCTCTTCATCTCTCCATGCATTCTCTGATGCTGATTGGGTGGGCAATCAGGATGATCGTAAGTCTACCACCACATACATAGTTTATATTGGCAATAATCCTATTTCGTGGTGCTCTCGAAAGCAAAGATATGTTGCTCATTCATCAACCGAAGCCGAGTATCGCGCAGTTGCTACGACAGCTTCTAAGCTCACATGGATTCAATCTCTACTGCATGAACTTGGAGTATCTTCTTCGATCACACCTAGCATCTATTGCGATAATATTGGTGCCACGTATATGTGGGCCAATCCTGTTTTTCACTCCACTATGAAACACATTGCCATTGATTACCACTTTGTTCGAGATATGGTTAACAGGGGTATGTTACGAGTAGATCACGTATCTACTCATGATCAACTCGCAAATGCACTAACCAGACCGCTTGCACGACAACGGTTTACTCATTTACGGTCCAAGATCGGCATTCGCGATGGAACGCCTCTCTTGCGGGGGCGTATTGGAGGAAGTATATCTCAATTAGTTCAAGATCAAAGTAATTCCAAGAATTTCTCTCAATCAGATCAAGACCAACCAGATAATTCTCAATCAGATCAAGATCAAAGCAATTCCAAGAATTGCTCTTAATCATATCAAGACCAACCAAGCAATTATTGTACTCCTGGCAAGCGTAGTGAAAAGTTCCAAAGTTGACAAATATTTTTCCTTCTTTGCATACATGATTTTATTTTTCCATGCACGAAAGTCATACTATCTTGTATTATAAATACTTGTAAGAAATAAAGTGAAATTATCTCGTCCAATTATTTTTACACCCCCAACCCCCTCCCCCCCCCCCCAAAAAAAAAAAACACCGCGAGCTATGGCGGCTCCTGATCAGCAGTGGCGACAGTGGCAAGAACATCGACATGGACCTTCAAAGCAACTTCTTGGCGCTGGTGTCGCCGAGGAACTGTAGCAGCATGGAGGCCGAGTGTGCTCACTTTCTAACCACATGTGGGCTCTGCAAACGCCGTTTGTTTCCTGGTCGCTATATTTACATGTACAGATATTTTCGAACCCCTTTTCTTTTCTGTTTGTTTCCTCGCCGGCGGTTGGCGGGCGAAGGAGGCCAGGTGATGGGCAAGGATGGGCAGTTGTGGCGAGTGGCAGTCAGTAGGCGGTGACAGTGGCAGGGGTGGGCAGCTTCGGCAGGCGGAGGTAGAGGGGGCGACAGTGGTAGACCAAACAGTTTTTACTTTTTTTAATATTTTCTTTGACTTATCAAAATATATGAAATATAAAATACAAACTAATATAATTGAAACCTATTTACATGTAAATGGATCGAAAATAGGTTGAGTTAAAATGCATATTTGAATAAGCTTTATAAGCGTAAACCTATATTTGACCCATATTTTAAATCTATTGAACTAATGTGTGACCCAAATAAATAAAAGTGGGTTAAAAAGTGGGTTAACGACCCATATTGACACCTTTATCCATTTATTTCTTGGACCCATTTAAACTTGTTTGTTAAATATTAGCCCACTCATTTATGACCAGCCTTATCATATCTATTTTTTATTTTGGTCAAATTAACATATGTAAATTGATGTGTGGATTTTGAACCCATTTTTGTCACATCTAGTAAATATATATTTAGATGGTTCTGAACTGAAGCATTTTAAGTCAAGAATGCAACAAATCCAATGTTTGGAACATGAAGGAGGTTTTTCTAGTCATCTAGAGTCCAGTCATTAGATGTACTTTTTAGAAAATATTTTGTTGTTATCCCATTATGAGAAATCTGGAGTCCAATCGTGAGAGATGATTTAAAAAAAATACTTTTATTATCACCTCATTATGAGAATCATTTTTAGTTGGAACAGATATACCTTTTGCTTTTCAAAGGTGAGATTTCAATCCTATTTTATCAACCCAGATCTTGGAGGACAAAATATTCCAAAGGCGGTTTTGCACCCCGTTGCACTACCAATTTTGCAGTCACGATTTTCAGGCGTTGATCATCAAATTCGTAATCTGGTGTGAATCCGAGACTAATCACAGTCTACCATGGCAGAATTCCTGACATTCAACGTTAAAGATATCAAATGCAAAAGACAAACCTTATGTAAGTTTTCTTTTATACCGATATTAGGGTCCCGGAGTCCTTGTTACGTTACTGTCATTACCTCCGTGCATACATTGCTTCTGTAGCACACATTAAGGACTTAGGACTTGAATTTATCTCTTATCAATGCTTGCGTGTATAAGCAATCATTAAGAACGGGTTGATAAACATGCTAAGGTACATTTGGTTCGCTTTGGAAATGGGTTTTGATTAAATGCAAATGTCTTTAGGCTAAGTGGTTTTGAAAAAATGCAAATGATGTTTGGTAAACAAAACTTTGAAATGCAACTTTGGATTAAGTAATGTTCGGCAAAACAAAATTTGCGAAGGGCTTTTGGCTGCTTACTTCTTCTTCTTCTTCTTCTTTTGAACAAATCAAAACCCTTTGCCAAGTGCAGGTCGCTGGTGAGCCAGATCTAGCGCCGGCGGCTGTCGACTGAAGCCTCTTGGGGTCGCAAGGCCCTGGTGATAGTCACCTAGGTCACGCAACCTTAAGCCTCGTTGCCGGGGTTGCGCGACCCATATGGCCCTTGCCGGCCAGATCTGCTCTTCGCCGGCTCGATCATCCTCAAGAAGAAGATAAAATGCAATGATTTAGGGTTTCACTTAAAAAATGGTAAAAATGAATTTTTAGTAAGGTTTTGAAGGAAAAATATGTAACTCATTAATTTCCATTAATGAGACCTTCAGCATTTCGAAAATGCTCAAAGCCCAATGATGGTCCCAATCAGCATTGGGCTTTTAGTCTTTCCAAAGCTGGCATTCGGCTAAATGCCCCTCGAAAAGGCTTACCAAAACACCTGGACATTTCCCCAAGGGGCTTTGGAAGCCCAAAGTCTCTTAAAAAAAGCTGAACCAAATGCATACTAAGTCAGGTGCCTAAATGCACTCGGATAGAATGAGCTTTCGGCCACACCGACGGCGAGATGCGCAAATATCCTACGTAGTTTTGAAAAACATTTCAAAAATGAATCTTTGTACAATTCGAATGCTATTGGATGGACCTAAAGCCCCACTGGATATATGACACCCCCCCCATTCCCCATTCAATTTCACAAACATGCTTTACTTGTCTTGAGCAAGTTCATACACATACAGTATCTTGATATTATGTCAAAAAAAAAATGGAAAGATTTTACATCAAATAGGATGTATAGAGGGGCAATGCATTTTCAAGAGCTTTGCATGGAAAGGCCTAATGGACTCCTAAAGGAGGATAATCATTTCAAATCATAGATAGACCGAATGCAGTATTCACTTTTTAATTTGGCATGCGCCTAATGAGGGGTCCAATGCAATTTTTTTTTTTGGGGGAACAATTATAACACTGAATTTTCCAAAATGGATCCCGCTTGGGTAAATTTAATGACTTACTGTTGAGTTCATAAATAGAAGAAAAAGGACTAAAGTGCTGTGGTAAGCATCACGAATGAATGGGTTAGTCGCAGCACAAGAGCATACATATAAATCATATTTTAATGGGAATAAAGCATTGTCATTTCGGGGCGGATCGGGAGTTAACATTACCTCTATTCGAGGTTTCATCGCATGGCGGTAGGAAATTCAAATTCGATTGATCTGAAGACAAGATTATATCCTATAAAGGAGTCGCTACCAACCTATTGAAGCCGGCTAAGAAACAAATAGAACACGGAAGGATGTTCTACTTCTCACGAGCCAAACATTTTTTGAAGTTTGGAAACTTGACATTTTCCGATTTGTTCGTCTCGTGCGGTCTTTTGTCAGGTTATGAATCCTTTCGTTCTTCCACATGTAACGCATGGTTGTAGCCCTGCTGAAGGCTATGATCCTAGAATGTGATCTACTCGTCAAGTACTCATCAAAAGAAAATCAAAGCACCGAACGAACGTTATGATCACATCAAATAAAAATGAAGGACGAGTGAGTAAAAAGTGGGAAGGCAAACCCGATAGGAGTCGGACAAGGAGCATCATCACCTCGTCATTAAACCGTGGGACATCAACCCTGCTGTGAGCTAAAACTAAAACCCGATATCGACAAAGCTTCGCACACCTCCGGCGAGGGCGACTCGTGACATAGGCGGCAATTATGACGATAACCTGGATGCATAAACAGAAATGCGATTAAGACAGACTGAAGATAAAACAACATCGTACCCATACAAACGGAAGAGGAGATGCTCGACTTAGCTTATTTGTTGCCTTCAATATCGGCAACAGGAGATGAGCGCGAGATGACGATGCGATTGATTCTTTCTTTCTTTCTTTCGAAATGGTCGTTCCCGCCCTCATTGAGATATCCGACTCAACCAAGAAGGTCGAAATCATTGATTTACCCAAAATTTTACTTGAACACAGCCGCAGATCATGATATTCCGAGACGCAATATGATTCCTATTCAATCTGGCTCTAGAGGTGCCCATTAGTAAATCATATTTGAACTCAGCATCATAGCAAGACTGTTGGAGTTGGCGAATACTTCGAGGACCCTTGATTCTCACACCGGGCATCCCCACGTGAGCTTAGGGAAACTAAAGTATAATCCGATGACATGTGACCCCTGCGCACGGGACACGGGTGTCCCGCTGCCCGGTCAACAGACAGGGCTTCCGCTGCCCAGCTCGCCAGTGAGACGACGGGGTTCCCGAAACAACAACGGATTTGGGCTTTTATTTAAGTTGGTCCGTTTGTTGTGGAATCAAAGAGATTTTAGGTAAGTTAGGTTTTAGGCCCATTTAATGCATATATATTATGCTTGGTTTTTATAATTGTAATGAGTTGTGCGGCTGTAAATCGAAAATATAGTGAAATCTATTTGCATGACGTAGTCCTATTCTAGAGTGAACTTGGGTAAACCGTGCGTCGTCTATTTTTCTTCTATTATCTGTGTGTTCATTCTGAATCAATTTGCGATACATCCCTTCAAAAACAACATAAACCCAGCATCCCATTTTTCAAGTGATAGACTTGGCTACTAGCTGAATGTCTAACCCATAAGGTTAAACGTTTCTCGCAAAATTTCCGCTTAACGATAAATTTCTCTCTATCACTTTTACCAAGACCAAGAGCTAGGCCAAATCCAATTCAAATGCACGACTCCTTATCCTCCGATCTAAATAACCTCTCCAGTAAAAATCAACTTTGCTAATCGGGCATCACCAACCTTGATCACGGAGCAGAACACAACTGGCCTTGATCACGGAGCTGAAGCAGGGAATACTGAACAGAAGATGGGTCGGATCGCTCTCTCTCGCGTCTCGTCAAACGCATGATTTCCACAATGAGGATGTACGAACAGAGCAACCGCAGGAAAGAGGTGCGAACTTTATGATCGAAGAAGAGATTTAAACTTCTCAATCAGAACAAGCGGGGACAGAGACGCATCAACGAAGAAAATCCAGCGACGGAGTGTCGGCATGATGATGAAACCGTCGCAACGCCAGGTACCAGGTCTGAGTCTTGGACAGGCTGACGCATGGGCTGAAGCTCCCAGGGCCAGATTGATGGGCCAATGGGCTAATGAAGAAATGGGCTTGCTTTCTTATTTTCCTGTTTTTTTTTATTCGTTCATTAATTTATTATTTAACTTTTCTTTTTCTTTTTTTCAAAAAATGCCCGTTCGATTTTGCAGGCAAACAAAATCAGATGGCAATGCCTGGCTTTTGCACACAAGTCATCGGGTACACGCCACACGGGCCTAGGACCGCAAAGACTGAATCCGAGGCACTAATGCTCGTGCCGAGGTATTCGGTAGCCATGCTTGAGTATGCGGCTCCTGCACCCAAGTCATAGGCATCCGGGTTCAGCCCCGATGTTTGTGCTCAGATCCTTGGCTGCCATGTCCGGGTTCCGGCTCTTACGCCCAAGTCATTAACACATCGGCCTGGGTCCATCGAAATCGAGCCCAAGAACCTAGTGTTAGTGCCCGAGTCTGTTAGATGGGTCTCCAATGGCCATCCAGATACCTGGCTCTCGCATCCAAGTCACAAGCGCCCAGATATGGGTCCATCGAGGCCGGGTCTAGGTCCACAGAGGCTAAGTCGGTGGATGACGTGATTCTAGAAAGAAATTATTGAATAACATCTTCATCAAATAATAGAAACATCTTGGCAAAATTTTCTTCCTGTGGCCAATACAACTTGGCAAGATTGAAATTATCTAATTGTTGAACACCCAGAAGTTGGTCGACAGGCTATTTTCTGTGGCGGATGCAAACTCTGACCAAGAAGGGAGAAGTGTATTCCAATAGATGACTAATATGAATCAACCACGTGGCTTGTGCAATGTGAAATATCAGCCTTAAAGGCATTCTCAAACCAGCTTTGACGTTTCTTTGGTTTACATTTCTATTGCAGGGGGACCATACGCATAATTTTCTGAAAAAATGTCTAAGTCATTTTCTCACGACAACAACAATAATCTGTGGAGTACATCTTTTGACCCGTGATTCATTTCAGATGGTATACTGCTTGTTTGCTGACCCTGGTGCTGCCTGCTCGATGCTTTATTCGTAAAGAATTAACTTTGCTTTGTTGTTGTTGTGGCCAACTTCAGATGGTCACTTTTGTTAGGTTTCTTCTACTTGTTCTAGGCTGCTTGTTTGGCCTTGTTTCTATTTATTTCCTCTTGCCCGGTTCTGTACCAGGTGTGGTATTGCTTCTTTAGGGTGTTCTACTAACATTTGGTCGACTCTGGCCTCTAGGTTAGACGCGCTTTGCTGCATTGATGTATCTTGCAACCGGTTCACCGTTGAACCCATTTTGGCACACTTGGTGTCATTGGTTCATGATTTTTGTGTCCGGTTTTATATTTGTACCCAGTCCCTTGGAAAGTTTATACATACTTAACTTACAATAATAATAATAATAATAATAATAATAATAATAATAAGCGACTATTTTTTGAAAAATATTTCTTAAATCACTCATTTTTCAAGAAAAAAATAGAGCCTAGCTGTCAATTTATTCTGTACTATATCAGTGACTATAATTTTGTCATTAAAGAAAGTAAGGGCGCACATGACAATGCTTTTGGAGCAGAAATGCATTTGCTAATGCAATTTTTAGAGCAAAAATCTATTTTCTAACGCAACTTCATCTTTCTACTTCTAGAACATTTTTTTGCTCCAAAAGTAGCTTTGGAGCCACTTGAAAAAGTAAAAAAAAAAATTACTTCTCTCGAGAAGTAGAAAAATCAACTGATGCTCAAAAGCAAAAATAGAAAAATTAATTTTTGACTAGAAGTTGATTTCTAGAGCACAAGTGTTGGCATGTGTGCCCAAGCTCCCAAAAGCGGTGTTCATATTCATGCATTATGTGGACTTGTTGAACGGGTGGATTCGATCTAATTTGGGTTGAGCCATAAATGGTCAGACTAAATTGACCCATTAACTCATTTATGATCAATTTATTGTAATGCAATTTTTTTAGAATTACACCAGACCCAACCCATATCCGACCCATATTATTAAAATACTTTCATATTTAATCAAAATTAATAAAAATTACAAGTTACTAAAAAATATATTAATGAAGTGTCGTGGAATATTTTTATGTTTTTTTAAAGAAATTATTATTTTTAATTTTTCCTTTTTGTTTTTATTTTTATTTTCATTAGAAGTCAAAAAACTTGTCACTAAAGTACGATTGAGTCCTAAAATTTTCAAAAAATACAATCAAATCCTAAACCTTGTAAAATTGGTGCAATCGAGTTTTTCTATTAACACTGTCAACTTATCTAATAGAAAATGCTCACATGGCATTTAAAATTAATTTCTTTCTCTTATGTAGCATTTTTTAATTTTTTTTTGAAATCTTATTTAAATTTAAAAAACTAAGAAAAGGCTACAATTTAATTTTAAAAAGAAAAAAAAATAGGAAGAGCGAGCTACTGGGCAAGGTCTCGCCAGTGAGGCTAGGCGGCCGCCGCCACCCATCGCTGGAAGAGCTGGCCGCAGCCAAGGGTGGCCTGCCGTCGGTAGCCCCAAGTGAGACCTCGCCAGCCCTCGCCCAAGGTCAACGAGCCTTGCCAACTGAGGATGAACCTTCACCTTTGTTTTCTATCGTTGACTAGGAAGACCTTAGTTTGCGTTCTGCATCAATAGTACAGAAACGGATGGGCGAGACCAAACGCCAAAGGGCCCGAAAATTGAAATCCGCCTCCAAAACGACCACTGCCACTGGCAAAGCCGGGGATGAGAAATTCTCCATCAGGAATGCGGAGATGATCGAGCCCACCAGTAGAGTTGCCCAGCGCCGCTGCCGCAGCAGGAATTGCAACAAGAAACCCGAGGCTTCCTTGCCTGTCATCATGCCCACGTGGAGTTTCCCCCCGCAACATCGAGAGCGACGACTTCGCCGTCCTATGACCCCTAGAGATTTGCTGCGCTCGCAGTGGCGGCCGAGATGGCAAAAGAGCTTGTGACGAGGGTGCTCCTGGCGATGGACTTGGTGGTGAAAGTGTTCTGGGTGGATACGGATCCGAATTTCCCGCTCTTGTAGCAGATGAAAAGGCAGTACAGCAGTAACAGCAGTGGGTTTGCGATCAAGGGGAGGAAAGTTTTGACGAATGCTCGTTCGATGGAGTATTACAGGCAGGTGAAGGTGAAATAGCGGGGGTCTGAGCGGGCAAGGCTCGCTGGCGCCGGGCAAGGGCCGGCATGGTCCTATTCTAGGTTTCTTCAATTTGATGGTGTTAACGGAAAAATTCGATAACAACAATTCGGTGAGTTTTAAGACTTGATTGCGCTTTTTAAAATTTTTAGGACTCAATTATACTTTCGCGACAAGTTTTATGACTCAAGTATACATATCCTTATTTTCAAAGTCCGACGAGGGTCAGAGAGCCATGTGCGAGAGCCTAACCCTCGCCTAGATCTACCAAGGGTTTCATTGCCCTTGCCCAGATCTTGCCATGGCCGGAAAGCCCTCTTGGCCACGGGCAAGGGCCTGGCCCTTGCCCAGATCTAGCAAGGGTCGACCGGCGACTCTCGCCTAACTTGTTGGGAAAAAAAAATAAAAGAAAGAAAAAAATAAATAAAAAAGAAAAAAAAATTGACTCGCGTAATATAGTAAGGTAACTCACTCATTTAAAATCCATTAAGTTGTTAAATGACTCATTTATAACCCACTTAAATGTGTTAAGTAACCCATTTATTACCTACACTCTTAAATATGGGTTAACACATGGGTTCTCGACCCATTTTGCCAATTCTATGCATTAGGGATGGATTTGGACGATCGACATAGCATCTCTTTAGTCCGGGTGCCAAGGCCGTACTTTTGGTATGAAGTGTTTGGAAGACACAGCACCTCGATGTTGGATATATGGCAACTTTCCGAAAGATGTGATGCACCTCATATAATCATGTTGGCGCACATCATAAGAGCCTCAACATTTTGTTTCATAGTTGAAGCAGCTTTCAAGGACACTAGACAAGTCACTGCCCCATAATGCAGGACACATTCTTTCGACACGGAAAATTTCCAGTCCCTGCATTTCAATGCCATCACTTTTACGCCAACTACTTTCCAATCCAATACGAAAAGAGGAAGCCCTTTCCTCAACTCGTTAAGATTTTTCCCCCCTTTTTTTGAGGAGACAATTTGTCAAATGAATTGGAGGAAAGCTTGTCACACAATTTATGCACGGTCGTTCTCTAGAATAGAGATAATCGGCTAATTTCGTCCACTCGTTTATCACCAAATTGGAAGGGGAGTGTGAAATCAAAAATCGTGTTTCGCCGGCTCGCCCTTTGTGCCCTCGCATGGCCACTATAAGTAAGGCTTTCTCCATAAAGTTGGTAATGCAAGCTTGAAAGGAACAAAAATTTAACAAATGAAGATGCAAAACTTCACCATGCATCTTCACTTGGCATGCCTCCTCCTCTTTTCAGCTCCTTTGGTAGCTCTTGCTATGAGCACTCCCATGAATTTCCTGCAATGCCTCTCTCTTCACTCCGAGAACGCAACCTCCATCTCTAAACTAGTTTATACTCCACTCAACTCTTCGTATCCATCTGTCTTGGACATTACCATACAGAACCTGCGCTTCTTGACTCCTTTCGCTCCCAAACCTTTACTCATCGTGACGCCGCTCCACGTCTCCCACGTCCAAGCCGCCGTCGTCTGCTCCCGGCGGTATGGACTCCAGATGAGGATCCGAAGCGGCGGTCACGACTACGAGGGCCTTTCCTACATGTCTGAATTCCCGTTCATCATGGTTGACTTGGTGAATCTCCGATCGATCACTGTGGATGCAGAGGACGAAACAGCGTGGGTCCAGTCGGGCGCAACGGTGGGCGAGCTTTACTATAGGATCGCTGAGAAGAGCAAAACCCTAGGCTTTCCAGCTGCCGTCTGCCCCACGGTTGGCGTCGGCGGTCACTTCAGTGGCGGAGGCTACGGCACGATGATTCGCAAATACGGCCTCGCTGCCGATAACATAATCGATGCCCAGTTGGTCGACGTGCAAGGGCGACTCCTCTATAGAGAATCCATGGGGGAAGATCTCTTTTGGGCGATCCGAGGCGGAGGAGGCGGCAGCTTCGGCGTGGTAGTGTCCTGGAAAGTCAAGCTCGTCCCGGTGCCATCGACCGTCACCGTGTTCACGCTCGTGAGGACGTTGGAGCAAGGTGCGACGAAGCTCTTGCCCCAGTGGCAACTTCTCGGGAACAAGCTCCCCGACGACCTGTTCATCCGGGTGATCTTGCAGAGCCTCAACTCCGGCCCCAACGGGATGAGGACGATGCAAGCATCGTTCAACTCCCTTTACCTCGGTGGTGCCGAAGCGCTCCTCGAGGTGACGAGGAGCAGCTTCCCGGAGCTCAACGTCACGAGAGAGGACTGCACCGAGATGAGCTGGATTGAGTCGATCCTCTACTTCGCGGGGTTCAGCGGAGAGCCCTTGGAAATCTTGCTCAACAAGAGCTCCAATACCAAAACATTCTTCAAGAACAAATCGGATTATGTGAGGGAGCCAATCCCGGAGAGTGGCATGGAGGGGATGTGGGAGAGATTCTTTGAGGAAGATGAAGGGGTGCCCTTAATGATTTGGAACCACTATGGCGGGAAAATGGGCGAAATTTCCGAATCTGCTCTTCCCTTCCCTCACAGAGCTGGGGTTTTGTACAAGATCCAGCACCTTACGTCATGGACAGATGCCGATGGAGGCAACGAGGTTGCTTCAAAGCACGTGGGTTGGATACGAAGCTTCTATAGTTATATGGCGCAGTACGTGTCGAAATCGCCTCGGGAAGCTTATATCAACTACAGAGATCTCGACATCGGAACGAACAATGTGATAGGCAACACGGATTACAAGCAAGCAAGCGTCTGGGGAAAGAAGTACTTCAAGAACAATTTCGACAGGTTGGTGCATGTGAAGACCACCGTCGATCCGGGCAACTTTTTCCGGCACGAGCAAAGTATTCCTCCGCTTTCATTTTAATTTGGGTGTACTCCTCGGAATAATGAGATGATGCTTTGCAATAAATGGAACATTTGACCATGTCTACGTTCGAACTGAATAGCTATGAGTAAAGAGTGAATCATGTTTTCACCATAAGAAGAGGTTCCATAAATGGAATCCTCTTTCATTCTTGTCCCGTAATTCCGAAGGTTCTTCACGACCCTTTGGGATCGATGGCCGTTTTTGGCTTTTTGGCGCTGTCGAGATGTTTGTGATTCCAAATATGTGATTTGAATTTAAGGATCGCAAGTTTTTCCACGCAACAAATATCGAGTTATGTGGACGCCAACCGAGTAGAGGTGGCCATATGGGTCAATAACCCAATTTTGGCCCATATTTTGCATAAAATAGATCATATATGGGTTGTAGTTTTTATGGGGCTTATTAAATATGAGTCCAACAAAATTGAAGAAAAATCTAATGGGTTGAAAATAGTCCATACGAGAATCCATTTTCAACCCATTTTCGACCCATTTCTGACCCATCAAAGTCAACAAGCAGTGTGTGTGACCCGGGGCCAGGTCCGAGGACGAAACCGGGGCCGGGGATAGGGTCAGGGACCGAACAGGGAATTGGGGTTGGAGATCGGGACCAGGGCTGGGTCCGAGACCGGAGACCGGGATCGGGACCCGGGGCCGGGATCGGAACCGGGACCTGGGGCTGGTGTCTGAGACTGTAGCCCAGGCCCGGGACAGGGACCCGGGGCCGGCGACCGGGGCCGTGACCGGACGCCGGGGCCGGCGTCCTAGACTGGGACCGGGACTCGGCGCCGGGACCGGGACCAAGACCGGGATCGGGACTCGGGGCCGGCGTCCGAGACCAGGGCCCGTGGCCGAGGACTCGGGGCCAACAATCCAGACCGGGGCTGTGACTGGGATTGGGACTGGGACCAGGACCCGGGACCTGGGTCGGGCTAGGGCCCAGGGCTGGCGACCGAGAAGGGGATCGGGACGAGGACCGGGACAAGGACCAGGTCTGAGGCCGGCGACAGGGACCGGGACCCGAGGCCAGCGATTGAGAACGGGGTCGGGACTGGGGCCCGGGCTGGGACCAGGTAGGGACTGGGACCGGGGCCTGGTCCGCGGCCGGCGACCGGGCCCGGGACCTGGGGCCTGGGGCCGGGTTGGGGCCGGGTTGGGACCGGGGGCCAGGGTCCGGACCAAGTCCGAGGTTAGCGACCGGGACCGGGGGCCAGGGCCGGGACCTGGTCCGAGGTCAGCGACCGGGACCAGGGCTTGGAGCCGGCGTCGGGACAGGGTCCGTGGTCGGCGAACGGGACCGGGAGCAGGGACCGGCGACCAGGGCCTAGACTAGGGCCTGGAACTGGGGCCGGGATCGGGGCCTGCGACCGATTCGGGGACCGGGACATGGATTGGGACCGAGACCGTGACCTGGACTACGACCAGAACCTGAACTACGACCGGAACCTGGACTGCGACCGGGACCAGGACAGGGATCGGGACCTGGGCCGGGTCCGAGGCCAGCGACTAGGACTGGGACCCGGGGCCTCCCACCGGGGCCCGGGGTTGGCACCGGGGATCGGGGCCCTGAATTGGGGCCGGGGACCATGATGGTGACCGGGACTGGGGCCGGGGCCGGGTTCGAGGCCAACGACCGAGGCCAGTGACCGGGGCCGGTGATCGGGACTGGGCCGGGACCGGGGCCCGGGTCCAAGGCTGGCGACCGGGACCCGGGGTCGGGGCCGGGACCGGGTCCTAGGCCGGGGTCAGGACCCGGTCCGAGACCGACGACCGAGACTGGGACCAGGGCCCAAGGCCGGGGTCGGGGTGGGGACCGGGGCCGAGATAGGGGCCCAGGGCCGGGGTCGGGACCATGACCGCGCCCGTGACAGGGGTCGGGACCGGGACCTGGGCCGGGTCTTAGGCCAGCAACTGGGGCCCGAGGTTGGGACAGGGACCGAGGCCCTGGACTTGGGCCGGGGACCATGACGGTTACCAGGACCGGGGCCGGGTCTGAGTCCGCCGACGAGGGCCGGTGATCGGGACGGGGCAGGGGCCCGGGTTCGAGGCCGGCGACAGGGATTGGGGCTTGGCGCTGGGATCGGGATCGAGACCGGGACTCGAGGTCGGCGCCCGAGACCAGGACCCGTGGCCGGGTTCGAGGCCGGGACCTGGAACAGGGGCCAAGATCGAGAACCCAGACCGGAGCTAGGACTCGGGACCAGAGCCTGGAACGGGACCGGGCTCGGGGTCGAGACCGGGACAGGGACCGGGGTCAGGACTGGGACCGGGCCGGGACCGAGGCTATCCCCGGGACTCGGGACTAAGACGGGGACCCTGGATCGGGATCGGGACTGAGACCGACGATCGGGGCCAGGGCCAGGTCGGAGGCCGGCGACCGGGACCGGGGTTGGCGACCAGGATCGGGATCGGGATAGGGACCCGAGGCCAGCAATAGGGACCAGGACCAAGACCCGGGACCTGGGTAGGGACTGGGACCGGGGCCCGGGGCAGGCGACCGGGAAGGGGACCGGGTCCGAGACCGGTGACGAGGACCCAGGGCCGGCGACCGGGAACTAGGCCCGGGGCCTAGGCCGGGACCAAGTAGGGACTGGGATTGGGGCTTGGTCCGCGGCGGGCAACCGGGCCCGGGACCTTGGGCTCGGGGTCGGGACCAGGTCCGAGGCCAGCGACCGGGACCGGGGCTTGGGGCTGCCGTCGGGACCGAGGCCTAGGGCCGGTGTCGAGACATGGTCCGAGGTCGGCGAACGGGACCGCCAGACATGGCCATATGGGCCCGTGGGCCCGGAACCGGCCGTGGTTCCAAACCGGAAACGGAACCGGACTTCAACGGCTTGTTCCGGTTCCAAACCGAAAGAAAAAAGTTCAGGGGGGCCCACTGCCCCCCTCGAGAAGAGCCGTTGCGAATTCCCTTAAAAAAAACCTTTATAAAAACCTCACAATCCCTCATTGTTTTTCTCACAATTTCTCTCAATTCTCTCCAATATTCTCAAGTCTCAACTCTCAAGTGAAATTCTCTCAAATTCTCTCGATCCGATATTCTCTCTTAATTCCGTCTCAATTCTTTGAATCAACTTTCCGATCAATTCTCTCAAAAAAATGGCAAGTGGAAGCAGAAATACTAGAAAGGGAAAGAGCCCGATGGAGATGGGAGAATCCGATTTTCCTGTTCATGAATATGATCCTCATGAATATGCATGTTGGGAAGACGACGATGTTCCCAATCCCGACGTCGAGCACATCGCAACGCAAGAAAGTCTTTATCCTCCTACTGCCACTGGTGTCGAAGGATCGTCGATACCAAAAGAGCCGGGACGGAAGAGCCGAGAATCCGACTTATGGCTACACTTCGACAAAGTATGGAATGAAAACGAAGGTAAGTTTGATATAAGCTGTAAATATTGTCCGCAAAAACACAAACTTGATAAAGGAGATGGCTATGGAACATTTCGTCGGCATCTGACGAAAAAACATTCAATGCAAGCGAGGATCGACACTAGCCAACAACAAATTTCCGGGTTCGCCAATCCTAACCCTCATCCTTTATTCCGTTTCACTAATGCACTTATAAACAAACATTAGCTGAATATGTTTCCCTTGAGCATGCTCCGTTTAATACTAGTGAAAATTTTAATTTTAGATATTTGGTAAACATTACGCTAGTTCCGCAAGCACCATCTGTTCCGAAAACTACTCTTAAACGTGAACTTAAACGAGTTTATAAAGATCGAAAAAATGATTTGAAAATATTTTTTGAAGAATTCAAAGGACGTGTACATATAGGTAGTGATATTTGGAGTGATTCTTGGAATATTAATTCTTATATGGGTGTCACGTGCCATTGGATAGGTGATAATTAGGTTATTCAAAAAAGACTTCTTGCATTTCAAGTTTTTCCTTAAAAGCATACGGCCCATAATATTTATAGAATAATTAGGCAAGTTTTAGAATAATATGGTTTGATTAATAAAGTTTTTTCAATTGATTTTGATAATGCCGCCGCAAATACTGCTTCCATTCCCGAGTTAGAAACAATGTGTAAACCCTCTTTTTGGCGGACAATTTTTTCACATTAGATGTGCTTGTCATGTTTTGAATTTATGTGTTCAAGATGGTTTACGAGTTCTTGTAACTTCTCTCCACCCAATAAATAGTGCAATTAGATTTTTATGGAGCCGCCCTCAACTTATGAAAGCATGGGGAAAATTTTGTAAAGAAAATCAGAGAAAGGCAAAAAGGTTTCCAAAAGATGTTTCGACTCGTTGGAATTCTACCAACGAGATGCTTCTACAAACTTTTGATTACAAAGATTTATTATGTTCCTTTATTTCAAACACTGTTCTTGATATTGCTTTACTCCCGCAACATTGAGACGTTTGTAAAAAAATTTTAGATTGTTTGAAATTTTTTAATGATGCTACTAAAACTTTATCTGGTATCTATTATCCTACTACGCATTTATTTTTAATAGAGTGTGTTAATATTGCTAATGTTTTTAATGCATATGAAAAAGATACTGACTTAGCTTCGAGCATTTTAATAATGCGAGAAATTATTTGAACAATTTAGTTGGTATTGTTTTCGATCCACGTACTAAATTAGATGGTTTATTAGATTAACTGACTTATTATTATTATGATTGTTTACATTTGGATGAAGTAATAAATATTTCAATTATATAAGTAGAGGTTAAAGAAGCTATAGTAGCATTATATAATGAATTTTGTAATAGCTATGGTTTAAGTGACAGTGCGATGCGGGTATTTCACTACTTAGTAGAGGATATAAAATACTCAAGAGTAGGCAAAAAAAAAAAAAAACAGAAAGAGACATCAAAATGTAGTATTTCCGAATTAGAAAACTATTTAACAATTTCTTTTGAGTTTAACGATTCCAAAAACAACGCAGATTTCAAGATTCTTGAGTGGTGGAAGAACCATTCAACTCAATTTACAGTTCTCTCTCTCATCGCAAAACAAATATTAGCGACCCATTCTTCAACAGTGGCTGTTGAACAAGCATTTAGTGCTGGAGGATTAATTTTGGACTCTCGTCGTTCAAGATTAAGTCCGAAAAGTGTGGAGTATCAAGCTTGTATCGGTGATTGGACAAATGCTAGATTTCGCCAACAAGAGCTGGATCGAGAACACGAATTCGTCAGTGATGATTGTGGAGATACTACCACCATAACAACGGGTAGCGACGACTGACGATGAGGTAAGTTAGGGGTTGCCAAAGGTAAGAGAACTACATGGACTTTGATTCTTTTATCCCCAAGAAGATATGTATGCGTTTAATGATAATTCATTAAGTTCAAGTCCATTCATTTTCTTTTTTTCCCCAAATTTTATGACAATGTACAATTTGATTATAATTTATAATTTATTAATTTTATTTTAAAAATAAAATTAAAAGTTCGGAACCGTAATCGGAACCGGGAACCGGCACGGAACCGCTGGTTCCTTAACCGGAACTGGCCATGTCGGACCGGGACCAGGGGCCGGCGACCGGGGCCTAGAATGGGGCCCGGAGCCGGGGTCGGGACCGGGGTCTAGGACCAGGTATGGGACCGGGACATGGACTGGGACCGGGACCGGGACCTGGGCCTGGACTGCGACCGGGACCGGGATCTAGATCTGGACTACGACCGGGACCTAGACTGCGACCGGAACCGAGACAGGGACCGGGGCCCTGAACCGGGGCCGGGGACTATGACGGTGACCAGGACAAGGGCCGGGTCCGAGGCCAGCGACCGGGACCGGGACACGGGGCAGGTGACTGGGGTCGGGACAAGGGGCCGGTGATCGAGATTGGGCCGGGACCGGGGCCGGGGTCCGAAGCCTGCGACCGGGACAAGGACCGGGGCCGTGGTCGGGACTGGGACAGTGGCCCGGGGCCTAGAGCTGGGGACGGGAAAGTGACCGCGCCCGTGACTGAGGTCAGGACCGGGACCTGGGCCGGGTCTAAGGCCAGCAACTGGGACCGGGAGCCGGGGCCTGCAACCGGCGCCTGGGATTGGGACAGGGAACGGGGACCGGGGCCGGGACAGGGGTAGGGACCGGGGCCCTGGACCTGGGCCGAGGACCGTGACGGTTACCGGGACCGGGGCCCTGTTGACACCTGATTTTTGACTATCTTTTATTATAGTTTTAATTTCTAAAATTAATTAAAAATAGAAAAAAAGATCAAAAAATTGCAAAATCAACTTTGGAAGCCTTATCCTAGCCTTAGGAACCAATTTTGAACAAAAAATATTTTTTGAATTTTTTAATATTTTTTGGAATTTATTTAATTATTAAAATACCCAAAAAATCAGGAAAAATACCATTCGTGGTCAGAAAATTACACAGAAATAATCATAAATTTTATTTTAATTTCATATTTAATATTTTCACTTTTTATCAGGGAAATTTGGCTCGATTAATGGGGTTCCTGCACAAACCTAATCCCGAACCGGGCCTAAAAAATCCTTTTCGAGTCTTTTAATTTTCAATTCTCAGTTTGTATAAGCTATGTCATTGGACTCTAAAGTATTGAAATGCAATTGGGTCAATTTGCCCTCCAATTTGATCAATTTTAACCAAAAGGGCTTAATTGCATAAAAATCTTTCAATTTAGTCCCCGGTTTCACAATTTTTGAAATTAAATTTCACACGGGCACACCCATTAAAATTAAACACCTCTACCCAACAGGTTTCATCATGATGAATCCATTGGTGGGCTCAATTTTGGCTAATTCGATCGTTTAGGCCTTCGATTTGGCGAAATTAAATTTCGGATCCTAGGGACAATTTGAGGTTTTCACAGAATTTAAATAAATTGATTCACGAAAATACCCATATTTGATAGAAAACATGCCAAGGAATCCGAATTTGCCATCAATTTCATGAAAACAAGGTCATTTTAGGGGTCAATTTGACTATTTGGTCGAACCGGGTCGGGCGGGTCCGACCCGACCCGACCCGGTCCGACCCGGGTCTGCAACATTGTTGCAGACCACTCTGCAGAACGTGGACAGTAAGGCAGGGGCAGAACAGAGGACTAAAAAAATGGGCATGGGCGTGCGATTTTCAAAAGAAAAGGGGGCGGCCGAACGTGGGAAGCAAGGGGGGCAGCGAATATTCGCATTTTGGCAGGCGGATGGGCACAAAAGCGGGCCGGTCGGCCACCGCGAGCGAGGGGGGATTCTCGGTCAAAACCGAGGGGAGCCGAGAGAGGGAAAAAAATTTTCGGGAGGAAATCGACGGACAACCGGCAACCCAGGGCCTTTGGCGACACTCCTTGATCATCACCGGAGCTTAGTGGCCGTCGGCGAGCTCCGAATAGGTCGGTATCTCGCCGGATCTCCATATTTTCTTATGCACGCCATGTGTTCGGTGAAATGCCGATGCATGTTTCAACTCGGTTTCGTCCCCGGCCGTGCGTGATTCGAGTGGCATATGTTCGGTTAGGGCCCTAAGTTAATCCTAGAACCGACTCTAAGCTTGTTTACGTGTTTATTTTGCATTGAAACCATGCCGGGAGCGGTGGCCGGAGTTCGATGTGCTTGGGCCGAACCTAAAGCTCACACCGGCGAAGCCCACGGCCACCGACCATCAAAGGACTATAGGTAAGCTTCTAAACCTTCCTTAGATGCCATGTGAATGCCTAGAATCGAGTTTAAACAAATAAAAAAAATTTTGTGAATTCTTCGCCGGAGCCGGTTCGGTCGCCGGATTTTTGGGGCGGTTACCGAGGCGATTTTTGTCCCTTTTTGGTTGCATATTGATTCTGAGTGTCTAAGGAGTTGAATGCCGCAAGAACGGGCGAAAAATACCAAGTTTCGGGCCCGTTTCGCAATTTTCCGGCGACCTCGCCGGAATTTTTACTATTCCCGCCGGATTTTTCACTGTTCATCGTCTTCTCCGGCGACCCTCCGGCCGGTCAACGGTCAAACCGCTGACGTGGCTTGCCACGTAGGCAGCCACGTCAGCCGGGTGGGGTCCGATCCATGTATTTTCAAATAAAACAAACGGACGGCCACGATCGCGACACGTGTCGCGATCCTGGAATTTTTGGAAAATTAAATAAATGATTTTCGAATAATCGATCTGGCGGACGAGGATGTGCCACGTGGCTCACTGAGGGACGTCCGATCTTGTACAAGATCGGACGCACCAGAGGAAGCCACGTGGCACGTTCTAGAGCGTCCGATTTTCCTTTTTTTCTAAAAAAGGAAAAGAAATTGATTTTTGATCCGACGGTCGTGATCGAGCCACATGGCTCTCTGTGAGTCGCCCGATCTAGTGGAAGATCGGGCGCACGAGACGAAGCCACGTGGCACGACGTGGACCGTCCGATCCGTGGAATTTTCGGATAATTAAATAAAATAGATAAAAAAATCCAAAAATTGTTTAAAAAAAAGGAAAAAATGCTTAAAAATATAAAACGGTGTCGTTTTAGGCCGGTGTCGACCCCTAGGGTCGGGCCGGGTGCCCGAGAGGCGCGGGCCGGGTTTGACCCGGCCCGGAAAATATTTTTAAATATTAAAAAAAATTTAAAAAAATAATAATAATCAAAAAATCAATAAAAAATTGAAAAATCATAAAAAAATTCAAAAAAATTCGAAAAATTCAGAAAAATTCTAAAAAATTCCAGAAAATAGGAAATGGCCACATTCAACTGGCCATCACCTGTTTCGGGTCTTTCGACCCCCGGTCTTTCCAGAAATGACGGTTTTCCCTTCCGGCAAACCATCTTCCAAAAAAATTCTAAAAAAATCCAGGAAAATCCCAAAAAATAGGAAATGGCCACAAACAACTGGCCAAGGCTCATCCCGGGTGTTTTGAACCCCGAACCTTCTTGAAAATGACGATTTCTCCCTTTGGGCGAGTCGTCTTCCAAAAATTGAAGAAAAATCAAGAAATTCCAAAAAATTCTCAAAAATGGGAAATGGCCATGATCAACTGGCCATGGAATATTTTGGGTAATTCGATATCTAAACCTTCCAAAAAATGACAATTTTGCCCTTCGGGCTAATTGTCCTCGAATCTTCCCATTTTACCCCTGGTCCCGGATCGTATCTTCTCTAAGCCCTTATGGCTATACTAGGAGGCCCATGATTGAAATTGATGTGCATTGACATGATGCATTTGACTTGCGCTTTCATTATATTTACTGTGATTTGATAGGAGCAGTCTTCCAATCTGCATGAAACCTTGAATCAAACCTACCTCACCCAAAATTGCGCCTGCATGAACTCTTAGTCAGGAAAATCACTCGCGTTTGGTACCGAAAGGGCGTTGGTAATGACACCGACGTAACCAAGTCCCCGAACCCAAAATCTCTGGTTCCGCAGAACTGATCGGTCTCTCCCAATCGGTCAGTAAGGTTTCCGGTCTACCCTCCAAGAAAGACCGGGTGGCGACTCCAAATGCATGCACAAGTTGCACATGCCACCCCGACCACACTAAGGTCGAAAGCGATCGACTCTTATCGTCGAACCCCTTTAAAAAATACTCCCGCCGCGATTTGGTATGGGCCTGGGAGGGCCCGCGCCGATCCAAAGCCCGCGATCGGTAATCCATTAGCCGCGTCCGTTTTTCGGACGGGTCGCGACAGCTGGCGACTCCGCTGGGGACGTTGTTCTAGAACACTTGGTTCTGGACCTCAAGTGGACTTAGGCCGTAATTAAAACGTTGAGTGATTTTTCTAACCCTGCAGGCGCTCTTGAAGGTGAGGTAAGTCCGCTTACGATATGTGTTATATGTTTTTGCAGATCGGAGTGATAAGGGGTGTAGTCTGTGATTAACATTGTCTTATGCAGGATGGGCGTAGGAATGTATGTTATATGGATGATTTGAAGCGCTGATTGATATATAAATTGTTGCGCATGGTTCACTGCATATTTGAGGATCACGACACTTTGCACAAAGCGCCCAAACCCAGGCCGCGAAATCACCTTTTCAGGTAGCCATAGATTAGGGATCGATATGCAACGCCCTAGCGTGGATTGCGCTGGGGTCGACCATATTCGATCCCACTCACTATCCAAGTCGAGACTTTTATCCATTTGTTGTGGATTGCGCTCATGGACGAATTTATCGACTCGGATAAAGGGAAGCCTCTAGGTTCCTCACCTAAGCCCCTTTAATTTTTAGAGTCAGCCTCACTTGTCTCATGCGCATGTATATGGATGGTTGGTATACCTAAAACCAAAAAAAAAATCATTGGGTAGCTCTCATGGTAAGGTCCTGCCATTTCTATTTAAATTCACTTGCAGCCTTTCATTTTGCACAATATGCTGCATTCATCAAATCCGATGGTTGAGTCTAATTCCAATATAGAGTACGCATAGAAGAGATGATCTCTCCAAGTCGGTCCCACATCCCGGACGTATTCAAATATGAGCAACGCGTCATCCGCCATCGGACTGTCGGGACATTCAACGGAGTTTACCCTCTTCGAACTGTCCAAGGAATGGTCTAGTAACCATACCGGAAGTTGAAGGACAGGCGATAACAGCAAATTCAAGACACCTACTGGACATTATCAAAAGGGCACCTGATGAAAATGAAGACCCGAAATAGCCGAACCAAAGACACCCAGCGCCGTCCTCTGAAGACCCGACTTGGGGCATCTCTTTAGGTTCATAAGGGCCACGTTCCGATCGTCCCTTTCCTTTTATCAGGATCATCGAGTCTGTAAGGAACACCCATCTGTGAGTCTCCCATTTATCTTCTACACCGCGAGATTTCTAATTATTGTCTAAGTGTCTTGACATTGGAATGTGACACTGGAATTTCTCTCAACCATTCGGATTTTTCGGTTCAATTGCATGTCTTACCCAGATGAAATTTTCGTTAGAACTCACACTTGGCATGTTTAACCCAAGTACGAGAATCTAACATTCATTTCATAGTGCGCTGGACATGGAATTGAACCGGTCTATAACATGCATCATTGGTAATCCTTGGTAATTAACTAAAGTCGTCCATGTTTCCTGAATTCAAGAGGAGACATGATATCCAAATTACCTTCGGGAAATCATTTCAATTTGGATGTCCTATCTCTCACCGAATTTAGGACACATTGGAATTGCATTTTTATCTTCTTGGAAATTCCACAGATTTTCTGGGGATTTGCCAAAAGTGATAACCATGGATTACGCTCCTTTTAGTTTTATGTTTTCTATTGAAAAACATCGGTAAAAACTTTTCACATGAGGTTAAGGCTTGTGTAAAAGTCCTTATCTTCGTTATTCACAAGAAAGCATAAAATTGAAAGGATTTATGCTTTACTTCCCTTTCTGACATGTTCCTGTCATTCGAACAGGTAATTTCCAGAATCAAAATCCGAGGACTTGTGTGAAGAATCAGTCATAAGTTAAAATGGACCAGGATGGCATAGAAAAGCGCTTGACCACCCCGGAGAGTCAGTTGGCTTAGGTGTTCGCAATGATGACAGAGATGAAGACACTCATCCTCACCACACAGGGGGTACCCCGATAGTCTTAAATTCTAACCCGACTGTCCGACCAGGGAATCATCAAGAAAAATAGTCAACTGATGAGGGCATTTTTGCCATCTTTCAAGACGTTGAACAACATGCGATCAAAGGAGCCGCATTCAGAAGAGAATTAGCTGTAATCTAATATCTTTAAATTTGAAAATTTGTTGATTATGTTTTATTGATCCTCAGGAGTGGTCCTTCAAGAAGATCGAAGATGGTCGACAACTCAAGCCACATGGATGGATATTTGAAGTCAGACAAAGAAATCGGCTTCTCACCAAGACAGCATACCGGGGCAAAAGCCCACCAAGATGAAAAGGAGACATGAAACTCCAAACAGCAGATATCCCCCAAATTGAAAAAAGAACCGTAAAAAAATTGTGAAGTGGATCAAAGTAGTCAATTGGGGCAAATCCCACTCAACTAGGGCAGACGCCACCTGACCGGGGCAGCCGGATCAAGTGTAAAGACGTGTCGTTCCTAATTGATTTTCAATCAGATATTGGCATAATATTTCCTATCTCTTCCTCTCAGGTGAAAAACAGATCGAGAAGAAAAATCCATCTGCGGATAGACAAGAGGGACATGTTTTACATGGCAGACATTTGCCGAAAATGCCCTCATCTGACCATATGCAAGATGATGGTGGAACGATAGATAAGATGGTTGAAGACCAACAAATAGAAACTTGCATTCCCTACAAAAGGAAGAGGAAGATGCCTTCATCAGATGTCACCCCCATTGGGTTGGTAAAAACAGGATGGATCAAATCAGGTTGAACCCCAAACAGACAGCGTGAAGAAGGAGAAACCTGATTAGGATCGACTCTCCCTAAGTCGAAAAAGCTGTATCCGTTCCAAATCGGATTGAATGGTTCATGAGTTGATATGGTTTCTCGTTCTTGCAGGTGATGACGAGAATGAACGGGCCCATTGAAAAATTTCCAGCATCTTGGATGCCAGAAGTGACCAGAGCGGGGATAGTAAATCCGTAGTCGTTTCAATTAAAGCTCCTTATGCAGCAATCGAGTCACTCATTGATTTCATCGTACAGGTGGAGTAAAAGATTGTTAAAGCGTAAGGTGAATGCGACAAGACACAATGAAGAAAATTGTTGCTTGTGAAGTAACACTCCAGGATGTTGAAGTACTCAGCCACAAGTAAACCCGTGCTTGCTGATGTCAAACAATAGAATGATCGAGGGACGTCATAAAATAACGACAAAGCAAAATATGCATGAAGAATTTGGAATGCATGGATGAGACCAAGGAGTGTCGAACGTTGCAGAACATCAAATGCTGAGATCTTCAGAAGATTGAATACACCAACACGGCATGATCAAACTGCCTGCAACTAAATCAGTCAGCCCCAGACAACGCATCCAGTTGCTGGGGGCAAATCACTCTCTACCCAGAAAGGGTACCGAATGTAGGATATGCCGAATTCACCATGGGGATACGTAGGGGAAGTCCCTGAAGCAGTTATCACCCATGAATCATGATGAAGTGGAATAATCAATCAAAGACAAAACACATCAAACCCTTCTAAATGAGAAGGAGAACGATACGGAGCCATCGATTCTGGTAAAAGGACGTATCGTTCCAAAATGATTATTTTCTTGATATGAGAATAATGTTTCATTTCTTTTTCCTTTCAGGTTGGGAACAGAAGCAAAGGGCCCAAGAAGCAATGCCTTCAAATGACAAACGGAGAGTACCCCTTTTCATGGCATCTCAGACATGCACTTTGGCTAAATATTTTTAAGAGCATTCTAATAGCTCAATTTGTGAACGAAACCTTTGAGAAAACTTGAAGAAGTTTATCATCATTTAGAAATCCCTGTGAAAAGAGCGCTTGAAAAGAAAATTTCAAGTTTTCCAGATTGACATATCTGATAAAAATGCTTTCTCTGAATAGAGTGAAAAGCACGAACTCATGTTTCGTTGCTGGCACACATAACATGCATCATGCATATCATGCACATATCCTGCATACAGAGAACCCAAAGGGAGAAATGCCGGTTCCCGCAGGATAAATTTCAAGGGTAAATTGTATCGACTCCAATAGTCAATTATACATGCCCTTTACTCATGAGATTTCTTCTTTTCAATAGGGGAACATCGAACATCTCAAATGGCGACTGTGATCGAGAGAATCACCAAACCGCCACATGACAAATCCCCAGATTGTCAGGCTGTCTAGGGACAGAGAAAAAATAATCGAAGAATCTGGCAATCGAGATAGATGACCAGAATCGACAAAAATTCATGAGAGCGGGCTCCCCCACCTGCTTCGAGGAGCCAAGCCGGGGGCAAATTCTCACGATCCCCCATGAAAGTGCATCGAACTAGGGTTATCAAACCCAGAGATGACAAACACCAAGACAAGCCTCACTGGGGCAAAATACTTGGAAAACACTGCTCCTTCAAATGTTGGAAGGACGAAGTCTCGAAGGGAGTACCTCCTTCCTGAAATTTCAAATGAAGCCAGATAAATCCCCACACCTGTCTCTTCATATGCAGGTGCATGAATGTCTTCAAATCGGATTGAAAATCGTCCAGGAGCATGGGAATGCCAAGGCACGCTGCCAAGATGAACACCGACCAACTGGGGCAAAGCAGTTGTCGACGTGATTGAGGATCGTCTCACGAACAACACCCACAAATACAGACGAGATGAAGCAGCATCCATCATCCACATCAAATGAGAAGCGTCAATAATCGACGAAGGAAAGGAATACGTCAGTAAGGCGTCATCAGGAATCCCAAGAGGGAAGACATCCCCAAAGAGGATGGAGATTATAGCAAAACGCAGGAATGAATTTAGCTGGGGCAGGCATCACCTAGCCATGATGAACCACGTCTAACCAGGGCAAGTGAATCATTTGTGCACCGGACAAAGGAAGGACATTTCTTCCCTGGCAAAATCCATGGACGCAATGACAGATTTGTCCTCATCGGAAGTAAACCCCAGGATACAAACCTGGGTGAACGGTAACTTTGTATCGTTCCAAATTGATCTCCCAAAGATCCCATGCTTAACATGAGTTTGTCCTCATTTGGCAGAAAATTGGTGGCACCAAAAAGCCACAAAAGAAAGGATCTCGCCCAACGTGGAAGCGAAAAGAAATATCCGTTGTAGGGGGCAAGCTGCCAGGAAATGGAACCCCGCAAAATGGCGTTAGAATACGTCCAAAAGCACAAATTGATCTCATCCGGTTCAAATCCTAGAGAAGGATTCGTTCCCAACCAGACGGGTAGATCATGGCCACGAGCTAGATGGCCGACTTCAACAAGCCTTACATTTGCGTTCAAATGGAGGCGCGAAGCGAGAGTAAAGCAGTATCGTTTCGATTTGTCTTGAATTTCGAAACACGAACTGACACTTGATGTTTATTTGTTGACAGGGATTCGCCGTCAAGATGGACAGAAAATTGTTGGCGCCAAAAAGCCGCAAAAGAAAGGAATTCGTCGACAAGGAGGCGAATAGAATTATCAACTTTGGAAGCCATGACTTCAAGAAGTGGTCTTTGATTGAACTTTGAAGATTGGCATGGGAATGCATCCAAAAGCATGAATGAATCTCCTCTAGTGCAAATCCTAGAGAAGGTTCCATTGCCAACCAGATGGAGAGATCATGGCCACAAGATAGAGGGCCAAATTCTGCAAGCCGCGCGTTTGTGTTCAAACGGAAACACAAAGCAAGAACAAGGCGGTATCGTTCCAATTTGTCTTGAATTTTGGAACGCAAACTGACACATAATTCCCGTCTTTGACAGGGGATCGCCATCAAGGCAAAACAGGTTTTCACATCCTATGTATTACCCATGGGAACACATGACCAAGGGTAAGATGTATCGTTCTAATTCTTTGAAAAATTCATGAACATACAATAACATGTTTCTTCCGCATTTTCAGGGATCTCCAGCCGCGAGGGACAGGTAAGTATCCCTCTCCCCAATCCATTGAAGATGTTAAATAAAAAAGAGAAGAGGGAGAAAAAGAAAAGCTTTCAGAATCTAATGTCTAGAAAAGACATAGAATTCTAACTTCATTGACATTCATGTTTTAAAACAGGAGGTCTTCTGAGCATGAAAGAACATGCATTGTGCATCATAAAATCCCCTTGACGGGTAAAATTTTTGGAGAAGATGAAAGAGATTTTTTCCAATCAAAAGTTGTTCAAAACTTTCAAAGGGACGTTTTCTCAAAAGACGAGAGGCAAAGCCTAATCCAAACACGTCCTATACACGCTTGAGAGAGAAGTGGAGCGGATCAGATAGTGAAATCTGGACCTACGGAAGTAGGGATTATTCGCGGCAATTACATGGATTGGGATGACGGAGGCATTCGTTTCGTATCCCCAAACACTACAGGTGACCATTGACAACCCCTTTGAACGGCGGTTTTCATTCTCAACCCTGTCAAGAACCACCCCACATCGGGGCAAGAACGAAAGTAAGTCCAGCGGCATCAGGAGAAAATGGTTAGAAATTTTCTTGCTCGGACTAACATCAATCTTTGTGTGTTGTTTATATGGTAATCCAAGTGCCATAGGATGACGAGAAGCGTTCATTTCTCTATCCCACACACCGAATCCTTTGCATAGCCAAGTTGAGCCTGCAAAATCATTTCATAAACCCGTTGGTGATCATTGCACATTCCAAGACGGATGCATCATCACTTCAGAAACGGAAGAGTTCAAGACTTAGGGTTTGCGAAGAAATTCCTAAGTTAATGCTTAAAGTTGTTAGACCTTTGGTCACATGTCTAACACGATCTCTCGAAGATGAGAAAAAGCAGGATTTCAAAAAAATGAAAAGGAAAAGATGATGAGAAAAATCCCCAATATCAAGAAAAAACAAAGTGCCTGGTAAAAGCAAGGCCGATGCTTAGGTGAACAATTTGTATCAATCCCCCAGTGAAACCTGTTTGAAAGGGGAGAAGAAAAATTCAGAAGGAGTCAGATTCCAAAAACCACTCCTCAAACGGTATCAAGCGCGGAGCAGAGACGCAGATAGAGTTGTTAACCTCTTAATGCAGCCAGAGGCGCTTTCACAAGAATTTGTCCACACCTCAAAAGCGATCGTGCACCTCAAAATTGAAGATGCGAAATGGACAAGACAGGTGACAAATTTGCAATGATCACCAATGTCAACCCCTCATAAATTCTGGGCCAAAAACAAGCCTTTTTCGGTCCCCAATCCTACCAAAGTTACGACCCTGAAACAGTCTTCTCTGATTAAGACACTTGGGTTAACATATGGCTTAGCTCGAAGAGGTACGAGCAAGGCTATTTCTTTCTCATTTTGCAGGGTCCTTGACTTGTAAACCCGGAGCAGATGGTGAAATCTTTCATTCAGTGGCTTTGACTCCAAAGCGGGTCCCCCTTGAAAACCAATATCCAAGCCCAACATTACGGTCCCGTGGAAGACCTCCCGACCGATCAAAATGTATGCGCTGCGAATGAGCCTAAAACCTAGGCACAGGTTAGTAGGGAATTGAGTGCATCCCCCATAAGAGACCACTATCGCAAGACAGGTGAGAAGACCTCTTCGGCGAGAAATATTCCAATTGATGTTTTGAGCAAACTCTTTTTGGAATCTTCAAATTATTTGATCCAGATTTTTCGTGCAAGGGATTTGTGATCACATTTGCATGTTGCAAGAATGCTTTGGAAGACCTCCGGCATCAAAATGCACATTTCATGATTAAACTAAAGTCATGCGGCTTCGGCAAGTGGCCAGCCATCGTCTTCCCAAAGATTACTAACATTTTCTTGGTGAAGAAAAATATTTCAGGCTCAAACTTCTGCAGGATACTTGGAGAACCCAGCTCCCAGAATGTCGCCTCAACAAAAACCAAAGGTAGATACCGCCTAAAGGGTCAATCAAAGGTAGAAACCGCCTGAAGGGTCAAACCAATGGTAGATACCGCCTGAAGGGTCAAACCAATGGTAGAAACCGCCTGAAGGGTCAAAATGAAGGTAGAAACCGCCTGAAGGGTCAACCGAAGGTAGATACCGCCTAAAGGGTCAACCAATGGTAGATACCGCCTGAAGGGTCAAACCAATGGTAGAAATCGCCTGAAGGGTCAAAATGAAGGTAGAAACCGCCTAAAGGGTCAACCAAAGGTAGATACCGCCTAAAGGGTCAACCAATGGTAGATACCGCCTGAAGGGTCAAACCAATGGTAGAAACCGCCTGAAGGGTCAAAATGAAGGTAGAAACTGCCTGAAGGGTCAACCAAAGGTAGATACCGCCTAAAGGGTCAACCAATGGTAGATACCGCCTGAAGGGTCAAACCAATGGTAGAAACCGCCTGAAGGGTCAAAATGATGGTAGATACCGCCTGAAGGGTCAACCAAAGGTAGAAACCGCCTGAAGGGTCAAAGCAAAGGTAGAAACCGCCTAAAGGGTCAACTCAAGGTAGATACCGCCTGAAGGGTCAAACCATGGTAGAAACCGCCTGAAGGGTCAAATCAAAGGTAGATACCGCCTGAAGGGTCAACCAAAGGTAGAAACCGCCTGAAGGGTCACACCAAAGGTAGAAACCGCCTGAAGGGTCAAAGCAATGGTAGATACCGCCTGAAGGGTCAAACCATGGTAGATACCGCCTGAAGGGTCAACTCAATGGTAGATACCGCCTGAAGGGTCAAACCAAAGGTAGATACCGCCTGAAGGGTCAAATCAATGGTAGATACCGCCTGAAGGGTCAAATCATGGTAGATACCGCCTGAAGGGTCAACTCAATGGTAGATACCGCCTGAAGGGTCAAACCAAAGGTAGATACCGCCTGAAGGGTCAAATCAATGGTAGATACCGCCTGAAGGGTCAAACCAATGGTAGATACCGCCTGAAGGGTCAACTCAAGGTAGATACCGCCTGAAGGGTCAAAACAAAGGTGGAAACCGCCTGAAGGGTCAACTCAAAGGTAGATACCGCCTGAAGGGTCAACTCAAGGTAGATACCGCCTGAAGGGTCAAATCATGGTAGAAACCGCCTGAAGGGTCAACTCAAGGTAGATACCGCCTGAAGGGTCAACTCAATGGTAGATACCGCCTGAAGGGTCAAACCAAAGGTAGATACCGCCTGAAGGGTCAAATCAATGGTAGATACCGCCTGAAGGGTCAAATCATGGTAGATACCGCCTGAAGGGTCAACTCAATGGTAGATACCGCCTGAAGGGTCAAACCAAAGGTAGATACCGCCTGAAGGGTCAAATCAATGGTAGATACCGCCTGAAGGGTCAAACCAATGGTAGATACCGCCTGAAGGGTCAACTCAAGGTAGATACCGCCTGAAGGGTCAAAACAAAGGTAGAAACCGCATGAAGGGTCAACTCAAAGGTAGATACCGCCTGAAGGGTCAACTCAAGGTAGATACCGCCTGAAGGGTCAAATCATGGTAGAAACCGCCTGAAGGGTCAACTCAAGGTAGATACCGCCTGAAGGGTCAAAACAAAGGTAGATACCGCCTGAAGGGTCAACTCAAGGTAGATACCGCCTGAAGGGTCAACTCAAGGTAGAAACCGCCTGAAGGGTCAAAACAAAGGTAGAAACCGCCTGAAGGGTCAAAACCAAAGGTAGATACCGCCTGAAGGGTCCACCAAAGGTAGAAACCGCCTGAAGGGTCAAATCAAAGGTAGAAACCGCCTGAAGGGTCAAACCAAAGGTAGAAACCGCCTGAAGGGTCAACTCAATGGTAGAAACCACGCCATGGGAATCTTTTTCAAAAATAAATAATCCCATCGGACGTGGAAAGCCTCCGGCTTGGGAACCCTTTTAAAAATCAAACAATCCCAGCGGACGTGAGAAACCTCGTCATGAGACCCCTACCAGAAAAACAGGTAATCTCATCAGGCGTGGAGAAACCTCGTCATGAGACCCCTTCTCAGAAAAAACAGGTAATCTCATCAGGCGTGGAGAAACCTCGTCATGGGACCCCTTTTCAAAATTTAGGTAATCTCATCAGGCGTGGAGAAACCTCGTCATGAGACCCCTACCAGAAAAACAGGTAATCTCATCAGGCGTGGAGAAACCTCGTCATGAGACCCCTTCTCAGAAAAACAGGTAATCTCATCAGGCGTGGAGAAATCTCGTCATGGGACCCCTTTTCAAAATTTAGGTAATCTCATCAGGCGTGGAGAAACCTCGTCATGAGACCCCTTCCCAGAAAAATAGGTAATCTCATCAGGCGTGGAGAAACCTCGTCATGAGACCCCTTTTCAGAAAAACAGGTAACCTCATCGGACGTGGAGAAACCTCGTCATGAGACCCCTACCAGAAAAACAGGTAATCTCATCAGGCGTGGAGAAACCTCGTCATGAGACCCCTTCCTAGAAAAACAGGTAATCTCATCAGGCGTGGAGAAACCTCGTCATGGGACCCCTTTTCAAAATTTAGGTAATCTCATCAGGCGTGGAGAAACCTCGTCATGAGACCTCTTCCCAGAAAAACAGGTAATCTCATCAGGCGTGGAGAAACCTCGTCATGAGACCTCTACCAGAAAAACAGGTAATCTCATCAGGCGTGGAGAAACCTCGTCATGAGACCCCTTCTCAGAAAAACAGGTAATCTCATCGAACGTGGAGAACCCTCGTCATGAGACCCCTTTCCAAAAATCAAAAAATCCCCTTGGACTTGGAGAACCCTTGTCCCGGGAACCTTTTCAAAAGATCAAACCATCCCAGCGGACGTGGAAAACCTCCGACTCGGGACTCCTTCTCAGAAAAACAGGTAATCCCATCGGACGTGGAAAACCTCCGTTTTGGGAACCCTTTCAAAAAATCAGGAAATCCCATTGGACTTGGAGAACCCCTGTCCTGGGAACCTTTTCAAAAGATCAAACTGTCTCGCCGGACGTAGCAAACCTCCGACTGAGAAATCCCCTCTGGCCCCGCTAGTCAGCGCCATGGGATCCCCTTTCAAGCCAAAAATATCCCCTCTGTCACCGCTAGTCAGCGTCATGGGATCCCCAAAGCTTGGGGTGCTCGATAAATCTTTCTGTGAGTGTTTCCTGTCAGTAGCCGGGAAAGGTTTTCGAGGAATAAAGCCTGGGATAGTGTGTCAGAAGCTACGAGGGCCTATATTTAAAAAAAAACAAAAAAACAAAACAAAACAAAACAAAAAAAAAACAAACAAAAAAAGAAGAAAAAAAAGGGGAACAAGCCCCTCCTTTTTCCGGCATCCTGAGAGCGCAGTGATAAAACATCAGACTCCGCATGCGCAGGACCCAATGGGCAGACTTCAGGTAAGCCGCTCTCCCTCAGGCCCACGTTCGAATTGCAAGAGTAAACCGGTGATTAATTTGAGTATTCATCAAGGACTTAAGGGTTCGATGTCATAGCATTTCTTTTCCCCAGTCGAGTCGGTTAAGATTCAGGTGTCATTTTGTCTTTGAAAGCAACCTCTGACGAGCTCACTCTCAAAGAGGGGCAGCTGTTGACACCTGATTTTTGACTATCTTTTATTATAGTTTTAATTTCTAAAATTAATTAAAAATAGCAAAAAAGATCAAAAAATTGCAAAATCAACTTTGGAAGCCTTATCCTAGCCTTAGGAACCAATTTTGAATAAAAAATATTTTTTGAATTTTTTAATATTTTTTGGAATTTATTTAATTATTAAAATACCCAAAAAATCAGGAAAAATACCATTCGTGGTCAGAAAATTACACAAAAATAATCAGAAATTTTATTTTAATTTCATATTTAATATTTTCACTTTTATCAGGGAAATTTGGCTCGATTAATGGGGTTCCTTCACAAACCTAATCCCGAACCGGGCCTAAAAAATCCTTTTCGAGTCTTTTAATTTTCAATTCTCGGTTTGTATAAGCTATGTCATTGGACTCTAAAGTATTGAAATGCAATTGGGTCAATTTGCCCTCCAATTTGATCAATTTTAACCAAAAGGGCTTAATTGCATAAAAATCTTTCAATTTAGTCCCCGGTTTCACAATTTTTGAAATTAAATTTCACACGGGCACACCCATTAAAATTAAACACCTCTACCCAACAGGTTTCATCATGATGAATCCATTGGTGGGCTCAATTTTGGCTAATTCGATCGTTTAGGCCTTCGATTTGGCGAAATTAAATTTCGGATCCTAGGGACAATTTGGGGTTTTTACAGAATTTAAATAAATTGATTCACGAAAATACCCATATTTGATAGAAAACATGCCAAGGAATCCGAATTTGCCATCAATTTCATGAAAAGATGTCATTTTAGGGGTCAATTTGACTATTTGGTCGAACCGGGTCGGGCGGGTCCGACCCGATGCAGACCACTCTGCAGAACGTGGACAGTAAGGTAGGGGCAGAACAGAGGACTAAAAAAATGGGCATGGGCGTGCGATTTTCAAAAGAAAAGGGGGCGGCCGAACGTGGGAAGCAAGGGGGCAGCGAATATTCGCATTTTGGCAGGCGGATGGGCACAAAAGCGGGCCGGTCGGCCACCGCGAGCGAGGGGGGATTCTCGGTCAAAACCGAGGGGAGCCGAGAGAGGGAAAAAAATTTTCGGGAGGAAATCGACGGACAACCGGCAACCCAGGGCCTTTGGCGACACTCCTTGATCATCACCGGAGCTTAGTGGACGTCGGCGAGCTCCGAATAGGTCGGTATCTCGCCGGATCTCCATATTTTCTTATGCACGCCATGTGTTCGGTGAAATGCCGATGCATGTTTCAACTCGGTTTCGTCCCCGGCCGTGCGTGATTCGAGTGGCATATGTTCGGTTAGGGCCCTAAGTTAATCCTAGAACCGACTCTAAGCTTGTTTACGTGTTTATTTTGCATTGAAACCATGCCGGGAGCGGTGGCCGGAGTTCGATGTGCTCGGGCCGAACCTAAATCTCACACCGGCGAAGCCCACGGCCACCGACCATCAAAGGACTATAGGTAAGCTTCTAAACCTTCCTTAGATGCCATGTGAATGCCTAGAATCGAGTTTAAACAAATAAAATTTTTTTTGTGAATTCTTCGCCGGAGCCGGTTCGGTCGCCGGATTTTTGGGGCGGTTACCGAGGCGATTTTTGTCCCTTTTTGGTTGCATATTGATTCTGAGTGTCTAAGGAGTTGAATGCCGCAAGAACGGGCGAAAAATACCAAGTTTCGGGCCCGTTTCGCAATTTTCCGGCGACCTCGCCGGAATTTTTACTATTCCCGCCGGATTTTTCACTGTTCATCGTCTTCTCCGGCGACCCTCCGGCCGGTCAACGGTCAAACCGCTGACGTTGCGTGCCACGTAGGCAGCCACGTCAGCCGGGTGGGGTCCGATCCATGTATTTTCAAATAAAACAAACGGACGGCCACGATCGCGACATGTGTCGCGATCCTGGAATTTTTGGAAAATTAAATAAATGATTTTCGAATAATCGATCCGGCGGACGAGGATGTGCCACGTGGCTCACTGAGGGACGTCCGATCTTGTACAAGATCGGACGCACCAGAGGAAGCCACGTGGCACGTTCTAGAGCGTCCGATTTTCCTTTTTTTCTAAAAAAGGAAAAGAAATTGATTTTTGATCCGACGGTCGTGATCGAGCCACGTGGCTCTCTGTGAGTCGCCCGATCTAGTGGAAGATCGGGCGCACGAGACGAAGCCACGTGGCACGACGTGGACCGTCCGATCCGTGGAATTTTCAGATAATTAAATAAAATAGATAAAAAATCCAAAAATTGTTTAAAAAAAACGAAAAAATGCTTAAAAATATAAAACGGTGTCGTTTTAGGCCGGTGTCGACCCCTAGGGTCGGGCCGGGCGCCCGAGAGGCGCGGGCCGGGTTTGACCCGGCCCGGAAAATATTTTTAAATATTAAAAAAAATTTTAAAAAAATAATAATAATCAAAAAATCAATAAAAAATTGAAAAATCATAAAAAAATTCAAAAAAATTCGAAAAATTCAGAAAAATTCTAAAAAATTCCAGAAAATAGGAAATGGCCACATTCAACTGGCCATCACCTGTTTCGGGTCTTTCGATCCCCGGTCTTTCCAGAAATGACGGTTTTCCCTTCCGGCAAACCATCTTCCAAAAAAATTCTAAAAAATCCAGGAAAATCCCAAAAAATAGGAAATGGCCACAAACAACTGGCCAAGGCTCATCCCGGGTGTTTTGAACCCCGAACCTTCTTGAAAATGACGATTTCGTCCTTTGGGCGAGTCGTCTTCCAAAAATTGAAGAAAAATCAAGAAATTCCAAAAAATTCTCAAAAATGGGAAATGGCCATGATCAACTGGCTATGGAATATTTTGGGTAATTCGATATCTAAACCTTCCAAAAAATGACAATTTTGCCCTTCGGGCTAATTGTCCTCGAATCTTCCCATTTTACCCCTGGTCCCGGATCGTATCTTCTCTAAGCCCTTATGGCTATACTAGGAGGCCCATGATTGAAATTGATGTGCATTGACATGATGCATTTGACTTGCGCTTTCATTATATTTACTGTGATTTGATAGGACCAGTCTTCCAATCTGCATGAAACCTTGAATCAAACCTACCTCACCCAAAATTGCGCCTGCATGAACTCTTAGTCAGGAAAATCACTCGCGTTAGGTACCGAAAGGGCGTTGGTAATGACACCGACGTAACCAAGTCCCCGAACCCAAAATCTCTGGTTCCGCAGAACTGATCGGTCTCTCCCAATCGGTCAGTAAGGTTTCCGGTCTACCCTCCAAGAAAGACCGGTGGCGACTCCAAATGCATGCACAAGTTGCACATGCCACCCCGACCACACTAAGGTCGAAAGCGATCGACTCTTATCGTCGAACCCCTTTAAAAAATACTCCCGCCGCGATTTGGTATGGGCCTGGGAGGGCCCGCGCCGATCCAAAGCCCGCGATCGGTAATCCATTAGCCGCGTCCGTTTTTCGGACGGGTCGCGACAGGCCCGGGTCCGAGGGCGGCGACCGGGACCGAGACCAGGGGTTGGTGACCTCGGCCAGGGGTCGGGCTCGCGGCCGGGACCAGGGACGAGGTCGGGACCGGGTCCAAGGTCGGCGACCAGGACCAGGGGCCGGATATTGGGACCGGGGCTCAGGGCTGGGGTCGGGACCGGGGCCGGGACAGGGGCCCGGGGCCGGGGTCGGGACCGTGACCTGGGCCCGTGCCGGGGTCGGGACCAAGACCTGGGCCGGGTCCGAGGCTAGCGACTGGGACCAGGACCCGAGGCCTGCGATCGGGGCCCGGGGTTAGGACCGTGATCGGGACCCAGGGCCTGTGACCGGGAACGGGGCCGACAACAGGGACCGGGACCTGGGGCCGGCGATCGGAAACAGGGCCGGGATCGAGGCCAGGGGCCAGGGCTTGGTGCCTGTGTCGGGACCGGGGCTGGGTCCGAGGCCTGTGACTGGGCCCGAGATCCAGGGTCGGCGACCGGGGCCCTGGGCCGGCGACTGGGGATTGGAGCGTGGACCGACGACTGGGGCCCGAACCGATTACCGGGGCCTATGGATGGGGACGGGACCGGGTCCGAGGACGGCGACCGGGACAGGGACCATGGGCCGGTGACGGGGACCAGGGCCGGGACCTGGGCTCGCGGCCGGTACCAGGCCCAGGGCCCGGGTCGGGATAGTGACCGGGGTCCGTGACTGGGGTTGGGACCAGGACCTCGGCCGAGTTCGAGGCCAGCGACCGGGATCGGGACCCGGACCGGGGCCGGGGCCGAGTCCGAGGCCGTCGACTAGGACCGGGCCGAGACACGGGGCCGGGGATCGGGACTTGTCCGGGACCGAGGCTCGGGTCCGAGGCCGGCGACGGGGACCGGTACCCGGGTTCGACCATCGGGGCCAGGGTTAGGGCCGGTGACCGGGACCGGGGCCTGGGACCCGAGGTTTAGACTGGGTCCGAGGCCGGCGATTGGGACTAGGATAGGTATCGGGACCAGGACCCGGGGCCGGCGATCGGGAACATGCCCCGGACCCGGGGCTGGCGACGGGGTCCGAGACCAGAGGCCGGCGACCGGGAACGGGGCCGGGACCTGGGCTCGAGGCCGGGTCTGAGGCCGGCGACCGGGCCCGAGACTCGGGGCCGGCAACCGGGGCCCGTGGCCGGGACCCACGACCGAGGCTGGGGTCGGGACCGGGGCCCTGGACCAGTCCCGGTGACCAGGCCCGCGACTGGTGCGGGGACACTGTGCCAGATCTTGCGTGGGCCGGAAAGCCCTCTCGGCCACGGGCAAGGGCCCGGCCCTCGCCCAGATCTAGCAAGGGTTGACCGGCGACTCTCGACTGACTCGTTGGGAAAAAAAAAAGTAAAAGAAAGAAATAAATAAATAAAAAAGATGGTCCGCCGATGTCAATAACTCCACCACTACCAGGCATCTGTTGTAAGAAAAGAAATCTAACACATGAACTTTTTTTTTTTTCAAATTCATATATTAGACAAAGATGTTACCCTTAAATATGAATTTCCAGTATCAGAAATGAAAAGTCCATATCCTTGTTGAGCCTGATGATACAAAATGAACACAAAACATTAATCTCAATCTACACAAGTGTTATGAACATAAAATAATGCTACAAAACACAAACCTGTGCTTGTGGAGATAAGCATGAAACTGCGTTCATCAATCCTTGTAACAACAAAAATCAACCGATAAAAAACAAATAAATCACATCAATAACTACACAATTGCAGCGTAACAGCCAATAAAGACAAAACCTAATAAATCACATTTTGTTGATCACTGATAAAAGTCCAACCCTCGACCGAGCCCACACCTAGGTCAGTGAATAAGAGGGTGAGAAACCAAGACCAAGATGCCTCTGACTCAACTTCCGCATCTGCCCAAGCTATTGGAAACATTTAATTATTTCCATGTCATCCTACGGCGCATAACAACATACCCTTCAATCCAGTCTTAAGAAAGCACCCATCTAAGCCAATGACACGCTTACATCCTGCTAAAAAGCCCATTTTCAACTCATTAAAACCTACATAAAATCTCTCAAATACTTTGGTTATTGGGTTGACTTCTATGACAAATGTTCCCTCCTTGCTAACTCTCTTGAGCTCCGCCATATAAGATCTCAACAAATCATATTACTTTTCTATCAGGCCCCTTATATCACTAAGAGCTTTCCATATAGCTCTGTAACATTTTTTTCTTGTTAAGTGTCAGGGCAAGCCTTTCTCTTGCATCTGCCTACATTTCTGCAACTGAGTAAGTAAGTCTGGCTCTAATCTTAGGCATGTACTCTTGAGCAAGCCATGTAGCAGTGGCTTTCCTATTTGTTATACTTTTATTGCAATGATGGGAAAATCCAACTCTCTTTATGACAAAAGTTTTCTCATTTTGAATCCAACCGCTATACAACCTCCAATCACATCCTCTTACACACCTTGCTTCCATTCTTTTTTATTCACTTTTTTTTCCAGTAAATGTCAAATCCATTAATCACGGCATACCTTTTCACAGCATTCTTGAACTGTTCATGAGATTCAAATCTCATGCCTACACTGAACATTTCCTCGTTATGGTCACACGTCGAATCATACCTATTGACCATTAGGCTTGATATGGCATTGGTTTCTTTGAAATCATCAATATCAGGTCCACTTAGAGACTCATTATCTGAATCTGCATCTTCATCAGTTGCCTCATCTTCGTATAGAACAACATTGGTGGAACCTGCAAGTAAATCTCGACCATCTTCTGCCTCCTCCTCTTCCATTCTTGCTTCTTCGAATTCTGGTATGATCTCCCTCGTTGCCGACTCTTCGTCATCTAATATGTTTGATTCTTTATCACTCAAGTCCAACGAGCTACAATCGATGTTACCTTCATTCTGTTAAAAAACACACATAAGTTGTCAACTGATAACTAAAAACAATTTCGAACATAAAGAGTCAATGATTGAATGGACTTACCATAACTTCTGATTCAACCCAATAACACTCCAACTTTTGACGAGAAAAAATTGCTAGCAAATCGATGGTCAACCTGCAAGTTCGTTCAGCCTCTTGTTAGCAAATTGCTAGCAAATCGACGGTCAATCTGACAAGAAAAAATCGCTAGCAAATTGCTAGCCCCGAAGCTTCTAACCAAAATCATACATGTAACAAGAATAGCAAAAACTGAAAAAGCAAATTCATTCAGTCTCTTGTTCCCTGCCCCACTGATTAACTCTTGAAGAAAATGTCAAATAATTAAAAGAGCACGCCAAAAAAACTCCATGGAGAAAGAGAACCAAGATAAGTGCACTCGTACTTCAACAAAAACGATGAAAGTCGAATTTAGGGGAAAAAAGAACCAAAAAAAAAAAAACACTGATACATTGTTGTCACGAGGATTTTTCACAGTTTTCGCCGCTTAGGACGATCGTAATCGACAAAAATCTACTCGAATCTCAGCACATTCAGAGAAACAATGTACAACGAATAATTCAATTTCTTGCAAGGGAGTCTTGGATAAGTTTTGACATATACCAAACTAGATCGAGAGAAGAAGAAGTACGCCCTAACCCTCCCAAGGCGAGGGAGACGAAAAAGATCAGTGACTTTGGCTCTGGCTTCGTTGCATCGAGCAACCCTGATCGAGGGAGCGACCAATGGTAACGTCGGGCGAACCTGATAGAGGAGCAACAGCCGCTGGCTCTGGCTTCGTCGCGTCGAGCGAACTTGATGGAGGAAGCGAGCGCCGGCTCTGGATCTAGAATCGTTGCTTCGAGCTGATGCAGGGAGCGACCAGTGACGACGTTCTCGAATTGAAGAAGAAAAGCAAGCCCTAACTCGCCCAATATTCAGAACATGGAGGTCGTTTCTGTGGTGTTTTTCCACGTCAAGTTTATGCTGAGGTGGAATTGCCACGTCAGATCACTTAACGGTGATTTTGAATGGAGGAATAACTTGGGCAGATTTGGGACTAGAATAAAAATTGAAAGTTTTTTGTGAGATAAAAAATAGTTTAGGGAAGATTTGGGACCCAACTTAAAGTTGGGGTTTTTTTTTTTTATGGAATTCGGCCCACTTAAATGTGTTAAGTATCCCATTTATTATCTACACTCTTAAATATTGGTTAACACATGGGTTCTCGACCCATTTTGCCAATTCTATGCATTAGGGATGGATTAAGACGATCGACATAGCATCTCTTTAGTCCGGGTGCCAAGGCCGTACTTTTGGTATGAAGTGTTTGGAAGACAAGGCACCTTGATGTTGGATAAATGGCAACTTTCCGAAAGATGTGATGCACCTCATATAATCATGTTGGTGCACATCATAAGAGCCTCAACATCTTTTTTCATAGTTGAAGCAGCTTTCGTGGACACTAGACAAGTCACTGCCTAATAACGCACGACACTCTTTCGACACGGAAAATTTCCAGTTCCTGCATTTCAATGACATCACTTTTACGCCAACTACTTTCCAATCCAATACGAAAAGAGGAAGCCCTTTCCTCAACTCGTTAAGATTCCCCCCTTGCCAAATGAATTAGAGGAAAACTTGTCACACAATTTATGATCAAATGAAGCAATTCTATGCTACTGGAAGATGAGAGAAAGTCGACAGTACTTTCGTGTAAACTTTCATGCACGGTCGTTCTCTAGAATAGAAATAATCGGCTAATTTCGTCCACTCGTTTATCACCAAATTGGAAGGGGAGTGGGAAATGAAAAATCGAGTTTCGCCGGCTCGCCCTTTGTGCCCTCGCATGGCCACTATAAGCACTTCTCCAGTTGTTAATGCAAGCTTGAAAGGAACAAAAATTAAAAAATGAAGATGCAAAACTTCACCATGCATCTTCACTTGGCATGCCTCCTCCTCTTTTCATCTCCTTTGGTAGCTCTTGCTATGAGCACTCCCATGAATTTCCTGCAATGCCTCTCTCTTCACTCCGACAACGCAACCTCCATCTCTAAACTAGTTTATACTCCACTCAACTCTTCGTATCCATCTGTCTTGGACATTACCATACAGAATCTGCGCTTCTTGACTCCTTCCGCTCCCAAACCTTTTCTCATCGTGACCCCGCTCCATGTCAACCACGTCCAAGCCGCCGCCGTCTGCTCCTGGCGGTATGGACTCCAGATAAGGATCCGAAGCGGCGGTCACGACTACGAGGGCCTTTCCTACTTGTCTGAATTCCCGTTCATCATGGTTGACTTGGTGAATCTCCGATCGATCACTGTGGATGTGGAGGACGAAACAGCGTGGGTCCAGTCGGGCGCAACGGTGGGCGAGCTTTACTATAGGATCGCTGAGAAGAGCAAAACCCTAGGCTTTCCGGCTGGCGTCTGCCCACGGTTGGCGTCGGCGGTCACTTCAGTGGCGGAGGCTACGGCACAATGATTCGCAAATACGGCCTCGCTGCCGATAACATAATCGATGCCCAGTTGGTCGACGTGCAAGGGCGACTCCTCGATAGAGAATCCATGGGGGAAGATCTCTTTTGGGCGATCCGAGGTGGAGGAGGCGGCAGCTTCGGCGTGGTAGTGTCCTGGAAAGTCAAGCTCGTCCCGGTGCCATCGACCGTCACCGTGTTCACGCTCGTGAGGACGTTGGAGCAAGGTGCGACAAACCTCTTGCACCAGTGGCAACTTCTCGGGAACAAGCTCCCCGACGACCTGTTCATCCGGTGATCTTGCAGAGCCTCAGCTCCGGCCCCAACGGGATGAGGACGATGCAAGCATCGTTCAACACCCTTTACCTCGGGGGTGTCGAAGCGCTCCTCGAGGTGACGAGGAGCAGCTTCCGGGAGCTCAACGTCACGAGAGAGGACTGCACCGAGATGAGCTGGATTGAGTAGATCCTCTACTTCGCGGGGTTCAGCGGAGAGCCCTTGGAAATCTTGCTCAACAAGAGCTCCAACACCAAAACATTCTTCAAGAACAAATCGGATTATGTGAGGAAGCCAATCCCGGACAGTGGCATGGAGGGGATGTGGGAGAGGTTCTTCGAGGAAGATGAAGGGGTACCTCAAATGATTTGGAACCACTATGGCGGGAAAATGGGCGAAATTTCCGAATCTGCCCTTCCCTTCCCTCACAGAGCTGGGGTTTTGTACAAGATCCAGCACCTTACGTCATGGACAGATGCCGATGGAGGCAACGAGGTTGCTTCAAAGCACGTGAGTTGGATACGAAGCTTCTATAGTTATATGGCGCAGTACGTGTCGAAATCGCCCCGGGAAGCTTATGTCAACTACAGAGATCTCGACATCGGAACGAACAATGTGATAGGCAACACGGATTACAAGCAAGCAAGCGTCTGGGGAAAGAAGTACTTCAAGAACAATTTCGACAGGTTGGTGCATGTGAAGACCGCCGTCGATCCGGGCAACTTTTTCCGGCACGAGCAAAGTATTCCTCCACTTTCATTTTAATTTGGGTGTACTCCTCGGAATAATGAGATGATGCTTTGCAATAAATGGAACATTTGACTATGTCTACGTTCGAACTGAATAGCTAGGAGTAGAGAGTGAATCATATGTTTTCACCTTAAGAAGAGGTTCCATAAATGGAATCCTCTTTCATTCTTGTCTCGTAATTCCAAAGGTTCTTCACGACCATTTGGCTGTGTTTGGTGGTCCGGATTTGGGCCCGGATAGGATAACAAATTATCTAATGCAATGTTTGGCGATGTCGTCCGGACCGAATAAACCCAGATATTCCTGGATAAAATACCGTATAAGAAATCTGGGGGAGGGGAGTAGGATACACCCATATTGGATAAAAAAATAACGAACCCATGCCTCGCCCTTTCATGCATCGTTCATCTCCGCCGACACCCAGGACGGTGACCTAACCTCCAACGACGACCTCGAGAGCATCTTTGCCCGCGGCGGAGGGGCCGGCGACGACTCTGACGACAATTCCAACAAGGAGGAGGACGACTCCGACGACCACTCCCAACGATCCCGACGACGACTTCCATAGCGGAGGGGCCGGCGACGACTACAACAATTCCGACGACGACTTCGACGATTCACAGAAAAAGTTCGAAACCGCTGGTGATAGAAGGAAGGAAAACTCGCATTTCGTAAGCTCTGCCCAAAGCGTCCTCTCTCTCTCTCTCTCTCTCTCTCTCTCTCTCTCTCTCACTGATTCGCAATCACGCCTCTCGCCCTAGTTTCACCTGCTCAAAAGTCCACTTTGTTCGGGGAAAAAAGTCCATTTTTTTCCTCCTCGCATTCTCCCAGCCGTGTGTTTCTCGAAGGTATAGGGAATGCCTGCATTTTCTCGCTCGAATTTTTCGGTTTTTCCCCATTGTCCTTTCTATTGATCTCGGCTTTGTTTGTTTCTCTGCGGGACGAAGAACACCCATTAGAAGTTGAAGGTGGGAGGATGATTTGGTATAATCATCTGTTTTGGGTCTGTGAGGATTTGTGAAATCCTTTTTAGCTTTCTCAATTGTTGGGTATCGATTCGAATGCGGCATTTTAATGGATTGAGATTGTTTTTACGTGATCTTCACCTTCTTTCTGTTTGTTTTCTTTGTTTGGTGGTTAGATCTGCTGGGTTTTTTTGTTTAATCCTGCATTCGTGTTGTGAAAAATTTGCACAATTTTTTGGCGTCCCATTGATGATTATAGATAGTCGCAGCGCAAGAACTTTGTTGGGTCTTGCTGTTTCATGGAGCTGTTGCTGAATTGGTCTCTTTGCACGCCGCCCTCCTCGTCCTCAGATTCCATGGCCTCGGCTCCTCTGCTGCCACTGCGGCAGCAGCCCCGGACTCAACCTCGGCCTCCTAACAGTGTGAATATCCTATCCTATCCGGACATCTACCAAACATATGATGGGATTTTTCAAAATCCAGAAGACAATCCGCATGATTTCTAACCTTACCTTATTCTATCCTATCCGGGCTCAAATCCGGACCACCATATGCAGCTATCGACAAGTTTGTGATCAACCTTATCCTACCCTTCGTTATTTGGGATCGATGGCTGTTTTTGAGTTTTTGGCGCTATCGACAAGTTTGTGATTCCAAATATGTGATTTGAATTTAGGGATCGCAAGTTTTTCCACGCAACAAATATCGAGTTATGTGGACGCCGACCGAATAATCTTTGGTCGACATGTGGTCAAATATCTCGAAGATTCTATTAGATATTGATGCCCATAATAATACTTAGATTCCTTAAAATTGCGTGCAAATTTTCACATCTCTTTGATTATGGTAAATAACGAATTGTTTGTGGCTTGAGATGATTAAGATTATATCCATTTCATAGACCCGAGGGAAAATTGTTTAATAAGTTCTAAACCTATTGCACTTTTATCAATTTAGTCTTAATAATTCAATTTTGCCAATGAGTCTGTTAACACCTAAAATTACCCTAGGGTCACGTGATGCGCACATGAAGAAAGAACGATCGGCTGCGGACAGACGTATGCAAGCAAGGTAAAAATCAAGCTGCAGATCCGCCATATGTAAAGGGTGATTTTTGGCGGTATTTATCCTAAAGCCGAAGGAAAAGGCGTGCAAAAGAAGACACGATCAGGGCAGTTGCAGAATTAGGCGGCAATCCCATCAAGCAAAGCAGAAAAGGCGCGGAGATTGTTAAAGGCCTTATCCACGAAGGCCACCGAAGGAAAACGTGCTTAAAAGCCTGAGGCGCCAGCTGCCCGACGATTATCAAAACCTAATCGTCGAAAGAGAACGTACTTGGGACCCAAGGCAGGCTATTCGACAGTTACCAGATTACGCATATAAATACCAACGGGCATCCAACAGCAAGGCCCCCCAACAACAACACACAACAGTCAAGTCTTTATCTTTTCAATTAGCTCTTAGCTTAGCTGTAGCTTTCAGATTCCCGTCGTCGATTCAATTCCGGCGTCTGCTCGCCCAGCCCAGTGCAATCGATTAAATTCCGGTGTTGTGTTGATCTACCATCCACCAGTCCAGTATCATCGATTAAATTCCGGTGATGTGTCCTACATTTCCATCCGTCTGGTGTCGTAGATTAAATTTCAGCATCGTGTCCTGCAGTAAAGTTCAGCATCATCGATTCAATTCCGGTATTGTATCTCGGCTACTATTTCGTCGAAGCAATTCGACAAATTTCATCGAAATCGTCTCCATTCGTTCTGTCAAAGTCTTGTACAAAGCTGTCGAAAGACACGCTCCTATCAATAAGATATCCTGCATTTGACACTATCTGTCTAAAACTTGCACGAAACCCTTCTTATTTAACGAATTGCTAACGTTCGATAAAGGGATTTTCCCGCATTGACAACCCTTTTGGGCTTCAACCTCTTGGGCCGAACCTTGTGGAGATCAAGCGGGTCCGACCAAGGGAAATTTTTGCGACATGGAGCCTTGATCTTTTTCATAATTTGCTAATTGAATCTATCCGCCCAATTTTGGTGGAAACGTGGATGTCAATAGTCCTATGTGATATGGCCGATTGTGACAAGGGCAATTGCTAATGGTATTTAACATTTTTTTGTCTGATTCTTTTTTTTTCTTTTTTCCTTCTTTACGTTTTACTTGTTCTCTTTATCCTTTTCTTTTTTCTTTTTTTCTTTTTCCCTCCGTAAATCACCGCCAGGCCTTGTCAATATTCGACGGAGGTCATTGGCCTTAGGCAAGGGTTGCCCTCACTGGCCCTGAGGGATATCTAGGCTTAGGTTGGCAAGGGCCATGCTCGTTAGATTAAGCGGAGGCAGCCTTCGCTTGGGTGGGTGTAGGCTGCCCTCACTTGGGCTGGCAAGGGCAACCCTTGGCCTTGTCGATCTGAGGAGGGGCTAATGCTACCGGTCCAAATTGGATTATACCACTCCATAACCCGTCCCACGTGTTTGAGTTCATCATAGATTTCTAGGCAATAATACTCTGAGTTATGGCTAACCAAGGTTAAAACAGGTTACAATTTAAGAAGACATTGCCAACTCCAAGTCATACTACCCCTAATGTTGATCTGCATAATTGGAGTACCTCTGTTTTTGGTGTTGTGAACCCATGTACTCCAAAGAGAAGAGGATGGGTGATTACTGAGGCTTCACAACTTGCGTCCTAACAATACTTTATTCTATATGTTCAAATCGAACAATCCTAGTTCCCCTTCATTTTTAGGTAAGCAAACTACTAGCCATGCCACCTTGTGTGATCCGTGATTTACTGTATTGCCTGCCCACACAATACTTTATTCTATTTGTTTGCTAGTGCCCCATACATAGGAGAAAATTTTCAATGGTTTGTTACCACCAGGTCAGTTACTGATACGGTCATTTTTCTTTCATATCCACTTAGAGATTGACACAAGATGTGATAGCCGTTGCCCTCTTTCCCCTCCCACTCATCACACTCTCACTTTTCTCTTTCTCTTTCTCCCTTTCCTAACGTTCACTCTCTCTTTCCCTCATTATTTTATTCACTCACCTCTCTCCACTCATTCACTCACCAACGTTCCTCTCTTCTTCTTCTTTTCTTCTACGACACCTCCTCCCCTACCGAAGCTCCACCTCCATCTTCCTCCTCCTCTCGTCGGTTTTGAGCGACGCCACAACCTCCCACCACCTCACTAAAGTCCCTCAGTCTCCTCACCACCTTCCCGAAGCCAGCTCGCCGGTCGTTGTCGCCGGAACCACCGCAAATCTCCACGGAACCGCCGGTACTCTGTTTTGGAGTAAGTCGCGGTTTGGTTCTGTTTTCGTCCGAACCGACCGCCACCGTCGCTCACCACCGCCGCCGACGACTTCCTAGAACCCCTCACGAGTTTCCCTGAGCTCGTGGTCGCCGGTCGCCGCACGTGGGGCCCGGATTCAACCCCGAACAGCCTCCCCTGTTTTCTGCGCGCGAATCCTCTGTTTTCGCCGATTCTGTTCGCTGCTGTGCCGTCGCCTTTGGCCGCCTTCCGCCGCCTTCCTCCGGCCCCAACCGATCCCCTTCGACCCCTAGGTGAGTCCCCGAGCATTGGCCGGCCTCGCCTCAGCCCGTGGGGCCCAGGATCGCTTCAAATAGCCCCGTTCCTCTGTTTTAATGCTGCTGTAAAATTCTGTTCTAGGTCGCCGGAGCTCCGCCGTCGCCGTCGCCACCTCGCCGGACCTCCGTCACATACCCTAGTTGGTGCCGGGTCGTGACGCCTCTCGAGAAACCTTAGAACCGAGGCTTAACCATGTTTTTATCGCCGAGAACCGTCGCCGCCGTCGTTGTCGTCGCTCGTTGCCGCCGCCGTCACATTGTTGATTTTGAGTCGGCCCGAGCTTAAATAAATTGTGAGTTGACCCTAAACCTTGGTTAGGGCGCCAATTGCGCTTAGGGTTAGTTGGGTTAGCAATTTTGGTAATAACATAAAGTGATTACGGTTGGTTTAGTTAGAAACCCCGGTTTAGGTTAAATGACCGTAATCGACTAAGTTAGCTTGATTAATTACATTGTCTGTAGTTAATTGTGATTAGTTGAAATTGATTGATTTATCGCGAGAGTGCGATAGATTAAAGACAAGTGATCGATCGACAATTATAAATTAAATGGGCTAATAAATGATTATTGTTCGAATTGAGCTTTATATTGTCTAAATGAAATTAAATGCTCGTAATTGGTTCGATGATTTTCATCGGTGTGATTATCTCGTTAGAGGGCTGATGGTGTGACTGGAATTACTATTGAGCATTAATCGCTACTTGGGGATTTATCGCCCTATTTATGATTGGATGCCTGAAATGTTCTTTGAATGAATTGACATGTATTTGGGAGTTATTCATTCCATGATTGCAGTATATAATTGATAGTCTGCATATGCATATGACAGTGTACAAAATCAAATAAATATGTTTTAGCATGAAAACGGCCGTGGGCCGAGTCTTTGAGCACATTGTGTGAGCATTCGGCCTAAATCAAAGGGAATAAAATTGATTGATATGGCGGGTGCATTGTGTGGTCATATGACGGAACGATGATGGGTTTTTCCTGGTAAGTTCGTAGTGTACTAATAGTACACCAGTACCAGTCATGTGGGACCATACGACTTACCAGAAGCACGACAGTCCTGCCTCGTGCCGGTTAGTACGGGCACAGGGCTGATCGGATGCCGGTCGCAGCTTGTGATGGACCGACGCCCCGTATAGGGATGCCTACTTGCCGTACCGTGCAACGGGTGCACTGGAAGACCGCTTGTAGTAGCCGCTGCCGAGAGGGAAAAGGAGCGTAGCCCGGTTCGTCCGGATGAGTATGGGATCGTACTATTTATGAGGGTGGAATCACGCCAGTCGCGTAGATCCTCTCATGGTGCCGTTGGCACGATCATCGTTAATAAATGGACTCGTGTGGTGTCATGTGCATACTTGTGGATGCGATGCTTGTTTTGAGTGATTGACTTATTTCACTGCTGAGTCGAGTCAAGCATTGCATTATGTGTGGCTGCAGACTGGTAAGTATGCATGTGATTGATTAGTATATGGGGACTATACTTGGGTATTTTATGTGATCGTATGAGTTTGTGAACCTGCTGTTAGGATGCCTCGGGCGAATCAGTTTCCTAACCGAGCTTAGGCTTAATTCACTGAGATTTATTTCTCACCCCGTCGTGGGATAACATTTTTCAGGTCCCAAGTGATGAAGCCCGTCGACGCCATGGTTTGGCGGTAGGAGTGATCTTTTGAAGTAGATGGGAAGTTAACCTTACCCGACCGAATACCCTTTTGAGGTCTTAGTGAGCTGTCCCGAAGTATGGGGTTGTTTATGTCAGCTATAGCTCAATAGGGTTAATTATCATCAGTTGTTTGGTTTAATGTGTGTGATGATCTTTTTGTGAACTGTCTTGGTATTTATCTCCTACTAATGTATCCCTGTTCAAATTTATGTTGTCTGGAGTAAACCGTTTCCGCATGCGTAATAAACTGTCGTGGGTCGGTAGCGAACCTGGGACGCTATCCCTTATGACCCTTGGGACGATTTGATCGGGATGTCGCGTGCTCGGGGTTTGGGGCGTGACATCCTCCCCGGTTTGGTATCAGAGCAAGGTCAGCCTGATCCATCTGGTCATTGGCTTGGAGTGATAAGGAGCGTTGGGAAATGGGATAGTTAGTAGGATTCTTATCGTTATGCTTGTGATTGTTAATTGTGTGGTAAGTTTTAGGGTTGCCTCCTGACCGTGTTTTGCTATGGGGTAAGCAGGACTCCGTATCATTCCTGCATAATGAGCGGACGCGGTAGAAAAACACCTCGAGCCCCTCGTAGGAGGAATGTGAGACCAATTGAAGAGATTGTTGATCTTGGAGGACCACCTCCTGTCGCAGCTCCCGATGCTGAACCTGCTAGACGTGAGCCGACCATGGCTGAAGTGATGCAAGCTTTGGGAACCATTGGAGATTTGTTGGGGCAGCAAGTAAGGAATCAAGCTGCTGCTGCTGCTGCTGCTGCTGAAGCCCCACCTATGGTGCCACCTGTAGTTCCGCCAGTAAATCCACCACCTGCACCTGGGTATGAGGAGCGTAAGGCTCAAAAGATGGTAGAACAGTTCCTCAAGTTGAATCCGCCACAATTCACTGGAAACAGAGACCCTGAAGCTGCCACCCATTGGATTGAAGGGTTAGAGAAAACATTCAACTTACTGAGATGTTCGAATGAGGATAAAGTTTTCCTGGCTGTCTATCAACTCGAAGGGAATGCTAGTACTTGGTGGAGAGCTGTCAAGGATAGGATTGTTCCAGAAGGTACGGTTCCAGTATGGAATACCTTCAGGGATGCTTTTAATAACAAGTATTTCTCGAAGACAGCTAGAGAACAGAAGATGGCTGAATTCTTCCACCTCCGCCAAAACCAGATGACAGTCGACCAATATGAAGCCAAGTTTTCTGAACTGTCCAAGTATGCCCCGAGATTGATTGAGGACCCTGAGGATAGGGCCAGAAGGTTCAGGGATGGACTGAAGCCCGAGATAAAGAGTATACTGGCGCCATTCAATCTTCAAGACTACGATGACCTCTATGAAAGGGCATTGATAGTGGAACAGGACTTGGCTGAGAGAACCGCCGCATCTAGATCGCGATTCACTTCCTCAAACAGATTTGAAAGGAAGCTAGGAAAGAAGCCAATGTTTGGAGGCAAGCATCATATTCCACCGAATCGTCGAGGAACGATCAGTAAGCCTACCTTCCGCCCAAATGAGGTGTGCAATATATGTCGCCAGAGGCATGGACCTGGTCCGTGCCCCTTTAAAGGAGGTGCTTGTTTTGGATGTGGTCGTTTTGATCATCAAGTGAAGGACTGCCCGCAGAGGCAGCAGGGCAGGCAGATGCCACCACAACAAGGAGGACCACCTAGAGGAACTACGCCGCAAAACTTTCAGAACCGCCCGCCGGCGCAGGGAAGAGTGTTTGCTGTTACCCGGGAAGAGGCGAAGAATTCGCCGACCGTTTCAGGTATGGTCCTCTTGCATAATCAAGTAGCTTATGCTTTGTTTGATCCGGGTGCCACACATTCGTTTGTTGCGGATCAGTTTGCTAAGTTGTATGAATTGAGCTTGGTACCTTTGGATGTTATGTTTAAAGTATCTACGCCGTTAAAGGATAGTATAGTAGCTACAGTTAGCTGTCCTGATTGTAGACTTGTTGTGGGTGGCCAAGAAAGCAAGATAGATCTGATTGTGCTAGAAATGTATGATTTTGATCCGATTGTGGGAATGGACTGGCTGACAAAGCAAAGAGCCACGATAGACTGCTTTAATAAGGTGATCCGATTTAATCCGTTGAATGGGACTAGCTATGAATTTATGGGTAATCGAGGTGGAACCTCGACAGAAATGATATCGTCATTAGAGGCGACCCAACTATTGGAGAGTGGATGCCAAGGTTATTTGGTTTCTGTGGTGAATACGTATGTTGAAGAACTTAAGTTGGAGAATATCTCTGTTGTATGTGAATTTCCAGATGTGTTTCCTCAGGACTTACCTGGTTTGCCACCAGAAAGGGAAATTGAGTTTGTTATAGAGTTAGCTCCTGGGACGGAGCCGATCTCTAAAGCGCCGTATAGGATGTCATTGTCTGAATTGAAGGAACTCAAAGTACAGATGCAAGAATTATTAGATAAAGGGTTTATCCGCCCTAGTGCATCGCCTTGGGGAGCGCCTGTTTTGTTCGTCAAAAAGAAGGATGGATCTTTGAGGTTGTGCATTGATTATAGACGGTTGAATCGAGTGACGATTAAGAATAAATACCCACTGCCGAGGATTGATGATTTGTTTGACCAGTTGCAAGGGGCATCGGTATTTTCTAAGATCGATCTACGAACGGGATACCATCAGTTGAGGATCAGAAAGGAAGATATACCAAAATCGGCTTTTAGGACACGTTATGGACATTATGAGTTTACTGTAATGCCATTTGGTTTGACGAATGCTCCTGCTGCTTTTATGGATATGATGAACAGAGTGTTCAGAGAATTCTTGGACCGTTTCGTGATCGTCTTTATAGATGACATCCTGGTGTACTCGAAAAATCCTGAAGATCATGAACAACATCTTAGGATTGTGTTAGAAACCCTGAGAATGCATCAATTGTATGCCAAGTTTAGCAAGTGCGAGTTTTGGCTAACTCGCGTAGTGTTTCTGGGTCATGTAGTGTCTGGTGAAGGGATTGCCGTGGATCCATCTAAGATTGAAGCAGTTATGAATTGGCCAAGACCGATGACGGTTACAGAAATCAGAAGTTTCTTAGGATTGGCGGGCTATTACAGACGTTTCGTGGAGAGGTTTTCATCTATAGCCTCACCTTTGACCAAGCTACTGAAAAAGGATATGAAGTTTGAATGGACGGACAAGTGCGAGCGTAGTTTTCAAGAGCTTAAACATAAGCTGACTACAGCTCCTGTTCTAACAATTCCATCTAGTCCTGGAGGATTCGAGATTTATAGCGATGCTTCGCTTAGAGGACTGGGTTGTGTTTTGATGCAGCATGGTAGAGTGGTAGCGTATGCATCTCGCCAGTTGAAACCGCATGAGTTGAACTACCCGACGCACGACCTGGAATTGGCTGCCGTCGTGTTTGCATTGAAGATCTGGAGACATTATCTGATTGGAGAAAGTTTTCAGGTGTATACCGATCACCAGAGTCTGAAGTACCTGTTCTCTTAGAAGGAGTTGAATATGAGACAACGCCGATGGATGGAGCTACTTAAGGATTATGATTGCGAGATCTTGTATCATCCGGGTAAGGCGAATAAGGTTGCCGATGCCTTGAGTAGAAAATCAGTGATTGCTCAATTACAGATGCATGAATGGCGTTTACTTGAGCAAGTTAGAGACTCAGATTTCAAGTTAGAAATAAGTCGCTTGTCGAGTCTTGTAGCTACCTTGAGAATCGAGCCGGAAGTTCAGGTTAAGATCAAGACCCTGCAGTCTACTGACCCCACTATTCAAAAGATCATTCAGGAAGACTCAACTAAACGAAGAGTCGACTTCCAATTGGCCAAGGATGGGATACTGAAGTTTAGAGGACGTTTGGTAGTGCCTGCCGACGAAATTTTAAGGGAGGAGATTTTATCGGAAGCACACCGTAGTAGTTATAGTATCCACCCTGGGAGTACGAAGATGTATCAGAATCTGAAGCAGCACTATTGGTGGAATGGCATGAAAGCGGATATAGCCAAGTATGTGGCTAAGTGTTTGACTTGTCAGCAAGTCAAGGCGCAACATTGTAAACCTGGAGGATTGTTACAGCCTTTAGAAATTCCAGAATGGAAATGGGAGCATATCACAATGGACTTTGTGATGGGTTTGCCAAGGAGTCAGAGAGGCCATGATTCAATTTGGGTTGTGGTAGACAGATTGACGAAATCAGCACACTTCATTCCAGTGAGAAAGGACTTCGCTTTGGATAGATATGCAGAGCTGTATGTGAGGCACATTGTGAGGTTACATGGAGTGCCAGTAACGATCACTTCTGATCGAGATCCTAAGTTCACTGCCACGTTTTGGAAAAGTCTACAGACTGCTCTGGGAACGAAGTTACAATTCAGTACGGCCTATCACCCGCAAACTGATGACAGTCTGAAAGGACAATTCAGACCTTGGAGGACATGTTGAGGGCATGTGTACTGGATTTCAAAGGCAGTTGGGAAGAACGGTTGCATCTGGTAGAGTTTTCCTATAATAACAGTTACCAGCAAAGCATCAAGATGGCACCTTTCGAAGCTTTGTATGGAAGAGCTTGTAGAACGCCAGTCTGCTGGGAAGAAGTTGGTGAAAGGAAAATCACTGGACCCGAATTAGTGGAACAGTCAATGGAAGCAATTAAAGTAATTAGAGGCAGACTGAAGACGGCACAGAGTCGCCAAAAGAGTTACGCCGATAGAAGACGCAGACCATTGGAGTTTCAGGTAGGCGATCATGTCTTTATGAAGATATCGCCTATGAGAGGGATATCTCGATTTGGCAAGAAAGGAAAGCTGAGCCCGAGATATGTTGGACCATTCGAAATCTTGGAACGGATTGGAAATCTAGCTTATCGTCTTGCGTTACCGCCGAGACTTGCTCAAGTGCATAACGTCTTCCACGTGTCGATGTTGAGAAAGTACGAACCTGACCCCGCTCATGTACTGAGTTATGAAGAGATTGATCTGGATGAGCGAGCATCATACGTGGAGCAACCAGTCAGAATTATGGAAAGGAAAGAGCACGTACTCAGGACCAAGACGATTCCGTTGGTGAAGGTGATTTGGCAACATCATGGTACCGAAGGAGCTACGTGGGAAAACGAGGAAGCCATGAAGAGTAGTTACCCTTATCTTTTTGAGCAGTTGTAATTGTGTTGTAATTTCGAGGACGAAATTTCCTAAGAGGGGAAGAATTGTGATAGCCGTTGCCCTCTTTCCCCTCCCACTCATCACACTCTCACTTTTCTCTTTCTCTTTCTCCCTTTCCTAACGTTCACTCTCTCTTTCCCTCATTATTTTATTCACTCACCTCTCTCCACTCATTCACTCACCAACGTTCCTCTCTTCTTCTTCTTTTCTTCTACGACACCTCCTCCCCTACCGAAGCTCCACCTCCATCTTCCTCCTCCTCTCGTCGGTTTTGAGCGACGCCACAACCTCCCACCACCTCACTAAAGTCCCTCAGTCTCCTCACCACCTTCCCGAAGCCAGCTCGCCGGTCGTTGTCGCCGGAACCACCGCAAATCTCCACGGAACCGCCGGTACTCTGTTTTGGAGTAAGTCGCGGTTTGGTTCTGTTTTCGTCCGAACCGACCGCCACCGTCGCTCACCACCGCCGCCGACGACTTCCTAGAACCCCTCACGAGTTTCCCTGAGCTCGTGGTCGCCGGTCGCCGCACGTGGGGCCCGGATTCAACCCCGAACAGCCTCCCCTGTTTTCTGCGCGCGAATCCTCTGTTTTCGCCGATTCTGTTCGCTGCTGTGCCGTCGCCTTTGGCCGCCTTCCGCCGCCTTCCTCCGGCCCCAACCGATCCCCTTCGACCCCTAGGTGAGTCCCCGAGCATTGGCCGGCCTCGCCTCAGCCCGTGGGGCCCAGGATCGCTTCAAATAGCCCCGTTCCTCTGTTTTAATGCTGCTGTAAAATTCTGTTCTAGGTCGCCGGAGCTCCGCCGTCGCCGTCGCCACCTCGCCGGACCTCCGTCACATACCCTAGTTGGTGCCGGGCGTGACGCCTCTCGAGAAACCTTAGAACCGAGGCTTAACCGTGTTTTATCGCCGAGAACCGTCGCCGCCGTCGTTGTCGTCGCTCGTTGCCGCCGCCGTCACATTGTTGATTTTGAGTCGGCCCGAGCTTAAATAAATTGTGAGTTGACCCTAAACCTTGGTTAGGGCGCCAATTGCGCCTAGGGTTAGTTGGGTTAGCAATTTTGGTAATAACATAAAGTGATTACGGTTGGTTTAGTTAGAAACCCCGGTTTAGGTTAAATGACCGTAATCGACTAAGTTAGCTTGATTAATTACATTGTCTGTAGTTAATTGTGATTAGTTGAAATTGATTGATTTATCGCGAGAGTGCGATAGATTAAAGACAAGTGATCGATCGACAATTATAAATTAAATGGGCTAATAAATGATTATTGTTCGAATTGAGCTTTATATTGTCTAAATGAAATTAAATGCTCGTAATTGGTTCGATGATTTTCATCGGTGTGATTATCTCGTTGGAGGGCTGATGGTGTGACTGGAATTACTATTGAGCATTAATCGCTACTTGGGGATTTATCGCCCTATTTATGATTGGATGCCTGAAATGTTCTTTGAATGAATTGACATGTATTTGGGAGTTATTCATTCCGTGATTGCAGTATATAATTGATAGTCTGCATATGCATATGACAGTGTACAAAATCAAATAAATATGTTTTAGCATGAAAACGGCCGTGGGCCGAGTCTTTGAGCACATTGTGTGAGCATTCGGCCTAAATCAAAGGGAATAAAATTGATTGATATGGCGGGTGCATTGTGTGGTCATATGATGGAACGATGATGGGTTTTTCCTGGTAAGTTCGTAGTGTACTAATAGTACACCAGTACCAGTCATGTGGGACCATACGACTTACCAGAAGCACGACAGTCCTGCCTCGTGCCGGTTAGTACGGGCACAGGGCTGATCGGATGCCGGTCGCAGCTTGTGATGGACCGACGCCCCGTATAGGGATGCCTACTTGCCGTACCGTGCAACGGGTGCACTGGAAGACCACTTGTAGTAGCCGCTGCCGAGAGGGAAAAGGAGCGTAGCCCGGTTCGTCCGGATGAGTATGGGATCGTACTATTTATGAGGGTGGAATCACGCCAGTCGCGTAGATCATCTCATGGTGCCGTTGGCACGATCATCGTTAATAAATGGACTCGTGTGGTGTCATGTGCATACTTGTGGATGCGATGCTTGTTTTGAGTGATTGACTTATTTCACTGCTGAGTCGAGTCAAGCATTGCATTATGTGTGGCTGCAGACTGGTAAGTATGCATGTGATTGATTAGTATATGGGGACTATACTTGGGTATTTTATGTGATCGTATGAGTTTGTGAACCTGCTGTTAGGATGCCTCGGGCGAATCAGTTTCCTAACCGAGCTTAGGCTTAATTCACTGAGATTTATTTCTCACCCCGTCGTGGGATAACATTTTTCAGGTCCCAAGTGATGAAGCCCGTGGACGCCATGGTTTGGCGGTAGGAGTGATCTTTTGAAGTAGATGGGAAGTTAACCTTACCCGACCGAATACCCTTTTGAGGTCTTAGTGAGCTGCCCCGAAGTATGGGGTTGTTTATGTCAGCTATAGCTCAATAGGGTTAATTATCATCAGTTGTTTGGTTTAATGTGTGTGATGATCTTTTTGTGAACTGTCTTGGTATTTATCTCCTACTAATGTATCCCTGTTCAAATTTATGTTGTCTGGGAGTAAACCGTTCCCGCATGCGTAATAAACTGTCGTGGGTCGGTAGCGAACCTGGGACGCTATCCCTTATGACCCTTGGGACGATTTGATCGGGATGTCGCGTGCTCGGGGTTTGGGGCGTGACACAAGACTTGAATCAACTTTTAAAAAATTGACACGGAGTTTCTAAATTTCCCTTCTCTTGCATCATCTTCTTCGTTTGTCCATGGTTAATGCTTGACCTCCCACGTTTCGCCATGGCCGAGATGCTATGGGCTCTCCATATTTGGCTATTATTACGGAAGATGAAGATTACATTCTTTACGGAAGATGGATATTACATTCTGATTTTTCTAATATTTAGTGTATCTCTAGGATTTACTTTTTATTAGAATATTTTCTAGTATCTTCTGTAATTAAGTAGATATATTCGGTAGACCTTTCTTTTCCTTTTTCTGTTAAGCGACATATTGTATAAGTGTTGGTTTTCTACGTTGAACAATATAAGAGAATAAAGCAAATTACGCTTCTCACATGGTATCAGAGCCAAAGAACCTAAACACACCAAACCCGCATCGTTTACAATATGGCTACAGAAGTGTCCACAAAGAGAGTGATTGACCCTTCTTCACCATACTATCTCCACGCCTCCGACAATCCTGGAAGCATACTTGTGTCATGCGTGCTGACCCGGGATAACTATGCAACATGGTCGAAGGTGACGAAACGCGCATTGCGAGCGAAAAACAAACTCGGATTTATTGATGGATCGCTAAAGAAGCCGAATACGTCAGCTCCAGAATTTAATGCCTGGGACATTTGTAATTCCATGATAATTTCATGGATTTTCAATTCATTCGACAAGAATTTACAGGGAAGCGTGGCATATGCAGAAGAAGCAAAAGTAATGTGGGACGAGTTGAAGGAGAGATTTGCTCAAGGTAACGGACCTCGCATACACGAGATCAAAACTGAGATTGGGTTCCTACGACAAGGAGGACTCTCAGTTGTGGAATATTATACCAAACTGAAGGTATTATGGGATGAGCTTGATGACTATGATGACATCCCAGAATGTACCTGTGCTGCAGCCACGATGTACGCAAAGAAGAAGGAGGTGGAGAAGATCCATCAGTTTCTTATGGGCCTTAATGCTGAGACCTATGGGAATGTTCGCTCTCAAATTCTCAATCTCGAGCCATTCCCATCCCTCGGTAAGGTTTATTCTATGATCACACAGGAGGAACGTCAACGATCAATTGTCCGAGGGAGGGAAGAGAAGATCGAGGGTGCTGCTTTCTCAGTTGGAAGAGTAGGCCTAAAGAAAGTACCATTTGGAAAACCGAAATGTGACCACTGTGGGAAGGTTGGGCACGAGAAGAGTCGTTGCTGGGAGTTGATTGGATATCCGCCAAATTGGGAGCCAAGGCGAGATGGAAAAGGACGCAAAGGAAATACTTATGCGGCAGTACATTCCGCACAGGTTAGCAGTTCCGATGCTATTGCAGATAATTATCGAGGAGATTCGAAGGGGATTCAAACAAAAACAACAATTAGCAACGATCAATATCAGTATTTGGTCAGTTTGCTCGCGGCGATGAAACCGCCCACTTTGAATGATCAACTTACCGGTAAGATCTATTGGCCCAATGATGTTTCCACAAATTGGATTATCGATAGTGGTGCCTCTGAACATATGACAGGGCAGCTTTTCCTTCTACATCGATCGAGAAATATCACGGATGGGTATCCTATACGAACTCCTGACGGAAAAGTTACTCACGCCATCAAGAGAGGCGATGTTTATTTAAGCCCTGATTTTATTTTGCGCGATGTTCTATATGTCCCAAATTTTAAATGCAATCTCATTTCTGTCGGAAAATTGAGTTCAGATATGAATTGCTCAGTAACGTTCTTCTCTTCTCAATGTGACATACAGGACCTACCCTCGAAGAGATCGATTGGAGTGGGTAATCTTCGAGAAGGGGTTTATTATCTTGGATGTATGGGCACTCATTCAGCTTTTCCAGCAGTCAAGGAACAGAATATTGACATCTGGCATCAAAGATTGGGGCACCCATCACGGCAAGCTTTGAATTTGATCACCGGTATTAAAATAAATAAAGGAAAGGTTGATTTGTGTGATGTATGTTGTCGTGCAAAACAAACTCGTTCCTCATTTCCTTTAAGTGATAATAAAGCCGGTGGATGTTTTGATTTATTGCATTGTGATATTTGGGGGCCATATCAGACAGGATCTCTCTCCGGTGCACATTATTTTTTAACTATTGTCGATGATTATAGTCGGGCAATATGGGTATATTTGATGAAGGAAAAATCAGAGACATACAGAGTGTTTGTTGATTTTTATCATATGATAAAAATCCAATTTGGTCGAGTAGTTAAAATGGTGCGGAGTGACAATGGCCGTGAATTTATTTCTAATTCTATGAAAGATTTTTTTTCAAAAAATGGAGTTATGCATCAGACATCATGTGCCTACACGCCGCAACAGAATGGGAGAGTTGAAAGAAAGCACAGACACATCCTCAATGTAGCACGGGCACTTCGTTTTCAAGCGAATTTACCAATTCGTTTTTGGGGTGAATGCATATTAACTGCTGCTTATTTAATCAATTATACCCCAACTACGTTATTATCTGGAAAAACTCCTTTTGAACTTTTGTTTGGGAAACCTCCAGATTATAGTCATTTGCGAGTTTTCGGTGCATTGTGCTATGCTCACAAGCCATTAAAGGGCAGAGATAAATTTGAAGAAAGGGCAAGAAAATGTGTATTTTTGGGATATCCATACGGCACGAAGGGTTGGAAGGTTTTTGATTTGGAAAAAGAAGAATTACTGGTATCTCGTGACGTTGTTTTTTGTGAAGAGAATTTCCCGTTTTCTCATAAACCTACAAATGAGGAACAAGAATCTCTTCCTTTTTTCACACCAACTCACGTAGTAGATCCTGTTGATGAGGAGTGGAATCAACCACAGGGGGAGGAAGAAAAGGTTCCTAGCCAAGCTATTGAAGAAATTGGGCAGATGATGATACAAGATTGTGACAATGCAGTCCAAGTTGAAGAGCAACCAAACAAGTTGCTAGATGACCAGATTTCAATCCCAATTCGCCCTACACGACAGAAAAGACAGCCAGCTCATCTACGAGATTATGTGTGCCATACGGTCCAAACGAAGACCCCAACTCCTCAGCCCACTCCATCGAAATCTTCAGGTACGGTCTATCCCATTGAGAGGTTTATTTCTTATGAACAATTTACTGAACCTCACATCGCTTTTTTAGCTGCCGTTGATTCTGATATTGAGCCTAGGAATTATACTGAAGCCATTAAAAATCATTTGTGGAGAGAAGCGATGGCTGCAGAAATTAAAGCATTAGAAGAAAATAAGACTTGGATTTTAGCAACTTTACCGGAAGGTAAGAAACCCATAGGATGCAAATGGGTTTACAAAATCAAGCGCCGAGCTGATGGCAGTATTGAGCGATATAAAGCTCGTCTTGTAGCAAATGGATTCACCTAGATAGAGAGCGTGGACTTCCATGAAACCTTCGCGCCAGTGGCTAAATTAGTCACCGTACGTTGTCTTCTTGCAGTTGCATTGGCTCGCAATTGGGAGTTACATCAGATGGACGTCAACAATGCATTTCTCCATGGCGACTTGGATGAGGAAGTTTATATGAAACTTCCACCAGGGTTCGCGACAAGGGGCTCAGATTGTGTATGTCGATTACAAAAGTCCTTATATGGTCTTCGACAGGCATCTCGAAACTGGTTTTCAAAACTCTCTAATGCATTGAAGGATTATGGTTTTACTCAATCATTAGCAGATTATTCGTTATTCACATATTCTCATGGCGACACTTTTCTTGCTGTGCTAGTATATGTTGATGATCTTATCTTGGCAGGAAATAATTCAATACAGTGTGCAGCACTGAAACGGTACCTTGATGAGTGTTTCCATATCAAGGACCTTGGCCAATTAAAATATTTTCTGGGAATTGAAGTAACACGGACGACTTCGGGGTTATTTTTGTGTCAGAGGAAGTATGTACTTGACATACTATCAGAATGCGGCATGCTAGCAGCTAAACCAGTGTCTACCCCGATGGAGCAATCACACCAGTTGGCTATAGCTATTGGACCTACCTTGACAGATCCCAGTCGTTATCGACGATTAGTGGGACACCTACTTTATCTCACTATCACTCGGCCTGAATTATGTTATTCTGTCCACGTACTTTCCCAATTCATGCAGGAACCGAAGGAGCAGCACTGGGAAGCAGCTACGCGAGTTCTACGATATCTTAAGCGAAAACCGGGACAAGGGATTCTATTATCAGTTCCAAATTCACTTCATTTGACTGCCTTTTGTGACTCCGATTGGGCAAGTTGCCCGATCACTCGGCGATCAGTTAGTGGATATTTTGTCATGCTCGGGGGTTGTCCTTTATCCTGGCGAACTAAGAAGCAGACCACAGTTTCTCGGTCCTCTGCTGAAGCTGAATATCGCTCTATGGCAATTGCAACCAGTGAACTGATTTGGTTACGCACTTTACTTGTCTCCCTTGGAGTATTGCATGACAAACCGATGAATCTTTTTTGTGACAACCAAGCAGCTTTACACATTGCGGCAAACCCGGTGTTTCACGAACGAACAAAGCACATCGAGTACGTACCCACTAGACTTCAATTGGCAGATATTTTTACGAAGGCATTGAGTCGAAATCAATTTGAATTTCTTGTCAGCAAGCTGGGCATTCGTGACCTCCATGCGCCACCTTGAGGGGGAGTATTACGGAAGATGGAGATTACATTCTTTACGGAAGATGAATATTACATTCTGATTTTTCTAATATTTAGTGTATCTCTAGGATTTACTTTTTATTAGAATATTTTCTAGTATCTTCTGTAATTAAGTAGATATATTCGGTAGACCTTTCTTTTCCTTTTTCTGTTAAGCGACATATTGTATAAGTGTTGGTTTTCTACGTTGAACAATATAAGAGAATGAAGCAAATTACGCTTCTCACAGCTATCGGCGTCTCCACGGGCGACTCAGCCTTCCTTCATCGTCTGCTCGTGGTCGGCCCTGTTGACGACCGAGCCACCCCTCCATCATCATAGTGGAGGGCAGTCGTTTTCTATCCATATCTGGACTGGAATCGTGCCTCCAGATCTAGTCTCGCCACACCACGGGCGAGTACAAGATCTCGAAGACCATGGAAAGATCTCAAAATCAAGAAGAATAACAGAGGAAGCCTATCGGACCTCCCCTCTGGAAAAAGCTAACGGATTACTAAACCTTGTTGATTGGTTTAGCATGGGTCCTAGACCCACACCAAATTGCGACAAGGGGGAAAGAAAATTTATTGTACTCTATCTTTAATACAACCAGGTACCGGGTGCAAAGGCATACACGTAGATGGAATCGCCACCATTTTCTTTTAGGGTAGACCAGATACCCTACCGAGCGGTTGGCAGAATCCGTTCGGTTCTACGGAGCTAGAGATTTTGGAAACAATGATTTATTTAGGTCGGCATTGCTATCAACGCTATTTTGGTACCTAACGTCGAGTGTTTTCCTAATTATGATTCCATACTGGCTCAATTTTCAAGTGAGGTAAGTTTGAATCTACGGTTTCATGCAAAAAAAAAAAAAAAACTACTCCTATCAATCACAATCAGATAATAAAATGCGCAATCAAAGATCCAATGCGTGCAGACAAAATGCATCAAAACAATTATGGCATCCCTAATATAGCCCTAATACCTTAGAAAATGTGATTACAGTTTGGGAGAGATTTGGAAAAACTTGGGATAATTTGCCCAGAAGAGCAAAATTATCATTTTTTTAGGAATTCGGGGTCGAAATTGGGAAAATTAGGTCAATTTGGTTAAATCTGACCATTTACTATGATTTTTTCTGATTATTTTTTCTAATTTTTTTATGATTTTTTATTATTTTTATTAATTTCAGAATTTCTTTTTTATTTTCTTTTATTCTGAACAATGATGTAGATCAGGTTGACCTGACCCCCGCCTTGTGGGAGACCGACCTGGATCGAATTGGTCTGGGTTGGCCTAAACGATGCCACTTTGCCAAATGTTTTTGAATTTTTGAAAATTTTTATTCAATTTTATTTTCTCGCATTTTTGTTACAAAAAATACAAGATCTTGACATGTGATCTCCTAATAACCATTCGATCAGAATTTTGGAATTTTCTTTTATTCTAATCTGACATGGATGCCACCAGTGCGCCACGTAGGCTTTGACCAGTCAACTACTGTCATCGGAGAAGATGACCCGTGACAAAGTTGCCGGATCATCCCCGGAATAACTAAACCGAGGTGAAATATTTCCATCTCTAAACAGCTTCCTCAATACATTTCTAACCGAAACACAGCCCGGCAGCACCTCAAATCATGAAGAACAGTCCAGCTGAACTTGATTTTCCGGCGACCTCTCGTTTTCATGTTTTCAGCCATTCAATCTCAAATCTAATCACATATCAAGCACGAAGTGGGTTCCAGAACACTTACCTATGTATGTTAAGCGTTCGAAATTCATCCGTTGAAGATCAACCAGCTCATGGGTCAAGCATCGAGGAGGTTCAACCACGAGGTTCAATTGTTTGATGCTGGGCTTAGGAAGTTCCCAGATGCAGATCAAAACGAAAAAAAAAAAAAAAGGTGCAAATAACGCATTCGAAATTCATGGCCAAAACCGAAACTCAAAGAAATGCTTGGGGAGTCGTGTAGATTCAGAAACTTGCTAAAAACGATTCGAGCACAACAGATTTGCATATTTAGGATTCTGTCAAAGATGAATTCTGTCCGAGCTCGCGTTTCGAATTCAAGATCAGTCCTTTCTTCTACTTCGCAATTCGAAGCATTTCGAGTTCAAACCAGATTCACTCATTAGACAGACTCTGCTAAGAGAAAAAAGTCAGAGACAACCCCATGGTTGATCCGCTTTGAACCTCCCTCCTACGACTCAAATACCATTTTTGCTTTTTCCAAAGCAAGTCCGAAGCTCCGCTGCAAGCAAGCACCGAGTTATATGACCGACTCCGGTCGTCAAATTCCTCCGATTTCATTTGAAAAAACCTTTCCTAGAGGCTTTACAAAAAGGGAGGACTCAACACTCATCAAAGAACCCAAGCAAGCGGAAGAATGAAAATTGTCTAAAGAGTCTTCACTTGAAACGCCAGATAGAACTTACCAAAAGGGAAAAGAACAAGGAAAGAAATCCCTCTTGCTGACTTTTCTCACCATATCACTCAATCTCAACCTGGAGAACATCCTTCTTCTCTTCTTCCTTCACCTTCGCGACCACCACCTTCAGCACGCCATTCTTCATCTCCGCCTTTATCTCCCCGTGCTTGAACAGGCTTGGCGGCAGATCCATCGTGCCCGAGTACCTCCTCCTGCCCTTCCCCGACTCCTCCTCGTCCACGCCCTTGATCGTCAGGGTGTTCTCCTCCACAGAGACCTTCACATCCTTCCTGCTGAGGCCAGGCATGTCCATCCGGAGGGAGAGGGCATCGTCGTCCGCCTTCACGTCCCAAGCCGTCCTCGATCCAGCTGCTTCCATTCTGAGGTTCAGCACCTCGCTCAGGCTTCGAGCACGCGGCCACTCTCGATCATACAAACCTGTTGAACGACCGGCGATACTATATACATGAGGATGCTTTACTAAACAAAACTACATCGAAGAGAGAGCAACCTCACAAAACCATCAATGCTCGATCAGGTCTGACGCAGTAATTAACCAGTATTATATATCTAAGAGAAGCAGCCAGAATCGTCTCTAAACAAGCATTCCTCAGATGCTGATCATTGCGTTCGTAATTTCCACCGGATAGCTCAAAAATGTCATCGACCCAGCGGGATGGACCGATATCGAAGCAAAATTGCTAATGATCGGAAACAGAACCGTCATAATCAGGTTGAGAAACGATATCCACTCACCCATGATAACGGAAACAGGATGACAATCAACCACCAGACGACCCCGTCATCGCGACGCACGGCGATCGTAAACATCAGAAAATGAGAGAGAGACGACACACTACCTGCGAACATACCGCTCGCCAAGCGGTGGGAGAGGGGACTAACGGAGCTGCGCTTGACGTCGACTTTGACGTCGCTCTCGTCGTCGTCGGAGAGCGTCTTCTCAGAGCTGGTGTTGAAGGACCGAGTCACGTTAGGGGCGACGGAGACCGCGCGGAGCGGATTGGTCGGCCTGTACAAGGCCACGTTAGGCGCGACGGAGGCCGCGCGGAGCGGATTGGTCGGCCTGTACAAGGCCAGTTTAGGGGAGACGGAGGCCGCGGGGAGCGGATTGGTCGGCCTTCACAAGGCCCCGGAGGAGGGGGCGACACTCCAGAGAGCAAGCGAAGACGTCATTTTCGATATGCTTGGAGCTTGCAGGTCGTCCGGAGACGCGGGTCGGAGAATTTGCAAGGGTTTTGGAGGTGAGTAATGACCAGTGCCTACGGAGTGGCGTATCGTCATGTTTAAATAGCAAGGAGGGGATCCGGATCCCCTGTCCACGTAGACAGGGGAACCACAAATCCCAGCCGTCCCCCAGAATTTTTTCCCCCCCTTTTTATAGGGCCTAATTCCAAAAAAAACCTCAAACTTTGACGTTTGTCCCAAAAATATCCATAACTTTTTTTTGTCTCCTAAAAAACCTTCAACTTTTGGTTTTGTCCAAAAAAAAAACCTCAAACTTTGATTTGTGTCCCAAATATACCCACAACTTTTTTTATCTCATAAAAAACCTCCAACTTTTGATTTTGTCCCAAATTTACCACAGTTATTAAAAAAAAAAGAGTGTTTCGCGTTCAGTTGAACAGAACCCATGATTGTTCGACAAAGATCAAAATGTACTTCCAATTGTTTCAAGGAAGAATGTTTGACACATTGCAGTCGCATTAATTCATTTCTAGACATAATTGAGTTACCCGAGATTCACATACAAATTTCAGTGGGAACAAGATATTAACAAATCTTCTTCTTATACTTCAAATTTTTACCGAAATGATGATCACAAGAAAGCATTGGGGGCAGCAGTTTTTCGTCACAAAGGCAGGGTCTGCAGCAGCTTGTTGTCACAGATGCAGGGTCGGCAACAGCTTGTTGTCACAAATGCAGGGTCGGCACGATGGTCCTCGGTAGAAGGCTCGATTGGCATCGATGACTATCAACGGGTAAGGAGTCGATGACGATGGCTGCTATTGTCTCGGGATAAGGCCACACCATCGGGCGACGGTTGAGAATCACTTGGAGTTTCAACAGAAGCTAAACGGCCGACGTCGGGTCGTCGGGAATTCTACGATATGGGTTTTGAGGGTTTTTTTGTGATTAGACTAGTAGATTTGGGACAAATTCAAAAGTTGAAGGTTTTTTAGGAGACAAAAAAAAAGTTGTGGATATTTTTGGGACAAATGCCAAAGTTTGAGGTATTTTTGAGATTGGATTGGTAGATTTGGGACAAAATCAAAAGTTTGAGGTTTTTTATGATACAAAAAAAAGTTGTGGATATTTTTGGGACAAAGGCTAAAGTTTGGGGTTTTTTTTTAGGATTGGACCCTTTTTATAGGGGGAAATATTTGGGGGAGGGCTGGGATTTGTGGTCTCTCCTGCTCACGTGGGCAGGAGATCCCGACGCCGAGGGGAATTGTTGGCTGCAATCTTAAATCAAAATGGGCAAATTGGGTCGGCTCAAAGATAAATATGACCCGACTTAGTGGCTCATGCCCTACCAAGAATCATATACTAAAATACCTTCTTATTTAATTTAATCTATGAAAAATCATATCCACATAGTTAATTTACTTTAAGCTCTTACTGTATATGTGTATTGGATAACATTGCTCTTTCCGACTACGAGATGCTAAATAATTCACTTTTAATGTTGCCATTAATTTTCAAATTTTGTACTGACTCACAACGAAGTGCAAGAGAAAATTATTACTCGGTAGTCAATTTTATGAAAATTATGCAACAAACGACATGGAAAAATTGGAATTCTAATGAATTGCGATATAAGTTATTGAAATAATGTCAAATGCAACGAAGGAAAGGTATACTTTAATATGGACATACTTGTTTTTAAAAATGTGGGTCTCGGTTGAAAGTCTTCATTTTCAAGAGCTACACCTTCGTTTTCCAAAAAAATATATGGATGCAATATGTCAATCTCTTAAAAATCAAAGTGAAAAAAAAATAAATGTGTGAGTTTGTATTGTTAACTGAGAACTCGAAAATAACAAAAGCGCACGTAGCAATTTCTTCGTATTTTGAATTCGTTGGAGATTCAAACGGTTCTACTAAGAATCAAGGGCAACTTTAACTCATCCTGCGTAGCAAAAGTTGAAATGTGATTTGATTTTTTTGGCCAAATTGGTGGTAACAGTTGGAATTTACCTACATTGCTAAAAGAACATATTGTTTTATATGAAAGTTATTGAAAGAGTGATACATGAAAGTTTATTTGAATGCGCACATCAAGCCATTAAACATTACAAGGCGCTCCATATAATAGAAACTCCATGAGAGCATGTTCGGGCTATGATGTGAATCGTTGCGGAAACTGATCGTTCTACGAAGATCCAAGGGTTGTGAATTGCTAACTTTAACCCCCAATCGAACCTGTGATTGGTAACCTCGGTATGAGCGTGACCTGTTGACGAACCTGTGTCAACCAATCCACGCTATAGACGCCACGAACAAGAAAATTCGCGATCTTGCTCGATAAGTCGATCGATCGCCACAAGGAAGCCTTGATAAGATCTTGTCTTCAAGAGAACTTGAAGAAGAGAAAACCTCTCTGTATAAAATTCTGAATTAATGTTATGTTTTCAGAAACTCATAAGCACCATTATATATGGTGCTAACCCTAAAAGGCAAAAATTACAAAAATACCCTTAATTAATAAAAATTCGCCTAAAAATAGAAAAAGGCCTAAAAGTCCATCTAAATGATGCCGAATGGTTGAAATTCATCGCAGTTCATGGCCTGTGGCTATGAGTATTGATCAGGATGCCGTTTCTCTTCAGCTGACCAAATTTGAGCTCATTCGGAGCTCGGTAGCCCTAAATCCGTTCAGAATTCGCGAGGTTAAATGTAATCATGTTGCACCAAGGAGCTTCAGAATCTTCAATTCTCGAATCAAGATCACCTCCATTCCAAAGATCTTGAACCATGATGCCGATAGCTTGCTTGAATTCCCTCGCTCTCGCTCGAGTAATTGGACCAAGCGGATAGAGCAACGAGTCCCTAGCACCTCCTCCTCGATATGGTTCGATGTCCACATCATTCCCTCCGCCGTGCAAAGGATTTGCCCTCAAATCATCACCTGCATCAAAAAGAGTCAAGTCAGTAACATTAAAAGTAGCACTAATGCCATACTCACCTGGAAGATCAAGCTTGTAGGCATTGTCGTTGACCCTCTCCAACACCATGAATGGTCCATCCCCGCGCGGTAATAACTTAGAACGTCGTTGCTCGGGAAAACGTTCCGTGCGCATATGAACCCAAACCCAATTGCCGGGTTCAAACACTACTTTCTTACGCCCTTTGTTGGCTTACTTTGCATATTGTTCTGTCTTGTGTTCAATATTCAGCCGTGTCTTTTCATGCAATGTCTTCACAAACTCGGCCTTCTTAGCACCATCTAAATCCACACGCTCTTCAACAGGCAAAGGAGTTAAATCTAACGGAGTTAATGGATTAAAACCATAGACAACCTCAAACGGTGTGAATTTAGTAGCAGAATGCACGCTCCGATTATATGCAAACTCAACATGCGGTAAACAATCTTCCCAAGACTTAATGTTCTTCTTAATTATAGCACGTAACAATGTCCCTAAAGTCCTATTAACTACTTCGGTTTGACCATCAGTTTGTGGATGACAAGTAGTAGAGAATAAAAGTTGTGTACCTAATTTCTTCCACAATGTCTTCCAAAAGGAGCTAAGAAATTTAGTATCTCGATCAGAAACAATGGACCTAGGCATGCCATGCAAACGCACAACCTCACAAAAGAACAAGTCAGCAACATGTGATGCATCATCGGATTTATGACATGGTATAAAATGAGCCATTTTTGAAAACCGATCTACAACCACATAAATAGAATCCTTACCATGCTTAGACCTAGGCAATCCTAACACAAAATCCATAGAAATATCAACCCAAGGATGCGTCGGGATAGGCAAAGGCGTATACAAGCTATGTGGTTTAGTTGTAGACTTAGCCTGTTTACATGCAATGCACCTTTCACAAACACATGTGACATCTCATTTCATATGTGGCCAATAAAAATGTTCATGCAGCACTTCATAAGTTTTATTGATTCCAAAATGCCCCATTAAACCACCACTATGCGCCTCTCGCACCAACAACTCTCGCAAAGAGCATCTAGGCAAACATAACTTGTTTTCACGAAAGAGATAGCCATCATGCCTATAGAATTTTTCAAACGCGGCATGCTCACAAGTTTCAAACACTCTTCCAAAGTCATCATCATCAGTATATATCTCTTTGATATGCTCAAAACCTAGGCACTTTACTCCTAAAGTAGTTAGAATTGCGTACCTTCGAGAAAGTGCATCGGCTACCACATTTTCCTTACCTTTCTTGTACTTGATTACATATGGAAAAGTCTCGATGAACTCCATACATTTAGCATGTCTTTTGTTCAACTTTTGCTGTCCCCTCAAGTACTTTAATGTCTCGTGGTCGGTGGGGATCACGAATTCTTTTGGCCACAAGTAATGTTGCCAAGTCTCCAAAGCTCGCACCGAAGCATACATCTCCTTATCGTAAGTTGGATAATTCAATGTTGCTCCGCTTAACTTCTCGCTGAAATAAGCTATGGGACGTCCTCCTTGCATCAACACAGCTCCAATTCCTATACCAGAAGCATCGCATTCTATTTCAAAAGTAGCACTGAAATTTGGTAAAGATAACAAAGGAGCATTAGTTAGCTTATCCTTCAACAGATTGAATGCTCTCTCTTGCTCTTCTCCCCACGTGAAACCTACGTGCTTCTTGATGACCTCGGTTAAAGGTGCAGCGATGGTGCTGAAATCCTTCACAAATCTGCGATAGAAACTGGCTAAGCCATGAAAGCTGCGCACCTGTCATACAGTCTTAGGTGTTGGCCATTCTTGGATCGCTTTCACCTTCTCTTCATCAACCTGTATTCCATTAGCTCCAACAACAAACCCTAGAAATACTACTTTATTAGTCACAAAAGAGCACTTCTTCATATTAGCATATAGTTGCTCGGCCCTTAAAACCTGTAAAACAGCTCGCACATGTTCAATATGGTCATCAAGGCTTCGACTATATATCAAAATATCATCAAAATAGACAACCACAAATCGACCAATAAAAGCACGCAGAACATGATTCATAAGTCGCATGAAAGTACTAGGTGCATTAGTTAAACCAAATGGCATGACTAACCACTCATACAACCCATACTTGGTCTTAAATGCAGTCTTCCATTCATCCCCTTCTTTCATTCTAATCTGATGATAACCACTTTTCAGATCAATTTTAGTAAATATGCAAGCTCCATGTAACTCCTCTAACATGTCATCTAATCTAGGAATAGGATGTCGATATTTTACCGTAATATTGTTGATTGCTCGGCAATCGACACACATTCGCCAAGTCCCATCCTTCTTTGGCACTAACAAAACAGGAACAGCACACGGGCTAAGACTTTCTCGCACATATCCTCGTTCCAGTAATTCACTAACTTGCTGCTGAAGTTCCTTTGTCTCCTCGGGATTACTTCGATATGCGGGTCGATTAGGTAATGGCGCACCAGGTATCAAATCGATTTGATGCTCTATGCCTCGAATCGGTGGTAGACCTCCAGGAACCTCATCAGGAAAGACATCATCAAATTCCTGCAATAAAGACACGACAGAACTAGGCAAACTCGGGTCAAGATCGTTAGTAATAAACAATGCCTCCTTGTACAAAAGTACAAGTATCGGTCGGTCCAGAACCAAAGCTCTCCTCACTTCGCTCGATCTTGCATAGAAATTCTTTTCTCTCTTTTCTTTTCTCTCTGCTTTTCCCTCGGCTTTTACCACTCTGTTTTTCTCTATCTCTCCTTTTCCTTGCGTCTCAGACTCTCTACGCAAGCTCTCAGCTTTCTCACTTTTTCTCTCTTTCTCAGCCTCACGTTGTAGTTTCAATTGATCTTCATACACCTCAGTAGGTGTCATTGGCACCAAAGTGTAAGTCTTCTGATTCATCACCAATGAATATCGGTTAGTGTATCCATCATGATGTACCCTCCGATCATACTGCCATGGTCTACCAAGTAAAAGATGTCCCGCTTGCATAGGTACAACATCACACACCACCTCATCTTTATATCGCCCTATCTCAAATGGAACTAGGACTTGTTTCGAAACTTTCACTTCACCACTATCATTCAACCACTGAAGTCTATATGGTCTAGGGTGCTTTGTAGTTTTCAATCCTAGTTTCTCCACCATAGTACAACTTGCCACATTTGTACAACTACCTCCATCAACAATTAAACTACAAATCTTACCATTCACCAAGCATCTTGTATGGAACAAGTTATCACGTTGCTGGTGATGCTCCTCCTCCTTGACTTGCACACTAAGAGAACGTCTAACCACCATTAATTCACCCTTGACTAGCATCTCGACATCGCTACAGTCCTCCAATGGCGGCATGGCATCATCATCTTCCTCCCTGTCACTTTCAGATTGAACATCTCCAGGCCCAGTCATTATCATCACCCTCCTATTAGGGCATTGATTTGCCATATGACCCCTGCCTAAACACTTGAAACATTTAATTTCACGAGTTCTAGTGTTAGGATTTTCAGTTTTACCTGAAACCGGATTCGAACCAACTATGCCATCTTTCTCCTTCTCCCTTGAAGTTTCAACCTTGGTGTTGTTTCCCTTCCAGTTCGACTTCTCGTCTCTCTTCCAATTGGGTTTCCAATTCGAGCTTGAACCTCCACCACTCCTGTAATTTCGGTCCAACTTCAATTGCCTCTCTACTTTGATAGCTTTGTCCACCAATTCTTCCAACTCGACATAATGTTGCAGCTCTACCACTCTTGCTATATCTCGGCTCAAACCACATAAGAATCGTGACATAGTAGCTTCGCGGTCCTCTACCACATTAGCACGGATCATGGAAATCTCCATCTCTTTATGGTACTCTTCCACGCTCTTGTTACCTTGTGTGAGATTTTGCAGTTTATGAAACAAGTCTCTGTGGTAATGACTTGGTATGAAGCGCTTCCTCATCACCGCTTTCATCTCATCCCACGTTTCTACCGATCTCTCACCATTGCGTCTCCTGCTATTCACAAGTTGATCCCACCAAATTATAGCATAATCAGTGAATTCAACAGCTACAATTTTTTCCTTCTTGAGCTTCGAATATCGCTGGCAGTCAAATACCATCTCCATTCGTTTCTCCCATTCTAGGTATGCATCAAGATCATTCTTTCCTTGGAAAGATGGAATCTTCATCTTGATATTGCTAAGCTCATCATCTTCTCGATGTCTGAACTCTCGGCGTCTGTTTCTCCTCCCAAATCTGCCATCTCGATCATCTTCTATATCAGACATATATTCATCGTCAAATTGTCGCTGCCATCTGGGTTGCGCCCTAGGCTCATCTCGCTGATTTTGTGGCCTCCCTCGTGGTGGCTCTTGTTCACCATCAAGCCTCGTCTCACACCTCACAACTCGGTTGCTAAGGGCTTCAAGTTGTAAGCTCAACTGCTGAATGCCTGCTAAAATCGCATTATCCCTTGGATTGGTGCCATCCTCCCTTTGATTTACGCTTTCTTGGTCTGCCATGATTTTTTTTTAACCTGCAAGAAAATGTTAGAAATAAAAGAAATCTCACCACACTCCCTCACGTGTTTCGCTCAAGATGTTTGTCACTCCCCTCGTGTTTAACTCAATCTAGGCTTTTTCTTCCCTCAATTAAACTTACATACTCTTGCCTTTTTCCTCTCGTTTCGCTTCTTTCAAGCTCTTTATCAGACTAGAATTCCATTCTCACAAGCTCCTCATAACAGTCGACTAAACCACCAAGCAAGATCAATTCAGCAATATACTGCTCAATTCAGCAATTCAGCAACTTTTGCTAGATTTGAATTCAGGTTAATGTTTGCTGCTATTTTTTTTCCTATTCAGTCCAACTAACAATAATACTAATAAAAAGAAACGAGTCGTCCTCTTGATTTTTTTTTCCAGCCTCTTTTTTTTTCAATTTTTTTTATCGGTTTTTTTTTTCACCGATACTCTTTTTTTTTTTGGCTGAATTTTTTTTTGACGAACTCAATACAATCAAAACAACTAGGACCGAAAACCTTAATTTTATAAACCCTAGATCCCCAATTCAGAATCCTAATTCGATTAGTAACAGATCCCCAATTCTATAAACCCTAATTTTATAAACCCTAGATTGCTGAATTAAAATCAGTAAAAGTAAGATAATAACTAGATCTTGTAGAACCAGCTCTGATACCAGATGATGTGAATCGTTGCGGAAACTGATCGTTCTACGAAGATCCAAGGGTTGCGAATTGCTAACCTTAACCCCCAATCGAACTTGTGATTGGTAACCTCGGTATGAGCGTGACCTGTTGACGAACCTGTGTCAACCAATCCACGCTATAGACGCCACGAACAAGAAAATTCGCGATCTTGCTCGATAAGTCGATCGATCGCCACAAGGAAGCCTTGATAAGATCTTGTCTTCAAGAGAACTTGAAGAAGAGAAAACCTCTCTGTATAAAATTCTGAATTAATGTTATGTTTTCAGAAACTCATAAGCACCCTTATATATGGTGCTAACCCTAAAAGGCAAAAATTACAAAAATACCCTTAATTAATAAAAATTCGCCTAAAAATAGAAAAAGGCCTAAAAGTCCATCTAAATGATGCCGAATGATTGAAATTCATCGCAGTTCATGGCCTTTGGCCATGAGTATTGATCAGGATGCCGTTTCTCTTCAGCTGACCAAATTTGAGCTCATTCGGAGCTCGTTAGCCCTAAATCCGTTCAGAATTCGCGAGGTTAAATGTAATCATGTTGCACCAAGGAGCTTCAGAATCTTCAATTCTCGAATCAAGATCACCTCCATTCCAAAGATCTTGAACCATGATGCCGATAGCTTGCTTGAATTCCCTCGCTCTCGCTCGAGTAATTGGACCAAGCGGATAGAGCAACGAGTCCCTAGCACCTCCTCCTCGATATGGTTCGATGTCCACATCAGGCTAGGACTCATGGCACAACCAAACTAGCCTGCCGCGGCCATAGCCACGGAGGTTTCTCTCTCTACTTTTGGTGTTTTTAAGAATAACGCGGAAAAGAAATAATAGAGGAATTTCTGTATATGATAATATCTCATAAAGAAGATTACAATAGCCTATTTATAGGCTTTATGAGATCACTAAACGTAAAATGTATCAATCAAGATACGCACAATAAAAAAAAATATATATACACGTAATCTTGAGAGATACATAGCTTCAATAGAATAATAAAATATCTTATAATATAGGAAATTATCTTGCTTGATAGAGCCGACACCAAAGTGGAATGGCTAGAGAACTTCAAAGGTACGGTGGTCCATTCCCAGATATGTGGTTTTTCTGTGATGATTGTTGTGGATATCTAGTCCCCAGCTCATCATAGACCTAAACCTTAAGAGAAGAGGAGAATGATCCCCGTGATGTTATAGCATATGAATCATGCCCGATAAGACTACGCCATGATTCTGTCATTGAATGCTGAGGAACTCTCTCTCTCTCTCTCTCTCTCTCTCTCTCTCTCTCTCTCTCTCTCTCTCTCTCTCTTATTTTCTCTTCTTTTCTCTGGGCTTTTTCAACATTTTGTCTTGGCTTTTGTTTCAGTTTTCCATTTCAGTTTCATCCGTCCACTCCCGGTGCTTAAAACGCATCGGGAATACACTTTCTTGGCAAGTTTCAGTCATCGAAACAGAGGGAGTCATCAGGGACCTGAACCTTAGAGAAGGTCAAGAAAAATACTTGGCTGTTTTGACGCCAACCCGAGACCTAATTTGGCAGGTTCCACAAGGATTCGTTGCTAATTTGGTATCTGAAACTGAATTTGAATTCCTTGGGGTAGAGAAAATTTCGGATAAGAGTTTAAAGGAGGAAAATCTTCCCCGTGATGTTTGCTTATGTGAATCGTGTGTGCATGCCAATGTATAAATGACTGTGCCATGATTCTTTTCTTTTGTGCTGAGGGGACCTATCTTCTCTTCTCAGGGTTTCTCAAACATTTATTGCTCTAAGACCGAGAGAGAATGACTCAAACTTTGAGCTTTCCCAAGACTAACATTTGGCCTAATGCCCCTTAAGAAAACTTGATAAAAAAAATTTAATTTTGTCCAAAGAAATGAGATTTTGAATAGACTTTTTGACATATCTTACAAAAAGAGAAAATATTGGGTCCTCCCGGAGGACCACGTAGCTGTGCTCCCTAACCAATAAAAAAAGGGACACGTGGAGCCACGTGTTTTTGTGGTGCAGCTGGCTTTTTCCAAAAAAAAATATATGACTTTCCTTTTATTATTTGAAAATTTGCCCCCTTCGTAGGCCTGCGGATTCTGAGCGATCTTTTCTCTCTCCTCTGTTAGTCACTGTACATTTGCCTTGCTTTTCTGCACGCATTAATGGCGATTTCTCTCTCCAAGACTCACGCTGCCTCTTTAGTCTTCCCTCTTCAAAAAATTGGGTCGATCTTTTCTGTCTACCCACCTCTTCACTCTTCAAAATTTTGGGCTGAAAAGCTCCTTGCTTTGTGGTTTCAAGCGAACGCTCTCTCACACGCCCCGCGCTTGCCGCTGCTCCGGTTTTCGTCAAGCGACCTGTACCTCGCTGCCGCCAACAAAGGAGAGGCCGAGGTCAGTTGGTTTACGAGCATCAGATATTGTTTGAGCATCGGCATTGTGCGAGGATTGAGGAATCTTCGGGTCGTTTCTGGACCTAATATTTTCTCGTCTTTCCAACCAAATGAAAAAGCTCTGATTTTTTTCCGTCCTTTGGTCAGTTGGTTTACTTTACGAGCATCAACGGCATTGCGCGAGGATTGAGGAATCTTCTGATTGTTTCTGGGTTTCGCGGGGGAGATCATGAGAAGCTCGAGCATGCATTTGGCGGTTGGTCCCAAAAGGGAGTAAGGCAGAGGTCGAGGGGTGAGTGACTGCTGTCGATGAGCTTCAGCTTCTTGAAGTTCATCGGGAGATTGGGTATATGTTGAAGATTGCACGGAGCGTGAGAAATGGCAAAGAGACGAAAAAGTAAATCGCAGAGTGAGTCAGTTTGAATATTTTAGTTGAATCAACAAATTTCATCGTTCTGTTTCTAGAATTTTCTACGATTCTTGAGCAGTGGAATGGGTATTTGCTGCGATTAACTTTAGACGGTTATTGCGCGCCTTTTAGATGTTTATACTGTAAGCAACTCATACTTCGTAAGAACTTCATTTTGTTTGGTAAATAGTGCATTCTGACACTATAATTTTGTCAACCTGTTTAATTACTGATAATTTTAGGGAGTGAATGACCCTGGAACTGTAACTAGCGATTTGAACTATAGTGATGCCCTCAGATTTTACTCTCTTTTAGTATTTGTCTCGCACTAAATGGTTGTAGTAGGCGCGGGATTTTTAGCCCTCTTATAGTCGAAAAAGCCATTGTCATGTAACTTCGATTTTTGTAATTTGAAGCACGTACCGAGCTTCATTGAGAATGCAGAGCTGCTAAAATCCAAAACCGAAACAAATGTGCAGGTTCCCTGAAAGTTTCAACAAAAAAAATGTCCTTTATCATATTTTGGGAGCTGGTTTTGCTGATTAATTTCTTTTACAATTTATGATTGATAGTGTTTCACAGTAATCAATTTCAGTGTGCTTGCTATTATCAGAGAACATATTGGGACAGTGACTTCTCTTTTTTGCTGTATTCATTTGTACATATCCAATATGTGTCTCTGCCTTTCATTTGCAGTAGTGCGATGTGCAATACCATCTGCATCAGTAAAGAGTAGCTTTGTTTTGCATCTACAGATCTGAGGCAGCATGCCATTATTTTTATTTCAACTGATAAAATATTATGAAAGCTTAAATTAAGAAGGCAAGGATTCCCTTGCCTTCTTATTTGAATGTTCCTTTTCTTTTGTTAGAATATAAATCTCATTTTTTTTGCTATTTTCTATGCTGGGTGAAAACAGGTATGAGAGAACTTTGGCATGAAAAGGCACAAGAATGAGGATGAAGTACTTGTGGAGTTCATGTTGAGGACATTTGGCCACAGGCGGAGCCAAAAGATTCCATTTCTCACTGGAAAGTTTTCATGTTGTATTGTTTACAGCGTTTGAATAGCAATGATTCATTTTCAAGATACGGATGGTGCAAATATTCTTTACACAAGCATCTTTGAATGGAAATGTACTATTACCATATTGAATGTGATTGCCAACAAATAACAAGTGTTTGTCATTGCTAAATCTTGCTTGAGTAATTATCTTTTTTTGACAAAAAAAAAAAATTTAACGCAGTAAGTAGCGTGCAATGAAACATGGTCCCTTCTTTGCACTCCAATATGCCTCACACTAACCAGACAAAAGAAGGATACAATTTGGCTTCCTCATACTCTAGTGCATCTACGAACATGATTTTTCGGTGATCCCAACCACGTCTTTTAGACATTTCCCCGAAACCTCCAGTGCCAAGTATGTTCTTGGAGCTGAAATCATCAGTCGCAAATTGCAGCTCTTGGACCAGAGAACTGATTGTTGGAAAGATCCAAAGTCTTTTAACACCAACACGTTCATTTGCCAAACACATCACAGCCATCACAGATATAAAAAAACCGACATTAGCTCCCAACTTGGTATATGTGGCAGACAACCAAAAAACGAGAAAATTACAATGAAACTCTATTGAGCACAACACAGCCATCATAGTCATGTCATTGTTCCATTAGTATTTGCAGTTGTTGCCATACGGAAGAAAAGAAAAGACTAAAACATCAACACGATCCATCTTGGACTCATTAGTAAGAGCATTTCACAAGAACCAATACTCCCAACACTTTCTACAGTGAAATCTTCGGAAAAAACGAATCAAAATGCACAAGTCTCTTGGCGCTTCATTGGTGCAGAATCACATATTCTTTCGGAGGAAAACCCTCAGCTTCCATCTTTGGCACCTTCATAGAGCCGACTTCAACCATATGAACAACATCTGTCAGTGTTCTAAATTTAGAAGAGAATGAATTTAACAAATCAAATCATGCCAAAGAGACAGTCATCACGATGAACTTCAAGAAGCTGAAGCTCATCGACAACAGTCACTCACCCCTCGGCCTCTTCCTCACTCCCTTTTTGGACCAACCACCAAATGCATGCTCGAGCTTCTCATGATCTCCCCCGCGAAACCCAGAAACGATCGGAAGATTCCTCAATCCTCGCGCAATGCCGTTAATGCTAGTAAAGTAAACCAACTGACCAAAGGACGGAAAAAAATCAGAGCTTTTTCATTTGGTTGGAAAGACAGAAAATATTAGGTCCAGAAACGACCCGAAGATTCCTCAATCCTCGCGCAATGCTGATGCTCAAACAATACCTGATGCTCGTAAACCAACTGACCTCGGCCTCTCCTTTGTTGGCGACGGTGAGGCACAAGTCACTTGACAAAAACCGGAGCAGCGGCAAGCGCGGGGCGTGAGAGAGAGTTCGCTTGAAACCACAAAGCAAGGAGCTTTTTTGCCCAAAATTTTGAAGAGTGAAGAGGTGGGTAGACAGAAAAGATCGACCCAATTTTTTGAAGAGGGAAGACTGAAGAGGCAGCGTGAGTCTTGGAGGGAGAAATCGCCATTAATGCGTGCAGAAAAGCAAGGCGAATGTACAGTGACTAACAGAGGAGAGAGAAAAGATCGCTCAAAATCCGCAGGCCTACGAAGGGGGCAAATTTTCAAATAATAAAAGGAAATTTATATATTTTTTTGGAAAAAGCCAACTGCACCACAAAAACACGTGGCTCCACGTGTCCCTTTTTTATTGGTTAGGAAGCACAGTCCGGGGGACCCAATATTTTCTCCTGGACCCATCCTCCACACTTCCCTGGTCCAGTCGCCAACGTGGACAACACGTGGGCCCACACCACGCTTGAAGATCTTCTAATATAGTTCCGTACGGGGGGGCATGCAGTCGTGGAAGGAGCAGAGCTGTCATTGACTATGAGCTGGCACGCCAAGTCAATCAAGGGGAAGACCGCCAAGTGTGACACTGCAACCTCAAGGGTCATGAGCTGGACGGGTTGACTTTTCTCCATAATGCACCTCTCATGTCAGGCTTCATATGGGGGGGCTTTTTCCCAAAATAGGATTAATTTTTTTTTAATCAAATTTGGTTAAAAAAACATATTTACAAAATAGTGTGTTGCTTGCTTGCTCGGAATTGTGATTGCCGAGCATGTGTGTGTATATATATTTACTTTTTTTTTGTTTTTTTAATCTTTTTTGTTCCAAATCTTTTTTTTTTGTTTTTAAAACCTTTTTACAGTGCCGACAAAGCCTCCAATTTATTTTTCTTTTAATTATTTTTTTATTAATTATTTTGTTTTCCCTCACTCAATCGCTCGTTCATTTGCTCGCTTATGCACCGAATGACGCTCTTCGACTCCGAGGCCTCATCGTTCGCTCGTTTGCTCGCTCATTCATTTGCCACGATGACACGCTTCAACTCCGATATTATCGGTTTTTAATCACGATGACACGCCGCGATGACTTTAAGATGATTAAAGTCATGATGTCCTCAAGTACTGTCCCCAAATCTTGGCAACAGAGCACAATTGCGCAAGAATTGTTGTTAAGAAATTGAAACTTTAAGCCATTTGAACTTTACTCTTGATTGAAATATTATTTGGACTTACATACATGGAGTGAAAGGCCGTGAGATTAGTAAGCAAGTTGAGAATCTATCAAAAATGATTATAAGCATCTTTTATTATATATTATGTAAACTAATACGTCTTTCTATTACAACAAATGAAAAGTACATATTTGTTACATAAATAAGGTTTTAATCACAAAATTAAAAAAAATAAAATGAATGTAATGGCGAAGTCGAGGCGCGACATCGTAGTGCACGAGTGAACAAACGAGCGAGGCGACGGGGCCGCAAAGTCGAGGCGCGTCATCCTGGCGAACAAATGAGCGAACGACGGTGCCGCGGAATCGAGGCACATCAATACCCAATAAATACTCCATCCTTAGACCTAGCTACCTCAATACCCAAGAAATACTTTAGTCCTCCCAAGTTCTTCATCTCGAACTCTTCTGCTAACTTCTCTTGAAGCCTCGAAATTTCTTCAGTATCATCTCATGTGATGATCATATCATCAACATATATGATCAGGGTAGTCACCTTACTTTGGCTTTTCTTCAAAAATAAAGTGTGATATGAATTGCTCTGGGAATAACCGTACTTCCTCATGGCTGTGCTGAACAGACCAAATCAGGCGTGAGGTGACTGCTTCAAACCATATAACGATATCTTCAGTCTACAAACAACATTCGACTTATCAACACACCTATATCCAGGTGGAACCTCCATGTAAATCTCTTCTTCCAAATTTGTATAAAGGAATGCATTCTTCACATCAAACTAATGCAATGGCCAATCCAGATTAGATTTGCAGCAAGCGAAAGCAAAACCCGCACAATATTCAATTTTACAACTAGAGAGAAAGTCTCATGATAATCCCGAGTATTCAATTCGAGTTTCCTTCTACACCAGCATGTCTTAACTTGAATCTCCACTTTGTTGCATGTTCTAATTGCAACAACAACAATGACAATGATGCCTACCTTCATCCCTAGTCTCTTCTCTAGACTAAACCATGAAAGCTCCAGACCAAACCATCAAGGCTGCCTGAAAAACGGCATTGGTCACGAATCAATTATCAGCTCTGATACTATATGTTTGAAGAGTGCAGAAGAAGCCTGATATCTTCACCGAAGAAAATTACCCAGAGAAAACTCAAGTCCGAGCCTCTCAACGTATCCAGTTAGACGCACTTTTGCAAAAAAAAAAAAAAATATTTCTTAAGTCAATGAGTTTCTAACCAACTATCATATATCAACTACTATATATCACGCCAATTTTTTGAGATGGAATTTTTTCTAACACAATATACACATACATCTTAACAAATAATACCAAGACCTACCACTTCGTTTGCCTCCGCCGCTTGCAAAACTTGTCCACTAGCATCTTCGGCACTGTTTGCCGAAGGATCGCTCTCAAAATGATCGCCAACCTCCCATATAAATTTACTTCTTTTCTATATATCTCTTTAATTCCCCAACGCTCTTGTTGGTCATTTATAGGTTAATTAGGAAAAAAAAAATTCTACTTGAAAGCTATAAGCCTATAACACTTTTGGCTCCTAAAATTATCCTGTCGTTCATTTTATCACTTTGAGGAAGGGCCAGGAATAGAAAAAAGGAAGGAATGTATGGATGAAAGTTAGGAGTCTCTTCGTTTGTTTCACGGAAAATGAGTTATTTGGAAAATATTTTTCCAAAAAGTGATCGTTTATATCTCTTGAAAAAATGAATTTTTTTCATCGCCTGTGAAAATAGTTAGGCATAGATTGATTGTTATCGATGATGAAAACATTTTTGGTTGATTAATTTTTCTAAACGATATAAGCAATCACTTTTCGGAAAATATTTTTCAAATCGCTCATTTTCCGTGAAACAAACAGAGTTAAGCTCCATTCATTTTCTGAAGGACAACTTTTAGGAAATATTTTTCGGGTTTTACGATATTCGTTTCCCAAAAAATAAACAACTCAACAAAAATATTTCCTCTTATGAAAAAAAAAATTCAAAAGTAGGCTAAATGATTTTTTTTAGAAGAGGAAAACATTTTCCGTCAACTTTTCTTCCTCCTCTCTTTCACCTCTCCTTTCTTTTTATTCTTTATTTCCTTCTCAAATTTTATTTTTCTTTAAAAATTCTAAATTTTTATTTTTTTAATATTTTTCTTTTCTCTTCCCTTCTTCTTCGATCGGTCGCCAACCACAACCATGATCGACGATCAGACTCAAGTGAGCGAGGCCAAATATATATATATATTAAAAAGTATGGATTAAGTAAAATCAAATCCGATTTTTTATACTGAACAACAGAAAATATTTTCCATGTCATTTTTAAGTTTCAACAAAACACCAAAGAGTGTTATCATTTTCCTGAAAAATGACTTTCTGAAAAGTATTTTTCAGGGACACTCCATTTTTTCTGAAATGAACGAAGAGCTTATGTGCTAGTGAAGTTGGAAGACAAATATCTTCTTTTTCCTTTATACGCCCAAAGGAGGGCTTTTTTCCAAAATAGGATTAAAAAAATCATCAAATTGGGTTGAAAAAAATATATTTACCAAATATGGTGTTGCTCGACAGTCGTATTGCCGAGCAACATGCTTGGCACTCTTAAATGCCGAGCAGTTGCATATTTTTTTTTTTACTTTTTACTTTTGTTTTTTTAAACCTTTTTTTTTGTTCCAAACCTTTTTTTTATTTTTTAAACCTTTTTACAGTGCCGAACAAAGCTTCCAATCCTTTTTTTTTACTTTTTTTAACCATTATTTTAGCCGATCAAAAGTGAAAGGGAAATGAAACATTGTAATACGGTGTTTTCAAATTCACCCGAAGTCCAATAGAACTCGGTCACGTCACGTCCAATCTAAAGGAACATTTATCGTGAAGAAATAAATTAAACAAATGTAATGGACAAAGTCGAGGCACGTCATCATGGTGCACGGGCGAGCGAATGAACGAGCGAGATGACGGGGCCACAAAGTCATCGTGGTGCAAGAGCGAGCGAACGAGTGAGACGACGGAGCCGCGGAGTCGAGGCGCATCATCATGGTGCATGAGCGAGTGAATGAACGAGCAAACTAACGAGTGAGCGAAAACAAATTGAATAATAAAAAAATGATTAAAAGAAAATAAGAAAAAGAAATTGGAGGCTTTATTTGACACTATAAAAAGGTTTAAAAAAACAAAAAAAAGGTTTGGAACAAAAAAAGGTTTAAAGAGACAAAAAAAAAGTAAAAAAAGAAAAACAACTGCTCGGCACTCGTAAGTGCCGAGCAAGGCCCTTTTTGGTAAATATGTTTTTTTAACCTAATTTGATAAAAAAAAATTATCCTATTTTGAAAAAAAAAACCCAAAGGAACACAAAGATCTCAAATTCTTTGTTTCAGTATATGATGAAGTGTTCCTGAGGCTATCCAAGTATTTTTTTTTTATTTTTAAAAAGTATGCATGAAGGAAAATCAAATCCGATTTTTTTTTATACTGAACAATAGAAAATATTTTTCATGCCGTTTTCAAGTTTCAGTCGAACACAAAATTTTTTATCATTTTTCCGAAAAATGATTTTTCGAAAAATATTTCTCAGGGACACTCCATTTTTCGTGAAATGAACTAAGTCCTTTTGTGCTTGTGAAGTTGGAAGACAAATATCTTGTTTTTCAATCAGGGGTTTCAATGGACAAAAAGTGGAAAAAACGATAGAGCTTGCCTTAACAATTACACGACCGCCAAAAGAAAAAGAAAAAAAAAGATAATAGAAGTCATGGAAAATTTTAAAAAAGGTCCCCAAATGCCTTCATTTTCTCAAATAAGGGCCTTGAGTTGACTTTGTTTCAAATAAAGGCCTGAAATGCCTTCGTTATCTCAAATAAGGACATAAAGTGGATATTGTTTCAAACAAGAGTCTGAAGTGACCCTATGAGTCTGAAAAAATGGCCTAACTCACCAATTAGTAGGGCATTTCGATCATTTCATATTTTTTTGACTTTTTTATTTGTGTTTTCCTTTTTTTAGTTTTTAAAAAAATTAAAAAAACTGAAAAAATAAAGAAAGGCAGGTGGGATGCCGCCGCTACGATTCTGGTGGGGCAAAGGGGTCAGGCCCTTAATTGAAATAGTTGTAGCCATTTCATGCCCTTATTTAACACAATGAGAGCACTCTAGGCCTTTACTTGAGACAAAGATCATTTCAAGCTCTTATTTGAGAAAATGAAAGCAATGGAGCCCTCTTTGAATTTTTTCCTGGAAGTTATTTGTAACTTCAAATTTGAATAAGGTGGGGTTGAAAGCTCCAGGAGCCTATCACCAACCATGATCCATGTCAGGGCTCTTTGGTGTTCATTGTTGGAGATAGAGGTGTCAAATGGGTGTGCCGAGTCAGGTTTGGGTCTGGTCGAATATGATCCGACCCATATTGACCCGTTAACCCATATTCAATGACTTATACCCGACCTGATCCACAACTAACTCATACCCGGCCCAATCCATTTTGACCCATATTACCAAATCACAATAATATTCTAAAGAAAATAATATTACTAAAATACTTCCATACAATAAAAAATCTAGTGAATTTTTTTTCCTTTTCTTAGTTTTTTTACATTTTTCTATTTTTTCTACTTTTTTAAAATTTATTTAAAAATATTAACTATTCAAAAATAATTTTATTATTAAAATCTATTTTATTTCAAAAATACTTTATTATTAAAAAAATTCTCCGACTGGCGCTCGCCCATTTGCAATTGTATTATATTGCAAAGCCTTTGAAGTATTATATTAGGCTCATTTGCAATTGTCCTTATGGGTCGAAAATGGGTCCAATATGGATTGAAAATGGGTTTAAGTGTGGACCCATTATTGACCCATTTAATTTTACTTCAACCTTTTGGATCCATTTTTAGTGAGCCATTTAAAAGTTATTGACCCATATAAGACCTATTTTATACAAAATATGATTCAAATATGGATTTATGACCCATATGGACAGTTCTAATTCGAAATGAATTCAAGAGAGATCAGATAATGTCTCTACCTTCTGATCCAAGGAGAGTGTCTTGTATACAATAGCTGGCCCCACTAAAAGACATCTTTTTCCATTTACCAAAATCATGCTGTCTTCATTGTTTTGTATCTTGTCATGAAGGTTGTCGATTTTCGATTGTCAACCCTCTCACCTTTCGTTAGTTGGCTTTTTTCAGATTCTGACCTCAAAATTGTAAGGATAAAGTAGCTGAAACGAATTAGGAAAAACCAATTTATCCATTAATGAGATCACTAAATCATCAACCAAGAATCCGAGACCTTCTCATTTCGATAATCATTGACTCTCTCTCTCTCTCTCTCTCTCTCTCTCTCTCTCTCTCTCTCTCTCTTTTAAATTCTTTCCCGACCCCATTTCCTATAAAAGACCAACACATGCAAAACTACATATCTCGCCCAGCAAAAATATTTGAACCAAACCCTAAAATGGTGACTTCATTTCCAAACTCCAAAACCGTTTACCCCTTCTCACTCTTGGTGTTGTTCATAGCTTCATTTTCTTCACCTTCTCAAGCCTTTGCAAACGAAACCCTAACCCAGTGCCTCATATACTACTCCCAAACTTCGCACCCAATAACCTCATCCATATACACGCCCACTAACTATTCTTGCTCAACTGTTCTTCAATCTTACATTCGAAACCTGCGCTTCAACACCTCCGACACGCCGAAACCCACTCTCATCCTCACCGCACTCCATGAGTCTCGTGTGCAAGCTGCCATCGTTTGAGCCCAGAAGCTCTCGGTCCAGATGATGATCCGAAGCGGAGGCCACGATTTTGAGGGCATATCCTAGTCTCTATCTCCTCGCCTTTCTTCATCCTTGACATGCTCAAGTTCCGCTCGATCGAGGTCGACATCGAGGCCGAGACGGCATGGGTCCAGGCAGGGGCCACCCTCGGCGAGGTCTACTATAGGATCGCAGCGAAGAACAAGGTGCATGGCTTTCCCGCTAAGGTTTGCCCCACGGTGGGCGTCAGGGGCCACTTCTGTTGGAGTTGGTGAATACTTCGGGGATCCTTATTTCTCATACCGGGCACGCCTACGTGAGTTTAGGGAAACTGAACTATGATCCAACGACATGTGACCACTATGTACGAAATGCGGGGATTCGGGGGCAGCACCCCTGATATGAGAGTCCCGCTGACCGATCAACGGGCGGGGGTTCCGCTCGCAGGAACCGCTGATCGGTCAGCGGCGGGGTTCCCGCTGACTGGTTCTTCATGTTGGAAAATATATGGTATAACGTGATGAACAACGGAATCAGACTTTGAGGCGTGTAAAACACCATCTTTAAAGATTTCTTTGCCCCACAACGTTGCTAATGGCTTCGGCAAAAATCCTCCAAGATACAACATACAACAAAGTCTCACGAGAAATAGCAAATAGCAATTCTGATATTTCTCCAAGATCTCTCAAGAGAAACAATTGGAAACGATGGCTGTGTATCTTTTTGAGAAAACGAAAATCGAAGTTCAGAAGAAGTATATGAAAATGAACAAAGCCAGTCAATATATAAGACTTGAAAGAAGACAACTTTTCATTTCTCAAAAGGCGTCATTCTGTCACAACTATTCGTGTCTAAGGAATAGTTAGTTTCAGACACATCACTTCACGTCTGAAGAACAGTTAATCCGGACACAACTCTTCATTGTCCAAAAAATTGTTTAGTCAGACGCAACTCTTTACTGTCCGAAAACTGCATTGTCTGAAAGATTGCAACTCTTAAACATAAACAAATAATTAAAATTCGAAAATAAATTTAAAAAATAAATTGATCGTTGATTAGTGCCAATAATTACTTGCGACCAAAATCGTGCACCCGCACGCGGGTATGGTGGGAACTAGCCCACTTACCCATTTCTCTTTATTTGAAAGATTGTAGGAGCCTTCTAATTAATAAAGAGACTTTCTCTCTCCCTTCTATCCTATGTGGGATACAAAAAAAGCACTATTTTGTTTTGTTTTTCAAACAAACAACAACACTTCCCACTAAATAGTCCGTTTGTTGTGAGATCAAAGGGGTTTCAAGTAGGCTTAAGTTTTGGGCTCATTTAGTGCATATATATTATGCTCGTTTTTTACTGGTAAATGTAACGAGTTGTGCGGCTAAACCAGAATCATAGTGAAATCTTTTTGCAGGACGTAGCACTATTATGGGATGACCTTGGTAAACTGTGCGTCATCTATTTTTCTTTTATTATTTGTGTGTTCGTTCTGAATCAGTTTGCGATATATCCCTTCAACTTCAGTGGCGGCGACTACGGCAACATGAGGAAGTACAGGCTTTCCGTCAACGACATAGTTGATGCGCGCATAATCAACATAAATGGGGAAATACTGGATAGGCAATCTATGGGAGAAGACCTTTTTTGGGCCATAAGAGGCGGATGCGGAATGAGCTTTGGCATCATCCTTGCTTACAAGATCAACCTTGTCCGAGTTACCGAGACGGTGACCGTCTTCCATGTTTGGAGGACGTGGGAGCAAAACGCGACTGAGGTCGTGTACAAGTGGGAACAAGTTGCGCCCAAACTTCATGAGGATCTCTTCATAAGGTTGGTTATGGACGTGGTCAATGGAACAAACAATAAGAGCCACGTTTGTCGCGCTTTTCCTTGGAGACACTCAAAGGCTTCTTTCCTTGATGAGCAGTAGTTTTTCCGAGCTAGGCTTGCGGAGCTAATATTGCATCGAAATGAATTGGGTCGAGTCCATGCTTTACTGGACCAATTTCCCGATCGGGACTCCGGTCAATGCTTTGATTTCGCGCACACCACAAGTCTGCTGTTATGGTTCTGCTGTTACAGAATTAAAGTTGTAACGGCAAGTTTATTCAGCCGTTATTCCTTTATTTCCGAAATCCCCCCACTTACCCTATAAATAGGTGGCTTCACATTCTATTTCCAAGAGATAGAGGACACTAGAACGAAAAAGAAAAACTCTTCTCCCTCTCTTTCAATTCTCTGCATTTGCATTGTTTTCGATAGTGTTCAAGTTTGTTCAAGTTCGCCAAAAACCTTGGAGAGCTGTGCTTGCCTCTTTAGCTACCAACCGTTGTATCTTGGGAGACAGGCGTTCACGAAACCTCAAAGCACATACTGGAGGGGACGAATCTGTTTTAAGGAAACTGTGTCAAACACAGGCCTCAGTATTTATATAAATTCCATTTCCTTTCAATACTGATGTGGTTCTGTTCATAGTGTTTATACTAATACCATAATTTCAATTTTAGTATCAATTCGTATACTGTTTACAGTGTTTATGCCTTTGTCATTTCAGTGATTATGCTTCTACCAATTTAGCATTTGTACCTCTGCCAATTGAATGTATTTTTGGTCTACAATTTTAAAACAGACTCGATGTTTGAGGCAGTTTGCCAACATTTACTAATATCATTCAAATTTTGAATTTCCTCCAACATTATAAAATAGAGTGATTATTTTAATACTGTTTGTCCAACAGGAACAAGTTGCGCCCAAATTGCAAGAGGATCTCTTCATAAGGTTGATATAGACGTGGTCAAAGGCTTCTTTCCTTGATGAGCCATAGTTTTCCCGAACTAGGCTTGCGGAGCTCATATTGCATGAGTTGGGTCGAGTCCACGCTTTACTGGACCAATTTCCCGATCGGGACTCCGATCAATGCTTTGCATTCGCGCACGCCACAAGTCTTGGCGCATTTTAAGAGAAAGTTCGACTATGCGAAGCAAATCATACCGAAGGACGGATTGGAGCACATTTTCAGGAGAATGATCAAGCTTGAAAGGTCGATGCTGACCTTCAACCCTTACGGAGGCAAGATGGGCTAGATTCCGCGACCGACACCCCGTTTCCGCACAGGGGCCAGGAACCTATGGAAGGTACAGTATGCGACAAGTTGGAACGAGGGCAGGGACGAAGCAGCAAGACACTACATTGAGTTGACGAGGAAGCTCTATCTTTACATGACGCCCTTTTTGTCGAAGAACCCGAGAGAAGCGTTCTTGAACTATACGGACCTTGATATGGGGATTAACCACAATGGAGATGAGAGCTATGAGGAAGGGAAAGTGTATGGGGTGAAGTACTTCAAAGGCAATTTCAAGATGTTGGTGGAGATAAAGACCAAAGTCGATCCCGATAATTTCTTCAGAAATGAATAGAGCATTCCGGTTCTTCCCAACTAAAAAGTTAGTGAAGTGCCCAACAAATAAAAATTGCATTTCTGTTGGTCCTCCACAACAGGCACTTCATTAGTTCAGAGGATTTAAAGTTTGTATGGTGAATAAAGCAGAATTTCTGAATGAGGATAAAGTGAAAATGGGTCTTCGTTCTTCTTTATTGTGCTTTCGGGCACTTTTTATTTGCTAGTAGTAGGGGGTGAGTATGGTCCCGGTGGGCAGCTCCACCCCAGAATCGAAAACTGCCCACTTAGGATCAGTTTTGAAAATTGAAACTGAGAACCACCTATCGATTCCATTGATCTACTCGGGAGCCGGATCGCCTGGTCCTGTTCCCTAATAGATCCATAAAACAGGCCCCACCAAGCCTCATCGGCCAAATAGAGATTGAAAATTAGGAATTTAGTGGGTAGATTGAAGGTTAAGGTTTCAAACATATAGCAAATGGAGGTGACCAAGAGTGAGAGAAGGAGGTGATGAACGATCGGAGGTGTGATCATGAATTGATGGGAGTCGAGGCGGTGAATCAATGATAGTCGAGAGACGAAGACTGAGACTAAGACGAAAAGACCGAGGCGAGAATGAGACACCGAGAGTCTAAAAGAAACTTTGCACGAACGGCCGCATACATCATCGATTTGAGACCACTGTATGGTTATATTCTTCAAATCAAAGACGAATAAAGCGGTTTATGGAAACTTTCTTCTTCTTTTTTTTCCCGAAGAGTATATGCTCTATATCTTTCATTATTTGGTACATTGGTGGTAAAAAAGAATAAATATAATCTTTAGGTTTAGATTAGTGATGTGTGTTATAGATATTTGTGTAACGGAATTCTTTCACAAATCAACCATGTTTGTTATATTTGACACTCTAATTGGCGAGCTGGGCTAAGTCTACCTCGAGCCCAAACCATTAGAAGCTCTAGCAACGGCCAACGTTCACTGATCATGGTTTACCTTAAATGGACCTAATAAAAGTTCCGACAAAAAAGGCTAAAGTAGTAGCAGAAATACACCTGTGATTTTGATTTCCGCAGGGCATGTGTTCTGTTTCATAGTACTGATATTAGGAAACTTATATCACAAATTATGTAGCATCTTACATTTTTTTTTTGTTTTTTTTTGTAAAGGCTGTTTATGCATAAGAAGAAATGCAAAGGGCTTAACTTGTGCGCGAACTCTAATACGAATTTATGGTATACGACCCAATTTTGCGAAAGCGACTTTAGTTGAAAAATACTATTCTTCGACCAAATATCATATTAGGAAATGATATCATTTAGTATATCTTTGGAAGACATGGGTCCATGTTGGGTGCACATAGCAGAAGTCCAATACTTTTTCATTAGGGAGATCATCAAGAGAGAGCCCAAGTCCAAGCCCGACAATATATCCAGTTGGACCAACCTTCACTCAAAAGTTTAAGCCAATGAGTTATGAGCCAACTTGGATATATTAACTGCTCAATACCACATCAATTCTCCTAAGTGGGACTGTCGCGACCTAAAAAAAAAAATTTAGGCTAATGGATTATTAGGTTAATTAGATGAATTAACTAACCTAATAAGGACTCTCCCAAGCCCTACCAATTCGCAACTTAGGTTTCACTGAAATGATTTTTTTTTTTATTTTAGGATCCGCCACTAATCGTTTCTCGGTAGGTCGATTAGAAACCTAAATAAAATAGCGGGAGAACTATTTTATTTCTACGAACCAGAGATAGTGAGTTCGGGGACTTGGTTACATTAATTAAAAATTAATTAATGCCCTTTCGGTACCAATTTCATGGCAATGCCTTTTTCTGATTGGTTTATAAATTTTTTTTGGGGTTTTTGAATTAATGAACAAAATTAAACAAAAATGCCCATAATATACCTTAATTTCCGAATTTTCGATAATTCACTCATTTCTGAAGATTCGGATTAGAGCAGAATTTTTAACGCGACATCCTCGAAAATTCGAGTCAGCCTGCGAGTAGGGGTATAAGACGACAACGTCCCTCTTGCCAGAGGGAAAGAACACGATATCTTATACTTAAACCACATCCACCCCAGTAGATTCTGGGTAGGCGAATGATTTAATTTTCCGAAGGGACTAGGCACATGGGGAGCATATATTATAGGCATGTTTGTTTAAAGATGTGCAAATATTTAAAAATTCAAGGACCACCTAGAGCGGTCGAAATTGTCAAGGGAATAAGCCCCTATCTACCAAGGATTTAACATCTTTAAAATTAAGAAAGATTATCTCTTAAGATTTTCAGAGAATTTTAGATAATCTTCAGAATTTTAAAAGATATCTTAATTTGGATGAAAACTTATCTTGAATCTTTAGATTTTCAAAAAGTTATCTTTAAGGTTTGGAAAGGTTTAATCTTGGATAACTTTCTAACTTTCGGATTTGAGCTCAAAGTTTTCGATTAGATTAAACATCTTATCCGAAACTCTCAATCTTTTAGAGAATTATCTCAATGGTTCAAAAAATAAGCTTTAGATAATATTCCTAGTTTCGGATAGAACCAAATCAATTTCGAATCCTATCTCCACCAAAGAAATTCATGAGAAACAAGATAGGATAACGACTAACACTCAATTCAATCAACTTGCATATCCAACCATCCAACACATGATAGAGTTCGGCATCACCATCAAAATATTTGACCACCAAGCAATGAGATAACGATCAAACACCCGACCCAATCAATTTGAAGACAATCAACATGAGAACTCAAATCAAAATTTCGATCATATTGCTGCACATGAAAAATTCGACCATTAAGAAGTTTATGCGTCACTAATCGATTTTTCACCCAAAAAAGGGAACTTCCGATTTTAATCTCATGCATCGACAGTTATAATGATCGATTCATGCAAGAATCACAAATTCGCACACATTCATCGAAATCACAGCATATGAACGTGCATTCAGACGATTAAGTAAGCATGGGTTGCAATCGAGTGATTAGGAACTTACCTTTTTCAAGCTAAATCCCAGCACAAGCGTAAGCTTGAATAATTACTCAAAGTTAGCACCTTTTGAGCTGGATTCATGCCAAGAATACCCCGATTGATCTAGCACAAATAATAGCTGCGTCAGACCATCAAATAGTGATAAAATACGAGTTGATCGACCTCGATATATGGCTGGACAGTGGCGGCTTGCGGCTGGACAACGAGGGCTTCGATGTTAGACCAGAATAGGTAGGAATTTGACTGGCATGGTTGCTTGTGGCGAGGATGATCTATGAGACTCGTAACCATGGCTCCGTCTCAACGCATGGAGGCTCACGATCGGGTGGATTGGCGACACCTGCAAAAGAAGTTCCAGGAAAGCAACTGCTAGAACTTGATGATGAGACACGAATGACCTGCAGAGAAAAAGAAAGGGACTTTATTCTTTAAATTTATGGGTCTCTCTCTTTTTTGGACGTTCTCCACTGGAAGGATATCCTCGTCCTCCCTTGATGATGGTTGTCCCTTTGCGGACCAGCACTTCAACACGTGACCCCTAGGAACAAGAAATTCCTTCTTCTTTTTTGTTCTGCAGACTTTCCCCAGGGAGCATCGAGAGGGTTTGTTTCTACTCCCTTTTTCGGCTGTCCATGCGTGAAAGCCTTGGTCCACTGGAGCTACCGGATGGCTCAAGCACAATGAGAGACTGCCGCATGAAGAACCTGCAGAGCACCGCTTGCCCCCCACGAAATCTTGTCTCTTTCCTCTGTTTATTCTCCCCGGACCCCTGTCACGTTTTTCTTTGCCGTGTATGACAATGAATTGGCCTCCTGAGCTTCTACCACATATTCAATTAAAGTGGCCTCCTCTAACCCTAAGGCATAAGCTAGTATTTATAGTGCAAGAGATCCCCTAATACTAGTTGGGGTAGAGTTAATCCTTGACCTTGATTAAAAAATTCTGATCTTGTGAAATCCCAACGGGTCTAAATACTTCAAAAATTTGGCCATGGGGAAAAGACATGGGCCTGCCGAGGATTGCGCTTTCGTGGGCTCATTCGCGCAAATTTGGGCTCTAATTAAGGCTTTCTCGAAATAATGGACATTTAATTAAAAAGCCTTAATTATTTAAATGGATTTATTTGAACTCAAATCCCTTGCCGATAGTCCAAACAAATGCAGATATGGTGCATAAAAATAGACATGAAAAAAGATTTAATTATTTTTTATCAGAACTAAAACCCTAGCTCTGATTTTTATGCAAATGGCTGGATAAATATGCAATGCATGAGAATTTATTTTTGCGAGAATTATGACTAACTCTCATTTTATACATTAAATGAATGAATTTCCTAAAATCAAAATTTAGGTGTTAACAGCTGCCCCTCTTTGAGTGGAAGCTCGCAGAGGTTTCGCTCAAAGACTAAAATTGGAACCTAAATTTTGCAAATGCAAATGGCGTGATAAATTTTTTGGCGAGATTCGATCCCATTTTCTAATACGTGAAATGATGCATGAAATGCGATGCTATAAATAACATGCGCTAAAACTTTTCCTATCCCACATCAAACAAGTCCACACATGGATCGCCTATGAAAATACCTATTTTACCAAATATGTCATAAGCTAACAATTCCCTTAACCTCCAGACTTCCAGTGGATGCCAGGATGCTAAGGTACTAGCCCATCTGTTGCCAGAAGTTTCTTTCTGACGCGAAACGGCGCAAGATCTGTGTAGGGTTGAAAATGTGCTCAAGTTATGGTTTGAGCTGGCCATTTTTCGAAATCACAAGAGCACATGCATTGTGAATCGAAAGAAAAACTAAGATAACATGCGGATCTTAGTTTTTGGGGGCCTTATCCATTACCCAGAGGTTTCCTTCTGATGCGGGACAGCGGAAGATATGTGCAAGGTTTGAAAATGTGCTTGAGTTATGGTTCGAGCTGGCCATTTGTCTCTTGGGGACCTCTTCAACGAGTCACCATAAGTCGGTAAAAATAATCTCTCGCGACCTTCTCACGAAGGTCTCACCGTATCAAGACGAGAGATGCCTCTTGGGACTTCCTCAACGGGTCACCATGAGACGGTAAAATGCCTCTTGTGACCTCCTCAATGGGTCAGCATGAGTCGGTAAGGTGTCTCTTGCGACCTCCTCAACGGGTCAGCATGAGTCGGTAAAGATGTGACACCCGAGCTAATCGGCGTGGGCACTGTGTCTCTTGGTAAGTCGCCATGTGGACTATAAACCATGAGTCGGTAAAATATAACCTCTCGCGACCTTCTTTCGAAAGTCTCACCGTATCAAGACGAGAGTTACCTCTTGGGACCTCCTCAACGGGTCACCATGATGTGGTAAAAATGATCTCTTGCGACCTTCTCAAGTAGGTCTCATCGTATCAAGACAAGAGATGTCTCTTGGGATCTCCTCAATGGGTCACCATGAGGCGGTAAAAATATGTTAGTCCGAGCAAGAAAATTTCTAACCGTTTACTTTCTGATACTGTTGGGCTAACCTTCATTTGCCCCAATGTGGGGTGGTTCTTGACAGGGTTGAGAATGAAAATCGCCGTTCAATAGGGTTCTCAATGGGCATCTGTAGTGTTTGTAATGAAGAAATAAATGCCTCTGTCATCTCGATCCATGTAATCGTTGCGAATGACCCTTATATCCATAGGTTAAGGTTTCGCTATCATTTCCAATCTCCTCATCTCTCAAGTGTGTATGGGACGTGTTTGGATTAGGCTCGCTTCTCTTATGAGAAAATACCCTTTTGAACAGTTCAAACGACTCTTGTTGGAAAAATTCATTTCATTTCATCAAGATTTATCCTTCAAAGGGATTTTATGATGCACCATACATGTGTAATTCATGTTCAGACAATCTCATGTTTTAAAACATGAATGTCAATGAAGTAAGAATTCTATGTCTTTTTAGATGTGAGAATCGAATTAATTCTAAAAGTTTTTAATCTCCAATGAATTGGGAAAATGGATACTTACCTGCCCATCGAGGTTGGAGATCCTGGAGATATAAAAGGGATATGTCATTGTATATTCTAAAACTTTACAAAAATTGGAACGATACATCTTACCCTTGGTCATATGCTCCAACGAGTGTACAAGGGTTGTGAAAATCTGCACTTCACATAGTAACACAAGATTGTTGGGTGTTCTAAAGTTCTTTCGACTTCTTGGTTTTTGGAGAAAAATGAAACTTACATGTCTGCCCTGATGGCGAGCTCCTGCCAAGGATAAATATTAAGCATTATTTTGGGTTTCCAAATTCAAAACAAATTGGGACGATACTACTTTACTCTTGATTTGAATTCCATTCTGCATGCCAATGTGCGGATTGTAGAAGCCAGCCCTCAAGCTTGTGGCCCTGATTTCTTCGTCTGGTTGGGCAACGAATCCACCTCGAGGATTTACGTCGGAGGAGATTCATTCATCTTTTTGGGCGTGTTTCATGCACTGTTTTGTTATTTGAATGCATGGCTTCTTGGGTGCCTCATCTCTGTTCATCACCTGAGAGGAAAATGAGAGAACATTATCCCCGCATCTGATTGAAAATCATTTAGGAACGATACGTTCTTTTTACCAAATGGGTGGCTCCGCGGCCAAATGTGTTTTACATTGAAATGATGGATTCCATTACGCTCTGCGGATGATAACTATCGCTTCGAGGACTTGCCCCACGGATCAAACGATGAATTTGATGTCTTCAGCTTCGACATGCTTTCCAGATGTAGGAATGATTTGCCCCCATTTTCAGTGGAGATGGGTTTTGTCGAGTGGGCAAGATAAAAAACTCATCCTAGATTTGGCTTTAGTCGAAGGTTGAAATCCCGACCTTGGATAAGCGAATCATGATTCATCTCCTTCTGCTTCGGATTTGTCATTTGCGTGCTTCACATTTTACAATACCAACTTCGCCGCTTGATGAAAATGAATCGATGATTTTCGAATTGCCCCAAGTTCTATAGTCATCTGCGTCGAATCTCTTTGAACTTCATCGGGTGATAGACAAACTGATAAAATGATTTTTCAATCCTGAGATCGAACTCCTGACGTTTCGTACCACTTCCAGTTCACTGACTACCAGGACACAGCACTATTGGCGTCCCTAACTGGTTCGTTTTTTGTTATAAAATTCTTGAAGCAGTTAGCGACCCCCATCGAGAATGAAACAAGCTCAATTTAGAGTTCATAACGACTAAAGGTCCCTTAGAACGATACAGAGCTAACCGTCTTTGAGCTCGCTCGGGCTTTTGCTCGCATTTTCCTATGTAAAGCCTTTAAATGTTTTTCTTCGTGGCGTTCAATTGATTCGCCTCGACTCTAATCTAACAAGGGATTGTTGTACTCAAGCATGATGATGCTCGCAGGTAGTACTGATCGCTGCCCCGGATTAACTCTAGGCATTAAGGAAGATTATCTTGCATGGAAGACTTTATGACAGAAAGATTAATGATACATCCATTCACATGTGCCTAGTTCCCTTGAGGATTCTCGGTGATCAGCCAGCTACACCATGAATCAGACATATAATCGTCATTTTGGATCATAACTTCATAAGTCCATCAGTTTTAAACTGATCGATCCAGATATGGAGCTCCTCATCAAGGAAATCTTTTGATTCTTCGAGCAACTGATATTCGGGTTGACCATCATCGCTTGGCGTTGAAGGATTCCTGTTTCTGTTGTGAGCGATTTGATTCTTCGAGCTAGAACCTTCGTCGTTGCTCGAGATTATAAGAGGATGATTGATCGGTTCACTATCAAAAGCACCTTCCATTTGGGAATGGGAGAAACAAAAATCCTCAAAGCATCCGCCCGCTTGATCTTCCGAAATCATATGCCCAAGCCGGGCAGATCTTTGAACACTAGGCGCAATATGTTGATCGGGGATAGGAAGAGCACTAGCGAAAAGTTGCTGCTCAAACCAAGGAGTTCGTACCTGCTGCACTTGTGGCATATACTCTTGAGGGGTGCTGAGATGATTCGGGGGAATATTCTGATTAGCGCCCAAGTAGTCGATGGTGCTGCTACCAGCTTGGTCAGTGCCTAGATTCGGCAGGGTATTTCTTACTTCAGGGGCATTGTAGTTATAGCCATGCCTAGTGTTTAGGCACAAGTTGAGTTCTTTCAGGTTCAATGCTGTGTGGCGCTGTCTTAGCGCCCTTCTGTAGCTCTTGAGGTGACTCGCGACTCCATCTTTAGTGAGTCCTGGTATGTTCATGATCTCAAGTATGCGCGTTGGATATGCTGAGTTGATCCCTAGTTGCTGAACCGCACTAAGGAACTTGAGATGAAGCTCGGGGGACCAATTGACCCTCGTCTTCTTGCGACCCGGAACAGTGTTGACAAGTTGGCTATTGCTCTCTGGCCTATTTCCAGTAGAATTTGATCGAGCCGGAAATTGTTGTAGAGGGAATTCATCAGCTTTGGATTGGTCGGTCGTGATAGTAAGCTCATCGTTAAGGAAACTCCAATCATGGTGACGCATATCACATCCTTTAGAAGGCATCGATATTGACTTCGTAGAATTGATTTGTTCATGCATATCTCCAACAAAATCCGATTGTATCGAAGATGGTTCGAGGGAGTGGGGTGGTGAATGAGCATTTTCAATCCTCATATAAGGCTTATCAAGGAACATTTCGCCGAGAGTGATAGGGCCACCGCAATTAAGGCAAGCGATAGTGCTGGGAGCTTTCTTATACCTCATGTTCTCCGCTCGAAGCTTTTCGTTTTCCTCCTTTAGAATCGCAAGTTCTTGACGTCTGTGTTGAGCCCTCAATTTGGCTCGCTTATTTTGAAACCAAAACTTGACCCTCAAAGGTTTCATCCCTAGCTTCTGGCCCAATTCATTTCTTTGTTTCATGTTCGGGAGAGGGCATTCACTAAAGAAAGCTTCAAGCTCTTGGATTTCATTCTGAGTGTGGCACTGGCGACGTTTCCTTTTCCGGGATTGACCATCGATGCTGCTGTTGTCTTCGCTGCTGAGATCCTGAACTTCGTTGCCGAAAGGGTTGGGTTCTGTGGTTCTGGTACCAGACGCCATCCTGGAATCTTCGAGATCTCTCAGTAGTTCATTTTCTGAGATTTTTGGATCAGTCGCCTCTAGCAACTGATGGTAACCCTCAAACATGTTGGATCGAAAAATGTTCGATCAATTTTTGCTCACTCAGGGTTCTCTACTCTCTCATGTATGCTCACTCTCTCTAAATTTTCTTTTGAGTGGTTCTGTATGCCCATGAAACGTTCTTTAAACATGGATGAAGATCATCAGGCAAGCGTTGCTCCCAAGATTTCGTATTTCCCGCTTTGTCGTCTTCTTTCTTCTTTTCAACGTGGAGGGACACCAAATCGATTTCCTTTTCTCGATATCCATGTCTGTCTCCCACTTATTTTCAAAAAGGTGGAACTACGCTCGCCTCCTGCTCAGTTTTTAAATATGATGGGACCGCCAAATCCTTTCGCAACTTTTTTCGATAGTTGCACTTAACTCCCTCTCAATTTTAATATGGTGACACCGACATATCTTTTTACAACTTTTTTAGGTTTATCAAGCCTGAAATCGCGGACTGAGACAGATCTGATGGTTCACCGAAAGAGCCACCACTGCTTTACCCAATTAACTTGGCTCCACGAGCATTATTGCTGTGCCTTTCTTCATTCTCGAGTTGCTATAAAAGGAGGAGTTAATGCAGAGAAGATTAACACTCTTACATAATTGCCTTTTCTTATTTTAATCACTCTACCATACTCATCTTCTTCTCCCTCACTCCAACGAAAATGACCTCCTCTCCTATTCGCGCTTTCTCGGCCGAAATTTTGGCCCAGTGGGAAAAACTCTATAACCTCCTCGGTCGAGGCTATGCTCATATAGCCGATCACCCAGAAACTGAAGATGAAATCCGCATTTTGCTCGTGGAAATAGACACCACCTCCATCGAGGGCACTAATTTAGAGAGGGAATATAGAATCTTCCCAACCCTCTTTATAAACTTTTTAGAGACTTACCGTGTCGCTCATCGAAAAGCTACCGTGGCTCACGTTTTGCGAGCTCGCTATGAGGATCGGTCCAACTGCTTGGTGTTGGCCAACCTTGTGGCCGATAGTCACAGAAAGGCTGTTGAGTTCGCCAACAAGCGAGTCTCGATGTTGCTTCGCGAGAGGGGAAATTTGGTGGAGCGCTTGGCCTTATCCCTGACCACCTATGAGCACGACCGTCGTAATGTCGTGTTAAAGTTTCAATGTGAGTGGCAGGAAGAAAGGCTTGACAGCATTACCGCGGATATAGCCCATGGGAGAGGACTAGTTCGGGACCTGGAAATAGCCGCCGAAGATCACGGGACCAAGGTTGCCGAGCTTAAAGGGGAATGTAAACGCCTTCTTCTTAAGCTTGCAGATCTCGAGTCTCGAGGTGGTGAGTATAAGCAAAGCATCAATAATATGGAGGGCCAACTTGGTTCCTTTGTGATGCTAATTAGGGCTCATTGCGGTTTTGTGTTTCCACCCCGATGATTTGTATGATCTGCTTTTAAAGTCCCTCGATTGAGCGAAATGAATGAAAGCTCTAATGTGTGTGTCTCAACTTCTGTATGGCTGACTTTCTCGAACACCTGACCACTCTCAACCTAGGCAAGCTGCGCTTTGACATTGATGATTCGAGCGTGTACATCTTGATTTTTTAATCTTGCTTATGATCGGATAAAGGAACCTCCCACCGCGATTATCCACAAAAAGACTTCTCTTCTCTACTTGTTTTTAACCTGTTTCAAATGAAAAGGCAGAATCAGAAGAAAGAATTTGAAAAATAAAGCATAAATCCTTTCAATTTTATGCTTACTTGTGATTAATAGGGATAAGAGCTTTTACAAGGGTTTTGGCCTTGTGCAAAAGCTTTTATCAATATTCCTCAAAGGAAAGCATATCATTGAAAGGAATGTAATTCACGATAATCGCCTTTGATCAATTCCAAGAAAATCAATGGAATGTTCAAAAGTACACAATTACGATGTGTTTTAAATTCAATTGAAGATACGGTATCCAAATTAAAGCTGTTTGCTAAGAACGAGAGTAATTTGGATATCTATCTTTTCATTAAATTTGAAAAACACGAATACTCTTGATCAATTATTGTGGATTACCAATGATGCAAAACATGCATGAACCAATTCAAGTTTATAGTTCCTTCTGGCGAAATTGGGATTGTATTGCCCTATACGGCCAAAAGGTTGTATAAGACTTCCAATTTCAATTTCATCCAAAGGAATTATAAAATTGATTTTGGAGTATTCGAGTGATTAGAAGAAATGCCACTATCACATTCCAATGACAAGTCAATAGAAATACAACAAATTTCAATCTGAATGTATATAAACACAAATAGATCCCTAATACAATCAATCTAAGGGATCAGATAGAGAGGATCTCAGCAAAATAAATCCTATACAAGAAGGCTAGAAATGAAAATTAAAACAAAGGAATGTGATCTTAATACTTAGAGATGCCCCAGTTTCGATCTTTGAGACGTGACTTCAGGATCACCTATTCCAAATCGTCATCTTCATTAGATGATACCTCAATGATGTCCATAGCAGGCTCTTCTTGTCCACTTGGCGCTCGTAATGGGATGACACCATCTTCATCTTCCATCAAGAACATTGGGAGGAAAACACACCTATCTATCCTCAAAATGGCATTTAATCCAATCACCGGAATTATGCAATGAATATAATGATTAAGAGCTGTAACAAGTTCGAGGGATAGAAAAGTCTTACCAACCAAACTTAAGAGAAAATCAAGCTTCTCTGTATTTTTAGCAGTGTTAGGTATACTAACCTTCCATAGACAAACGCATGAGACAAGTGAGGGAAAACTCCTAAAAATCAAAAGATAGGGCTTGGTACCTAAAGCCAAGGTTCTCACCTCGAATTCTGGGAAGAGCCGATTCCATTGCACAACTATCGTTGCATTGGGACTCAATCCATAGTTCGAAGTGAGCGGAATTGAAAAGTGGATTACCCCATGTTTTTCCTCACGGAGATTCCATTTTCAATTCCTTCTATTGTGTTCCTAAAGAGGGCGCCTGGGGTTTTAGGCGCAATTGTGTGTATTCATTGTGTCGTGCTAAAGCAATAGACATGCATTTTATTTAACAATCACCGCTTCAATATAAACATCCACACAATCATACATCCAAAACTCCTGCCTGCATAAAACAAAGTTAACAAGCACTTCACCCCTTATTTCTCCCGTCTACAAAAACATCTAACACATTCGTTAGCATATACACCTCACTTTCGAGAGCATCTGCATAAAATTAGGTTAGAAGAATCAATCAACTTTTTAATCGGCTCAAGTCCACTAAATGGTTAAGAACCAGTCCTCAGTGGAGTCGCCAGTCTGTCGCGACCCTCTTGAGGTTGTCGGGCTCTCGAAGGCTAATGGGCCGTCCTGTCTGGTCGGACGCGGGCCTCTCCCAAGGCCAATTACCCAAATCGCAACGGAGGTATGCGTGATCGACTTTCAGTGTGGTCTAGTGACATGTGCTAAGTGTGCATGCCATGGAGTCGCCACCAATCATTTTTTTAGGGTATGATTAGACCACCCAATCGAATAGTTGGGAGTTTCTATTCAATTCTGCGAGAACCAGAGAAATGGTTTCGGGGACTTAGTTACACCAACTGTCAGAGTTGATGCCCTTTCGGTACCTAAGTTGACTGAATTTTCTAGCCTGAGATTCATGCGGATGAGTAAGGTATGAACCCTAAATCTAGAAATTCATGTAGATAGGAGTGATTATCCTAGCAATCACAATCAGTAATAAAATGCCCAACTCAAGGAATCTAGATATGCAAATAAATCACATGGCATTCCTAGTAAGGTCCTATTTATCAATCACAGCTCAAGAATGATTTAGCTGTCCTAGCCATTCTACACACGATCTAACCTAAGAAAAGCATTAGGAAGCATCGAAGGAGTTCGAGAGTACTCACATGGGGTTCGCCGTGCCCTGGTTTGGTCTTGAACGAGCTATCGAGCTTATGCCGACCCGATTATATTTGGGGATCCACTCGGCGTTTTACACCATGAAATCATGTGAAACAAAAACGAAAATATTCAGCAAGGGGCATTTATTGTAGATGGTGGTCGATCTAATTGGACGTCAAGACTAAAAAAGATGTAGAAATTTACAAATTAAAATACTCGAATGACATTTTTTTGCTAAATTCAACTCTATGCGTCGTGAAGAAACACATGCAATTGAGCTTGAATTTTGACTATTTATGAGTTCAAAATGTAAAAAAAATAAAAATAAAAATATTGACTATTTTTCTATATTTTTACGACAGCGAACGCTATTTTTCTTCATTTTTCATGTATTTTTCTATTTTTGGAAAATATGAAAAAATATTAAAAAATATGAAAAATTATTTTTTTTTTATCAAAAATGGTTCCTTTAGCTTGGTCAAGGCTACCAAAGATGATTTTTTAATTTTTTTAACTTTTTATAGATTTTTTATGAATTTTTTAAAAATAAACTATGAAAGACTGATAAAAAATCAGGTGTCAACAATAGGGGATGGACGCACAATCGCGAACAAAATAGCAGAGTATATCATGTTAAAAAGTCTAACTCAAAAGTTTAAACTATTAGGTGGAAGAAGATCATATGAATATAAAGTGCATATAAAAAATATTCTTAAACGACGTGGGACAACACATAACTGCAACAGAATTTTCGTCCAAGGATGTAGTCCTCTTTCCCTTCTTCTCCACTTGTTTTCTGTGTGACCACACTGTCCCTATCTCCCCTCTCTTCTTTATTCTTCTCCACATGCTTTTTTATTTTTCTTTTTCAAATTTTGCGAGTTTGGCCCCACACAAAGGCAGGCCTAGTCAACTGGACGTGCTGTAATCAACTAATCAGTCATGAAGTGATAATGAAATGTGAATGATAGGAATGTCGGAAATTTCGTCCAAAAAAAAAGGGTCCCGAAATATATTTTCAAGGTTCTGACAAAAAATTATAATGCGCACGACAACCTTTTTGTTTCAGAAATTATTTTCTAACTAGAAATAATTTTTTTTTCTATTTCTGTTTCTAGATAAGTTTTTGAGCAAAAAAATACATTTGATTCCTAAAATAACCGTCGCCGACCGATGGCGACGTCCAGCGACCGGAGGCCATTGCCGTCCGATGACCGGTCGGCGAGCGGCGGGGACCGACGGCGGCGAGGGCCGACGACCAGCGGCCGACTTCAGGAGGCAGGCGTCTGGCTGCGGCGACAACCGTCGGTGATGAAGATTTCTATTTCTATTTCTCGGATAAGTAACTTTTTTTGTTTCTCATTTCTGAGTCAAATCTATTTCTAAAACTACTTTTTGTTTCAGAAATAGAAAAATAAAATTACTTTACCAAACGAGTTTTTGTTTCAGAAATTATTTTTGAAATAGAAATTGAGAAATGAAATGATTTCATGCGCCCTCAGATCGAGAAGCGCATGTCACTGTGCAATAAATTCTGCATTAATGAGATCACAATAATCATCAAGCAAGACTGTTGACCTTCTTACTTTTCGTTGTCCTTTACTCAAGTATTTACGAAATAACTGAAACGAGATCAATAGAATCATCAATTGCGAATGTCTACCCCCCTTTTTTTTTTTCCCAAGATTTGTGCTTAGACTCATGAAGGTGGCTTGTAAGATATTCTCATTTCGATTATCATTGACTTTATTATTTTTTATGAATTCTTAGCCAATCCCATTTCCTATAAAAGACCTTCGTGCAAAACTAAATATCTCACCCAGCAAAAGTATTTTAACGTAACCCTAAAATGGGAACTTCATTCCCAAACTCCATAATTCTTTACCTCTTCTCACTCGTGGTGTTGTTCATAGCTTCATTTCCTTCACCTTCTCAAGCCTTTGCAAACGAAACCCTAACCCAATGCCTCATCAACCACTCCCAACCTTCGCACCCGATAATCTCATCCATATACACTCCCACAAACCCTTCTTTCTCAATCGTTCTTCAATCTTACATTCGAAACCTCCGCTTCAACACCTCCGACACGCCGAAACCCGCTCTCATCCTCACCGTGCTCCATGAGTCTCATGTGCAAGCTGCCATCGTTTGCTCCCGGAAGCTCTCGGTCCAGATGAAGATCCGAAGCGGAGGCCACGACTTCGAGGGCAGATCCTACGTCTCCATCTCCTCGCCTTTCTTCATCCTTGACATGCTCAATTTCCGCTCGGTTGACGTCGATATTGACGCCGAGACGGCATGGGTAGAGGCAGGGACCACCCTCGGCGAGGTTTACTATGGGATCGCAGCGAAGAGCATGGTCCATGGCTTTCCCGCCGGGGTTTGCCCTACAGTGGGCGTCGGTGGCCACTTTAGTGGTGGCGGTTACGGCAACATGATGAGGAAGTACGGGCTTTCCGTCGACAACATAGTTGATGCACGCATGATCAACATCAATGGGGAAATACTGGATAGGGAATCCATGGGCGAAGACCTTTTTTGGGCAATAAGAGGCGGAGGCGGTGCGAGCTTTGGCGTCGTCCTCGCTTACAAGATCAACCTTGTCCGAGTCCCGGAGACAGTGACGGTCTTCCAGGTCCGAAGGACGTGGGAGCAAAATGCGACCGAGGTCGTGTACAAGTGGGAACAAGTGGCGCCCAAACTGCATGAGGATCTCTTCATAAGGCTGATTATGGACGTGGTCAATGGAACAAACGCGCGAGAGAAAACAGTAAGAGCCACGTTTATTGCGCTTTTCCTTGGAGACGCTCAAAGGCTTCTTTCCTTGACGAGCAATAGCTTTCCCGAGCTAGGCTTGCTAAGCTCAGATTGCATCGAAATGAGTTGGGTCGAGTCCACGCTTTACTGGACGAATTTCCCAATCGGGACTCCGGTCGATGCTTTGCTTTCGCGCACGCCGCAAGTCTTGACACATTTGAAGAGAAAGTCCGACTACGTGAAGCAAATCATACCGAAGGACGGATTGGAGCTCATCTGGAGGAGGATGATTGAGCTTGAAAGGCCGGTGTTGACCTTCAACCCTTACGGGGGCAAGATGGGCAAGATTTCCGCGGCCGACACCCCGTTTCCGCATAGGGCTGGGAACCTATGGAAGATACAGTACGCGACGAACTGGGTCGAGGATGGGGACAAGGCGGCACGGCACTACATCAAGCTGACAAGGAAGCTCCATCGTTACATGACACCCTTTGTGTCGAAGAACCCGAGAGAAGCGTTCTTGAATTATAGGGACCTTGACCTGGGGATTAACCATAATGGAGATGAGAGCTACGAGGAAGGGAAAGTATACGGGGCGAAGTACTTCAAGGACAATTTCAACAGGTTGGTAGAGATAAAGACCAAAGTCGATCCCGGTAATTTCTTCAGAAACGAACAGAGCGTTCCAGTTCTTCCCCGGTGAAAACGAAAGTGGAAGTGGCCAACAAATAATAATTGCATGTCTGCTGGTCCTTCACAAAGGACACTTCATTAATTCAGAGATTTGTAAGCTTGTATTGGTGAAATAAAGCAGAATATGTGAATGAGAATAAAGAGATTAACAATGGGTCCTCAAATTAAAGATGGATAAGATCGGTTATTTGAAATTTATTCTTTATGCGAGGCTACTTTGTAGGAAATAGCAAGAAACTATTTGGGAGACGTACAATAGATGCTTTCACAAGAGAATGAAGATGAGCAGCTATTGAAGTCATACGTGAAGCTAAGGTTCTTTCAAAGTTTGCGGTGGCCCATTCTCGGAGGGGCTGATGGAGGTCGTCAGCCCCAGGCGACACCTCGCTGGCCCCAGGCTCGTGCCAGCAACCATAACTAGGCTCAAGCGAGGACCGCCAGCCTCACCTAGGCCTGGTGAGCTAGCGTCGCCCAGCTCTGTGTTTCCTCAGCCCATAAAGATATAATAATCGTATTGGCAAATCAGCCATGAAGTGCTTAGGTCCGGACCATTGACCTGTACATGTTATCTTGACCCAGAGCATTTTGCATGTAATTGGTGAGATTCCGATCTATATATATATTCAGCTCTCAAGATGGAAATCGCCCTGACTGCGCCAACCTTGACAACCACACAGAAATGACTAGATGCGAACAAAGTGTCGAATGGTCGAAGTTTAAGGATTATGGGGGGGTGACTTCTTCTTAGATAAAACTTAAAGACGTCATGGTAAACTTTGGGCCAAACAAAATGGACTTATTTGAATGGCTTGATGGCCAGGCCTATATATTTTGGGCTTGACTTTAGCAAGCAAGTCCTTTAAATATTTAGGCGAGCCTTTGAGCTTATGATTTTTGGAATGGACTCGTCATGTTTAGGCAAAAGAGAACATCTCCTCCTGTAGAAGATTCATTCATTGCACACATGTGAACGGAACTCTACCAATGCCATTGATATTAAAGTGTCACAATCAATTAGCTCTAATTTGGCTGGCAATTATATTCCATCTTAGACAATTTATAAAGCATCACTATGGTAAGGGTATAGCCAAGTCAACAATTCGGCAAAAAGAACATGCGAAAACTGACTCTCTCTACTTATTTCTTTCCCAATAAGTGGAGTGAAGCGTGGATTTTACTATTTTTCAAAATGAGATTAATGTGAAATAGATTCTAGAAATTATTTTCTTAAAATATCCAGTCTATTAGAAGGAAAATCGAGGGATATAACCGCTAGAAAGTTGGCTTAGTTGACCATTCTTCTCGTTCGAGAACGGGCCAACTTCCAATGAGGCTTGATTGAGGCAATGGTAGTTGCATGGGTGTTGACACCTGATTTTTGACCATCTATCATTGTGATTTTTATTCTTTAAAATTAATTAAAAATATAAAAAAATTCATAAAATTACAAAATCAACTTTGGAAGCCTTAGCCTAGCCTAAGGAACCAATTTTGAACAAAAAATATTTTTTGGTATTTTATAACATTTTTTTGAATTTATTTAATTATAAAATACCCAAAAAATCAGAAAAATACCATTCGTGGTCAGAAAAATACAAAAAAAATATTCAATAATTTTGTTTTAATTTCCTCTTCAAGTGTGTCACTTTAAATCTTGAAAATTCGGCTCGAATCATAAACCCGAACCGAGCCTAAAAAATATCATCTTGGTCTTTTAATTTATGATGAGATCTTGACGTTCAATATAATGCCTATGTATTTAAATTTGGCCTAGTGGTTCATGGAATTATCCCATTTTGATATCGCGGGACTAATGGCAAGAACGCCAATTTGAAAATCTTCTTGGCACCCGATGAACGGGTTCGATCTAAAGGATAGACCGATAAATAAAAGAGATAGTGGAAGGAGATGGACAGGAAAGCAAGAAGGAATACGGTAAAGAAATGGAGCATCTCCCTTTCGGTGGAGACGGATCCAGCGGGGCTCTCAAAAGAATAAAAATAAAAAAAAAATAAAAGAAAGTGGGGGAGGACAGTACCAGCTCCACGGTGAAAAAAATAAAATAAAAGGAGGAAGCCCATCTGCAAAGAGGAGCCGAGGAGTTGCATGGAGGGGGGGGGCCACAGCCGCAGCTGCCATTTGAGACACTAACGCCTTGCTCCTACCGTAACGCCGGCCAACCACTGGCGGCCAGCCTCTGCGCCAAACGGACCGGGATCTAATGCGATTTGTACCGACGTGCCTACCTCCTCCCTCGTCCCGTTGGCCCGTTACTTCCAAGGCCAAACCGCCTACAGCAAGGCGGTCTTGGTGCATGTCCTCCCCGAAGCCTACGACGCCCTCTTCGACAGCGCTGTCGCCTCTCACCACTCCTGGAAGGACTTCTCCTTTGCCGGCCTCGTCACTCTCTTCGGCGCCCTCCTCGCTCTCCTCGTCGACATCACCGCCAACTCCCACGTCCAGCACAACCACCGCGAGCTACGAGAACCCCACCAGTCACCTGCAGTCGCTTCCTCCGTCACTGTGCAATGGAGTCATGTGTTCTCGAACTGTTGTGACAACCCCTATTGAAGCCTTAGCTCAGCCGTGCCGTCACCTACAGCCGGTCCCGACCACTCCAGCTTTTGTCCAACCCAACGATGCCATCGAACGGCCCAGTCCGTCAAACCCGGCCGTCGTCAGCTCGTCGCTGTCCCGCTACCATCCGAGAGCTCCCCCTAATATACGTAGTGATCTCTAAGCTTCAACGAGCTTCAACGTGGATTCATAAAGAAGGGGGCAAGCGCGAACAGCAACCCTCCATCGGCATGACCACCACCGCGACCTCCATCCTTGGTCGCCGAACCGCCTACCACCATCATCATACCTTCCCTCTATATTCATCCAACAAATCACCGTTAGACGCGACGAAGTAGTCGGAGAACCTCAAGCAACCGGAACGAGACTACTCTGCTCGGTGCCCGGCTTTGCAGGTTCTGTCCGGGGCTGAGTCCCACCTTTCTCCGCGCTCCTCTGCCCAGAACTGACCACCAACATCCTCTTCCGGTTTCCTTAGAAAACCCGACAGACCTGGTAGTCTTGACGTCGTGGTCTTGGTACTGGGTAAGCAGACCGAAGTTTGTGGCGACAGGGTCCATTGGAGCGAGACCTACCGCCGGTGCAACGAGCGAGTCTCGATCGTTGTAGAGGCGACTCAAGCTCGGACCGATGTACGTGAGCTCGGGTCAGTGACGACGAGTGCGTGACCGACGCGGTATACAAGCTCGAGCTAGCGATGAGGCTAGCGTGTGTAAGCCGAGGTGAGGCTCCGAACGATGGTGCTCCGACGTAGGGGACTGAGAAGCCGAACCAGAGCTCCGTCCGAGCGAGACCCGGCGGCGGTGCGACGAGCGAGTCCGAGCGGCGCGGCGGCGAAGCATTCGGAGATCGTCCAAGCATTCGGGGACACGTTGGCGTCGGAAGGGCAGAGGCGTCGTGTTGAAGACGATGATGAACAGCAAGGTAAGACTCACTTTCATGTTGAGCTAGGCGTGTAGAATGTTGGGTTGGATTAGCTGGGCTTGTCTTTTTTTAGCTGGATCTGGGCCTGCGTTAGAGCTGATAGAGGGCAGGTTGGGCGGGCTGGCAGAAAGAAAAAGAAATTTCTGGGCCATTTCAAAGCCTAGTTCGGGCAGGACAAGGAAAGGAAGGCTTGCCTCCTTTTGTGTTGACCAGGCCCAGTTCGGGTCCTCTTTCCCGGATCGGATCAGGCTCGACGGCCTGATCCAGGTTCGGGCCCGAGGAGCCGACCCGGACTCGGTTCTTTTTAAAAAAAAAAATAAATAAAAAAAAATAAAAAATAAAAAATAAAATAAAAAAATCGGAAAATTCAAAAAAAATAAATAAAAAAAAAATCTCAAAAATGGGAAATGGCCACAATCAACTGGCGATGGGGTATCTTGGGTATTTCGGTATCCAAACTTCCCAAAAATTGACGATTTTGCACTTCGGGTTAATCGCCTCCAAATCTTCCCATTTTACCTCCTGACCGAAGTCACACCTTCCTTAACCCTTTTGGTTATACTAGGAAGCCATTGGTCTGAATTGATGTGCATTGAAGTGATTTATTTATATACTTGATTGCGCTTTCATTTAAATTGATTGTGATTGATTGGAACAGTCTTCCAATCTGCATGAAACCTTGAATCAAACCTACCTCACCTAAAATTGCGCCTGCATGAACTCCTAGTTAGGAAAATCACTCGCGTTAGGTACCGAAAGGGCGTTGGTAATGATATCAACGTAACCAAGTCCCCGAACCCAAAATCGATCTCTCCCAATCGGTCAACAAGGTTTCCGGTCTACCCTCCAAGAAAGACCGGTGGCGACTCCAAATGCATGCACAAGTTGCACATGCCACCACGACCACACTGAAGGTCGAAAGCGATCGACTCTTATCGTCGAATCCTTCGAAAAATACCCCCGCCGCGATTTGATATGGGCCTGGGAGGGCTCGCGCCGATCCAAGACCCGTGATCGGTAATCCATTAGCAGCGTCCGCCTTTCGGACGGGTCGCGACAGCTGGCGACTCCGCTGGGGAATTTGTTCTAGAACCTATGGTTCTAGACCTCAAGTGGACTTAGGCCGTAATTAAAACGCTAAGTGATTTTTCTAACCCTGCAGGCGCTCTTGAAGGTGAGGTAAGTCCGCTTATGATAGGTGTTATATGTTTTTGCAGATTGGAGTGATAAGGGGGTAGTCTGTGATTAACATTGTCTTATGCAGGTTGGCGTAGGAATGAATGATTGTGTGTATGTTTTATATTGAAGCGGTGATTGTTAAATAAGATGCATGTTTATCGCTTTAGCACGACACCGAAGGTACACACAACCGCGCCTAAAACCCCGGGCGCCGTCTATAGGAAAACAATAGAAGGGATTGAAAATGGAATCTCCGTGAGGAAAAACACGGGGTAATCCACTTTTCAATTCCACTCATTTTGAGCTATGGATCGAGCCCCAATGCAACGATAGTTGTGCAATGGAATCTGCTCTTTCTAGAACTCGAGGTGGGAACCTTAACCTTAGGTGCCAAACCCTCTGATTTTTAGAAGTTTACCATCACTTGTTTCATGCGCATGTTTTTGGGCGGTTGGTACACCTAAAACCGCACATAAATCGACGAGTTGGGTTGGTAAGACTCTCTATCCCCCCAAATCTATCACTGTTCATATAAATATAGGCATTTCATTCATTGCATTCTGGTGATTAGATTAAATGCCATTTCGAGGATAGATATGTGCGTTTGTCCCTAACGTCCTTGATAGAAGACGAAGAGGGTGATATCCCACGACGAACACCGAGTGTGCGATAAGGAGCATACTATGGACATTATTGAGGTATCATCCAATGAAGATGACGAGTTGGGGCAAGTGATCCTGAAGGCACAGATCAAAACTGGGGCATCCTTAAACGTTAGGATCACACTCCTTTATGTCATTTTCCATTACTAGTCCTCTTGTATAGGGTTTATTTTTACTGAGGTTTTCTCTATCTCACCCCTTAGAGCGATTGTATTAGGGATCTATTGGTGTATACATTCAGATGGAACTTGGTTGTATTTCTTTTAACGGGTCATTGGAATGTGATAGTGGCATTTTTTCTAATCATCCGAATACTCCCAAGTCAAGTTTATAATTCCTTTAGAGGAAATTAAAATTGGAAGCCTTGCACGACCTTTTGGTCGTGTGAGGTGATCCAACCCCAATTTCGCTAGAAGGAACTACACACTTGAATTGGTTCATGCATGTTGTACACCACTGGTAATTCACGATAATTGATCAAGAATATCAGTGTAGTTTCAAATTTAATGACAAGATAGATGTCCAAACTACTTTCGTTCTTAGCGAACGACCTTAATTTGGATGCCATATCTTCAATTGAATTTAAAACACGTTATTATGTCTTGCCATTTTGAGTAATTCATTCCCCTCGAAATTAATCAAAAGCGATTATCGTGAATTACATTCCTTTCAATAGTATGCTTTCTTTCGAAGAATACCGATAAAAACTTTTCGCACAAGATTAAAACCCTTGTAAAAGTTCTTGTCCTTATTAATCACGAGCAAGCATAAGATTGAAATGGGTCTATGCTTTCTTTTTCAGATTATTCCTTCTGACTCGGTCTTTTCATTTGCAGGTGAAAAACAAGTAGTATAGAGAAATCTTTTCTTGGACAAATCTACAACTATTCTTCCATCTGATCATGAGCGAGTTATAAAATCAGAACATATTTGCTCGGCTTATTGATATTATGGTTCGGCTCACCCAAGTTGAAGATGTTCGGATGCTCGAAGAAATGAACCATACAGAAGCTAAAACACACACACAAGAACTTTCATTTATTTTACTCAGCGGAGGGTTTTCAGAAGCAGGTCATACAATTCGGGGCGGAAAAGTAAAGCCAAAGTGAGCCCTAATTAACGACACAAAGGAGCCCAACTGACCCTCCATGTTGTTAATGCTCTGCCCGTACTCGCGACTCCGCATGTCCTGGTCCGCGAGCTTGAGGAAAAGGTTTCTGCATTCTCCCTTAACCTCAGTGACCTTGACCTCATGTTCTTCGGTGATTATTTCCAAGTCCCGAACTAATCCATTCCCGTGAGCTATGTCTGCGGTTATTTTGTCAAGCCGTTCTTCCTGCCAGTCGCTTTGCAGCCTCAATAGGACATTGTGGCGGTCGTGCTCGCCAGCGGTCAGGGATAGGGCCAATTGATCCACCAGTTTTCTCCTCTCGCGAAGCAACGTCGCGACCCTCTCATTGGCAAACTCGACGGCCTTTTTGTGACTATCGGCCAAATAGTTGGTCAGCACCAAATGATCAGACCGATCCTGGTAACGAGCCCGCAAGACGCGAGCCACGAGAACCTCCCGATCAGCAACACGGTAGGCCTCTAAGGAGTGTGCAAAGAGGGTCGGGAAAGTTCTATATTCCCTCCCCAGCGTAGTACCTTCGAGGGAAGTGGTATCTAAGTCCTCGAGCAGGACACGGATTTCATCTGCGGTTGCAGAATGATCGGTTATGTGCGCGTAACCGCGACCCAGTAGGTTATAAAGCTTTTCCCACTGGGCCAAGACATCAGTTGAAAAAGTGCGTACGGGAGAGGAGGCCATTTGCGTTGGGTTGGCTTGAGAATAAGACGAGTTTAACAGAGAGATTAGAAGGAAGAAGCTGATTATGCAAAAACGTTAACCTTCCATACATTAATTCCTCATTTTATAGCGACTCGAGGATGATGAAGGGTCTCAGTAATAATGCTGGTGGAGCCCAGTTATGGGGTAAAGCAGGAGGTCCCCTCACGAGAACCATTGGATTCGTTTCGGTCCGCGATTTTCGGCTCATCAATTAAAAGATGCAAAAGATTTGTCGGGATCACCATTATTAGAGTTAGGTGGGAGGAAAGCGCAACTATCGAAGAGAGCCCTAACAGGGTTTGGCAGTCCCATCACGTTGAAAAGCTAAGCGAGAAATTCAAGGTCTTGAGGGGGAACGTTTGCCTAATGATGCTTGAGGAGCGTCTCCTGAACATGCAAAGTCACTCGAAGAAAACTTTATAGGGAGTGAGCATACAGGAAAGAGTAGAGATCTGAGTGGGCAAGAACCAATCAAACATTTCTCAATCCAACATATTTAAGAGGTTACTGTCAGCTGCTAGAGGCGACTGACTCAAAAATCTCAGAAATTGAACCACAGAGGGATCTCGAAGATTCCAAGATCAAGTCTAACGCCAAAACCATGGAGCCCAACACTTCTGGCAACGGAAATCAAGATCACAGCGACGACGACAACGACATCCACAATGCTCAACTCGGGAAAAGAAGACGTCCTCACCAATACTCTCAGGAGTAAACCCAAATGCTGGAAACCCTTTTCAGTAAAAGCCATTACATGAAAAAGAAGTGGAGAATTGAATTGAGTCGGGAGTTGGGGATTAATCAGTCGAGGATCCAGTTTTGGTTTCAAAATAGGAGATCCAAATCGAGGGCTCAACGCAAACGTCAGGTGGTCGAGATTTTAAAGGAAGAAAACCAAAAGCTGCGAACAGAAAACATGAGGTATGAAAAAGCTCTCAATATTACCGTTTGCCCTCATTGCGATAACCTCGTCGCCCTCGGTAAAATATCCCCCGATAAGCCTCACGTGATGATTGAAGACGTTCATTTACCGCCCTACTCCCTCGGGGCATCTCCTGCTCAACCAGATTTTGCCGGAGTCACGCATGAGCAGGATGATCCTACAAAGATGATACAAATGCCTCCTGGGGGATGGGATTTGCATCGCTTTGATTGGAGTTATAGTTTCAAGGAGCTGGACGTTACCGCCGACCAGCTCAAAGCATATCAGCCTCATGCACAACAATTTCCGATAGGGTCGGGTCCTGCTGGAGATGAGTTAATCAGTCGTCAAGCCATCGATGCACTTTTGGGCCACGATAAGAGGAGGTTCGCTTGGCCCCCTGAACTGCATTCCAGATTCCTAGACGTGGTTCACCAAATGGGGATCAACTCAGCAACTCCGACGCGCATATTTAAGGCCATGAATGTACCGGGGCTTAGTAAGGAGCTGGTCAGGAATCACCTTGCTGCCTACAGAAAGCTATTAAAACAACGTCGAGCGGAGCTAAACCGGGAGGAATCCGTCTCGAGCTCAAAAGCTAGGGGCGACCGCCATTGTAATGCTCAGGCATCAAGAAATACCCGGCCAAATCTAAGCGTCAATCAAGCTAGCAACCCGACCACCGGCAAACTGAAAGCTGATCAGAATGTCCTCCTAGGCCATTTCAACACTTCTCAAGAGCGCGTATCACAAGTACAGCGAGTGCGCACTCCTCCACTCGAGCAGCAGTCGGTTGGTGCTCTGCCTGCCGCTAGTCAACCCACGACAGACGATTTCTTTGATGAGGGGCTCGATGCCTTGTTCAATCAGTGGGAAGCTGGCATGCTTGGACAGCCATGATCTAGCACTTGACTCGGGGCACGATGGGTCGGTCACCACGAACACCCATAGAAAGAAAAACATGTTCACGAGTAGATCACTCATTTTACCTGTTGTAAAGTTCCTACGGGAACATTTTTCCTTAAATGACTATAGTTAATTCTATATTAAAACCAACGCTATCGACGAACATCGTCATGCTCAGTTGTGATGATCCCTTGTTAGATTAAGTCTGAAACCAGAGACGGTCTTTAAAATTTTGAGTGGCTGTTGACACCTGATTTTTGATCAGTCTTTCATAGTTTATTTTTAAAAAATTCATAAAAAATCTATAAAAAGTTAAAAAAAAATTAAAAAATCATCTTTGGTAACCTTGACCAAGCTAAAGGAACCATTTTTGATAAAAAAAAAATTTGTCATATTTTTTAATATTTTTTAATATTTTCCAAAAATAGAAAAATACATGAAAAATGAAGAAAAATAGCGTTCGATGTCGTAAAAATATAGAAAAATAGTCAATATTTTTATTTTAATTTCCTTTTCATTTTGAACTCATAAATAGTCAAAATTCAAGTTCAATTGCATGTGTTTCTTCATGACGCATAGAGTTGAATTTGGCAAAAAAATGTCATTCGAGTATTTTAATTTGTAAATTTCTACATATTTTTTAGTCTTGACGTCCAATTAGATCGACCACCATCTACAATAAATTCCCCTTGCTGAATATTTTCGTTTTTGTTTCACATGATTTCATGGTGTAAAACGCCGAGTGGATCCCCAAATATAATCGGGTCGGCTCGTCCAAGACCAAACCAGGGCACGACGAACCCCATGTGAGTACTCTCGAACTCCTTCGATGCTTCCTAATGCTTTTCTTAGGTTAGATCGTGTGTAGAATGGCTAGGACAGCTAAATCATTCTTGAGCTGTGATTGATAAATAGGGCCTTACTAGGAATGCCAAGTGATTTATTTGCATATCTAGATTCCTTGAGTTGCGCATTTTATTACTGATTGTGATTGCTAGGATAATCACTCCTATCTGCATGAATTTCTAGATTTAGGGTTCATACCTTACTCATCCGCATGAATCTCAGGCTAGAAAATTCAGTCAACTTAGGTACCGAAAGGGCGTCAACTCTGACAGTTGGTGTAACTAAGTCCCCGAAACCATTTCTCTGGTTCTCGCAGAATTGAATAGAAACTCCCAACTATTCGATTGGGTGGTCCAATCACACCCTAAAAAAATGATTGGTGGCGACTCCATGGCATGCACACTTAGCACATGTCACTAGACTACACTGAAAGTCGATCACGCATACCTCCGTTGCGATTTGGGTAATGGGCCTTGGGAGAGGCCCGCGTCCGACCAGACAGGACGGCCCATTAGCCCTCGAGAGCTCGACAACCTCAAGAGGGTCGCGACAGACTGGCGACTCCGCTGGGGACTGGTTCTTAACCATTTAGTGGACTTGAGCCGATTAAAAAGTTGATTGATTCTTCTAACCTAATTTTATGCAGATGCTCTCGAAAGTGAGGTGTTTATGCTAACGAATGTGTTAGATGTTTTTGTAGACGGGAGAAATAATGGGTGAAGTGCTTGTTAACTTTGTTTTATGCAGGTAGGAGTTTTGGATGTATGATTGTGTGGATGTTTATATTGAAGCGGTGATTGTTAAATAAAATGCATGTCTATTGCTTTAGCACGACACAATGAATACACACAATTGCGCCTAAAACCCCATGCGCCCTCTTTAGGAACACAATAGAAGGAATTGAAAATGGAATCTCCGTGAGGAAAAACAAGGGGTAATCCACTTTTCAATTCCGCTCACTTCGAACTATGGATTGAGTCACAATGCAACGATAGTTGTGCAATGGAATCGGCTCTTCCCAGAATTCGAGGCGAGAACCTTGGCTTTAGGTACCAAGCCCTATCTTTTGATTTTTAGGAGTTTTCCCTCACTTGTCTCATGCGTTTGTCTATGGAAGGTTAGTATACCTAACACTGCAAAAAATACAGAGAAGCTTGATTTTCTCTTAAGTTTGGTTGGTAAGACTTTTCTATCCCTCGAACTTGTTACAGCTCTTAATCATTATATTCATTGCATAATTCCGGTGGTTGGATTAAATGCCATTTTAAGGATAGATATGAGTGTTTTCCTCCCAATGTTCTTGATGGAAGATGAAGATGGTGTCATCCCATTACGAGCGCCAAGTGGACAAGAAGAGCCTACTATGGACATCATTGAGGTATCATCTAATGAAGATGATGATTTGGAATAGGTGATCCTGAAGTCACGTCTCAAAGATCGAAACTAGGGCATCTCTAAGTATTAAGATCACATTCCTTTGTTTTATTTTTCATTTCTAGCCTTGTATAGGATTTATTTTGCTGAGATCCTCTCTATCTGATCCCTTAGATTGATTGTATTAGGGATCTATTTGTGTTTATATACATTCAGATTGAAATTTGTTGTATTTCTATTGACTTGTCGTTGGAATGTGATAGTGGCATTTCTTCTAATCACTCGAATACTCCAAAATCAATTTTATAATTCCTTTGGATGAAATTGAAATTGGAAGTCTTATACAACCTTTTGGCCGTATAGGGCAATACAATCCCAATTTCGCCAGAAGGAACTATAAACTTGAATTGGTTCATGCATGTTTTGCATCATTGGTAATCCACAATAATTGATCAAGAATATTCGTGTTTTTCAAATTTAATGAAAAGATAGATATCCAAATTACTCTCGTTCTTAGCAAACAGCTTTAATTTGGATACTGTATCTTCAATTGAATTTAAAACACATCGTAATTGTGTACTTTTGAACATTCCATTGATTTTCTTGGAATTGATCAAAGGCAATTATCGTGAATTACATTCCTTTCAATGATATGCTTTCCTTTGAGGAATATCGATAAAAGCTTTTGCACAAGGCCAAAACCCTTGTCAAAGCTCTTATCCCTATTAATCATAAGTAAGCATAAAATTGAAAGGATTTATGCTTTATTTTTCAAATTCTTTCTTCTGATTCTGCCTTTTCATTTGAAACAGGTTAAAAACAAGTAGAGAAGAGAAGTCTTTTTGTGGATAATCGCGGTGGGAGGTTCCTTTATCCGATCATAAGCAAGATTAAAAAATCAAGATGTACACGCTCGAATCATCAATGTCAAAGCGCAGCTTGCCTAGGTTGAGAGTGGTCAGGTGTTCGAGAAAGTCATCCATACAGAAGTTGAGACACACATTAGAGCTTTCATTCATTTCGCTCAATCGAGGGACCTTAAAAGCAGATCATACAAATCATCGGGGTGGAAACATAAAACCGCAATGAGCCCTAATTAGCATCACAAAGGAACCTAGTTGGCCCTCCATATTATTGATGCTTTGCTTATACTCACCACCTTGAGACTCGAGATCTGCAAGCTTAAGAAGAAGGCGTTTACATTCCCCTTTAAGATCGGCAACCTTGGTCCCGTGATCTTCGGCGGCTATTTCTAGGTCCCGAACTAGTCCTCTCCCATGGGCTATATCCGCGGTAATGCTGTCAAGCCTTTCTTCCTGCCACTCACATTGAAACTTCAACACGACATTACGACGGTCGTGCTCATAGGTGGTCAGGGATAAGGCCAAGCGCTCCACCAAATTTCCCCTCTCGCGAAGCAACATCGAGACTCGCTTGTTGGGGAACTCAACAGCCTTTCTGTGACTATCGGCCACAAGGTTGGCCAACACCAAGCAGTTGGACCGATCCTCATAGCGAGCTCGCAAAACGTGAGCCACGGTAGCTTTTCGATGAGCGACACGGTAAGTCTCTAAAAAGTTTATAAAGAGGGTTGGGAAGATTCTATATTCCCTCTCTAAATTAGTGCCCTTGATGGAGGTGGTGTCTATTTCCACGAGCAAAATACGGATTTCATCTTCAGTTTCTGGGTGATCGGCTATATGAGCATAGCCTCGACCGAGGAGGTTATAGAGTTTTTCCCACTGGGCCAAAATTTCGGCTGAGAAAGCGCGAATAGGAGAGGAGGTCATTTTCGTTGGAGTGAGGGAGAAGAAGATGAGTGTGGTAGAGTGATTAAAATACGAAAAGGCAATTATGTAAGAGTGTTAATCTTCTATGCATTAACTCCTCCTTTTATAGCAACTCGAGAATGAAGAAAGGCACAACAATAATGCTCGTGGAGCCAAGTTAATTGGGTAAAGCAATGGTGGCTCTTTCGGTGAACCATCAGATTTGTCCCAGTCCGCGATTTCAGGCTTGATAAACCTAAAAAAGTTGTAAAAAGATATGTCGGTGTCACCATATTAAAATTGAGCGGGAGTTAAGCTCAACTATCGAAAAAAGTTGCGAAAGGATTTGGCGGTCCCATCATATTAAAAAACTGAGCGGGAGGCGAGCGTAGTTCCACCTTTTTGAAAATAAGTGGGAGACAGACATGGATATCGAGAACAGGAAATCGATTTGGTGTCCCTCCACGTTGAAAAGAAGAAAGAAGACGACAAAGCGGGAAATACGAAATCTTGGGAGCAACGCTTGCCTGATGATCTTCATCCATGTTTAAAGAACGTTTCATGGGCATACAGAACCACTCAAAAGAAAATTTAGAGAGAGTGAGCATACATGAGAGAGTAGAGAACCCTGAGTGAGCAAAAATTGATCGAACATTTTTCGATCCAACATGTTTGAGAGTTACCATCAGTTGCTAGAGGCGACTGATCCAAAAATCTCAGAAAATGAACTACTGAGAGATCTCGAAGATTCTAGGATGGCGTCTGGTACCAGAACCACAGAACCCAACCCTTTCGGCAACGAAGTTCAGGATCTCAGCAGCGACGACAACAGCAGCAGCGATGGTCAATCCCGGAAAAGGAAACGTCGCCAGTGCCACACTCAGAATGAAATCCAAGAGCTTGAAGCTTTCTTTAGTGAATGCCCTCTCCCGAACATGAAACAAAGAAATGAATTGGGCCAGAAGCTAGGGATGAAACCTTTGAGGGTCAAGTTTTGGTTTCAAAATAAGCGAGCCAAATTGAGGGCTCAACACAGACGTCAAGAACTTGCGATTCTAAAGGAGGAAAACGAAAAGCTTCGAGCGGAGAACATGAGGTATAAGAAAGCTCCCAGCACTATCGCTTGCCTTAATTGCGGTGGCCCTATCACTCTCGGCGAAATGTTCCTTGATAAGCCTTATATGAGGATTGAAAATGCTCATTCACCACCCCACTCCCTCGAACCATCTTCGATACAATCAGATTTTGTTGGAGATATGCATGAACAAATCAATTCTACGAAGTCAATACCGATGCCTTCTAAAGGATGTGATATGCGTCACCATGATTGGAGTTTCCTTAACGATGAGCTTACTATCACGACCGACCAATCCAAAGCTGATGAATTCCCTCCACAACAATTTCCGGCTCGATCAAATCCTATTGGAAATAGGCCAGAGAGCAATAGCCAAGTTGTCAACACTGTTCCGGGTCGCAAGAAGACGAGGGTCAATTGGTCCCCTGAGCTTCATCTCAAGTTCCTTAGTGCGGTTCAGCAACTAGGGATCAACTCAGCATATCCAACGCGCATACTTGAGATCATGAACATACCAGGACTCACTAAATATGGAGTCGCGAGTCACCTCAAGAGCTACAGAAGGGCGCTAAGACAGCGCCACACAGCACTGAACCTGAAAGAACTCAACTTGTGCCTAAACACTAGGCATGGCTATAACTACAATGCCCCTGAAGTAAGAAATACCCTGCCGAATCTAGGCACCGACCAAGCTGGTAGCAGCACCATCGACTACTTGGGCGCTAATCAGAATATTCCCCCGAATCATCTCAGCACCCCTCAAGAGTATATGCCACAAGTGCAGCAGGTGATGAACAGAGACGAGGCACCCAAGAAGCCATGCATTCAAATAACAAAACAGTGCATGAAACACGCCCAAAAAGATGAATGAATCTCCTCCGACGTAAATCCTCGAGGTGGATTCGTTGCCCAACCAGACGAAGAAATCATGGCCATAAGCTTGAGGGCCGGCTTCTACAATCTGCACATTGGCATGCAGAATGGAATTCAAATCAAGAGTAAAGTAGTATCGTCCCAATTTGTTTTGAATTTGGAAACCCAAAATAATGCTTAATATTTATCCTTGGCAGGAGCTCGCCATCAGGGCAGACATGTAAGTTTCATTTTTCTCCAAAAACCAAGAAGTCGAAAGAACTTTAGAACACCTAACAATCTTGTGTTACTATGTGAAGTGCAGATTTTCACAACCCTTGTACACTCGTTGGAGCATATGACCAAGGGTAAGATGTATTGTTCCAATTTTTGTAAAGTTTTAGAATATACGATGACATATCCCTTTTATATCTCCAGGATCTCCAGCCTCGATGGGCAGGTAAGTATCCCTTTTCCCAATTCATTGGAGATTAAAAAATTTCAGAATTAATTCGATTCTCACATCTAAAAAGACATAGAATTCTTACTTCGTTGACATTCATGTTTTAAAACATGAGATTGTCTGAACATGAATTACACATGTATGGTGCATCACAAAATCCCTTTGAAGGATAAATCTTGATGAAATGAAATGAATTTTTCCAACAAGAGTCGTTTGAACTGTTCAAAAGGGTATTTTCTCATAAGAGAAGCGAGCCTAATCCAAACACGTCCCATACACACTTGAGAGATGAGGAGATTGGAAATGATAGCGAAACCTTAACCTATGGATATAAGGGTCATTCGCAACGATTACATGGATCGAGATGACAGAGGCATTTATTTCTTCATTCCAAACACTACAGATGCCCATTGAGAACCCCATTGAACGGCGATTTTCATTCTCAACCCTGTCAAGAACCACCCCACATTGGGGCAAATGAAGGTTAGTCCAACAGTATCAGAAAGTAAACGGTTTGAAATTTTCTTGCTCGGACTAACATAAATCTTTGTGTGTTGTTTATATGATAATCCAAGTGTCATAGGATGACGAGAATAATTCATTTCTCTATCCTACACACTGTTATCCTTTGCATGACCAAGTTGAGCCAGCAAATTCATTTCATCAACCTATTGGTGATCATTGCATATTCCAAAGCAAAGGCAACATCACTCTAGGAATGGAAGCGTGCCAAAGTTTAAGTTGCATATCTAGCATGATTGCCGAAAATCCTAGCTCCAAAAGAAAAGAAAAACACGGGATTAAAAAAAAGGGGGAAAAGAAAAATCCCTAGACATCAAGAAAAAGCAAAGTGCCTGGTAAAAAGCAAGGCTGATGTCTATTCAAAATATCCCCAGTAAAGTCTAGATATACGATGAAAAGACCCTGCAAAGGAGTCAGATCAAGATGACTACTCTCCAAATGATGTCGTGCTCAAATTGCAAACACACAAACAGACGGCCTCTTAATGTAACAAGAGACGCTTTTAAACATCCTTGTGCGCTCTAAAAGAGGAGTGTACACTTCAAGAAATGGAGATGTTCTTCGAAGGACATGTGGTAAATTTGCAATGATCACCAATGCCAAACCCTTCACAATTTCTGGGCAAAAAATAAGCCTTTTTCGGTCCTCAATCCTTCCAATGTTACAACCCTGAAGCAGTCTTATCTGACTAAGACACTTGGGTTAATGTATAACTTAGCTCAAAGAAGTACGAGCAAGACTATTTCTTTCTCATTTTACAGGGTTCTTGACTTGTAAACCCGGAGCAGATAGTGAAAATTTTCGTTCAACGGCCTTGACTCAAAAGTGAGTCCCCCTTGGAAACCGATATCCAAGCCTAACACTACGGTCCCGTGAAAGACCTCCTGATCGGTCGAAATGTATGCGTTGCGAATGATCCTGAAACCCAGGCATAGGTTGGTAGGAAATTGAGCACTTTCCCTATTAAAGATCATTATCACAGAGCAGTGAGAAGCCTTCTTGGATGAGAAATACTCCAATGGATGTTTTGAGCAAACTCTTTTTGAAATTTTCAAATTGTTTGATCTAGAGTTTCCGTGCAAGGAATTTATGATCACATCTGTATATGGCAGGAATGTTTTGGATAACCTCCAGCAATCAAAATGCACATTTCATGACTAAAACTTAAGTCGTAGAATTTTGTCAGTTAGACAATTATTGTCTTCCCAAAGATTACTAATATCTTCTTGGCGAGGAAAATATTTTCAGGTCTAAGCTTTCTGCAGGACTTTTGGCCGCCCCAAAGACTGGGTGCGTCATCCTTAGGTGAAGCCTTTTAGTAGGCAAGTCTTTTCTAAGACCGATCCACAGAATGATCGAGTCTCCGACTAGCCCCGAAGAGTGGGTACGTCATCCTTTGATTCATATCAATTTGGAATCTCATAAATGGTAGAAACCGCCTGAAGGGTCAACTCAATGGTAGAAACCGCCAGAAGGGTCAATCAATGGTAGAAACCGCCTGAAGGGTCAACACAATGGTAGAAACCGCCTGAAGGGTCAATGTATGGTAGAAACCGCCTGAAGGGTCAACCAATGGAAGAAACCGCCTGAAGGGTCAAAACAATGGTAGAAACCGCCTGAAGGGTCAATGTATGGTAGAAACCGCCTGAAGGGTCAACCAATGGTAGAAACCGCCTGAAGGGTCAACTCAATGGTAGAAACCGCATGAAAGGTCAATGAATGGTAGAAACCGCCTGAAGGGTCAAAGGACTGGTAAAGACCGCCTGAAGGATCAACCCAATGGTCCGATCCACCATACGGATCAAAACCTTGATGAATCCCGAACGCAGGAGGATTCGTTTTCCCTAATAAGCCTTACATTAGGCAAGCCATTTCTAGTTTAGTCCACCACACGGATCAAAACCCTTGGCAAATTCCCAAATGTGGGATGCGTCTTCCTTAGGTTCCTATCAGTTAGGAATCCAATTATGGTTTGACCTACCATACAGGTCAGAGCTTAACATCCCAAGGACACTCCGATGACAAGTCCTTAGGAATCTACTTGAACCCATCAGACACAGCAAATGCTGCAAGCATTCGACAAGTAAGGGGCAGGGAAGTCTATCTACTCCTTAACTTTCTTACATCATATCAGGGAATTGAATGAGCACATCTCTTTTTAAGGAAAAGCACACATTGATGGGCATGAAAATTGGATGTCATGATTTCTTTTATTTTCCCAGTCGAGTCGATCGGAATATAGGTGTCACCTTGTCTTTGAGAGAAACCTCTGACGAAATTCCTCTCAAAGAGGGGCAGCTGTTGACACCTGATTTTTGATCAGTCTTTCATAGTTTATTTTTAAAAAATTCATAAAAAATCTATAAAAAGTTAAAAAAAATTAAAAAATCATCTTTGGTAACCTTGACCAAGCTAAAGGAACCATTTTTGATAAAAAAAAAATTTGTCATATTTTTTAATATTTTTTAATATTTTCCAAAAATAGAAAAATACATGAAAAATGAAGAAAAATAGCGTTCGATGTCGTAAAAATATAGAAAAATAGTCAATATTTTTATTTTAATTTCCTTTTCATTTTGAACTCATAAATAGTCAAAATTCAAGTTCAATTGCATGTGTTTCTTCATGACGCATAGAGTTGAATTTGGCAAAAAAATGTCATTCGAGTATTTTAATTTGTAAATTTCTACATATTTTTTAGTCTTGACGTCCAATTAGATCGACCACCATCTACAATAAATTCCCCTTGCTGAATATTTTCGTTTTTGTTTCACATGATTTCATGGTGTAAAACGCCGAGTGGATCCCCAAATATAATCGGGTCGGCTCGTCCAAGACCAAACCAGGGCACGACGAACCCCATGTGAGTACTCTCGAACTCCTTCGATGCTTCCTAATGCTTTTCTTAGGTTAGATCGTGTGTAGAATGGCTAGGACAGCTAAATCATTCTTGAGCTGTGATTGATAAATAGGGCCTTACTAGGAATGCCAAGTGATTTATTTGCATATCTAGATTCCTTGAGTTGCGCATTTTATTACTGATTGTGATTGCTAGGATAATCACTCCTATCTGCATGAATTTCTAGATTTAGGGTTCATACCTTACTCATCCGCATGAATCTCAGGCTAGAAAATTCAGTCAACTTAGGTACCGAAAGGGCGTCAACTCTAACAGTTGGTGTAACTAAGTCCCCGAAACCATTTCTCTGGTTCTCGCAGAATTGATTAGAAACTCCCAACTATTCGATTGGGTGGTCCAATCACACCCTAAAAAAATGATTGGTGGCGACTCCATGGCATGCACACTTAGCACATGTCACTAGACTACACTGAAAGTCGATCACGCATACCTCCGTTGCGATTTGGGTAATGGGCCTTGGGAGAGGCCCGCGTCCGACCAGACAGGACGGCCCATTAGCCCTCGAGAGCTCGACAACCTCAAGAGGGTCGCGACAGTGGCCACGAACTCATTCCTCACCAAGCGCCCGGGATGCTGAAAGGAAGAGTAACAACATGCACAGGGAAAATGCCACTTTCGTTTGAACGATGAAAAGGGGTTGAGAGAAGATCATAGCGTTAATTCCCATGGACCTAAATGAATTAAACGGAGTCATTAATTGCGGGTCCACCGCTGCTCCCCACGTTCTCGGGCCTAGCAAATCATAAAAGGCGCCGAAAGATTGTAGACCCACCACTTTGAAGACTGAACTAGGGGACGAGCGCAATACTCGATGAAACCGAATCAATGCAAAAGAGTTTGTGATCCTATCACGAGGAAAAAGAAAGGGGAATACAGACGATGAGTAATTACAGGGTCTCGGGAGGAGCGCTTGCTTGCTGGCCTTCATATGCAGCCGGAAGGATGGTTCTAGGACACGCACAATCACTTGAGAAAATTTCTAGAGTGAGCAAACACGTAAGAGCGAATAGAGAAAGCTGAGGGAACTAGATCAGCCCGAGATACTCCGATCCATCATGTTTAAAAGCTATTCCCATCTGCTAGAAACGCCCGACCTGGACATTTCTGAGCACGAACTGCTGGGAGACTTTGAAGATCCTGGAGCTGAATCCTGCCCGAAGACCGTGGAGACTGACTCCTCCAGCGATGAAATTCTAGGTTTCAGCTACGAAGAAGGAGTATACAATGATGACCGGAGTCGGAAAAGAAAACAACTACAACGCCACACTCCAGGCCAAATCCGAGAGCTCGAGGCTTTCTTCAATGAATGCCCCACTCCAAGTAGACAACAGAAAATGGAGTTGAGCCGAAAGATAGGATTGGAGCTTTCGAAGGTCAAGTTTTGGTTCGCCAACAAACGAACCCGGGTGAAACAGCAATACGCAGACCATGAGTTACTGGTCCTGAAGGAGGAGAATGAGAAGCTTCAAGCTGAAAGCACGAGATATAAGGAAGCTCTGACCAAGGCCACCTGCCTTAATTGTGGTAATCCTGTTGTCCTCGGCGAGGTGTTCCTTGATGAACCATCCCTGTTGACGAATAACGCTCAGCTGTTACCGTATTCTCCACAACATTTTCCGACACAGCTAGATACCGTTGGAGATCTGCATGAGCAAGTCAACACCATAGGGTTAACACCAACACCCTCTGAGAAATGGGACCTGAATCATCACAGGTGGAGTTCTCCCAATGACGAACTCGCTGTCGCAGCCAGCCAATCCAAAGTCGGTGAGTCCCTCCCTGGACAACTTTTGAAACGACTAGATCCCGTAGAGAATAGCTACCGAAGTATTGACGATATTTTGGGTGATAAGAGAACAAGGTTTTACTGGACCTATGAACTTCACACTAAATTTGTTGATGCGATTCGAGAGCTGGGAGTTGATTCGGCTAGCCCATTACGCATACTCGAGGTTATGAATGTGCCGGGGCTCTCTAGAATTAACGTTGAGTCTCACCTCAAGTACTATAGGAGATTGCTAAGGGATGGAAGGATAGCGTTAAACCATCATAAAGCCGGTTGGAGCTCAAGTGCTGGGCAGAATTACAACCACGATGATTGGAAAGCCGAGAGCACCCAACCGTGTTTCAGCAATGACGGGACTGGCAGTCGTGTCAGCAACTCTTCTAACCCAAATCAGAATGCTCCGCCGAGCTATCTCAATACTCCTCAAGAGTATATGCCACAGTTCCAGCACATAGGGATTCCTCAGTTTGAGCGCGAATCAGTCATTAATGCTATCCCTGAAGCGGATCTGGCATTGGTAAAGAGTGCACGTATGAACCTGCCGGTCATCGGAGGAAGTTCCAGTTCGAGGGGTCAAATTGCTCACGGCGAGAGCAAAGAGAGGAATCCCTCGCCTGCAGTCGATGACACCCAATCTGGGCACCAAGGGCTAGAAAGAACAGGTGATTTCCTTGATGAGGAGCTGGACACTTGGATCAATACTCTTCGGGAATGTATGTCTCAACCGCAACAGGGCAATGATGAAGGTTCCAGCTCAAAGACTCCAATCCCTCACAACGAAGGCAATGAAAGAAATCTGCCCCCAACAATCGTTGATACCCAACTTGAACATCAATGGCTCGAAGACCCGAGCAATTTCCTTGGCGATGAGTTCAATCTTTGGCTTGATCAATTTGGAGCCGGAGGACCATCGCAGTGGTGACGCGAGGCCGGTGATCAAACGTCTGATGCAAGGCATGGCTACTCGATGAAAAATGCTTCGAGAAAAGGGGTTGAATACTCCTATTGCATATGTTGTTGATCGCACTGTAAGGTTCCCACGGGAACATCTTTCATTAATATCTAGAACTAATTGCGCGTGAGTGTCAACATCACCCTTTGAGCATCTTCAAGCCGAAGGCCGTGGATTAATCACTTAATCCGTAGAGCAAGTTCCATGAACCATAATTATCACCCGCAGAGCATAATGGAATCCATTCCTTCAATACAAGATACATTCGGCCGCGGAGCCACCCGTTTGGTAAAAGGACGTATCGTTCCTAGTTGATCTTCAATCAGATCAGGGGATAATGTTTCCTCTCTTCTTCCTCCCAGGTGATAAAAAGAGACAAGGCCCTGAAAGGCCATGCATTCAAATGGCTAAACAAACGTTGCCCAGCTGGGGGGCAGATGAACCATTGATGTTACAAACACTCCAAGCATGGATAGGCGGATTTGATAGAGGTTGTTCATATCAATACGCAACATCAGAATGGGATGAAAATCAAGAGTAAAGTTGTATCGTCCCAATTTGTCTTGAATTTGGGAATATGAATTAACACTTATTTTTTATCCTTGACAAGGGAATCGCCTTGGAGACGAATAAGTTTTTACATCCCACATACTACCTGTTAGGGGATCTCCAGCCACGGTGGACAGGTAGGTATCCCTTTCCCCCAATCCATTGAAGATGTTAAACAAAAAAAACACAGAGAGAAAAAGAAAAAGCTTTCAAAATCTGATGTCTAGAAAAGACATGGAATTCTAACTTCATTGGCATTCATATTTTGAAACATGAGGTTGTCTGAACACGCATTGTGCACCATAAAATCCCCTTGACGGGTAAAATTTTTGGGAAAACGAAAGAGATTTTTCCAATCAAAAGTTGTTCAAAACTCTCAAAAGGATGTTTCCTCAAAAGAGAGGCAAACTCAAATCCAAACACATCCTACATACACTTGAGAGATGAGTGGAGTGAATCAAATAGTAAAATCTGGACCTACGGAGGTAGGGACCATTCGCAGCGATTACATGGATTGGGACGACGGAGGCGTTCGTTTCATATCATAAACACTACAGGTGACCGTTGACAACCCACTTGAACGGCGGTTTTCATTCTTAACCTTGTCAAGAACCACCCCACACCGGGGCAAAAAGGAAGTAAGTCCAGCAGCATCAGGAGAAAATGGTTAGAAATTTTCTTGCTCGGACTAACATTAATCTTTGTGTGTTGTTTATATGGTAATCCAAGTGCCATAGGATGACGAGAAGCATTCATTCTCTATCCCACACACCATATCCTTTGCACAGCCAAGTTGAGCCTGCGAATTCATTTCATAAACCCCTGTTGGTGATCATGGGATGTTTCAAGATAGAAACTGTATCACTCCAAGAACGGAAGAAATCAAGAGATGGGATTTATAGAAGAATCTCATATCGGCGTTTAAGTGTGCTATGATTCAAGTTGTATATCTAGCACAATTTTCTGAACATCGTAGTTCCAAAGGAAAAGAAACGGCGGGATTTCAACAAAAAATCCCCAGCATCAAGAAAAAGCAAAGTGCCTGGTAAAAGCAAGGCCGATGCTCGTGAAAACTGTTTGATTGATCCCCAATAAAGCCTAGTTGGGAAGAGAGAAAAACCCATAAAGGAGTCAGATCAAGAAGGCTGCTCCCCAAACGATGTCAGCCGTGGTGCAAAAACACGGACAGAATTGTCAATCTCTTAATACCACAAGAGACGTTCTCTAAAGGATTTGTGCACACCTCAAAAGCGGTTGCACACCTCAAAAATGGAAGATGCAGAATGGAAAAGACGTGTGACAAATTTGCAATGATCACCAATGTCGAATCCTTCGCGATTTCTAGGCCAAAAACAAGCCTTTTTCGGTCCCCAATCCTACCAATGTTACAACCCTGAAACAGTCTTCTCTGACTAAGACACTTGGGTTAACATATTGCTTAGCTCGAAGAAGTACGGGCAAGACTATTTCTTTCTCATTTTGCAGGGTTCTTGACTTGTAAACCCGGAGCAGATGGTGAAGAATTTCATTCAATGGCCTCGACTCCAAAGCGGGTCCCCCTTGAAAACCAATATCCAAGCCCAACATTACGGTCCCGTGGAAGACCTCCCGACCGATCAAAATGTATGCGCTGCGAATGAGCCTAAAACCTAGGCACAGGTTAGTAGGGAATTGAGTACATCCCCTATAAAAAACCACTATCGCAAAACAGGTGAGAAGACCTCATTGTCGAGAAATATTCCAATTGATGTTTTGAACAAACTCTTTTTGGAATTTTCAAATTGTTTGATCCAGATTTGCCGCACAAGGGATTTGTGATCACATTTGCATGTTGCAAGAATGCTTTGGATAACCTCCAACATCAAAATGCTCATCTCATGATTAAAACTTAAATCATACGGGTTTGTCAAAATGGACAGCCGCGGTCTTCCCATAGATTACTAACGTTTTCTCGGTGAAGAAAAATCTTTCAGGCTCAAACTTCTGCAGGATACCTGGAGAACCCAGCCCCCAGAATGTTGCCTCAACAGACTCAAGTGAAGCTTTGTCAAAATGAAATCTTTCACAGCTTCAAGAACTGAATTCCCGACAAACTTCGGGATCTCTAAAAAAGGAGGGGAAGAAAAATCCTTTTAAAAAAAGAAAATCCTTTTCAAAATATCAAACAGTCTCATCGGACGTGGAGAACCCTTATCATGAGACCCCCTTTTCAAAAATATCAAACAGTCTCATCGGACGTGGAGAACCCTCGTCATGAGACCCCTTTTCAAAGCAAACAAAGGTAGATACCGCCTGAAGGATCAACACAAGGTAGATACCGCCTGAAGGGTCAAACCAAGGTAGATACCGCCTGAAGGGTCAACTCAAGGTAGACACCGCCTGAAGGGTCAACCAAAGGTAGAAACCGCCTGAAGGGTCAATACAAAGGTAGATACCGCCATAAGGATCAATCCCATGGTCCGATCCACCATACGGATCAAAACTTTGACTAATTCTAAATGTTGGAGAAGTTATTTTCCTAGGTAAGCCTTACTGTAGGTGAACCGCTTATGGTCTGATCCACCATACGGATCAAAATCCTTGGCAAATTCCAAAGCGTGGGATGCGCCTTCCTTAGGTTCCTACCAGTTAGGAATTCCATAATGGTATGACCTACCATACAGGTCAGAACTTAATCTCCCTAGGATATTCTGAATGACGAGTCCTAGGTATCTTCTTGAAAGTTGTCACAGCGGGCAGCATTCGACAGGTGAGCTCCAGGTAAGCCTCTCTCACTCCGGCCCAGGTTCGAATTGCAAGAGTAAACTGGTGATTAATTTGAGCACTCATCAAAAGACTTAAGGGTCCGATGTCATAGCATTTCTTTTCCCCAGTCGAGTCGGTTAAGATTCAGGTGTCATTTTGTCTTTGAAAGCAACCTCTGACGAGCTCACTCTCAAAGAGGGGCAGCTGTTGACACCTGATTTTTGACCATCTATCATTGTGATTTTTATTCTTTAAAATTAATTAAAAATATAAAAAAATTCATAAAATTACAAAATCAACTTTGGAAGCCTTAGCCTAGCCTAAGGAACCAATTTTGAACAAAAAATATTTTTTGGTATTTTATAACATTTTTTTGAATTTATTTAATTATAAAATACCCAAAAAATCAGAAAAATACCATTCGTGGTCAGAAAAATACAAAAAAAATATTCAATAATTTTGTTTTAATTTCCTCTTCAAGTGTGTCACTTTAAATCTTGAAAATTCGGCTCGAATCATAAACCCGAACCGAGCCTAAAAAATATCATCTTGGTCTTTTAATTTATGATGAGATCTTGACGTTCAATATAATGCCTATGTATTTAAATTTGGCCTAGTGGTTCATGGAATTATCCCATTTTGATATCGCGGGACTAATGGCAAGAACGCCAATTTGAAAATCTTCTTGGCACCCGATGAACGGGTTCGATCTAAAGGACAGACCGATAAATAAAAGAGATAGTGGAAGGAGATGGACAGGAAAGCAAGAAGGAATACGGTAAAGAAATGGAGCATCTCCCTTTCGGTGGAGACGGATCCAGCGGGGCTCTCAAAAGAATAAAAAAAAAAAAAAGTGGGGGAGGACAGTACCAGCTCCACGGTGAAAAAAATAAAATAAAAGGAGGAAGCCCATCTGCAAAGAGGAGCCGAGGAGTTGCATGGAGGGGGGGGACCACAGCCGCAGCTGCCATTTGAGACACTAACGCCTTGCTCCTACCGTAACGCCGGCCAACCACTGGCGGCCAGCCTCTGCGCCAAACGGACCGGGATCTAATGCGATTTGTACCGACGTGCCTACCTCCTCCCTCGTCCCGTTGGCCCGTTACTTCCAAGGCCAAACCGCCTACAGCAAGGCGGTCTTGGTGCATGTCCTCCCCGAAGCCTACGACGCCCTCTTCGACAGCGCTGTCGCCTCTCACCACTCCTGGAAGGACTTCTCCTTTGCCGGCCTCGTCACTCTCTTCGGCGCCCTCCTCGCTCTCCTCGTCGACATCACCGCCAACTCCCACGTCCAGCACAACCACCGCGAGCCACGAGAACCCCACCAGTCACCTGCAGTCGCTTCCTCCGTCACTGTGCAATGGAGTCATGTGTTCTCGAACTGTTGTGACAACCCCTATTGAAGCCTCAGCTCAGCCGTGCCGTCACCTACAGCCGGTCCCGACCACTCCAGCTTTTGTCCAACCCAACGACGCCATCGAACGGCCCAGTCCGTCAAACCCGGCCGTCGTCAGCTCGTCGCTGTCCCGCTACCATCCGAGAGCTCCCCCTAATATACGTAGTGATCTCTAAGCTTCAACGAGCTTCAACGTGGATTCATAAAGAGGGGGGCAAGCGCGAACAGCAACCCTCCATCGGCATGACCACCACCGCGACCTCCATCCTTGGTCGCCGAACCGCCTACCACCATCATCATACCTTCCCTCTATATTCATCCAACAAATCACCGTTAGACGCGACGAAGTAGTCGGAGAACCTCAAGCAACCGGAACGAGACTACTCTGCTCGGTGCCCGGCTTTGCAGGTTCTGTCCGGGGCTGAGTCCCACCTTTCTCCGCGCTCCTCTGCCCAGAACTGACCACCAACATCCTCTTCCGGTTTCCTTAGAAAACCCGACAGACCTGGTAGTCTTGACGTCGTGGTCTTGGTACTGGGTAAGCAGACCGAAGTTTGTGGCGACAGGGTCCATTGGAGCGAGACCTACCGCCGGTGCAACGAGCGAGTCTCGATCGTTGTAGAGGCGACTCAAGCTCGGACCGATGTACGTGAGCTCGGGTCAGTGACGACGAGTGCGTGACCGACGCGGTATACAAGCTCGAGCTAGCGATGAGGCTAGCGTGTGTAAGCCGAGGTGAGGCTCCGAACGATGGTGCTCCGACGTAGGGGACTGAGAAGCCGAACCAGAGCTCCGTCCGAGCGAGACCCGGCGGCGGTGCGACGAGCGAGTCCGAGCGGCGCGGCGGCGAAGCATTCGGAGATCGTCCAAGCATTCGGGGACACGTTGGCGTCGGAAGGGCAGAGGCGTCGTGTTGAAGACGATGATGAACAGCAAGGTAAGACTCATTTTCATGTTGAGCTAGGCGTGTAGAATGTTGGGTTGGATTAGCTGGGCTTGTCTTTTTTTAGCTGGATCTGGGCCTGCGTTAGAGCTGATAGAGGGCAGGTTGGGCGGGCTGGCAGAAAGAAAAAGAAATTTCTGGGCCATTTCAAAGCCCAGTTCGGGCAGGACAAGGAAAGGAAGGCTTGCCTCCTTTTGTGTTGACCAGGCCCAGTTCGGGTCCTCTTTCCCGGATCGGATCAGGCTCGACGGCCTGATCCAGGTTCGGGCTCGAGGAGCCGACCCGGACTCGGTTCTTTTTTTTAAAAAAATAAATAAATAAAAAATAAAAAATAAAAAATAAAATAAAAAAATCGGAAAATTCAAAAAAAATAAATAAAAAAAAAATCTCAAAAATGGGAAATGGCCACAATCAACTGGCGATGGGGTATCTTGGGTATTTCGGTATCCAAACTTCCCAAAAATTGACGATTTTGCACTTCGGGTTAATCGCCTCCAAATCTTCCCATTTTATCTCCTGACCGAAGTCACACCTTCCTTAACCCTTTTGGTTATACTAGGAAGCCATTGGTCTGAATTGATGTGCATTGAAGTGATTTATTTATATACTTGATTGCGCTTTCATTTAAATTGATTGTGATTGATTGGAACAGTCTTCCAATCTGCATGAAACCTTGAATCAAACCTACCTCACCTAAAATTGCGCCTGCATGAACTCCTAGTTAGGAAAATCACTCGCGTTAGGTACCGAAAGGGCGTTGGTAATGATATCAACGTAACCAAGTCCCCGAACCCAAAATCTCTGGTTCCGCAGGATTGATCGATCTCTCCCAATCGGTCAACAAGGTTTCCGGTCTACCCTCCAAGAAAGACCGGTGGCGACTCCAAATGCATGCACAAGTTGCACATGCCACCACGACCACACTGAAGGTCGAAAGCGAACGACTCTTATCGTTGAATCCTTCGAAAAATACCCCCGCCGCGATTTGGTATGGGCCTGGGAGGGCTCGCGCCGATCCAAGACCCGTGATCGGTAATCCATTAGCAGCGTCCGCCTTTCGGACGGGTCGCGACAATGGGTCTCGGCCCAACCTTTTTTTCCCCCTCCAAATTTGGACCTCCTCTATCATCTTCCAAAATTCAAAATTAGGCTATTTGGCTCCTCCAATTCCACATTCTTCTTCTTTTTCTTCTAAGGGCCATGAGAGAACGGATCCGGATCCCCTAACATTGTCATTGCAATGTTAGGGGTGACATTTGACAGCCTAATTTGATCCATGTCTGTCACGACCCGTCCGGAAGCGGACGCGGCTAATGGATTACCAATCGCGGGCCTTGGATCGGCGCGGGCCCTCCCAGGCCCATACCAAATCGCGGCGGGAGTATTTTTTAGAAGGATTCGACGATAAGAGTCGATCGCTTTCGACCTTCAGTGCGGTCGTGGTGACATGTGTAACTTGTGCATGCATTTGGAGTCTCCACCGGTCTTTCTTGGAGGGTAGACCGGAAACCTTACTGACCGATTGGGAGAGATCGATCAGTTCTGCGGAACCACAGATTTTGGGTTCGGGGACTTGGTTACGCTGGTGTCATTACCAATGCCCTTTCGGTACCTAACGCGAGTGATTTTCCTAGCTAAGAATTCATGCAGGCGCAATTTTGGGTGGGGTAGGTTTGATTCAGGGTTTCATGCAGATTGGAAGACTATTCCTATCAATCGCAATCAATTTAAATGAAAGCGCAATCAAGTACATAAATAAATCACACCAAGGCATATCAATTCAAATCAACGGCTTCCTAGTATAGCCATAAGGGCTTAGGGAAAGAGTGATTTCGGACCGGGGGTAAAATGGGAAGATTTGGGGACGATTAGCCCGAAGGGCAAAATCGTCAATTTTGGAAGGTTTGGATACCGAATTACCCAAAATATTCCATGGCTAGTTGATTGTAGCCATTTCCCATTCTTGAGAATTTTTTGGAATTTCTTGATTTTTCTTCAATTTTTGGAAGACGATTCGCCCAAAGGGCGAAATCGTCATTTTAAGAAGGGTCGGGGTTCAAAACACCCGAAATGAGTCTTGGCCAGTTGTTCGTGGCCATTTCCTATTTTTGGGGATTTTCTTGGATTGTTTTAGAATTTTTTTGGAAGACGGTTTGCCGGAAGGGCAAAACCATCATTTTTGGAAAGATCGGGGGTCAAAAGACCCGAAACAGGTCATGGCCAGTTGAAAGTGGCCATTTCCTATTTTCTGGAATTTTTTAGAATTTTTCTGAATTTTCCGAATTTTTTTGAATTTTTTAGGATTTTTCATTTTTTTTTATTGAATTTTTGAATTTTTTTTATTATTATATAATTTAACCGAAAATCCGCCGATCGGACGATCCTCCCCGTGCCAGGTGGCCGAACCTGGCGCGTCCGATCTTGAGCACGATCGGACGACCCACAGGGCGCCACTTGGCGTACTCTCAACCCTCGGATCAGATTTTTTATTATTTTCGAAAATCATTTATTAATTTCTAAAAATCTTTTATTTATTTATTTATTATTATTCAAGGGCTGGGATCAAGACACGTGGCAAAACCACGATCGTCCGATCCCGGCTTTATTAAAACCGAGCGGCCCCCCCCGCACGCTGACGTGGCTACCACGTGGCCGCCACGTCAGTGCCACGTGGGCGTTGACCAGGTCAACATGCGTTGACCGGTCAACGCCTCGTCGGGGAAGACGACCGGCGCCAGCGTTCCCTCGTCGGCGCCTCGTCGGAGGGCGATATCTCGGCCCTCCGACGTCCAAAACGCGCGAAACCAACGGCAAACGAACCTACTCGACGGGACCTACCACATGTATCGACCTCGACATAGCAGAACTTCATTTGGCCCAGCTCCAACTCCGGCCGAACCTACTCTCCGGCGAGAGCTCGCCATAGCCGTTCTATACGTAACATGGATGATTCGAGCTGTCGGGAAGCATGCTAGGGGATTAAGAATACCTACCTGATCACCAGTGAGGTTCGGTTTGGGATGAGACGTGCTCCCGGGCTCGCGACCGAACGGAAGGAGTTGGGGGCCGACTCGTTGTTTTCGGCCATGAAATGGCATACAGTCAAAAGAGAAAATGGTCAGTGAAGTACAAGGATCGATTCTAGATCAATAAGTCGCAAAACGAATGAGTGCAGCGTGAGATGCCATTGAAGGCCCGGAAGAAGCTCAAAGACTCAACTCGCGTTTCTGGGTGGTCTCCGACGAGTCTGGCGGGTACACGGGCTTCATCATGATGTCTTTGAGCTCGGATGAGGGTCTGCCAGCTTCGGTTTTGCTTGGTCGAGGGCGACACGGGCTCGGAGATTTTTTCTGCTCGGCCGTCGGTTCCCTAAAAAAATCCCGTCCCCTCCTCTCTTTTCTGCTCTGTTGGCCGACCGCTTTTGTAGCGCAATCCCCACCTGCTCGACCACCGTCCCTTTTTTTCATTTGGCATCTTCCTTTTGGTAAAATAATGCCACGGCCGGTCCTCCTTCTTCCTCTGTGTTCGGCGCGCGATTTCAGCCACGGTGGGTCTGCAAGTGCAGACCCGGTCGGACCGGGTCGGGTCGGATCTGACCCGACCGGCCCGGTTCGACCAATTTCACCAAATTGGACTTCAAATTGACCTATTTTCATGAAATTGATGGCAAAATCGGACTCCTTGACATGTTTTCTATCAAATAGGGGTATTTTTGTGAATCAATCGGTTGGAATTTAGCGAAAACCCCAATTTGCCCTTAAAACCCGAAGTTGATTTTTGCCTAATCGAGGCCCTAAACGATCAAATTGGTCAAAATTGAGGCCACCAATGGATTCATCGTGATGTAAAACATGGGGTAGAGGTGTTTGATTTCAATGGGTATGCCCGTATGAAATTTAATTTCAAAAAATTGTGAAACCGGGGACTAAATTGAAAGATTTTTATGCAATTAAACCCTTTTGGTTAAAATTGATCAAATTGGAGGGCCAATCGACCTAATTGCACTTCAAGACTTTAGAATCCAATGTCATAGCTTATAAAAAGTGGAAATTGAAAATTAAAAGACTTGAAAATGAATTTTTGGGCTCGGTTCGGGTTTATGTTTGTTAAGGAACATAGTGACCCGAGCCGAAGTTTTAAGATTTAAAGTAACACACTTGAAGAGGAAATTAAAACAAAATTATTGAATATTTTTGTGTATTTTTCTGACCACGAATGGTATTTTTCTGATTTTTTGGGTATTTTTATAATTAAATAAATTCAAAAAATTATTTAAAAATTACGAAAAATATTTTTTGTTGAAAATTGGTTCTTAAGGCTAAGCCAAGGCTTCCAAAGTGGATTTTGCGATTTTATGACCTTTTTTTGGTATTTTAATTAATTTTAAAGAATAAAAATCACAATAATAGATGATCAAAAATCAGGTGTCAACAGCTGCCCCTCTTTGAGAGGAATCTCGTTAGAGGTTTCTCTCAAAGACAAGGTGGCACCTGATTCCTGACCGACTCAACTAGGAAAATGAGAGAAGAAATGCTATGACATCGGATCCTTAAAGCTCTTGATAAAAGCTCAAATTGATCCCCGGTTTGCTCTAACAATTTGAACATGGGCCGGAGCGAGAGAGGCTTACCTGAAGCTCACTTGTCGGATGCTGCCGGTTGCGATAACTTTCAAGAAGATACCTAGGACTTGTCACAGAAAATCCTAGGAAGATTAAGCTCTGACCTGTATGGTAGGTCATACCATTATGGGATTTCTAATTGGTAGGAACCCTAGGAAGGCGCATCCTCATGCTTTGGGATTTGCCAGAGATTTTAATCCGTATGGTGGATCGGACCTTTATGTTGATCTTTGAGGCGGTATCTACCTCGTGTTGACCCTTATGGCGGTTTCTACCATGAGTTGACCCTTCAGGCGGTTTCTACCTTGGTTTGACCCTTCAGGCGGTTTCTACCATGAGTTGACCCTTCAGGCGGTTTCTACCATTGGTTGACCCTTCAGGCGGTTTCTACCATACATTGACCCTTCAGGCGGTTTCTACCATTGTGTTGACCCTTCAGGCGGTTTCTACCATTACATTGACCCTTCAGGCGGTTTCTACCATGGTTTGACCCTTCAGGCGGTTTCTACCATGAGTTGACCCTTCAGGCGGTTTCTACCATTGGTTTTTGCTTTGAAAATGGGTCTCATGACGAGGGTTCTCCACGTCATGTTAGGACTTGGGTCTGTTGAGGCGACATTCTGGGAGTTGGGTTCTCCAGGTATCCTGCAGAAAGTTCAAACCTAAAAGATTTTTCTTCACCAAGAAAATGTTAATAATCTTTGGGAAGACAATAATTGTCCAATTGACAAAATTTTATGACTTAAGCTTTAGTCATGAAATGTGCATTTTGATGTTGGAGGTTATCCAAAGCATTCTTGCAACATGCAAATGTGATCACAAATCCCTTGCACGGAAAATCTGGATCAACAGTTTGAAAATTCCAAAAAGAGTTTGTTCAAAACATCAATTGGAATATTTCTAGACAATGAGGTCTTCTCACCTGTTTTGCGATAGTGGTTTTTTATAGGGGATGCACTCGATTCCCTACTGACCTGTGCCTAGGTTTTAGGCTCATTCGCAGCGCATACATTTTGATCGGTCGGGAGGTCTTCCACGGGACCGTAATGTTAGGCTTGGATATTGGTTTTCAAGGGGGACCCGCTTTGGAGTCGAGGCTATTGAATGAAAATCTTCACCATCTGCTCCGGGTTTACAAGTCAAGAACCCTGCAAAATGAGAAAGAAATAGTCCTGCTCGTACTTTTTCGAGCTAAGCTATATGTTAACCCAAGTGTCTTAGTCAGAGAAGACTGTTTCGGGGTTGTAACATTGGTAGGATTGGGGACCGAAAAAGGCTTGTTTTTGGCCCAGAAATCGCGAAGGATTCGACATTGGTGATCATTGCAAATTTGTCACACGTCTTTTCCATTCTGCATCTTCCATTTTTGAGGTGTGCAACCGCTTTTGAGGTGTGCACAAGTCCTTTAGAGAACGTCTCTTGTGGTATTAAGAGATTGACAATTCTGTCCGTGTTTTTGCACCACGGCTGACATCATTTGGGGAGCAGTCTTCTTGATCTGACTCCTTTATGGGTTTTTCTCTCTTCCCAACTAGGCTTTATTGGGGATCAATCAAACAGTTTTCACGAGCATCGGCCTTGCTTTTACCAGGCACTTTGCTTTTTCTTGATGCTGGGGATTTTTTTCTTTGTTGAAATCCCGCCTTTTCTTTTCCTTTGGAACTACGATGTTCAGAAAATTGTGCTAGATATACAACTTGAATCATAGCACATTTAAACGCCGATATGAGATTTTTCTATAAATCCCATCTCTTGATTTCTTCCGTTCTTGCAGTGATGCAGTTTCCATCTTGAAACATCCCATGATCACCAACAGGGGTTTATGAAATGAATTTGCAGGCTCAACTTGGCTGTGCAAAGGATATGGTGTGTGGGATAGAGAAATGAATGCTTCTCGTCATCCTATGGCACTTGGATTACCATATAAACAACACACAAAGATTGATGTTAGTCCAAGCAAGAAAATTTCTAACCATTTTCTCCTGATACCGCTGGACTCACCTCCATTTTGCCCCGATGTGGGGTGGTTCTTGACAGGGTTAAGAATGAAAACCGTCGTTCAAAGGGTTTATCAACGGTCACCTGTAGTGTTTGAGGGATATGAAACGAATGCCTCCGTCATCCCAACCCATGTAATCGTTGCGAATAATCCCTACTTCCGTAGGTCCAGATTTTGCTATCTGATCCGCTCCACTTCTCTCCAGTGTGTGTAGGACGTGTTTGGACTAGGCTTTGCCTCTTTTCTTTTGAGAAAACGTTCTTTTAAAAGTTTTGAACTTTTGATTGGAAAAAATCTCTTTCATTTTCTCCAAAAATTTTACCCGTCAATGGGATTTTATGATGCACCATGCATGTTCTTATTCATGTTCAGATAACCTCCTGTTTTAAGACATGAATGCCAATGAAGTTTGAATTCTATGTCTTTTCTAGACATTAGATTCTGAAAGCTTTTCTTTTTCTCTCTGTTTTTTATTTAACATCTTCAATGGATTGGGGAAAGGGATACTTACCTGTCCCCCGCGGCTGGAGATCCTGAAAATGCGGAAGAAACATGTTATTGTACGTTCACGAATTTTTCAAAAAATTAGAACGATACAATTTACCCTTGGTCATGTATTCTAACGGGTAATACATGGGATGTGAAAACCTGTTCGTCTGTAAGGCGATTCCCCTGTCAAGGATAAATAACGAGTATCAATTCATATTCTCAAATTCAAGACAAATTGGAACGATACAACTTTACTCTTTGTTCTCATCTCGTTCTGATATTGCGTATTGATATGAACAACATCTATCAAATCCGCCTATCCATTCTTGGAGTGTTTGCAACATCAATGGTTCATCTGCCCCCAGTTAGGCAACGTCTGTTCTGTTATTCGAACAACTGGCTCCTTGAGTGATTTATCCACGTTTATCACCTGAGAAGGGAAAGAAATGAGACATTACTTCGGTATTCGATTGAAGATCGTTTAGGAACGATACATCGTTTTACCAAATAGGTGGCTTCGCGGCCAAACGTATTTCGTATTGAAGGGGTAGATCCCATTATACTCCGCGGGTGATAGTCATTGTTCGGGGAACTTGCTCCACGGATTAAGCGATTAATCCACGGCCCTCGGCTTGAAGATGCTCAAAGGGTGATGTTGACACTCACGCGCAATTAGTTCTAGACATTAATGAAAGATGTTCCCGTGGGAACCTTACAGTGCGATCAACAACATATTCAATAGGAGTGTTCCACCCCTTTCGTCTAAGCATTTTTCATCGAGTAACCATGCCTTGCATCAGACGTTTGGTCACCTGCCTTGCGTCACCACTGCGATGGCCCTCCGGCTCCAAATTGATCGAGCCAAAGATTGAACTCATCGCCAAGGAAATTGCTCGGGTCTTCGAGCCATTGATGTTCAAGTTGGGTATCAACAATTGTTGGGGGCAGATTTCCTTCATCGCCTTCATTGTGAGGAACTGGAGTCTTTGAGCTGGAACCTTCATCATTGCCCTGTTGGGGTCGAGACATACATTCCTGAAGAGTATTGATCCAAGTGTCCAGCTCCTCCTCAAGGAAATCGCCTGTTCTTTCTAGCCCTTGGTGCCCAGATTGGCTGTCATCGACTGCAGGCGAGGGATTCCTCTCTTTGTTCTCGCCGTGAGCAACTTGACCCCTCGAATTGGAACTTCCTCCAATGATCGGCAGGTTTATATGTGCACTCTCTACCAATGCCAGATCCGCTTCAGGGACAACATTAATGACCGAATCGCGCTCAAACTGAGGAATCCCTATGTGTTGGAACTGCGGTATATACTCTTGAGGAGTATTGAGATAGCTCGGCGGAGCATTCTGATTTGGGTTAGAGGAGTCGCTGACACGACTGCTGGTCCCGTCATTGCTGAAACACGGTTGGGTGCTCTCGGCTCTCCAATCATCGTGGTTGTAACTCTGCCCGGCACTTGAGCTCCAACTGGCTTTATGATGGTTTAACGCTATCCTTCCATCCCTTAGCAATCTCCTATAGTACTTGAGGTGAGACTCGACGTTAATTCCAGTGAGCCCCGGCACATTCATAATCTCGAGTATGCGTAGTGGGCTAGCCGAATCAACTCCCAGCTCTCGAATTGCATCAACAAATTTGGTGTGAAGTTCATAGGTCCAGTAAAACCTTGTTCTCTTATCACCCAAAATATCGTCAATACTTCGGTAGCTATTCTCTACGGGATCTAGTCGTTTCAAAAGTTGTCCAGGGAGGGACTCACCGACTTTGGATTGGCTGGCTGCGACAGCGAGTTCGTCATTGAGAGAACTCCCCCTGTGATGATTCATATCCCATTTCTCAGAGGATGTTGGTGTTGATCCTATGGTGTTGACTTGCTCATGCAGATCTCCGGCGATATCTGGCTGTGTCGGAAAATGCTGTGGAGAATACGGTAACAACTGAGCGTTATTCGTCAACAGGGACGGTTCATCGAGGAACACCTCGCCGAGGACAACATGATTACCACAATTAAGGCAGGTGGCCTTGGTTAGAGCTTCCTTATATCTCGCGCTTTCAGCTTGAAGCTTCTCATTCTCCTCCTTCAGGACCAGTAACTCATGGTCTGCGTATTGCTGTTTCACCCCGGTTCGTTTGTTGGCGAACCAAAACTTGACCTTCGAAAGCTCCAATCCTATTTTTCGGCTCAACTCCATTTTCTGTTGTCTGCTTGGAGTGGGGCATTCATTGAAGAAAGCTTCGAGCTCTCGGATTTGGCCTGGAGTGTGGCGTTGTAGTTGCTTCCTTTTCCGACTCCGGTCATCATTGTATATTCCTTCTTCGTAGCTGAAACCTAGAATTTCATCGCTGGAGGAGTCAGTCTCCACGGCCTTCGGGCAGGATTCAGCTCCAGGATCTTCAAAGTCTCCCAGCAGTTCGTGCTCAGAAATGTCCAGGTCGGGCGTTTCTAGCAGATGGGAATAGCTTTTAAACATGATGGATCGAAGTATCTCGAGCTGATCTAGTTCACTCAGCTTTCTCTATTCGCTCTTACGTGTTTGCTCACTCTAGAAATTTTCTCAAGTGATTGTGCGTGTCCTAGAACCATCCTTCAGGCTGCATATGAAGGCCAGCAAGCAAGCGCTCCTCCCGAGACCTTGTAATTACTCATCGTCTGTATTCCCCTTTCCTTTTCCTCGTGATAGGATCACAAACTCTTTTGCATTGATTCGGTTTCATCGAGTATTGCGCTCGTCCCCTAGTTCAGTCTTCAAAGTGGTGGGTCTACAATCTTTCGGCGCCTTTTATGATTTGCTAGGCCCGAGAACGTGGGGAGCAGCGGTGGACCCGCAATTAATGACTTCGTTTAATTCATTTAGCTCCATGGGAAATAACGCTATGATCTTCTCTCAACCCCTTTTCATCGTTCAAACGAAAGTGGCATTTTCCCTGTGCATGCTGTTACTCTTCATTTCAGCACCCCGGGCGCTTGGTGAGGAATGAGTTCGTGGCCACTCAAAATTTTAAAGACCGTCTCTGGTTTCAGACTTAATCTAACAAGGGATCATCACAACTGAGCATGACGATGTTCGTCGATAGCGTTGGTTTTAATATAGAATTAACTATAGTCATTAAAGAAAAATGTCCCCGTAGGAACTTTACAACGGATAAAATGAGTGATCTACTCGTGAACATGTTCTTCTTTCTACGGGTGTTCGTGGTGACCGACCCATCGTGCCCCGAGTCAAGTGCTAGATCATGGCTGTCCAAGCATGCCAGCTTCCCACTGATTGAACAAGGCATCGAGCCCCTCATCAAAGAAATCGTCTGTCGTGGGTTGACCAGCGGCAGGCAGAGCACCAGCCGACTGCTGCTCGAATGGAGGAGTGCGCACTCGCTGTACTTGTGACACGCGCTCTTGAGAAGTGTTGAAATGGCCCGGGAGGACATTCTGATCAGCTTTCAGTTTGCCGGTGGTCGGGTTGCTAGCTTGATTGATGCTTAGATTTGGTCGGGTATCTCTTGATGCCTGAGCATTACAATGGCGGTCGCCCCTAGCTTTTGAGCTCGAGACGGATTCCTCCCGGTTTAGCTCCGCTCGACGTTGTTTTAATAGCTTTCTGTAGGCAGCAAGGTGATTCCTGACCAGTTCCTTACTAAGCCCCGGTACATTCATGGCCTTAAATATGCGCGTCGGAGTTGCTGAATCGATCCCCATTTGGTGAACCACGTCTAGGAATCTGGAATGCAGTTCAGGGGTGTTGACACTTGATTTTTGATCATCTATCATTGTGATTTTATCCTTTAAAATTAATTAAAAATAACAAAAAAAAGGTCAAAAAATCGCAAAATCAACTATGGAAGCCTTGGCTTAGCCTTAGGAACCATTTTTGACCAAAAAAATAATTTTCATAATTTTCATTTTTTTTAGTAATAATTAAAAGGGAAATGTGAAACATTATCATTTAAAAGAAAAAGCAAAAAGAAAAAGCATGTGTTTAATTAATGATTTTATCTCTCTTTTTCATTTTTTATTATTATTTATTTTACTTTATTTTATTTTATTTTTCTTTCTCTCATTTTCATGCTTTTGTCTCCACGGCCGCTCCCTCTCTTTTTCTTTTTTCTTTTTTTTTCTTTTTTTTCTTTTTTTTGTGGCTTTCCACGACACCTTGTCCCCGCTGGCTGGTGGTCTTCTTCTTCTTCTTCTTCTTCTTTTTTTTCTGGTTCTTGAGCGACGCCGGCTCCTTCTTCCGGGAGATCCTCCTTGTTCACTGGCTTGCAGCACCCCCTTGGCCACGACCTCACCTTTCACGGCTGCCTTTCCTCCTCTTCTTTGGCGCGGCCTACGGCGTCTCTGCCGTCGGTGTCGACTACGACACTCTCGGCAACAACCTCCCCCGCCGAAGAAAGTGGCACATGGTCGACCACATGAGGAAGAATGAAGAACAACGCCATTGTCTACAACATCGGTCACTTTGACGAGTTGACATGCTTGGCCTGGAGAACTTCCCTGGTGTGAAGCGCATCACCATCAAGCCCCAAACTGACAGGTGGGTCTTCCCCGACACCAAGTCGGGCATCATTGTCTTGGCGGAGGGACGCCTCATGAACTTGGGTTGCGCCACCGGCCACCCTAGCTTCGTGATGTCCTGCTCCTTCACTAACCAGGTGATTGCCCAGCTCGAGCTGTGGAAGGAGAAGTCCTCTGGCAAGAAGGAGGTCTATGTCCTGCCCAAGCACCTGGATGAGAAGGTGGCTGCTCTTCACCTTGGCAAGCTCGGTGCGTTTCTCCCAGCCACGTCCGTCGTCGCCGTCGCTGTCGGCAACGAGTACATCACCTCCGGTGACGACAAGCTCGAGTCGAATGACCTGGTCCAGGCAATGCAGAACCTGCACGCGGCGCTGGTGGCCCGCGGCCTCGACCGCGAGAAAGGTCTCGACGCCGCACGGCATGGCCGTGCTCGCGGCGTCGTTCCCCCCGTTGCCGTCCACCCTCGCGATGACTCCGCTCTCGACCATCATGAGCCACCTGCAGCTCAGCGACCATCCCTCTCCAGCCATCTCCACCTCCTTGGGTCCCCGTCGACGGCTGCAGCCAGCCCTGACGAATCCGGAGGATTGTCGCCCGCAAAAGCCGAATCTTCTATTCAGTCTTTCCAGACGCAGCTCGGCCATTGTTCTGGGGTCACCCTGTGTCCACCTGGTCAACCAGCCTCCCCCGACATCTCCGTTTTGCTGCCCGAGTTATGACAACCTCCAGCCGACGCCGGGAAACTGCAAGTCTGACGAGTGTCCCGATGGACGTGGTGGTTGTCAAAGGATGATGAGCTGCATGCGGAGGAAGAGTCGCTTCAGTCGAGCATGACAGGAGAGCGGCCGAACCTTCTCATTTCATGGTCGACGCTAGTAGAGGTCGGCGGTTTCAGCGGCGTAGAACTCAAACCGACCGTGACCACCATGGAGTGGCTGAGAATTTCTTCCGGCTATGGAGATGAATTCAAGAGGCAACATCGCCGCTCTCTTTTTGGAGCACCCATATGAGAGAGTTTTCTTCACTGAGTATCACTATGGATATGTTGCCACGCAGGAAAACTACAGATTCGATGGTTTCGGCTTTGTGTTCCCCAAAGGCTCTCAAGCTGCAAACTTCTCCGAGGCCATGCGGAGGAGGAGTCGTGTCAGTCGAGCATGACAGGAGTGCGCTGAAGATGATGAATAGTAAGGTAAGTTTTATTTTCTGTTAGGATGGTTGTGTGGGCCGGCGTTAATGTTGGTGGGAGGTGATTGGGCTTAGGCGAATTGGGTCCAGCAGGTTCATAAAAAAAACGGGCCCGAGTTCTTTGTTTAAGCCTGGTTTGGTTCGGGCCTTCCTCTTCGGATTGGATCAGGCCCGACAGCCTGATCCGGATCCGAACCAAATAATAATAAAAAATTTCAATAAAAAAAATGATGAAAAAATCAATAAAAAATAATAAAAAAAAAATAAAAGGTTCAGAAAAATTAAAAAAAATTCCAGAAAAATCAAGAAATTCCAAAAAAATTCTCAAAAATGGGGAATGACCACAATCAACTGGCCATGGAATATTTTGGGTAATTCGGTATCCAAATCTCCCAAAAATTGACGATTTTGCCCTTCGGGCTAATCGCCTCCAAATCCTCCCATTTTACCCTTGACTGAAATCACCCCTTCCCTAAGCCCTTATGGCTATGCTAGGAAGCCATTGACTTGGATTGATGTGCATCGATGAGATTTATTTATGCACTTGATTGTGCTTTCATTTAAATTGATTGTGATTGATAGGAATAGTCTTCCAATCTGCATGAAATCCTGAATCAAGCTTACCTCACCTAAAATTGCACCCGCATGAACTCTTAGCCAAGAAAATCACTCGCATTAGGTACCGAAAGGGCGTTGGTAATGACACTAACGTAACCAAGTCCCCGAACTCAAAATCTCTGGTTCCGCAGAATTGATCGATCTCTCCCAATCGGTCAATAAGGTTTCCGGTCTACCCTCCAAGGAAGACCGGTGGCGACTCCAAATGCATGCACAAGTTGCACATGCCACCACGACCACACCGAAGGTCGAAAGCGATCGACTCTTATCGTCGAATCCTTCAAAAAATACTCCCGCCGCGATTTGGTATGGGCCTGGGAGGGCCCGCGCCGATCTAAGGCCCGCGATCCACATTTCAGAGTGGGGGCCGCAATCGGTAATCCATTAGCCGCGTCCGCTTCCGGACGGGTCGCGACAGCTGGCGACTCCACTGGGGAATCTTGCTCTCGAACATATGATTCTAGACCTCAAGTGGACTTAGGCCGTAATTAAAACGCTGAGTGATTTTTCTAACCTTGCAGGCGCTCTCGAAGGTGAGGTAAGTCCGCTTACGGTAGGTGTTATATGTTTTTGGCAGATTGGAGAAATAAGGGGTGTAGTCCGTGATTAACATTGTCTTATGCAGGTTGGGCGTAGGAATGTATGTTGTGTGGATGATTTGAAGTGCTGATTGATAAACTGCTGTGCATGAATTGCATTATGATGATCACAACACGTGGACACACACAACCGCGCCTAAAACCCCGGGCGCCGCCTTTAGGAACACAATAGAAGGAATTGAAAATGGAATCTCCGTGAGGAAAAACACGGGGTAATCTACTTTTCAATTCCGCTCGCTTCGAACTATGGATCGAGTCCCAATGCAACGATAGTTGTGCAATGGAATCGGCTCTTTCTAGAGCTCGAGGTGGGAGCCTTGACCTTAGGTACCAAACCCTCTGATTTTTAGAAGTTCATCATCACTTGTCTCATGCGCATGTCTTTGGTCGGTTGGTACACCTAAAACCGCACATAAGTCGACGAGTTTGGTTGGTAAGGCTCTCTATCCCTCAAATCTATTACAGTTCATATAAATAGAGGCATTTCATTCATCGCATTCTGGTGATTAGATTAAATGCCATTTCAAGGATAGATATGTGTGTTTTTCCCAAACGTCCTTGTAGAAGACGATGAGGATGATATCCCATGGCGAACACCGAGTGAGCAACAAAGGAGCCTACTATGGACATTATTGAGATATCGTCCAATGAAGATGACGAGTTGGGGCAAGTGATCCTGAAGACACAGATCGAGCTTGGGGCATCCTTGAACGTTAGGATCACATTCTTTTGTTTTATTTTCCATTACTAATCCTCTTGTATAGGGTTTATTTTTATCGAAGTTTTCTCTATCTCACCCCTTAGAGTGATTGTATTAGGGATCTATTGGTGTATACATTCAGATGGAGCTTGGTTGTATTTCTTTTGACGGGTCATGGGAATGTGATAGTGGCATTTTCTCTAATCATCCGGATACTCCCAAGTCAAGTTTATAATTCCTTTAGAGGAAATTAAAATTGGAAGTCTTGCACGACCTTTTTGGTCGTATAGGGTAATCCAACCCCAATTTCGCTAGAAGGAATTATACACCTGAATCGGTTCATGCATGTGTTACGCCGCTGGTAATCCACGATAATTGATCAAGAGTACCGGCATTGTTTCGAATTTAATGACGAGATAGATGTCCAAATTGCCCTCGTTCTTAACAAAACGGCTTTGATTTGGATGCCGTATCTTCAATTAAATTTAAAACGCGTCGTTGGTCAAAAGCGATTATCGTGAATTACATTCCTTTCAATAGTATGCTTTCCTTCGAGGAATATTGATAAAAACTTTTCGCACAAGATTATCCTTGTAAAAGTTTTTGTCTTTATTAATCACGAGCAAGCATAAGATTGAAAGGGGTTTATGCTTTCTTTTTTAAATTATTTCTTCTGATTCAGTCGTTTCATTTGCAGGTGAAAAATAGGTAATAGAGAGAAATCTTCTCCTGGATGAATCTGAGGCTATTCTTTCATCTGATCATGAGCAAGTTAGAAAATCAGGACATATTTGCTCAACTTATTGATATTATAGTTCAGCTCACCCAAGTTGAAGATGTTCGGATGCTCGAAGAAATGGACCATATAAAAAGCTAAAACACACACACATGAGCTTTCATTCACTTTCGCTCAATCGAAAGACTTTCAAAGCAGATTAATACAGATTAGCGAGGCGGAAAAGTAAAGCCGAACTGAGCCCTAATCAGCAGCACGAAGGAGCTCAATTGGCCCTCCATATGGTTGATTCCCTGCCTACACTCACCGCTCCGTATATCATGATCCGCGAGCTGGAGAAGAAGGCGCTTGCACTCATTCTTAAGGTCAGCAACCTTGGCCCTGTGATCTTCAGCAGCAAGTTCCAAGTCCCGGACCAATTCCCTCCCACGGGATACATCCGCCGTAACAGTATCGAGTCGCTCTTCCAGCCAATCGCTCTGAAACTTCAACATGATGTTACGACGATCGTGCTCATAAGTGATCAGGCACAAGGCCAAACGCTCCACCAAATGTCCACGTTCACGAAGCATCGTCGAGACCCGCTCGTTGGCAGTTTCCATAACCTTGTTGTGGCTGTCAGCCACGAAGTTAGTCAACGTCAGGCAGTCACAGCGGTCTTCGTAGCGGGCTCGCAAGACACGAGCCACGAGAACTTCACGGTGAGCAACGCGGTAAGCCTCTAGAAAGTTTGCAAAGAGGGCTGGGAATGTTTTATACTCCTTCTCCAACTCAGTACCCTCGATGGAAGTAGTGTCTGTGGCCGCAAATAGAACGCGGACCTCAGCCTCGATCTCCGGATGATCGGCTATGTAAGCATAGCCCCGACCCAAGAGATTATAGAGTTTTTCCCATCGGGCCGGGACTGCGATTGAAAAGACGCAAGCATGGGAAGAGTCAGAGGAAGAAGCAGAAGACGAAGCCATTTCTTGTTGGAAGGATGGAGAGGAAGACGAGTGCGATGGAATGAATGAAAGTGAAAGCTGGGCAAATGAGAGCACTAACCTTCTCCTCGTTTCATAGTAGCTCAAAAATGGAGAAAAGTTACAGCAATAATGCTTGTGGAGCCGGGGTAGTTAATGTAAAGCAGGGGCTGCTCCTCCCGTGAAGCATCAGACATGTCTCGATCCGCGATTTCAGGCCTGACGAGTTTGGAAAGTTGTAAAGGAGTTGTCTATTTCACCATTATTGAGATGGAGCGGGGGTCGAGCGCAGATATCGAAGGAGCCGCGATAGGGTTGATAGCTTTGTCATGATGAAAAGCTGAGCAGGTGGTGGACGTAATTTAGTCTTTTGAGAGATAGTGGGGGACAGGTTCGGCTATCGAGGAAAGAAAAGCGATCCGTGATCTCTCCACCATGAAAAGGAAGGAAGACGACAAGACGAGAAACTCAAAATCTCTAGAAGAGCGCTCGCCTGGTGATCGTCTTCCATGCTCGAAGAGCGGCTCCTGAATACGCAAAGTCACTCGAAAGAAAGTTTAGAGAGAGTAAACATAGGAAGAGGATTACAAGACCTCGAGTGAATAAAAGAGGACGAACAAACCTTTTCTTGATCCAGTATGTTTAACAGTCATAGTCATTTGTTGGAGATGACTGACCCAAATGTCCTAGGTAATGTGCAGTTGGGAGAACTCGAAGTCTTTGGGATCGAGCCAGATGTCGAAACCATACTACCCAACCCTGCTGGCAACGAGGTTCAGGATCAGGGCAGCGACGATGACAGTGGTGGCGACGACGACAGTAGCAGCAACAACGACGGCAGCGGCGATGTCCCATCTCGTGGAAGAAGACGTCGCCGGCTCTACACTGAGAAGGAAATCCAGATACTCGAAGCCGCCTTCAATAAGTGCCGTTACCCGGATACGAGACGAAGAAGAAAATTAGCCCGGGAATTAGAGATGGAACCCTTAAGGGTCAAGCACTGGTTCCAAAACAGACGGGCCAGATCAGTGGTTCGGGGAAAGTGTCAAGAGCTCGAAACTCTAAAAGAAGAATACGCCAAGCTTCGAGCAGAAAACATGTGGTGTAAGGAAGTCCTCATCAACGCCGCTTGCCTTAACTGCGGTGGTTCTATCGACACTCGCGAAATGTTCCGTGATAAGTTTTCTATGAGAATCGCAGGTGGTCGTCCGCCACCCCACCCCCTCAAACCATCTTTGGAAAGAGGGGAGGCGCGTTACTACAATTTCCCTGACAATGGGCTTACTATCACCACAGACCAGTTCGAAGTCAACCAGCTTCCCCTGCAACAACCTCTGGCACAACCAGACCCCGCCGAGAGTGAATCGAGGAATGATCGCCGAGTCACGGATGCTATCCTGAGTCGCCAAAAGAAGTTCATATGGTCTCCAGAGCTTCACAGAAAATTCCTTGATGCGGTTCACCAAATAGGGAATGATTCATTATGTCCAACACGCGTACATGAGGTCATGAATGAACCGGGACTCGCTAGAAGGTTAGTCGCAAACCACCTTAATGGTTACCGCAGGAAACTACGACGGCGTCATGCCGCACGGCGCCTAGAAGAGCCCGACTCGAACTTGAACATTAGGTACGGCTACGAATGCAACAGCCATGCCTCAAGAAGAGCCCTGCCGAGTCTCGATACCAACCAAGCCGGTAGCTCTACCACCAACTGTTGGAGAATTGGTCAATATAGCCCTATCAGTCATCTTAATGTTCCTCAAGAATACGTGCCACCGGTGCAACAAATATACACTTCCCCGCTCGAGCAGCGGCCGTCCACCGACGCTCTTCCTGCTGCTGATCCACCCACGACGTCTAATGTTCAGGAGTTCGCCCAACTAGGGCATATGATCTCAGATGATCTAGTGGGGGAACACTTCGAACAATTTTGCTTCCCTGATCTCTGAGTGAGACACGCTTTTAATAGGAAAGAGGTCGACCCTCCTATTTTCTTCTCAAACAAAGATGGTGGTCACAGTTCGAAGAATCCATCAAGAGGAGGCTAGCAAACCTTTACGGCCATGATCTGGAGCCGATGACCGCGCACCTGAACCCAGACATGATGGGGTGGTGATCGAACATACCCAGAGAAAAAGGGGGGCTTGTACACAAGTAGAACTTATTTCTTATTTGCGCATTGTAAAGTTTCAATCGGAGCAGTTCCTTTCTTCTTTAAGGCCTAGGGTTGATTTCACACAATGATGCTTGCTAACATTATCATGTTTAGCTACAACAATCTTTTGTCACGATGGGTTCGAGGTAAATCGACCAAGCGCACGAAGGCAAACGTGACAGCATAGGTTACAAACATAACGTGAGCGGGCTCGAAAGCGGAAAGATCGTCAGTTGCCTCAAACACTATGATTGCGAAACCAAGGGCAATATTGAATCTTGCGAAGGATAAGCGGAAATGTGCATACACTCTTATTTATAGCACTTAACAGGAGACTTTACAAACAGACTACTGAGGAGGAACCGTAAATCCAAAGTGAGTTCTAATGAGCATCACAAATGAGCTCAATTGATTCTCCATGCTATCCATGCCTTGCTTACAGCCCACACTCTGGGAATCGAGGTCTACAAGCTTGAAGAAAAGGAGGCGACATTTCTCCTTAAGGTCGTTCACCTTGGTCTCATAGTACTCGAACTCAAGCTCTAAGTCCTGAGCCAGCACCCTCCCGCGAGCTATATCCATGCTCAGGTCTTCAAGCCTTTCCTCCAACCAGGCACACTGGAACCTCAGCACGAGGTTGTGCTGATCTTGCTCAAAGGCGGTGTCAAAAAGAGCCAGACGCTCCACCAAGTTGTCCCTCTCACGGACCAACATCGAAACCTGGGCGTGGGCGTATTCAACAGCCCTTTTATGGTTATCGGCCGTCAGCATGGCCAACATCAGGGACTCAGTTCGGTCCTGATAGCGGGCTCGCACGATACCAGCCAGAGTGACCTCCCGGCTAGCAACTTCATAAGCCTGCAGGAAATTGTTGAAGAGAGTTGGGAAGATCACAAACTCCCTTTGAAGTTTCGTACCTTCAATACACACAGTATCCAGGGCTGGAATCAGAGTACGAACTTCAACCTCAGCTTCAGGATGACTGTTTATGTAGCCATAACCTCTACCCAAGAGGTGATAAAACCTCTCCCATTGGGTTGAAGCTTCGGCTGAGGCAGCGGGTACATGAGAGGAAGCCATCTGCGATTCAACGACAGAGAAAAGAAGGAATGATGGAGGAGTGTTTGAGAGGTTAGATCGAAACGTTAATCTCCTCGATGTCAACCTCTCGCCCTTTAACGCTCGAACGAGAAAGGGAAAGCTGCAATAATTTTTCTATACGCAGCAGGGCTAATCAAGCCTCATTAATACATCCCTGGTGAGTCACAGATCCACCTCTGTCCCGTGATTTCGGGCTTAGAAAAAGTAACAACACCTAAAGGCCGGCGGACCTATTACTTTGGAGACCGAGCTAGGGGGACAGGCGTAATGCTCGATAAAGCAAAAGTCGGCACGGGAGATCTGCACGCTCCACTCAGGCAAGAGAGAGTAAGAACGGACGGGGGGAATCACGAAGTCTCGAAAGGAACGCCCGTCAGACGCTCGTTACTCGATTTCAAAGCGACGCTTCTTGGAACACGCCTAATCCCTGATAATTACAGAGAGGGCGGACATCTGAGAAAGGGTGGAGAAGATCAAGCGAACGAAGATCAGGAAGAGACATTTCGACCCAAAATGTTCAAGGGGTACCATCATCTGTTGGAAACGCCTGACCTGAATGTTTCCGAACTTGAACGGCTAGAGGAATTTGAAGACCTCGGAAATGAATTCGTCACGAAGGATATGGAAATCGACTCGACCATCCAGGAGACTCAAGCCCTCAGCGACCAAGACGCCAGCGACGATGATCCGCGCCAGAAAAGAAAGCGTCGCCAGCTCTACACTCCGGATGAGGTCCAGATACTTGAAGCTATCTTCAAGGGATGCCCTTTCCCGGACACAGAACAGAGGAAGAAGTTGGGTCAAAAACTAGGGACGAGCCCTTTGAGGATCTTGAATTGGTTTCAAAATAAACGAACCAAGCTGAGTAAGCAGTACAAACGACGGGAGACCGCATTTCTAAAGGAACAGAACGAGAAGCTTCGAACAAAGAACGTGAGGTATGAAGAAGTTCTTAGCACTATTGTCTGCCCTAACTGCGGTGGCCCTACCACTCTCAGTAGATTGTTTCCCGTTAAGCCTTCTGCTAGGATCGAAAATACTGGTGATGTGCATGAACAAATCAATCCTACAAAGATAGTGCCAGTGCCTTCTGGAGGAGGGAATATATGCCCCTATGATGAGAGTCACCACGAGTCTTCTCCACAACGACTTATGGCAGGATCAGATCCTGCTCGAGAAGGGTTAAAGATCAGCCGTCAAGCTGTCGACGCTATTCTGAACCAAGAGAAGAAGATTTTCGCGTGGCCCCTTGAGCTTCACCGCCGGTTCTTAGACGTGGTTCGGCGAATAGGGCTCGACTATGCACGCCCGAAGAAAGTAATGGAGGCCCTGAATGCACCAGAACTTACCAAGGCTATGGTCTCAAATCACCTCGGTTGTTACAGAAGAGCGCTAAGACAGCGTCATGCTAACCTTGGTTACAAATTCAACACTTATTGGGAAATTGATCAGAGTATTCATCTGAGTCATCCCAATTTTCTTCAAGAGTGTGTGCCACAGATGCAGCAGGTGCAGCACCCATCCGTCGCTGTTTTTCCGCTTACTGATGAGCTTTCTACGCTTAGTGCTCAAGGACTTGCCGAACTAGGGCATGTGGTTTCAAAGGATCTAACAAAGGAATGCGTTGAGCATTTTTGTTTCCCTAATTCCCAAGTAGAGGATGCTTATGGGGACCAATCAGTCAACTCCCCTCTCATGTTCTCGAGAAGGGATGGAGGTTCTAGTTCGAAGAACCAGTCGGGCGATACTACCCAACCCATACATCAATATTTCAAAGGATCAGATTACTTCTGTGATGATCAGTCAGTGATACTTCGATCCAAAATGTTCCAAGGATACCATCATTTGTTGGAAACGCCCGACTTAGAAGTCTCCGAGCTTAAACTGCTGGAAGAATTTGAAGATCACGGGACCGAATCCGGCACGATGGTCATGGAGATTGACACCTCCAACGATGAAACTCAAGGTTGTGGTAACGAAAACAATGCCCATAGCAGTGATCAGCGTCAGAAAGGAAAACATCCCCTTCACCGTACTTCAAGTCAAGACCGGGAGCTTGATTTTTTCTTCGAGGAATGCCCCCATCCAGATGAGAAGCAGAGGGCTGAGCTAGGTCGAGAGTTGGGGTGGGAGCCTAGGAAGGTCAATAATTGGTTTCGTAACAAACGAGCCCGGCTGGGGAATCTACATAGACAGCAAGAGCTAGCGATTCTGAAGGAAGAAAATGAAAAGCTTCGAACAGAAAGCGCTAGGTATGAGGAAGCGCTGAGCAGTGCCACTTGCCTTGATTGCAATAACCATTTTCTCATCAGTGAAATATTCTCCGAAGAGCCACTTCTAGAGATTGGTAGTGCTCATATGTTACAATGCCTTTCGCAATGTCTTCCGGTGCAGTCAGATACCGTCGAAGGCTTACAAGAGCAGTTTCCAACACAATCAGATCTCATAGAGATTAGTCGGCAAGCTGTTCTTGTTGACAAGAAAGCACGATTTTCTTGGACTGCTGAACTCCATCAGAAATTTGTTGATACAGTTCGACAGTTGGGGATCGACACGGCACGATCAACGCGCATACACGAAATCCTGAACGTGCCGGGACTCTCTAAAGTTAACGTCGCGAGCCACCTTGGATATTTCAGGAGGTTGCTAAAAGAGGGACGGGTGACACTGAGCTCGGATGGAGCTGGTTCGAACTTAAATATTGGTCATAACTGCAACCACGATGATTGTAGAGCCGGGAACACCCAACCATGCTTCGGTGTTGACGAGACCAGCAACCATGTCACCGACTCCTCTAACCCAAATCAGAACGCTCCACCAAGCAGTCTCAATACCTCTCAAGTGTATATACCGCAGTTCCCGCAAATAGGAACTCCCCAATTTGAGTACCAACCTGTTGCTAGTGCTCTTCCCATGGCAAATCCAACATTTACATGGGACATGTCTACATATTTGCCGGTCAACAAGGGAGGTTCCAGCTCGAGGAATCAAATCATCCAAGGCGAGAGTGATCTATCGCCAGCGGTCGGTAACACTCGACTTGAGCATCAATGGCTCGGAGATTCGAGCGATTTCCTTGGAGAGGAACTCAATTTCTGGCTCGATCAGCCTGAAGCTGGCGGACTCTTGCAATAGTGATACAGAGCCGACGATCAGGTGTTTGATTCAAGGCGCGATTTGTAAAAAAATGTTCGGAGAAAAGAGGTTGAATAGCCTGAATGAATGTATTGGCAATCCCATTGTAAGGCTCCCATGGGGGCATTTCTCATTTACGTTTAAAACTAGTCGTACGAAGATCCGCCTTACCTTCTAAACATCTTTAAGCTCAGGGGCGAGCTCCCCAAGCAATGATCATCGTTCGCAGAGCATAATGGAATACATCCCTTCAATGCAAAATGCATCTGGCCGCGAAGCCACCCATTTGGTAAAACGATGTATCGTTCCTGAACGATCTCCAATCGGATACCGAAATAATGTCTTCTTTCTTTTCCTTCTCAGATGATAAACATGGATAAATCACTTAAGGAGTCATGCGTTCAAATAGCAGAACGGACGCTGCCCAGCTGGGGGCAGATGAACCATTGATGTTACAAACACTCCAAGCATGGATAGGCGGATTTGATAGATGTTGTTCATATCAACACGCCACATCAGAATGGGATGAAAATCAAGAGTAAAGTTGTATCGTCCCAATTTGTCTTGAATTTGGGAATATGAATTGACACTTATTGTTTATCCTTGACAGGGGAGCCGCCTTGCAGACGAACAGGTTTTTACATCCCATGTATTACTCGTTAGAGTACATGACTAAGGCTGCGACGGGCAGGTAAGTATCCCTTTTCCCAGTTAACTGGAGATAAAAAATGTCAGGATACTCTCAGCCGGCATAAAGATTTTCCAATGCATCGATATTCATAATTTAAATCGGGAGGTTACTTGAAGCATGAATAGAACATGCACGGTACATCACAAAATCCCCTCGACGAATGAATTTTGGAGAAAAGAAAATGAATTTTTCCAAATATGATTATTTTTCAAACCATTCAAAAGGATGTTTCCTCAAAAGAGAGGCAAGCTCAAATCCAAACACATCCTACATACACTTGAGAGATGGGTGGAGCGAATCAAATAGTAAAATCTGGACCTACGGAGGTAGGGACCATTCGCAGCGATTACATGGATTGGGACGACAGAGGCGTTCGTTTCATATCATAAACACTACAGGTGACCGTTGACAACCCATTTGAACGGCGGTTTTCATTCTTAACCCTGTCAAAAACCACCCCACATCGGGGCAAAATGGAGGTGAGTCCAACAGCATCAGGAGAAAATGGTTAGAAATTTTCTTGCTCGGACTAACATTAATCTTTGTGTGTTGTTTATATGGTAATCCAAGTGCCATAGGATGACGAGAGGCATCCATTTCTCTATCCCACACACTGAATCCTTTGCACAGCCAACTTGAGCCTGCAAATTCATTTCATGAACCCATTGGTGATCATTCCAAGACGGATGCGCCACCACTTCAAAAATGGAAGAGTTCAAGACTCAGGGATTACGAAGAAGATTCCTGGGCTGATATTTAAAGATGTTTAGACTTTCAGACATATGTCTAACACGATCCCATGAAGATGAGAAAAGTGGGATTTCAAAAATAAAAAATCCACGGCATCGAGAAAAAAGCAAAGTGCCTGGTAAAAGCGAGGCCGATGCTCGTGTAAGTTGTTTGATTGATCCGCAATGAAGCTGGATGGGAAAAGAGGAAATCCCTAATGGAGTCAGATCAAAGAGACTACTTCTCCAAATGATGTCAGGCGTGGAAGACGCAGACAGAGTTGTCAAAAGCGGTTGCATGCCTCAGAAATTGAAGATGCAAAATGGAAAAGACATGTGACAAGTTTGCAATGATCACCAATGTCAATCCCCTCATAAATTCTGGGCCAAAAACAAGCCTTTTTCGGTCCCCAATCCTACCAACATCATAACCCTGAAACGGTCTTCTCTGACTAAGACACTTGGGTTAACATATTGCTTAGCTCGAAGAAGTACGAGCAAGACTATTTCTTTCTCATTTTGCAGGGTTCTTGACTTGTAAACCCGGAACAGATGGTGAAGGATTTCATTCAGCGGCCTCGACTCCAAAGCGGGTCCCCTTGAAAACCAATATCCAAGCCCAACATTACGGTCCCGTGGAAGACCTCCCGACCGATCAAAATGTATGCGCTGCGAATGATCCCAAAACCTAGACACAGGTTAGTAGGAGGTTGAGCGCATTCCTTACAAAAGACCATTATCACAGGGCGGTGAGGAGCCCTCTTGGATGAGAAATTCTCCAATAGATGCTTTGAATAAACACTTTTTGGAAATTTCAAATTGTTTGATCCAGATTTTCCGTGTAAGGGATTTGTGATCACATTTGCATGTTGCAAGAATGCTTTGGATAACCTCCAGCATCAAAACGCACATTTCATGATTAAGACTTAAATCGTACGATTTTGTCAGATGGACAACCGTCGTCTTCCCTAAGATTGCTAATGTTTTCTTGGTGAAAAAAAAAAAAAAAAAAAAATTCAGGCTCGAACTTCTGCAGGATCCGTTGGAAACACCAATCTCCCAGAATATCGCCTCAACAGACTTAAGTGAAACTTTGTCAAGATAAAATCTTTCACTGCTTCAAAATTGAATTCCCGACAAGTTTCGGGATCTTTCAAAAGAAGGGGTGAGGATAGAACCCCTTTTCAAAAAATCAAACAGTCCTAGCTGGACGTGGAGAACCCTCGTCTCGGGACCCCTTTTTAAACAAAGTCAAGCAGTCTCATCGGACGTGGAGAACCCTCGTCATGAGACCCCTTTTTCAAAACAAACAAAGGTAGAAACCGCCTGAAGGGTCAAAACGAAGGTAGAAACCGCCTGAAGGGTCAAATCAAGGTAGATACCGCCTGAAGGGTCAACTCAAAGGTAGATACCGCCATAAGGATCAACCCAATGGTCCGATCCTCCATACGGATCAAAACTTTGACTAAATTCCAAATGTTGAAGAAGTTCTTTTCCTAGGTAAGCCTTACTGTAGGCGAACCGCTTATGGTCCGATCCACCATACGGATCAAAATCTTTGGCAAATCCCAAAGCATGGGGATACGCCTTCCTAGGGTTCCTGCCAGTTAGGAATCCAATAATGGTATGACCTACCATACAGGTCAGAGCTTAATCTCCCTAGGATATTCTAAATGACGAGTCCTAGGCATCTTCTGGAAATTCGTCGCAACCCACATCATCCGGCAGGTGAACTTCAGGTAAACCTCTCTCACCCAGGCCCGAGCTCAAATTGCAAGAACAAGCCGGGGATTAATTGGAGTGTTCATCAAAAGGCTTAAGGATCCGATGTCGTAGCATTTCTTTTCCCCAGTCGAGTCGGTTAAGATTCAGGTGTCATTTTGTCTTTGAAGCAACCTCTGACGAGCTCACTCTCAAAGAGGGGCAGCTGTTGACACTTGATTTTTGATCATCTATCATTGTGATTTTTATCCTTTAAAATTAATTTAAAATAACAAAAAAAGGTCAAAAAATCGCAAAATCAACTATGGAAGCCTTGGCTTAGCCTTAGGAACCATTTTTGACCAAAAAAATAATTTTCATAATTTTCATTTTTTTTTAGTAATAATTAAAAGGGAAATGTGAAACATTATCATTTAAAAGAAAAAGCAAAAAGAAAAAGCATGTGTTTAATTAATGATTTTATCTCTCTTTTTCATTTTTTATTATTATTTATTTTACTTTATTTTATTTTATTTTTCTTTCTCTCATTTTCATGCTTTTGTCTCCACGGCCGCTCCCTCTCTTTTTCTTTTTTCTTTTTTTTTCTTTTTTTTCTTTTTTTTGTGGCTTTCCACGACACCTTGTCCCCGCTGGCTGGTGGTCTTCTTCTTCTTCTTCTTCTTCTTTTTTTTCTGGTTCTTGAGCGACGCCGGCTCCTTCTTCCGGGAGATCCTCCTTGTTCACTGGCTTGCAGCACCCCCTTGGCCACGACCTCACCTTTCACGGCTGCCTTTCCTCCTCTTCTTTGGCGCGGCCTACGGCGTCTCTGCCGTCGGTGTCGACTACGACACTCTCGGCAACAACCTCCCCCGCCGAAGAAAGTGGCACATGGTCGACCACATGAGGAAGAATGAAGAACAACGCCATTGTCTGCAACATCGGTCACTTTGACGAGTTGACATGCTTGGCCTGGAGAACTTCCCTGGTGTGAAGCGCATCACCATCAAGCCCCAAACTGACAGGTGGGTCTTCCCCGACACCAAGTCGGGCATCATTGTCTTGGCGGAGGGACGCCTCATGAACTTGGGTTGCGCCACCGGCCACCCTAGCTTCGTGATGTCCTGCTCCTTCACTAACCAGGTGATTGCCCAGCTCGAGCTGTGGAAGGAGAAGTCCTCTGGCAAGAAGGAGGTCTATGTCCTGCCCAAGCACCTGGATGAGAAGGTGGCTGCTCTTCACCTTGGCAAGCTCGGTGCGTTTCTCCCAGCCACGTCCGTCGTCGCCGTCGCTGTCGGCAACGAGTACATCACCTCCGGTGATGACAAGCTCGAGTCGAATGACCTGGTCCAGGCAATGCAGAACCTGCACGCGGCGCTGGTGGCCCGCGGCCTCGACCGCGAGAAAGGTCTCGACGCCGCACGGCATGGCCGTGCTCGCGGCGTCGTTCCCCCCGTTGCCGTCCACCCTCGCGATGACTCCGCTCTCGACCATCATGAGCCACCTGCAGCTCAGCGACCATCCCTCTCCAGCCATCTCCACCTCCTTGGGTCCCCGTCGACGGCTGCAGCCAGCCCTGACGAATCCGGAGGATTGTCGCCCGCAAAAGCCGAATCTTCTATTCAGTCTTTCCAGACGCAGCTCGGCCATTGTTCTGGGGTCACCCTGCGTCCACCTGGTCAACCAGCCTCCCCCGACATCTCCGTTTTGCTGCCCGAGTTATGACAACCTCCAGCCGACGCCGGGAAACTGCAAGTCTGACGAGTGTCCCGATGGACGTGGTGGTTGTCAAAGGATGATGAGCTGCATGCGGAGGAAGAGTCGCTTCAGTCGAGCATGACAGGAGAGCGGCCGAACCTTCTCATTTCATGGTCGACGCTAGTAGAGGTCGGCAGTTTCAGCGGCGTAGAACTCAAACCGACCGTGACCACCATGGAGTGGCTGAGAATTTCTTCCGGCTATGGAGATGAATTCAAGAGGCAACATCGCCGCTCTCTTTTTGGAGCACCCATATGAGAGAGTTTTCTTCACTGAGTATCACTATGGATATGTTGCCACGCAGGAAAACTACAGATTCGATGGTTTCGGCTTTGTGTTCCCCAAAGGCTCTCAAGCTGCAAACTTCTCCGAGGCCATGCGGAGGAGGAGTCGTGTCAGTCGAGCATGACAGGAGTGCGCTGAAGATGATGAATAGTAAGGTAAGTTTTATTTTCTGTTAGGATGGTTGTGTGGGCCGGCGTTAATGTTGGTGGGAGGTGATTGGGCTTAGGCGAATTGGGTCCAGCAGGTTCATAAAAAAAACGGGCCCGAGTTCTTTGTTTAAGCCTGGTTTGGTTCGGGCCTTCCTCTTCGGATTGGATCAGGCCCGACAGCCTGATCCGGATCCGAACCAAATAATAATAAAAAATTTCAATAAAAAAAAATGATGAAAAAATCAATAAAAAATAATAAAAAAAAATAAAAGGTTCAGAAAAATTAAAAAAAATTCCAGAAAAATCAAGAAATTCCAAAAAAATTCTCAAAAATGGGGAATGACCACAATCAACTGGCCATGGAATATTTTGGGTAATTCGGTATCCAAATCTCCCAAAAATTGACGATTTTGCCCTTCGGGCTAATCGCCTCCAAATCCTCCCATTTTACCCTTGACTGAAATCACCCCTTCCCTAAGCCCTTATGGCTATGCTAGGAAGCCATTGACTTGGATTGATGTGCATCGATGAGATTTATTTATGCACTTGATTGTGCTTTCATTTAAATTGATTGTGATTGATAGGAATAGTCTTCCAATCTGCATGAAATCCTGAATCAAGCTTACCTCACCTAAAATTGCACCCGCATGAACTCTTAGCCAAGAAAATCACTCGCATTAGGTACCGAAAGGGCGTTGGTAATGACACTAACGTAACCAAGTCCCCGAACTCAAAATCTCTGGTTCCGCAGAATTGATCGATCTCTCCCAATCGGTCAATAAGGTTTCCGGTCTACCCTCCAAGGAAGACCGGTGGCGACTCCAAATGCATGCACAAGTTGCACATGCCACCACGACCACACCGAAGGTCGAAAGCGATCGACTCTTATCGTCGAATCCTTCAAAAAATACTCCCGCCGCGATTTGGTATGGGCCTGGGAGGGCCCGCGCCGATCTAAGGCCCGCGATCCACATTTCAGAGTGGGGGCCGCAATCGGTAATCCATTAGCCGCGTCCGCTTCCGGACGGGTCGCGACAAGGGGGCCAAGCGAACCTCCTCTTATCGTGGCCCAAAATTGCATCGATGGCTTGACGACTGATTAACTCATCTCCAGCGGGACCCGACCCTATCGAAAATTGTTGTGCATGAGGCTGATATGCTTTGAGCTGGTCGGCGGTAACATCCAGCTCCTTGAAACTGTAACTCCAATCAAAGCGATGCAAATCCCATCCCCCATGAGGCATTTGTATCGTTTTCGTAGGATCATCCTGCTCATGCGTGACTCCGGCAAAATCTGGGTGAGCAGGAGATGCCCCGAGGGAGTAGGGTGGTAAGTGAACGTCTTCAATCATTGCGTGAGGCTTATCGGGGAATATCTTACCGCGGGCGATGAGGTTATCGCAATGAGGGCAAACGGTAATATTGAGAGCTTTTTCATACCTCATGTTTTCTGTTCGCAGCTTTTGGTTTTCTTCCTTTAAAATCTCGACCACCTGACGTTTGCGTTGAGCCCTCGATTTGGATCTCCTATTTTGAAACCAAAACTGGATCCTCGACTGATTAATCCCCAACTCCCGGCTCAATTCAATTCTCCACTTCTTTTTCATGTAATGGCTTTTACTGAAAAGGGTTTCCAGCATTTGGGTTTCCTCCTCAGAGTATTGGTGAGGACGTCTTCTTTTCCCGAGTTGAGCATCGTGGATGTCGTTGTCGTCGTCGCCGTGATCTTGATTTCCGTTGCCAGAAGTGTTGGGCTCCATGGTTTTGGCGTTAGACTTGATCTTGGAATCTTCGAGATCCCTCTGTGGTTCAATTTCTGAGATTTTTGAGTCAGTCGCCTCTAGCGGCTGACAGTAACCTCTTAAATATGTTGGATTGAGAAATGTTTGATTGGTTCTTGCCCACTCAGAGTTCTCCACTCTCTCTTGTATGCTCACTCCCTATAAAGTTTTCTTCGAGTGACTTTGCCTGTTCAGGAGACGCTCTTCAAGCATCATTAGGCAAACGTTCCCCCTCAAGACCTTGAATTTCCCGCTTAGCTTTTCAACGTGATGGGACTGCCAAATCCTGTTAGGGCTCTCTTCGATAGTTGCGCTTACCTCCCACCTAACTCTAATAATGGTGATCCCGACAAATCTTTTACATCTTTTAATTGATGAGCCGGAAATCGCGGACCGAAACGAATCCAATGGTTCTCGTGAGGGGACCTCCTGCTTTACCCCCTAACTGGGCTCCACCAGCATTATTACTGAGACCCTTCATCATCCTCGAGTTGCTATAAAATGAGGAATTAATGTATGGAAGGTTAACGTTCTCGCATAATCAGCTTCTTCCTTCTAATCTCTCTATTAGCCTCGTCTTATTCTCAAGCCAACCCAACGCAAATGGCCTCCTCTCCCGTGCGCACTTTTTCGACTGATGTCTTGGCCCAGTGGGAAAAGCTTTATAACCTATTGGGTCGCGGTTACGCGCACATAACCGATCATTCTGCAACCGCGGATGAAATCCGTGTCCTGCTCGAGGACTTAGATACCACTTCCCTCGAAGGTACTACGCTGGGGAGGGAATATAGAACTTTCCCGACCCTCTTTGCACACTCCTTAGAGGCCTACCGTGTTGCTGATCGGGAGGTTCTCGTGGCTCGCGTCTTGCGGGCTCGTTACAAGGATCGGTCTGATCATTTGGTGCTGACCAACTATCTGGCCGATAGTCACAAAAAGGCCGTCGAGTTTGCCAATGAGAGGGTCGCGACGTTGCTTCGCGAGAGGAGAAACCTGGTGGATCAATTGGCCATATCCCTGACCGCTGGCGAGCACGACCGCCACAATGTCCTATTGAGGCTGCAAAGCGACTGGCAGGAAGAACGGCTCGACAAAATAACCGCAGACATAGCTCACGGGAATGGATTAGTTCGGGACTTGGAAATAATCACCGAGGAACACGAGGTCAAGGTCACTGAGGTTAAGGGCGAATGCAGAAACCTTCTCCTCAAGCTTGCGGACCAGGACATGCGAAGTCGTGAGTACGGGCAGAGCATTAACAACATGGAGGGTCAGTTGGGCTCCTTTGTGTCGTTAATTAGGGCTCATTTTGGCTTTACTTTTCCACCCCGAATTGTATGACCTGCTTTTGAAAACCCTCCACTGAGCAAAATAAATGTGTGTGTTTTAACTTCTGTATGGTTCATTTTTTCGAGCATCCGAACATCTTCAACTTGGGTGAGCCGAACCATAATATCAATAAGCCGAGCAAATATGTTCTGATTTTATAACTCGCTCATGATCAGATGAGAGAATAGCCTCAGACTTATCCAGGAGAAGATTTCTCTCTATTACCTATTTTTTTCACCTGCAAATGAAACGACTGAATCAGAAGGAATAATTTGAAAAAGAAAGCATAAACCCCTTTCAATCTTATGCTTGCTCGTGATTAATAAGGACAAAAACTTTTACAAGGGTTTTAATCTTGCGCAAAAAGTTTTTTATCAGTATTCTTCGAAGGAAAGCATATTATTGAAAGGAATGTAATTCACGATAATCGCTTTTGATCAATTTCGAGGAGAACGAATTAGTCAAAAGCGCATGGCATAACGTGTTTTAAATTTAATTGAAGATACGGCATCCAAATCAAGGCCGTAAGAACGAGGACAATTTGGACATCTATCTCGTCCTGAAATTCGAAACAATGCCGATACTCTTGATCAATTATCGTGGATTACCAATGACGTACGACATGCATGAATCAATTCAAGTGTATAATTCCTTCTAGCGAAATTGGGGTTGGATTACCCTATACGACCAAAAAGGTCATGCAAGATTTCCAATTTTGATTTCCTCTAAAGGAATTATAAACTTGACTTGGGAGTATTCGGATGATTAGAGAAAATGCCACTATCACATTCCCATGACCCGTCAAAAGAAATACAACCAAGTTCCATCTGAATGTATACACCAATAGGTCCCTAATACAATCACTCTAAGGGGTGAGATAGAGAAAGCCCCGATAAAAATAAACCCTATACAAGAGGACTAGTAATGGAAAATGAAACAAAGGAATGTGATCCTAACGTTTAAGGATGCCCCAAGTTCGATCTGTGACCTCCGGATCACTTGCCCCAACTCGTCATCTTCATTGGACGATATCTCCATAATGTCCATAGTAGGCTCCTTTGTTGCTCACTCGGTGCTTGTCATGGGATATCATCCTCTTCGCCTTCTATCAAGGACGTTTGGGAAAAACACACACATCTATCCTTGAAATGGCATTTAATCTAATCACCAGAAGGCAATGAATGAAATGCCTATATTTATATGAACTGTAATAGATTTGAGGGATAGAGAGTCTTACCAACCAAACTCGTCGACTTATGTGCGGTTTTAGGTGTACCAACCGCCCAAAGACATGCGCATGAGACAAGTGATGGTGAACTTCTAAAAATCAGAGGGTTTGGCACCTAAGGTTAAGGTTCCCACTTCGAGTTCTAGAAAGAGCCGATTCCATTGCACAGCTATCGTTGCATTGGGACTCGATCCATAGTTCGAAGCGAGCGGAATTGAAAAGTGGATTACCCCGCGTTTTTCCTCACGGAGATTCCATTCTCAATTCTTTCTATTGTGTTCCTAGAGGCGGCGCCCGGGGTTTTAGGCGCGGTTGTGTGTGTCCACGTGTTGTGATCATCATAATGCAATTCATGCACAGCAGTTTATCAATCAGCACTTCAAATCATCCACACAACATACATTCCTACGCCCAACCTGCATAAGACAATGTTAATCACGGACTACACCCCTTATTTCTCCAATCTGCCAAAAACATATAACACCTACCATAAGCGGACTTACCTCACCTTCGAGAGCGCCTGCAAAGTTTAGAAAAATCACTCAGCGTTTTAATTACGGCCTAAGTCCACTTGAGGTCTAGAATCATATGTTCTAGAGCAAGAGTCCCCAGCGGAGTCGCCAGCTGTCACGACCCGTCCGGAAGCGGACGCGGCTAATGGATTACCAATCGCGGGCCTTGGATCGGCGCGGGCCCTCCCAGGCCCATACCAAATCGCGGCGGGAGTATTTTTTAGAAGGATTCGACGATAAGAGTCGATCGCTTTCGACCTTCAGTGCGGTCGTGGTGACATGTGTAACTTGTGCATGCATTTGGAGTCGCCACCGGTCTTTCTTGGAGGGTAGACCGGAAACCTTACTGACCGATTGGGAGAGATCGATCAGTTCTGCGGAACCAGAGATTTTGGGTTCGGGGACTTGGTTACGCTGGTGTCATTACCAACGCCCTTTCGGTACCTAACGCGAGTGATTTTCCTAGCTAAGAATTCATGCAGGCGCAATTTTGGGTGGGGTAGGTTTGATTCAGGGTTTCATGCAGATTGGAAGACTATTCCTATCAATCGCAATCAATTTAAATGAAAGCGCAATCAAGTACATAAATAAATCACACCAAGGCATATCAATTCAAATCAACGGCTTCCTAGTATAGCCATAAGGGCTTAGGGAAAGAGTGATTTCGGACCGGGGGTAAAATGTGAAGATTTGGGGACGATTAGCCCGAAGGGCAAAATCGTCAATTTTGGAAGGTTTGGATACCGAATTACCCAAAATATTCCATGGCTAGTTGATTGTAGCCATTTCCCATTCTTGAGAATTTTTTGGAATTTCTTGATTTTTCTTCAATTTTTGGAAGACGATTCGCCCAAAGGGCGAAATCGTCATTTTAAGAAGGGTCGGGGTTCAAAACACCCGAAATGAGTCTTGGCCAGTTGTTCGTGGCCATTTCCTATTTTTGGGGATTTTCTTGGATTGTTTTAGAATTTTTTTGGAAGACGGTTTGCCGGAAGGGCAAAACCGTCGTTTTTGGAAAGATCGGGGGTCAAAAGACCCGAAACAGGTCATGGCCAGTTGAAAGTGGCCATTTCCTATTTTCTGGAATTTTTTAGAATTTTTCTGAATTTTCCGAATTTTTTTGAATTTTTTAGGATTTTTCATTTTTTTTTATTGAATTTTTGAATTTTTTATTATTATATAATTTAACCGAAAATCCGCCGATCGGACGATCCTCCCCGTGCCAGGTGGCCGAACCTAGCGCGTCCGATCTTGAGCACGATCGGACGACCCACAGGGCGCCACTTGGCGTACTCTCAACCCTCGGATCAGATTTTTTATTATTTTCGAAAATCATTTATTAATTTCTAAAAATCTTTTATTTATTTATTTATTATTATTCAAGGGCTGGGATCAAGACATGTGGCAAAACCACGATCGTCCGATCCCGGCTTTATTAAAACCGAGCGGCCCCCCCCCGCACGCTGACGTGGCTACCACGTGGCCGCCACGTCAGTGCCACGTGGGCGTTGACCGGTCAACGCCTCGTCGGGGAAGACGACCGGCGCCAGCGTTCCCTCGCCGGCGCCTCGTCGGAGGGCGATATCTCGGCCCTCCGACGTCCAAAACGCGCGAAACCAATGGCAAACGAACCTACTCGACGGGACCTACCACATGTATCGACCTCGACATAGCAGAACTTCATTTGGCCCAGCTCCAACTCCGGCCGAACCTACTCTCCGGCGAGAGCTCGCCATAGCCGTTCTATACGTAACATGGATGATTCGAGCTATCGGGAAGCATGCTAGGGGATTAAGAATACCTACCTGATCACCAGTGAGGTTCGGTTTGGGATGAGACGTGCTCTCGGGCTCGCGACCGAACGGAAGGAGTTGGGGGCCGACTCGTTGTTTTCGGCCATGAAATGGCATACAGTCAAAAGAGAAAATGGTCAGTGAAGTACAAGGATCGATTCTAGATCAATAAGTCGCAAAACGAATGAGTGCAGCGTGAGATGCCATTGAAGGCCCGGAAGAAGCTCAAAGACTCAACTCGCGTTTCTGGGTGGTCTCCGACGAGTCTGGCGGGTACACGGGCTTCATCATGATGTCTTTGAGCTCGGATGAGGGTCTGCCAGCTTCGGTTTTGCTTGGTCGAGGGCGACACCGGCTCGGAGATTTTTTCTGCTCGGCCGTCGGTTCCCTAAAAAAATCCCGTCCCCTCCTCTCTTTTCTGCTCTGTTGGCCGACCGCTTTTGTAGCGCAATCCCCACCTGCTCGACCACCGTCCCTTTTTTTCATTTGGCATCTTCCTTTTGGTAAAATAATGCCACGGCCGGTCCTCCTTCTTCCTCTGTGTTCGGCGCGCGATTTCAGCCACGGTGGGTCTGCAAGTGCAGACCCGGTCGGACCGGGTCGGGTCGAATCTGACCCGACCGGCCCGGTTCGACCAATTTCACCAAATTGGACCTCAAATTGACCTATTTTCATGAAATTGATGGCAAAATCGGACTCCTTGACATGTTTTCTATCAAATAGGGGTATTTTTGTGAATCAATCGGTTGGAATTTAGCGAAAACCCCAATTTGCCCTTAAAACCCGAAGTTGATTTTTGCCTAATCGAGGCCCTAAACGATCAAATTGGTCAAAATTGAGGCCACCAATGGATTCATCGTGATGTAAAACATGGGGTAGAGGTGTTTGATTTCAATGGGTATGCCCGTATGAAATTTAATTTCAAAAAATTGTGAAACCGGGGACTAAATTGAAAGATTTTTATGCAATTAAACCCTTTTGGTTAAAATTGATCAAATTGGAGGGCCAATCGACCTAATTGCGCTTCAAGACTTTAGAATCCAATGTCATAGCTTATAAAAAGTGGAAATTGAAAATTAAAAGACTTGAAAATGAATTTTTGGGCTCGGTTCGGGTTTATGTTTGTTAAGGAACATAGTGACCCGAGCCGAAGTTTTAAGATTTAAAGTAACACACTTGAAGAGGAAATTAAAACAAAATTATTGAATATTTTTGTGTATTTATCTGGCCACGAATGGTATTTTTCTGATTTTTTGGGTATTTTTATAATTAAATAAATTCAAAAAATTATTTAAAAATTACGAAAAATATTTTTTGTTCAAAATTGGTTCTTAAGGCTAAGCCAAGGCTTCCAAAGTTGATTTTGCGATTTTATGACCTTTTTTGGTATTTTAATTAATTTTAAAGAATAAAAATCACAATAATAGATGATCAAAAATCAGGTGTCAACAATGTCACATCGTCAAAATTTTTAAAAAATTTCGCCTACATTTTCCCCCCTTTTGAAGAGGTGACATGGATCAAATCAGTCCTTTCATTTTGATTTGAACGGCCCGATCTAATTAATGTCACCCCTAATATTAAATTGACAATGTTAGATGATTCATTTCCGGGAGAATCGAGTGCCATTTAACTCAACTACTCAACCCCCACAAGGGTTTTTTTTTTTTTTTTTCATTTGGGCCGAAAACCTTACAAGTTCAAAAGCACGTTTTGAGCGTACCCACCATGGCGTGAAATCCTGGAGGCTCTTACCTTAGAGCATTCGACTTTCATCGCGAGATGATTCAACGCCGTCTCGCCAGACAACCGACGTGATTTAGAAGTCTAGCGATGTTCGAACTCATGCTGGAAAAATTTGATGCGATCGGGTGAAATACGATTGGGGGGGGGGGAGGGGTAATTCAAATCCCTCAGGTAAAATAAGAATAGCCCCCACATTCAAACCCCCCCTCCCCTTTTTACTATTAGCAAGAACTTATTTAACTTGCATATCATAAGGAATTCGAACAACTGCTTCAAATACAGTATCAGGAAGTACCACTTGCGGAACCTCAATATCCACGTGGTTATTAGCTAAATGGCAATTGGCACATACAATACGCCTGGTCGCTTCTCGTGGATTTTCATAACCCTGCTATGCAAAAATGGGATATGCATATGAAATGGATGTCCGAGATATGTCTGGCGACGTTCGAACTCATGCTGGAAAAATCTGATGTGATCACTTGATCTTAATATTGATTGGAACAGTCGAAGGTGTGTGGAAAGTACAGCGTCTGTAAATATGGTTAATTAGTGTGTTCGTTTTTTCAGATTCATTAGTGATTAATTTGTTAGAATATTTTATTTTAATATTCAATTGTGGGCTTTATTAATTGTTACTATAATTATTAATTGGTCTAATAAAGAAAGATATATACAGTTTCCTAATTCTAGTCGGATATGATGCTGGATAGTGTGGGCCAAAATAAACCTTATCTTTAATGAGGGGATATGTTGCACTTTCTATAAATAAAGCTCAAGTCCTTCTCTAAACCCTAATGTCCTCATAATCTCACATAAGGAGCCATCAGACACGACGCGTGAAGGGGCCGTCTCATTGAAGCCAGCGATAAAGAGAGTTCATAGAGGAGAAGATCTTGAGTATCGGATTGTCGCAAGTTCCGCATCAAGATCGATCGATCCAAAATAGGTGCGTCAATTCTTCTAAGCTATGGATGTGTGATTCATGTTTCTATACGTAAGATCTTGGGTCGCTACATACGGATTAGAATCGCAGTTTACATGTGGTATCAGAGCCTGGGCGTATTAGGTCGCGAATCACGTTCTCGATGTTTTTTGAAATTTCATTTTTGGTAAAATTAAAATAAAATTATATATTCGGAATGGACTCGACGAGATGAACAAAACCATGTGAAGATCGCCGCCGGAGGATGACGGATGAACCGCCACGCGTGGCCACGTGCTCCATGTGCTGGACCCGGGCCCCGCACGTGCTCGACACGTGCAGGGCTGACGTCAGCATGATGTCATCTCGGTCGACCCGACCCAACCCAACCCGATCCGTTGACCATTGACTCGGACCGTTCGATTGGATCGGTCGTTAACCGGTTTGACCGGACCGCCTCGACCCTGTTCGCGAGTTGGTCCAAGGGTAGCGGTTAGATAGGTCGGACCGACTTTGAAACCGGCTGAGAAGCTGAACATGTGCGACGCACGTGTTAGCGCGTAGGCCTCACATGCCGATGCTTCATGCGACGCCTCAGAGAGCGTACGATGTCCGATGGGGGAGTTCCAGGTACCGACATGCTCGTATGCTCATGCTCTACAAGTTGGTATATTTATTTCGCATGTTTGGTACTTTTATCGATGGAAAATACATAGGGAACTCCAAATACGTGTATAATTTAGGGTATTTTTGGAGTATTTTCTGGTATTTCTATATGGGTTCGTGAAATATAGGTACAAGCTTACATGAAAATACCACATATAGCTATGTGGAGCATGATTTATCAAATACATGTTTATGATTTGGCATGTATTATTGTAAGTATCAATGTAATTAGCGCGGTATGTAATTTTGAGGAAAATTGTCCCTTTCTGAAATTACATGCATACGGTAAATATGAATATTGAAGTTTATATCCAAAATTCAAGTAAATTCAGTTTGGTTGTGACCAACAAAGTGGCACACTTGGTTGAGTTTAATAAAGAACAGTTTATAAAACATTGGGATGTCTCTTGTTTTAATGCGTAGTTATACTCCCAAAGGAGGTAATTGCGTGTTGGTGCATGGAGGGTTACATGTACAACATATGGTTGAGAATTGATTAGTTTAAGTGCTGTCATACACCCAAAGGTTGTGATTAACGAAGATTGAAATAAATTCTCATGGCCGTTGTACTGTAGGGGGTATACAACCGCATGTCATGTTTTCTGCCCAAAGGTGATTATATGATGATGTATGTATATTTCAAGGTGAAATTTCACATTATGCTAATTGAAAATATTGATTATTTTATGGTCACCGTTTTGTGAATGGCAACTCTGTTAAAACTGAGAATTTAGATTTATCTGGGTTCAAGTTTTGAGAACTCAATGAGGATTTTCTGTTTACACATGACTGACAAATATTCGTATGCTCTTGTCAAGAAAGACCTCGTAGTTCTCGCTTTCATTATTGAGAACTTTCAAAAGCATTATGTGCTTATTGGGTAAAGAGCGATCGGATTTGCTTATTTGATATAAAACGATCCATTAAAGAACACTTGAAAAGTATTTTTGCTAGTTAACTGCACGGTTAAGTAAATAAATAAAGCCTTGGAGGCTTTGAAATTATATCTCGTCTATTACTAAGGGTGGTACATATCTGTAATGACTCCTCATCATCAGGTGTGATGGTTCTATTAAGATTAAAGATTATGTCTTAAAGTTGGTGGAATTGCATATTAAGCGGTTCTGAAATCATACTCATAAAATATTATAGTAAACCACCAGTCATTCTGACGATTTGGATCCATGAAAAAGCATTCTTTGAGAAGGATGGTGACCGCTACTTCTTTTATAAGAAGAATGGTTACATAAAGAAAGACTACAGTTGATACAAAAATTTGGTTATCAAAACATGAGCAGAAAGTAATGAGTCTTTGGTGTTGGTTTATGAATTTATTCTATCTAAAGCCTCATCTGGTTTGTGATGGCAAGATAACGGTGCAACATATTATGTTACATTTACCATATAGGAATTCATAAACTGAAAGACACCAAATCATGATGAATCAAGCTCACTATAGAAACAACTATAAAGTTGACGTTGAATTGATGAGAATATCATTCCAGATTCTGGTTTTAATGTGACATTAAGAAACATATTTTATGTACTCTCCTTAAAGACGGAATTTATTTTTCTTATCAAGTTTGGACATGTGTAGTTATTCTTTTGAGATTTCAAATAAAATAATTACTATTTCTTTTAATTGAAATAAAGCTATGTACTACATATGTCCAATGGATTGTACATATTATGTTTATCTCCCACTGAATTATACGTCACTTTACAGTTGAAAAGGTTGCTTCAAAAGGACCTCTGCCTAAGGTACAGTCATATGCATTGCGGAATAAGTTTCTTGATCACATCTCTAAAGAAAAAGTGAAAAGATTGATAAAGTCAAACATTTTGCCCACTCAGAAAAGTGATCTAGGCACATGTGTAGATTGTTGTAGAAGTTAGATGGTTAAGATAAAGAATGAAACTGTAGTCGATAGTTATGACCTATTGGAGATCATTCATACTGGTATTAGTGGATCATGTATGGCAATATTGTGAAGAGTTTTTATTTCATCACATTTAAATGATGATTTTTTTTCTATATATTTTTGTACTTGATTAAAGAAAAGTTTAATTTTCGTGACAAGTTCAACATATTTCTGATTATAATCAATAAACTTTTAAAATAAAAAAAAATCATAAAGATTATCATTTTTTACCAAGGTGGTGAGTATTGTGGTTGACATTGCACTGTTGGATAGATTAAAAAGAGTCATTTACCAAATATATAAAGGATTCTAGGATAGTAACTTAGTTTAGTATTCTTGAACAGAAAAGTGTGGCTGAAAGGCGCAATCACACATTATGGATATGAAGAAGAATATAATTTATAAAACCAACTTTTATGGTTCTCTGTCGGGGTGAAACTTTCAAAGTGGCCCTTTGTTAACGTTATCTCCAGCTCGTACCAGAATCAAATCACAATCAGAATATCCTTATGACAATTCACAATCAGAATATCCTCGTGAAAGACAATTAGAATATGCTCGTGATAGATAATCACAATATCCGCGTGATTAGTAATCTGAGATTGATTCAAATTTATGGTTACCATTTCTGGTGTAGATATTGATTAAGTAGCCAATTCTGTTACTGATATTTATTTCTTGAGATTCCTTCAAGTGTATATATAAGAGTTGTTAGTCATTGTAATAAAGCATTCAGAAATCAAGATATACAATCTTTATTACGCTCCATTCTTTTTCCTACGTCTCTTGCTTTTCTATCTTGGTGTCAGAGCAGAAAAAAGGCGAAAGCTCATCGATCCAAATATGAGTAACTCAACCCGTTCTTCTGAGCAAAATATCCTCCTTCCCACTACAAATATAAGCACTCCCACAGCTCCAGTGCCTACAACTCCATCTGTTGCTATCTCCGGTCTCCTCTCTTCTCCATCTGTCGGAGAACGTCTAGATGGAACAAATTATGTGATTTGGCGCACGCGAATTCTACCGTATTTTCAAGCCTCTGAACTTCTTTTTGTGATAGATGGTACCGAACTGGAACCACCTACCCATCTTTCTCAACCAGATCCACAGAATAATGGCCAAACCATATTCACTCCTAATCCTGCCTATAAAGCCTGGCTGGATCCTAAATACAGCAACAAGTCCCATAGTAGCACAACTCACTGGCCACAAAACTTCCGCATCGGTTTGGTCCTACCAGGCTGATGCATATGCTTCTCAATCTAGTGCGCGTTCCTCTTCTCTTCGAATGCAACTCCAATCTATGAGAGAAGGTAATAGGAGTGTGACTGAATATATACAAGAGGCTACCAATATTGATGACCAATTGTTAGTCATTGGAGAAACTATTTCTATCGGAGAATACCAAACCTATCTCTTCCGAGGTCTCGGTTCGGAATACTCAGCTTTGGTGACTGCTCTCTCAGCTATATCGGCACATACCCAGTCCTCCACTTTATCCAGGAATGAGCTACACAGTTTGTTGCTGTCTCACGAAGGCCGCTTGGAGCTTTCGGCTTTGGATGCTGGTCAACCACCTCCAGTTGCATTTGCTATCCAAGGTACATCACCAACTTTTGCATCTTCTAAGCCAAGTCAGCAATTTTTCGGTTCACAATCGCGCCAACCAGCACCAGCCTATGGCTCAAATTCTAGTGGTCTACTGCCCACCCCACTATCACCGATGTGCTAGTCGTCCAGCGGCAGGGGTCGTCGCCGTAGTGCTCCTTTCTGCCAGATTTGTCGTCGTCGGGGTCGCTATGCTACAACCTGCCGTGAACGCTATAATTCTCAATTTGTGGCCACTCCACCTCCTCAGACTCATTATGCCGCACATGTACCACATACCCATTATTCTACTCATACTTACTCACCTCAATATCGTGCTCAGTCTCTGTCTCCACATGCATATTATAGCTCCGTACCACCACCTATAATACAGTACCCATCGGTTCCTCCGCCTCAACCTCCATCTGCCCATGTTGCTTCTAGTTGGTTCCCTGATTCCGGTGCTACCCATCATGTCACGGATAGTCCTATTGATCTTACCAATGTTGTTCCTTATACAGGCTCCCAGCAACTCACTGTAGGTGATGGCGTCTCTCTTTCCATCACTCATACAGGTACTTTGGTGTCTTCTACTTCTCCTTCCTTTGTCTTCAAGAATGTTTTAGTTGTTCACAATATCACCAAAAAGTTATTATTTGTTTCCCAATTTTCTTTCGATAATAATTGTGTTTTCTTGTTTTACCCTACATATTTCCTTGCGGTCTGCTTGCACACGGGTCAGATCCTTCTTCGAGGCAACCTTGATTCCGACCTCTACTATCTTTCGGCCTCCAGCTCGGTACCTTCTCCAGCAACCTTTGTGTCTTCTTGCACCAGTTCACTTACTACATGGCATCACCGTTTAGGAGATGCCTCATCAGATATTGTAGTTCGTCTTTTAAATTCCACAACAACTAGCTTTTCACGTTCTCCTTCTTCCATATGTACGGCATGCGCTCTTAGTAAAAGCCATCGCCATCCCCACCATCCTACCCATTCCAGGGCTACTTCCCCACTATAGCTAGTTAATTTTGATGTTTGGGGTCCATCCCATGTTCCTTCTCTTTCTGATTATAAATATTACGGCTGCTTTATTGATGACTTTTCTCGATTCACTTGGCTTTATCCTTTCACATCTCGAGATCAATTTTTCAATATCTTTAAGGCCTTTCATGCATTTGTGGAGACTCAACTTCAATGCAAGCTTCAAACGATTCAGTGCGATGGAGCACCCGAATTCTTATCCTCTGATATGCGCTCTCATCTTCTTCACCATGGTATACACCAACGCATCTCTTGTCCATACTCTCCTTTCCAGAATGGGACTACTGAACGCAAACATCGGCACATAGTTGAGACCGGCCTTTCTCTTATGACCAACGCTGCTGTTCCTTCTTATCATTGGGAAATTACATTTGAGACTGCAGTTCACCTTATCATTCAACTCCCAACTCCTGTTCTCGACAACTTGTCTCCTTGGCAGGTTCGTTTTCGTACTACCCCTGATATATCTCACTTACGAGTATTCGGTTGTGCATCATTTCCATACTTACGACCGTATACCCCACATAAACTCGCTCTTCGCTCTAGAGCCTGCATCTTTCTTGGTGTCGCGACCCTCTCGAGGTTGCATGTGGGCTCTCGAGGGTTAATGGGCCGTCCAGTCTAGTCGGACGCAGGCCTCTCCCAAGGCCCGTTACCCAAATCACAACGGAGGTATACGTAGTCGACCTTCAGTGTGGTCTAGTGACATGTGTTAAGTGTGCATGCCATGGAGTCGCCACCAATCATTTTTTGGAGGGTATGATTAGACCACCCTATTGAATAGTCGGGAGTTTCTATTCAATTCTGCGATAACCAGAGAAATGGGTTCGGGGACTTAGTTACGTCAACTTTCAGAGTTGACGCCCTTTCGGTACCTAAGTTGATTGAATTTTCTGCAATTTTTCTCAATTTTTTTTTGAATTTTTCCTTAATAATTCATTTTTTTTGAATTTTTTTATTTGATTTTTTTTATAAATTTTCTGAAAATAAATCCCAACTGACGGTCCCTAACTCGCCACGTGGCGTCTCGGTGACAATCGAATCATTTTAATTTTTGTAAAATTCGAAATTCATTTCTTTTAATGTTAAAAATATTTTTTATTCTGAAAATCATCGAATCACGACACGTGGCTCATCTGCAGCCATCCAATCTAGCATTTTTTGTTTTTGTTTTTGTTTTTATAGGACGCAACACAATGCAAAAAAAATAAAGAAGATATTAAGTCATTATACAACATAAACATAAGCAAAGGAGATGGGATCCGGTGAATTTTACGACGTCGGAGTCCGTCGGTGCTCGTGCAACAATGTGTGGGGGTATAAACCACCAGCAGGAGGCTCGGCCTTCCAATTCTGGGGTAGCACAATATGATTTACAGAAAATAAATAAATAAAACACCTTGGACACCAATAGGAGGCTTAGCCTTCCGATTCTGGGTCTTTTATGCGAAATATAGAAATGCTATGACATAAATTAAATACACAGCAAATATTTAGACACCAACAGGAGGCTCGGCCTTCCGATTCTGGGTCTTTTATGCGAAATATAGAAATGCTATGACATAAAGTAAATACACAGTAAATATTTAGACACCAACAGGAGGCTCGGCCTTCCGATTCTGGGTCTTTTATGCGAAATATAGAAATGCTATGACATAAAGTAAATACACAGTAAATACAAAAAATACAAAATAAACAATAATCCGAGCTCGGATGAGGAGGACGTTGAACTATTTTCACAAATCCGAACGGTGAAGATGAAGAAAGAATTGAGATGAGATTATACACAAAATTTTACCTCGATCCGATGGTCGAATTGATCGAAAACTGAAGAAATACCAGCGGATGAACAGTTCCCGCGCCAGGAACAACTTCTGATTTGGCTGCTGTTCGACCACTTGGAGAGATCTTTTTAAAGATCCGAACGGTGGATATGAAGAAGGGATTAAGAAGACCTTGTACACAAAAATTCAGCTCGATCCAACGGTCCAATCGGCCGGAAAAGCAAGAAATGTGGAGGGTGGTAGTGTGATGACAAAAAAAATGGAAGAGAGAATATATGGAATGAGCGTGGGAGAGGAAGAAGAAGAAGAAGAAGAAGGAGGAAGAGGAGAAGAACCTACGGATGATGAGGGGGGGAGTATAAATAGCAATAAAAATAAAATAAAATAATGAAATAGTAATATAATAATAATATAATAAAATATTAAAAAGTAAAAATAATAATAAAATAATCAAAAGTGAAGACAAAATGATTAGTCCCCTTTTTCTTTTAAATGATGATGTTTTCACTCCTTTTCCTTTTAATCATTACTAATATTTTTGTCAAATTCAATTTTATGGTGATCAGAGAACACCCGAAATCGAACTTGAATTTTACTGTTTTATGAGGTCCTAAAGTAAAGAAAATAAAAAATAAAAAATACCGACTATTTGTGACCTCAAATATTATTTTTCTTGATTTTCTTTTTCTTTTTTTCTTTTTTTTTGTATTTTTCGAAAATATATTAAAAAAATGAAAATTATGAAAATTATTTTTTTGGTCAAAATGGTTCATTTAGCTTGGCTAAGGTCACCAAAATTGATTTTTCAATTTTTCAACTTCTTATGGATTTTCTATGAATTTTCAAAAAAAATAAAATAAAAATAAATAAATAAAAAAAGTTGATCAAAATTTAGGTGTCAACAGCTGCCCCTCTTTGAGAAGAATCTCGTTAGAGGTTTCTCTCAAAGATAAGGTGACACATGAGTCCTGATCGACTCGACTCGGGAAACTAAAGGAAAAGGAGTCTTGACATCCAATCTCCATGCTTGTCCATGTATGCTCTTTCTTGAAGGGGGAAACATTCATTTGACATGAGAGAGTGAGATAATAGAGAGACATACCTGCCACTTACCTGTTCGATGTTTGTGCGATTTTCGCGGTGTTTGATGGATTCAAGAGAATTTCTAGGAACTCGTTACTAGAGTATCCTAGAGAGGTTAAGCTCTGACCCGTATGGTAGGTCAAACCATAATGGGATTCCTAACTGATAGGAATCTAAGGAAGGCGCGTCCCATTTGAGATTTGCCAATGATTTTGATCCGTATGGTGGATTGGACCATTGAGTTGACCATTTAAGTGATTTTCACTATTGGATTGACCCTTCAGGCGGTTTCTACCTTTGATTGACCCTTCAGACGGTTTCTACCATTTATTTTGACCCTTTAGGCGGTATCTACCTTGGTTTGACCCTTTAGGCGGTTTCTACCTTTGATTTGACCCTTTAGGCGGTTTCTACCTTTGTTTTGACCCTTTAGGCGGTTTCTACCTTTGTTTGCTTTGAAAAGGGGTCTCATGACGAGGGTTCTCCACGTCCGATGAGACTGCCTAAATTTTGAAAAGGGGTCCAGAGACGAGGGTTCTCCACGTCATGCTAGGACTGTTTGATATTTTTGAGAAGGGATCCTAGGACGAGGGTTCTCCACGTCATGCTAGGACTGCTTGATTTTGAAAAGGGGTCTCATGACGAGGGTTCTCCACGTCCAATGAGACTGCCTGATTTTTTAAAAAAAGGGTCTCATGACGAGGGTTCTCCACGTCCGGTGAGACTGTTTGATATTTTTGAAAAGGGGTCCTAGAACGAGGGTTCTCCACGTCATGCTAGGACTGCTTGATTTTTGAAAATGGGGTCTAACCTCACCCCTTCTTTTGAAAGATCCCGAAATTTGCCGGGAATTCAGTTTTGAAGCAGTGAAAAATTTTATTTTGACAAAGCTTCACTTGAGTTTGTTGAGGCGACATTCTGGGAGCTGGGTTCTCCAGGTATCCTGCAGAAGTTTGAGCCTGAAAGATTTTTCTTCACCAAGAAAACATTAGTAATCTTTGGGAAGACCACGGCTGTCCATTTGACAAAAACCGTATGACTTAAGTTTTAATCGTGAAATGTGCATTTTGATGCTGGAGGTTATCCAAAGCATTCTTGCAACATGCAAATGTGATCACAAATCTCTTGCACGGAAAATCTGGACCAACAGTTTGAAAATTCCAAAAAGAGTTTGTTCAAAACACCAATTGGAATATTTATCGACAAGGAGGTCTTCTCACCTGTTTTGCGATAGTGGTTTTTTTATAGGGAACGCATTCAATTCCCTACTAACCTGTGCCTTGGTTTTAGGCTCATTCGCAGCGCATACATTTTGATCGGTCGGGAGGTCTTCCACGGGACCGTAATGTTGGGCTTGGATATTGGTTTTCAAGGGGGGGACTCACTTTTGAGTCGGGGCCATTGAATGAAAGTCTTCGCCATCTGCTCCGGGTTTACAAGTCAAGAACCCTGCAAAATGAGAAAGAAATAGTCTTGCTCGTACTTCTTCGAGCTAAGCAATATGTTAACGCAAGTGTCTTAGTCAGAGAAGACTGTTTCAAGGTTGTAATATTGGTAGGATTGGGGATCGAAAAAGGCTTGTTTTTGGCCCAGAATTCGTGACGGGTTTGACATTGGTGATCATTGCTGATTTGCCTCCTGTCATTTCCTTTTTGCATCTTTAGTCTTTGAGGTGCACAACCGATTTTGAGGTGTGCACCAGCTCTTTAGAGAGCGTCTCTTGTTGCATTCAAAGACCGACTCTCTCTATGTCTTTGTTCTGTGTTTGGCAGCATTTGGGGAGCAGCCCTTTTGGATTTGGCTCATTAAAGGATTTCCTCTTTTCCCATCCGGCTTCATTGGGGATCAATCAAACAACTTGCCGTGGATTTTTCTCATTCATTTTTGAAATCCCATTTTTTTCTCCTATTCATGGGATCGTGTTAGACCTATGATCAAAGGTCTAACAAGGTTAAGCATTAACTTAGGAATTTTTTTGTAAACCCTAAGTCTTGAACTCCTTCGTTTCTGAAGTGATGCTGCATCCGTCTTGGAATGTGCAATGATCACCAACAGGTTTATGAAATGATTTTGCAGGCTCAACTTGGCTATGCAAAGGATTCGGTGTGTGAGATAGAGAAATGAATGCTTCTCATCATCCTATGGCACTTGGATTACCATATAAACAACACACAAAGATTAATGTTAGTCCGAGCAAGAAAATTTCTAACCATTTTCTCCTGATGCTGCTGGACTCACCTCCATTTTGCCCCGATGTGGGGTGGTTCTTGACAGGGTTAAGAATGAAAAACGCCGTTCAAAGGGGTTTATCAACGGCCACTTGTAGTGTTTGGGGATATGAAACGAATGCCTCTGTCGTCCCAACCCATGTAATCGCTGCAAATGGTCCCTACCATCGTAGACCCAGATTTTGCTATCTGCCCACTCCACTCCTCTCTCAAGTGTGTGTTGGACATGTTTGGATTAGGCTCGCCTCTCTTTTGAGTAAACTTCCTTTTGAATGATTTGACAAATAATGATATTTGGAAAAATTCACTCCATTCTTTCCCAAAATTTATCCATTGAGGGGATTTTGTGATGTATCGTGCATGTTTTATTCATGCTTTGGGCAACCTCCCGATTTAAATCATGAACATCGATGCATTGGATAATTTTCATGACGACTGAAAGGATTTTAACATTCTTTATCTCCAGCTAACTGGGAAAGGGATACTTACCTACCTGTTGCGGCTGCAGACCCCTGAAAATGTAAGAGAAGCATATCATTGTATATTCACGAATTTTTTTGAAAATCGAAACGATACATCCTACCCTCGGTCATGTACCCTAACAAGTAGTACGTGGGATGTAAAAACTTGTTCGTCTCCAAGGCGACTCCCTTGTCAAAAACAAACAATAAGTGTCAGTTTGCGTTCCAAAATTCAAGACAAATTGAACGATACCGCCTTGTTCTTGCTTGGTGTTTTCATTTGAACACAAACGCGCGGCTTGCAGAAATTGGCCTTCTATATTGTGGCCACGATTCCTCCGTTTGGTTGGCGATGAATCATTCTCGAGGATTTGCCCCAGAGGAAATCCATTTGTGTTTTTGGGCGCATTCCAGCGTCACTCTTCATAGTTCCTCCACTTGATCAAAGACCCTTCCTTGGAGTGCTGACTCCCAAGGTTAATAATTTTATTCGCCTCCTCATTGGCGAGTTCTTTTCTTTTGTGGCTTTTGGCGCCAACGACTTCCTGTTAAATGAGGAAAACTCATGTTAAGCATGGGATTTATGGAGATCAAATTGGAACGATACAAAGTTACCGCTTCTAGGTTTGTATCCTGGGGTTTATTTCTGATGCAGATAACTCTGTCATTGCGTCTACGGATTTTGCCAGAGAAGAAACGTCTTTCTTTGCCCAGGGCAAAATTGATTCGCATGCCCTAGTCATGCCTTAACGCTTTCCGCTTTTGTTGGAGATTTCTAATCCAATCTGAATGAGTCCACGCACCTGCATGTGAAGAAATAGACGTGGGTTTTTTATCTGACTTCATTTGGAATTTCTGAAAAGAGGTACTCCCTCCGAAGTTTCGTCCTTTCGTGCTTTTCGAGCAATCTGCCCCGGTGAGGCCGGTTTCGCTGTTTGTCCTATTTGGATTTGATGACCCTGGTCTGTTGCACTTTTAGGGGGGGATCATGAGAGTTTGCCCCTGGCTGGGCTTCTCGGAGAAAAGGGAGAGACTTGCTCCCACGAGTTTTGCCAATCCTGGTCATCTATGAATTCGTGCTTTTCATTCTATTCAAAGAAGGTATTGATAAAACTTGAGATTTTCTTTTCAAGCATTCTTTTCATAGAGATTTTCAGGTGATGAGAAACTTTTTCAGGTTTTCTCAAAGATTTTGTTCACAAATTGAGCCATTAGAACGCTCTTGAAAACATTCAGTCAGACTTATGTTATGAAAAGGGGTACTCCTTGTTTCGTCATTTGGAAGCACTGCCATCTGATTCCCCTGCTTTTGATCGTCGCTGGAATGGATGGCTCCGCATCGTTTTATTCCCCATTTAGGAGGGAAGCTCCTCCTCGGGAACCTGAGTTATTTAACAACTGCTATGTATGCTTGGAATGGCATGCTTGAAATGTCACAAAGACGGTTATAAAATAGAGAAAGTTCATGTAATGATAAACTTCCTTGGGAGACGTCTTAAGAAAAATTGAAAGGGTAGGATGGGAGCTAGCCCTCATATCATTGGGCATCCTCGCATCCCAAAACTTTGCAAACCAGGAGACATGTGGGAAATCAGGTCTCAGTTTTTTTTTTTTCGTCATTGACCGATTTGTGGCTCCCACACGTCCCCATTTTTGATTTTTGATTTTTGATGATTTTTTTTTGTTTTTTTTTTTTTGGTTTTTTTTTAGTATACTTATATTACAATACAACACGTAAGAAAAAGCCTGAGGCACCTAATGTGGATTTAGATGCGTCGAAGAGAGACAGATATCTCTTTACTCCATGGTAGGAGCGTCGCCGTCGAGTGATTTGACAAAATCTCCCAAAGACAAGCTGGTCAAATCAAGTTCCTCCGATGTCGTTTTTATCCCCTCGTCCTTCGACCATTTGGAATCCTTAGAGAAGAACCAGTCGAACTTGTTGTCGAAGATCACCCCCACGGTTTGGTGATCAGGAAGTGGATTATTTTGCACGTTCGGCTCTGTTTTGTCGAATTCAAGGATGCAATTATCGATAAGGGCTTGCACCTTGTGCTTCAAAACAATGCAATTGTCTACGTTATGGCCCTTCTCTCCCATGTGATAGGCACATGACTGGCTTTCATCGTACCCGTTAAACTTCACCGGATTCGGCCTTGGAGGCTCTTTAGCCACTAAGTGCTCCTCTAGTAACATAGGAAGTAATTTCGATAACGGCCTTGGTAGGGGGGTGAACTGCTTGGGAGGCAACTTCCTCCTTAGTTCATATGGTTTCTGTACCGACATCGACGAGTTTGCTTGCACCGTACTTGGATTAGAGAACTGCTTAGGGTTGGGTGGGTTTGGTACGAAGGCCACATCAACTTCAGCCTCCTTCTCCCTTCGGGCTGGATATTGGCGTCTTGTTGCGATTTCTGGTGCTTTCCTTTCCCTCATCGCCCATTCCAGCCTTTCTGCGATTTTTATGAGGTGTACAAATGTTTGACAACCAGATGTGTTCAGCCTATCGAAATACTCGTAAGGCAACGCTCTTAAGAAAAGGTCGACCAGCTCGTCCTCTGGAATGGACGGTTTGACTTGTGTTGCTAAGGCCCACCATCTTTGAGCGTAGGCGCGGATTGCCTCATTCTTCCCTTTTGTGGTCCTCAGCAATTCTTCTCTGGAAAGGGCTGTAGCAGTATTGAACTTATATTGATGTAAAAAGTCCTCCGCCAGGTCTTCCCATCCATCATAGTCCTCCAAATCTAATTCGATGAACCAAGCCAGAGCAGCACCCGCCAGACTCTCTTGAAATGTGTTCATCAGCAAGGGAACGTAGTCAGAAAAAAGTGCCATTTTGCGTAGGTAATATTTTAAGTGGGCTCGGGGGCAGCTCGTCCCGTTGTATTTTCTGATGAAATCGGGTTCTTTATAGTCTGACGGCGCTTCAATTTTTGCAAATGGTGATATCTTGTCAAATCGAGCCAACTCATATCCTTGGCTGCTTAGGCATTCCTCTATCTTCGCTAGCCTCTTTGCGCCTTCTTCGATTTTGCCCGGGGGTTTCTCCTTTTTGTCTTTTTCTAGGTCGATGACTACAGACGCGGCCTTCGGTAGTGCATCAGCTGCTAACACTCGATTAACATTCTCTGCCACATTCTCTTCCCGAGTTCGCGCCACATTCGAAGCATTGGGGGGTGCGGGCGGAGCATCCTGGATGAGGTCATGATTTCTTTCTTGTGCAGCCACCATCATGGCTTTCATTTCTGCTAGCATGGTGGCCATTGACGCCATCTGACCTTCCAAACTATTCACGCGAGATCCCAACTCCTCTTGATCCATTCTGGCTCGGAGACGAGTTATAATACGAGTTATTCTTGGTTCTGTGATTAAAGCTACCTGCCCTGTGGTAGGTAGAAAGACGTGTTAGCATATGGAAAAAAGTTATACTGAGTTCAAAGGGTGAAAGGAATGATACTTACAGACCTTTTGAAGGGGGTAAGACATGTCAAACACATCGATCATGCGCATGTAAACTTGTGAAGTTTTGACACCTAAATAGTAGGGTTCCTGAGGCTTAAAGGCTCCCACCTCGAGTTTTAGAAAGGGTAGGTTCCATTGCACAACTATCGTTGCATTGGGACCCAATCCATAGTTCGAAGTGAGCGAAATTAAAAATGGATTACCCCGTGTTTTTCCTCACGGAGGTTCCATTTTCAATTCCTTCTATTGTTTGCTTATAGGGGCGCCCGGGGTTTTAGGCGCGATTGTGTGTGTTCAGGTGTCGTGATCATCACAATGCAAGTAATGCATAACAGTTTATCAATCAGCGCTTCAAATCACCCACACAACATACATTCCTACGCTAACCTGCATAAGACAATGTTAATCACGGACTACACCCCTTATTTCTCCAATCTGCAAAAACGTTTAACACCTCAAGGGTTAAAGTACATACTTCAATTTGAAGAGCGTCTACATAAAACATGTCAGAAAAACCAACCAACTTTTTAATCGGCTCAAGTCCACTAAATGGTTAAGAACCAGTCCCCAGTGGAGTCGCCAGTCTGTCGCGACCCTCTCGATGTTGCATGTGGGCTCTCGAGGGTTAATGGGCCGTCCAGTCTGGTCGGACGCGGGCCTCTCCCAAGGCCCGTTACCCAAATCACAACGGAGGTATACGTAGTCGACCTTCAGTGTGGTCTAGTGACATGTGTTAAGTGTGCATGCCATGGAGTCGCCACCAATCATTTTTTGGAGGGTATGATTAGACCACCCTATTGAATAGTCGGGAGTTTCTATTCAATTCTGCGATAACCAGAGAAATGGGTTCGGGGACTTAGTTACGTCAACTTTCAGAGTTGACGCCCTTTCGGTACCTAAGTTGATTGAATTTTCTGCAATTTTTCTCAAATTTTTTTTTTGAATTTTTCCTTAATAATTCATTTTTTTTGAATTTTTTTATTTGATTTTTTTTATAAATTTTCTGAAAATAAATCCCAACTGACGGTCCCTAACTCGCCACGTGGCGTCTCGGTGACAATCGAATCATTTTAATTTTTGTAAAATTCGAAATTCATTTCTTTTAATGTTAAAAATATTTTTTATTCTGAAAATCATCGGATCACGACACGTGGCTCATCTGCAGCCATCCAATCTAGCATTTTTTTGTTTTTGTTTTTGTTTTTATAGGACGCAACACAATGCAAAAAAAAATAAAGAAGATATTAAGTCATTATACAACATAAACATAAGCAAAGGAGATGGGATCCGGTGAATTTTACGACGTCGGAGTCCGTCGGTGCTCGTGCAACAATGTGTGGGGGTATAAACCACCAGCAGGAGGTTCGGCCTTCCGATTCTGGGGTAGCACAATATGATTTACAGAAAATAAATAAATAAAATACCTTGGACACCAATAGGAGGCTTAGTCTTCCGATTCTGGGTCTTTTATGCGAAATATAGAAATGCTATGACATAAAGTAAATACACAGCAAATATTTAGACACCAACAGGAGGCTCGGCCTTTCGATTCCGGGTCTTTTATGCGAAATATAGAAATGCTATGACATAAAGTAAATACACAGTAAATATTTAGACACCAACAGGAGGCTCGGCCTTCCGATTCTGGGTCTTTTATGCGAAATATAGAAATGCTATGACATAAAGTAAATACACAGTAAATACGAAAAAATACAAAATAAACAATAATCCGAGCTCGGATGAGGAGGACGTTGAACTATTTTCACAAATCCTAACGGTGAAGATGAAGAAAGAATTGAGATGAGATTATACATAAAATTTTACCTCGATCCGATGGTCGAATTGATCGAAAACTGAAGAAATACCAGCGGATGAACAGTTCCCGCGCCAGGAACAACTTCTGATTTGGTTGCTGTTCGACCACTTGGAGAGATCTTTTTAAAGATCCGAACGGTGGATATGAAGAAGGGATCAAGAAGACCTTGTACACAAATATTCAGCTCGATCCAACGGTCCAATCGGCCGGAAACGCAAGAAATGTGGAGGGTGGTAGTGTGATGACAAAAAAAATGGAAGAGAGAATATATGGAATGAGCGTGGGAGAGGAAGAAGAAGAAGAAGAAGGAGGAGGAGGAAGAGGAGAAAAACCTACGGATGATGAGGGGGGAGTATAAATAGCAATAAAAATAAAATAAAATAATGAAATAGTAATATAATAATAATATAATAAAATATTAAAAAGTAAAAATAATAATAAAATAATCAAAAGTGAAGACAAAATGATTAGTCCCCTTTTTCTTTTAAATGATGATGTTTTCACTCCTTTTCCTTTTAATCATTACTAATATTTTTGTCAAATTCAATTTTATGGTGATCAGAGAACACCCGAAATCGAACTTGAATTTTACTGTTTTATGAGGTCCTAAAGTAAAGAAAATAAAAAATAAAAAATACCGACTATTTGTGACCTCAAATATTATTTTTCTTGATTTTCTTTTTCTTTTTTTCTTTTTTTTTGTATTTTTCGAAAATATATTAAAAAAAATGAAAATTATGAAAATTATTTTTTTGGTCAAAATGGTTCATTTAGCTTGGCTAAGGTCACCAAAATTGATTTTTCAATTTTTCAACTTTTTATGGATTTTATATGAATTTTCAAAAAAAATAAAATAAAAATAAATAAATAAAAAAGTTGATCAAAATTTAGGTGTCAACACTTGGTTACCCTCCAGGTTACAGAGGCTATCACTGCTATTGTCCTCAGACTTGGCGTATCTACATCACTGCTGATGCTGTTTTTGATGAGACTGTTTTCCCGTTTCAACAGACTACATCTACATCTCCATCGTCACCACCTGTTATGTCTCCAATCCAGTTACCACTACCGCCGCCTCCGATCGCTCCGACCGAGTCACCAGGACGATTGGACTCTTCTTCGCTAGATCCATTATCCCCCAACATCTTCATCATCATATTCGGCTCATGTTCCTACCTCTTCGTCTCCACCACCGTCGGCAACATCATCGCAGGCATCTACTCACCAAATGGTTACTCGACTTTGTGATGGCACCATCTCTTGCAGAATGCTAAATCGAAATCACACTTTTGCTCTTACGGCCGCTGCTCATCCTCATATTGAGCCTACTTGCTTTTCTCAAGCATCACGAGATCCGAATTGGAAGGCTGCCATGAACGCTGAGTACACTGCACTTATCCAGAATAACACTTGGGAATTGGTTTGTGTCAGGTGGTCGACCAATCCTATTGTTTAAGATTTTCAATTCTCGTCTTCGCCCGAAAATGACGATTTTACCCCCCCAAAGGGTAAAATCATTTCTAAATTCCAGAAAAATTCTGGAAATTCCCAAAAAATAGAAAATGGGTTGGTTTGATCGCCAATCTCATTTCTATCCCCTTTGACTACACATTTCATCTAAAATGATAAGTTTTCCCTTCTGGGGCAAATTGTCCCCAAATTTCTCAAAATTACGATTCTGCCCCTCCTGGGCGAATTGTATCAAAATCACTTCTAAGCCATGATTGGTACTTCTCTAGGCTGATAGAGCCTTATTAAGGATGCCATGTTGATTTCATATGATTTATCCGCATGTTTTGGATCCTTGATTTGCGCATTTATTTCTATTGATTATGAGTAATAGGGTGTCGCGACCCTCTCGAGCTTGCATGTGGGCTCTCGAGGGCTAATGGGCCGTCCAGTCTAGTCGGACGCGGGCCTCTCCCAAGGCCCGTTACCCAAATCGCAACGGAGGTATGCGTAGTCGACCTTCAGTGTGGTCTGGTGACATGTGCTAAGTGTGCATGCCATGGAGTCGCCACCAATCATTTTTTGGAGGGTATGATTGGACCACCCTATTGAATAGTCGGGAGTTTCTATTCAATTCTGCGATAACCAGAGAAATGGGTTCGGGGACTTAGTTACGTCAACTGTCAGAGTTGACGCCCTTTCGGTACCTAAGTTGACTGAATTTTCTGACCTAAGATTTCATGCAGATGAGTGGAGTACGAATCCTAAATCTAGGAATTCATGCAAATAGGAATGACTATCCTAGCAATCACAATCAGTAATAAAATGCGCAAATCAATGAATCCAAATATGTAAAATAATCACACCAAATCAACATGACACTCCTAATAAGGCTCTATTAGCCTAAATAAGTATCAATCAAGCTTAGGAATGATTTAGACATGATTTTACCCATCAGGGGTAAAGTCGTAATTTTGAGACAAAAGGGACGATTTGCCTAAAAAGGGAAAAATCGTCATTTCGGAATGAATCCGGAGTAAAACAATGTCAAAAATAGGTTTGGTCACTCAATTGACCCATTTCCTATTTTTTTTGCAATTTTCATGATTTTCTGGAATTTTAGAAACCGATTTACCATTCGAAGGGGTAAAATCGTCATTTTCTAAAAATGGGAATGAAATGTGAAAATCTTAGACATAAGGTTTAGCCACCTATCTGGCCCATCACCAAATTCTAAGCAATTTCCACAATTCATCGGAATATCAAAGACGATTTACCCTTTGAGGGGTAAAATCGTCATTTTGGATTAAATGGGAGAAAATCCAAAAAATGGAAACAAATCAAATTTTTTTTGTCATTTTCAGCCTTCACAATTTTTTAGAAGTTTTTAGGAATTTTCTGCAATTTTTCTCAATTTTTTTTTGAATTTTTCCTTAATAATTCATTTTTTTGGAATTTTTTTTATTCGATTTTTTTTATAAATTTCTGAGAATAAATCCCAACTGACAGTCCCTAACTCACCACGTGGCGTCTCGGTGACAATCGAATTATTTCAATTTTTGTAAAATTCGAAATTCATTTCTTTTAATGTTAAAAATATTTTTTTTTTCTGAAAATCACCTAATCACGACACGTGGCTCATCTGCAGACGTCCGATCTAGCATTTTTTGTTTTTGTTTTTATAGGACGCAACACAATGCAAAAAATAAAGAAGATATTAAGTCATTATACAACATAAAAATAAGCAATGGAGATGGGATCCGGTGAATTTTACGACGTCGGAGTCCGTCGGTGCTCGTGCAACAATGTGTGGGGGCTATATACCACCAGCAGGAGGCTCGGCCTTCCGATTCTGGGGTAGCACAATATAATTTACAGAAAATAAATAAATAAAACACCTTGGACACCAATAGGAGGCTTAGCCTTCCGATTCTGGGTCTTTTATGCGAAATATAGAAATGTTATGACATAAAGTAAATACACAGCAAATATTTAGACACCAACAGGAGGCTCGGCCTTCCGATTCTGGGTCTTTTATGCGAAATATAGAAATGCTATGACATAAAGTAAATACACAGCAAATATTTAGACACCAACAGGAGGCTCGGCCTTCCGATTCTGGGTCTTTTATGCGAAATATAGAAATGCTATGACATAAAGTAAATACACAGCAAATATTTAGACACCAACAGGAGGCTCGGCCTTCCGATTCTAGGTCTAATAGGTAAAATGTAAGGAGTGAAAGGTGGTCTTACCAAGATTGAACCCAAAACAAGCTCGGAAATCCAATTTGGCACTCGCGGACTCAAGTCTGATCAGTCTGACCTTTGCTACTTCAAACAGCTCAAGATTGAACCAAAAACAAACCCGAAAATCCAATTTGGCACCCGCGGACTCAAGTCTGATCAGTCTGACCTTTGCTCCTTCAAACAGCTCTACGGGACAAACGGCTGGTCCACATTGGGCTCACGATATGTCATTAGAACGGCAAGAGAATAAGCTTTCCAATGGTATATGGTTCGTTCGCATACGATGTCTAACGAAAGAGTTATGGCCGAAAAGCCGGACGGTTTTTGATCTGGGCGGTGAGCTGAGCGAGAGGAAAAAACGAAAATGAAAGAGAGAGAGTTGAGGGAGAAGAAGAGTCGGGAGATGATGAGGGGGAGGAGATAAATAGGCAGCGGGAAGGAGAGAGGGAGTGGGGGAGAGAGAGAGAGAGAGAAAAAAATATAATAATAATAAAATAATAAAATAATAAAAGTAAAAATAAAATAAAATAACAAAAAGAGAAGACAAAATCATTAGTCCCCTTTTCCTTTTAAATGATGATGTTTCCCTCCTTTCCTTTTAATCATTACTAATATTTTTGTCAAAGTCAATTTTATGGTGATCAGATAACACCTAAAATCAAACCTGAATTTTACTATTTATGAGGTTAGAAAATAGATAAAATAAAAATAAAAATACCGACTATTTTTATATATCTTTGTGACCTCAAATATTATTTTTCTTGATTTTCTTCTTTTCTTTTATTTTCTTTTTTTTTGAAAATATTAAAAAAATGAAAATTATGAAAATAATTTTTTTGGTCAAAATGGTTCATTTAGCTTGGCCAAGGTCACCAAAATTGATTTTTTAATTTTTGAAATTTTTATAGATTTTCTATGAATTTTTTAGAAAAAGAAAAAAATGTTGATCAAAATTTAGGTGTCAACAGCTGCCCCTCTTTGAGAGGAATCTCGTTAGAGGTTTCTCTCAAAGATGAGGTGACACCTGAGTCCTGATCGACTCGACTCGGGAAACTAAAGGAAAATGAGTTATGACATCCAATCTTCATGCTTGTCCATGTATGCTCTTTCTTGAAGGGGGAACATTCATTTGACATGAGAGAGTGAGATAGTAGAGAGACATACCTGCCACTTACCTGTTCGATGTTTGTGCGATTTTCGCGATGTCTGATGGATTCAAGAGAAATTCTAGGAACTCGTTACTAGAGTATCCTAGAGAGGTTAAACTCTGACCCGTATGGTAGGTCAAACCATAATGGGATTCCTAACTGATAGGAATCTAAGGAAGACGCGTCCCATTTGGGATCTGCCAAGGATTTTGATCCGTATGGTGGATCGGACCATTGAGTTGACCATTATGACGGTTTCTACCATGAGTTGACCCTTCAGGCGGTTTCTACCTTTGACTGACCCTTCAGGCGGTTTCTACCATTAATTTGACCCTTTAGGCGGTTTCTACCATTGGTTTGACCTTTCAGGCGGTTTCTACCTTTAGTTGACCCTTCAGGCGGTATCTACCTTGAATCGACCCTTCAGGCGGTTTCTACCTTGTGTTGACCCTTCAGGCGGTATCTACCTTGGTTTTGCTTTGAAAAGGGGTCTCATGACGAGGGTTCTCCACGTCCAATGAGACTGCCTGGATTTTGAAAAGGGGTCTCATGACAAGGGTTCTCCACGTCCGATGAGACTGCCTGATTTTTGAAAATGAGTCTCATGACGAGGGTTCTCCACGTCCGATGAGACTGTTTGATATTTTTGAAAATGGGTCTCATGACGAGGGTTCTCCACGTCCGATGAGACTGCCTGATTTTTTAAAATGGGTCTCATGACGAGGGTTCTCCACGTCCGATGAGACTGTTTGATATTTTGGAAAAGGGGTCTCATGACGAGGGTTCTCCACGTCCGATGAGACTGCCTGGTTTTTGAAAAGGGGTCTCATGACGAGGGTTCTCCACGTCCGATGAGACTGTTTCTTTTAAAAGGGTTTTTCTTCCCCTTTTTTTTAGAGATCCCGAAGTTTGTCGGGAATTCAGTTTTGAAGGAGTGAAAGATTTTATTTTGACAAAGCTTCACTTGAGTCTGCTGAGCCGACATTCTGAGAGCTGGGTTCTCCAGGTATCCTGCAGAAAGTTCAAACCTGAAAGATTTTTCTTCACCAAGAAAATGTTAATAATCTTTGGGAAGACAATAATTGTCCAATTGACAAAATTTTATGACTTAAGTTTTAGTCATGAAATGTGCATTTTGATGCTGGAGGTTATCCAAAGCATTCTTACAACATGCAAATGTGATCACAAATTCCTTGCATGGAAAATTCGGATCAACAGTTTGAAAATTCCAAAAAGAGTTTGTTCAAAACATCAATTGGAATATTTCTCGACAAGGAGGCCATCTCATCTATTTTGAGGTAATGATTTTTATAGGGGATGTACTCAATTCCCTACTGACCTGTGCCTAGGTTTTAGGCTCATTCGCAGCGCATACATTTTGATCGGTCGGGAGGTCTTCCACGGGACCGTAATGTTGGGCTTGGATATTGGTTTTCAAAGGGGGGACTCACTTTTGAGTCGGGGCCATTGAATGAAAGTCTTCACCATCTGCTCCGGGTTTACAAGTCAAGAACCCTGCAAAATGAGAAAGAAATAGTCTTGCTCGTACTTCTTCGAGCTAAGCAATATGTTAACCCAAGTGTCTTAGTCAGAGAAGACTGTTTCAGGGTTGTGACATTGGTAGGATTGGGGACCGAAAAAGGCTTGTTTTTGGCCCAGAATTCGTGACGGGTTTGACATTGGTAATCATTGCTGATTTGCCTCCTGTCATTTCCTTTCTGCATCTTTAGTCTTTGAGGTGCGCAACCGATTTTGAGGTGTGCACCAGCTCTTTAGAGAGCGTCTCTTGTGGTATTAAGAGGTTGACAACTCTTTCTGTGTTTTTGCTCCACGGCTGACATCATTTGGGGAGCAGTCTTCTTGATCTGACTCCATTAGGGGTTTTTCCCTCTTCTTTTCCCTACCAGGTTTCTTTAGGGATCGATCAAATTGTTCACCCAAGCATCGGCCTCGCTTTTACCAGGCACTTTGCTTTTTCTTGATGCTGGGGATTTCTTTAATCTCTTGTCGAAAGTGGGATGCTTGGCAATTGTGCTAGATATATGACTTGGCTCTTAGCACGCTTGAGTATCAACTTAGTAGTTTTCTTCGTAAACCCTAAGTCTTGAACTTCTCCGTTCCTGAAGTGATTTGTCTTTGCTTTGGAACTTGCAATGATCACCAATGGGTTTATGAAATGAATTTGCAGGCTCAACTTGGCTATGCAAAGGATATGGTGTGTGGGATAGAGAAATGAATGCTTCTCATCATCCTATGACATTTGGATTACCATATAAACAATACACAAAGATTGATGTTAGTCCGAGCAAGAAAATTTCTAACCATTTTCTCCTGATGTTGCTGGACTCACCTCCATTTTGCCCCAATGTGGGGTGGTTCTTGATAGGGTTGAGAATGAAAAACGCCGTTCGAAGGGGTTGTCAATAGTCACCTGTAGTTTTTGGGGATAAGAAACGAATGCCTCCGTCGTCCCATTCCATGTAATCGCTGCGGATGGTCCCTACTTCCGTAGGTCCAGATTTTGCTATCTGATCCGCTCTACTTCTCTCTCAAGTGTGTATAGGACGTGTTTGGATTAGGCTTTGCCTTTCGTCTTTTGAGAAAACGTCCTTTTGAAAGTTTTGAACTTTTGATTGGAAAAAATCTCTTTCATTTTCTTCAAAAATTTTACCCGTCAAGGGGATTTTATGATGCACCATGCATGTTCTTATTCATGTTCAGACAACCTCCTGTTTTAAAACATGAATGCCAATGAAGTTTGAATTCTATGTATTTTCTAGACATTTGATTCTGAAAGCTTTTCTTTTTCTCTCTGTTTTTTATTTAACATCTTCAATGGATTGGGGAAAGGGATACTTACCTGTCCCCCGCGGCTGGAGATCCCTGAAAATGCGGAAGAAACATGTTATTGTACGTTCACGAATTTTTCAAAAAATTAGAACGATACAATTTACCCTTGGTCATGTATTCCAACGGGTAATACATAGGATGTGAAAACCCGTTTTGCCTTGATGGCGAGCCCCTGTAAAAAACAAACAATAAGTGTCAGTTTGCGTTCCAAAATTCAAGACAAATTGGAACGATACCGCCTTGTTCTTGCTTGGCGTTTTCATTTGAACACAAACGCGCGGCTTGCAGAAATTGGCCAACTATATTGTGGCCACGATCCCTCCGTTTGGTTGGCGATGAATCATTCTCAAGGATTTGCCCCAGAGGAGATCCATTTGTGTTTTTGGGCGCATTCCAGCGCCATTCTTCAAAGTTCCTTTTATTCAAGGAAAAAGGAAATTGTTATCGGAATGCATGTCAAAGCATGATGTGTGGAAGCGATACTTTTTACCCTCCACTCGATCTTATAATCAAAGACCATTTCTTGGAGTGCATGACTTCCAAGGCCAATAATTTTGTTCGCTCCCCAATTAGTGAGTTCTTTTCTTTTGTGGCTTTCGGCGCCAACGCCTTCCTGCTAAATGAGGAAAAACTCATGTTACATGTGGGATCTTTGGAGATCAAATTGGAACGATACAAAGTTACCGTTCACCCAAATTTGTATCTTGGGGTTTACTTCTGATGCGGATGACTATGTCATTGCGTCCCTGGATTTTGCCAGAGAAGAAACGTCCGGCGTACAAATGATTCACTTGCCCTAGTTAGGCATGGTTTTTCATGCCTGCCCCAACTAAATTCATTCCTGCATTTTGCTGCAATCATCATCCACTTTGGGAATGTCTTCTCTCGTCTGTATTTATGGGTGTTGTTCGTGAGATTAACGGTCGTTCTGCCCCAGTTGGGCGACGTTTGTCCTGGCAACATGCCTTAGCACTTTCTGTGTTTGTTGGCAATTTTCAATTCAATTTTGACAACGTCCATGCACCTGCACATGAAGAAACAGGTGTAGGTTTTGACTTCATTTGAAATTTCAGGAAAGAGATACTCCCTTCGGGGTTTCCAACATTTGAAGGGACGGTGTTCTTCAAGTATTTTGCCTTGGTAAGGCTTGTCTTGATGTTTGTTATCTCTGGATTTAATAACCCTGGTCCGATGCGTCTTTATGGGGGATCATGAGAGTTTGCCCCCGGTTTGGCCTCTTCAAAGAAAATGGGAGAACTCACTCCCATGGGTTTCGCCGATTCTGATCTTCTATCTCAATTGTCAGAATCTTCAATTATTTTTATCCATCTCTAGATGGCTTGACGGTCTTGGGATTTTTCGTGTGGCGATTTTGTGATTCTCTCGATCATCGTCGCCATTTGAAGTATTTGATGTTTTTCTTTTCCGGGTAGCGGAGCGATTTGTCCCCAGCCACTGGATGCTTTGTCTGGGGCTGGCTGATTTAGTCGTAGGCAATTTGATCCTGCCGCATTGACGCATTCAGGCTATTTGACATCAGTAAGCTTGGGTTTACTCGTGATTGAGTACTTCAACAACCTGCGCGATGAAAGGAGTGAAAGAGTCAATCACCGCGTAAGGAGCTTTAATTGAAACGATTACGGATTTACTATCCCCGCTCTGGTCACTTCTGGCATCCAAGACGGTGGAAATTCTTCAGTGGTCCCATTCATTCTCGTCATCACCTGCAAGAATGAAAAACCATATCAACTCGTGAACCAGTCAATCTGATTTGGAACGGATACAACTTTTTCGACTTAGGGAGAGCCAATCCTAATTAGGTTGCTCCTTCTTCATAATTTGATTTAATTTGTCATTGCAATCCCAATGGGTGACATCTGCTGAAGGCACATTTCTTTCTGTCTTATAGGGAAGACAAATTTTCTTTCGTTTGTCTTTGACCATCTTATCCTGTGGACAAAAGACATAAAGGTCCCCGTCAGGTATAATATTCGAAGGGCTTATTGGAACGATTACAGTTTCACCATCGTTCCATGATCATCTTGCATGTGATCGGATGAGGACATTTTTGACAAATGTATGCCATGTAAAACACGTCCCTCGTGTCTATCCACAAATGGATTTTCCTTCTGTACCTGTTTTTCACCTGAGAGGAAAAGATAGGAAATATTATGCCGGTATCTGATTGAAAATCAATTAGGAACGACACGTCTTTACACTTGACCCGGCTGCCCCGGTCAAAAGGCATTTGCCCTCATCAGTTGACTCTCCAGGGTGGTCCAGCGCTTTTCCATGCCATCCTAGTTCGTTTAAACTCACGACTGATTCTTCACACAAGTCTTTGGATTTTGATTCATAAGCGGCGCTGAATGACCTTTTGGTTTCGAGGTGTACCAATCATTCACATACATGCGCATGAGACCAGTGAGGTTTGACTTCTAAGAATCAAAATAGGGTTTGGAACCTAAGGCCAAGGCTCCCACTTCGAGTTCTAGAAAGGGTAGATTCCATTGCACAACTATCGTTGCATTGGGACCCAATCCATAGTTCGAAATGAGCAGAATTAAAAATGGATTACCCCGTGTTTTTCCTCACGGAGATTCCAATTTCAATTCCTTCTATTATTTTCCTAAAGAGTGCGCCCGAGGTTTTAGGCGCGGCTGTGTGTGTTCATTGTGTCGTGCTAAAGCAATAAACATGCATTTCATTTAGCAAACACCGCTTCAATATAAACATCCACACAATCATACATCCTAAACTCCTACCTGCATAAGACAGAGTTAACGAACACTTCACCCCTTATTTCTCTAATCTGCAAAAACATTTAACACCTCAAGGGTTAAAGTACGTACCTCAACTTGAAGAGCATCTGCATAAAACATGTCAGAAAAACCAATCAACTTTTTAATCGGCTCAAGTTCTCTAAGTCCCCAGTGGAGTCGCCAGTCTGTCGCGACCCTCTCGAGGTTGCATGTGGGCTCTCGAGGGCTAATGGGCCGTCCAGTCTAGTCGGACGCGGGCCTCTCCCAAGGCCCGTTACCCAAATCGCAACGGAGGTATGCGTAGTCGACCTTCAGTGTGGTCTGGTGACATGTGCTAAGTGTGCATGCCATGGAGTCGCCACCAATCATTTTTTGGAGGGTATGATTGGACCACCCTATTGAATAGTCGGGAGTTTCTATTCAATTCTGCGATAACCAGAGAAATGGGTTCGGGGACTTAGTTACGTCAACTGTCAGAGTTGACGCCCTTTCTGTACCTAAGTTGACTGAATTTTCTGACCTAAGATTTCATGCAGATGAGTGGAGTACGAATCCTAAATCTAGGAATTCATGCAAATAGGAATGACTATCCTAGCAATCACAATCAGTAATAAAATGCGCAAATCAATGAATCCAAATATGTAAAATAATCACACCAAATCAACATGACACTCCTAATAAGGCTCTATTAGCCTAAATAAGTATCAATCAAGCTTAGGAATGATTTAGACATGATTTTACCCATCAGGGGTAAAGTCGTAATTTTGAGACAAAAGGGACGATTTGCCTAAAAAGGGAAAAATCGTCATTTCGGAATGAATCCGGAGTAAAACAATGTCAAAAATAGGTTTGGTCACTCAATTGACTCATTTCCTATTTTTTTGCAATTTTCATGATTTTCTGGAATTTTAGAAACCGATTTACCATTCGAAGGGGTAAAATCGTCATTTTCTAAAAATGGGAATGAAATGTGAAAATCTTAGACATAAGGTTTAGCCACCTATCTGGCCCATCACCAAATTCTAAGCAATTTCCACAATTCATCGGAATATCAAAGACGATTTACCCTTTGAGGGGTAAAATCGTCATTTTGGATTAAATGGGAGAAAATCCAAAAAATGGAAACAAATCAATTTTTTTTTGTCATTTTCAGCCTTCAAAATTTTTTAGAAGTTTTTAGGAATTTTCTGCAATTTTTCTCAATTTGTTTTTGAATTTTTCCTTAATAATTCATTTTTTTGGAATTGTTTTTATTCGATTTTTTTTTTATAAATTTCTGAGAATAAATCCCAACTGACAGTCCCTAACTCACCACGTGGCGTCTCGGTGACAATCGAATTATTTCAATTTTTGTAAAATTCGAAATTCATTTCTTTTAATGTTAAAAATATTTTTTTTTCTGAAAATCACCTAATCTCGACACGTGGCTCATCTGCAGACGTCCGATCTAGCATTTTTTGTTTTTGTTTTTATAGGACGCAACACAATGCAAAAAATAAAGAAGATATTAAGTCATTATACAACATAAAAATAAGCAATGGAGATGGGATCCGGTGAATTTTACGACGTCGGAGTCTGTCGGTGCTCGTGCAACAATGTGTGGGGGCTATATACCACCAGCAGGAGGCTCGGCCTTCCGATTCTGGGGTAGCACAATATAATTTACAGAAAATAAATAAATAAAACACCTTGGACACCAATAGGAGGCTTAGCCTTCCGATTCTGGGTCTTTTATGCGAAATATAGAAATGATATGACATAAAGTAAATACACAGCAAATATTTAGACACCAACAGGAGGCTCGGCCTTCCGATTCTGGGTCTTTTATGCGAATATAGAAATGCTATGACATAAAGTAAATACACAGCAAATATTTAGACACCAACAGGAGGCTCGGCCTTCCGATTCCGGGTCTTTTATGCGAAATATAGAAATGCTATGACATAAAGTAAATACACAGCAAATATTTAGACACCAACAGGAGGCTCGGCCTTCCGATTCTGGGTCTAATAGGTAAAATGTAAGGAGTGAAAGGTGGTCTTACCAAGATTGAACCCAAAACAAGCTCGGAAATCCAATTTGGCACTCGCGGACTCAAGTCTGATCAGTCTGACCTTTGCTACTTCAAACAGCTCAAGATTGAACCCAAAACAAACCCGAAAATCCAATTTGGCACCCGCGGACTCAAGTCTGATCAGTCTGACCTTTGCTCCTTCAAACAGCTCTACGGGACAAACGGATGGTCCAAATTGGGCTCACGATATGTCATTAGAACGGCAAGAGAATAAGCTTTCCAATGGTATATGGTTCGTTCGCATACGATGTCTAACGAAAGAGTTATGGCCGAAAAACCGGACGGTTTTTGATCTGGGCGGCGAGCTGAGCGAGAGGAAAAAACGAAAATGAAAGAGAGAGAGTTGAGGGAGAAGAAGAGTCGGGAGATGATGAGGGGGAGGAGATAAATAGGCAGCGGGAAGGAGAGAGGGAGTGGGGGAGAGAGAGAGAGAGAGTGAAAAAAATATAATAATAATAAAATAATAAAATAATAAAAGTAAAAATAAAATAAAATAACAAAAAGAGAAGACAAAATCATTAGTCCCTTTTTCCTTTTAAATGATGATGTTTCCCTCCTTTCCTTTTAATCATTACTAATATTTTTGTCAAATTCAATTTTATGGTGATGAGAGAACACCTAAAATCAAACCTGAATTTTACTATTTATGAGGTTAGAAAATAGATAAAATAAAAATAAAAATACCGACTATTTTTATATATCTTTGTGACCTCAAATATTATTTTTCTTGATTTTCTTCTTTTCTTTTTTTTTTCTTTTTTTTTCGAAAATATTAAAAAAATGAAAATTATGAAAATAATTTTTTTGGTCAAAATGGTTCATTTAGCTTGGCCAAGGTCACCAAAATTGATTTTTCAATTTTTGAAATTTTTATAGATTTTCTATGAATTTTTTAAAAAAAGAAAAAAAGGTTGATCAAAATTTAGGTGTCAACATAGGGTAGCCACTCCTATTTGCATGAACTCTTAGATTTAGGTTCGTACCCCCACTCATCTGTATGAAATCTTAGGATTAGATAAATCATTCAACTTAGGTGCTGAAAGGGCGTCAATTCTAAGAGTTGGCGTAACAAAGTCTCCGATCTCACTTCTCGGGTTTTCGCAGAATCGATTATATCGCTCCCAACTATTCGATGGGGTTTCCAATCGTACCCTCCACGAAACGATTGGTGGCGACTCCTTGGCATGTACACATATCACATGTCACTAGACCGCACCAAAAGTCGACCACGTTTATCCAGCCGTTGCGATTTGGGTGATGGACCTTGGGAGAGGCCCGCGTCCGATCAGGTGACATCGAGCAGCCCATTAGCGCTCGAGAGCGGGAAGGCAGCGCCTCGCAAGAGGGTCGCGACAGAATTTTTGAAGGGGCAATTTCAATGCCCATGTTACTGACTATGAATCTGAGAAGTTTCCTAGATTTTGCCCCAAACACACACTTGTTAGGGTTCAGCCTTAACTTGTACTTTCACAATCGCTCAAACAGCTTCCTTAGTACTTGAATGTGATCTTGTCCTTTCTTGGACTTGGCGATCATGTCATCGACATATACTTCGATCTCCTTATGAATATGTCATGAAACAGGGTAACCATTGCCTTCTGATAAGTTGTCCGAGCATTCTTCAATCCAAAAGGAATAACCTTATAACAAAAATTTCCTCAATGGGTGGTAAATGCAGTTTTCAGCTTGTCCTCCTTTTTCATGATGATCTAGTTATATCCAGAGAATCCATCCCTGAACGAGAATAATTCGTACCCTGCCATACTATCCACCAGCACATCAATGTGGGGAAGTGGAAAATCATCTTTTGGACTGGCTCTATTCAAGTCCCGATAATACACACAGATCCAGACTCTGCCATCTTTTTTCATAAGTAGGACTATGTTTGCAATCCAATCTGAATATGAGATAGCTTCCATAAAGCCCACTCTAAGAAGTTTCATCACTTCTTCTTTAATTCTGTCTTCTAACTCGGCTTTCATCTGTCTGCTTCCTTGCCTTACTGGTTTAATACTAAGATCGGTGGGTAACGCATGCTCCACAATTCTGGGATCTAGACCCGGCATATCAACGTATGTCCACGCAAAAATATCCTGATATTCTTTAAGTAACTCTGTGAATCTAAGCTTTTCATCTCGGGATAAATATCCTCCAATCTTCACTTCTTTGATGTCTGCAGCATCACCCAAGTTAATGACAACTGGCTCTTCTGAAGTGGGAGGCATCGACTTTTCGAAGGCACTCCATTCTCTACGGATAGCCTCATAACCCTCATCTTCGTCTTCCGCAATATCGCAAAAACAATCACCTTGGTGATCCGAGTCGCATAATAACATAATATGCATGTTTGAGATGATATGTCTGAAATGTCATTGTTGACACCTGATTTTTGACCATTTATTATTGTGATTTTTATTCTTTAAAATTGATTAAAAATATCAAAAAAGGTCATAAAATCACAAAATCAACTTTAGAAGCCTTGGCCTAGCCTCGGGGACCAATTTTGAACAAAAAATATTTTTTTGATATTTTATAATATTTTTTGAATTTATTTAATTATAAAAATACCCAAAAAATCAGAAAAATACCATTCGTGGTCAGAAAAATACACAAAAATATTTAATAATTTTGTTTTAATTTCCTCTTCAAGTGTGTCACTTTAAATCTTGAAAATTCAGCTCGGGTCACTATGTTCCTTCAACATAAACCCGAATCGAGCATAAAAAATGCCAATCAAGTCTTTTAATTTGTAGATTCTATAATCTTGACGTCTACCACCGTATGCAATAAACTCCCATTGTTTCTCTTCTTCGTGAGGGGACTAGAATGATTTAAAAAAATGAAAAGAGGAGGGAGTGGAAGACAGATCCATGGAGCAAAGGTGGGGGAGCGGCGCCTCAACCAAAAACAAGAGTATAACATAAAAAAAAAGGGGTTCTCTGGTCCATGATCTCTCAAGAAGAACCGCACGATGGAGCAGGAGAGAGCCCCAAGAAAAGATGCATGTTCGGGTTGTTCAGGAAGGAGCCACTCCTTTTCTTTTGCTTTTTTTTTTTATTAATTCCACTCTCCCTTGTCCCTTCTCAATGCTCTCTCCTTTATCGGCGACGGCGCCTCTCCTTTCTTTGGGATGTATTATGCTTCCCTTTTTTTAGGAAATTCCTTGGAGGACCTCAGTGGGCAATAATGCAGCAGGATGGCTATCGAACCCGGAGACGACATCAACAGCGCCATAAGCGACAGTTAGGGGGATGCTCGAAGGAGCTCTAGCTGGTTTTGACCACAACTTTCCCAGAGACAGGATCCAGTTGGTTTTTCTAAAAAACACTTTGCAAGTTCAGCTTCGTTGGCGTCCAATCCCTGCACAAGGAAGCTGGCTCCGGCCCGAAACTCCCTTTAGTCCAGCTACAGCCTTGACGAGTCCGGAGCTCCCCTTCCCCGACGTCTCCGTTTTGCTGTCTGAGTAGCCATGGAATGGATGTGGATGAGCACCAGCACGATGACGCTGAGGACAGCAAGCTTGTGCCAGGTATGTCTCATTTCCTCGAGAACCCCAGCCTTACATGAGTCACAGTCATAGCACAGGATGGTCAGGGAATTTGTTCCACCGAGTCTGGCTCTTGAGCCGCCATCGCAGCCATGTTGTAGTTGCGTGAGGTGTTGGAATCTCACTTCTTGATATCATTCCAACTATTTGGGCCCTTGATCCTATCCCTCACCATTCGGAGTAGTCCCCTAGCCGGTGCTCGCGGTAGTTTTTCCTCGGGACATCCATACTGCTGCCGCGGTTCGTGATGGCAAAGCCAAAGATGGTGAAGGCGGCGAGGGCTACGATGAGGGGCAGCATGGCAAGGAGCCAGAGTGCCCACGCGACGTAGAGCAGGCCCGATCCCACGATGGCAGTTGCGGCGGTCATGCTTGCATCCACCCGACCACCAGGCGTATGGTGTCTACGCAACGTCTCGAGACCTCTAGTCGCACCGAGTCTGACCAATATGGTGACGGAATGGCGGCATGCAAGCAGGTCCCTACGGCCGCAAGTCGAACCAGGGGCGGAGCGACTATCACGGTCCGACGATGATGGCGATATGATGACAGGTGCAACCTGGTAAGGATCGCTTTGGCAGGTCCACCTCGTTGTTTCGGTGCCGTTCTTGGTGAACCAAGGAAGAAGACACTGAGCAGTAGTCAAGTGAGATCAACGTTGGTTGAGCAATGCATGCGTTCGTAGCCCTATGGCTGCGACAGGTGTGGCCCTGTGGTTGGGCGATGTCCGTCGTCGGTCACTCAACGCTGAGTTCGAGTTGGTTGTTTGGGTCTGACGTAGGGAGAATGGCGTTTTGGTGGTCGAGGCTGTCTAGGGTGGTCCGTGGCGGCCTCCGGTGTTGATCTGTGGTCGTCACCATTGGGAATCTGGTGGCCGGCGCAGTCAGCCGGCGGACCGACGTGGAGTTCAGCGTCGGCGTTAGGGCTCATTGCGGAGCAAGAGACGTTGAGTCTCGGTTGCAGGTGTGTCTCGTGAAAGAGACAATGAATAGTGGCGCGGGCAAGGCTTTCCTATGTCCTTTCCTTTGGCTATTTGGGCTGCACGGTTGAGCCCACTTGGAAGAAAGAAGAAATGAAGTCGGGCTGGTCCAAGGAGTTGGGCCAGAATGGAGCCTAGGCCTAATCTAGTGGGAGGGAAAAGAAGGTGGGCCTGAAGCCGTTGTGTCTACAGGGCCCTATTCGGCTTATCTTTTGCGAGCCTGATCAGGTCTGGCGGCCTAATCCAGGTCTGGGTTTGAGAACCCGATCCGAAGCCGGCCCTTTAAACTTTAATTAATAATAATTACTAAGTTATCATTAATTAAAAAAAAAATTCGAAAAATTCAGAAAAAATCTAAAAAAATTCCAGAAAATAGGAAATGGCCACATTCAACTGGTCACGACCTGTTTCGGGTCTTTTGACCCCCGATCTTTCCAAAAATGACGGTTTTGCCCTTCCGGCAAACCGTCTTCCAAAAAAATTCTAAAAAATTCCAGGAAAATCCCAAAAAATAGGAAATGGCCACAATCAACTGACCATGGAATATTTTGGGTAATTCGGTATCCAAATCTTCCAAAAATTGATGATTTTGCCCTTCGGGCTAAATCGCCTTCAAATATTCTCATTTTACCCCCGGTCCGAAAATACACCTTACCTAAGCCCTTATGGCTATACTAGGAAGCCATTGATCTGAATTGATGGGCATTAATATGATTTATTTATGCATTTGACTGCGCTTTCGTTGAATTGATTGTGATTGATAGGACTAGTATTCCAATCTGCATGAAACCCGAACCATACATATCTCACCCAAAAATGCGTCTGCATGAACTCTTAGCTAGGAAAATCACTCGCGTTAGGTACCGAAAGGGCGTTGGTAATGACACCGACGTAACCAAGTCCCCGAACCCAAAATCTCTGGTTCCGCAGAACTGATCGATCTCTCCCAATCGGTCAGTAAGGTTTCCGGTCTACCCTCCAAGAAAGACCGGTGGCGACTCCAAATGCATGCACAAGTTGCACATGTCACCACGACCATACTGAAGGTCGAAAGCGATTGACTCTTATCGTCGAATCCTCTTAAAAGAAAACTCCCGCCGCGATTTGGTATGGGCCTGGGAGGGCCCACGCCGATCCAAAGCCCGCGATCCGCACACTGGTGCGGAGGTAAGGCCCGCGATCGGTAATCCATTAGCCGCGTCCGCTTCCGGACGGGTCGCGACAGCTGGCGACTCCACTGGGGACAGTTGTTCTAGAACCAATGATTCAAGACCTCAAGTGGACTTAGGCCGTAATTAAAACGCCGAGTGATATTTCTAACCCTGCAGGCGCATCTTGAAGGTGAGGTGAGTCCGCTCATGATAGGTGTTATATGTTTTTGCAGATTGGAGAAATAAGGGGTGTAGTCCGTGATTAACATTGTCTTATGCAGGTTGGCGTAGGAATGTATGTTTTGTGGATGACTTGAAGCGCTGATTGATAAACTGTTGTGCATGACTTATATTGTGATGATCACGACACATGGATACACACAACCGCGCCTAAAACCCCGGGCGCCGCCTATAGGAAAACAATAGAAGGGATTGAAAATGGAATCTCCGTGAGGAAAAACACGGGGTAATCCATTTTTAACTCCGCTCATTTTGAACTATGGATCGAGCCCCAATGCAATGATAGTTGTGCAATGGAATCTGCTCTTTCTAGAACTCGAGATTGGAGCCTTGGCCTTAGGTTCCAAACCCTATCTTGATTCTTAGAGTCAAACCTCACTGGTCTCATGCGTATGTATGTGAATGATTGGTACACCTCGAAACCAAAAGGTCATTCAGCGCCGCTTATGAATCAAAATCCAAAGACTTGTGTGAAGAATCAATCGCGAGTTTAAACGAACCAGGATGGCATGGAAAAGCGCTGGACCACCCTGGAGAGTCAACTGACCGGGGCAGCCGGACCAAGTGTAAAGATGTGTCGTTCCTAATTGATTTTCAATCATATACCAGCATAATACTTTCTATCTTTTCCCTCTCAGGTGAAAAACAGGATAAGATGGTCAAAAACAAACGAAGGAAAATTTGTCTTCCCTACAAGATGGAAAGAAATGTGCCTTCCGCAGATGTCACCCATTGGGTTTGCAAAAGCAAGATGGATTTATTGTGATGAGCCTTAAGTAGACAACGTGAAGCTGGGGCAACCTAATTTGGATCGGCTCTCTTGAAGTCGAAAAGGGTATATTCGTTCCAAATTAAATTGATTTATTCACAAGCTGATATGGTTTTCCATTCTTACAGGTGATGACAAAAATGAATGGGACCACTAAAGAATTTCCATCCTCCTGGATGTCCGAAGTGACTAGAGCTGGGATAGTAAATCCGTAATCGTTTCAATTAAAGCTCCTTACGCGGTGATTGACTCTTTCACTCCTTTCATCGCGCAGGTTGTTGAAGTACCCAATCACAAGTAAACCCATTCTCGCGGATGTCAAATAGCCTGAATGCGTCAATGCGGCAGGATCAAATTGCCTACGACTAAATCAGCCAACCCCAGACAAAGCATCCAGTGGCTGGGGACAAATGTGCATGGACGTTGTCAAAATTGAATTGAAAATTGCCAACAAACAAGGAAAGTGCTAAGGCATATTGCCAAGACGAACACCGCCCAACTGAGACAAAACAGTTGTTGACTTGATCGAGGATCATCTCACGAACAACACCCACCCACGAATGCAGAGGAGATGAAGCAACATTCATTGTCCACATCAGTATACGATATTGAAGCGACCCCCATCAAATGTGGCGCGTCATTTATCGACGAAAGAGATGAATACGTCAATAAGACACCACCATGGATCCCAGGAGAGAAGACATCCCCAAAGAGGATGAGGATTGCAGCAAAATGCAAAATGAAGTTAGCTGGGGCAAACGTCACCTAGCTACGGCAAATCACACCCAACTGGGGCAAGTGAATCATTTGTGCGCCAGACAAAGAATGACGTTTCTCCTCTGGCAAAGTCAATGGACGCAATAACAGAGTCGTCCGCATCAGAATCAAACCCCAAGATACGAATTTGGGTGAACGGTAACCTTGTATCGTTCCAATTTGGTCTTCGAAGACCACATGCCTAACACGAGTTTTTACTCATTTAACAGGAAGTTGTTGGCACCGAAAGCCTCAAAAGAAGAGAGCGCGCTAACAGGGAGGCGAATAGAATCATTAGCCTCGGAAGTCAGGATTTCAGGAGATGGTCTTTGATTATAAGACCTAGTGGATGGTAAAAAGTATCGCTCCTACGTCACATGCTTTGACATGCATTTTGATAAAATTTTCTTTTTCCCTTGAATAAAAGGAACTCTGAAGAGCGGCGCTGGAATGCGCCCAAAAACGCAAATGGACCTCCTCTGGGGCAAATCCTCGAGAATGATTCATCGCCAACCAAACGGAGGAATCGTGACCACAATATAGATGGCCAATTTCTGCAAGCCGCGCGTTTGTGCTCAAATGGAAGCACAAAACAAGAATAAGGCTGTATCGTTCCAATTTGCCTTGAATTTTGGAACGCAAACTGACGCCTAATTCCCATCTTTGACAGGGGATCGCCATCAAGGCGAAACAGGTTTTCACATCTCATGTATTACCCGTTGGAATACATGACCAAGGGTAAATTGTATCGTTCTAATTTTTTGAAAAAATTCGTGAACGTACAATAACATGTTTCTTCCGCATTTTCAGGGATTTCCAGCCGCGGGGGACAGGTAAACATCCCTTTCCCCAATCCATTGAAGATGTTAAATAAAAAAAAACAGAAGGAAAAGAAAAGCTTTCAGAATCTGATGTCTAGAAAAGACATAGAATTCTAACTTCATTGGCATTCATGTTTTGAAACAGGAGGTTGTCTGAACATGAATAAAAACATGCATGGTGCATCATAAAATCCCCTTGACGGGTAAAATTTTTGGAAAAAATGAAAGAGATTTTTTCCAATCAAAAGTTGTTCAAAACTTTCAAAAGGACGTTTTCTCAAAAGACGAGAGGCAAAGCCTAACACAAACACGTCCTATACACACTTGAGAGAGAAGTGGAGCGGATAAGATAGTGAAATCTGGACCTACGGAAGTAGGGATTGTTTGCAACAATTACATGGATTGGGACGACGGAGGCATTCGTTTCATATCCCCCAAATACTACAGGTGACCGTTGATAACCCCTTTGAACGGCGGTTTTCATTCTTAACCCTGTCAAGAATCACCCCACATCGGGGCAAAATAGAGGTGAGTCCAGCAGCATCAGGAGAAAATGGTTAGAAATTTTCTTGCTCGGACTGACATTAATCTTTGTGTGTTGTTTATATGGTAATCCAAGTGCCATAGGATGATGAGAAGCATTCATTTCTCTATCCCACACACTGAATCCTTCGCATAGCCAAGTTGAGCTTGCAAAATTATTTCATAAACCCGTTGGTGATCATTGCACATTCCAAGACGGATGCAGCATCACTTCAGAAACGAAGGAGTTCAAGACTTAGGGTCTGCAGAAAATTCCTAAGTTAATGCTTAACCTTGTTAGACCTTTGATCGTAGGTCTAACACGATCCCATGAAGATGAGAAAAAGTGGGATTTCAAAAATGAATGAAAAAAAATCCCAGCATCGGAAAAGAAAAAGCAAAGTGCCTGGTAAAGGCAAGGCTGATGCTCACATAAACTGTTTGAGTGATCCCCAATGAAACCTAGTTGGGAAGAGAAAATTTCTAAAGGAGTCAGATCAAAAAGACCGCTCCTCCAAATGATGTCAAGCGTGGAAGAAAGACACAGACAGAGTTGTCAATCCCTTAATGCAGCCAGAGACGCTCTCTAATGAATTCGTGCACACCTCAAAAGCTGTTGCACGACTCAAAAATCGAAGATACAGAGAGGAAATGGCAGGTGGTAAATTTGCAATGATCACCAATGTCAAACCCCTCATGAATTCTGGGCCAAAAATAAGCTTTTTTCGGTCCCCAATCCTACCAATGTTACAATCCCGAAACAGTCTTCTCTGACTAAGACACTTGGGTTAACATATAGCTTAGCTCGAAGAAGTACGAGCAAGACTATTTCTTTCTCATTTTCCAGGGTTCTTGACTTATAAACCCGGAGCAGATGGTGAAGATTTTCATTCAATAGCCTCGACTCCAAAGCGAGTCCCCCTTGAAAGCCAATATCCAAGCCTAACATTACGGTCCCGTGGAAGACCTCCCGACCGATCAAAATGTATGCGCTGCGAATGAGCCTAAAACCTGGGCACAGGTTAGTAGGGAATTGAGTGCGTCCCTTATAAAAATCATTACATCCAAACAGGTGAGATGGCCTCCTTGTCGAGAAATATTCCAATTGATGTTTTGAACAAACTCTTTTTGGAATTTTCAAACTGTTGATCCAGATTTTCCGTGCAAGGGATTTGTGATCACATTTGCATGTTGCAAGAATGCTTTGGATAACCTCCAGCATCAAAATGCACATTTTATGATTAAAAACTTAAATCATACGGTTTTGTCAAAATGGACAGCCGTGGTCTTCCCAAGGATTACTAACGTTTGCTTGGTGAAGAAAAATCTTTCAGGCTCAAACTTCTGCAGGATACCTGGAAAACCCAGCTCCCAGAATATCACCTCAACAGACCCAAGTGAAGCTTTGTCAAGATAAAATCTTTCACTGCTTCAAAACTGAATTCCTGAAGAATTTCGGGATCTTTCAAAAGAAAGGATGAGGATAACACCCTTTTTCAAAAGAAGTCGGCAAACTGTCCCATCAGACGTGGAGAACCCTCGTCCCAGGACCCATTTTTCAAAAATCAAACAGTCCTAGCATGACGTGGAGAACCCTCGTCCCAGGACCCATTTTCAAAATATCAAACAGTCCTATCAGACGTGGAGAACCCTCGTCTTTGGACCCTTTTTTCAAAAATCAGGCAGTCCTAGCATGACGTGGAGAACCCTCGTCCCAGGACCCATTTTCAAAATATCAAACAGTCTCATCGGACGTGGAGAACCCTCGTCATGAGACCCCTTTTCAAAAATCAGGCAGTCTTATCGGACGTGGAGAACCCTCGTCATGAGACCCCTTTTCAAAGCAAACTAAAGGTAGAAACCGCCTGAAGGGTCAAACCATGGTAGAAACCGCCTGAAGGGTCAACTAAAGGTAGAAACCGCCTGAAGGATCAAACCAAGGTAGAAACCGCCTGAAGGGTCAATTTAAGGTAGAAACCGCATGAAGGGTCAAATCAAGGTAGAAACCGCCTGAAGGGTCAACTTAAGGTAGAAACCGCCTGAAGGGTCAACTCATGGTAAAAACCGCCATAAGGGTCAACACGAGGTAGATACCGCCTTAAGGATCAACACGAAGGTATGATCCACCATACGCATTAAAATCTCTGGCAAATCCCAAAGCGTGGGGATGCGCCTTCCTTTGGTTCCTACCAGTTAGGAATTCCATCATGGTATGACCTACCATACAGGTCAGAGCTTAATCTCCCTAGGATATTCTGAATGACGAGTCCTAGGCATCTTCTTGAAAGTTGTCGCAACCGGCAGCATCCGACAGGTGAGCATCAGATAAGCCTCTCTCACTCCGGCCCATGTTCAAATTGTTAGAGCAAACCGGGGATTAATTTGAGCTTTCATCAAAGGGCCTTAAGCGATTCAATGTCGTAGCATTTCTTCTCTAATTTTCCCAGTTGAGTCGGTTAGGAATCAGGTGCCACCTTATCTTTGAGAGAAACCTCTAACGAGATTCCTCTCAAAGAGGGGCAGCTGTTGACACCTGATTTTTGACCATTTATTATTGTGATTTTTATTCTTTAAAATTAATTAAAAATATCAAAAAAAGGTCATAAAATCACAAAATCAACTTTAGAAGCCTTGGCCTAGCCTCGGGGACCAATTTTGAACAAAAAATATTTTTTGATATTTTATAATATTTTTCGAATTTATTTAATTATAAAAATACCCAAAAAATCAGAAAAATACCATTCGTGGTCAGAAAAATACACAAAAATATTTAATAATTTTGTTTTAATTTCCTCTTCAAGTGTGTCACTTTAAATCTTGAAAATTCAGCTCGGGTCACTATGTTCCTTCAACATAAACCCGAATCGAGCATAAAAAATGCCAATCAAGTCTTTTAATTTGTAGATTCTATAATCTTGACGTCTACCACCGTATGCAATAAACTCCCATTGTTTCTCTTCTTCGTGAGGGGACTAGAATGATTTAAAAAAATGAAAAGAGGAGGGAGTGGAAGACAGATCCATGGAGCAAAGGTGGGGGAGCGGCGCCTCAACCAAAAACAAGAGTATAACATAAAAAAAAAAAAAAAGGGTTCTCTGGTCCATGATCTCTCAAGAAGAGCCGCACGATGGAGCAGGAGAGAGCCCCAAGAAAAGATGCATGTTCGGGTTGTTCAGGAAGGAGCCACTCCTTTTCTTTTGCTTTTTTTTATTAATTCCACTCTCCCTTGTCCCTTCTCAATGCTCTCTCCTTTATCGGCGACGGCGCCTCTCCTTTCTTTGGGATGTATTATGCTTCCCTTTTTTTAGGAAATTCCTTGGAGGACCTCAGTGGGCAATAATGCAGCAGGATGGCTATCGAACCCGGAGACGACATCAACAGCGCCATAAGCGACAGTTAGGGGGATGCTCGAAGGAGCTCTAGCTGGTTTTGACCACAACTTTCCTAGAGACAGGATCCAGTTGGTTTTTCTAAAAAACACTTTGCAAGTTCAGCTTCGTTGGCGTCCAATCCCTGCACAAGGAAGCTGGCTCCGGCCCGAAACTCCCTTCAGTCCAGCTACAGCCTTGACGAGTCCGGAGCTCCCCTTCCCCGACGTCTCCGTTTTGCTGTCTGAGTAGCCATGGAATGGATGTGGATGAGCACCAGCACGATGACGCTGAGGACAGCAAGCTTGTGCCAGGTATGTCTCATTTCCTCGAGAACCCCAGCCTTACATGAGTCACAGTCATAGCACAGGATGGTCAGGGGCTTTGTTCCACCGAGTCTGGCTCCTGAGCCGCCATCGCAGCCATGTTGTAGTTGCGTGAGGTGTTGGAATCTCACTTCTTGATATCATTCCAACTATTTGGGCCCTTGATCCTATCCCTCACCATTCGGAGTAGTCCCCTAGCCGGTGCTCGCGGTAGTTTTTCCTCGGGACATCCATACTGCTGCCGCGGTTCGTGATGGCAAAGCCAAAGATGGTGAAGGCGGCGAGGGCTACGATGAGGGGCAGCATGGCAAGGAGCCAGAGTGCCCATGAGACGTAGAGCAGGCTCGATCCCACGATGGCAGTTGCGGCGGTCATGCTTGCATCCACCTGACCACCAAGCGTATGGTGTCTACGCAACGTCTCGAGACCTCTAGTCCCACCGAGTTTGACCAATATGGTGACGGAATGGCGGCATGCAAGCAGGTCCCTACGGCCGCAAGTCGAACCAGGGGCGGAGCGACGATCACGGTCCGACGATGATGGCGATATGATGACAGGTGCAACCTGGTAAGGATCGCTTTGGCAGGTCCACCTCGTTGTTTCGGTGCCGTTCTTGGTGAACCAAGGAAGAAGACACTGAGCAGCAGTCAAGTGAGATCAACGTTGGTTGAGCAATGCATGCGTTCGTAGCCCTATGGCTGCGACAGGTGTGGCCCTGTGGTTGGGCGATGTCCGTCGTCGGTCACTCAACGCTGAGTTCGAGTTGGTTGTTTGGGTCTGACGTAGGGAGAATGGCGTCTTGGTGGTCGAGGCTGTCTAGGGTGGTCCGTGGCGGCCTCCGGTGTTGATCTGTGGTCGTCACCATTGGGAATCTGGTGGCCGGCGCAGTCAGCCGGCGGACCGACGTGGAGTTCAGCGTCGGCGTTAGGGCTCATTGCGGAGCAAGAGACGTTGAGTCTCGGTTGCAGGTGTGTCTCGTGAAAGAGACAATGAATAGTGGCGCGGGCAAGGCTTTCCTATGTCCTTTCCTTTGGCTATTTGGGCTGCACGGTTGAGCCCACTTGGAAGAAAGAAGAAATGAAGTCGGGCTGGTCCAAGGAGTTGGGCCAGAAGGGAGCCTAGGCCTAATCTAGTGGGAGGGAAAAGAAGGTGGGCCTGAAGCCGTTGTGTCTACAGGGCCCTATTCGGCTTATCTTTTGCGAGCCTGATCAGGTCTGGCGGCCTAATCCAGGTCTGGGTTTGAGAACCCGATCCGAAGCCGGCCCTTTAAACTTTAATTAATAATAATTACTAAGTTATCATTAATTAAAAAAAAAATTCGAAAAATTCAGAAAAATTCTAAAAAAATTCCAGAAAATAGGAAATGTCCATATTCAACTGGTCACGACCTGTTTCGGGTCTTTTGACCCCCGATCTTTCCAAAAATGACGGTTTTGCCCTTCCGGCAAACCGTCTTCCAAAAAAATTCTAAAAAATTCCAGGAAAATCCCAAAAAATAGGAAATGGCCACAATCAACTGGCCATGGAATATTTTGGGTAATTCGATATCCAAATCTTCCAAAAATTGATGATTTTGTCCTTCGGGCTAAATCGCCTTCAAATATTCTCATTTTACCCCCGGTCCGAAAATACACCTTACCTAAGCCCTTATGGCTATACTAGGAAGCCATTGATCTGAATTGATGGGCATTGATATGATTTATTTGTGCATTTGACTGCGCTTTCGTTGAATTGATTGTGATTGATAGGACTAGTATTCCAATCTGCATGAAACCCGAACCATACATATCTCACCCAAAAATGCGTCTGCATGAACTCTTAGCTAGGAAAATCACTCGCGTTAGGTACCGAAAGGGCGTTGGTAATGACACCGACGTAACCAAGTCCCCGAACCCAAAATCTCTGGTTCCGCAGAACTGATCGATCTCTCCCAATCGGTCAGTAAGGTTTCCGGTCTACCCTCCAAGAAAGACCGGTGGCGACTCCAAATGCATGCACAAGTTGCACATGTCACCACGACCATACTGAAGGTCGAAAGCGATCGACTCTTATCGTCGAATCCTCTTAAAAGAAAACTCCCGCCGCGATTTGGTATGGGCCTGGGAGGGCCCACGCCGATCCAAAGCCCGCGATCCGCACACTGGTGCGGAGGTAAGGCCCGCGATCGGTAATCCATTAGCCGCGTCCGCTTTCGGACGGGTCGCGACAGTCATGAGAATGGTTAGTCTCTATTTCATATATAAAAATGCAATGCATGGATGTGAAAAATCTTTTCAAAATTAGGAATCGTATGGCAAATCAGGCCTCAAGCTTCCCATATGGAAGGCTAGCATCATCATTGGGCTAATTTGTTGTTCCATATGTCCTTAATAAAATTTGTAGTGTTTTATTGAATTCAAAATGGACCGCATTACAAGTTATGCTGTTTGGACCAACGGTCGGAGATCCAAAGGCGTTTTCTTACACTTACTTCAAACAACATAGATGAAAAAGTGCAGAGAAATGCAGGGAATTTAAGCACAATATTAAAAGCAAGGGAGAGGTTTCTTTACTTAGAAGCAGTGGCTTCATCATCAAGCCACTCTATGATGACGTTCACAGAATCATCTTCAAGAAAAGGGTTTGTTAGATCTAGCTCGGTTGATAGAGCTGCCCCTTTTTCTGACAACCACTTTGGGTCTCTGCTGAAATATTCGTTCAGATGGCTATTAAACATCTTAGACTTGCCTTTCTAGGCTGGAGAACCAATGAAGGAGTCTTTTCGATTTTTCTGGCGTCCATGGCTCTTGCCTCGGCCTGTTGTCTTGGAGGTAAAATCACTAGTACGACCGTCCTGATAACCCAAGTCTATCTTACGCTCGTTGGATTTTAACTGTTGAGGAGCGTGAATCCCTTGGCCATGCTTACCCAGGCCATTTCCTGGACTGAATCCATATGCTAGTAGCATCTTTGCTGGTAAAAGATTAGCTTCAGAGATGAAAGGCGTTTTCAATTTCGCCCCCGCTAGAATGTGGACTAATGCCACCAGCTCCAGGGAATGGTAACTTGCTTCCTCTTTACTTTCTGGCTCAATATAGGGGACAGAACTACTTTGATAAGCGAGGAGGTTGACTTCTCCATGAACGGTAACCACTTTCCCATTAACCACGAATCGCACCTTCTGATGCAGACTTGGAGGCACGGCTCCAGCGATGTGAATTCAGAGTCTCCCTAACAAGAATCCGAATGCACTTGGTAAGTCCATTACTTGAAAGTTTATGGAAAATGTGGTTGGGCCAATGAGGACATCCAGCTCAATTTCGCACACCACCGTCTTTCTCATCCCATCAAAAGCTCTAACAGCTGTCTTGGAGGTTCGAATTATTTCTTCTTTAATGCCCAAACTTCACAATGTAGTCAGAGGGAAAATGTTAAAAGTAGATCCGTTGTCAATTAACACATGTGCTACTCTCTTTCCATTGCAATGTGCAGTGATGTATAAGGCCTTATTGTGCCCTCTTCCTTCTATGGAAAAGTCTTCGTCTGAGAAACTCAATTGGTCTTTCAGGAGGATTGCCCTTACAAAGTCTCCCAACTGTACATCGTTGATAGTTTCAGGGACATGTACTTCATTCAGTATCTTCAACAGCGCATCTTTGTGCTTCTCTGAGTTGATGAATAAATCTAGCAGAGATATTTAGGCCGGCATCTTCTTTAATTGCTCTATCACCTCGAACTCGCTGGTTTTAACAATGGATAGGAGCTTTTCCGTATCTTCTTTCGAAACATCTTTCTTTTCAGATTCACCCTCCCTCGGGGCATAGAATCGTCCAGACCTCATTACATCTCCAATTTCGCTCGTCCCATAATTCCAAGGAACTGCCTTAGGATCATACTCCTCCCTAAGGGGAAGTTTTATGGTGACTGTCGTCAGGCCAGATGCCTCTGCTTCTGTTTCTTCGTCTGCTTCGTCATTTGATAAACAAATTATGACGGGTTTCATTAGGCAATCTTCTTTCTGGCTTAGACTGTCAATCTCATCCAGCTTGATCACTACAGTCGTTGAAGTCTCAACCATCCCCACAATATCATCAACATCTCTTGAGTTATCCTCGAACTAGGACTGAAGATATCTCTCAGTAACACTTGATTCAAATGGTGTTAAAAGACTTAGCTGCTCTCTTACTTCGTTGAATAATCTAGCCACATCCTGCCATTGAGCCCATAATTTCTCTACTTGAGAATTCTAATCTTGAATCTGAGCATATTGTTCCATGCTCGATGTTTGAGAGGGATTAGACGTTGTCAATCGTAGCAACACGTTCTCCATTTTACATAAGAGGTCATTCACTTGCTCTTCAACGCGCAGAAGTTGTTCCAACATCCTTTGGTCAGATGCAGAGTTACACCCTTCGGGCATCAGTGCAGCCTTATCATCTGGGCCTTCTGGTTGGACAGGATCGCCCATGCCCCCTCATCCGTCGGGTACAATGTCCTCCATCCTTTGAAAGAAACTGGGAGGGGCATAGTATTTAACCTTAAAGTTATATTTCCCAGAGTCCTTGCCCAAGTTGTTTACTATTTCACCTCTTTCTAGGATTTCAGTCACAAACTTGCGATCAGCCAGACGTCTCTTGGTAATCTCTTGTTCCTCCTCGTTGAACTCTTCTTCTGGTTTAGTGATCATTTCAACGTCATCTACCAGGTTCTCATGAGGAACACTCCATGTATTTCCTCGCTCGGTTTCAATCATAAATTGGTTCCATTCTAGGTTCACTGAGGTCTTAATTCCTTCAAACCTTTCGTCAGCGACGTTCGCCATTATCCCTAGGCTCACCATCTTGGCGATGCATAACTTCTTTCTCTCGATCGACACCTCTCCTTCCTTTGGATAAGACGAAGCGATTGCCAAAAATGTCGGTTAATTTGGATACATTCACCTTCAGCTCTAGGCGTTTTTCCTCTTCATCAGCAAAGATTGCACCAACTGCTTGGTGGTTAGGGAGTGGATTTTCTTGCACATTTGGAGTTGCATCATCAAACTTCAAAAACTGGCTGTCAATGAGAGCTTGAACCTTCAACCTTAGGATGTAGCAGTTGTCTACATTATGTCCTCTTTCACCCATATGATAGGTGCACGTTTGACTTTCATCGAAACCAGGGTACTTTGTCGGATTTGCTCTAGGAGGTTCTTTTGCCACAAAGTGTTGCTCTAATAGCATTAAGAGCAACTTGGATAACGATATTGGGAGTTGGAAAATTTCCTCTGAGGCTGCCTCTTCCTAGACTCATATCCTTTAGGCACTGACCATGATGATCCTCTTTTGGTTTGGTTAGAGTTAGCGAATATTTTGGGCTTATGGGAATCAGGTACAAAGGCTATATCAACTCCAGCCTCCCTCTCTTTTCTTGGGTGATATTGCCTCCTTGTCGCAGTTTCATGCGGCCTCCTTTCTCTTAAAGCTCACTCCAACCTTTCAGCCACCTTTATCAAGTGTGCAAAGGTTTGGCACCCTGAGGTGTTCAGCCTATCGAAATATTCATATGGAAGCACCTTCAAGAATAGGTCAATCAAATCATCTTTATGAATCGGCGGCTTTATTTGGCTTGCCAAAGCCTGCCATCTCTAGGCATATGTTCTGACCATCTCGCTTTTTCCTTTCACAGTTCGTAATAGGTCTTCCCTCGTCGGGGCCGTCGATGTGTTGAATTTATACTGCATGAGGAAATCTTCAACAAGATCTTCCCACCCATCGTAATCGTCAAGGTCCAACTCAATAAACCAAGCCAGAGCGGCGCCGGGAAAACTCTCTTGGAACGTATTCATCAATAGCAGAATGTAGTCAGAATAGTGTGCCATCTTACGCAAATAATACTTGAGGTGAGCACGGAGACAGCTTGTCCCATTGTACTTTCTTACAAAGTCCGATTCTTTGTAGTCAGGAGGAGTCTCCACTTTGGCGAAAGGAGAGATCTTGTCAAAACGGCCTAGTTCATAGCCCCGACTGCTCAAACATTCCTCAATTTTGGCTATTCTCTTAGCCTCGGCTTCAGTTTTCACAGTTTGCTTTTCCTTTTCTTTTTTCTCGAGGTTAATAATAACAGGGGGCGGCCTTAGCCGCGACTGGACATTCGGCATACGACTGTCTTCTACGACATGTTGGGTAGCTTCAACTGTCCCTTTGTTAGTCGTATTGGCCATCGAGGATTGACCTGAGTCGTTCAGGTTAGGTACTATTGTTTGTCTGGCTTGGGAGGCTTCCAACATTGCTTTAATCTCAGTCATCATTGTAGTCATATTAGTCATTTGGGTTTTCAGCATGCCTACTCGTGGAGTCAACTCTTGGTATTACATTCTTGTCTTAAGTCGAGTACGGAAACGATGTTTAGGTAGTTCCGTGATTATAGAGTACCTGTTTATTTGAAAATAACAAGTAAGTACCTCTTTAGGATAGATAAGGAAAGCATTATATTCATTCAATTGCATGTTTTCTATTGATAAATGAGAAAAGGGGCTACCTTGTGAGCCTTAGTCTCACATGAGCAGTTCTTTCAATCATTCACCAAGAGAATTCATGAAATTAAAGGAAGCGTAATCTTTGAAGATAGTTTTTGATGTATCGACAAAACATCTCTATGCGCATACACCTGTGCAAAAAGTAACATTTAATACAAATGAGTATTCAAATGCCAAGGAAACATCATAATCTTCACATATTCTACACTTGACAGAATAGTCCTATCCAAGCCTAGGGCGCTTGGGGTCTAAGGTACCCTTATCATCCTAGCAGAGATCCAGTCCCTCAGTCTGAGACTCCTCATCTTCAGAATATGGCGGCGATCACATATCTTCAGGTATATAAGGCTCTACTCTAAGCACGTACGGCACGATGTATTCAGGTAAGTAAGGCTCGACAAAGCTGTGTCCAGTCGCCTTAAAGTGTCGAATGTATTCCGTGAAAGCCTTATGAGTATTCATCTCTTGAGTTATATCATCTGGCCACTTTACTTCTTCAGTCTGGGATTCTTTCAAAGAGCGCATAATAACCCCTACCTTTGTTTCGAACTGTTTCATCTTCTCTCATGTGAGAATTTCTTTAGGCATGTCAAATGAAAAGACATTTGGTCGATGTGATGAAGGGATTTCCTATAGTGCCCCAAATTGCCGGATAACCCTCCTTGGGTAGTATGCGGTGTTGACACCTGATTTTTGACCATCTATCATTGTGATTTTTATTTTTAAAATAAATTAAAAATATCAAAAAATGTCATAAAATCACAAAATCAACTTTGGAAGCCTTAGCCTAGCCTCAGGAACCAATTTTGAATAAAAAATATTTTTGGTATTTTTAAATATATTTCGAATTTATTTAATTATAAAAATACCCAAAAAATCAGAAAAATACCATTCGTGGTCAGAAAAATACCCAAAAATATTTGATAATTTTGTTTTAATTTCCTCTTCAAGTGTATTACTTTAAATCTCAAAAATTCGGCTAGGGTCAACATGTTCCTTAACAAACATAAACCCAAACCGAACCCAAACAAATCCTTTTCGAGTCTTTTAATTTTCAATTCTCACTTTTTATAAGCTATGACATTGGATTCTAAAGTCTTGAAGTGCAATTGGGTCAGTTTGCCCTCCAATTTGATCAATTTTAACCAAAAAGGCTTAATTGCATATTTTTCTTTCAACTAGTCCCTGGTTTCACGGATCTTGAATTTCACACGGGCATATCCATTAAAATTCAACACATCTACCCCATAATTTTCATCATGCCCAATCCATTGGCGGCCTCAATTCAGGCTAATTTGGTAGTTTGGATGTATACGTATGCTCTACGTATTTATACGTTATACGTATTTATACTGTTTGGTAACCTCTTTAACTCTTGTAATAATAATAATGGTTATTATTTTTAACACCTTTGTTAGTGCTATTTTTAAATAGCATTTTTGTATTATAAATTGTGAGTGTTATTTTTAGATAGCATTTATAATTGTTAGTGCTATTTTTAAATAGCATTTTTGTATTATAAATTGTGAGTGCTATTGTTAGTGTTATTTTTAAATAGCATTTTTGTATTATAAATTGTGAGTGTTATTTTTAGATAGCATTTATAATTGTTAGTGCTATTTTTAAATAGCATTTTTGTATCATAAATTGTGAGTGCTATTGTTAGTGTTATTTTTAAATAGCATTTTTGTATTATAAATTGTGAGTGTTATTTTTAGATAGCATTTATAATTGTTAGTGCTATTTTTAAATATCATTTTTGTATCATAAATTGTGAGTGCTATTGTTAGTGTTATTTTTAAATAGCATTTTTGTATTATAAATTGTGAGTGTTATTTTTAGATAGCATTTATAATTGTTAGTGCTATTTTTAAATAGCATTTTTGTATCATAAATTGTGAGTGCTATTGTTAGTGTTATTTTTAAATAGCATTTTTGTATTATGAATTGTGAGTGTTATTTTTAGATAGCATTTATAATTGTTAGTGCTATTTTTAAATAGCATTTTTGTATCATAAATTGTGAGTGCTATTGTTAGTGCTATTTTATAATTTAATTTATTAGAAGGTGTTTTTGGCTATAAAAGGATGAGAAGAGTTTTGAGGTTGAGGAGAGGGAGACATTTTGTAGAGTGTGCAAATTTTTGAGAGCTTAGAGAGAAGAACACAAACACTATCTATATTCTCATAATCTTGAGTGAGCAAAATATACTAAGTTCGGAATATTGATTCCGCATATTGCTAGCACAATTGTTGTGGAGTTATTAGTCGTCTCCCCGTTCGTCAATTGGTGATGCGTCTGAACTAGATGCCTAACACTTGTGGAGGCTGAGATCGAAGAACATCGAACCGACACCTCCGTTCAAGCACGCTACGAGAGGTAATCTATTTACTCCCTTTGAGGCTTTGTGATTTTTTTCGATTGAAATGCACGAAGTACGCCTCTGGAGATACATGTATGGGTTGTTATTTATTTCCGTTACGTGTTACGTGGATCCCAACAGTGGTATCAGAGCCAATCCTTAGGTGTTTTCGTGCATTTAATTGATTTTTGCAATTTTTGCAATTCTATGGCCAATATGTATTAACGAATTGTTCGTCTTACATGGCTAATGGAGGTTGATTGTTTTATATGATAAATTAATCAACGTAGCAAAAATTGAGACTAAATCAATTTTGAATCGAAAATTTATGGCTATCTTATTTTACGTAAAAATTCTGAATATGATTCAACGTAGAATTTTTATTGTGCCTTCCTAAGTTTTAAATTGTGAATTTATTACTTACGTGGAAGGGTGGTGATCATGGAAAAATCCCTAATCGATGTGATTGATGTATATATGAATGTATGATGATTATTTATATATTTAGGGTTGTAATTATTAAATGGAGGCTGCGTACTCCTTTTATTTTTCATGTAATCTTTATTTTTAGCATAGTCAATTGTTGATGTAAATGCTACGAGGATTACGTGGATGAGCCTTTTAAGTCGGCGAGCTCTTTGGGGCCCAATTCTTGAAGAGTTCAAGAAACCAAGAAGAAGCGAAGAGCGGCTCTCCGTTATTAAAATATTAAAATGATTAAATGTGGTCTCATTGGCTCGAGATCCATTAAATCATAATTCCATGATCACCACGTAGGGTAGATGTTTATGTGATTGACATCTATTTATTTGTTATGATTACGTGAGCATGTTAAACTGGTTAATATGCAAAGTCAGACTTACCTCACCCAAAATTGCGCCTGCATGAAATCCTAGTTAGGAAAATCACTCGCGTTAGGTATCGAAAGGGCGTTGGTAACGACACCAGCGTAACCAAGTCGCCGAACCCAAAATCTCTGGTTCCGTAGAATTGATCGATCTCTCCCAATCGGTTGGTAAGGTTTCCGGTCTACCCTCCGAGAAAGACCGGTGGCGACTCCAAATGCATGCACAAGTTGCACATGCCACCACGACCACACTAAGGTCGAAATCGATCGGCTCTTATCGCCGAATCCCTTTGAAAAATACTCCCGCCGCGATTTGGTATGGGCTTGGGAGGGCCCGCGCCGATCCAAAGCCCGCGATCCGCACCCTTGTGCGGGGGAAGGCCCGCGATCGGTAATCCATTAGCCGCGTCCTCTTTCGGACGGGGCGCGACAGCTGGCGACTCCCCTGGGGACGGTGTTTTTAGAACCTATGGTTCTAGACCCCAAGTGGACTTAGACCGTAAAACGCTGAGTGATATTTCTAACCCTGCAGGCGCTCTTGAAGGTGAGGTAAGTCCGCTCATGATAGGTGTTATTTGTTTTTGCAGATTGGAGTGATAAGGGGGGTAGTCTGTGATTAACATTGTCTTATGCAGGTTGGCGTAGGAATGTATGCTGTGTTGATGATTTGGAGCGCTGATTGATAAACTGTTGTGCATGACTTACATTGTGATGATCACGACACATGGACACACACAACCGCGCCTAAAACCCCGGGCGCCGCCTATAGGAAAACAATAGAAGGGATTGAAATTGGAATCTCCGTGAGGAAAAACACGGGGTAATCCACTTTTCAATTCCGCTCATTTTGAACTATGGATCGAGCCCCAATGCAACGATAGTTGTGCAATGGAATCTGCTCTTTCTAGAACTCGAGATGGGAGCCTTGGCCTTAGGTTCCAAACCCTTTTGATTTTTAGAGTCAAGCCTCACTTGTCTCATGCGCATGTATATGGATGGTTGGTATACCTAAAACCAAAAAATCATTGGGTACCTCTCATGGTAAGATCCTGCCTTTTCTATTTAAATTCACTTGCAGCCTTTTATTTCGCACAACATGCTGCATTCATCGAGTCCGATGGTTGAGTCTAAATTCCATTTTAGAGTACGGATTGAAGAGATGATCTCTCCAAGTCAGTCCCACATCCCGGACGTATTCAAATATGAGCGACGCGTTATCCGCCATCGGACTGTCGGGACATTCAAACGGAGTTTACCCTCTTCGAGCTGTCCAAGGAATGATCCAGTAACCATACCGATAGTTAAAGGACACGCGATAACAGCAAATCCGAGACACCTGCCGGACATTATCAAAAGGGTATCTAATGAAAACGAAGACCCGAAATAGCCAGTCCGAAGACATCAAGCGTCGTCCCCCGAAGACCCGACTTGGGGCATCTCTTTAGGTTATTAAGGGTCACGTTCCATTCGTCCCTTTTCTTTTATCAGGATCATCGAGTCTGTAAGGAGCACCCGTCTGTTGGTCCCCCATCTATCTTTTACACATCGATTCCTAAGTCTTGTCTAAGTGTCTTGACATTGGAATGTGACACTGGAATTTCTCTCAACCATTCGAATTTTTCGGTTCAATTGCGTGTCTTACCCAGATGAAATTTTCGTTAGAACTCGTACTTGGCATGTTTAAACCCAAGTACGAGAATCTAACATTCATTTCATGGTGCGCCGGACATGGAATTGAACCGGTCTATAGCATGCATCATTGGTAATCCTTGGTAATTAACTAAAGTCGTCCATGTTTCCTGAATTCAAGAGGAGACATGATATCCAAGTTACCTTCGGAAAAATCATTTCAATTTGGATGTCCTATCTCTCACCGAATTTAGGACACATTGGAATTGCATTTTTATCTTCTTGGAAATTCCACAGATTTTCTGGGGATTTGCCAAGAGTAATAACCATGGATTACGCTCTTTTTAGTTTTATGTTTTCTCTTGAAAAACATCGGTAAAAACTTTTCACATGAGGTTAAGGCTTGTGTAATAGTCCTTATCTTCGTTATTCACAAGAAAGCATAAAATTGAAAGGATTTATGCTTTACTTCCATTTCTAACATAGTCTTGTCATTCGAACAGGCAATTTCCAAAATCAAAATCCAAAGACTTGTGTGAAGAATCAGTCACAAGTTAAAAGCACTGGACCACCCTAGAGAGTCAACTGATGAGGGAAGACCATGGAATCCTCAAGAAAAATAGTCAACTGATGAGGGCATCTTGCCATCTTTCAAGACGTGGAACGGCATGCAATCAAAGGAGCCACATGCGGAAGAGAGTTAGCTGTAATCTAATCTCTTTAAATTTAAAAATTTGCTGATTGTGTTTTATTGATCCTTAGGAGTGGTGCTTCAAGAAGATTGAAACTGGCTGACAACTCGAGCCACTAGGATGGATATTTGAAGTCAGACAAAGAAGTCGACTTCTCACCAAGACAGCATACTGGGGCAATGCCCACCAAGATGAAAAGGAACGGGAAACTCCAAACAGCAGATATCCCCAAATTGAAAAGAGAATCGTAAAAATTATGAAGTGGATCAAAGCAGTCAACTGGGGCAAATCCCACTTAACTAGGGCAAACGCCACCTAACCGTGGCAGCAGGGTCAAGTGTAAAGACGTGTCGTTCCTAATTGATTTTCAATCAGATACCGGCATAATATTTCCTATCTTTTCCTCTCAGGTGAAAAACAGGTAGAGAAGGAAAATCCATTTATGGATAGACACGAGGGACATGTTTTACATGGCATACATTTGTCGAAAATGTCCTCATCCGATCACGTGAAAGATGATCATGGAACGATGGTGAAACTGTGATGACGAGAATGAACGGGCCCATTGAAAAATTTCCAGCATCTTGGATGCCAGAAGTGACCAGGGCGGGGATAGTAAATCCGTAGTCGTTTCAATTAAAGCTCCTTATGCAGCAATCGAGTCACTCATTCATTTCATCGTACAGGTGGAATAAAAGATTGTTAAACCGTAAGGTGAATGCGACAAGACACAATGAAGAAAATTGTTGCTTGTGAAGTAACACTCCAGGATGTTGAAGTACTCAGCCACAAGTAAACCCGTGCTTGCTGATGTCAAACAACAGAATGATCGAGGGATGTCATGAAATGACGACAAGGCAAAATATGCATGAAGAATTTGGAATGCATGGATGAGACCAAGAAGTGTCAAACGTTGCAGAACATCAAATGCTGAGATCTTCGGAAGATTGAATACACCAACACGGCATGATCAAACTGCCTGCAACTAAATCAGCCGGCCCAGGCGAATCACTCAGTGGCTGGTGGCAAATCGCTCCTCTACCCGAAAAGGGTACCAAATGTCGGATATGCCGAATTCACCATAGGGATGTGCAGGGAAAGTTTTCGAAGCAATAGCTATCACCCACGAAGCATGATGAAGTGGAGTAATCCACCAAAGACGAAACGCACTAAGCCCTTCTAGATGAGGAAGAGAGCGATGCGGGGCCATTCATTCGGGCAAAAGGACGTATCGTTCCAAAATGATTATTTTCTTGATGTGAGAATAATGTTTCCTTTCATTTCCTCTCAGGTGATGATCAAAAGCTGAGGACCCAAGATGCAGTGCCTTCAAATGACCAAACAATGAGTATCCTTTTCATGGCATCTCAGACATGCACTCTAGTTAAATATTTTCGAGAGCATTCTAATGACTCAATTTGGGAACAAAACCTTTGAGAAAATCTAAAGAAACTTCTCATCATTTAGAAATCTTTGTGAAAAGAACACTTAAAAAGAAAAATTCAAGTTTTGCAGATTGACACATCTGATAAAAATGATTTCTCTGAATAGAGTGAAAAGCACGAACTCATTTTTCGTTGCTAGCATACATAACATGCATCATGCATATCATGCACATATCCTGCATACAGAGAACCCAAAGGGAGAAATGTCGGTTCCCACAGGACAATTTTCAAGGGTAAATTGTATCGACTCTAATAGTCAATTATACATGTCATTTACTCATGAGGTCTTTTCTTTTCAACAGGCGAACATCAAATACCTCAAATGGCGACTGTAATCGAGAGAATCACCGAACCGCCACATGACAAATCCCAAGAATATCAAGCTGTCTAAAGACAGAAGAAAATAATCAAAGACTCTGGCAATTGAGACAGATGACTAGAATCGACAAAAATTTATAGAGGCAAGTTCCCCCACTTTCTTCGAGAAGCCAAGCCGGGGAAAAATTCTCGTGAACCCCCAGGAGAGTGCATCGGACCAGGGTTATCAAACCTAGAGATGACAAACATCAAGACAAGCCTCACTGGGGCCAAATATTTAAAAAGCACAGTTCCTTCAAACTTTGGAAAGGCGAAACCTCTAAGGGAGTATCTCTTTCCTAAAATTCCAAATGAAGTCCGACGCCTGTCTCTTCATGTACAAGTGCATGGGCGTCTTCAGATTGGATTGAAAATCGCCAACAAACACGGGAAGTTCTAAGGCATGTTGCCAAGACGAATACCGCCCAATTGGGGCAAAGCAGTTGTTGACGTGATTAAGGATCATTTCACGAACAACACCCACAAGTGCAGACGAGAGGAAGCAACATTCGTCGTCCACATCAGTATACGATACTGAAGTAACCCTCACCAAATGTGGCGCGTCAACAATCGACCAAAGAGAGGAATACGTCAGTAAGACGTCATCATGAATCCCATGAGAGAAGACATTCCCGAAGAGGATAAGGATTGCGACAAAATACGAAAATGAAGTTAGCCGGGGCAAGCGTCGTCTAGCTATGACAAATCACGCATAACTAGGGCGAGTGAATCATTTATACACTGGACAAAGAAAGATGTGTCTTCTCCGGCAAAGTCAATGGACGCTATTGCAGAGTCGTTCGCATCAGAATTGAACCCTGGGATACCAACCTGGGTAACGGTAATTTTGTATCGTTCCAATTTGATCTCCAAAGATCTCACACTTAACATGAGTTTTTCTTCATTTAACAGGAAGTCATTGGCGCTAAAAAGCCATGAAAGAAAACAGCTCGCCGACGTAGGGGCGAAAAGAAATATCAGTTGCAGGAGACAGGTTGCTAGGAAAAGAAACCCTGGAAAAGGACGTACAATGCGTCCAAGAGCATGAATGGATCTCATCCAGTGCAAATCCTTGAGAAGGATTCATTGCCAACCAGATGGAGGAGTCATGGCCACAAGATAGATGGCCAACTTCTGCAAGCCGCACGTTTATGTTCAAACGGAAACACAAAACAGAATAAGGCGGTATCGTTCCAATCTATCTTGAATTTTGGAATACAAACTGACACCTAACTCTCGTCCTTGACAGGGGTTCGCCAACAAGGCGAAGCAGGATTTTTACAACCCTTGCATACTTGTCGGAGCACATGACCAAGGGTAAGATGTATCGTTCCGATTTTTGAAAAATTCGCGAACATACAATGACATGTTTCTTCTACATTTTCAGGGACCTCCAGCCATGGTGGACAGGTAAGTACCCCTTTTCTCAACCCAAAACAAAAAAGAAAAAAAAAGGAAAAAAAGAAAAGCTTTTAGAATCTAATGTCTACAAAAGACATAGAGTTCTAACTCCATTAACAATCATGTTTTGAAAACAGGAGGTTGTCTAAACATGATTAGAACATGCATGGTGCAGCATAAAATCCCCTTGACGGGTAAAATTTTTGGAGAAGATGAAAGAGATTTTTTCCAAGCAAAAGTTATTCAAAACTTTCAAAAGGACGTTTTCTCAAAAGACGAGAGGCAAAGCCTAATCCAAACACGTTCTATACACACTTGAGAGAGAAGTGGAGCAGATCAGGTAGCAAAATCTGGACCTACGGAAGTAGGGATTATTCGCAGCAATTACATGGATTGGGACGACGGAGGCATTCGTTTCATATCCCCAAACACTACAGGTGACCATTGACAACCCATTTGAACGGCGATTTTCATTCTCAACCCGGTCAAGAACCACCCCACATCGGGGCAAAAAGGGAGCAAGTCCAGCGGCATCGGGAGAAAATGGTTAGAAATTTTCTTGCTCGGACTAACATTAATCTTTGTGTGTTGTTTATATGGTAATCCAAATGCCATAGGATGACGAGAAGCATTTATTTCTCTATCCCACACACCATATCCTTTGCACAGCCAAGTTGAGCCTGCAAATTCGTTTCATGAACCCATTAGTGATCATTCCAAGACGGAAGCAGCACCACTTCAAAAATGGAAGAGTTCAAGACTCAGGGATTGCGAAGAGGATTCCCGGGCTGATATTTAAAGCATGTTTAGACTTTCAGACATATGTCTGACATGATCCCGTTGAGGATGAGAAGAACCGGGATTTCAAAAAAATAATATTAATAATCCCTAGCATCAAGAAAAGCAAAGTGCCTGGTAAAAGCAAGGCCGATGCTCGTGTAAGTTGTTTCATTGATCCACAATGAAGCCCGGATGGGAAAAGAGGAAATCCCTGAAGGAGCCAAATCAAAAAAGGGCTGCTCCCCAAATGCTGCCAAGCACAGAATAAAGACATGGAGAGAGTCGGTCTCTGAATGCAACAAGAGACTCTTTCTAAAGAGCTGGTGCACACATCAAAGTCGGTTGCGCACCTCAAAAACTAAAGATGCAGAAAGGAAAGGACAGGTGGCAAATCAGCAATGATCACCAATGTCAAACCCGCCATGAATTCTGGGCCAAAAACGAGCCTTTTTCGGTCCCCAATCCTACCAATGTTACAACCCTGAAACAGTCTTCTCTGACTAAGACACTTGGGTTAACATATAGCTTAGCTCGAAGAAGTACGAGCAAAACTATTTCTTTCTCATTTTGCAGGGTTCTTGACTTGTAAACCCGGAGCAGATGGTGAAGACTTTCATTCAATGGCCTCGACTCCAAAGCGGGTCCCCCTTGAAAACCAATAACCAAGCCCAACATTACGGTCCCGTGGAAGACCTCCCGACCGATCAAAATGTATGCGCTGCGAATGAGCCTAAAACCTAGGCACAGGTTAGTAGGGAATTGAGTGCATCCCCTATAAAAACCATTATCTCAAAACAAGTGAGGAGACCTCCTTGTCGAGAAATATTCCAATTGATGTTTTGAACAAACTCTTTTTGGAATTTTCAAATTGTTGGATCCAGATTTTTCGTGCAAGGGATTTGTGATCACATTTGCATGTTGCAAGAATGTTTTGGATAACCTCCAGCATCAAAATGCACATTTCACGATTAAAACTTAAGTCATACGGTTTTTGTCAAATGGACAGCCGTGGTCTTCCCAAAGATTACTAACGTTTTCTTGGTGAAGAAAAATCTTTCAGGCTCAAACTTCTGCAGGATACCTGGAGAACCCAGCTCCCAGAATGTCGCCTCAATAGACCCAAGTGAAGCTTTGTCAAGATAAAATCTTTCACTGCTTCAAAACTGAATTCCCGATAAATTTCGGGATCTTTCAAAGGAAGGGATGAGGATAGAACCCTTCAAAAAAAAAAAGAAATCGGCAAACTGTCCCAGCAGACGTGGAGAACCCTCGTTCCGGGACCCTTTTTCAAAATCAGGCAGTCCTAGCATGACGTGGAGAACCCTCGTCTCAGGACCCCTTTTCAAAAATCAAACGGTCCTAGCATGACGTGGAGAACCCTCGTCCCAGGACCCCTTTTCAAAAAATCAGGAAGTCCTAGCATGACGTGGAGAACCTCGTCTCAGGACCCCTTTTCAAAAATCAAACGGTCCTAGCATGACGTGGAGAACCCTCGTCCCAGGACCCATTTTCAAAAAATCAAGTAGTCCTAGCATGACGTGGAGAACCCTCGTCCTAGGACACCCTTTTCAAAAATATCAAACAGTCCCAACGGACGTGGAGAACCCTCGTCCCAGGACCCATTTTCAAAAATCAAGCGGTCCTAGCATGACGTGGAGAACCCTCGTCCCAAGACCCCTTTTCAAAAATCAGGCAGTCCTAGCATGACGTGGAGAACCCTCGTCCCAGGACCCCTTTTCAAGGAAAGAAAAGAAACCCCTGGTATGGTGAGTCAGAAGCCACAAAGGGAGAAATGAAAACCTGGTATGGTGAGTCAGAAGCCACGAAGGAAAGAAAAGAAACCCCTGGTATGGTGAGTCAGAAGCCACGAAGGGAGAAATGAAAACCTGGTATGGTGAGTCAGAAGCCACGAAGGAAGAAATGAAAACCTGGTATGGTGAGTCAGAAGCCACGAAGGAAGAAATGAAAACCTGGTATGGTGAGTCAGAAGCCACGAAGGAAAGAAAAGAAACCCCTGGTATGGTGAGTCAGAAGCCACGAAGGAAGAAATGAAAACCTGGTATGGTGAGTCAGAAGCCACGAAGGGAGAAATGAAAACCTGGTATGGTGAGTTAGAAGCCACGAAGGAAGAAATGAAAACCTGGTATGGTGAGTCAGAAGCCACGAAGGGAAGAAATGAAAACCTGGTACGGTGAGTCAGAAGCCACGAAGGGAGAAATGAAAACCTGGTAGGGTGAGTCAGAAGCCACGAAAGGAGAAATGAAAATCTGGTATGGTGAGTCAGAAGCCACGAAGGAAGAAATGAAAACCTGGTATGGTGAGTCAGAAGCCACGAAGGAAAGAAAAGAAACCACTGGTATGGTGAGTCAGAAGCCACGAAGGGAGAAATGAAAACCTGGTATGGTGAGTCAGAAGCCACGAAGGAAGAAATGAAAACCTGGTATGGTGAGTCAGAAGCCACGAAGGGAAGAAATGAAAACCTGGTATGGTGAGTCAGAAGCCACGAAGAAAGAAATGAAACCCCTGGTATGGTGAGTCAGAAGCCACGAAGGGAGAAATGAAAACCTGGTATGGTGAGTCAGAAGCCACGAAGGAAGAAATGAAAACCTGGTATGGTGAGTCAGAAGCCACGAATGAAGAAAATTGAAGACCATGGTATAGCGGACCAGAAGCTACGAATGGAGAAGTGAAACCCCTGGTATAGCAGATCAGAAGCTACGAAGGTGAATAAACAAAAAAAAAAATCAGGCAGTCTCATCGAACGTGGAGACCCCTCGTCATGAGACCCCTTTTCAAAAATCAGGCAGTCCCAGCAGACGTGGAGAACCCTCGTCTTTGGACCCCTTCTCAAAAATCAAGTAGTCCCAGCAGACGTGGAGAACCCTCGTCCCAGGACCCATTTTCAAAATATCAAACAGTCCTATCAGACGTGGAGAACCCTCGTCTTTGGACCCCTTCTCAAAAATCAGGCAGTCCCAGCAGACGTGGAGAACCCTCGTCCCAGGACCCCTTTTCAAAAATCAGGCAGTCTCATCGAACGTGGAGAACCCTCGTCATGAGACCCCTTTTCAAAAATCAAGCAGTCCTAGCATGACGTGGAGAACCCTCGTCATGAGACCCCTTTTCAAAGCAAATCAAAGGTAGAAACCGCCTAAAAGGTCAAACAAAGATAGAAACCGCCTAAATGGTCAATTGAAGGTAGAAACCGCCTAAAGGGTCAAATCAATGGTAGAAACCGCCTAAAGGGTCAAATCAAAGGTAGAAACCGCCTAAAGGGTCAATTCAAGGTAGAAACCGCCTCAAGGGTCAAACCAAAGGTAGAAACCGCCTAAAGGGTCAATTCATGGTAGAAACCGCCTGAAGGGTCAAACTAATGGTAGAAACCGCCTAAAGGGTCAAACTCAAGGTAGAAACCGCCTGAAGGGTCAAATCCAGGTAGAAACTGCCATAAAGGTCAAACTAAACTTGAAGGTAGATACCGCCTAAAGGGTCAAATATGGTAGAAACCGCCACAAGGGTCAACTCATTGGTAAATACCGCCGTAAGGATTAACGCAAAGGTCCGATCCACCATACGGATCAAAATCCTTGGCAAAACCCCCGGCGTGGGATGCGCCCTTCTCAGGTTCCTACCAGTTAGGAATCCCATGATGGTATGACCTACCATACAGGTCAGAGCTTAATCTCCCTAGGATATTCTGAACGAGTCCTAGGTATCTTCTTGAAAGTCGTCGCAACCGGCAGCATCTGACAGGTGAGCTTCAGGTAAGCCTCTCTCACTCCGGCCCATGTTCGAATTGCAAGAGTAAACCGGTGATTAACTTGAGCATTCATCAAAAGACTTAAAGGTCCGATGTCATAGCATTTCTTTTCCCCAGTCGAGTCAGTTAAAATTCAGGTGTCATTTTGTCTTTGAAAGCAACCTCTGACGAGCTCACTCTCAAAGAGGGGCAGCTGTTGACACCTGATTTTTGACCATCTATCATTGTGATTTTTATTTTTAAAATAAATTAAAAATATCAAAAAAGGTCATAAAATCACAAAATCAACTTTGGAAGCCTTAGCCTAGCCTCAAGAACCAATTTTGAATAAAAAATATTTTTGGTATTTTTAAATATATTTCGAATTTATTTAATTATAAAAATACCCAAAAATCAGAAAAATACCATTCGTGGTCAGAAAAATACCCAAAAATATTCGATAATTTTGTTTTAATTTCCTCTTCAAGTGTATTACTTTAAATCTCAAAAATTCGGCTAGGGTCAACATGTTCCTTAACAAACATAAACCCAAACCGAACCCAAACAAATCCTTTTCGAGTCTTTTAATTTTCAATTCTCACTTTTTATAAGCTATGACATTGGATTCTAAAGTCTTGAAGTGCAATTGGGTCAATTTGCCCTCCAATTTGATCAATTTTAACCAAAAAGGCTTAATTGCATATTTTTCTTTCAACTAGTCCCCGGTTTCACGGATCTTGAATTTCACACGGGCATATCCATTAAAATTCAACACATCTACCCCATAATTTTCATCATGCCCAATCCATTGGCGGCCTCAATTCAGGCTAATTTGGTAGTTTGGATGTATATGTATGCTCTACGTATTTATACGTTATGCGTATTTATACTGTTTGGTAACCTCTTTAACTCTTGTAATAATAATAATGGTTATTATTTTTAACACCTTTGTTAGTGCTATTTTTAAATAGCATTTTTGTATTATAAATTGTGAGTGTTATTTTTAGATAGCATTTATAATTGTTAGTGCTATTTTTAAATAGCATTTTTGTATTATAAATTGTGAGTGCTATTGTTAGTGTTATTTTTAAATAGCATTTTTGTATTATAAATTGTGAGTGTTATTTTTAGATAGCATTTATAATTGTTAGTGCTATTTTTAAATAGCATTTTTGTATCATAAATTGTGAGTGCTATTGTTAGTGTTATTTTTAAATAGCATTTTTGTATTATAAATTGTGAGTGTTATTTTTAGATAGCATTTATAATTGTTAGTGCTATTTTTAAATAGCATTTTTGTATCATAAATTGTGAGTGCTATTGTTAGTGTTATTTTTAAATAGCATTTTTGTATTATAAATTGTGAGTGTTATTTTTAGATAGCATTTATAATTGTTAGTGCTATTTTTAAATAGCATTTTTGTATCATAAATTGTGAGTGCTATTGTTAGTGTTATTTTTAAATAGTATTTTTGTATTATGAATTGTGAGTGTTATTTTTAGATAGCATTTATAATTGTTAGTGCTATTTTTAAATAGCATTTTTGTATCATAAATTGTGAGTGCTATTGTTAGTGCTATTTTATAATTCAATTTATTAGATGGTGTTTTTGGCTATAAAAGGATGACAAGAGTTTTGAGGTTGAGGAGAGGGAGACATTTTGTAGAGTGTGCAAATTTTTGAGAGCTTAGAGAGAAGAACACAAACACTATCTATATTCTCATAATCTTGAGTGAGCAAAATATACTAAGTTCGGAATATTGATTCCGCATATTGCTAGCACAATTGTTGTGGAGTTATTAGTCGTCTCCCCGTTCGTCAATTGGTGGTGCGTTTGAACTAGATGCCTAACACTTGTGGAGGCTGAGATCGAAGAACATCGAACCGACACCTCCGTTCAAGCACGCTACGAGAGGTAATCTATTTACTCCCTTTGAGGCTTTGTGATTTTTTTCGATTGAAATGCACGAAGTACGCCTCTGGAGATACATGTATGGGTTGTTATTTATTTCCGCTACGTGTTACGTGGATCCCAACAGTGGTATCAGAGCCAATCCTTAGGTGTTTTCGTGCATTTAATTGATTTTTGCAATTTTTGCAATACTATGGCCAATATGTATTAACGAATTGTTCGTCTTACATGGCTAATGGAGGTTGATTGTTTTATATGATAAATTAATCAACGTAGCAAAAATTGAGACTAAATCAATTTTGAATCGAAAATTTATGGCTATCTTATTTTACGTAAAAATTCTGAATATGATTCAACGTAGAATTTTTATTGTGCCTTCCTAAGTTTTAAATTGTGAATTTATTACTTACGTGGAAGGGTGGTGATCATGGAAAAATCCCTAATCGATGTGATTGATGTATATATGAATGTATGATGATTATTTATATATTTAGGGTTGTAATTATTAAATGGAGGCTGCGTACTCCTTTTATTTTTCATGTAATCTTTATTTTTAGCATAGTCAATTGTTGATGTAAATGCTACGAGGATTACGTGGATGAGCCTTTTAAGTCGGCGAGCTCTTTGGGGCCCAATTCTTGAAGAGTTCAAGAAACCAAGAAGAAGCGAAGAGCGGCTCTCCGTTATTAAAATATTAAAATGATTAAATGTGGTCTCATTGGCTCGAGATCCATTAAATCATAATTCCATGATCATCACGTAGGGTAGATGTTTATGTGATTGACATCTATTTATTTGTTATGATTACGTGAGCATGTTAAACTGGTTAATATGCAAAGTCAGACTTACCTCACCCAAAATTGCGCCTGCATGAAATCCTAGTTAGGAAAATCACTCGCGTTAGGTACCGAAAGGACGTTGGTAACGACACCAGCGTAACCAAGTCGCCGAACCCAAAATCTCTGGTTCCGTAGAACTGATCGATCTCTCCCAATCGGTTGGTAAGGTTTCCGGTCTACCCTCCGAGAAAGACCGGTGGCGACTCCAAATGCATGCACAAGTTGCACATGCCACCACGACCCCACTAAGGTCGAAATCGATCGGCTCTTATCGCCGAATCCCTTTGAAAAATACTCCCGCCGCGATTTGGTATGGGCTTGGGAGGGCCCGCGCCGATCCAAAGCCCGCGATCCGTACCCTTGTGCGGGGGAAGGCTCGCGATCGGTAATCCATTAGCCGCGTCCTCTTTCGGACGGGGCGCGACATGCGGTGGCACCTGTGAATCCTAATAAAGGGACTGGGGCTTCGCCATTGCATGTGAGTCTGACTTTTTCCAAAGTTGGTAACCTAAGTCGCCATCGGAGTTGTTTAGGTTTCAGGGTTCTAAGGAATTCTTTCCATTCTTTAAAATTGAACTTAGGAATACGTGTGTGAGTCTGGACGAAAGTTCTAAGACGATGAGCATCGGAACTAATCTAAGTAAAACCTATGCGGATATGAAATTGTTTGATGTGAGATGTGAACCACAGATATATGAGACCATTAGAGGCTCTAAAGATTCCCTTATTTTCCTTTCGGAAACGATTCAAGGAAAGGAGGTTTCGGCTAGGATCAGGTTAGAATAGTCCCACCCATAGTAGACTTGTTTAACTACCATGGCCATAATAGGATCAAATGTGACTGATGAGACGGGGAACAACACAAAGCCAAAAAATGCCAGAACAAAAGCTCTACCGGACTTGGTTCTTTTGTTAGCAGGAAAGTTGTGAAACCTATTTAGAAGAAAGGATAGGGAAACCCGCCCAGAATTACTTTTGGTGTCTGCTTTGATTTCATTGAGGTTTGTATCGAGGAATTCGGCTAACTGACTCAAAGGCTCGAACCCTATAGGAGGTTGGACTAACAAATGAGTGAACTCAACTCCAATGGCGGAGCTATATTCTTCAAGGGTAGGGGTAACCTCCAGTCCTTCCCTGCAGAACGTTGAGGTGGTGGGATCCCAATAAAACGCCACGGTTTGAATGAAGGCAAGTAGACATTCAATCTTCAACAGATCCAACAGATATCCTAGTAGCGATCTGGTGTAGTTCCGGCTAGCTTCACCCATGATGGTCCATCAGGCTAGGAACTCAGCTCGAGGGACTTTGAACAGTTGGATGTCATTCTTTCTCATCAAGTCTAAAATATGCAAATGATTTTGAAAAATCAATCGCCAAAGATTACTTTAAACATGTGATTATGCAAATGTTATGGAATATGCATGGACTGATTTAATTGCATATTCCAGTTAATGAAATGAAAATTAGAATCCTTTTCAGGTATGAAAGTCCTGACTCATTGGCTAATTTGAATTTCAAGTAAGTGAATTATGCAATTAGTCAGAATCATCCCAGTGACTAAAGGAAATGACGACGTCACATTCCATTGGTCAAAACATCAAATGGAAGCACAGTGAAGTAAATTTCTTATTACAAAAGGATCTACTAAGAAAGAGATACAGAGAGGAACCTCAAAAGGGAGGGAGATACCAATCGGTCTTATTCTAAAACAAGAAAGCCATAAAAGGCCAATGGAATGTGAGATCTAGACTATCCCTCCCCAAGATCTAAACTTCTTCAGAATAGTAGTCCATTGGGGGTTTCTCTTTGATAACACTTCCCTTTTGCCCATTTTCAAGATATGGCTCAGTGATCAGGACTTCCTCCCTAGTTGAGCATCCCTCAGGGTGTGAAGAATAGTCGTCGGTAGTTTGGTTGAGATGACTTAGTTCCTCTGGCCATTCTCTCGTCCATGGTATAATGACTTCAAGCGCCTTTTTGATTTTTGTCTTCTTGAGTATGATGCGCTTTGGCTTTGTCTTGGTTGCACGGTGTCTTTTCTTTCCCCAAAGAGTGATTATCGGTCTGTTCTCTTTGGCTTGACGTTCAGCTTTTCGGCGGGCGGAAGATTCTCTAGCTAAGCTGTTGTGATACTGTCTTTTCATCTCCATGTAATCCTTGAACATTTTGTCAGCCTGCCGCTTGAACCTGAGGTTATCGACATAGTAGCGAGTTTGGCAATCCTCGGCATATCCTAGATTGCGTCCAGTCAGCTCTCGGCCATGCACAAATCTAGTAAAGTGCAACCTTGTGTTTGGCCCAGGACGAGTGACTTTCCTTAGACATTCGAAGGTAACTAGCTTTGTCGAACTCTTAGGGAATAGCGACATCCTAATCCTATCATCGTTATTTCGATCAGTCACTTGGATGGTTTCAAAAATGTATGCAATGTATGTAGACGTAAACGACATGCAATACATGAACATACTATGAAACAGGAAATAAGGAAATACATCAAAGTAAATGTCTTACCAACTAAAACCCAGGGAACCTCAAATATTTCCTTGTAATAATGAGTGGTTTTAGGTATACCAACCTTCCACAGACATGCGCATGAGACAAGTGTGAGTATACCCTAAAAAATTAAAAATCAGGTGAGGAACCTATGGCTTAGGCTCCCACGATTCAAATATGGAAGATTCCTCCCCAAGAGTACCCACTCAAGAGGGCTAGATATCACCAATTTGGATCGTGAGCGGGAGCGAATATGAAAGTCTCAAGTGCCATCAAATACGAGATCCTTTTGCATTCCTTCCCTATCTAAAGTAAACCAAAAGGTGTTTGCAATCGGGGTTTAACCGCCAGTGTGTGCGATGTGTTGTGATCATCACAATGCATAAGTCATGCACAGTAGTTTGTATCAAACACCGCTTCAATATGTGCATAAAAATAAACATACATTCCCAACTCCAACATGCAGAAAAGATGTCAACAATCACTACACCCCTTATTTCTCCAATCTGCAAGAAACATCTAACACAAGTGTTAGGGTACGTACCTCACCTTCGAGAGCATCTGCAGAAAAACAGGGTTAGATAAACCAATCAACTTTTTAATCGGCTTAAGTCCTCTAAAATTTCTAACCAGAGATTCTAGGTTGGAATCATTAAGTCTCTAGCGGAGTTGCCAGTCTATCGCGACCCTCTTCGAGGCTCGGGCCTCATAGAGGGCTAATGGGCCATCCAATGTCTGATCGGACACGGGCATCTCCCAAGGTCCATTACCCAAATCGCAACGATGAAATACGTGGTCGACCTTCGGTGTGGTCTAGTGATATGTGATACGTGTACATGCCAAGTCGCCATTGATGCACAATGAGGAGCTCAAAACTGCGCATCACCTGTTTTCGCGATTTCAGACGGCGCGAGCAGTGGCGATCGCTTCCTTGGAGCTCAAGCAACCTCCTGGTAACACTCTACGGCTTCGGTTTGGCCTGAATCGTCCCAACCAGCGCCTCACAGTTCGAGCTCGAGCCTTCGACAATAGAGGTTGGAAGGCGAGCTCTCTCTCTCTCTCTCTCTCTCTCTCTCTCTCTCTCTCTCTCTCTCTCTCTCTCTCTCTCTCTCTCTCCTGTTCCCCCCTCTCAATAGAATGAATTCACCTCCTCGTTCTAGAAGGCCTCTTGAGGCTATATCCAATTTTTGATTTCCCGCTCAAACGGGGGAGCTCCGCCGACTTGAATAGCACGTGTGGCCACGTGCTTTTAGGTCCAAACGGCGTCGGGGATGATGGGCAATCCGTCCATCTCCGTTTGGTTCTTCGACAAGTTCCATCTTACACGAATTTGGCACATATTTTGTCTGCATTTGATAAATGTTAACTTTCGTAGGTTTCGTATCTTGACCGGCCGATTACTCTCTCCTCCGGCAATGTCAGATGGTGCCGCTGGTGTCAATCGACAGGGGAAATCGAAAACAACAATACGCCCACGATTTCCTACTCAATTATTCGCGAATTGCCCCTCAATTTCATGATCAAAATCAAAATGAGAACTGTTCACTCGTGTAGGGGCTTGAGGAAGAAGACAACACTATGGCGGACCGGTTCGACGGGTCCGACCGGTCAGAACCGGTCTGACTCTATTTTTGCCAAATTAACCACAATTCGTGGGAAATTTTTGCAATTAAACCTCAGAATCGAACTTAGGACATGAATATCATCTGAAAATATATTTTTGCCCAAAAGTTCTAGCCAATTTCTATAAAAACCTCAAATTTTCATTTAATTGCAATTCGGAAAATTATGAAAGTGAGGGCTTAAACAGTCAAATTGGACCAAACCACCCATGCCAATTGACTCCTAATGATGAAAAACATTGGGTAGTGTCTTCAATTTATAAATGTAGCCCTTGAATTGAAAGTAATTTCAATTATACCCAAATTCAAGGACTAAATTGCAATAAAATGTGTAATTTTATCCAAATCATGCAATTAAGCCATTTACTCGAACAATTGGACTAAATTGCAAATAAGGACAATCAGATTGGATGACAAGACTCTCAAAATGCCAAAAATTGTAAATTAAAAGACTCGATTGATATTTTTTTGATCAAGTTCAATCATGTGCATTACAAAGGAACACATGAAATTGGACTTGAATTTCCACTTTTTGTGAGGTCAAAAAGACAATGGATTTTAAAGAAAAATATTGACTATTTTTCTATATTTTTGTGACCTCGAATGCTACTTTTCTTGAATTTTCATGTATTTTCCTATTTTCTAAAAATGGTAAAAATGCGAAAAATATGAAAACTTATTTTTTTTTGTCAAAAATGGTTCCTTGGGCTTGGCCAAGGCTACCAAAGTTGATTTTATAATTTTTTTGACTTTTTATGAATTTTTTATTAATTTTCTAAAAATAAGCTAAAAAAATACTAATCTAAAATCAGGTGTCAACAAGGACGCCGAAGGCCCACCAGTCAACAGCAAACTCGTGGCCGTCGCCTCGAAAGTCCTCCGGCGCCACGTATTCCTCTGTCCCGACGAAGGGAGTGAGGGGGATGCACGAGGAACTGGCGATTGTCGAGCCAGACGAGGCTATAGAAGCGCTTAACGACGACCCAACAACCTTTGTCGAGTTGGCCCTTGTAGACGATGTTGGGAGCCTTCAGTCCGTGCTCGGAGACAATGTTGTCGGGCGAGAAGCTGCCCGTGGCGGCCTTCAACTGGTTGAAGCTGTACTTGTTGAAGCTGGGCCACGAGCTCTCATTCCTGTCCCCGTTCCCCGGCACAAAAAACAATAACGAGAATTCGACTCCATCACCCTCCACGAAAAAACACACCTTCACACACGCGCTGAGAGAGAGAGAGAGAGAGAGAGAGAGAGAGAGAGAGAGAGAGAGAGAGAGAGTGTGTGTGTGTGTGTGTGTGTGTGTGTGTGTGTGTGTGTGTGAGTACCTAGATCGAAGGATTCGAGAATAGAGGGCTCGAGGTGAGAGTGGAACCAGCAGAGAGAGAATTTGGAGCAGCAAGCTCCAATCGTCAGAGAGGGAGGGAGATAGGGGGAGAGAGAGAGGGAACTGGCGAGTGGAATGATAGAAGGGGGGCAGGGGAGCATTATAGACGAGCAGAAAGGGAAAATTTTGAGAAGTTTTAAGAGGAGGGGGAAAAGGGCAAATTAGCGACGAACACCTATTTCGTCGCTAAAAATTAGAGACAAAAAGTTATTTTCGTCGCTAATTTGTAAATTTTATTTTTTATTTTTATTGATATTCTATTTTAGCGACAAACAAACAATTTCATTGCTAATTAGTGACGAAAACAGGAGTTCGTCGCTAAAGTTGCGCCATCGCGAAGTTAAAATTAGCGACGAAAAGTCATTTTTGTCGCTAATTTGTATATTTTCTTTTTTATTTTTATTGACATTCTATTTTAGCGACGAAAACAAGCCTTCGTCGCTAATTAGTGACGAAAGTTGGTGTTCGTCGCTAATTTTTATATTTTTATTTTTATTATTGATATTCTAATTTAGCGACGAGTAAAAATTATTCGTTGCTAAATTGAATATATTCTTTTTTATTTTTAAATTTTAGTGACGAAAATAACTGTTCGTCGCTAACATTTGTGTCGAAAACAGATCTTTCCTGCAAATTTTCTTTTTTTCTTTTTTTATATTGCTAATTTAGTGATGAATTTCGACTAAAAAAATTAGCAATGAATAGTTGATTTTCGTTGCTAATTTGAATATGTTCTTTTTTTATTTTTGTTGATATTCTGTTTTCACATATTTTCAATTTCGGAAATTTATTAAATTTCTTATTTATTCTATTTATTATTAAATATTTTCTTTCTATTTTTATTCTTAAAAAATAGAATTCAAAAGAAATCAAATTTGGAATTTTATCCTAGTGGAAATTTTGTCGCTAAATTAGCAACAAAAAATGGAAACAATCTGAAGTTTCTTAAAATTAGCAACGAATTCTATCCTATAGAATTCAAAAGAATTCGCTAAATTAGGGATGAAATAACCTTCTTCAGAAAAAGACCTCATTCTTATCTCTAAACAACCTCTTAATCTTAAAGTTGAGTCAGTGAGTCACCTCTTAGAACTACTACGTAGTCACCTCTTAAAGTTATCAACAACTATATACCACAAGCAAATACTGATCGCGGACTATGAAAAAAAGAGTAAGAAAAAAGGGGTAGATTATCCATAATAATAATTACACATAATTAGTAAGAAAAATGGAAATAAATATTTAATTGGCCGGATGGGACTGAATTGGTAACAACTCAGTGTCCTCTAACAAGAGCCTAAAAAAGAAAGTTCGATCTTTGTAAACTAACCGTGCCAAGAAAATATACAGCGTTTTCAATCAAATTTTCAGGCGTGCAATTTCCGAGCATTTTAAATGAGTAAAGTATAATGATCTTAAGAACAAAACACATAATCTAAATTAAGAAATTAGGATATCATTTGTTCTTGCAAGATATCCTCGACTTGTGCCATTATGAGCAATGCTTGTCATCCTAATGAGCCTCCTGCAACAACCGTGCTAGTGACTAAGTAACTCTGACATCGACACGCGACACGATATGCCAATACCTCATTTCTCGAAAAATAGATAATTCTGACACGTTGAGATACGTTGTATAATAAATAGATACTTTTATGTATACATGAAGAAGTATCATTTTTAATGATTATTCTGTCAAATTAATTTGATATAAAAGGAGAGCTTATGGAAATGACTTGTGGTTAAACAGTTGGAGGGGATTGAATTGATGCGTTTGGTTGTAAAAATATGACAAATGTCGTCGTTAAATTTCATGACATTAACAATAATATTGATAATAACAATATTCATAATAGTAGTAATAATGGCAACAAGAGTAACATATGTCGTAGACTATAAAATAATGGCAACGCTAATTATTTTTTATTTATTTTTTTATTTATATCATATTAGCTATGAAAATGGACCTTCGTTGCTAAATTAGCGATGAAATCGCTAATTCGTCGCTAAAATGTTTTCTCTTTTTTTTTCTATCATATTAGCGACGAAAACGCTAATTCATCGCTAATTTTTTTATTTTTTATTTTTTATTTCTATCAAATTAGAGACGAAAAAGGTGATAATCGCTAATTTTAATAATTTTTTATTTATAAAGTGAATTTAGAGACGAACGGCGACTTTTACTGCCAAATTTAAAAGGGAGAATTTTCGACGAAAATGGCCTTTCGTCGCTAAAATTGTTTCTTTTTATTTTTGTTTCTATCAAATTAGCGACGAAAACTCCAATTCATCGCTAATTTTATTTCTTTGTATTTTTATTTCTATCAAATTAGCGACGAAAAAGGTGATTCGTCGCTAATTTTAATAAATTTTTTATTTACAGCATTAATTTAGCGACGAAAGTGGCCGTTCGTCGCTAATTAGCGATGAACGATGACTTTCATCGCTAAATTTAAAGGGGAGAATTTGCGACGAAAAGGACTTTCGTCGCTAAATTTTTTTCTTTTTTACTTTTATTTCTATCAAATTAACGACGAAAATGATGATTCGTCGCTATATGGTCTGGGTGGGCCCAGAACAGAAAACCGCCCACTTAGGATCAGTTTTAAAAATTGAAACTAAGAACCACCTATCGATTCCATTGATCTACTCGGGAGCCAGATCGCTGGTCCAGTTCCCTGATAGATCCATAGAACAGGTCCACCATGCCTCATCGACCAAATAGAGATTGAAAATTAAGAATTTGATGGGTAGATTGAAGATTAAGGGTTCAAACATATAGCAAATAGAGGTGACCAAGAGTGAGAGAAGGAGGTGATGAACGATCGGAGGTGTGACTATGAATTGATGGGAGTCGAGGCCATGAATCAATGGGAGTCGAGAGACGGAGACTGAGACGAAAAAACCAAGGCGAGGATGAGACACTGAGAGTCTAAAAGAAACTTTGCACGAACGGTCGCATACATCATTGATTTGAGACCACTGTATGGTTATATTCTTCAAATAAAAGACGAATAAGGCGGCTTATGGAAACTTTATTATTTTTTTTTTTTTTTTGCGAAGAGTATATGCTCTATCTTTCATTATTTGGTACAATGGTGGCAAAAATAAGAATAAATACAATCTTTAGGTTTATAGTTTGAGAAAAAGAATAAATGTAATCTTTAGGTTTAGATGAGTGATGTGTGTCGTAGATATTTGTGTAACGGAATTCTTTCACAAATCAACCATGTTTGTTATATTTGATACTCTTTGGCGAGCTGGGCTAAGTCTACCTCGAGCCCAAACCATTAGAAGCCCTAGCAACCCAACCATTAGCTGATCAGGTTTATCTTCAATGGACCTAATAAAAGTTCCGACAAACAGGGTTAAAGAACTAGCAGAAATACACCTGTGATTTTGATTTCGGCAGAGGATCAGTGTTCTGTTTCATAGTACTGATACTAGGAAACTTGTATCACAAATTATGTAGCATCTTACATTGACATCTATTTCAATTTATTTTTTTTTTGTAAAGGCTGTTTATGCATAAAAAGAAATACAAAGGGCTTAACTTGTGCTCGAACTCTAATACAAATTTGGGTTATACGATCCAATTTTGCGAAAGCGACTTTAGTTGAAAAATACTATCCTCCGACCAAATATCAGATTAGGAAATGATATCATTAGTATATCTTTGGAAGACAGGGGTCCAAATAATTGCCTCAAGGAGGGAAAGAAGATGATGAAAAAGAAGAAGAAGCTGACCTTATTATTCTCGCATTTCATCTTGATTCTGTCATGGAAATGAATGCCCTTGTTTCTAATTTTGAGGGCAACTGAAAAATGTTGATTCGAAGTGAAGATTGGTGTGGTTATGAACTTGTGACTTATGAGTAGTAATAGTTGAGGTTTAAGATGCAGACTTCACCCTCAAAAAGAATAATTTCTCAACTCGTTAAACAAAGAGAATGTTCCCTCCTAGTGGCCCATCTGACAAATGTTCTTTTTGCCCATTGTAATATGAAAGTAAATCAGGTAGCTGACTGGATTGTTAAGGCCCAAAGGTGCAAATTTTTGCCCTATAATTGGGTCGTTGAGCCTCCCAAAATCATGCGGAATCTTGTATGTGCCGAAACCCCTTTTAGTAGTCATTGGGCTCATCCTTGATAAAATGAAATGGTTTTTCTTCTGACAAAAAAAAAAAACAAAGAGAATGTAATTTCTCGAAATTAATGTCGAAATCTGTCCTTGACCCTTTTTTTCTTCTTAAAAATGCAATTGTTGATATAAGGATGTCAAATTAAATGAGAGACAATGATTTTTTTTTTTAATGTGTTTGATGTTCTTAGGATATGTGGGGGATAGTCAGGCGACTATTTACGAAGAACTAACCCAATCCAGGATCAATTTCTGCTCCAAAACTAAACCCACCAAAATTGATTTAACCCCAGTAACAACCAGCAGCATATTTCAATATTACAACCTCAAACTAAGTAGATATAATGCTGAAATATTAAGGAGATAAGGCAAAAACGAAGTCAATATTTTTACATGGAAAACCTAATATGAGAAAAAAAATCACAATTTACTAAAGAAACTTTCACTAATCACCAAAAATAGTGCAATACACAAAGTGCTGTGGAAGTATTGGGCCTCTACTGATCAACTCACATGCTCAACTCATACCTCGACGATTTATCCAGTTGATTGTTGATGTAGGACAACGACATCGTAATTTCACTGATCGAGAAAAGTTGCCGAATTTCAAAGTTACCGAATTGTGATCGGGAAAGTTACTGCACGCATGAAGTTCCCGAATAAGCAACTTACCGAAGTTCCCAAATAGGCAACTTACCGAACTTCCGATCTACCAAATTCGATATCGTTTAGATTTGATTCTAATATTCGTTTTAGGATACCTTTAGATTTGATTTGCAATATTTCAATATTCGTTTTCTATTTTAGGAAACTTAGCACTAGAGATATATGCGATATTCGTTTTGAATTCTCTTTTGATTAGATAAGTTTTGATTTGTTTTAGCGTTATCTTTTGTAATTCTATTTCCTTTAGGAGTCCTATCTATATAAAGGACATCCGCTCTTTGTAATCGTCAGACTCCAGACATCTATCAACCAAATACAGTTTATTCTAAGGAATTATTTTCCTGTTATCGCTTACCCTGCGTCATTTGGTATCAGAGCGAGGTTTTTCCTTGTGACAATGACAAAAAACGTGAATAGACAAACCTCCTCAATTAAGGGCAGTGAGCCTATTTCGCGTGAGGAATTTACCTAGTTCGTTGAGGAGAATCGGCAGCTTGCTGAGGAGAATCAACAGTTTGCTGAGGAGACTCGACGAGCTCTGCACAACCACCAACGGACGATGCAAGACTTGCTTGCCGCTACCCAACGGTTGTCTGCAAACCCAAGCCACACACTTGGCGTTCTTCCAGCCGAGCGAATTCCTATCGCTCGTGATCCCGAAGTAGCTATAGATCGTGGGGCAAATCACCAACAACACCGACAAAGGAGACAAGCCTATGTCGAGGATTTTGAAGAAAACGATTTCCCGGACGTGCCTATTCATGGAAGTTGCCGTTATGGAGGATTCCAAGGAGAGCATGTTCGTGGAGGTCGACGATATGTAGGTTACCAACGATATTCCGATCAATATCAATTGAATGATGATCTCTCTACCTTCAGTGGCAATCTGGATTTTAAAAACTTTCTGGATTGGCTTTGGGATATTGAGGAGTTCTTTGAAGCAATGGAGATCGATGAGGAAGACCAAGTAAAATTCGTGGCGAAAAAGTTGAGACGCGACACTTTAGTTTGGTGGGGGCAAACGCAAATATCCCAACGCCGACAAGGAAAAGCACCCATCCGAACGTGGAGACGAATGAAACGAATGTTAAAGATTCGGTTCCTTCCACCTGACTATGAACAAGATTTGTTAAATTCAAACCACTCGAGAGGTTCTTTGTGCCATTCTTTCTCCTATTCCCCCGCCAAGACATCCGAAGCTCTTGTTGATGGCAAGAACCAGCTTTTCAAGAAATTAGAGGAGGAGGCAACGGTGGAAGAAATCACCATCAGAACCATCAGCTTCACAGTTTGCCCAAGTATTCCGAAAATCCTCATCTTCAGGATAAAGGTCGCATAAGGATTCAAAGACCACTACTTCATTCTTCATAGTCACAAGTAATGCAGCTCGGCGACTTAGAGCATCTGCCACTTTATTCAGATGACCTATTTTATGTCGAAGCACAAAATTAAATTGTTCCAAGAAAGAAACCCAACGCTCATGCATCCTATTCAAATGTTTCTGGCCCTTAATATATTTGAGCGCTTGGTGATCAGTGTTGAGTATAAACTCACGCTGGTAGAGATAGGGCTGCCAATTTTTAACAGCTCAAACTACCGCATAAAAGTCCTGCTCATAAGTAGACCATCGGCGTCTAGCTTCATTGAATTTCTCATTGAAATAAGCAACCGGTTTACCTTCTTGTGAGAGGACTGCACCAATTACTCCAAAAGCATCGCAATCTAGCTCGAACAACTTATCAAAATTTGGTAGAGTTAGAACATGAGCAGTAGATAATTTCTCCTTGATCAAGGCAAAACTTGCCTCAGCCTCGTCACTCCACCTAAACTAGCCCTTCTTTAAACATTCTGTGACTGGTGCTAGGGTAGTACTAAAATTACGAATGAACCTGCGATAGAAGATTGCCAATCCATGAAAACTTCTCACTTCTCCAACAGTCTTGGGTGTAGGCCACTCTTGAATCGCAGCAACTTTCGCTTCATCCACTCGTAGGCCATCTGCACTAACAATATATCCCAAAAACAGCAATTCACTTGTCATAAAACTGCATTTAGGCAAGTTGATATAGAGTTGATTTTCTTCCAACACCAGTAAAACATCTCGAAGGTGGTCGACATGTTGCTGTTCATCTGGGCTGTAAACGAGTATATCATCAAAATAAACTACCACGAATTTTCCCAAAAAAGGTTTAAGGACTTGCGTCATCAAGCGCATAAAAGTGCTCGGAGCATTGGTAAGTCCGAATGGCATGACTAACCACTCATAAAGTCCTTCGCTAGTCTTAAACACCGTCTTCCATTCATCCCCAGGCCTCATGCGAATCTGGTGGTATCCACTCCTCAAATCGATCTTCAGAAATATCTTTGACCCAGCCAATCTATCAAGCATATCATCTAAACGAGGAATAGGGAAGTGATACCTCACAGTAATTTTGTTGATTGCTCGACTATCCACGCACATCCGCATGCTTCCATCCTTCTTTGGCGTAAGTAAAGCGGGAACCGCACAAGGGCTCATGCTTTCTCATATAAATCCCTTCCGAAGAAGCTCTTCCACCTTTTCCCGTAGTATCTGACTCTCCTTCGGGGTCATGCGATAATGAGGTAGATTTGGAAGACTAGCACCCGGTAGGAAATCAATTTGATGCTGAATGTCCCGCATCGGTGGTAATCCATCCGGTAGATCCTCAGGAATAAGACTAGAAAAAGCCTTCAATAATGGTTGAAGTGCTTCTGGAATTTCAATGGTTTCCTTCTTAGATCCACTTTCCACAATTAAATACATACCATTCTTCTTGCGAACGTTAAGCAAAACACCAGCCTTATCATTGTTCTACTTTTGAGTAGCCCGCGGAACACGCGCAGCTTCATCTAACGGACGAAGGGTGATTTTCGTCCTATCCCATACAAACAAATAAACATTCTCACGCGCTCGGTGAGTAACGTCAACATCATACTGCCATGGCCGTCCCAGCAAGACGTGGCATGCATCCATCTCAACAACATCACATATTATCGTATCTTTGTACGTTTTTCCAATTGAAATAGGCAAACGACAAATTCAAGTTACCTTTAATTCTGGTCCCTTACGAATCCAACCAATCGTATAAGGTGAGGGATGAGCTTCAGTCTTCAGTTAGAGATAATCGACAAGTGTATGCGAAACTATATTCTCGCAACTACCACTATCAATGATGACGTTGCAGACCTTTCCACTGACAGTGCAACGGGTGCGGAAAAGATTATTTTGCTGTGAATCTTCCTTCCGTGGGGCTAACAGCAGTCGCCTAACCACACAATTAACATGTTCGCCCTCTTCGTCGACTATCTCTTCTTCGTCTCCCCAATCCTCTTCATAAGGCTCATCGTCGGGTTCGACCAAATTTGCCATCTTCCACCGCGGACAATCACTAGAACGATGTCCAGGTTCATTACACTTGAAGCACTTTCCTGGATAGGGTTTGGCATAGGGATTTGGGGCGACATCACGCGCCTTAGTCGCAAGGGCTGAAGTAGGCTTGGGCGCATCAACATTGCTTCCCGAATTTCGGTTTGCATTGGTGAACTGCCGGTTTGAGGACTCAGCACCTTCCTGCGATTTTCCTCGATCGAATTGCCCCCGAGGAGTATAGTTCCTGATCTGTTAGAATAGTTATTCCGCTCCAACTGTAACTCGACCCTTCTTTGCGTCATTTGGTATCAGAGCGAGGTTTCTCCTTGTGAAGATGACAAAAAACGTGAATAGACAAACCTCCGCAGTTGAGGGCGATGAGCCTGTTTCACATGCGGAATTTACCCAGTTCATTGAGGAGAATCGGCAGCTTGCTGAGGAGAATCGGCAGTTTGCTGAGGAGACTCGGCGAGCTCTGCACGACCACCAACGGACGATGCAAGAATTGCTTGCCGCCATCCAACGGTTGTCTGCCAACCCCAACCCTAACCCTGGTGATCTTCCAGCCGAGCGTATTCCTATCGCTTGTGTCCCCGAAATAGCTATGGAGCGAAGGGCGAATCCCCAACAAGGACGACAAGGCTATGTCGAGGTTTTTGAAGTAGAAGATGAAGTTGAATTCCAATATGCTCTTGTTCATAGAAACCCTATATTCAGAGGGGTCCTAGACGAACCTATTCATGGAGGTCGTCAACATGGAAGATATCGACGAGAGCCCGAACCGTATCAACTAAAGGTCGATCTTCCTACCTTCAATGGTAGCCTAACTATTGAAGATTTTCTAGATTGGCTTTGGGAGGTCGAGAAATTCTTTGATGCCATGGAAATAGAAGAGGATCGTCAAGTTAAACTTGTGGCGTACAGATTGAAGGCCGGCGCCTCAGCCTGGTGGGAACAGACACAACTCTCCCAGGGCCGACAAGGGAAAGCCTCTATCCGAACTTGGGCTAGCATGAAAGAGTTGTTGAAGGATCGGTTCCTTCCTCCTGATTTTGAGCAAGTTTTGTTCCAACAATTTCAGGCTTGCAAGTAGGGGGGTCGGACTGTCCAAGCCTACACGGAGGAGTTCCTTAGACTTTCGGCCCGAAATAATCTGGCTGAATCTGAGGAGCAGCAAACTGCTAGGTATGTCAGTGGTCTCAACTTAAGTATTCAGGATTGCGTTTCGTTGCATCGCTTATATTCTGTTGAGGATGCACAAGAGATGGAGTAGAAAGACCCGGAGATCGTTCTCGAAGTCGAGACTTCCATCGAGAAAGTGGGTGAACAAGATGAGGATGATGTCCAGGAAGTGAAGAAAGGCGAAGAGCGTCCAAAAGAAAGTTTATATCCAGCGAAAAATCTAGATTATGATGATCCTGTTGAGGAGGATTCTTTGGGTGATGATGTCACTGTGCTCGATGCTACTGACGAATATGTCATGCTAGGTGGAGTTGATCTGCACACTCATCTTGCTATGGGGAGTCAGAAAATAGATGACTTCTTTAGTGGTCTGGCTGCAGCATTAATAAGTGGAACAACAATGCACATTGACTTTGTAATACCAGTCCAAGGGAGTTTAATTGCAGACATTGAAACATATGAGATGAAAGCAATGCAATCTTGTACGGATTATGACTTTCACATGGCAATCACAAAATGGGATGCCGGCAGTACTGTGATGGGATTTTACCAGCGATGCACTCAAGCAGTCAGGTTCTTTAAAAGAAAGAGGTGGAGGCACTGGAAATACAGGAGGAAGCGGATCCAGACACGACGGTATAACTCAAGGACGAGTTCTTTTGAAGAAGGGGAGACTGATATAGGACAACGACGTCGTAATTTCACTAATCGGGAAAAGTTGCCGAATTTCAAGGTTACCGAATTGTGATTAGGAAAGTTACTGCACGCATGAAGTTCCCGAATAAGCAACTTACCGAAGTTCCCGAATAGGCAACTTACCGAACTTTCGATCTACCAAATTCGATATCGTTTAGATTTGATTCTAATATTCGTTTTAGGATACCTTTAGATTTGATTTGCAATATTTCAATATTCGTTTTCTATTTTAGGAAACTTAGCACTAGAGATATATGCAATATTCGTTTTGAATTCTCTTTTGATTAGATAAGATTTGATTTGTTTTAGCGTTATCTTTTGTAATTCTATTTCCTTTAGGAGTCCTATCTATAAAAAGGACATCCGCTCTTTGTAATCGTCAGACTCCAGACATCTATCAACCAAATACAGTTTATTCTGAGGAATTATTATCCTGCTATCGCTTACCCTGCGTCAATTGTGCTGGAGCACCCATTTAATGGAACAGAAATGATTATTTTCTAGCCAATGTTGGTGGATGAATTTTGGAAGATGAACAATAATGTTGGATAGTCTGGGTTTCAAGTCTTTATGTGATTATTGCATTCTTAGTTCCTAGGTCTTCATGAGTCTTAATTGTGCTATAGTTTTCAAGAGCAAAAGTTGTGGTTTCTCAGTGTTTTGTTGCATTTTCTGGTTCCTAGGACTTTAATGTGTTTTCTAGTTTTTATGTCTTTATTAGTTAGCTAATTCATGTGTCTTTAATGTTTAGTTTATTTCCTATGTGTTGGTTCCTCTATAAAAGGAGGTGAATCCTCATTTGTAAGTGGTGAAGATTTGATAAATGAGAACATATGAGATTTTATTTTGTTTGAGTGAATATATTTTGTGAGTGGATAACTCATATATCGGCTTCTTTATCATTGAAAAGTGGATTATTCCTCGGTGGTGAGCCAAAAGCCATATATCCTCGATTGGTTGTAATCATTTAGGCCTTAGTAGTGAGCTTTCCTATCCCGAAGTCTTATATAATTAGCTGGTGATTCTTCCTTTAAGCCTTCGTGGTGAACTTCGTCGATCTCGATCTCTATCCTTAGCTGGCAGCTTGTTCTTTATGCCTCGCTGGCGATCAAATTTATTCTGCATTTGCATTGAATCGTCGACATCTGTCCCCATGTACTCTATTCATCCCTCAATCTCTTCTTTCATCACTCAAAAAGCATTTCCCATCTCACGCACACATCACAAAGGTTTTTATTTAGCCACACACTATAGGCTCAACATCAATAATACAATAGTATTTGATCACCACGAAGGTAGATTAACACAAATTGAGCAAGAAAATCTAATCATGATTTGAAATTGCGAGAGATAACTTGGAAAATATTTCCAACAAACAAAATCGATCAACTCATAGGCCTGGGTCAGACCAACAATATCCTGAAATTTGAGCTAATTTCGACATTATTTGACCGTCGAATTTTCGTCGGAGGATGTAGTTCTCTTTCCCTTCTTCTCCGCATGTTCTCTCTCTCTCTCTCTCTGAACACGCACTCTCTCTCCCCTCTCTTCTTTTTTCTTCTCCACATGTTTTTTTATTCTTCTTTTTCAATTTCAAATTGCGTGAGCTTGGCCCCACAAAAAGGCAGACCTAGCCAAAAGGACGTTCTGTAATCATCAATGAGGTGATTATGAAATGTGAAAGATAGGAATGTCAGACAGGTTGCTTGGGATTGCTTTCTCACACGGCTAAATTGCATCTAGTACTAGTGATGACATGCATGGAGATGAGACTCTTGAGTCTTGAGCTCAAATAGATCATAGGGAGACATTATGCTTAACAATAATTTATGAGTCACCTAGATGTAAGAATGAGATGGAGGTCAATTGATGTGATATTAATTAACATTTATCACGTGGATCTCCTAAAAATCCACGAAATCAGTATTAGGCCAGACAATAAAAATTGTGGATGTCTCCCTCTAAGATTTTGGGCTAGTCAAATGATGATGATAGCTGAGGTATTTACAGTCTTTATGTATGCATTGCAACTAATACTAACATGGGCTCTAAGGAGAAGTACCATGACATTTGATTCATAAAATACTTGAGCCGCCGTTGCGCAGCATTTTCAAAGAAACTTGGATCTTCAAAGGCCCTTGGAGACAAAGTTTTAGTGCTTGGTAACCCAATCTCATACGCCTTTAGTGTGATTTTTGAGCTTTTAGCATTCTGAAAGTGCTACTTCAAGGGTTTATGAATTGCTTCTTTTTTTCTTTTTCTTTTTCTTTTTCAAATCTTACCCTCACTAATGTTTGATATTCGTGTTTTACCCTTACTCTAGACACAACGTTCATCGCCTCTTTCAGGCAGACACGATCGTGGCTCCATATGCAAGCTCGTCGAGGGTTGCACAATGTTCAGCTTCCTCAAGGTTTGCTCGACTTGAACAAGCTTCTCCCAGATGAAATCATTTCTAACCTTGGGCCTAGGGTGTCACACGAGGGTGGTCGAGGATGCGAGATCAAGGGTCGTTGAAGATTGTGGGGACAGGGGGTCGAGGAGATGGCCGGGGGTCGAATTTGTTGTGAACCACAAAAAATAGATAACAAATTACTAAAAATTATTGTAGGGTCCACTCCTTCAAGAATTTGTGGCTCACAGCATGCTGTTATTATTCCAATCATTAAAAAAAAAATCGTTACACCGGCAAAGTCCCGAAATATATTTTCAATGCTTTGACCAAAAAATTGTGAGGATAAGAGTTCGAGAAGCGCATGTCATTGCGCAAGTAGTTGCACGAAATAAACAAAGGCAATTTCTGCATTAACGAGATCACAATAATCATCAAGTAAGACCGTTGACCCTCTTAATTTTCGTAAGTTGGCATTTTCAAGTTTTGACGCGGAATTGTAAGGATAAGAGCTCCAGCCTCCAGAAGTGCATGTCCTTTGCTCAAGTATATAAGAAATAACTGAAACGAGATCACTAGAATCATCAACTACGAATTTCAACCCTCTTTATGTAATCTAAGTCGGATTTTTTTTCTCTTTTTTCCAAGATTTGTACTTAGAATTTTCCAGTCAAGATTGGAGGTGGCTTGTAAGATATTCTCATTTCGATTATCATTGACTTTATTATTTTTTATGAATTCTTAGCCAATCACATTTCCTATAAAAGACCTTCATGCAAAGCTGAAATATCTCACCCAGCAAAAGTATTTTAACGTAACCCTAAAATGGGAACTTCTTTTCCAAACTCCAAAACTCTCTACGTCTTCTCACTCCTGGTGTTGTTCATAGCTTCATTTCCGTCACCTTCTCAAGCCTTTGCAAACGAAACCCTGACCCAATGCCTCATCGACCACTCCCAACCTTCGCACCCAATAACCTCATCCATATACACGCCCACCAGCTCTTCTTTCTCAATCGTTCTTCAATCTTACATTCGAAACCTCCGTTTCAACACCTCTGACACGCCGAAACCCGCTCTCATCCTCACCGCGCTCCATGAGTCTCACGTGCAAGCTGCCATCGTTTGCTCCCGGAAGCTCTCTGTCCAGATGAAGATCCGAAGCGGAGGCCACGACTACGAGGGCACATCCTACGTCTCCATCTCCTCACCTTTCTTCATCCTTGACATGCTCAATTTCCGCTCGGTCGACGTCGATATCGAGTCCGAGACGGCATGGGTACAGGCTGGGGCCACCCTCGGTGAGGTCTACTATGGGATCGCAGCGAAGAGCAAGGTCCATGGCTTTCCTGCCGGGGTTTGCCCCACGGTGGGCGTTGGTGGCCACTTCAGTGGCGGCGGCTACGGCAACATGATGAGGAAGTACGGGCTTTCCGTCGACAACATAGTTGATGCGCGCATGATCAACATCAATGGGGAAATACTGGATAGAGAATCCATGGGCGAAGACCTATTTTGGGCCATAAGAGGCGGAGGCGGTGCGAGCTTTGGCGTCGTCCTCGCTTACAAGATCAACCTTGTCCGAGTCCCGGAGACAGTGACGGTCTTCCAGGTCCCAAGGACGTGGGAGCAAAACGCGACTGAGATCGTGTACAAGTGGGAACAAGTGGCGCCCAAACTGCATGAGGATCTCTTCATAAGGCTGATCATGGACGTGGTCAATGGAACAAACGCGGGAGAGAAAACAATAAGAGCCACGTTTTTCGCACTTTTCCTTGGAGACACTCAAAGGCTTCTTTCCTTGATGAGCAATAGCTTTCCCGAGCTAGGCCTGCTGAGCTCAGATTGCATCGAAATGAGTTGGGTCGAGTCCACGCTTTACTGGACCAGTTTCCCAATCGGGACTCCGGTCGATGCTTTGCTTTCGCGCACGCCGCAAGTCTTGACACATTTGAAGAGAAAGTCCGACTACGTGAAGCAAATCATACCGAAGGACGGATTGGAGCTCATCTGGAGGAGGATGATCGAGCTCGAAAGGCCGGTGCTGACCTTCAACCCTTACGGAGGCAAGATGGGCGAGATTCCCGCGGCCGACACCCCGTTTCCGCATAGGGCTGGGAACCTATGGAAGATACAGTATGCAACGAACTGGGACGAGGATGGGGACGAGGCGGCACGGCACTACATCGAGCTGACGAGGAAGCTCTATCGTTACATGACGCCCTTCGTGTCGAAGAACCCGAGAGAAGCGTTCTTGAATTATAGGGACCTTGATCTGGGGATTAACCATAATGGAGATGAGAGCTACGAGGAAGGCAAAGTATACGGGGTGAAGTACTTCAAGGGCAATTTCAACAGGTTGGTGGAGATAAAGACCAAAGTTGATCCCGGTAATTTCTTCAGAAACGAACAGAGCGTTCCGGTTCTTCCCCGGTAAAAAAAGAAAGTGGAAGTGGCCAACAAATAATAATTGCATTTCTGCTGGTCCATTCACAATAGACACTTCATTAGTTCAGAGATTTGTAAGTTTGTATTGGTGAATAAAGCAGAATTTGTGAATGAGAATAAAGAGATTGACAATTCTTCCTTCTTGGGATTTCTGGCACTTGTTATTTTAATGCAAAAATGGTGATTCATGATTATATTCTTTAAAGGGAGCTGCTACTCTGACAGTACTGTGAATTATTTCTGACCATACGATCTCTCAATTAATGAGTATTTTATGCAAAATACACGATGATGGAGTGCAGATCAACGGTTGAGATTACACCGTTCATAACAGTACCGTTAGAAAGCATTTTCCATTCCTCAAATTAAAGATGGATAAGATTGCTTATTTAAAATTTATTCTTTTATTTTGGAGATGTAAAAGTATGGTTGTAACGAAATGCTTCTACAAATTAACCATCCATGTGCAAGTTATTTTGGACACCTCGGACCCAAACCATCACAATCCGGGCAAGTGCCAAAATCGGAAACATGGGGAAGCTCAAGCCACCTTTTTATTTTTATTTTTATTTTTTATCTTTCGAAATTTCAACTAGAAATTTAGTTAAATATTAAAAAAAATGGATAAATTAAATTTTAGTTCTTTTATTATTTTGTTTAATTACTTCACTTACGAGTCTTATACTATTTATCTATCCTACATTAGAAACTTCAGCGCCTACTTATCGACGTTACTACGTAGGAAATAGCAAGGAACTATTTGGGAGACGTACAATAGATGATGCCTTCACAAGAAAATGAAGATGAGCAGCTATTGAAGTCATACTTGAAGCTTAAGGTTCTTTCAAAGTTTGCGAGCTTCAAACTCACAAGGAAAAGAAATTACTAGATCACGGGGTAAATTCTTCTTCGATAATACTTTCAGACGTAATGGGCCAAACAAAAATGGACTCATTAGCATGGCTTGATGGCCAGGCCTATATATTTTGGGCTTGACTTTAGCAAGCAAGTCCTTGAAATATTTAGGCCAACCTTTGAGCTTATGATTTAGGCAAAAGAGAACATCTTCTCCTGTACAAGATTCATTCATTGCACACATGTGAACGGGACTCTATCGACACATTGATGCTAAAGTGTCTCAATCGATTAGCTCTAATTTGGCTGGCAATGATATTCCATCTTACAAAAATTATAAAGCATCACTATGATAAGGGTATAGCCAAGCCAACAATTTGGCAAAAAGAACATGCGAAAACCAACATGACTCCTGCGTCTTCGTTTTCATTAACATCGAAAAGATTCGACTTTCATAGCAAGATAATTCCAGTGCCATGTCGCCAGACAACCGGCGCGATTTAGAAGTCTGGCGACGTTCGAACTCGTGCTGGAAAAATCTGATGCTATCACTTGATCTTGATATTGGGTTGGAACAGTTGAAGGTGTGTGGAAAGTACGGCATCTGGAAACATAATTAATTAGTGTGTTCGTTTTTTAGATTCGTTAGTGATTAATTAGTGTCTTCGTTTTCCACAGACCACAAGGAATAATCGAAGAGTTCCCTTGTATCTGTAGAACAATAATAGAAAAGTTGGGATGTGCATGAATAACATAACAACGCAATTGTTGAAGTCTTCTCTTCCGTGTACATCCAGATTGATTTAAAGAGTAAAAAATACTTATCAAGAATAGATCTTAACGATAAAACAAAAATATCTACTCAAAAATAAACTCAAAGTTTTTGTATTTTTGTTTGGATTTGGACAGGATTTTCTTCTGTCCGTGCGTGAAGACATGTGAGAGCCATAAAGCTTATAATCCACTGGAATGTCAGCATTAGTACATTGAATAGATCAGAAAAAAAAAATCATGGTTCGAAACACAATATATATATATATATATATTTGGGTCGAACCAGTACCAAGTCGTAATGTGATCATCTTCAATTAGATGCTTCGTAAATTGCATGCATATCTCTAGAGGCAGGCCTAAATGTAGACTAACCTTGTATAGGTAGAGAGCCACAATCTATTTCGTTCGCTCTTGACACACGTTGGATCTCATGACTTCTATCAAGTCATCGACAACTGATATTTCCCCTTTAGTGAAAACTAAATACTAAAGTCAAACTCCTTATCAGTATTTCTAGTTTGGCGTGCTTATAAAATCTAAAATCCCTTTTATGAGTCAAATACCATGAATCGACTGATCTCTTTAAATCCTTTTCATGATCCAATTACCATAAATAGAGTCTCTTGATCAAGTCCTTTTCATGAGTCAATTACCATGAATCGAGCAATTATCATAAATCGAGTCTCTTCAAATCCTTTTCATGAGCCAAATACCATAAATCGAGTTTCTACAAGTCCTTTTAATGAGCCATATACCATGAATTGTGTCTCTTCAAATACTTTTCATAAGTTAGATATCAATCATGAATCGAGTCTTTTCCTCATTAAACCCTTTTTATTAGTAGATCTTTTTAGTAACTCTTTGTCATTTTTTACTTAATGTTACATGTTTTGACCTCGCCTACTCTGATTTTCCATGTAGGCGTTTGTGTTGGATCTAACTACATTAGTTGTGGCTGTCATTTGTGCCTTTTATTTTCTTTTGCCCTTTTGGAAGGATTTTGTGATTTTGTCAATCTGGATTTGAACATTGATTACAGTGATTCGAGTCTCTTCGAATTTCATGAGTCAAATAGCACGAATCAAGTCTCTTTGAATCCTTTTCATCATTAATCGAATCTCTTCAAATCATTTTCATGAGCCAGATACCATTAACCAAGTCTCTTCAAATCCTTTTTATGAGCCAATTACCATGGATCGAGTCTTTTCAAATCCTTTTCGTGAGCCAGATACCATAAATCGAGTATCTCCAAATCCTTTTTATGAGCCAAATACCATGAATCGAGTCTCTTCAAATCCTTTTTATGAGTCAGATACCTCGTGTCTTTTCCTCATTAAACCCTTTTTTTAGTCGATCTTCTTAGTAAATCTTCGTCAGTTTTTACTTAATGTCACCTGCTGAGCTCCTTTCTATGACCTTTCCATCTCTACAAATAAGAGCATGTTCTTTTAAGTATGGACAACTCATCAGCAACTTCAAACCCAACATTCTCTCTTCTTTTGTTTAACGTCATATTATTTGGCTTTCACGAACTATAGGTAACTTCTAGACCAGTACACCATCATGTCTAATTGATGAGATTGGTATCTCTGCTGGCGGATTGCAAAATCGTTTTCACTCGCTATCCTTCTATTAACTCAGGTACGAGAGTCGCACCACTGCTATCTCCATCAGTAATCTTATTTTTCATGTAGGCGTTTGTGTTGGATCTATCCAACTGCATTGACTGTGGCTGTAGTTTGTGCCTTTTATTTTCTTTTGCCCTTCTGGAAGGATTTTGTGTTTTTTTGTCAAAATCTGGTTTTCATACATTGATTACCATGAATCGACTCTCTTCAAATCCTTTTCATGAGCCAAATATCACGAATCGAGTCTTATCAAATCCTTTTCACGAGCTAGATACCATGAATCGGTATCTTCAAATCATTTTCATAAGCCAGACACCATCAATCGAGTCTTTTCTTCATTAAACCCTTTTTGTTAGTCGATCTTTTAAGTACTCTTATTATTTTTTTACTTAATGTCACCTGCCTAAGCTCCTTTCTTTGGCCTTGCCATCTCTAATTTTCCATGCAGACGTTTGTGTTGGCTCTATCTAACCCCATTGGCTGTCGTTTGTGCCTTTTTATTTTCTTTTGCCCCTCTGGAAGGATTTTGTGTTTTTGACAAAATCTGGTTTTGGTACAGTGATTGCCTAATTGGTGTTTATGTTAGTCTTGCTTGAATTGGGGCTGCTAAGAGTTCGTCCATGGAAAAATGCTGACTCTGATGTGGTAATTACTCGAGACGTGTGGTGAACATCTTTGAGCTGTTGTTTGGGGGCAATCCACACTTCTCTTCCTCAATCTCTCTGTACTGACCCTAGGACTCGCTCCCTTTGTGGGATGAGGGAATTAAACTGTTCTGATCACATATTTTATCTATCTTTTGCTTACCCTTGTTGGTGTCGTATCCTTGCTCACCTGGGTTTTTCTTAATCCCCCTTTTATACATGAGAAGATTAAAACGACCCTTCTTTTAATTGAGAAATTGTAGTAGCACCCCTTATTTTTTTTGGAATTATTAGCATGCTGATGGCCGTGTGGGCCCCTGTGCAAGGACTCAGGGCCTTTTGATTTGGGGTTACTAACATCTTTTTATTGTGGTAATTAATTTTTTTTAAAATTTGATACAAAAATTTTATGCAAATAACGTACACATAAATAGCTTAGAGTGAATTAAATAGTTGGTTACGGGTTTTTATAGGTTGGATGGATGTGTTGTGGCAATATAGTTTGTTGAATCTGTATTGAATATAAATATGTTAATTTAGATCAGACAACCTACGCCCTGATCTGATCCAGACTCTATCTAATCCATCCATTTCACGACTCTAACATGTTCAGACCTTACAACATTATGTTTTTTTTTTTTGTCAACAGGATTTCCCCTACAACGTCCGCCTCGCGGCGGGCCTGCCGGGCAATTGCCGGGTCAACATCCCTTACTAGATCAACCCCTCCATCGACTGCAAGAGGCAATTGCTGCATCATCATTTCCTCGAGCGCATTATGAGTATTATAGTTAGAATACTTCATAACGTACTCGCTAAGTCTCGGTTTTTTTTTCTTTTTTCTTTTTTTGGTGAGAGAAAGATGGAGCGCGGGATCGAATGCTTCCGAGGGCAGGATATGGATTAACTTAGAATAATACAACGATAATTTCTCTAGTTACGATAGTAGTCGTTGGTGCTTCGTTCTAGATCTGGTGTCGAGCAGTGATCCGATGCGTTCATGTAATATGGTCTATTGTGTTCTTCGCCATGTATGGACAAAGAGAAACTACCTTGTGCTTTTGAATGTACGTGTTTTTAGTGCTTCATTGACTAGCTTGCCCTTTGTCTATCTCATTTTGTTCTCGATTCGATATGAAGCTTGCGAGCATATACTTTCTAAGGATTAGATCAGTCAAACGGATGAATCAGATTGAGTTTGAGTGGAGTTGAAAATGGTCCGACCTAGATAGAGCTAGTTAATCCGTTTTAATTCATTTGCATGTTATCGACCATACTCGATATATATATATATCAAGCTATCTTGTCAACTTCACTTCTATATATATATATCAAGCTATCTTGTCAACTTCACTTCTAGCCTCGTCCTCACCGCCGTTATAGCCATCACCGCCATTATTCTTCTTATTCCCGTTCCGTTCTTCTTCGCAGTCTTTCCTTCATGAAAATTTTCGTAGCTCTTGTTCTTCTCTTCCCTCCCTTCAGATTAACATTGTTGTTTATGAAAATTCACAGACTTGGCATAAACCCCCTTGTTAAACCCTTCATTGACCCCCAGATTGTATCCCCCCATCTTCCCAGCATCATCGACGCCGTTGAAATCCTTCCCGCTGTTCACCTTCGATTCCACCCATAATTGAAGGCTGTTGGGAATCGCAAGAGTCACGACTCTTCGTAATCCAAGCTCATCGTAAAGTGGAGTCTTGGAAGATATTAAGTTGTTGCAATTATTATCTAGAGAATAGGAAGAGTCCTAGACGTTGTTATCTAGGAGATTATGTTCATTTATTAGCTTTAAATGTCATGTATCTGGACGTGTCTGTTCGTTTGTCTAGAGAAGTCGTAGAGTCATGCCTACAGCCTATAAATAGGCGTGTTTTGTAATCGTTTAGTAGAACATGAGAGTGAATAACATTTCTAGAATTTCCTTCTTCAAACACTTAGGTATCAGAGTGCTGCGCCTCTAAGATCCAACATTTGGTATCAGAGCAAGTGAGAGCCAGTTTGGCTAAGTTTTTTCTCTCGAGTCAGATGGCTTCTGTGAGTGGTACTGGGATGGTCCAACCTCAACTCCCGAGGTTCGATGGGAAGAATTTTGAGCATTGGAAGATCCAGATGGAGGTGCTATTCGGGTTTCAGGAGCTGACCGAGATTGTGGAAGAAGGATTCGAGGAGCCAGAAACGGCAGCAAATTTGACAACGGAGGAGCAGAAGACGCTAAAACAGAATCGTAAGAAAGATCGTAAGGCTCTCTTTTACATCTTTCAAGCGATAGATTCGTCAATCTTTGAGAAAGTGGCGAATTCGAAGACGGCGAAAGAAGCTTGGGGCACTCTCATCAACATTTACAAAGGCGTTGAGAAGGTCCAGAAGGTTCGGCTTCAGACTCTTCGACGACAGTTCGAGCTCCTTCAGATGGAAAAGTCGGAGTCCATTTCCGATTATTTCTCACGGACGTTGGCTCTTGTCAATCAAATGAAGGCCAATGGTGAGACTATTCGGGATCAACAGATTGTTGAGAAGATTCTTCGAACTCTAACTTTGCAGTTCGAATATATTGTGACTTCCATCGAAGAGTCACGAGATCTCTCTGTCTTGTCCGTCGATGAGTTGGTGGGCTCTCTACAAATGCACGAGCAACGAATCAAGGAGAAATCCAAGACGGTGGAGGAAGCTTTGCAAAGCCAGTTGGTGTTGCCTGATGAAAAGAAGAATCTTTCTAATCAAAGGAAAGATCCAAAGCGGCAAGAGAAGTATGCCGGACAACAAAAAGATAAGTCCTTTATTCAGTGTTTTAATTGTAAAAAGTATGGGCACTATAAATCTGAATGTCGGAGCAAGAAGACTGGTGGTCAAAAGTTCCATGCTAAGGTAGCAAGATCCGTCGATAGACATGTCGATGGAGATGGTGAGCAAGGTAATGCTCTTTTATTCACATGTAATTCTGCGGTGGAGAACCAGAAGAATGTTTGGTACTTAGACACCGGGTGTAGCAATCACATGTGTGGCGAGAAGGAGTTATTCTCAAACTTCGATGACACCTTTCGTTCGGAGGTGAGATTTGGGAACAATACCAAAGTTCCTATCATGGGAAAGGGAACTATTAAAATCAAGGCGAAGGATGGGTCGGTTCAAAGCATTTCCGACGTCCATTATGTTCCCGGTCTTCGAGAAAATCTTCTAAGTATGGGACAGTTATCCGAGCGAGGCTATCTCATGACCATTAAGGATGAGATTTGCACGGTTCATGATGGCAAAGGAGGATTGATTGCAAAGGTAAAAATGGCTCGAAATCGACTTTTTCCTTTGTATATTAACTATGCTATGTCATGTTTTAGTGCCTCGGTGCAAGATTTGACATGGCTTTGGCACAAACGGTTCGGGCATGTGAATTTCGACAGCTTAAAGCTGTTGTCTCAGAAGAAGATGGTACGTGGACTACCTGAAATTTCTTCTCCAAAGGAGATTTGTGAACCATGTGTTGTTGGGAAGAAGTGCAGAGAAAGCTTCCCTTCGGGAAAATCATGGAGAGCATCAAGACCGTTGGAGTTGGTGCACTTCGACCTTTGTGGACCGCTCGGTGAGTCGTCGAATCGGGGGTACAGGTATTTTGTTACCTTCATCGATGATTTTAGCAGGAAAACATGGGTTTATTTCTTGAAGCAAAAGTCAGATGCCATCGATGCTTTTAAGGAGTTCAAAGCCTATGTAGAGAAGCAAAGTGGGCATGGAATTCGGATTCTCCGAACTGATCGTGGCACGGAATATTTGGTTGGAGATGGTTTCTTCAAGCAGTGCGGCATCAAACATCAGTTGACAGCACGATATACTCCTCAACAGAACGGAGTAGCGGAGAGAAAAAATCGCACTATTGTTGATATGGTACGTACTATGCTCCATTCCAAACATTTGCCTAAACATTTCTGGGCAGAAGCGGTTGCTTGTACTATTTACTTGTTGAATCGCAGTCCAACTAAAGGTCTTGAGTTCAAGACACCGACGGAGGTGTGGAGTGGTCAAATCCCTTCAGTTCAGCATCTTCGTGTGTTTGGGTGTATTGCTTACGCCCATGTGCCTAATGAACTTCGCAAAAAGCTTGATGAGAAGAGTGAGAAATGCATCTTTCTTGGTTACAGCAATGAGACGAAGGGTTATCGGTTGTATAATCCTATATCGAAGAAGGTGGTTATCAGTCGAGATGTCACCTTCGACGAGGAAGCTGAGTGGATGTGGAACAGGGAAGAGAAGAAGCAGTTTCATTTTGTCTTCGATGAGGAGGAGTCAGTTCAATCTGAACCAGCAACGAGTTCGATGCAGCCTACTTCGACAGCAGATCCTGTCGAAAATCCTGTTGAAAATCTTGTCGAAGATCGTGTCGAAAGTTCCTCCCGTCCACGGCGAGAACGAGTTTTACCTGCTCGTTTGAGGGATTATTCTTTGTCGAATAATGATGACCCATCTGATGAAGAAATTGTCAATTATGCTCTTTTTGCAGATTGTGATCCGACACACTTTAAGGAGGCTTCCCAAGATAGTGGTTGGATTCATGCCATGGATGATGAGATATATGCGATCGAGAAGAATGATACGTGGGAACTCACGTCTCTTCCAGAAGGCAAGAAGTCCATCGGTGTAAAATGGGTCTACAAAACCAAGCGTAAGCCTAATGGTGATGTTGATCGGTTGAAGGCTCGTCTTGTAGTCAAGGGTTACAAACAGAAACCCGGGATTGACTATTTTGAGGTATTTGCTCCGGTTGCAAGAATGGATACTATTCGTATGATTTTTGCTTTAGCAGCTCAAAGACGCTGGAAAATACACCAAATGGATGTCAAGTCCGCATTTCTCAATGGCGTACTTGAGGAGGAGGTGTATGTGGATCAACCGGAGGGCTATGTCAAAACAGGACAAGAGGGCTTAGTCTACAGATTGAAGAAAGCTCTTTATGGCCTCAAACAAGCACCACGAGCCTGGTATACCAGAATTGATTCTTATTTCTTGACTCATGGTTTTATCCGCTGTCCTTATGAGCATACTTTATATGTCAAGGTTGGCTTGAATGGTGAAATACTCATTGTTTGCTTATATGTCGATGATCTCATATTTACTGGAGATTGTCAAGAAATGATTTGTGACTTCAGGGAGGCCATGACCCGTGAGTTCGAGATGACAGATATGGGTCTCATGTATTATTTTCTTGGCCTAGAAGTTACTCAATCGGAGGATGGTATTTTTGTTTGTCAACAGAAATATGCCAAGGATATTCTTGAGCGTTTCAAGATGGCTACTTGTAAACCAATTAGCACTCCCATGGAGGAAAGATTGAAGTTGACAAAAGACGGAAGTGGTTCTGAAGTCGATCCCACTTATTTCAAGAGGTTAGTTGGGAGTCTACGATATTTGACTTCTACTCGGCCAGATCTTGTTTATAGTGTTGGGATGATAAGCAGATTTATGGAAGTTCCTAGACAATCACACTTGCAGGCGGCAAAAAGGATTCTTCGGTACATTAAAGGTACTGTGGATGATGGTATATTCTACACTTTTTCTAATGATTTTCAGCTTGTGGGATATACAGACAGTGATTGGGGAGGTGATATTGGAGAAAGAAATAGTACTTCCGGTTATGTTTTCTCTTTAGGAAATGGGATTTTCTCCTGGTCTTCGAAGAAGCAGCAGGTGGTTGCTTTGTCCAGTGCAGAAGCAGAATATATAGCAGCGGCTTATTGTGCTACTCAAGCAGTTTGGCTACGTTCGATGCTCGCTGAACTTCGTCATAAGCAAGAGCATTCGACGGTGATTTATTGTGATAATAAGTCAGCCATAGCACTTGCAAAGAATCCAGTCTTTCATGGAAGAAGCAAGCACATCGATATAAAGTATCACTTCATTCGAGATCTAGTGAAGTCCAAGGAGATTGTGCTGCAGTATTGCAAGTCGGAAGACCAAGTGGCTGATATGTTTACGAAGCCGTTGAAGACAGACTCCTTCCTTAAATTCAAGAGAATGATCGGCATGGTCAAGATGAGCTCGGTTTAAGGGAGGCTGTTGGGAATCGCAAGAGTCACGACTCTTCGTAATCCAAGCTCATCGTAAAGTGGAGTCTTGGAAGATATTAAGTTGTTGCAATTATTATCTAGAGAATAGGAAGAGTCCTAGACGTTGTTATCTAGGAGATTATGTTCATTTATTAGCTTTAAATGTCATGTATCTGGACGTGTCTGTTCGTTTGTCTAGAGAAGTCGTAGAGTCATGCCTATAGCCTATAAATAGGCGTGTTTTGTAATCGTTTAGTAGAACATGAGAGTGAATAACATTTCTAGAATTTCCTTCTTCAAACACTTAGGTATCAGAGTGCTGCGCCTCTAAGATCCAACAAAGGCGTCAAAATCGATATCGCTGCCACCGCTCGGGTTCCCCATCTTCCACCTGTAGTTGAACCTGTTGAAGTCGCCGGCCCCGGGGCCGTTAGCGCTCCCGATCTTGGTCCAGCCATCGGCGGCAACGGCCTGGACCCAAATCCGATCTTCCACGACCCGTTAGGGAGCTTTGGGCTGGAGCCGGTCAACGAGTTGACTGCGTTGCTACCGACCCCAGCGTCGAAGTTCTTGCCTTAATAAAAGGTTCATTAAATGAAAACTATACTAATATACCTAAAATATATAATAAATATAGATACTTAATACATACGCCCACACATACATATATGCAGAATTTGTTATATGCAATGGAAAGTAATTCTAATATGAAAATTAAAATAGAAATAAATAAACACGTATATTGTTGCTATCTTATTCGTTATTTTGAAATTTCTTTTCTTATGTGAAAATTCAAGATTTTATTTATATTCAATCATTATTTTATTTTCATTAACTTAAGAAGTTTGTTGTTTGATAATTAAAAAAAAAAAATAGCTCTTATAACATGAATATAACAAATCCTATCCAACTTTATCCCACATCTTCCATGGGATATCTTTATCCTGGCTATCTCCCCGTTGAAAGGTGTTGAATTAATGTCAAAAATTGCAATTTGGTTACAACGAGATTATTGCGACTTTTATGTCACCTCAACAAGTGCATAGTTTTTCGACCCACAAAAAAAAAAAAAACCAGTGCATAGTTTAGCTGAATGCAGGTGTACTCGCTGATCGAATGACCAATCTGCCTATGTGAATTGATCCATCGATAAACTACTTGCAAAATGTAGACAAATACCTACGGGGGATACGAAATTCCGTCCAACCCACAAATATGAGTGGGGAAATGTCGGATTTTTTGGATTGAGTTGGGCCGCTCTTGATGGGCTGATCCAACCCAGCCCACAATGTTTCAAAGCTCCCTAGGAAGAAAACTTCTTCCTTTGTTTCATGGGCTTGCGTGGGACTTGGAAGTTGGGAAAAGTGAGAGAATAAAATTGATACTAATTTTGACCCCCAAAAAAAAAATGATACTAATGAACAAAAAAAAAAACAGTGAATATTGAACATTCCAGCAAGTTTTGTGTCGATCAAAGGGAATACTTGGTTCTTAATATTAGAGTGTTACTTTAAGTGCGTAACTTCACTTTCAATCGCCGTGAATGTACAAGAATTATGTGAAGCAGTCTCGATATATTTTTTAGATTTCGTATACGGTTTTACAAGCCTTGTTAGTTTGATTATGACTTTTTTTTATTCTCTTGTGTCCCTCCCATTCCATTGCCTTTTTCGTCACTACATTTGATATAAGAAATTTGTCCTAACTATTTCCATAAAATACTTGGATTAATGCGACAAAAAAAATCAAAACATGTTTACTGTGATACAAATATCCCGATTGCATTACTAAAAGCCCTAAAGTTGCCCATTGTGACAAAAACCCAAAAAATTTCTCGAACTTATATAAGTGTAACAAATATATCCTGAATGGGATCACACATGTATAAGTTTAGGTTATTTCATGACACAAAAAAAGAAAGCTGGGGATATTTGTATTATAGGGACATAGTTTTACAGTTTTTTTATGACAAAAAAAAAACAATTTGGGCTATTTGTGTAATAACGGACATATTTTGGGATTTTTGTGGTGTTTGTCCTAAAACATTATACATGATGAAAATAAACTAAATTATGTTAATTACAAATCAACAAAAGAAAATATTGAACATCAAGTTTTGATCTTCTTCTTTTTAATATTGGAATCCTGACAATGCGTGGCTCTGGCCGGTTCAAGTTTTCGATGCCAGACTGGAGCGATGTCCAGTTGTCCACGAGTAAACCCCCCTTCTTCCGTCTTTCATCTTGAGAATCGTGCAGAGTCAACCAAAGTCAAAACTCTTATTACCATTTTCCCGGAAGATGAAGCTTCCGGGCTTCTGCTCTGTACTTCTACTTGCCCTCCAAGCTTCTCAACTCTGATTACCATTTCCCGGAAGATGAAGCTTCCGGGCTTCTGCTCTGTACTTCTACTTGCCCTCCAAGTTTCTCTGCTCTCTTCGTCAATGGCGGAATCCCCACAAGATCGAACCCAAGAGACGTATCTCCAATGCCTCATCGACAGCTCCGACCCATCATCCCCACCAATCTCACCCCTCATCTTCTTCCCCAGCACCCCCTCTTACTCCTCCGTCCTCGGATCCTACGTCCGGAACCTCCGCTTCAATTCATCCACCACCCCAAAGCCACTCTTCATCGTGACCCCAAGTCACGTCTCCCACATCCAAGCCGCCATCGTCTGCTCCAAGATCCATGGGCTAGAAGTGAGGATCCGCAGCGGAGGCCACGACTACGACGGCCTCTCCTACGTGTCGCGGGTTCCGTTCGTCGTCGTCGACATGTTCAATCTGCGATCCGTCGACGTCGACGCGGAGGGCGGGACTGCCTGGGTCGAGTCGGGGGCGACGCTCGGCGAAGTCTACTACGCTATCGCGGCGAAAAGCAGGGTCCACGCTTTCCCCGCTGGGGTTTGCCCCACCGTCGGCGTCGGGGGCCACTTGAGCGGAGGCGGGTATGGGAACTTGATGAGGAAGCACGGGCTGTCGGTGGACAATGTGGTCGATGCGGTCGTTGTGGATGCCAACGGGAGGGTCTTGGATCGAGAGTCGATGGGCGACGATATGTTCTGGGCGATCCGAGGCGGCGGCGGGGCGAGCTTCGGAGTGATTGTGTCGTGGAAGATTAAGTTGGTGTCTGTGCCAGAGGTGGTCACCGTCTTCAAGGTGGAGAGGACGTTAGAGCAAGGGGCGACCGAAGTTCTTCACAGGTGGCAATATGTGGCTGACAAAATCGATGAGAGATTGTTCATTAGGGTTGTGCTGATACCAGTCGTGAGGAAAGATCAGAGGACAGCGAAAGCTAAATTTGTGGCACTATTTCTGGGTGGCGCAGATGAGCTGCTCGATATAATGTCTCAGAGATTTCCCGAATTCAAGTTGGAGTCTAAGGATTGCACTGAGATGAGTTGGATCCAATCAGTTCTGTTTTGGTCTAATTATCCTAAAGGAACATCCCCAAATGTACTGCTCCAGAGAATCCCAGAGTCGGAGAAATTCTTGAAGAAGAAGTCAGATTACGTGCAAGAGCCAATTTCGAAAGCGGGTCTCGAAGGGATATGGCAGAAGATGATGGAGCTGCGAAAGCCGGCGCTTACTTTCAACCCTTACGGTGGGAGAATGAGCGAGATCTCGGAGTCTGAGACGCCGTTCCCGCACAGGGCGGGGAACATTTTTAAGATCCAGTACTCGGTCACTTGGAAGGAGGAAGGCGACGAGGCTTTGAATCAGAATTTGTATCGGATAAGGAGTATGTATAATCACATGACTCCGTTCGTGGCGAAATCGCCGAGGAGTTCCTACCTGAACTACAGGGATACTGATCTGGGCATCAATCAAATTGGCAATGAAAGCTACTCAGAGGCCAGCATTTGGGGGACCAAGTACTTCAAGGGCAATTTCGATAGATTGGTGCAAGTGAAGACGATGGTTGATCCTGGGAATTTCTTCAGGTATGAGCAAAGCATTCCTTGCAGGTCATCTTGGCCGAATAGAATGGCTGAGTGAAATTCTAACAGTAAAGTACGCATCATTGGTTAGCTGTATATTTATGAATCTGTATATAATACAGCGAATTCCTTTATCTAATGATGGTAAAAGCGCTGTTGGTCATGAATCCCTTCAGGAATGCCATGGTCGGATGGTCCTAACACGAGCGCACACACCTACACACTTTCAACCTTAAAGATGCGAGGTGATGACGTTGTCTATCTGAAGTATCTTTTGTTGTTAGAGCAGGTAAATACAAGGAAAGACGTCGAAACTCGAATAGTGATTGCAAGTTCGAGTCAAATGGGGAAAAAAAAAACAAAACAAAAAGACAACTTAAGAGTAGGAAAAAAGGCGACCAAAAAAAAAATTAGGTAAAAAGCCATAAAACTATAACTATATCTATTGGGACACGTATACGTTGAACTTTTTTTTTTTTGGTCACAACTTCAAACAATGACTACCGACACATTTATCTTAGTTTTTTTTTGGTGATATAAAAAAATTTCAAACTTGTATCTATGTGATATATTTACCATTCGTAAATGTTTCGTCATCATATGACTTTTTAGTCAAAGCAATGTCGTTTTTATTTTAGTTAAGTCACGTGGGTACCATGTCAATACCGTTTACTCTTTGTCGTCCATGTAAGCACTGTTTTCGTCGACAGAACTTTGATGGATGGTAAATGTGTGACACAGATATAAATTTTGGATATTTTGTGATGCGAAAAGAAGTTTCGGATAAGTATGTCATAGTGCGCATAATTTGTGTGTCTTTTTTTTTTTCTTTTTCTTTCCTGACTTATTGCCTCTAAGAATAAAATGACTAAAAACAAGAAAAGTGGAGCGCTTTAAAATACGCTTCACCGCGTGACCAGATCTTCGAAAGGGTTGGTCACATAAACCGTGAATTCCTAGGACTTCCTTTGAAGTTTCTGGTCGTAGCTCGATAACCTAACATCGGGAAACGGCTTAGGCGGCTCTTCTTTTTTGTCTACCACAGCCGTGTTACCTCTGCCATCTAGAAAGTTTTTGAGATGAACATACAGAAGATTAGTCCTACATGCCAAAAAAACGAAAAATTCCTTAGCTTAGGTGAGCCCAACGTCAGTCCCTACGCACCCATTGACGTGACTGAGAATGAAAATTTGATACTTTTGTGCTATTCCTGTGGGCTGAACAACGAAATTTGACATTTGATACTCATATTGAGTTTGTCGAAAAGAAACAAAAAAAGCTACACGTTGACAATTGACTTACACATCGGAATGCTTGACCCGACCACTTTTTTGTTCCACATAGAGACAGATTCTCCATTAAATGTTATGATTATAAATTTTTCATACAGGAAAAAAAATGTTATATCGTATGAAAAGTCATAAATCTATTGTCATTATGTCAATTCAGTTCTAATTTTTTTCAAGACAACCCTAAACCTTTTGCAATCATGTCAGTTCAGTCCATTTGACTAGCCCACACTAATATGGCTAATTTTTAATAGTATTTTCATATTTTACGAATATTTTTTTTTAATTTTTTTTAATAATTTTATTCTCTTTTTTTTTGGGGGTCTGTGAAGGTTGCCCTACGATCCCTCGCCGGTCGGCCCAAACCACATAACAGAAAAGAAAAGAAATAAAAAAAATTAATTAAAAAATTTGAAAAATATTAAAATATTAACAAAAATTTCTCACGTCAGCTTTGGCCTGCCAAATGAACTGAATTGGAACAAGTACAAAAAATCTAGGACTGAATCGGCAGAATTATAATAAATTGAAGATTTTGCTGGTAATTTTTCGAGGTTAAATGATACCTTATAGGAAAGTCCAATACCGTTTGATCCTTTCTGGTTTTTAAATTGGTCTTGGTCTACGATTTGCCACCACGGTATTATTATTGCATTCAATGAGGCCCCATCAGCTCTACGCGTGATTTTGATTCCGAATTGTGAACGCTCTAGATGCCTGTCCACATCGTGCAAAAGAACACGACGACGCACCTAAAAATTCCAACTTTTAATGCCGTTACGCATCACCATCTCTCTTTCAATATAATTAAAGAAGTGGGAAGAGATCAACCCCTCTTGGCATCACATAAATGTCTCGGATCCGCTATGGAATATGCGATTTTGAGTCGTGATTGTTTGGTACCATCTAAGACTCAGAAGTCCGAAGTCAGCGAATCCGTCGCAACTACCCCACCAAGATGTTAGCATCCAGGATGGGATCCGAATCCCCTAACCTTCTAACCGGAGGTTAGGCGATTCGGACCCCCCAGGATGGGCTCTTCACAAGCCATATGTCATAGCTTGATAGTACAACAACAGTCGTTTAGATGTTCGCTTACGATGTGAACTGTGCTTGTCAGATGGAGGGTCCAGACTCCAGACGCCTCTCAAATTATCTAGTGTTCCTCACCACTGTTCCCCTGCATTTTCCACGTCAAATGGATTAGTAACAAAGCAACATGCATGAGCATCTTATGAAAATGCAAAATCTGATGAAAGACCAGACTATTCAACGGACAACTTCAAGGTTTATAATGCATGCAGAGGTCATTTTCTTAATTAATCCTAAATGAAAATTACCATATGCACTGCATTAAATATCATTATCGAGGGTTCGATCTTTCGTCTCCAATGTCCGATGCCCCAGTAGGAAATACAAATAACCTGAGGTTCGACAACTATATAACAATGCAATCAAATCCATGATATAAAGTAAATCTAACACATTATTCAAACTACCTACCAATCTTACCTTGATTAGGATGAATCCTAGCACACCAAAGCCGGCCACACAGCGAGGGCTGCGATTCCTCGCCAGTCGCAAGCCCTGGGACAATGGCTGTCCGGGGCTCGTTGACCTCGCCAGCAGCCAGTGAAGCTTGAAAGAATCGAGCAATTGATGACAACCGTCAGATGTACTGCCAATTCGATAAACGATCTTAATCAAAAATATGCAGAGGATCAAAGGAAATATTCTTCAGGTCAGCCACCTATAGCTCTGATTGTGTGTGTGTGTGATGGTTAGCGGCAATTCTTGCAGAGAACCCATCATGTTGTCGTTGTTTTTTTTTTTTTTTTGCATGTGGATACAATATGAGTGATCATATAGATTAATTATGTTCAAGAAAATGAGTCATAGATAGGTGTAAACATAATATGAGTGTTAAATAAATCGTAAATGAAATAATAACTTGCTTAGATTCACCGTACCTTTATGACTCTCTCTTCATCCTCTCTCGCCCTCGCTCAATTTTACTCTCACTCATTGTGCAATATTATCTCAGTTTTGGTATGAGTTTTTCTAGACTGAAATGAAAGTGTTTTAGAAATATAGATCAGGTCGGGCATAGATTGAATATGGATTAAGTCAAGTATGGGTCACTAAGTTTGTATTAAAATAAAATAGATCATAGACAGATCAAATGGATTTACTCAGGTCGGACCATTTATGACTAGACTCGAATCCGAATAATCCACCCATTTAACGGGTTTACTGACCATGTCCATCTCCCTTAATTTTGGAATTGCCATTTGGTCTATTGACCGGGAGACTGATATTCCCACTTTTTTTTTTATTATTACACAGTCAAATTGAAGATTGATGCCTATAAAAAGGACCAGTGCAAGCCAATGTAGATAGACACATAGAGAGAAGAACTAGGATAATCGCAAGAATACTTTACACACTTTCTGATCGATTGACTTTTCTTATTGGGAGTCATACACTAAGTATCAATGTTTTGAGAAGTATACAAGCACTATAGTGATGCGTGCGTACATTCTTGGTCAATGTGATTAACCAGCTTTGGATAGAAGCAGCACAAGCTACATAAATAATGTTGAAGTTATTGTCGCACATCATTTGACAACGATTTCTATATACTCCTTATATTCATGTGATTTTCTTCCACCTATCAGTTTGAGCTAGAGCTACTTGTGAATTCCAGTCTTGTTGGTAGCTGTTAGTCCGGCATAGTGGATGTAAGTTTATCCCAAGCCGGACCACTCTAAATCTACGTATGTCTATTTTCTGTCACATTCAACATTCTATTTCATTTATATAATAGAGCACATACCAACTTGCTTCTACCCAAATTCCGCAAAATGTCATCAAAAATTCGCTAAGTAACATATTTACCCCTCTAGTTTTATCTCTAGCCACAACAATAAGTATATCAGAAAGTTTAAAATTTATCACAAAAGTGAAATCAAATGCAAATATTCACGCTACGCCATTCAATCTCTCTCTCTCTCACAGCTTTCGTTATTATTTTTCTGAAATTTTTTTGTGTTTTGTAATGTGCAAAGCACCACATGTCCATGAAAACATTAAAAATGTCGTATCAGATTTTTCTGTCAATCAAATTGAATGAAACTAATAGAAATATTTGATTGTACTTTTAGGACAAATTCTATAATTTGATTGTACTTAATTTTATGATTTGATTATATTTTGTTTATCATGATTTTAAAACTTTCTATATGCTTACTTCTCGAGAGTTCGTGGAAAGCAAGCACTCTAATAATGGTCCAGACTCCATAGAGGTCCATCGGTGCCGAACCCCACCGGTCCCTATCAATTTCTATGTAGAAAAAAATCCGTTTAAGGAAGTCCATCCTCAGCCTCTTTACGCTTGTCGCAAAAGTTGACCGAAAACGAAAATATATAAAGATGAAGAAGGAAACCATTAATGAGTGAGATTTAGGGGGTGCATGACAACTTGCTAGAAACAGTTTTTATGTTCAATAGGTTTGGAACAGAAACTTGTTTGGTAACGCAATTCTATTTTTCTATTTCTGAAACAAAAAATTGTTCCGGAAATATATTTGAAGTAGAAATGAGAAACAAAAAAAAAATTACTTCTTAGAAAAATAAATCTCCGTCGCCGACCACCACCCCTCGCCTCCCGCCGCCGCCGCAGCATTTTCCAGAAATAAAAATGTTCAACCGTTGTTAAATAAATTTTTATTATAGGATCAGAAATGTTATGCCGTTAATGTTATCAAATGCAATTTTTTCCCTTAAAAACTCATCTAGAAATAGAAATAGAAAAAATTATTTATGTTCCAAGAAACTATTTCTACAACAGAATGGTTATCATTCACCCTCTTACTCTCCTTTTTTTTTTGTCTGATTTTCATGGACGGATCAAAACTAAGTTTCCCCAAAAATAATCCAAATCTAAGCCGAAAATGATAGTTTAGAAAAGTCGGAATCTAAGGTTATATGGTACCTAAGAAAGGTCCAATACCATTAGATCCTTCTTGGTTTTGTTAGTTGACTTTCCCTTCCGGTGTCGGACGATTCGGCTTCTTTTTAGGCTAGACTTAGTCGATGATTTGACACCTCGGAATTCTGGTTGCCGTCCATTGGGCCCCATTCGTTCTGCTCGTGTCTTAACGCCAAATGTCAAACGCTCTAGATGCCGTCTTACTTCTGCATGAAGCACGCCAGGACGCACCCCCAAAAAAAAAAAAAATCACATCATAATGCCATTGCCGTCACCGTTATGTAAGTTTTCGGACTTGCTACGAAAATATTCAATTTAAACTGTAATCACTTCACGCATTCGAAGTTAGCGAATCCGTCACTATAACTCCCAACAAAATGCTAGTAGTCGTGAAGTACTTTGTACTATATATGCAGTATGTCATAACTCGATGCCGCGGCATCAACCGTTTAGAGATTTGCTAATGACAGGGATCGAAATCTCGTGAAAAACAAATGATCCATTTATTATTAGATCAACAATTTTTTGCCGTTTCTTTGCGTCCTTTTTTTTTTCTTCAACATTTGGCTTCTAGTTGAAATCCGACGTGCACGGCGTCCCTTTTGTATTGTATGTTGTCCTGTTGAACATCGCGTGGTGAGACGACTTTTCCAAGCATAGACCCGATTCTCCGAATTTTATTCCTACTTAGCTCTACTCGTTTAAACGTCAGTCATTTTAAACGTGTCTACTTTGACCCGTAAAACGTGTTTACGTGACAACCTGAACTTTCGCCGGGTTGGAATTGCGAGCGGAATAGTCGATGTCGAGCTTGAATTATTTGGCGATGGTGACTGGGGGTTAAGTATTTTGCGGTGGATTATTAGACTTTAGCTGTTGACAGGCGCGAGAAAAATTTAAAACGTCGAATCGTTAATTGTCGAGAGTAACCTTGGACTTCAAAGAAATTATTTGCGCCAAAGTTAGACTGAATTGGACTGCGAAATCCCCACTTAACCGGCCTTGGCTCTATCCCACTATACAAAGCCACCCCTTCTCTATCTTCTCATTTATTGCAAGAAACTCTCTCCATTTCTCTCTTTCCAACTGGAAAAGCAATGTCTAGTCTAGTGAAAACTTAAGCATACGTGATGCTTTCAAGTGCACTAATATAAGGTACATTCCTTATTTGGGCTTTCTCAATTACCATATGACGACACTGTAACAGATTCAGTTTACCATCCTTAATTATAAGAGCAATTTCTATCTAGTAATATTGTATAATGAATCTTTCCAAAATACGATCAACATATGTCCTTTTGAGACAAAACTAATAACGGCGAGAACTATCCCAATGGATCTCAATGGCTAGGATAAAAGACGCCTTATCAAAGCCCTTCAAAATTTCTTTAACAATATCCGCTTTGTTGCGTGTAATCCAAGATTACTCCTCACATGCAAGATATTATCTCCATAAAGTACTAGGAAGATAATATTCCTTCCACTAACCTTGCATATATATAACAATTCTATTTATTCTCGACATAACCGTCACGAAGTTATAACATTATGAATCTATAATATTATGAATCTTCAAGACCATTGTCCAGAAGCTTTCTTGAGAGCAGAAATAGACCTTCCGGTCTACACACAAGCTTTTCTGAATCATCAGCTGTGAATCTTTCGAATTGCATCAAATAGACTTATCAAGTTTTCATTTAGAAAGACAGTTTTAACATCCTTATGGTGTAGCTCCATAAAAAAATGAGCTACTAATACTATAATCACTCTAAAAGAATCCTTAGAGGAAAGTGGAAAAAGAAAATCCTTCACATTCTATTCCTTTTTCTCTGAGTGAAAACCTTGACTACCAGCCTTTTAAACTTTTCAATCTCTTCTTTGACGTCCATTTTAGTCTTTCATACTCATTTGTAGCCGATGAGCTTGTAACCTTCAACAATTCAACAAGCTCTCAAATACCACATATTTCATAATCTACGACTCGTCTTTCATGGTATGCAACCACATATCTAACTGGGGACAAGAAATAATATCTGCATAAGCCGCCGGGTCAGTCCAATAGTCGGATAACGTAGTCATGCTCTTCTAGATATACTATATAGCATGGTGGTATGGCCGATCATCTCTGTCTGATAGATCTTCTAAGTGAAGCTACTTCAACCTCATCATGCATTTGTAGGGCTTGAAGAACTTCATAGGATCTACCAATCAACAAGATCTTAAACCCTAACAGATCCAGTTTATGATGTGGGAGACTTCACTATATATTGTATGGGCAGAGAAGACGACACAATATTCCCCACCATATCGATATCCTCAATAGTATGTTAGCAGCTACCTTATTCGACTATATCAAATTTCAGAAACTACACTGTATGTAATTTCACAACTCTTGTACCTTCAGTGGCATTATATATAAAATACCCTTTCAAATAATCTAGGTAATATACGACGTAACACCGAATGATTCTGGAGTTTAACTTACTTAGCTTTACGTTATATATAACTTCACTTCTGTAGGACATCCCCAAATCTTAAAATGGTTCAAACTATGTTTACGTCCAATCCATAACTCAAAATAAATCAATGGACTATTTTTGGTAGGAATACAGTCTAAAACATAAAGAGTCCTTTTCAAAGCTTCATCCCACATCAAACTAGGTAAATTGATTATTATTAGTCATACTCCTCGTCATAACCATAAAGGTGAGATTGCGCTCTTAGGCTACCCATTTTGTTTGGGACTCAGAAGCATAATAAATTGAGCTACTATCTCAGAATATTGTAAGTATTTGGTAAATGGCCATTTATGCTATCTAGCATCACCATACCTGTCAGAATACTCAACAACTTAGTCATATATGATAACCTTTATAACTTTTCCAGCTGTTTCACAACTTATGTCAGAAAAATCTTGAACTTATCAAGAGACATGGATTTTTCTTTAATCAAGAACAAATAACCATATAGAGAACAATTATCAATAAATATAATAAAATAAAAATTTCTACACCAAGTTGCCATATAGGGTCCATTGATATCAGTGTGAATGACCTCCAATAGGTCAGAATTGCGTACTGTAGTATTTCTTCCTCATCTTAGTCATCTTACCCATATAACAGTCTACATAAGTCTCCATGTCACTTTCAAGAACAGGTAGGATGTCAAACTTTATTTTCCTTTCAATTCTTTCCATAGAAATGTGGCCAAGATATTTATGCCATAATGTATAAGATTGTTCTTTAAGTAAAGGCCTTTTGGAAACAACATTTTCGGCCGTATAAGCGACATACACCATTGGGCAAAAGGACACTTTTAGTGTCAATATTTTTTTTGGACTTAAGTAACAATTTTTTTGAAAAACGATTATTTAAGTGCCAACTTCGGTGAAGCTGTAGGAATTTATTGATGTTGGCACCAAAGTGATCCTTTTTTTTTCCGATTTGGCACTAAAGTTATCATTTTTTGGATCACCTAAATGCCATTTTTTTTTAAAAAGCGATTATTTAAGTGCTCACTCTGGTGAGGCCACCGGAATTTCTCTTCGTTGACACTAAAGTGATCGTTTTTTCTTCGATTGGCACTTAAGTGATCCCAAAAAAAAATATTGACATGAAAGTGACTCCCATACATAAATATTGGCACTTGAGATGTTCTTATGCCTATATCATTAAGAGTTAAACACAACATGTATAATCCATTAGATATATTATAGCACACAACCTTTTGAATTAAAAATATAGAAATACTATTATTTCTTATTTCAAAGGAGTAACCACACATGTCCAAACATAATACGAAAACTAAATTTCATCTAAAGGAAGGTACATAAATATGTTCCTTAACATCTTTAAAATGACACCTCCCATAAACTCAAGGTCGATTTTATTGCGGTTTCCTACAGTGAGCACTAATTCATCCTGATTTGACTTTCTCCGATTCATAAATCCATGTATGGTGAACGATAAATGGTTGTTTGCACCGCTATCTAGCATCCATGTACTGAATGTGGCTTGCTTCTAGATTGGATTCACAAACTAATGCCAAAGAATCATTACAAGTACGCTTACGATTGGACAATTAAGTATTAAATATGTCGTAATCTTTTTTTATGTAGCCTTTCTTCTTACAAAAGACGCAGCACTTTTTAAATGATGCTTTCTTAATGGTTTCGTGAGTTCATTTAATGAGTATGATTTTCAGACTTCTTGCATTACTAGTCTACCATCCTTATCAAAAAAAGTCATAAGCCTATTTTGCATTTGTGCCAATCATGTCCTGTATTTTTTTGTGCCAACTCAGTCCTAAATCTTGTGCATTAGTGTCATTTCAGTCCTAAATCTTTTCGTATTATTGCCAATTCAGTCCTAAATCAACCAACTAAATTAGTACAAATGCAAAAGGTTTCGGAGTGAATTGACATCAATAAAAGGTTTATTATTGAATTGGCACCAATGCGCAAATTTAGGATTGAATTGGTATCAAAAAAAGATTTAGGACTAAATTGACACAAATATAATAAGTTTAGGACATTTTTTTTACATTTCTCCCGGCAAAAGGGTAAGTAAATTTTTGCTTTTGAGGGGGACGGATTGGATATGATCAATTCATTTTGTAACCCAAAACGATAGGGATAAAATAGAAAAAAAAATAGTGAATATGCTTATGATAAATATGTGAGCTGGTATAATTATTTCTGAAACCATATGAAAATACAAGACAAATATCCAAAATACCCTTAAAAATACACGCACAGAGGGTTTATTATGTTTTTTTCCATCTATAGAAGCTTCAAATATATAATATGAATATACCACAATGTAGAGCAGGACCATATGAACTTAATGACGCTAACCACGCTCCGATCGAAGCTCGGACGCGCCTACACGCACCTCTTAAAGATCCAATGGTCAATGGTCAACGTTAGCTCGAGTCAACATTCGAGGCGGCTCAATAGTCAATCAGTTGGGTCGTGTCAACGATCAATCGGGTACAATCAACCCGGCCAACAGGTCAAATTGGGTCGGATCAATATTAGAGTTGGGTCAAATCGGGTCAGGTCAAACCTGTATTGCTAGCGGCTGACGTCATGCTGACATGGGTTAACGAAGCGACTATTCATGCGTTAGGAGTGTGAATCCCACGCGCAAGCCCGTCATCGGCACGTAGTGGCGTGTGCACCGTCATCCGCCTCCAGCTATAAATGACCACTCAAAATGACCATATGCTCGAGCCTTATCCAACAATGTGTTCAAAACTAAATTTCACCTTACGAAAACATACAAAAATGACATGAATAGTAATGTTCAAAAGTGATCGTCATGTGCTGCCACTGCGAAGGCGTGTGTGGGTGCATACAGCGATTTTTGGATTCCCCTGAATGCCTACGGCCAATCGAAATGCTCGTAAATGAATCCAAATATATAATAAAAAACAATTGTCATCAGAAGAAACTATCGAAATCATGCCAAAATAGAATGCGTTTCAATTCTCGATTTGGCGGCTCTGATCCCAAATGAAGGCCGCGAATGTAATTTGTGCACATGTGATAACTTAAACTAATTTTTTGGTCATAAAAAATCTCAAAACGCTACATTTATGACAAGTCTATCCTCCGTCAGTTTCGATTAAATTTTATCATCAAATTACTGAGTCGGATGATACGTAACGTTTGATGAGGGTACCAATTTGAAATTTTTACCTTATATTTCTCACGGATGTATCAGTTTTGCGTTGTTCCTGAACCAATTTTAATAGAAAATAATTGGTGATAAATTTATCATAGTTATATTAGTTTAGAATTTTCGATGGTTAAAAAATTAATATGATATAAATTTATTATTTATAAATTAAATTAGAATTTTCGTGACATTAACCCCAGGAGAAAGGTCGAGACAAGCGCATGTTCGAGCCATTGTCCATCGAGATAACTATGGACCTTGCACAATGGTCGAAGAAGAAATTTATTTATTTCTTTCATTTGAGGATGATGACTGGCAGTGGCCGGTAACTGCAGTCTGCAGTGCAAGGCGAAGTGGAAAAGTGCATACTGCATATGCCTGTCACTTTTGTTATTATCATTATTATTTTTTCTCTTTCGCCCTTTTCTAGATTCATGTCTCATGAGACTTCTAATCTTTTTTTATTATTTTATTTTGGATTGTTCCTATGGTCTTTTTTTTTTTTTTTTTTTTGTGGGTCAAAGGCGTGTTCCTATGTTTAGCGTGTCCTCGAATGAAAAGAAAAGCACATGTACGATAATGAATCTGGAGAAATATCTCCAGCCGAACTTCCTTGGTATTTGACCTACCGAAATTGGAGACTTTTTCTCCAGAGGAAAAAAAAAAAAAGAGGTCCAAGGTTCCGTTTACATTTAAGCAAAAGAGGTAAACCCTTTATTTTATTTTAGTTTTAACTTTTCCGTCAGATTATAAATTATTACTTAAATCATTATATGTGATTTTGCACGTCAACATTCGGGTGTCATGAAATATTCCAAAGTTTTGAATTAAATATAAAGCTAAAATGTACCGACCCAATATTGATAAAAAGTAAATTCCGACTATTCGAGTCAAGTTCACTATTGCACCTTATAGTGATTATGGAGAAGTCACCGAAATTAACCACTATGGTAAGATATTATTGCCTCATCAACCAGTCAATTTATTTGACTTATATGTTAGTAGGCCAAATTCTCTAAAAATTCCCAACTTTTGGTCAAGTCCTACATCTATCTCGAACTTTTTTTTATCAAAAAAAAAAACCCCAACTTTATGTCCAGTCCCAAATTCACTCTGATTTTTTTTGTCTAAAAAAAATCATAAACTTTAGTTCCAATCTCAAATTTACCCCTAACTTTTTTTTTCTAAGAAAAAGTCACTTATTTTTATTCTAATCTCAAATTTGTTCCATTAGCCCTCTATCCAAAAATCGTCGTGAGTCGTTCTTAATTTTCATATCCCAGAACGGTTTCATTTTGGAGAATTTCATTATTGGGATGAATTTAATACCCATGTAAAAATGCCAAGTAGGTCCGTACCTATTGCCCTATTTATTTGCTAATTTGAAAGTTTCTTCATTTCCCTTGGAAATGCCAAGTCAAGTAGAAACTGGATCACGGGCCGGGTAGATTTGAAAATACATTGAAAATTTATTTTTTTAAAGACGAAACAAAATTAGAGGTAGATTTAGGACAAAAACTAAAGTTTAGAGTTTTTTTTTTGGGACAAAAAAAATATTTGGGTAGATTTGGGATTGGACTTAAAGTTGGATATTTTTCTGAGACAAAAAAAAAATTCGGGATAAATTGGGGACTTGCCTAAAGTTTGAGATCGTTTAGGGAATTAAGCCTATTTCAATATGGCAAGCCCATCCGCCCATTGTTATAAATAAGATAACAAAAACGGAAACGCATTCTTCCTCAGTTGCACCCAATCAATTAGCATAAGAATCTATCGGCATAATCAAGTTCGTGATGTACGGAAAAAAGAAGAAAACTTAAAAAAAATTTATTGAAATATATACTGCCAGCAGAAATGCAAAGATTTACCTTAGAATCTACGAACTGAACACCCTACACGTGCTTCTGTCTTTTTTTTTTTAACCGGTTTCTTAATCAAATTTAATCTAGATTCGAAGTAGACCCCGCCCGCAGGATCGCGCGTCAAGCGAGAATTATTATTTTTCGTTCTTTTCCTTAAAAGGAAGCTTCGTAACACACTGGACGGGACGGGACGCTTCAAGGTCCAATAGGGTGAAGGCAAAAAAACGACAAAAATAAATATAAATTTTTTCAGTATTTTTTTAATTTCATCCCGACATTTTAATCTTATCATATGTTGCCGTAAGTATGCCCAACCTTTCAAACTTGTGTGAAATTATCACAGATCCTTTAGCATTAGCACCATACCTCCCTTGAATTCCAAACTTATTTTTGTTTTTTTCGTGTGATTATCTCTCACTTCTTTATTTTTCTAATTTTTTTTTATCTGTTTAATCGGAGGTTATTTATATGGCTTTATATCAGCAATTTTTTTACTTAGATAATATTTTGAATTAGTCCGGTACACAGAAAGAAAGAAAAAGCTAGGTTTTCCTAAATAAAGTATGGCCTTAATAGGAATTTTGTAAGTACGTAATGCTAAAATAGGCGAAAGGAGGGAAAAGAATAAAAAAAGTCCTAAACATATTTTGTATTTATGCCAATTCAGTCTTAAATCTTTTTTATTGTTACCAATTCAGTCCTAAATCAACAAACTGAATCAGCACATAGAAAAAAAAAATCGGACTTAATTGACATCAATAAAAGGTTTATGATTGAATTGACACAAATGCGCAAAGTTTAGGATTGAATTGGGATAAAAAAAGTTTACGACTAAATTGACACAAATGCATTAGGTTTAGGGCTTTTTTGGTACTTCTCCGGCAAAAAGGTAAGTCATTTTTTTGCTTTTGAGGGGGAGGGATTGGATATCATCGGTTCATTTCGTAACCCAAAACGATAGAGATAAAATAGAAAAGAATAGTGAAAAAAAAGGGGGTGAGGAGGTGGACATCACACGATGTCGCGTGAATGAGTTTTCATATAAAAGATGAAAACAAAGTTTTCGAGGAACCTCGTAAATACATAATGATAAAAAAAGACAAAAAGGTAATTAACTTACATATATGTTTTCAGCAGGGAGATAAATTGGGTATGAAGGATTAAATTCCATACCCTAAAGAGGTAGGGATGAAATTGAAAAATGGAAAAGAAAAGTGAGGATTTTTATTGCCATTAAGGTCATTGGGGGAGGACAAATTTATACAAAATTGCACAGATGAGGGCCAAATGGCAAATAAAGATTCTTCCTTTGAACTTTCCTCGCAAAAGTTAGGCTCGATCCCGGAAGGAAAGGCAAATATATATAAGACAAAGGCCCTCCTCCATCCCCCAAAACCACACAAACAGAAAGGAAGTTTTTACAGAAAAGATAACGCAGGAATGAAACCACTCGCCTCTCTTCCTCCCCTCTTCGCTCTCCTCCTCTTCATCCTCCTTTCTCTCCATCTCTCCCCTTCATGCGCCGCCTCCGACTCGGCGTACGACGCCTTCCTCCAGTGCCTCACCCGCCGCACTCAGCCGTCCGACCACGTCTCCGGCATCGTCTACTCGCGGGACAACTCCTCCTTCTCCAACGTCCTCGTGTCCTACATCCGTAACCTCCGCTTCAACTCGTCGTCCACCCCGAAGCCCCTCGTCATCGTGACGCCCACGCAGGAGTCCCACGTCCAGGCCGCCGTCCTCTGCTCCAAGGACCTCGGCATCCACCTGAAGATCCGCAGCGGCGGCCACGACTACGAGGGCATATCCTACGTCTCCCAAGATGACTTCTTCATCCTCGACATGTTCAACCTCCGGTCCATCGACGTGGACGTCCAGGAGGAGACCGCGTGGGTCCAGGCCGGCGCGACTCTGGGAGAGTTGTACTACCGGATTTCGGAGAAGAGCAAGCTCCACGCCTTCCCCGCCGGTGTTTGTCACTCGGTCGGCGTCGGAGGCCACTTGAGCGGCGGCGGGTACGGCAACATGCTGCGGAAGTACGGCCTGTCGGTCGACAACGTAATTGACGCGAGGATCGTGGACGTGGAGGGGCGGATTCTCGACAGAAAAGCCATGGGAGAGGATTTGTTCTGGGCGATCAACGGGGGAGGCGGGGCGAGCTTCGGAGTCATTCTGGCCTATCAGATTAAGTTAGTGCCGGTGCCGGAGAAGGTCACGGTCTTTCGGGTCGAGAAAACGCTCGATCAGAATGCGACGGATCTCGTGTACAAATGGCAATTCGTGGCTCCGACCACCGATCACGGCCTATTCATGAGGCTTCTGCTGCAGCCAGTCACTTCCAAGACCCAAAAGGGACAGAAGACGTTGAGGGTCTCAGTGGTTGCTTTGTTCCTAGGAAATTCAGATCAGCTCCTGGCAATTACCGACAAGGAGTTACCCGAAATGGGGTTAAAGAAAGAGAACTGCACCGAGTTGAGTTGGATCGAGTCGGCTCTCTGGTGGGACGGCTTCGACAGCGGCCCCCTCCCGGCCCTGGAGACCTTGCTGAGCCGAGACTATGCCGCCAACTTCCTCAAGAGGAAATCGGACTACGTCCAGACTCCGATCTCGAAGGACAATCTCGATTGGCTCTGGAAGAAGATGATCGAACTGGGGAAAGTGGGGCTCGTGTTCAACCCGTACGGTGGGCGGATGAGCGAGATCCCAGCGTCGGCGTCCCCGTTCCCGCACCGGGCAGGGAATCTGTTCAAGATCCAGTACTCCATCAACTGGAGCGAGGACGACCCGGAACTGGAGAAGAACTACCTGGCGCAAATCAGGAGGCTGTACAGTTACACGACTGCGTTTGTGTCGAAGAACCCAAGGAGCGCATACCTGAACTACAGAGACCTGGACATCGGGACGATCACCATCAATGGCAAGAACAGCTACGAAGAAGGGCAGGTCTACGGGGTCAAGTACTTCAATGACAACTTCCAGAGGTTGGTCAAAGTGAAAACCGCGGTCGATCCCAGCAACTTCTTCAGGAACGAGCAGAGCATCCCTACACTGCCCAACTAAAGAGGCAATCTTTTTTTTTTCTTGACAAATGATTTGGTTAGACGTTCCAATAAGAGAATCCGTTACGATCTGCAATCATTTGTTTTGTTGTTACCGAAATTACTTTACAATAGAGAATTATTACTTTGCATCGACCGACATTAGCGTACTGTTCCTCGTTCTTTCGGTGGGAGACAAGGTGCTTGTGAAAATGCTTCGGAGTAGGAGAATTGGTGGGTGTTGGATGGATCACACGGAATGGGGAAAAAAATCGTGGGACTTGTATGATGATGGCTAATCAAAGCTAGCATGCTTGGACTATTCAAAGTCGCACGAGTGTCTCTTTCACTTTTAGTTTAAGTTAAGTGGGTTTCACCGAAATAGAAAGTCACGTGGCATTTACGGGCGACGATCGAGACAAAATCGAGCGGCTTAAAATTTCACAATTGACCGAGGAGAGGCGGTAAACTTTTGTGCGTAGCGATTCAGGACACGGCTCGCGTCGGTCTTATGGATAAATCTTGGACGGATTCGAACGTATCGTGGCTGTTGATCCCGCACACATGCTCGCCCCGTGTGATTGACGGCCATGATAAACCGATGACGGTAGACTCAAGCCTAGACAAATACGTAAGCAGTTTGGTGGGGTCCCTCGAGAGCTCAAAAGTTTTTAGGGATAATGACACAAATAGTCCCTGAATTTTGGCAGAATGTGCAATTTGGTCCCTGAACTTTTAATTTGTTCAATTTAGTCCCTGAACTTTGACAGAATGTGCAATTTGATCCCTAAACTTTTGACTTGTTCAATTCAGTCCCTGAACTTTTAGTAAATGTTCAATCTAGTCCTTGAATTATAGGAAAATGTTCAATGTAGTCCTTTTGTTAATTTAAGATCAGGGATAATGTTGAACATTTTCATATAGTCTAAGGAATAAATTGAACATTTACTAAAAGTTCAGGGACTAAATTGAACAAGTCAAAGTTTAGGGATTAAATTGCACATTCTGTCAAAGTTCAGGGACTAAATTGAACAAATTAAAAGTTCAGGGACCAGATTGCACATTCTGCCAAAGTTCAGGGACTATTTGTGTAATTATCCCAAGTTTTTAAGGACCCTCCATGGATCATCATCACGGAGGACATGTTCTTAAGTGGGTTCACATGCTCGCCCCGTCTGTTGGATTGATTACGTAGCTAATTCTCCACCTCTTCTAGTTACTTTTGACACACATTGTTCACTATGAAAATAGGATCCGAATCCCCTAACCTCCTAACCGGAAATTAGGGGGATCCTAGCCCTCCTCCCCCCTTTTTTATAGGGGGAAAATATTTGGAAAACATTTATGGAGGGCTAGGATCTTCCTAACCGAAGGTTAGACGATTCCCACCCATGAAAATAGGATAAGGCATACTGTACTATTGGAAAATTGAAACAAAAAAAACGACTATTGTATTTATGCCAATTCAGTCTTGAACTTTTAAATTTGACCAATTCAGTCCTAAAATTTTCAGTTTGGCCAATTTACCCAAATCAAGTAGGACGATCGGTGCCGAGGTGAATAAATATTTTATAATTTTTCTTCTTTCTTTTCCTTTTTGCGACCCTTGACAGTCATAGGAAAGGATTGGCTAAACTCGCTGACTAGTGGGCCATCCCAGGTCGAAGGGAACGTGCTTAGGCCTCGCGGGTAGCGGACAAGGGTCGTGCCCCCTGCCTAGACGGCCATTGGATGAGGGCCACGACCCTCATCCGCAGCCTGCGAGATCGTCACAACTCTTGCCAAGTATAGCCGAGGGCTGCCACCCTCGCCTGTGATCAGCGAGGGCTTCGTGGCTCTTACCAGATTTGAGTGAAGGTCGCGACTCTCGTTTAGTGGCCAGCAAGAGTCAACAGGGACTATCGCCGAGCATAGAAGAAAAAATAAATTATAAAAAGAAAATTTGAAATTCTATTTTAAAAATTAAAAAATCGCCCCTTATTAGCGCCCATCGTGCAACATAGGATGACTGAAGTTTACATTGGCAATTTCAGTCGAAATTGGTTGAATAGACTCAATTGGAAAAAACCTGAAAATATTTGGTCTAAATTGTGCACAAAATTTAAAACTTAAGAGTGGTATAAGTGCAATGGGTTTTGGAAATTTTTGGTAATTTTCTTGTATTATCGGAAATAAGCGGCTCCGTACGGGTCGGTCATATTGCAATTTTAATAGGAAACTTTTTATATTAATGCAAAGAGTAGTACGAGTTTCTGGGCATTATGTCGTTCCTCTATATTAACGTTTAAATAGAAAATCCTTTGGCACCAAATAACATTGCGTTATCAAAAAGAAAAATTACGATGTCCATGTAGCAATAAAAATGGAATCTAGACACAAAAACATGAATCTACAAGTCCCAAATCATAAAGACACATAAAGCAATGTCAGTTGATACCATAGGCTAGGGGTGAGCACCGGTCTGAATTGGATCGAGAATCGGACTAAACCAGTCAATTTTGGGTGATATCCGCGAAAATTGGTTCGATTTCTATTTTTTTTTTTTTGGCACGGATGTTTCAAAAACTATTAATCTCTCGATCTAGAGTTAGATTTTGGTTTGGGTATCATTCTATTCCGATCTAGAAATAGATGTGAGATTTGCAAGATGTTTTTTTATGTTATTTCAATCTGTTGTTATCTCTGCACGCGGTGAATTATTTTATATTTTGAAAAGCTGCAAATATTTGTTGTTTAATATAAACAAAAGACGTAAGTTTTCCATTGATTTGACCCCCTCATCTAGAGTTAGATTTTGGTTTGGGTATCATTCTATTCCGATCTAGAAATAGATGTGAGATTTGCAAGTCCCCCCCCCCCCCCCCCCAAATAAATAAATAAAGGGTGAGGGAGCGGGGACAAATTCATCCCCTTCTCCGTTTGATCCCTGATTAGCTCAAGAAGATGCCTCACAGGCTCACACAGCCAAAAAGACGCCGCCTTTCATCATCTTCTCGGCCTCAGACGCTCTTGCCAAACTAAAGAGGCAATCCTTTGTCTTATCTTAACGAATGATTTAGTTAGGCGTTATTGACGAGTGACTGACTGCTTCAATTAAGATAATCCGTTGTTGACGAGTAGTAGAATGATTACTTTGCATCGACCGACATTAGCGTACTGTTCCTCGTCCTTTTGGTGGGAGACAGACGGACAGGGGCTTGTGAAAATGCTTAGGAGAATTGGTGGGTGTTGGATGGATCACATCGAATGTGGGGGTAAAAAAATCGTGGGAGTAGTAGGATGATGACGGCTAATCAAAGCCTATGGACGGAAATGCATGCTTCGACTGTTCAGAATCGCACGAGTCTCTTTCACTTTTAGTTAAGTGGGTTCACCTGAAAAAGGAGAAGTCATGGGACATTTACGAGGACGACGGGGACAAAGTTGAGTGGCTTAAATTCCACAAATTGGCTAGGAGAGTTGGTGAACTTTGCGTGTGTAACGATCGATCCAGGACACGGTTGCGTCGGTCCCTCGCCAGCTGAAGTGAAGTATTTTCTTTCCTACGGCTAAATCTTGCATGGATCCAAAGATATCCGGACCGTTGATCATGTGGGAACCACATGTGCCGCCCGCACGATTGATTTCCACGATAGAGCCAATCACGATTGGCTCAAATTAGTATGTCCGCATTTTTCGCGGGTCCCTCGGGCATTCGAGTTTTAATAACCCTCCACGGATCATTGAGGATCAAGGAGAATCATGAAACAAAGGTCCTAAACGTATTATAAATGTGCTAATTATTCCTAAACCTTTCGATTTAACGAAATTAGTCTTAATCATTTTGACAATTTGTCAATCCAGTCTATCCAGCTAACTCTAATCAGAAATTGCTGACGTAAATACAAGCCATCTTACGTGATGCATCAGTGTCAACAATTTTTTTATCTATTTTTTTTAAAATTTATGAATTTTTCGATATTTTTTTTGCTATTTTCTATTTTTTTTTCATTGTGGCCGACAAAGCTCACCCATGCCGGATATGGCCATGGTTAGCCTAATCGACCATGGGTGGGTTGTGCCTCTCCCTTCCTTTAGTGAGACTTGACCCTAGCCGGCCGCAATGAAATAGACAGAAAAATAGGAAAATACCAATAATAAATTACAAAAATTACCCAAGTCAATATTGGCGGCACCGATAGGATGGCTGGCATCTACATCATCGATTTTCGGCTAAAATTGATCAAATTAACTAAATTGACAATTTTCAAAATGCTTAGAATTAAATTGGCTAAACTAAAAAGCTTTAAGTATGGATTTGCATGTTTTCTGTTAGGGTTATGCCTAGGGCTGTCAATTTGGCCCGTGCCGGCCCGAAAATTTCCTTGCATTTTCAGGCCTTTTCGGGCAGGGTCTGGTACTCGGGCCAGCACCAAACTTTTTTTAATACCGTTTTTCTTTTAAATTTAATTTATTTTTATATTTTTTCATTTGATGATTTGTTAATTGATTCAAAAAATTTTAAAAAAAGGAAAGAAAAAAACAATTCAGCCCGAATCCGGCTCGGCCTGGTTCGGGGGCCCGAGCATGATATTGCTCATTTCGGGCCGGGCCGAGACCCGGCCCATTGACACCCTTAGTTATGACTTGTTTTGATGCAATGGACGCATGACGAACATCCGCTTGAATTTATTTGTTGGAAGGAACCATCGACTTCCGGATGTAGCATCACCGAACAGCCATGTTGAGAGGACACCAATTATGTCCTGGCCACTTTGTTTTGCCTTTGTTGTAATCCCATAAACATGTCAACAACACGTACGCTAATCATCGACAGGATCTCGGAAATTCACTATAGCATTAAAAAATTATGAGCCCTAATTGACTTTTCTGTGTGACCCCCAAAAAAAAATAAAAGACTTTTCTGGAGCGCGAATTGCCTACTGCGATCAAGAAGTGCACAATAAAAACATTCTAGGGAAGTTTGGAAATGCCAAACCCAAACGACGAGATGCTCCCAATTGCCAATTATGCTAATGTCCAGAACATTCTCATTGATAAATATGAAATTCGAGAATTAGCCAGGAGGGCAACAGAAGAGTGTAATGAGAAAATAATGCGCTGGGATTTAATTAGGGGTGAGCAGATCGGACCGGACTCGGACCAGACCAGATCGGCCGAATTGGTCTGGTCCTTGAGGGGGGCGGTCCGGTCCCCAGATCAGACTGGACCGCCCAGATTAAATCGCCCATATATATATATATATATATATATATATATATATATATATATATATATAATCATATACATATATACAATTATAAAAAAAATTATTTTTTTTGAAGAAATAGCTAACCTAATTTCTCAATCTTTTGCTCGACACTCACGCTTCTCCTCTCGCTCAACGCTCGCATCTCGCCTTCGTAATGCAGCCTCCCATCGTGTTTGTCGATATGCAATATCTGATCGTGTTTTATCTTGACTCAATCTACGTTTTGTCTTAACCATATTATGCAAACCCATTATTTTGTTGGCATTTGGATTTAGTGAAGTACAAGTATAATCCCACCCGGACACCTCGGTCATAAAAAAAAAAGTATAATCCCACTTTGAGCTTGATTCTTTCAAACTCGAGGAGAATGATGCAGGATCATAATCCTGTTTCAGTTTTTTTAAGTGTTTTTTTTTCCTAATTTAGTCTTTTCTCATTATTTTAGGAATATAAGTACTCATGTGATGGTTGTACGATGATTATGTGTATGTTTTATTGGGTTGGATAATTGAGATTGGATTTGTCGACGGTGTCACGTAGGATTGGAAAATGCTGATGTAAATAAGTTTTTAATTTTTTTTTCTATAATTTATAATTTCTAAGTTTTTAATATCTTTCTTTCTTTCTTTTCCTTTTTTTTTCTCTACAAAAGCAGATGCTCGTCAGTCACAAGTGAGAGCTGGCTGACCCTTGCCGACTATTGGGCGCTTTACCAGGCCCTCGTCGACTACTAGGATTTACTAGCTATAGGTGTCGTCGATTAATCACGTGCTCGATTTTTTGAGTTGTCGATGTTCACTTTGCCGAATTTTTGTGCTGTCAATGTTCCCGTGGTTGATTTTTTGAATTGTGAATGCTCACGATATAGATAATTTGGTTGCCGCTTTTGCAGTTTTTTTTAATGCGCAAAAGTTCTTTATAAAGTGTGATTTTTCTAAGCACCATTTAAGCTAAAGTTGATTTCATTGCATTTTGAAAAATCTCTTTAACCTAAAGGTCTTTACATTTTTTGAAAAACTTTCTCCAAGATCCGACTAAAAAAAAAATCTCAAGATATATTTTAAGGTGTGAATGAATTAGGGAAGTTTTGATATAAATGTAAGCGGTGAGTTCAAGTCAATGAGGCTTCTTCATTCTAATTCTGAACATGTAATGTCTATTGTCCGATTCTTCTCGAGATAAGATCCAACATGAGTTAAACAACATCATGCCTGGAACAACATACGAGTAAATAATTTTTCTCCATTTTCTATTTTCTTCATTATTTTTAAAGAAACCAAGGTAGAACAGAGATTTTCTTCAGAATAAAATTAAGTAAAAGTACACTGTATCTTTTGAAAGTCATATGCGCTGCACATGATACCAGAAAATATGATCTTCAGACTTCAACTTGTTGATCAGACTTAAATGGGCCGGGTCGGGCCGGGTTTCATATAGGCCCGACCTAGCCCGAAATCAAACAGCTTCAAGCTCGGCCCGGCCTGAGTGGACCTGATACCCGAATCATGTACGTTGAAATATTCAGGTCGGGTCGGTTCTTCTTCTTCTTTTTTTTTTTTTTTTTAAATAAAGATTTTGATTATCTGCTTTAGCCCTCCAAGCAAGTTCACTAGAGTAGTTTTACGCATCAACTTCAACTGAGTCTGCATTTATTTTCAGACAGAGGCACCAGTAATTATGGAGACGTAGTAAGAAAATATACATGTACATCCGAGCTAGTAACAAGGTAAGAACTAGCCACTTTGGCTCCTATAAAAGCGGGTCGGGTTGGACGCATGGAGAGCAACTATGATGTCCATAATATAAAGGATATGAGAAAAAAGCTACCTCTGTGGTACAGTTAACTTCACAACTGTGAGTCCATACGGCTCACTACCAGAAAAATCTAAGTGTAGAGTACTCAAAATTCATTTCTTGGGCAACGTCTTCGGCTTCGTACGTACCTCATGCTGGCTCTTCTTATGACATCCCAAGCCTTTCGTGGGGGCATAGACTCCTTGTTGTGAAGCAAGAAATGACTCGATACCCTGGCGCAAAAACAGAATCCGCGAAATAGAATATGCTGAATCCACAGGACAGTAACTTGAGACGAGCGAGCTATCAAGTTTCCCACAAGCCAGTAAACACTTGTCACTTACAACAATTAAGGTTGATATAGGGATTTATCCTGTGACCACATTCCAGAAGTGGGGCAAGTGTTCAACCCAGAGATAGAGAAGCAGGGCCGATGCAATTCACAAATTATGGACCATCTGAGGAACACCGATAAATTTATGAAAAAACTGGAAAGTGTGGACATGACCAGCCATGGATCTTGTCCTGGACCAAATAGGGAAAAAAATAAAATAAAAGGGAAGATGAGAAAGGCTATCTGAAACAAGGAGGAGGTCCCCCGTTTTGCTGTCCTTGACAAACGTCCTTTCTTAATTTTAGACGAGCCAAATTGCAGATTTGGCGGATTCGTGCGATTGGAGAGAGGCGGATCGATCAGGGAACGGAAAATCTCCGCTGACGATATTGGGTTGCGTAATTTCTTAAGCGAAAATTCTTGACTAGGGTTTCTAAGTTTCGGGTCTTCACGTGGAACACTACTGAGGCGAGGCCCGGCCCGAAAATAAACCTAATCTTTGGGCCGGCTCGAGCTTTTTTGACATCTACTTAAGACAGAACCAGCCTTTCGTTCGTGCTGAGGAGGGCGAGGACAACCCGCGCGAAACCATCATCAATCAAGAGTCCCTGCTGCTATGCGACAGATGCACGCTATTGATCCTTCACTTGAACCAGGTAAGGTAAAAAAACAAAAAAACAGCTGACTTCTTTTTGAAGATGTTGTAATCAGTCCAGACTAGCTGGTCCCTAATCAACTGTGGTCGGGCATGAATATTGAGAACGTGCTTGACCATCTGTTCATCAAACATACTGCGCAAGATAGGCTCTTTCCACGAATTTTCACCCTGATTGATTAATTCGGCAACTTTTTTCGGTTCACCCACATTGGCAGGACCCCCTATTAGGCTATTACTCCTCTTTTGAGCTACTTATCATCCCCTATATCAATGTCCTCTCCATTCCCCACTGACCACTTTGCTTGATCCTCAGTTGCTGTTCTGCCCTTGCGGATGCATAGCCATCCCCAAGAAGCCTTAATCCCCTGCCTTCTTCCCAGAAACTCTGTTGAGGAAAGTATATTCCTTCAAGGATCTGACTGCACAGAGTAGAAGGGGGTTGTGCCAATTTCCATGTCTGTTCTCAGAGCATCGCCTTGTTGAAGGATCTCAAATCCCTAAAACCAAGGCCTCCCATGTCTTTTCTGTGTTTTAGCACTTCCAGCTTCCTCCGATGTATCCCTGCTTTAGGGCTTTGGTTCTTCCACCAGAAATCTGCTATTTTTTCTCGATTACTCGGCATACTGACACTGGAATTTTGATAATAGACATCGCTTACTGTGGTAAGGCTTGGACCAGCATTTTTGAAATATTTCTTTACCTGCTTTGGACATCAAATTCTCTTTCCACCCTTCCAACTTCATATTTACCCTTGCCAAATTCCATGCGAACATTTGCTTCTTGGGTGCTCCCCAATCAGAAGGAATCCCTAAATATTTACCTATCTTTTCAATCTCTGAGACTATCAATTCTGTCTTCATATTCCTTCTTAAGCTATTTGGGCAGTCTTTGCTAAAGTATATACCAGACTTGTTCAAGTTAATCGCATGCCCCGAAGCAAAGCAATACTGGTGAAGGATTGTGGCCGAGTTCTGGTTGATTTATCAGAACTTGTGTCTTTTGCTCTACTTTCGATAACCTGAAATGCACAGTTTCCATCTATAGCAGTGAGAATAAATCCAAGGAAAGTGAAATGACAAAAAAAAAAAAAATTGATTAATGAGAAACACCATTCTAAATATCGTGTGGGATTGGCCGCCCTGAGCATTCATGTTGGTTTCACCAAAGTGCCAATTGAGCTCAGTTTCTAAAATTGGGAAATGAAGAGAAGGACCTGGTTTTTTTGTGCTTTTCAACAAACCTTCCCCTGACTATGAGCTTAAGCACTCGATCCTCATCGTTAAAAATTTCCTCTTTAGGGCCTGCGACAGAAGTGTCTCTCTACAAAACAAGAACGCCAAAAGAACAGTTATTCAATTTGTTCAAAAAACTTATCTAGACTAATCCCAAACTTAAAATGGTCCACACCTCTAAGCTTTCATGTAGCTGCAATTTCTGGTGCTCCTCAGCAAGAAGGCCATTTATTTGCTCAATTGTATATCTCTATGTAGGATACAAGGATTAGAACCTCATGATATCTGTAATAAGTTGCCCAACTGAAACCGCATTTAAAAACATGTGGAGAGACTTATAACAAGCCTATGAGCAGGACATGAGTAGTGATAAAATTGGCTGCTCATGTCCTGCTTATATGCTTGTTACAAGTGTCTTGACATGTTTTTAAATGCGCTTTTGATTGGGCCCTTTGTTACAGATGAAAGACTGTGAGTTTCTAATCTGCATACCCTACATCGAGGTATACAACGAACAGGTAAATGGTCTTCTTGCTGTGGAGAAACAGAAATTGCAGCTACATCAAATCTTAGAGGTGTGGATCATTTTAAGCTTTGGATTAGTCTAGATAAGTTCTTTGAACAAATTGAATTACTTCTTTTTTTCCGGTGGGGACCATTTGTTCTTTGGACAAATTGAATAACCTATGTTGTCAACCGGGCTGCATTTATCCAGCCGTGAGTAGTTTGATCACTTGACAACATACTTACCACGAACTGCCCTTTGGCAAGGTGGTCTAAAGCGCTTTGACAAACATTCTTAAACCCTCGTTATCTTGTTGCAACAGTAGTGAGATACAAGACTAGTTCCTCAAAGCTTATTCATAATCTGAAAAAATTCAGGTATGAACTAGTAAATTTGGAGAAGGGCATTAATCCACACAGGTAGTTACACAAGCAGGGTGGCTGTACTTTGCAAACTGCATCAACAACACTCGATTGGATTCTCAATAGTGCTGGAAGCAATGGTCCTGAAAACCTTGAATGTCACATTACGATAAGCTTACGCGTTTTACAGCCACCATCCTTTTCTGCAGCAAAATGGATTATCCTATTTAAATGATATATTGGCAAAGCAATACATTGAATAGAATGATTTCATGTTGGTACATTCGCAGAGTGGCATTGTCTGGCATTATGGGATTGCCCTATGTGAAATCTTACTCGACAATATTTTAAGATAGGTCATCAGAATTGTTGCATCAGAATTGAACTGTGATAGAGAGAATAGAACAAAGTAGCAGATTGATAGAATAAGGTAAAGAAATATTGAGCCGGAAGGGCATTTATAGTGAACTTAAAGATTCTTTGTTGGTCACATATAGCTATACCTGGCTAGAATTCTTATTGTAGTCAGAGCAGATGAGAAGAGTACTAAGGTTGTCAATCTTCATCTATTGCTTCCTGATGCATTCTTCATGTATGTCATGCGACTTACTCTCCTCTTCTAGCCCCATTTTGAGTTTCTCACGTTCAACTTCATACTTCAAATAACAGGTATGCTAACAAGTGAATGCTAAAATTAACATATCAACCTTTTTGGGTCAACAGCCAAAACTCCAGCACTTCAGCACGAGATCCCTAGAGAACTCTTCATGTCAAATTGTGCAAAGCCTGATTAATTTAAGTTCTAGCAGTAACGCCCCTTTGACTGAAGTTGTGTGTGTCTCTCTCCCCCCCCCCCCCCCCCCCCCCCCCCCCCCCCTCTTTTCTCTCTCTCTCTCTCTCTCAAGAGATTCCTAAAAGACTGACCGAGTCAGTTGTAAACTCTAAAGATGTGCATGCGGATGTTTTGTCAACTCTGCAGGTGAAACATAGAACTTGAAACCTCCCCCAGCACCCCAAACACAAACCAACACACACACCAAGAAAAGAGTTACAAGCCTAGGTTATTGAGCTCAGCATCATATGTATCTGTCCTTTATTCTTGGGGATGATTAATTCTGACAGTCATTCTGTTTTCCTTTTTCGTTGTATTCCCAGAGTTTTGTTGGTGGTGGGAAATCTTCGGTTGGAGGGTTGCTTTCCAACACAGGTGACATTGGCAGCATTCTTTCTTCTACTCTGGAAGCCCGTTTCTCAATGTTTATAAAAGACCATAGATTATGGTCCGCGGACGATTCATCATTGCAGAAAGCTCTATGAAAAATTAATTGATGCAGTTCTAGTGCTGGCATCAAAGCCACCATCAACTGAAAGTGAACATGGGAGTAGCTTTTCCTGCAACTTGGCGTACAAGGTAGATGTCGAGTCAACATTATCGAGATATCACTTGTTACTGGTTGTTTTGTTTACCATCTTGATGCCAGGATATTATTTTCTTTGACATGATGGCACGTCTCTTTGTGTTGCTGGATAATGATTTGCTAGAAATATAAGCCAATCTGAAAATCGTAGCTGAGTTATTTACGGATATGGCAAAACCTATGCGCCTTTTCTCTTCTCTTTGCGGTGTTATCTGATCAACTTTTCAAAAAAGAAGACACCAAAGTAATAAAGTAGCAATGGAGATTTTTAATGTAAACTGCAAGTGGAACTTGAAATGTTAGGTGATAATCCTGATCATTCTCATTAAGAAAAAAAAAAAACATATATGACAATTAACGTGATGTATATTAGATGGCAATCAATAAATGGGCAACAACGGAAAGTAAGCTTGTGAATGTCTCCTCCTTCATTTGTGAAGTTTGAAAGCCTCGTTCAAGTGGTTTTAAGTGTTTCTTGATTTGACGAAAAGGAAATGGACATAGCTTTGTTTCTTTTATTCGAAAGCGTCGTTTATAAAAATCGCAACTATTTTTGTGGTTGGGAGGTTGAAGAAACTCGCGAAATTATTATCATGTATATTTCGTCTATATGAAGTACTAGTGTAAATATAACTAGGGTTACATTTGAATGATCATGTATATTTTGTCTTCAAGCCAAGGCTGTCAAAGTATTCTTTTCCGGTTACTAGTTTTGCATCAAAGAGCACAGACTTTTTCACCAGAGTTGATCTTTCCATGTGTTGAAGTATTAATTTTCGTTGCCCCACATCGATTGGGGCAATGTCCGAGTGAGTAGGTAGCGCCTACCAAGCAAAGCTCCCGTATGCTCTCTATAAGCTTAAGTTTTTAGGTTGGATATTCTAGCATGGTATTAGAATAAGTATTGTTCCTTTCCGCATACGTGGGCTCACAAACCCCCCCCCCCCCAGTAGTCAATAAAGCTCCATTTTTTAGTTGGATATTCTAACATCATGAAATTTGTTTTTCAACAAAGAGAAAGCTAAGAGCGCTATTCTTGCATGTCATCGAACTTTCAAAGGCAGTATCTATTAAAACTCTAACTGAGCAATTAATCTTGGTTGATTCTCGTTAGCATTATAGTTTTGTTATGTGATAAGGACGGTGACCTGGGAAGAGAAATGGCCGTATGCAAGGAAAATTTGACTGCTGAGTCTACTAGTAAAGTTTCATTAGCTACTGATCAGAGAGAAAATGCTCTGAAGGACTTGACGCGGAGAAGAAACAATCTTGAAGGAGAGAATAAGAAAGTTCAGGATGGCATTGGTTGGACCGCATAATTTGTTACCTTCTTTACAGCGTGAATTAAGATTCATGAGGCGGGTCATAGACTCATGAATCTCTTACGGAATGTGCGGTCTTTGGCTGTCCACTGTTCTGCAGGTCCCGGATCATATCCGGAAGAAACAGATGTAGAAATAGAAACAACTTTCGAAAGGAAGGGATTCATGAGGCGGGTCATAGACTCATCTTTCAGCTTTTGAGGACGCATGCTCACATGTGCTTCAAGCATAGCAAAGTCTGCTTCTTGCGTCTCAAAACAATGTTTCTGTTTTTGGTGGTCACGTCTTGAGAAATTCGTTGACGAACAGTTTTGGCTCACTTGTTGTACCGCGTGACCCCATGTTAGGGTGAAAATTACCAAAAAGTACTTATTGAAATCGTGCCAATCAATTTTAAAACTTTTGTTTAGTGTTAAACCTTTTGCATTTATGTAAATTCAGTCATTGACATGACCAATTTTTAATACTATTTTTTGCTAATTTTAATTAATTAATTATTATTATTATTTATCTTTTTCTTCTCCCTCCTCCAGTCGGCCGCAGAGCCTGGCGATCAACCAAATGCGGGGTCAGCTTCGTAGAGAGTCGAGAGAGAGAGAGAGAGAGAGAGAGAGAGAGAGAGAGAGAGAGGAAAAAGTAAAAAAAGGAAAGGAGAAATATTTTTACTTTCTTATCTTGTTATTTTGTTTATCTAGAAACATAGACGATCTAAAATTCAAATTGCCCTAAAAATCTTAAAATGCAATTGCCTAAGACATATGGACACCGAGTCCGATGACACTCAACTATAAGTTTAAGTACACTATAAGTGCCAAAACTTGTGTACGGTGCTCACTTTAGTGCCAAAACTTTTAAAACGATCATTTTTTTTTTTCATTTGAAAATATAAAAAACGATCACTTAAGTATCATTTTTTTTTAAAAACGATCACTTTAGTGCAAAACTTTCAAAACTATCACTTAAGTATCAACTTATTTTAAAAACGATCACTTTAGTGCTAACTCCGATGAGCCACGTCATCTCAAATAATAATAAAAAAATAGCATGTGCCGGATTTTCGGCGAGTCACGTCAGCTTAAATAGGAGTTGGCACTCAAGTGATCGTTTTTAAAAGAAGTTGACACTTAAGTGATCGTTTTGAAAGTTTTAGCACTAAAGTGAGCGCCTTACACAACTTATGGTATTTGAGCCTGAGGTATACCTAAGCCCTCAACTATATGTAATCCTAAGAATCTAACTACCCAATTGATCCAGAATACACGAGCTACTTCCTCCTCCATCAGCCTACTACCATTCCATCGTTGTTTTCCATTAATTTCACGAACAAAATGTACGCCGTAAATAAACCTTATCACGGCTGTCCCCGGATCACCATAGCAGAACACAGAACGCTATACTGGAAAATAAAGGAGCTTGCGTACCTGATTTCGGATCCATAATACTTTAGGCGGAATCTCGATGATCCGATGCTCAAGTCTTCTCCTCTATTACCCTCCGGAATCCTGGCGTCGATGAGGCCACCACCCTCACCTTCACTTGGCTTTATAGGAGGAAACAACCTCCCTAGTGAAGTAACTTCTTATGGAAGTTGAGTGTGAGATGATTGTGTGTTAGGGTTAGAGGAGGGACTAAAGCTCATTTTATAGAGTCCTTTGGCCAAGCTCTCTCATCACGGGCTGGGCCGAACTCGGCCCACACTAGCCAGGCCCATATAAGACTAATTAAGAATATTTAGATCTCTCTTTATTAGACCAACCATACGATTCCAATTAATATAAGCCCATACTTAAGAAAACTCTAACATTCTCCCACTTGGGCGAATATTAATTGAAATCGAACTGTAAGTGCACACCTTTATGCTGGTCTAGTAATCGTTCTTAATAGTCAATCCGATCCCATAAAGTATTAAACACCGAATCATGGCAGTAACTGCATAAAAAGGTATGCAGAGCCATCCATGGTCACAAGTGCCCTCTACTCTACTGATATGGATTCAATATGGTAGTGTGGCAAATGGATAGCACTCTATTAAAGAAATACTTTATGTGTTATCCCATTTGTAAGTCACCATTCTCTCTCCTTTATGTGTCACAATTCCATATGTGCACTAGAGAATATCTTTATGGTTCAAAGGAACCTACTAATGTCTTTACTTTATAGTCAACTGTACTTTATGTGTAACAAGACATATCTTCAAGGCTAGTATCTCAATGCCCCCAGCCTTATATTCAAGGTTTACACATACCTTGAGATTTTCAATTGATCAACTCAACTCAAAAAACTTTATTGCACGCAATAGAGTTGATCCATATCAAGATGTTACAAATGTAACAATCACAGATGCAAACTTTATTGGAGCAAAAATTGACAACAGCTCCCACTGAACAACCGCATCCATAGATGCTGCTAGGCCCATCTTAATGGCGTCATTTCAAACACAAAAGGACAAACAACTTTAGTCAGTGGAACTTCAACCATATCATCTGTGAAACTATGCTCCACTTTAATGTCACCATTTTGATCTGGTTCTTTATGGTCAAACACTTGACCGCCAGATGTTTGGACCCTTTAAAACCTCTGTTGTTGTATATAATCAACAATGCAGAGCCATCATCATACTATAACTGTATGGGTCCATATAAAAATAAATACGATCAACTCCCTAGTGAGGTTCTGGAGCTAAATAACCTGAGTAGCAGCCCAAAAGCTTGCTATAAACTCCGCTTGAATGCTAGAGGACAATACAGATCTGTGTTTTTCTCTATTATGCCGCACTGCCTGTTAATTCAAAGATGTATTATGTTGTCAACTTCTCGTCATCCAAATAGTTAGTAAGGTCTTAATCTGAATGCCTCACTAGCTGCAAGTAATCAATCTGTATGTGAATCAATATATACTCTTTTGTCCTCTTTATGTACCTTAAAACTTTCTTGACAGCAATCCAGTGATCGTTTTCTGGATTTTACAGATATCTGCCTCATGTTTTCAAAACAACATTTGGGTTCTCTCCACATCCGTATAATGACATGACAATAGATTCAGTTTATTACCCTTAATGTCAGGATCAATTCCTGACTTACAGTGCTGTATACTGAATCTTTCACAATACGATCAACACATGTCCTATGAGACAGGCCCAATATGCAATAAGAACGATCCCAACAGATCTCAATGCCCACGACAAAAGACACCTTACCAAAGTCCTTTATGGTAATATGTGCTTTGCTTCATGCAGTAATTCAACATCACCACTTGTAACATATTGTTCAAAAGAAGATAAAATTTCCTCCCACTGATCTTGTAGTATATACACTAATTCACTTCACTTTCAACATCACTGAATAAAGTGACAACATATATGAAACTCCTGATGTCATTATCTGAGAGCTGTTGCATGAGGCCTTAAGTAAACTATTTTAGTCTATTGATAAGTTTATCTGAATCACTAGCTATAAAACCTTCGGGTTATACCATATAGACTTTCATCATCAAGGTCTCTCTTTGAGAAGATAGATATCAATATCCAGCTGGCGTAACTCTAAAACAAGATGAGTTACAAATGTCATGATCACTCTGAAAGAACCTTTATGAAAGACTAGAGGAAAGAGTTACTTTATAGTCTTCACCTCCTCTCAGAGTGAAATCTTGGCAACCAGTCTAGCTTTAAACTTCTCTGACTTTTCTTTTAAAGACCTTTTGTCTTATTCATCCACTTGCAACTGATGAACTTATAACCCTCAACTATCCATTATGCTATCAAAAACCATTATGTTTCATAGACCATGTCTCGTCTTTTATCACATCCAACTCCAGATCTCACTGATTACAAGAAACAACATCTGTATAAGTTTCTGGATCAACCATATGGCCTATATTATAATGATGCTCTCCAAATAGACTATAGGTCTGGCAGTATAATTGGTCGTCTCTACCTTAGGGATCTTCCAAATGGAGCCTCGTTAACCTCATCATATACCTATGGGGCTTGAAGAGCTTCATCAGAATCTGTGTTAATAACACTGTCCTAAACCCCAATAGGCTTAGACTGTGATGTGGTAGGCTTCACGATCGTCTATATAGGCAGAGAAAACGACACAACACATGTATCGTACCTTTAACCTTAATAGCCTAAGCATCTTTTGGCCTCATTAAAATTCAGAAACTTCATTGTCTGTTATTCCATAATTCTCGTACTTCTGTTGGGATCATTAACCAAATATCCCTTCAAATGATCTGGACTTACCTAATGCTGGACAATACATCTTCACCTCTGCAGGATAACTTCAAATCTTTAGATGGTTTATCTAGATTTACGTCTAATCCATAACTCAAAAGGGTTAATATAATAACCTTAGTGGAAACACCAATCAAAGTATGAAGACAACTCAAAGGCTATCCATACACAGAATCTTGTAGGTTCATTCCATTAATCATACTCCTCATTACAATCTTGAAAATGCGTTTTTGCCTATCGGCCGCCTCATTATAACTTTCAGGCATAGTAGACTTAACTACTATCCCAGAATCCTTTTAGGTATATGGTAACTGACCCTTAAAGCTTTCCAACATGGTCATGTACACCATAATACTCACCATATTGGTCTGATCTGACAATCTTTATGACTTTTCCCAACTATTCCTTGACTTCAGCCTAAAGACCTTGAACTCGTCAAGAGAGTCAGACTTTTCCTTAATCAAGTACATATAACCATATGGGGAACAGTCGTTAGTAAATGTGTCGAAATAAAATTTTCAACACAGAGTTGTCATATAGGTCCATTGACACAAAACTGTATGACCTCCAAAAGGTCGAAACTTTGGACTATAATATTTCTTCTTTATCTCGGTCATCTTATTTCCACATCAGTTTACGCAATTCTCCAGGTCACATTTAAGAGTAGTTAGGATGTTAAGCTTTATCAGCCTCCCACTCTTTCCCTAGATAAGTGGCCAGATCTTTATGCCACAATGCGTAAAACTATTCTTTAACTGGAAATTTCTTGGAAAACAACCTTTCACTGTATAAGTGATGTAGATATCATCGGGAGTTAAGCATAATCTAATTCATTTGACACATTGCAGCACTCATCCTTATTCGACTTGAGAACACAGAAATTTCGTTGTTCTTTCAGTTCAAAAGAGTAGCTGCTCACGTCCAAATATGATACGTAAATCAAGTTCCGTCTAAAGGTAGATACAAAAAATGAATTCCTTAATGTCAGATCAAAACCAGAGAATGGAATTAAAATGACACATCTCCCCACGAATTTAATGTCAACTTTATTGTTGTTTCCTGATGTGAGCTTTTGATTCATCTTGATTTGGTTTCTTGTGATTCATGAATCCTTGTACTGTGAACACAATATAATTGGTTACACCTTTATAAAGTCTCCATAAACTGGATGAGACTTCTGCTAGATTAGATTCGTGAATCTAAACCAAAGAATCATCACCTACATGCCCACACTTAGATGACCAAGCCTTATTACAATAGCAGTCCCACTTTATGTGACATTTCTTTATAAAAGAAGTCGTAGTCACAATCTTTCTCAAAAGATGCCATTTTTGGACCCAAACTGTCTGAATGACCAGTGGTTTCAAGAGTTCCTTTATGAGTACGATCTTTAAACCTTTTGCTCAATGTGTCCACCATCCTTATGACGTAATCTCTAACTTCATAAAAATCATCAAACCTTATATTGAAGAGTTCTCGCTGATGTATCATAATATCAGCAGTGAACGAGACACAGACACAGACCCAGGCTACTTGGGCTTCCATCATCCATACAATAGTGCAGTCAGCAGGCCATCTACTCTCGCAGTAGTACTAAATGGATTACTTCAGAAATCACAAGTAAATCCAATTGCTCTTTAATCCAGGCAATAAAATGTCCCTTCTCGAGTTCCATATGTTAACAGTAAAATCTGTCAACTTATCCTCATAAAGAGCAATATAAACTTCTGCCAGCCATATCACAAAACTTAATATCCTCCAGCTATTTCACAAAGTCTGAACCAGTATGAACCTCAATCTTAATGGAGTTACCGTTTATTGGGAAGGTGACTACTTTAAAAAGCAATGTATAATAATGGCACCATGTGAGTACTGTGTAACTTGATCCTTAAAAGTACACATATTGAGGATCAGATGCACCATCATGTAATCACCTTTGGGCAGAATACATAATGTGCACTTTATATGTGACAGCCTATAAAGAGAATAAATCCAATCTTTATGAATCACCACCTTTGGGTGGATGAACCACTAGGACCAGTTACTTCTCAAACTTTATGCTGCACGTGTGATACCTCATGAACCAATATTGTGTAACTTTAAAAACTGTTTGAGTACACATCCAGAGAGCTGCATACATCATCACAAAATCACCTTTGGGCAGAAGATGTGACATGCAGTTGCAAACACTCCACATGATAGCGGCCATGAGAATCTATTTCAATCTTCGTGAATCACCACCTTTGGGTGTATGACTCACTAGAATCGATCAATCCCCAACCATATGCTATACATGTATCCCTCCATAATCAATACACAATCACCTCCTTTGGGAGTAAAACTATGCATTAGATCAGGAGACATCCTTCTACAATACGAGACCGATATTTCTCAAACCCAACCAAGTGTGCCACTTTGGCGGTCACTACCTGACTGAATCCTTGAAACTCTTTCATACCAGGGATATAAACTTTATGCCTCACATTTGTCATATCCAAATGATTTCAAATTTCACTATGGGGCACTTTATTCTAAAATCATAGGCGATGCCAATAACAATTATTGTATACATTGATGCACGTTAAACTTTATACATGCTAAAACTCTACACATCTTGTATGTGGTCATATATATATAAGCTTATCATGGTATTTCCGAAACCATATAGAAATACATGAAAAATGCTCAAAATACCCCTAAAAACATACGTACATAAGGGTCTTTATGCATTTTTCTATTTTTAAAAGCTTCAAACATGTCAAATAAATATACCACAGTGTAGAGAATTTCCATACGAGCATGCCGGTACCAAGATCACCCCCAACGGAGCATCCACGCGCCCACATGCGCCGGCCAAAGCCTCGGCGCGTGGGGCTCACGCGCCGCACGTGGGGCTCACGCGCCGCACGTGCGGGGCGAGCTCACCGGTCCAATGACCGGTCCGACCGGCGACCGGTCCGACCGTTGACCGGTCCGACCGGTCAACGGTCAACTCGGGTCGGAGTCGGGTCGAAGTTGGGTCGGGTTGACCCGATCAAACCGGGTCGGGTTGACCCTAAACCGTAACCGCGTCCACGTGGCGCAATCAGAGTGCGCCACGTGGCATGCGCGGACGCGGCCCGCGCTGGGCGCGTGCCAACGCGTGCGCGCGTGGGATCCCACGCGCAGCCACCATGGTGGCGCGTGGGAGCGCGTGCGGCCGCGTCCGGCCTCTTCCGGCGACGATCTACCCACCAAAATTCTCGTCTCGACGAGTACAATCCAAATATGTGATCAAAAATAATTTTCATCCATAAAATATTTTCGAAAAAGGGCAACAATGATACGTTCTGGATCTTCGCTATGGTGGCTCTGATACCACATGTACGCCGTAAATAAACCTTATCACGGCTGTCCCCGGATCACCATAGCAGAACACAGAACGCTATACTGGAAAATAAAGGAGCTTGCGTACCTGATTTCGGATCCATAATACTTTAGGCGGAATCTCGATGATCCGATGCTCAAGTCTTCTCCTCTATTACCCTCCGGAATCCTGGCGTCGATGAGGCCACCACCCTCACCTTCACTTGGCTTTATAGGAGGAAACAACCTCCCTAGTGAAGTAACTTCTTATGGAAGTTGAGTGTGAGGTGATTGTGTGTTAGGGTTAGAGGAGAGACTAAAGCTCATTTTATAGAGTCCTTTGGCCAAGCTCTCTCATCACGGGCTGGGCCGAACTCGGCCCACACTAGCCAGGCCCATATAAGACTAATTAAGAATCTTTAGATCTCTCTTTATTAGACCAACCATACGATTCCAATTACTATAAGCCCATACTTAAGAAAACTCTAACACAAAACACATAAATCTTCACCTCGATCTACTCCTAATGAATGCGCCAGCAGCTATCAACATTTATTTTTAATTCAGTACATCGACACCTTTGGCTAACTTTGCGAAATCGAGATTATTACGTAAAGCATTGACAAACCGTGTCAAGGCCGTGGTTATCAGTAATGACTCAAAAGTTCATAACAATTAGATTTATGCAAACTAGTACAGTGAATCATTCAAGCAAACAAGATGAACTCAGTCAAATTCGATTAAGGCATTTCGTCAAACATGGGGTGATTAATTCAGACAAGAGATCTAACTAAAGCATTGAAGCATCTATTCCAATCCAAGCTATCACAATAGCATCAAAATGAGTTCAGATCATCAGTAAATCATTAATCATATACGATTTCAAATAAATCTTAACTAGACTTCTCCACATTTTTTTTTATTTCCTCCAAGAATAGCTGAGAGCAGAGCATATGAAAGTAAAGCGCGATTGCTGGTCACGAACTGTGATTGAACTAGAAATGGGAAGTCATGGACGTATCGCAAGTGACGACACCAGCGAAAGAGCTGCGAACCGACCCTGAGTGCTTCCATCACAAGTTCTTATTGGTGGGGCGCAACTTCGGAACGATGAACTGCCGATGTCATAGTGGTTGCTCGGGACTAGCCTCGAAAAATCAATCAGCAATTTCGGTGAATGGTTCCAGCTTCCATCTTGTGTTCTATGGATGGTTCTCGGTTCTGTGGATCTGCAACTCTGGTGGCAAGCGATGGTAAATGCTCGTGGTCGGAGATTGTGGGTTACGGTGTCGATCAGTGGTAGAGAGGCTTCTAGAATTTGTTGATAGAGAGACGATTTCTTACTTTGTTCTATGTGAATCGCCACACAGAGCAAAGTAAGAAATCTGTCACTGACCCTCCTTTCAAAACTTGATGAACTCCCGTGCATGCTTACATGCGACTTGATCTACCTTCAAAACCTTATAGGCTTCTAAAACACGCACTCGTCCACGTCCGTTGAGAGCGCGACTCCTGAAAAAAAAATCACAAGCAATATCAAGAAAAATTCGAGAAAGGAGTAACCAGAAACATATTCGATTCCTAGAAAAGAGGCACTAAAAGAGTAAGAAACACATTGGTGCTAAAGAGCTAAAGAAACCACCACCCCCCCCCCCCCCCCAAAAAAAAAAAAAAAGAAAGAGAAAGAAACATACAGAGGTAGATCTTCGTGTCAAGTGTCGATTTTCTCTTTAAATATTAAACATTGATAATTATGCAAATAAAAATTGGAAACCTCCCCCCCCCCCCCCCCCCCCCCCCCCCGCGTCACATCAACTCTTTGACACGAGATAGCAAACAGAATCCTTACCCCAAAAAAAAAAATGGTAAGTCCGTACAAGAATTGTTGATTTACAAGAAGTTACTTGACAATAAAAGTCTTCTCTCATAAGTTGAGCTCATGTCCGTCGATGGCTTTGCGATCATTTCATTTTGGTCCGATAATATGCCCGAGTCTGTCTTTCTGGTTCACCATGTTAGAATAAATAGCTAGATGAAGGAAGCAGAAGGCTACATGTGCGCATAAGGCAGATCTAAACTACGTAGACAAGCGATACCATATCATATTATTAACGCATCAAATTTTCCCTACATTATTAATGATATAAAGGTGGGAATAAGCAGACCGAGGGAGAAGTAGGCCATCGTTGCTGCATCCATCGAGAGAGAAAAAGGGAAGGTAAAAGGAGACATAGAAACAAAGAAAGGATAAGGTTCTAACTCACCTTATAACGCTTGTAAGATTGGACGGTGCATCTGAAATGTGTCTTGCGCTTGCTATGGGGGATGTGAGGGATATAGATGTGGCACTCATTTGGCAATTTGGTAGTTGATACATCAATCAACCTTTCCAATGATGGGCCGTCAAAGATTCTCAGGTAATTCAGAAACTCTAGCTCGTCAAGGCCCTCGACAACCTGTAGACCATCGCAGTCTTCGACGTACAATTGCTCAAGCTTCTTTAAGTTTGATAAACCCCGAACACTTTGCAAAGAAGGACAACTCCATACCCAAAAGTCTTTCCACAATTCTGATGTACCAAGTACTTGAATTTGGAGTATCTTTGGGCAACCTCCAATCTCGAACCTTCCCAACTTACATAATACCGTGGACAGAAGAATAAGTCTCCCTTCCTCCATAATCAACTCATTAGCAGATTCCTCTTCGCCCGCGTACCCTAACCTTCCCAAGGACTTGCACTTGTAGATGTTAAATCCCTCCAATGACTCAAACGCCCCGTCAAATTGGATCTCAACTACCTTTGAGCACCTTGCAATCTTGAACCATCTCAACTTACATAATACCGTGGACAGAAGAATTAGTCTCCCTTCCTCCATAATCAACTCATTAGCAGACTCTGCTTCACCCGCGTACCCTATCCTTCCCAAGGACCCGCACCTCCGGATATAAAGTTCCTCCAATGATTCAAACGCCCCGGCAAATTGGATCTCAACAAGCTTTGGGCAACCTGATATATTGACGGTTTGGAGCTTCCTCAAGTTTGATAGCCCAAGTCTCTCCAGGGTATCACAGTCACCGCCTTCCAGGATGAACTCTGCCAAATTTTGAAGTTGAAGCCCGCTGAGTTGTATTTCTTGTGCTTGACACGATGTGAACCGTAACTTTAACAGAGAAGATGGAAGTTGCATGACTGTTTGCCGCTCCAAACCAGACAAATGAAGTTCCTTCAACTGAGAAAGGGAAGCAAACTCAGAAGGAGCAGGGACATTGAGAAGTTTCAATTTCGACTGCTTCAGTTTGGTTAACTTCCCCATCCCCCCTAAATCACCAGTGCAAATTTTCCCTCCCTGTTTCCAACCGGAGCCATCATAAAGTTCCAACAGAACCAAGTTAGTAAGATTCGAGAGGTCTGGGACTAGCCGCAATGATTTAGATGACACTTGTAGATTGTTTAAACTTGTGGGAAGCGTCGGCAACTCTTGAATCTCATCACAATTTATCAACTCAAGCGTTTGCAGGCAAGGAAGCATACTAACTGTCTCTGGAACTTCACTGATGCAAGTTCTTTCTAAGCGTAGGACTCTTAGATAGGGCAAATTTCCGATTGCCGAAGGAAGTCGACCTTTTAAATTGGGACTACAAATTCGAAACACTTCTAGATTCTGAAGCATGATAGCACTAGGTAACTCCCAAGAATTTGCCGAACGTACTCCAATATCCTCATTGTCAAAGTGCAATTCACACAATGATTTCAACTTCCATATGGAATCTGGTAGTTTCTTCACTGGACAATTCTCAACCGAGAAGTGCTTCAGATTCACTAGGTTCCCGATTTCTTCGGGCAAATTTTTAAGAGACCCGCAGGACCTAATCTTCAGCTCCATCAAAGACTTCAACTCCCCAATAGAGCGATCAAGTTTCTTCAAGTTATAACATCGTTCGAAATTAAGCCTCTCTAAATTGGGGCATCCAGAGAAATCCGGCGTTCTGTTTATGCCATGACATTCTATAAGAGAAAGAACTTTCAATTTTCCTGCCATCTATCAAAATAAACGCAATATTCAATGGATGAACAGACAAATATTACTTTCAAAGAAAATAAAATAGTAAGAAGCAAATTACTCACCTTAATTAGGCTATGTAGTTTCGAATTATCTATGAAGGCATTGTATGAAAATTCAAGAACTACCGCATTATTTAAGCGCAAATTGGTTGGCTTAAAAAACAACCGACGAGGCGGGCTACTCCAAAAAATCCATCTTAAATTGGTAAGGCTGTTTGCTAGGTTACCACTGAAGGTTCCCCCACTCAATCTGAGGTACCGTAGATGTTGAAACCTTTCAATCTCTTCACTTGTGATAGTCTCACAATCACTTCTGCGTAAGTCGAGATTCAATGCTTGGACGTTCTTCTTCATCTGCAAATGAGAGCAATAAATGAGGGATATTCAGTATTTTGTTTTAGAGGAAAATTGTAACAACAAGAAAAAGAAGAAAGAGAAAACAGTAGCCTAGTGCAGCATAGAGGATTTTCTAGTAAGAGAAACTATTAGTTTTCTTTTGAGGTATATTACCTCTTTTGTTCTCACTGCTTTGAAGACGTCATCGTCAATCCATATCCTACTCCGCTCTCCAGGATTTCTTGGATCTTCACGATGAACAATATCTCTTCCAAGATCTCTAAGTTGGTCGTGCATCCAAAACTTATTCTCCACAATCTTTACCAATGACATGCTAATAAGGACATCAACTCCAGTATCTGGGAAAAAATCACAATCTTTCCACATGTAAATTGCATGCACAGTATGCTCACCAATGAAAAAGCATGCAATATCGAGGAAAATTTGTTGTTGCTCATAACTCAATGCATCATAGCTAATCTTTAACTTTCCAACAACATCCTTATGAGGTGCTTTTTTTAACTTCTCCAGTGTCTCTTTCCATACTTGTTGTTTTTTATCAAAGAGGAGCGAGCCGATTACTTCAACAGCCAACGGAAGTCTCCCAGTAGCAAATACGATTTTTCTTGAAAGATCATTATAATCATCTGATGGGTAGTCTCTGTTAAATGCATGCCTACTGAAAAGCTCCAACGCATGATCACTACTCATCATCTCCATTTCATATTCCAAGATTTGATAGTTTGATCTATGGATTCGCAGAACATCTTTATTTCGAGTTGTAATCAATATTCGAGATCCTGAATACAGAGTACTACTGCCTCCAACTAATTGTAGCACTTGGTCACTATTAGCAACATCATCAAGTACAATGAGGACTTTCTTATTGCTAAGTGCTTCCGCAGTCCTCTTTGTTCCATAATCAATTTCGTCAATGCTTCTTGTTCCTGCAGGACGACCGAGTTCAGATAATAACTTTTTTTGCAACTCAACTAGGCCATCAGTTCTTAATGATTTCGCTTGAACATCTTCAAGAAAACAACAATACTTTCCATAATGAGATGAGAGTTGGTTGAAGACAATTTTGGCCAGAGTCGTTTTACCGATACCCCCCATGCCATGAATTCCAATGAGCCGCACGTCGTCAGAGTCGACGTCTAACAATTCTCTTACCGCCGCAACTCGGTCATCAATTCCAACTAAATGTCCAGTAACCAATCTATGTTTGGTCTTCAGCTTTTGCAAGACCTCCTCAACTACTAAGTTAATCACATCGCCGTAGCTGCGATAATGAAAAACCATTTAGGCGGGCCGTCATTCAAGCACTAGATAAGCTACAAAATAGTCAGACAATTAATGGGAAAATACTTTTAATGCACTTGGCAATGTGTGCGCGATTTCATAACCCGAAACATGACTTGATTCCAACACGAGATTAGCAATCTTGGAATTACGTCAAGAAGTTTGCCAAAAAATGGATGTATAAATGTTTATGCAGTTGAAATTGATAGTTTATGATTTATGCTCCAGCGACGATTATAGAAGTAGGACAGGGTGTATCCAAGAGGAGATATATTTAACGTATTGAAAAGATCAAATAATAAGATAGAAATGTGCAATTGTGCATGGCATTTCATTAACCCATTCTTTTTCCACCCATTGCCCCCAATCAAATATTAGGTTAAACTACCTAGCTATTCATATCATTATTCGCCCATCATATAAGATGACATCGTTAAGCAGTTTCACATATTTTGGCTAATGTATCATAGCTATATTCATTTAGTAACTCTAATGGTAAAAGTCCCACCTCAGTCATACTGGAAATTTTTACATCTATGATGAAGTGTAAAGAAAAAATGGAGAAACTTGCATTTGGAAGGCAGCTAGCTTACCCTTTATACTTTTTCACTTCCCACCCTTTTATCGCATCAACCTCCATGAGAGCCTCTCTCCATGCATCTACTTGCTCATTGCTCAACCTCTTCTCTTTTTTCAAATTGAGTATGGCATCGCGATACAATGGAGTTTTCAACTTCACATCATCAGGTTCCACGTCGAAAAAAACAGGTAGGATCTTTTTTTGACCTTTCGATTTGGAAGTGTTTGCCACGATCTGCGCGAGCTCGCGGAGGCACCATTGGCTCGAAGCGTAATTCCGAGAGAAGATGGGTATGTAAATCCTAGAGTTGTCGATCGCTCGCTGAAGCGATCCATCGATCCTTTCACCGACACGGAGCTCTTCATCGTCTCGGAAGACGCATATTCCAGCGTCCGACAAGCTATGGAAGAGGAAGTCAGTGAATCCGACACGAGTATCGGGTCCTCTGAAGCTTAGGAACACTTGGTACTCGCTTCCCGACGATGAACTTGCATCTAAGCTCGCCATAGCAAAAGTTTGTTCTGCTAGCGGATCTCTCTCTCTCTCTCTCTCTCTCTCTCTCTCTCTCTTTGTGTGCGTGTGGGTGTTTGGAGCGCGCCTGAAGAGGGGACGTGATCCTTCGTTCGGCCTTTTCCATAGTTGAGACTGGCCCGATGTTTTCAATGAGGGATGTGGATGCGTCAACATCGATGCGTACTTTCAAAGGAATTGCGTAAAGAACATTAATATTCTTTAATTCACCTGTGCGTAAAGAATCAATTTTTTTTTATTTCGTAATCTTAGTACTTTGGTTAGCATGGACTATAAACGAATCAGATGAAATAAAATTGCGATAAGTATGGAATAAAAATTAAGGAATTGGAAGGAAAATAAGTATTTGAGTCATCATGTGAGCTACTTACCTGCACAGTCACTCATTCATCCCGTGCATCAAAATGAAAGGATATAACTCTTGAGGAATGGAAAATTGGTCCCCCTTTCGCACAGAGTGAGTCATTCCATTATAAGCTCCCGACCGCCTTTCATAAAGTCAAAATTGGGGCTTTTTTTCAATTTAGGATTGTAAAAAAATTACCAAAATAGAATTAAAAAAACAATATTTACCAAATTAGTTAGAAGAATTTCGTCATTTTCTTCTTTTTTTCTTTTTGTTTATCTTCTCAACATAAATTCAAATAAGCTAAAATGCCTCCACTTTTTTTATAGAGCCGGTCCAATCAAATAACATTAATTCCAAGAACCCTTTTTTTCACTATTTTACATTACTTCCGAAACCTAATAACTTAATCATTTGGATATGCAAAATACAGGATTTTCAATCCTAAAAAAGAAAGGAAGGAAAATTGACACTCTATTTTAAGTGAGTTAACGGAATTTCATACCCGATTTGGTAGACACATGTCCAATTACAAGAAAAGCCGTATTCGATGAAAGTCGCCGGTACGAATATATCAATTAGGTGCTTGCCTACTTTTGATGGCAGGTATTATTAGAGAATTATTAGAGAAAATTCGATTTTTGAAGTCATTATTTTATTGTTTTTTTTTTCTTGTTTCAGTTACGGCTGTTGATGAAAAAGGAAATAAGCAAAAAAATTGTCTTCTTGTTTCAGATATCTCATCGCAATGATGAAATCGTGACCTTCTCCTATTTAATCAGCAAAAAAAAAAAAAGTCATAATAAGATCATAAGGCAATGAGAAAAATCTCAGGCTACATGGCCGACAAAAGTGAGACAAAAAAAAATAAGGTGGTAAAGTTGGTGGAATCTCCCTCTCTTAATTTTGATGTCCTTCTTTATTCCCTTGATGCCTAGCTTTGTATGCAAGAAAGTAGGGGTGAGCAAATCGGACCACTCGGACCGGGACCGCCCGGACCGGATCGGGACCGACGGTCCGGTTCTCGGTTCTAGGGACGGCGGTCCGGTTCCCGGTTCTAGGGGCATAAAAACCGGACCGGACCGGTTGATTTTTTTTTTACTCCTAAACAAATTAAGACCGGTTCTGTATGTACGCGTCTCAAACCTGCTACCCTTTCTCATCACACACTGAGAGTTCTGTAATTAAGGCATTTTTGAACCATGAAACTTTCTGTAGATGATCAGCAGAAAGATGACAGCACACATGAGAGGCCACTGGAGACGTACCAAATCACGAAAGAGATTCCTGCCAACTTCAGGAATGGGCATTACATACACGGGACCTCCTCGTCTTTCTCTTTTGCTGCTTTTGGACGCTTTGCTACATCAATTATCTGTCGAAAATGTTTTCATTTCTGAACAGAGTTTTGATGATGCAGGAAGAGCTTCAACTTGGCTTGCTCAAATTCAGTTCATTATTTTTTTTTTGGTCGGAACAGTTCATTATTGAAACGTGTATAATTTATTGTAATTGCCCGAGAACCGGACCGGACCGGACCGGACCAACGGTCCGGTCCGCGGTTCCGAAAAATTGAGAACCGAAACCACCGGTCCGGTTCTCGGTTCTTGAAAGGAACCGGACCGGACCGGGAACCGATCACCCCTACAAGAAAGGTCATAATAAGAGACCACTAGTCCTATCTGACACATATTCCTCAATGCTTCACATATCAGTTCAAGGATTATCCTAAAGCTAAGTTTAGTACAATGGAAATTGAAAAAGAAAGAAAGAAAAGAAGTGGATACTTTTCTTATGTTCGATTGCCACATTTCAAAGACATGTATTTATTCTTTTGCTATACATTTTGTTTAATTAATTACAAGAAATAAAACTGCACATTCCCAATATTGCATATTGCCCGTCACCATTTGGGAAAATTACCAAAAAAATCCTAAACCTGTTGCAATTATGTCAATTCTGTACTAAATTCTTTTTTTGTCGCCAATTGACTTCTGAACATCATTACAATCACTTTTGTGCTTCTTGACTTTGCCTTGACCGTCCTGAGCGGGTCGGAGAAACGAGTATAGCGGGTTGTCCAGCGAAAATGTACGTCTCATCTTTTTTGAGGTTTTATCGATCTCACTTGATGCAGGTTGTCTCAAAGCCTAATCACGCGCGATATTGAGAAGCTAACTCATAATGATTTAAAGTGTAAGCTGTGAGTAATTACTTTATATAGCGATCCAAGATCATCACGTATAAATATGCGAATCACAAATTCATAAAATTAAAGAATTGATGCACCTTATTTCGGATCCATTGTTCTTGATGCGGAATTGCGACGATCCAATACTCAAGAGTTTCTCCTCTATGAACCCATTTGTCACTGGTTGCAATGAGATATCTCCTGACGTATCGTTACTCTTTTTGTGAGGTTATGTGGACATTAGGTTTAGAGGATGGATTTGAGCTTTATTTATAGAGATTGAAACATATCCCCTCATTACAAAGATTTATCTCGGTCCACAATATCCAGCACCATATTAGACTAAATGAGAAACTGTATATATCTTTTCTTTATTAGACCAATTAATATTTACAATAACAATTAATAAAGCCAATATTGAATATTAAAAATATATTCTAACATAAAGATGATAAATCCCATCTTATAAGGGAATCGCCGTCAGCCTATTGAGGCAGATTATGAGCAAAGTGGAGTATTGGGAGGATGCTCTACTTCCTACAAACCAGAGATCAAGGGTAGATGACTTGTTGACAGTAATTTTCTATTCCATACCTAATCTCAGATTTGTTTGCCTACGGAATGATTCATGCGGTCTTGTCAATTTACGGAATCCTAAGGTCCTTTCACCAAGTGTTCATGCACGATTGTATGGATTGATTGAGATTATTTCTAAAGTGTCTGACCTAATAGTCAAACAAAAACAAAAGGAAATCAAAAGCATCAGACACATGTAAAGAAATCAATCTTATCACAAAGAAATGAAGTAACAACAATAAAATAACATGGGGGAAAGTACGAAAAAGTAAACTCGATACGAGTCGTGCATAAAATATTACATGTCCTTGTGTTCCTTTGAGCTAAAAATGAAACCTCGCGTCACTTAAAAAACGGTGACAGAATGGCAAGAAAGTAAAGTGCGGAAAAGTAACCTAATACGAGTCAGGCAAATAATATACACTGCCTTATTGTTAAGCAATGGAACGCGAAACTCGCGAGCTAATTTCTCAAAATCAAAGCCAGAGTCTAATTTTATCATTCTCGGCAATCACAACACAAGAGTTCATTCTTTCATACAAAGGACGTAATTCTTCACCTCAATATGCTCCTAAGGGATGAGTCAGGAGCAATCAACCAGTGCTTAATTTTAAGTTAGTACGTCAACACTTTCAGCTAATTCCTAGAATCGAGATTGTCGTATGAAAACATTGAAAAAGAATCGAGGCCGAGGTCATCGAAAATGACTCAAAGGTTAAAATCATTAACATTTATGCAACCAACAGAACTAGTACAGTGAATCATTTGAGCAAATAAGGTGAACTCAGTCAGATTCGAAGCTACATTCATAACGATCCTATTCAGGCATTTCATCAAACATGGGGCGATCTTCTTCTGGTTAGAAGTTGATTTTTTCTACTTCTAGAATGCTACACAAGTAGAAAAATGAATTTATGCTACCAAATGGATTTCTGCTCTAGAAATTACGTTAGCAAACGGATTTCTACTCTAGAAGCACTTTTGAAACAAAAATTCTACTGTAGAAGCGCTATCAACTTATGGTCATAAGTTAATTTTCCTACTTTTAGAATGATCTGGAAGTAGAAAAATGAAGTTATATTACCAAACAGATTTATGCTCTAGAAACACTTCTGAAGCAGAAATTCTACTCTAGAAGTGCTATCATGCGTGTGCAAAGCATCCATTCCAATCCAAGCTATCACAACAACACTAAAGAGTCCAGATCATTAATAAAAAATTTATGAGAGACAATTTCACCCAAATCTCAATTAGACTTCTCCGTCTTTTTTTTTTTTCCTTTCGAGAACAGCTGAGGCAAAGCATATCAAGGTAAGGTGCAAATATCAAGGAAGTCCCGCAAGTGTCGCTAGTGACTATGCCGGCGAACTAGGTTCGAACCAACCCTCGGTGCTTCAGACTTATCGGCCAAAAATGTGACAGTCCGATTTTTCTATCATTCCGAGACCTTAAATTATAAGATGTCTATTGAAGTATTTCAGTTATATCTCGCTCTGACCTGATCAGTTGTGAGTTAACTAACCAAAGGGGAAAGGCTAACGCGCGACGAGATACGTGGACCTAGGAAATTGATAAGAAAACGACATTTTGACCATAAGGATCGTCGAGGGATATTTAGAACCGAGGCCGATCAGAAAATGATTAAGGAATTCGTTGCTAGCGTTATACGATTGGAAGGCGAGTGATGTCGCTTAACCAACGTATGATTTGCAAATTTTTCCCAAATCGATTTATAACGATCGCGGCCGTCGGGGCTAGTAATACACTTTCGCGATTGCATAACAACCAAAATCGCCGTACTTGAGTTTTCCTAAGTGTGACAAAAATCACAGAATCGATACGCGTAGCGTCCGCAAAAGCCGCACGTTAGTTCGAGATAAATCGAAATTACGACATTGAGAGATCGACCATGATATGGGGTCTCAGGAATGGAAAAATGGAAATGAAGATTGTGACAATTATTTTGGATTGAACGACGCCGATAAGAAATAAAGGATTAGCGAAAAATCAGATTTTCAGGCGAAAATGTGAAAAGACCGTTTTGCCCCGGAGTTTTGGACATTGCTTCATTATTTGGACGAGGGCTTTTTGGACATTTAACCCACTATGGTAGCTGCCGATTATATGAGGAAGTGTGGAGAAGAAATTTGGATACTTTTGCCAAAAAGGGACAAGTGTCACCCTTTGTGACTATGGCATTTATTATCCACTTAGTGGAAGCCCTTGAAGTTTGACCAAAGGAGGACCAGACCATCTCTCTCTCTCTCTCTCTCTCTTTTTTCCTCTGCTGATCGACCGCGACCCTTCTTCCTCTTCCTTCTCTGCGATTTTCTTCTTTACTTCGCGAACAGAAGCAGCCCACGGTTCGTCCAGCCCTGCTCGCCGGATTCGTCCTTCACGACAGCTTCCCCCGGCGACCGTCTAACCAGGAGCCGACCATCACAACAAAGTTCGACCTTTCCCCGACGTTCTCCAATAGGAATCTCGGCAAAATAAGGTCCGAGCAGTTCCGGCCAGCCCCGACAAGTTTCATCGACGGATTTCGAACGATCTGAGGTAGAGTGGCCATAACTTACTCTTTCGGACGTCTTTTTGGACGAAATTTACGGCGTTAGTCTCCTCACAGATTGGGCTACGTACTGTGGATCTAGGGCTACTGATTGTTTTGGAAAAATTTTGGGTTGTGAGGCTTTGATTGAAGAGTTTCTGTTGGGGGTAAACTGGACAGCTTGTGTGGCGGTTGTGATTGGGCTGTTTAGAGGTCCAAATTAGGTTGGTTGGCTGCCAAATTTTCTGTGGAACACTATAATACATCGATTAAGGTTCCAATAGGTTCGATTGTTAAAGAATTGATGCTTAAAGTGAGTTTTGGGACTGATTTGGGTGAGAAAAGCCAGAACCAGTGTACCCTGTTTCTGCTCTGCTGCTGTTGGTTCTGTTTAGGAGCTGTCCTTATGTCGCTCTGCTTCTAATTCTTCGTTAAGTTACGCTAGAGCGTTAGTGGAAAAGTCTATGGGGAGTACGATGTGTGAAACTAGAGTTTGGAAGGTGAAATTGGTTAAATCAGCGATTATTTTCTAAGCATGGCTGCTGTTTCGTGTTGGACAGCTTAGAGACGTGCCGGGTTCGGACTTTTCGAGAGGCTTGAAGTATTAATTTACTAAAGGAAACCAAGGTGAGTTTTTCCTAACCTTTTATTAGAAAATCTGGACGCGACTGGATGTTTTTCTTTGATAAGTCGTCGAGTTGGTTGAGGTGTGAAACTTGATGGTTGAGATGGCGGACGGAATTGTTTATGGATGAGCCGGGTGGGCTTGCTGCTTGTTGGTTGTTGTTCTTGGGGTGAGCACGGTGATGTGCTAATGATTGCTGCTTGCCTAGATGATAGTGTCAGGTTGATTGTGAATATCTGTTATGATAAGGCGTGTCATTTCGAGATAAAATTGGAATTGTGTTTAGATGTTTGATTTTTCCTCTTGTAACAATGTGCGTGGTTATCTATCGTGGTGCCTCATCTGTTTGAAAACATAGAGGATATGCTTTGAAGTGAAACACGCTAATGTGATGAGATTGTGGGACTGAGAAAGCAAAGTACTCTGAGGCGCCTATATGATGCGGAGTCGAGAATGAGAAGTACCCTGACGCGCCGTGATGACGCGGGGTGGTGGAGTAAGAGATACCCTGAGGCGATCTAATCGCGGGGTTAAGGAATGTAAAAATACCCTGAGGCGATGAAATCGCGGGGTCTTGGATGAGGTATTTTTTCCTTTTCTTAGTCGAATGAGAAGGTGACTCGTTCTAGGCAAGTATGAACGTGGTGTTGTGTTTGTCACTCTTGCTTTTAGTCATACCTGTTGTGGGACCTTGATAAATTATATGAAAATTGTTACGCCTTGCTTTTGCCTGTTATTTGCTTGTGTGGTGTTTGTGGTGCCGGTGGGACGATGGTCTAGTTTAAAGTTAGGTTAGCTCACTGAGACATAAGTCTCATTTCTTCGTGAACCCCATTTTTATTTCAAACCACAGGATCTGAAGATGCTTCCAATACACTTAGGCGAACCCACAGAGATGACGTCTTTTTTTGAGGAGTTCACAGACGGGGAAGACACTGTGTATGTTAGAATGACTACTGCGGTTTGGGTTAATGAACCAAGTAAGCCTGATCAGCCCCATCACTTCGAAGCTTGGTTTAGAAGAGTTCGTGGCGTTTTATCTGAACAGTTGAAGCCTACTGATGTTCCTACGAGCGTAGTACCTACCTGGTGTCACCCCACGCGCGAGTCTATTGAAGTAGAGGCTTTCGTGGCGGTCTCGAGGAATATTGCAGAGGGAGAAGCGTAAGATGAGGTGAGTATGGTAGTTATAGAAATATCTGACTCCGAGGACGAGACAGAAGAGGATACTATCGAGGCCCACTCTGAGTCCTTCTCGGACTACGACCCTGAGGAAGATATGGATGAAGTGGGGGGTAGTAGCACTACTTAGCAGACTACGTTGTAATAGGGTTTTATGTAACTTTTTGGATGGGGTGTCTTTTGTTGAGGCAAATGTTTTCTTTTGGTGCCCTTAACCCAGACCGATCTAGGAAATGTTGTTAGAATATCCCTAACCCTTACCGTTGTACAGACTGATCTTTACATTATATAAAAATATGCCTTTTGTCTCATACATCTCATTCTTACTATTGTTAGGTCATCGTTTGATAGTTGGAGTTTTAGTTCGTTTGTCTTGGTCATTTTGGAAATCGTATCCTGGGACAGGTCATATGTTAGAAGAGGATGTTCGCGCTGGTGGACAAGGGGGCGGGGCGTGACAAAAAAAAAGAGTGAAAAGGAGTATTGTCAGGGCGCGACTTCGAAATGGTGAACTGGCGATAGCGACAGTGCTTGTTCGTGACCGGGATTGATCAGAGGAGTTGGAGAGATAGGATTTTCCCTGCTTCCAGTGTGTGTCCTTTGTGAATGGTTCTCGATTCCATGGATTTGTAACTCCGGTGGCTAATGACGGAAAGCAAGCCATATGAGTAAATGCACTTGATCAGAGCTGGTGGATTCTGGGGTCGGTCACTGGCCATGAATGAGAGCTTGTGCGCCGAAGCGGAAGTTTACATGATTAGACTCCTTAAGTCCGTTGATCCTTCTTTCAAATGAAGCCATACTCCTTTAGGAACCAAAACAACCCACAACAATGACGGGTGCAACAAAAGCAGGGTTCCTGAAAAAATCACAAGCGGTATCGAGAAAAATTCGAGAAAGGAATAACAAGTTAAAAATTGGACAATCAATTTAATCAATAAGAAGTATCAACCAATGTTACACTCTAGATGGATATACTAATGAAAGAGAAGATAGATTCCATTCTGCAAAGTTGCGCTTGAGGTACGAAAAAGAACCTACATCGAAGATGAGGAACGATATCATATTGGATTGTATGTGAGCTCCACGGATCATACTTAAAGAATAGCTGAGAGCAGAGCATATGAAGGTAAAGCGTGATCGTCAGTCACGAACTGTGATTGGACTAGAAATGGGAAGTCATGGGCGTATCTCCAATGACGACGCCAGCGAAGGAGCTTCAAACCGACCCTGAGTGCTTCGAAATTATCAGCCGAAAAACAGAGTGAATTGATTGGTGGGGTGCGACTCACCGGCGAAGGAGCTTTGAATGGACCCTGAGTGTTTTCGTCACGAGCTATCATTGGTGAGGCGCAACTTCGGAATGATGAACTGCCAATGTCATGGTGGTTGCCTGGAACTGGTCTCGAAAAATCAGTCAACAATTCCGGTGAATGGTTCCAGCTTCCATCTTGTGTTCTGTGTCAATGGTTCACGGTTCTGTGGATCTGCAACTCCGGTGGCAAGCAATGGTAAATGCTCGTGGTCGGAGATTGTGGGTTACGGTGTCGATCAGTGGTAGAGAGGCTTCTGGAATTTGTTGATAGAGAGACGATTTCTTACTCTGTTCTATGTGAATCGCCACACAGAGCAAAGTACGAAGTCTGTCACTGACCTTGCTTTCAAAACTTGATGAACTCCCGCGCATGCTTACATGCGACTTGATCTGCCTTCAAAACCTTATAGGTTTCTAAAACACTCACTCGTCCACGTCCGTTGAGAGCGCGACTCCTGAAAAAAAAATCACAAGCAATATCGAGAAAAATTCGAGAAAGGAGTAACTAGAAACATATTCGATTCCTAGAAAAGAGGCACTAAGATAGGGTACATCGTATAAGTTGCGGTTTAAGTACGAAAAAGAATTAAAGCCGTGTTGACTTCACGGGATGTGCTTAAAAGAGTAAGAAACACATTGGTGCTAAAGAGCTAAAGAAACCACCCCCCCCCCCCCCCCCCCCCCCCAAAAAAAAAAAAAAAGAGAAAGAAACATACAGAGGTAGATCTTCGTGTCAAGTGTCGATTTTCCCTTTAAATATTAAACATTGATAATTATGCAAATAAAAATTGGAACCCCCCCTCACATCAACTCTTGACACGAGATAGCAAACAGAATCCTTACCCAAAAAAAAAAAAATGGTAAGTCCGTACAAGAATTGTTGATTTACAAGAAGTTACTTGACAATAAAAGTCTTCTCTCATAAGTTGAGCTCATGTCCGTCGATGGCCTTTGCGATCATTTCATTTTGGTCCGATAATATGCCCGAGTCTGTCTTTCTGGTTCACCATGTTAGAATAAATAGCTAGATGAAGGAAGCGGAAGGCTACATGTGCGCATAAGGCAGATCTAAGCTACGTAGACAAGCGATACCATATCATATTATTAACGCATCAAATTTTCCCTATGTTATTAATGATATAAAGGTGGGAATAAGCAGACCGGGGGAGAAGTAGGCCGTCGTTGCTGCATCCACCGAGAGAGAAAAAGGGAAGGTAAAAGGGGACATAGAAACAAAGAAAGGAGAAGGTTCTAACTCACCTTATAACGCTTGTAAGATTCGATGGTGCCACTGACACGTGTCTTATGCCTGCTATGGGGGATGTGAGGGATCACGATGAAGCAATCATTTGGCAATCTGGTAGTTGATACATCAATCAACCTTTCCAATGATGGGCAGTTAAAGATTCTCAGGAAATTCAGAAACTCTAACTCGTCAAGGCCCTCGACAGCCTGCAGCCTATGGGAGCTCCGGATTTCTAGCTTCGCAAGCTTCTTTAAGTTTGATAAACCCTGAACACTTTGCAAAGAAGGACAATCCGATACCCCAAATGCTTTCCACGATTCTGATGTACCGAGTACTTGAATTTGGAGTATCTTTGGGCAACCACCAATCTCGAACCATCTCAACTTACATAATACCGTGGACAGAAGAATTAGTCTCCCTTCCTCCATAATCAACTCATTAGCAGACTCTGCTTCACCTGCGTACCCTATCCTTCCCAAGGACCCGCACCTCCGGATATAAAGTTTCTCCAATGATTCAATCGCCCCGGCAAATTGGATCTCAACAAGCTTTGGGCAATCTGATATATTGACGGTTTGGAGCTTCCTCAAATTTGATAGCCCAAGTCTCTCCAAGGTATCACAATATTCGCCTTCCAGGATGAACTCTGTCAAATTTTGAAGTTGAAGCCCGCTGAGTTGAATTTCTTGTGCTTGACACGATGTGAACTGTAACTTTAACAGAGACGATGGAAGTTGCATGACTGTTTGCAGCTCCAAACCAGACAAATGAAGTTCCTTCAACTGAGAAAGGGAAGCCAACTCAGAAGGAGCAGGGACATTGAGAAGTTTCAATTTCAACAGCTTCAGTTTGGTTAACTTCCCCATCCCCACTAAATCACCAGTGCAAATTTTCCCACCCTGTTTCCAACCGGAGCCATCATAAAGTTCCAACAAAACCAAGTTAGTCAGATTCGAGAGGTCTGGGACTAGCCGCAATGATTTAGATGACACTTGTAGAATGTTTAAACTTGTGGGAAGCGTTGGTAGCTCTTGAATCTCATCACAATTTATCAACTCAAGCGTTTGCAGGCAAGGAAGCATACTAACTGTCTCTGGAACTTCACTGATGCAAGTTCTTTCTAAGCGTAGGACTCTTAGATAGGGCAAATTTCCGATTGCCGAAGGAAGTCGACCTTTTAAATTGGGACTACAAATTCGAAACACTTCTAGATTCTGAAGCATGATAGCACTAGGTAACTCCCAAGAATTTGCCGAACGTACTCCAATATCCTCATTGTCAAAGTGCAATTCACACAATGATTTCAACTTCCATATGGAATCTGGTAGTTTCTTCATTGGACACTTCTCGACCGAGAAGTGCTTCAGATTCACTAGGTTCCCGATTTCTTCGGGCAAATTTTCAAGAGAACAGCAAGACCTAATCTTCAGCTCAATCAAAGACTTCAACTCCCCAATAGAGCGATCAAGCTTCCTTAAATAGGGACAGACACTGAAATTAAGCCTCTCTAAATTTGGGCATCCAGAGAAGTCTGGCGTTTTATTTATGCCATGACATCCTTCAAGAGAAAGAACTTTTAACTTCCCTGCCATCTGTCAAAATAAATGCAATATTCAATGGGTGAACAGTCAAGAATTACTTTCAAAGAAAGTAAAATAGTGAGAAGCAAATTACATACCTTGATTAAGCTCTGTAGTTTCGAATTATCTATGAAGGCATTGTACGAAAATTCAAGAACCACCGCATTATTTAAGCGCATATTGGTTGGCTTAAAAAACAACCGACGAGGCGGGCTACTCCAAAAAATCCAGCTTAAATTGGTAAGGCTCTTTGCGAAGTTACCACTTAAGGTTCCTCCCCTCAATCTCAGGTACCGTAGATATTGAAACCTTCCCATCTCTTTACCTGTGATAGTCCTACGATCACTTCCGCGTAAGTGGAGATTCAATGCTCGGACGTTCTTCTTCATCTGCAAATGAGAGCGATAAACGAGGGACATTCAGTATTTTGTTTTTGAAGATTTTCTAGTAAACAATAGCCTAGTGCAGCATAGAGGATTTTCTGGTAAGAGAAACTCTCAGTTTTCTCCTGAGGCATATTACCTCCGTTCTCATTGCTTTGAAGAAGTCATCATCAGTCCATATCCTACTCCGCTCTCCAGGATTCTCTGGATTTTCACGACGAATAATTTCTCTTCCAAGATCTCTGAGTTGGTCGTGTATCCAAAACTTATTTTCCACAATCTTTACCAATGACATGCTAATAAGGACATCAACTCCAGTATCTGGGAAAAAATCACAATCTTTCCACATGTAAATTGCATGCATAGTATGCTCACCAATGAAAAAGCATGCAATATCGAGGAAAATTTGTTGTTGCTCATAACTCAATGCATCATAGCTAATCTTCAACTTTTCAAAAACATCATCGAAAGGTATTTTGCTTAACTTCTCTAATGTCCCTCCCCATATTTCTTGCCTTTTGCCAAAGAGGAACGAACCGATTACTTCAAGGGCCAATGGAAGTCTCCCAGTGGCAGCTATGATTTTCCCAGAAAGATCCTTGTAATCATCTGATGGGGATTCTTTGTTAAATGCATGACTACTGAAAAGCTCCGGTGCATGGTCACTACTCATCACATCCATTTCATATTCCAAGATTCGATATTTTGGTCTATTGAATCGCAGAACATCTTTATTTCTAGTTGTAATCAATATTCGAGATCCTGGATACAGAGTACTCCCTCCAACTAATTTCAGCACTTGATCACTGTTAGCAACATCATCAAGTACGACGAGGAATTTCTTAAGGCTAAGTGCTTCTCCAATCTTCTCTATCCCATAATCAATTTCGTCATTGTATCTTGCTACTTCAGGATGACTGATTTCGGATAGTAACTTTTTTTGCAACTCAACTAAGCCATCATTTCTTAATGACTTCGCTCCAACATCTTCAAGGAAACAACAACGCTTTCCATAATGAGAAGAGAGTTGGTTGAAGACTACTTTCGCGAGAGTCGTTTTACCGATACCTCCCATGCCATAAATTCCAATGAGCCGCACATCGTCAGAGCCGAAGTCTAACAATTCGGTTACCGCCGCAACTCGATCATCAATTCCAACCAAATGTTCAGTTACTAATCTATGTTTTGTCTTCAACTTTTGCACAACCTCCTCAACTACTAAGTTAATCACATTGCCGTAGCTGCGACAACGAAAAACCATTTAAGTGAGTCTGTCATTCATGCACTAGATAAGCTACAAAATATTCGGACAAACTAATGGGAAAATACTTTTAATGCACTTGATTACCATTTAAGTGCGCGATGATTATAGAAGTTGGACAGGGTTTATTCAAGGGGAGACATGTTTAACTTTTTGCAAGATTAAATAATAAAATCGAAACGTGCATGGTAGTTCATTAACCCATTCTTTTTCCTCCCACTGCACTTAATCAAATACTAGGTCAAGCTGCCCAGCTATTATATCATTATTCGCCCATCATATAAGATGACGTTGTTAAGCAGTTTCACATGTTTTGACTATCTCTAGTGGTAAAAGTCCCAACCTCAACCATATTGGAAGTTTTTACATCTATGATGAAGTGCAAAGAAAAACTGGAGAAACATGCGTTTGGAAAGCAGCTAGCTTACCCTTTATACTTTTTCACTTCCCACCCTTTTATCGCATCAACCTCAATGAGAGCCTCTCTCCATGCATCTACTTGCTCATTGCTCAACTTCTTCTCTTCTTTCAAATTGAGTATGGCATCGCGATACAATGGAGTTTTCAACTTAACATCATCAGGTTCCACGTCGAAGAAAATAGGTAGGATCCTTTTTTGACCTTCCGATTTGGAAGTGTTTGCCACGATCCGCGCGAGCTCACGGAGGCACCATTGGCTCGAAGCGTAGGTCCGAGAGAAGACGGGTATGTAGATCCTGGAGTTGTCAATCGCTTGTTGAAGCGATCCATCAATTCTTTCACCGACACGGAGCTCTTCATCGTCTCGAAAGACGCGTATTCCAGCATCGATCAAGCTATGAAAGAGGAAATCGGTGAATCCGACACGAGTGTCGGGTCCTCTGAAGCTTAGAAAAACTTGGTACTCGCTTCCCGATGACGTACTTGCATCTGAGCTCGCCATAGCTTAAATTTGTTCTCCTCAACGGATCTCTCTCTCTCTCTGCCTCTGTGTGAATGTGGGTGTCTGAGTGAGCCTAAAGATGGAATGTGATCCTTCGTTAGGCCTTGGCCATTACTGAGACTGACCCGATGTTTTCGATGGAGAATGTGGCCGCGTCAACGTCAACACGTTCTTTCAAAGAAATTACGTAAGGAATACTAATATGCTTTTAATTCACCGCTCCTGTGAATTGAGGATCTTCAGTGGAGCCCCCGACCACCTTTCATAAAGTCGCAATTGATCGTGTTCCCTTCCCACTCACCTTTGATAAAGTTAGGAGAATTTTGTCCTTTTCTTCCTTTTTTCCTTTTGGTGGGAGACAGGTGCTTGTGAAAATGCTAGGCAAAGTCGCGGGCAATTTCCCTAATTAATGTTTAAAAAAAAAATTACCAAAATAATAAGAAAATAAAAGTAAATATCAAATTGGGTGTCAATCGACGGTTGGGCCGCCGATTGGCACCCAATTTCGAAGTTGGGCCGCAATCGGCGGCCCAACTTCGAATTCAGGCCCCAATCGGCGGTCCAACCGCCGATTGGGGCCCCAAGCCAATTTTTTTTTTAATTTTAATTATTTAATTTATATTATTTTTTTTATACAAGTAATTATTAAATAATAAATTATATTAAAATTATATAAATTACATGGGAAAAAAAATAAGCACTACATAATTCATATTCCACCATTAAAATTTACTTTTAATTTATATTTTGTATAAAAGTTTCAATTAAATAATAAATTATGTTAAAATTACATAAATTACGTGAGAAAAAAAAACAAACACTGCATAATTCATTTTCCACCATTAAAATTTACTTTTAATTTATATTTTTTTTTATAAAAGTTTCAATTAAATAATAAATTATATTAAAATTAAATTATTTAAAATTAAGTAAATTACATAATTCATATTTTATATCATTTTAATATAATTTATTATTTAATTGAAGCTTTTATAATATATATATATATATATATATATATATATATATATAAATTAAAAAGTAAATTTTAATGGTGGAAAATGAATTATGCAGTGTTTGTTTTTTTTTCCCACGTAATTTATGTAATTTTAACATAATTTATTATTTAATTGAAACTTTTATACAAAATATAAATTAAAAGTAAATTTTAATGGTGGAATATGAATTATGTGGTGCTTGTCTTTTTTTCCTCAAAGCTACGTAATTTCAATAAAATTTATTATGTAATTGATAATATACAAAATATAAATTAAAATTATATTTTAATGGTGAAATATGAATTATGTAGTGCTTGTTCTTTTTTTTTCTCAAATTTTATATCATTTTAATATAATTTATTATTTAATTGTAGTTTTTATAAAAAAAAATATATAAATTAAAAGTAAATTTTAATGGTGGAATATGAATTATTGAGTGTTTGTTTTTTTTCCTAATTTACGTAATTTTAAATAAAGTTAGGAGAATTTTGTCCTTTTCTTCCTTTTTTCCTTTTGGTGGGAGACAGGTGCTTGTGAAAATGCTTGGCAAAGTCGCAGGAGTATCTCTTTCACCTTTAGTTAAGTGGGGTTCACCAGATTGGAAAAGTCACGTGACATCTACTTGCGACGACGGAGACAAATTCGAGCGGCTTAAATTCCACGATTGGCAAGGAGGGTCGGTGAAACTTTGCGCTTGCCGATCCAGGACACGGCTTGCGTCGATCCAGACCAGCTGAAGAATTTTCTTTATTACGGATAAGTTTTGCACGGATCCGAACATATCGTGGCTGTTGATTGAAGGTCATGATAGACCCGATGACGGTGGACTCAAGTCTAAGACAAATGCGATAAAGAAGTGGCCCGATCAAAACATTCGGTGGACTCAAATCTAGAAAAATGGGAAAGTTTGGAAAAGCCTAACCCAAATCACAAGATGCTCCAATTGAATCCGCTTGAGAAGGTCCAAACTTCCGTTCCCATCGGTGGGGGCTTAAAGACCCAGCGCGCCCTAAGGGTGTGCAACCGAATCGGATTTACTCGAAAATTGGACCGGATCAACAAAAAATAAGTCTGAGAACCGATTCCTGTTCAAACGATTATAAAGGAACAATTGTACTATTTTTTCGGTCATAAGCGATATTTAGATGGGAATGGTACTTTTTTTTAGCATATTTTAAGTCAGTTACTTGAGTGCACACTTAGCATTTTCTTAGCAATCTTGTTCATATGATGATTAACAGCCAAAAAAAAAAAATTGCTGGCCAGATGGCCGTCCTTATGCAATTTGGTATGCGTAATACTCACCCAATACTTGCTCATAAATGAACTTTAATCCTCATCTCCAAAATTATACTAATGCCGCATGAGAATCCATACAGTACGACATCCCGGTGTTTAGAGCTAAGATGGCATAAATGTAAGGGGCTTAGGACTCAATTGAAAAACAAAAGCGTTCAAGAGTGAATTGATAACATTGCAATAGGTTTAGGACTGTTTTGGTAATTTTCTCTCTGATTTTCTTATAGTAAACCCTAAAAGCCCTCTTTTTTGGTGACATTGCGCGTGGCAGATTGCTTCTAGTCCTCTTTCATTTATTGAGTATAATACATCCATCCACTGTTTCGTCAATTTTTCTACAATTAGATTTGCCTCCGGTAACCCTCATTGTGCGTAGCAGATCGCCTCTGTTTTTCTCCATTCGTCCAGTGTAATCCTCTCTTTAATTCGCTAGCTGGCGACTCTGCTTTGCAAAATTCGAGGTGCTACATTGTGGTTGTTCTAGGGTGGTCAACGCATTTTTCAGGAGATTTCCAAACCCGGATGAACGTTGAATACTAACACTTTCCTGACCGCTCTTCGGTCTCAACAGTGTGCAATTAGTCCACTCCTTGTCCATTCGGGCTTGTCCAAGCCGATCTTTGGTGTCCCCTCAGGAATGACGTCTATCTTAACATTGAAAAGAGCGTGAACATTCAAGTAGGTTCGTTTCCAGGTGGTTTTAACATTCAAATAACACTGCACAACAAAAATTCGACCCACGATTTGGCTCATGACTGCAATTAGATTAGATAGTAAGCAATCTGCCACCGTTCCATCTTTGTTTTCCATTGGGTTCACGAGGAAAAGCTCCAGATGGCCGAGAGTGTCAACTCCCCGACCACCATGGACATACACAAAGTACAGAACACGGTAAATTGGCATGCGCTATCATTCTCGCTAATCACAAGTTTTTGTTCTTTCACACAAAGTTCTTTTAATTTATCACATCAACACTTTCAGCTAACTTCAGAATCGAGATTATTACATAAAGCATTGAAAACCGTATCAAGGCCAAGGTTATCGGTAATGACTCAAAGGTTAATATCAATTAGATTTATGCACAACTAGTACAGGGAATCATTCAAGCAGACAAGATGAACTAAGTCAGATTCGAAGCTATAATCATGCTGATCCGATTGAGGCATTTCATCAAACATGAGGTGAGTATTCAGACAAGAGATCTAACTGCAACATTAAAGCATCTATTCTAATCCAAGCTATCACAACAACATCAAAATGAGTTCAGATCATCAGTAAATCATTGATCAGACACGATTTCATATAAGTCTTAATTAGACTTCTCCGCTTTTTTTTTTCCTTCCAAGAATAACTGAGAGCAGAGCATATGAAGGTAAAGTGCAATTGCCGGTCACGAACTCTGATTGGACTTGAAATAGGAAGTCATGGAAGTGTCGCCAGCGACGACGCCGGTGAAAGAGTTTTGAACGGACCCTGAGTGCTTCGGAATTATCAACCAAAAAACAGAATGAATTGATTGGTGGGGCGCGACTCACCGATGAAGGAGCTTCAAACGGACCCTGATTGCTTCCGTCAAGAGCAGTAAATTGTGGGGCATGACTTTGAAACGGTGAACTGGCGATACCATGGTGGTTGCTTGGGACCGGCCTTAGAAAATGAGTTAGCAACTCCAGTGAATGGTTCCAACTTTCAACTTGTGTTCAATGTGGATGGTTCTCGGTTCTGTGGATCTGCAACTCCGGTGGCAAGTGACGCTACATGCTCGTGATCGAAGATGATGGTTTTCGGCATCGACCAATGGTAGAGAAGCTTCTGGAATTTGTGAATTGCCACACAGAGCAGAGTGAAAAATCTGTTACTGATCTTGCTTTCAAAACTTGGTGAACTCCAGTGCATGCTTATGTCACGGGTCGGTTGTTTTCGTTCGCCGAAACACCGTGCGGCACTTAGGAATTGATCCCCAAGTCAGCCTTCTCACGACTCTGAAGCTCAAAGCTTGCTCACACACTCAACCGATCACACAAGAAAGAGAGAATGCAAGGAAGCTTTGCTTTGTATTAATGCGGAAATAAGAATGTTCAGAGTGTCTTTACAATGGGGGACTCAGCCCCTATATATACAACAAGCCCGGGCAAACGGTCACAAAAGCCCCCAACGGCTATTTCTCGACCGAGCACTGTTCATAGCACTGTTCATGTCGGCCACTCCAACGGCTATGTCGCCCGCTTGTTCCAACGGCTACTCGGCCGTCCAACGGCTATCTCACCCACCCGTTCAACGGGCATAATGACAACGGTCGTGTCGGCCGTTCGTTCGATTATATGTGCTGGCCGTCCGTGTGTTCCTCGCTTGATCGCCCGTTCGAGCGTTGGGCCTGTTGGCGGTCGATCGCCGCTCATGCGCTGATCGAGCGCTGATCGATCTTGTATCGTGCATGGATCGACCGCTCGGCCGTCCCGCTCGTGCATCGTTCCTCGATCGCTCGCTCGCCTTGCACGATCCGTGGGTCGATCCCCCGATCGTGCATGGTCGTCCACCGCTCGGCCGCTCGGCCGCTCTGCACGATCCGCGGGTCGATCACCCGGTCGTGCAGCACCCGTCCTTGCTCGTTCACCTGCATCGTTCTTCGGCCGCTCGCTTGGTCGAGCGCCATGATCTGTGGATCGATCATTCGGTCGTCCGCTCGCCCGCCCTGCATGATCCGTGGGTCGTTCGCTTGGTCGTGCAGGGTCGTTCATGGATTGGCCGCCCGGCCATTCCGCACGATCACCCGGTCGTGCATCCTCGGTCATGAGTCGATCCGCTGGCTGTCCCGGATCGTGCCTTGATCGATCACCCGGTCGATCATCCGTTCGCTCGGCTACACTTGGACACGATCCCTCATGATCCATGGGTCGATTGGCTGGTCGATCCCGGGGATGCATCGCGGTCGAATTTTTATCAGAATTCAACGGACCGTGATACTCTCCCGCACCAATTCGGGCAACGCCCTCGTTGCCTTGAACCTCCTGGAATGCCTTGATCTCTTCTCGGAATTGCCATAGGGTCTCGTCCGGCTCCCAGGTCGCCTCATCCTCCGTGGAACCTCGCCACTGGATCAAGTATTCTTTTCTTGGCGCTCGGTACCTCTTCCGGATCACCCGATCAGCCACGATCTTTTCAACCTCCCGATCATAAGAGGTCTTTGCCCCAATGGGCGCCCGAAGTGAATCCTGTCGGTTAGGATCGACATCGTCTTCATGGAATGGCTTCAGCATGCTCACATGGAACACCAGGTGTGCCTTCAACTTGGCCGGCAATTCCAATTTGTATGCTACTGGCCCAACCCGCTTGATCACTAGGAATGGCCCCTCATAGCGACGAACCAACGCCTTATGCACGTCCCTATATCGTAGGACATGGTGCATTTTTACTAACACTCGATCACCAACCTGGTATTCGACGTGTCGGCGCTTCTTGTCCGCCCATTTCTTCATCCTCTCGGCCGCCCTATTCAGACATGCTCGGGCTAAGTCAGCGCGTTCTTGCCATTCTTGCGCACTCTTATGCGCTGCTGGGCTACCTCCATGGTAGTCGGTTGCAACCGTGCTCGGGGTGAGCGGTTGCTGCCCCATTACTATCTCGAATGGGCTCTTGCCAGTGGACTCGCTCCGCTGCAAGTTGTGAGAGAACTGGGCAACATCCATCAGCTTCGCCCAATTGCTCTGTGTAGCATTCACATAATGCCGTAAGTATACTTCCAGAATTGCATTCACCCGCTCCGTTTGGCCATCGGTCTGTGGATGCAAGCTGGTTGAAAATTTGAGGTCTGTACCGAGCAATTTGAACAACTCGGACCAGAACTTCCCCGTGAATCGAGGATCCCGATCACTTACGATCGATCGCGGTATGCCCCAATATTTGACGATGTGCTTCATGAATAGCTTGGCCGCCTCCCCAGCTGGGCAGTCCTTTGTGGCTGGCACGAACGTCGCGTACTTGGAGAACCGATCAACCACCACCATGATCGTTTGGCAGCCATCAGATTTTGGCAACCCTACAATGAATTCCATGGAGATGCTCTCCCAAGGACGTTCGGGAACAGGTAACGGCTCCAACAATCCGGCCGGTGCGCGTTGTTCCAACTTGTCCTGTTGACATACCAGGCAAGTTCGCACATAAGCTTCCACATCGTCTCGGAGTTGAGGCCAGAAATACCTATCCTCCACAAGTGCCATGGTGCGGTGGATTCCTGGGTGTCCCGCCCATGGAGTGTCGTGGCACTCGCGCAATACCTCGCGCCTCAAATTCCCGTGGAGCGGCACATACAAGCGCCGTCCCTTGGTGTAAAGGAGGTTGTCTTCACACCAAAATCTTCGGGTCCTGCCCTCTCGCGCGTATCCAAGGAGGGCTTTTGCCGTCGGATCGTGATGCAGCCCTTCCTTGATCCGCTCGATCCATGGGCAATCTGGTCGGCTCGTCACAGCCGCCAATTCCGCCTTTCGACTCAAGGCGTCAGCCACAGAGTTGGCCTTCCCAGGTTTGTACTCGAGTGCATAATCGAACTCTGCCAAGAAATCTTGCCACCGAGCTTGCTTAGGGCTCAGCTTCTTCTGGGTTTGGAAGTAGCTCGTGGCTACATTGTCTGTCCGGACCACGAATCGTGATCCTAGGAGGTAATGACGCCATGTGCGAAGGCAATGCACTACGGCCGTCATCTCCTTTTCCTGGACAGTGTATCGCCGCTCAGTCTCGTCTAGCTTTCGAGACTCGAACGCCACGGGATGGCCGTCCTGCATCAGAACACCACCAATAGCAAAGTCCGAAGCGTCCGTCTCTACTTCATACGGCTTGGAGTAGTCGGGCAACACCAGCACAGGTTCCTCGACCATCGCTTGCTTCAACCGCTCGAACGCCTCTTGGCACTTCACCGTCCACTCCCACGGCTTGTTCTTCTTCAGCATGTCCGTGAGTGGCACAGCTATTTCCGAATAGCTACGAATGAATCGACGATAGTAATTCGCCAATCCAAGGAAGGATCTTAGCTCCGGTACCTTCGTGGGAGGCTCCCACTCGACGATGGCCCGGATCTTGGCCAAGTCCATCCGTACACGTCCCTCCCCTACAATATGCCCGAGGAACGGGACTTGTCGTTGTGCAAACACGCACTTTTCCCTCTTTACATACAGCTCATTTTCCCTTAGAACTAGGAATACACGCTTGAGGTGCTCGACATGATCCTCAAGTGTCCGGCTATAAATTACAATATCATCAAGGTAAACGACCACAAATTGATCAAGGAAGGGTCGTAGTACCTTGTTCATCAAAGTGCAGAATGTTGCCGGGGCATTGGTCAGGCTGAATGGCATGACAAGGAATTCGTACGAGCCATAACGGGTCACACACGCCGTCTTCTGCTCATCCCCCTCGGCAATCCTCACTTGATAATAACCCGACCGCAAGTCCAGCTTGGTAAACCACCGTGCACCACCTAGCTGATCGAACAAGTCCGCAATGAGCGGAATGGGATACTTGTTCTTGATCGTCAATTTGTTCAGCACCCGGTAATCAATGCACATCCGGAGTGAACCGTCTTGCTTCTTTTGGAATAGGACCGGGGCACCAAATGGAGATTTGGATGGTCGGACATAACCGGCTTCAAGCAACTCCTTGAGTTGTCTCCTCATTTCCTCAAGTTCTGGGGGAGCCATGCGATAGGGCACCATGGCCGGAGGTCGAGCGTCTTGGATCAGCTCGATTCTGTGGTCGACCTCCCTCTTGGGCGGCAACTTCTTTGGTAGTTCCGGGGGCATCACATCGCCAAACAAGGTCAGTACCTCATCCACTTGGCCCGACACTTCCTCAAGAGAACACTCGGCATCGCCGGACACCAAGGTCGCCAAGAAGGTTGTCTCACCCCTTCTAACTCCTCTCGACACTTGTATTGCCGAAAGAGTCTTTTGATTCTGTCCGGATTCGCGTCGAACCGGAACAACACATTGGCCACGAGGGTCCAATATGCAGATGCAATTCATACATGGGACCAGAAAGGCTTTAATCCTATCTAAGAATCCCAATCCGATCACAAGTTCATAATCGTCCATCGGAATTACCTCGATCGACTCCTTGCACCAGAATGGCCCGAACTGGATGTCCACGTCTCGCGCCCGTCCTCTCGTCGGGACTTCTTTGGAGTTGACGGTTTTGAGCCAACCGTCTCCCTTCTCAACTCGCAAGTTGAGTTTTTTGGCCGCTTCCTCCGACATGAACAGGTCGGATGCGCCGGTATCGATGAGAGCACTCAGCTTTGCTCCATCAATCGCTACGTCTGCGAACATGAGTCCTCTGGACGGCTGTGCGTCTTGGACGCTGATGGTGTTAAGGATCTTCAGTGATCCTAGCCGAACTTCTTCCTCGGCTTTACCCCTGTCCGTGTTCTTTAGGGCTGCTACTTTGCCCTGATTTGGACAGTCCCGAGCAAAATGGGGACCGGAACACTTGTAACATTCAAGCTTCCGCCCCGTTGCTTGGCTTGACTCCGCTCGATATTCTGTCCGGTTCTTGACAAAGGCTGGACGTGGTCTATTCGCCACCGAGCGTTGCGGCCTAGGTCGGTCTCCCGCACCATTACTCCTGCCGCTTCTAGGCTTCACATCCGCCTTATCCGTCGAGCTTGATTTGTACTCGAGGATCCCTTCGGCCGCTGTCATGGCCGTCGCGAGCGTCGTCGCATTTTGCCGTTTGAGCTCCATCTTCACCCATGACTTGAGGCCTCCAATGAATTGGTAGTATGCCTCGGTTTCGGAAAGGGATGAGATTTGAAGTTTCAACTCCGAAAACTTCCTCACGTACTCCCGGATCCCAGCCTTTTGTTCAAGGCGCCGAAGTTCATCACGAGCTTCTTCTTCGGCATAGGCGGGGAAGAATTGCTTCCGAAATTCCGCCTCGAATGCTTCCCATGTTGTGATGGGTCCAGCCTGCCCATCGTTGCACCGGTTGCGCCACCACAGCAAGGCATTGCCGGTCAGGTACATGGCCGCCATGCTCACCCGCAAAGTGCCATTGGACACTCCTTGAGTGTCGAAGTACTGATTCATAAACCAAAGGAAGTTGTCCACTTCCTTAGCCACTCGGGAGCCATTGAACTCCTTCGGCTTGGGTGCATCCACCCGAGGGGCAGCTCGCATGGACGTCACTCCATTTGCGCATGCTGCTTCCAAGACCACCACCTTGGTCTTTAGCTCGGCCATCTCCGTTCGTAAGGCCGTGATCATGGCTTCTAGGGCACCGCAAGCTTCGTCCGTGGTAGTAGTGAAAGTACTGAGCAACTCACCACGGAGTTCTGCCACTTCGTCCTTGAGGTCGTCGAATTCATCTCGCAACCCCCTTCGATCGGTGGCCTCCCCTTCATAGTCAGCCTCTTCTCTATCGGCCCGAAGGTCATCGAAGGCTTGCTCGAGCCTATTCATGCGAGTTTCAATTTCCCGCGTTGTTACCCTCTGTGTAGCACGATCACGTCTCTCCCTTACGAGGGATGACTCAAGGTTGGCTCCCGCACGCTCGTCCGCTGCATGCTCGGACTCGAGCGTCGGGTCAACAACACCTTGACTTCTCGCCATTTCACCGAGAATCGAATCGCTCTGATACCACTTGTCACGGGTCGGTTGTTTTCGTTCGCCGAAACACCGTGCGGCACTTAGGAATTGATCCCCAAGTCAGCCTTCTCACGACTCTGAAGCTCAAAGCTTGCTCACACACTCAACCGATCACACAAGAAAGAGAGAATGCAAGGAAGCTTTGCTTTGTATTAATGCGGAAATAAGAATGTTCAGAGTGTCTTTACAATGGGGGACTCAGCCCCTATATATACAACAAGCCCGGGCAAACGGTCACAAAAGCCCCCAACGGCTATTTCTCGACCGAGCACTGTTCATGGCACTGTTCATGTCGGCCACTCCAACGGCTATGTCGCCCGCTTGTTCCAACGGCTACTCGGCCGTCCAACGGCTATCTCGCCCACCCGTTCAACGGGCATAATGACAACGGTCGTGTCGGCCGTTCGTTCGATTATATGTGCTGGCCGTCCGTGTGTTCCTCGCTTGATCGCCCGTTCGAGCGTTGGGCGTGTTGGCGGTCGATCGCCGCTCATGCGCTGATCGAGCGCTGATCGATCTTGTATCGTGCATGGATCGACCGCTCGGCCGTCCCGCTCGTGCATCGTTCCTCGATCGCTCGCTCGCCTTGCACGATCCGTGGGTCGATCCCCCGATCGTGCATGGTCGTCCACCGCTCGGCCGCTCGGCCGCTCTGCACGATCCGCGGGTCGATCACCCGGTCGTGCAGCACCCGTCCTTGCTCGTTCACCTGCATCGTTCTTCGGCCGCTCGCTTGGTCGAGCGCCATGATCCGTGGATCGATCATTCGGTCGTCCGCTCGCCCGCCCTGCATGATCCGTGGGTCGTTCGCTTGGTCGTGCAGGGTCGTTCATGGATTGGCCGCCCGGCCATTCCGCACGATCACCCGGTCGTGCATCCTCGGTCATGAGTCGATCCGCTGGCTGTCCCGGATCGTGCCTTGATCGATCACCCGGTCGATCATCCGTTCGCTCGGCTACACTTGGACACGATCCCTCATGATCCATGGGTCGATTAGTTGGTCGATCCCGGGGATGCATCGCGGTCGAATTTTTATCAGAATTCAACGGACCGTGATACTTACATGTGACATCAGTTATCTTCAAAACCTTTATAGGCTTCTGAAACACATACACGTCCACGTCCACGTCCGATGAGAGTGTGACATCATAATACGATTGCGTTGAAGCGGGGACCCGTAGAAAAATATTAATTGCACTTTGAGTGAAACCGGAGACTAAAATGAAAAATATTTATGCATTTAGGTACTTTTAGTCCAATTGTGCAATTTTTTCCAACATGAGGAGTGAAATGAGATGCAGGGTATCAAAGTCTGATGTTATGACTCTAAAGTAAAATTTTTTGCACAAAATGATTTAGCATGAAATTTTTTAGTCAATTTACGATTATGTTTATTGAAGAGGTATGTGGTCCTTAACTGAATTTTTAAAACTTTAAAAGGTCAAAATGAAAAGTGAATTAAAATAAAAATATAGACTATTTTTGCGTGTTTTTCTGACGACGAATACTATTTTTCCTGGTTTTTGGCTATTTTTATAATTAAAATAACGGTTAATACCACCAAAAACCTCAAAACAGTACACATGTGACAATTTTCTCTCAAATTATTTTTTTTTACCATGAAAAACCCCAAACTGGTATACCTATAACAAATTTACCCCAAAGTGGTACAATTGTGACAAATTTACCATTTGTTAGTTTTCCTTAAATTTTACCGTCAAATTACTAAATTGAATGACACGTGGCAATTTTCGGGTGTACATGTTACCCTATATTTGCTACTGGTGCATCAATTTAAAAATTTTCATGGTATTAACTCAATTTAACATAAACTAACAAATGATAAATTTGTCATATGTGTATTAGTTTGAGATTTTTTTTTTGTAAAAAAAATTAGTTTGGGGTAAATTTGTCACATTTGTACCAATTTAGAGTTTTGGTGGTAAAATAAAATTTGGGGTAAATTTGTCACAAGTGTACCAATTTAGGATTTTTCGTGGTAAAAAAAATTATTTGGGGTAAATTTATCACAGATGTACCAATTTGGGATTTTTGGGGGTCAAAAAAATTATTTGGGGCAAATTTGTCACAGATGTACCGATTTGGGGTTTTTCGCTGTATTAACCCTTAAAATAAATCCAAAAAATGTCAAAAATTAATAAAAAAAAATTTGTTCAAAATTGATTCCTAAGGCTTGGCCAAAACTTTCAAGATTGATTTTGTAAATTTATGATTGATTTTGATATTTTTAATTATTTTTAAAATAAAATGATCAAAAATTGGGTGTCAACATCGTGCAAGAACAAAAGAGAAGAGTGTGTTCAAAAATAAAATTTTTCCCAATTGTTTCTAAAAAATGTTTCTAATGTGTTCCTAAAAAGTGTTCCAGAAATATAGAAACAAGTTTTTTTTTTTGTTTCTGCTCTAAAGATGTTTCTGTTTTCTCAAAAGTGTTCCCGGAACACTTTGGGAACATTTTTTTACCATACACGTTTCTGTTCCAAAAGTGTTCTGGGAACATTTTCGGAACAGAAACACTTTCCAGGGAGTTTTACCATACAAGCCCTTACATTCCACGACTAACGATCCTGGTCAGCTGTAAGAATTTTCTTTCCTATGGATATGTCTTGCATGCATCCGAACATATCGTGGCTGTCGATCCCACACATGCTCGCCCGTACGATTGACGGTCATGATAGACACGATGACGTTGGACTCAAGTCTAGATAAATACGATAAAGAAGTGCCCGATCAAACATCCGATGGAACTCAAAATGATAAATGCTTTCCTAACAGTTTTGTCAGTGACAGTACAATCTCAACCGGAAATTTACATACCATCATCGCGTGTTTTGCATAAAGCACTAATTGATTGAGAGATCATGCGAAAAAAAAATAACTAACAGTACTGTCAGACTATCAAACCAGCAGCTCCCGACTCAAATCTAGAAGAATGGGAAAGTTTGGAAAAGCCTAACCAAAACCACGAGATGCTCTAATTGAATCCGCATGAGACGGTCCAGACTTCTGTTCCCATCGGTGGGGGGCTTAAAAGCCCAGCGCGCCTTACAGGTGTGCAACCAAATCAGGTTTAACCAGAAATTGGATTAGTCTGCCAAAAGATAGGTCCGAGAACCTGTTTCTATTCAAACCAGTTCGGGAACAGTTTGGAACAGGGTCGATTCCTTGTTCCATGTAAAGACCCATCCGAGAACCAGACCGATTTTGTAACCTATTTTTAGCTACTATCAATAAAACCCTAGTCTCGCTCGCCTCGCTTCCTCCGTTAGCAGTGGATTGCAATTTCTATTGCTCAAATTACGTATATCTGGACTGCTACATGATTTTAGTACTTTGGTTAGTATGAACTGAAATCGAATTGAAGGTAATAAAATTAAGGAGAACAAGAACGAAAATTAAGGATTTGGAGGGAAAATCAATATTTGAGTAACCATTTTTTTGCCGATAAACAAGGAGAACGTGTGAAGTCACTCATTCATCCTGTGTATAAAAATTGAAACGATGTAAGTTCTGAGGAATAATAAACTGGTCCCTATTTTGTCCAGAGCGAGCAGTGAGATTATATGATCTCCAGCAGAGTTGATTATTCGCTTCCCACTCTCCCAGAAAATGAATAATTTGGTCATTTTCTTCCTTTTTCCTTTTTAATCCTCTCAAGCTATTATTCAATCATATGTTTCAGAGCTTGCCCACATCCGATGACCAGGACTATTAACAATTAGGGTTAATACCACGAAAAACTCCAAACTGCTACATCTGTGACAAATTTACCCCAAACTATTTTTTTGACTACCAAAAATCTCAAACTAGTACATCTGTGACAGATTTACCCTAAATTAATTATTTTTACCATGAAAAACCCTAAAGTGGTACAACTATCATAAATTTACCCTCAGCTAAATTGGATTAATGCCATGAAAAACCCTAAATTGACACACATGTGACAAATATATGGTTAAAACCTCAAATTGATACATCCGTGAACTACACGTGTCATCCGATTCAATAATTTGACTATTATATTTAACGAAAATTAACGAAGGATAAATTTGTCATAGACATACCAGTTTGAGGTAAATTTGTCACAAGTGTACCAGTTTAGAGTTTTTCATACTCAAAAAAATAATTTGGGGTAAATTTGTCACAACTGTACTAATTTAGGATTTTTCGTGGTATTATCACTAACAATTATTATGAGAAAATTGAAACTTTTAAGGTAATAATTGTACTATTTATTTGGGGTCATAAGCGATATTTCGACGTAAATGGTACTTTTTTGAGCTTATTTTAAGTCATTTACTTAAGTGCACACTTAGTATTAGTTTAGCAAACTTATTCATATGATGATTAAAAGCAAAATGAAAAAAATAAAAGAGAAAAATCTCAGGTTAAATGGTCTTCCTGCTGCAGCCTGGTATCTGTCTGTGAAACCCAATCTCAGGCCAAATGGTGGACCCAAAAAAAAAAAAAAATTGGTCAAAACTCCCACACTCCCACTAACTTTGATGTCTTTGTTTGCTGTCCTGATGCCTGGCTTGGCTTTGGCTATACATGACAACCACTTTATTAAAGACCTTTGGATCTCTAAAAGACTTTGAGTAAAAATCTTACCATTCGACAATTTCTTTTTTCCTTCCAACTTTGTCCTCACTGAACTTTCATAATTTCGAAAATATCTTCACCTAACGCGAAAAGAGGAAACACAAAGCAAGTCGTGGGTGTGAGTGCATACTATAACAGCAATGAAGCGACTAATATAGATGAAGACAATTGGACACCAAGGTTTTCATAGAGAAATTTATATGGCTTCTCTCGTTTCCCTTGGATTTTCCTTGTCACGTCTCTCTGGGTATCTCCTCCTCCGTGAACTCTCGGTCAACGCCCCTCCGAAAACGTCCGTGAATGTTATTAAAAAAAAAACTAAGAGACCTAAATTGGAAGAAAATAAGCGTTTGAGTCACCATGTGAGGTACTTACCTGCACAATCACTCATTCATCGTGTGAATTGAGGAATGAAAAATTGGTCCTCCTTTTGCATAAAACGAGACGTTTCATCATAATGCAGTGAGATTTTAGGAAATTTCATAAAGTCACAATTGGTTACATTCCCTCCCCCACTCAACTTTGATAAAGTCAGAAGAATTTTGTCTTTTTCTTTTTGTTTATCTTCTCAACATATATTGAAAACCGCGGTTGATCCTAGCAAGTTGCCTCTTAGGGATTTGGGTGACTGAACCGTGCGTGAATAGTTTCTTTATATTTAAGCAGTTCGGTTCAGTCAATTTGTTTGAACCAAAAAAAAAATGAACTGATAAAAAAAATTATGATTCTTTTAACTAACTGAACTGATAATCGAATCGAACTGAAAATGTAAGAAATTTCAGTTCGGTTCGATTCAGTCTAGTTTTTTGTTCAGTTCTTAATTCAATTTTGACACCCCTAGCAGAACTTCTTCAGGGCATCCTACTCTGCCAAGCTACAAAGACAATCTGTTTTTCTTTTTCTTAACGAATGATTTAGCTAGACCTTCCAATAAGGGAGTCCGTTACAGTCTGCAATCATTTGTTGTAAACCGAAATTACTTTATAGCATAGAATTATTGCTCTGCATCGACCGACACCAGCGTACTGTTCCTCGTTCTTTTGGTGCGAGACGGGTGCTTGTGAAAATGCTACGCAAAGTCGCACGAGTCTCTTTCACAGTTTCACTTTTAGTTAAGTGGGTTCCATAGAAATAGAAAAGTCACGTGACATTTACAGACGACGACCGAGACCAATTCGACTGGCACTGAAATTCCACAATTGACGTTCAGGAGACGGATTGCATCGGTCCTGGCGAGCTGAAGAATTTTCTCGCCCATGGATAATTCTCGCACGCATCCGAACATATCTTGGCTGTTGATCCCACACCCAAGCTCGCCCGTATGATTCGGTCGTGCTAGAACCGATCACGGTGGAATCAAGTCTAGACAAATGCGATAAAGAAGTGCCCGATCAAAACATTCGGTGTGCTCAGATCTAGAAAAATGGGAAAATTTGGAAAAGCCTAACCCAAACCACGAGATGTTCCAATTGAATCTGCTTGAGAAGGTCCATACTTCCGTTCCCATTGGTAGGCGCCTTGTGGATGTGCAACTGAATCGAGTTCATCCGAAAATTGGATCGAACCACCAAAAGATAGGTCTAGAAAGCGATTTCTATTCAAACTAGTTTGGGAACCAGCTAGAACTGGCCGATTCCTAGTTCCAAGTGAAGACCCACTCGAGAACCGAATCGATTTTGAAATCGATTTTTAGCTACTATTAAAAAAACTGCAATCTTGCTCGCCTCACCTCCTCTGTTTTTTATGAATTATAATTTTTATTGCTTATATTAAGTACAGCTAGACTGCCACATGATTTTAGTACTCCACATGATTTTAGTACTTTGATTAGTATGAACTGCAATCGAATTAAAGGTAATAAAATTAATTAATAAAAAAAGGAACGGAAATTAAGGAATTGGAGGGAAAATCAAAATTTGAGTCACCATTTTTTTAGAAAGAAAAACAAGGACTACATGTACAGTCACTCATTCATCTTGTGCATAAAAATTGAAAGGATGCACGTCCCGAGGAATAATAAAATGGCCCCAATTTTGCACACAACGAGCTGTTTCATTTCTCCCGTGTAAAGAGGCCATCATTCTTGCAGTGAAATTATATGATCTCCGACGGAATTGATTATATTCCCTCCCTACTCTCCCAGAAAATGAATAATTTGGTCATTTTCTTCTTCTTCTTCTTCTTCTCCTTTTTAATCTTCTCAAGCTATTATTCAATCACATGATTTAGATGCTCGCCACTTCCAATGACTGGGATTATTAGACAATTGTTATGAGAAAATTGAAACTTTAAGGTGATAATTGTACTATTTTTTTCGGCCATAATCGATATTTCGATGGGGATGGTACTTTTTTAAAAAAAACTTATTTTAAGTCATTAATTAAGTGCACACTTAGCATTAGCTCAGCAATATTATTATATGATGATTAACAGATTTAAAAAAAAAAAAAATCTCTGGCTAAATGGCCGTCCTGATGCAGCTTGGCAGGTGTAGCACTCACCCAATGCTTGCTCCTCTTCTAAGATCACAAGGCAATGAGAAAAATCTCAGGCCAAATGTTCGACAAAAGTAAAGCTAAAAAGTGGAGTTCGTCAAAAACTCCCACTAGCTTTGATGTCCTTTACTCTCTTAATGCCTGGCTTTGGCTGTGTTTTGCAACCACTTTATCAAAAGGCCTTTGAGTCTCTATAAGACTTTGAGCAAGAACCATACCATTTAATTTTTTCTTTCGGGAGATCTTCGAGAAAAATTATTGTAATTTCAAAGTCATCTAAAGTTTTTTAGACCAAGGCTGGTCCGGACTATCTGTGGATTTTCATATTTACAGAATCCTATTACATAGTTTTCCTTCTAACTTTGTCCTCACTGAATTTTCATAATTTCGATAATACCATCACCTCGCGCAGATAGAGGAAACACAACTTAAGTCTGGATATGGAAGCATATGAGAACAACAATGACGACGATTAAGTAGTGATTAATATAGATGAAGACAATTGGAGACCGAGGTTTTCCTAGAGAAATTTATGTGGTTTTTCTCTGGTTTGCCTTGAATCTTCCATGTCACATCTCTATGTGTATCTCATCCTTCGTGAACTCAGTCAGTGCCCCTCAAAAAATGTCCGTGAATGTTATTAAAAAAAAAAAAACACCAAAATAAAAATGGTTTTTTTTTTTTTTTTTTAACTATCTGTTGTGCCTCGAAGCCCTCCGCCAAAAAGGGAAAATGAGAGCACCAAAAGTGCTCAAACCGATTAAGTTCTCAGGGAAACCCCTGCTCAACTTCCTGAAATTCGTGAGAATCAAGCATCACTTGTTTCACAATAATTTGCTCAATTTAGGAAAAATTCCTTCGAGGGGTCTTTGTCTCAAGGTTGTAATGTGGGGTTAGTTTAGGAGAGAAACAAAGCAAGCTCAAAACTCACCCGAGTTAAGATCGGTGATCATCTATCAAGTTAACTAGCGGATATCGGGAAAAATAGAAGGTACTTTATTGTTTAGTCTGGCTTTTATGTTTCTTTTACTTTTACCTGGCATTTACTCCTTATACCACGGGTTTCTCTTTCTCTTTTTTTTCCTCCTTTTCAGAACAAGTAACATCATCTTTATTCCATTCGCTTGTTTTGACATGCCTTGTCCTAGTATTAGGGATGATCACCGGCTGGTTCGTTGAATAGACATTCGCAGGCCCAATTAGGCTTAAACAAGGGATGTTCACAGGGTTTGCAGTAGAGGAACGATATACCTTTCTCCGCTTTAAAGAGATTCCACCTAATTTTGAAGTTCGTCGAATCGGAGCGATGTCTGCACAGTTTCTACTATAGCCTAGCATAGGATAATGACCATGATCCCTCTTTCGAAAAAGAAAACCATGACTTGCATGATCAGAATGAAGGCAATGAGCTGCCATTCAACATTTCACATGCTATAGCAGAAACCCTTGCGGTAAGAGAAGGTCTGGAATTTCTGGCTAAAGTACGAAAAGATAAGTCAAAAGCAGATCTTGGTGGATACACTTTTGAAGAGCTCGAAGCCACGATTGAAACAGACTCCCTTTCCACTGTACGATGGGTTTTGGGCCGCGAAGAAAGTCCATGGCCCGTGAGTTCTATTACCGAAGACTGTCAAACCATGCTGGATCAACTGGGGGTTGTCTCCCTGGCCCATTGTCCTCGATCGTCAGAAGGAAGTTTTCGTCCCCCCCCAAAAAAAAAAACTATATCTAATCCTAAGAATCTAACTACCGAATTGATCCAGAATACACGAGCTACTTCCTCCTCCATCAATCTGCTACCATTCCATCTTTGTTTTCCATTAATTTCACGAACAAAACACATAGTTCTTCACCTCAATCTACTCCTAATGAACGTGCCAGCAGCAATCAAAATTTATTCTTAATTCAGTACATCGACACTTTCAGCTAACTTCGCGGAGTCATCGAGATTGTCACGTAGAGCATTGGCAGACCGTATCAAGGCCGAGGTTATTGGTAATGACTCAAAAGTTCATAACAATTACATTTATGCAACCTACACAACTAATACAGTGAATCATTCAAGCAGACAAGATGAACTCAGTCAGATTTGAAGCTAAAATTCATGCTAACCGATTCAGGCATTTCATCAAACATAGGGTAATCGTTTCAGACAAGAGATGTAACTGCGACATTGAAAATCAATTCCAATCAAATCTATCACAACATCATCAAAATGAGTTCAGATTATCAATAAATCATCAATCAGAGACAGATTTCATATAAATCTTAACTAGACTTCTTTGCCTTTTTTTTTCCTCCAAGAACAGTTGAGAGCACAGCATATGAAGGTAAAGTGCGATTGCCAGTCACGAACTGTGATTGGACTAGAATTAGGCAGTCATGGAAGTTTTGCCAGTGACGATGCCGGCGAAGGAACTTTGAACAGACACCAAGCGCTTCGGAATTATCACCCAAAAACAGAGCAAATTGATTGGCGGGGCGCGACTCACCGGCGAAGGAGCTTCGAACGGTCCCTGAGTGCCTCCATCACGAGCTATTATTGGTGGAGCGCGACTTCGGAACGGTGAACTGCAGATGTCATGGTGGTTGCTCGGGACCGGCCTTAGAAAATCAGTCGGCAATTTCGGTGAATGGTTTCAGCTTCCATCTTGTGTTCTGCGTGGATGATTCTTGGTTCTATGGATCTGCAACTCCGATGGCAATCGATGGTAAATGCTCATGGTTGGAGATGATTGATTCCGACATCAACCAGTGGTAGAGAAGCTTCTGGAATTTGTGGATTGAGAGACGATTTCTGACTCTGCTCTCTGTGAATCGCCACACAGAGCAGAGTAAGAAATCTATTGTTGATCCTGCTTTCAAAACTTGGTGAAACTCCCGTGCATGCTTACACGTGACATGAGCTGTCTTCAAAACCTTATACGCTTCTAAAACATGTGCATGTCCGATGAAAGTGCGATTTCTGAAAAAAAAAATCACAAGCAATATCGAGAAAAATTCGAGAAAGGAGTAACCAGAAACATATTCGATTCCTAGAAAGGATGTATTAAGATAGAGTACATCGTATAAGTTGCGGTTTAAGTACAAAAAAGAATTGAAGCAATGTCGTATTGGATAGCCGTGTTAACTTCACGGGGTGTGCTTAAAGAGTAAGAAACACATTGGTGCATGCGGATTATGTATAAATCGAGTTCAATTTCTCGTGCTACCAAACGCGGACAATTCACCTCTGGCAACCAACATGCTTTGGATTCGAATGCTACTTGATCTGTGATGTTAATGCCGAGCATTAAGTACCCAAGATACAAATTTCTTGCCATGAACAATAAGACAAGCAATATAATATTAGCAGAAAAAGGCAGGCCTAGAAAACAAAATACGACATCGCCGTATTCAGAGAAATAGGAGGCAATGCAACTCCCATTAGAATAGTTTAGCACCGGTCACATCCATTCTATAACAAATAAAGAAGATTCAGAGATAGATATCTGACCCAATAAGGCAATGAGACCCCGAAAAGTGGACAAATTCCTATTTCCTCTTGACACACCTATCACTATCGTCATGATAAAGAGCTAAAGAAATAATTAAAAAAAAAAGATACGACATCAAACTGCAAATCCTCCACAAGAACGAGAAATGGATTAAGAAAATGACTAATTAAACTATTTCCTCCATATGGTCCCTGAAAAGAAAAGAAAAGAAAAGAAAAGGAAGAAGCTAAGGCTGCGTATGGATGGTGGCTGAGGAAACTGTTTCTGTTCCAAAAGTGTTCCGGGAACACTTTTGGAGCAGAAACGCGTATGGTTCAAAAATGTTCCGAAAGTGTTCCGCGGAACACTTTTGTGCCAAAGAACACTTTTGAAGGAACAAAAAAAACTTGCTTCTAGGATTTGGGAACACTTTTTGGAACACTTTTGAAACCACCATCCATCGTCGCCGACGCGATTGCCACTCGCCGTCTCGCTAAAAGCCGACCGTTGACGGTCGCCGGCCGCCCCCGCCGTCGCCGGCCGCGGTCGTCGGCCGCCGTACGCCGTCGCGGTCGCAGGCCGCCGTACGCCGTCGCGGTCGCCGGCCGCCGTTGGCCGTCCGCCGCCGCCGTCGGTCACCGCCGACGGCCGCCGGCCGCCTCCGGTCGGCGACTGAAAAAAGTGTTTTTTTTTTTAAAATTACCAAACGCGTTTTTTTCCTAAAAATCGTAATTTTGAACAGAAACACAAAAAAATGTTTCTGTTCAAAAAATGCTCCCTGGAACAGAAACGCTACCATACGCAGCCTAAACATTCGTCCATAGATCGCGAATTAGCATTTCGACTTATCACAGTTCCGCTGCTGTTTGCTTTTTAATTTCCGCAATTTTGCGGCATAGGATCTACCTCATAAGTTGAGTTCATGTCCGTCGATGGCCTTTCCGATCATTTCATTTTGGTCCGATAATATACCGAGTCTGTCTTTCTGGTTCACCATGTTAGAATAAATAGCTAGATGAAGGAAGGGGAAGGCTACATGTGCGCATAAGACAGATCTAAGCTACGTAGACAAGCGATACCAGGTCATATTATTAACACACCAAATTTTTCCTACGTTATTAATGATATAAAGGTGGGAATAAGCAGACGGGGAGAAGTAGGCCATCGTTGCTGCATCCATCGAGAGTGAAAAAGGGAAGGTAAAAGGGGACATAGAAACAAAGAAAGAAGAAGGTTCTAACTCACCTTATAACGCTTGTAAGATTCGATGGTGCCTTCAAAATGTGTCTTATACCTGCGGTGGGGGATGTGAGGGATCTCGAATTTGCAATCATTTGGCAATTTGGTAGTTGATACATCAATCAACCTTTCCAATGATGGGCAGTCAAAAATGTACAAGTCATTCAGAAACTCTAACTCATCAAGGCCCTCGACAGCCTGTAGCCTATGGGAGCCCCAGATGTGTAGCGCCTCAAGCTTCTTTAAGTTTGATAAACCCCGTACACTTTGTGTTGCGCGGAACAAGCGATCGATCGAAAAATAGACAGAACAAGCAAAGTAAAACGGACACCAGATGTACGTGGTTCGGTCGTAAAGACCTACGTCCACGGGGAGAGTAGCAACGAATTCTACTATAGAATGAGCGATACACGGAGATTACAGATCACTCGAGTTACACAAACACACTCTTGGTGTTTCCCAGCCCCAATTACATCCAAGAACGCACACAGTGTTTAGCCCCCAATTCCTAGCGGAATAATTTCTCAATCTCGTAAAGGAATTAAAACACAAATCTAACCTCAAGATTTAATTGGCTTCGACACTTGAATTCTTGATGTAATTTCGTGAACAAACGAAAAAAAAATAATATCAAGCACTCGATGAACGGCGCTTCAAGAAGTCCCTCTGCCAAGCACTCGTGATGGCGCTTCAAGGATCACGATCTTCGTGTCTTCTCTTCGGACGTGGACTGCACGGGAACCCCTCTATATCAAGCGCTCGGCAATTAGGCGCTTCAAGGATTGTCTTCTGCCTCAACAATGGCTTTCCCGATCATGACCAGACTCAAGCGCTCGGTAATCGGCGCTACTAGAAAAGAACGAAAGCACGCACCCATACAACTTACGTCTGACTCTTGAAAGTATTTAAATATATTAGTAATCTTCTTGGATGACATCAGCCAGAAGTGAATCGCTTTCAATATCTCAAGAAGGATTCCATCGCAAATTGTATTTCCTTTTTTTTATCTTTTATTTTATTTCTTTTCTCTTAGCAAACAATGCAGGAAATCTTCCACTATATCTCCACAATAGATCTTATAAATATTGCACGGATATATATCCCGACAAAATTGCCACCGATATCATCCATAAATATTTATTTATTTTCGCAATTCATATTTCTATTTTGGGCTCAAACTTGAGACATATTTTCAACAATCTCCACCTTGGCTCGACGTTTGAGCCATGTCACAATCGCTTCGCTAAAATCCGAACATCATTTGCTACCCTCCCAACAGCCCCAACGGGCTCAACTGCTACAGACATCATTTAAGCCCGAGCCGCGCTTGAACTTAGCCATAACCGAGGACCTCATCAGAACACCAACTCCACATGCACTTTTAACTACTCCACAAGGACTATCTGACACAAGTTCCTCAATCACAGATAAAACAAAACCTTTGTTGCATCCATATCTGTCAGGAGATCGAATACGTACCTTGTCAATATTAGCAGTTACAGCAACCGTTGGCTCTATAGGCTCCACCTTGGTACAAACACCATCTGTGTCGATTATCACGCTAGTATCCGCTACCTCAGGAGTTTCTGGTTGCAACTCCACCTCAAGCTGAACACCGTCCAGATTCGTATTGACACTGCCACAATCACTCCTAACCAGAAGTACTGGAGACTCGTCAAAGGTAACTTCTCTACTGCAAGCAGGTGAATTTATATCCGGGCACCACAACTGATTGCCATACTCACCTTGTGCATAGCCATGGAATATGCACCTTGCCCTCACATCGAGCTTACCATCACTTACTCGATAATAACATGGGCAGCCAAACATTCTAAAATTAGAACAATCAGCAACATTACCTGACCACACTTCTTCGGGAGTCTGATATCCAATCGCAGTCGATGGGGATCTATTCACCAGATAGCTCGCCATACTAGGCGCATCCGCTAGAATTCCCCCAGCCATACCAGCACTAGAGATCTTTTCACGGGCCGTCTCTAGTAACTCTCTGCTCATCAATTCTGCACACTGTTGTGATTTACTAGCACTAGTGCGGTGTTTCACTATGCCCTTTTCATGCAGAATTTATTTACCAGCTTCGAGCAGGACTCCATGCTATTGTCAGTTCGCACATGCTTAATCAACTTACCAGTCTCCGTTCCGATCAAAGCTCTTAACTGCGTATTCCTGACAACAGCATCCAAATTGTGCTTTCGCACAAACACCCAGGCCTTCCTCAAGTAGCCATTAGACTCTCGAACATATGTCGACGTCTCAGGAGCAAAATTTATCAATGTCTCACCTTGAAGTTCATACAGGCCGCCATGCTTGATCCCTTTCATTATCACCAGGGCACCTCGAACAATTTTCAGGACTTCACCTCGTGAAGAATACTTGCATCCAGCTGAATCTAGGGCACCCAAGGAAATTAAGTTCTTTTTCAATTCTGGAACGTGTCTTACCCCAATCAATGTCCTCACAATACCATCATGCATTCTGATTTTAACATCACCAATACCCACAACATCGCATTCAGCGTTGTTTCCCAACTGCACTTTACTACTATCCATGCATTGATAAGAAGTAAACCAGTTCCTGTTTGGTGTAGCATGAAAAGAACAACCAGAATCCATAATCCATCCGCCAAACGACGAATTCTCAGTGACAGACAAGACACAATCGACACCATCAGAATTTTCAGCTATTGCTGCAACATCATCCGCAGATTCAACTCCAATTCCCTTAGCCCTTTCATTTTTCAGCTTAAAACAATTTCTTCTAAGATGCCCCCTCTTGCCACAGTTCCAACAGACATCACCGCCAGTCCTAGACTGACTGCGTCTATTCATGTTCATACTACTTCTGCTAACACGTGTACTAGCTCTTCCTCTTTCACATACTAAAGCAGTAGATACAGATTCGCCAGATTCTCTTCTACGAATATCCTCACTCAGAATTAAATCACGAATCCCATCAAATGTCAAACTAGTTGGCCCAGAAGAATTACTAACAGCAGTAACAGTAGTATTCCAACTATCAGGCAATGAGGATAATATAATCAAAGCACGTACCTCATCTTCAAAGTCAATCTCAACTGAACTCAATTGACTAACTATCACATTGAATTCATTGATATGATTAGTAACTGATGTACCTTCGCTCATCTTCAAGTTAAACAAACGTCGCATCAAATAGACCTTGTTGATCGCAGAGGGCTTCTCGTACATGTCCGACAAGGCTTTCATCAAACCCGCAATGGTCTTCTCCTTGACAATATTAAATGCGACGTTACAAGCCAACGTCAGCCGAATAACACCCATCGCTCATCTATCCAGCAATTCCCAATCGGGTTGCTTCATCGTTTCTGGCTTTTGCCCAGACAGAGGCTCATGCAGCTTCATCTGATATAAATAGTCTTCTATCTGCATCTTCCAGAAACCAAAGTCCTTCCCCTCAAATCTGTCGATTTTCCCTTTAGCTTCTTCTGTTGCCATCGATTCACTTCAACTTAAGCAAGCCTAGCTCTGATACCAATTGTTGCGCGGAACAAGCGATCGATCGAAAAATAGACAGAACAAGCAAAGTAAAACGGACACCAGATGTACGTGGTTCGGTGGTAAAGACCTACGTCCACGGGGAGAGTAGCAACGAATTCCACTATAGAATGAGCGATACACGGAGATTACAGATCACTCGAGTTACACAAACACACTCTTGGTGTTTCCCAGCCCCAATTACATCCAAGAACGCACACAGTGTTTAGCCCCCAATTCCTAGCGGAATAATTTCTCAATCTCATAAAGGAATTAAAACACAAATCTAACCTCAAGATTTAATTGGCTTCGACACTTGAATTCTTGATGTAATTTCGCGAACAAACGAAAAAAAAAAAATAATATCAAGCACTCGATGAACGGCGCTTCAAGAAGTCCCTCTGCCAAGCACTCGTGATGACGCTTCAAGGATCACGATCTTCGTGTCTTCTCTTCGGACGTGGACTGCACGGGAACCCCTCTATATCAAGCGCTCGGCAATTAGGCGCTTCAAGGATTGTCTTCTGCCTCAACAATGGCTTTCCCGATCATGACCAGACTCAAGCGCTCGGTAATCGGCGCTACTAGAAAAGAACGAAAGCACGCACCCATACAACTTACGTCTGACTCTTGAAAGTATTTAAATATATTGTTGACACCTGATTTTTGACCATTTATTATTGTGATTTTTATTCTTTAAAATTAATTAAAAATATCAAAAAAGGTCATAAAATCACAAAATCAACTTTGGAAGCCTTGGCCTGGCCTTAGGAACCAATTTTGAACAAAAAATAATTTTTGTATTTTCAAATATTTTTCGAATTTATTTAATTATTAAAAATACCCAAAAAAAAATCAGAAAAATAGTATTCGAGATCCCAAAAATATAAAAAAATAGCCGATATTTTATTATTATTATTATTTTTATTTTTTATTTTTTATCTATGTTCTAACCTCATAAATAGTAAAATTCATGTTCGATTTCATGTGTTCTTTGGATCATCATAAAATCGAATTTGGCAAAAAAAGTTAGTAGTATTTAAAGTGGAAAAGGAATGTTTGACCCATAATTGTGTTTGTGCCTTTTTATTTTTTATAATTATTTTACTTATATTTTATTCTTGTTGGGATTTCTCTCTCTCATTTTTTTTTTGGTCCCCCCCTCTCTGCATTTTTTTTTTCTTTCTTCTACGGACGGCCGAGAGGACGAGAGGCGAACGTCTTTGTCCTTCTTCCACGCGCGACAACAGCCCCTCCATCCGCACGCCACCGTCGTTCCCTCCACCGACAGCCGCAGATCGCCGCGAGCCAGCTCGAATAGCCCCGAAGTCGACTGCCTCTGTTTTAGCTCACATCCCTTGTTTTCACGCCGAGCTACTGTTCGTAGCTGGCGAGCCACTCGCGACGCTCTAGCCATCGCCGCTGCCCTTCACCATCATCAACCACATCCTCCTGACATCCTTCAGCCAGCTTTAGCCGTCGCCGTCCGCCTGAACAGTCCCGGAAGCCACCAGTTTCTCCTCTGTCTCTTTTGCTCTGTTTTTCGACGAATCTGCACGACCCGGTTTGTCCGAGCTTCAATGGCCCTTATGGCCGCTTCCGACCACCATCAACCTCTTCGCCATCACCTCTCCGACCACCAGGACCAGCTCTGACCGTCGTCAGCCGTCGTGCAAGAGGGCGACGATCCTTTTTGTGAACCCCCACTAGCCGTATCTGCGACTCCAGCTCATCGTAGAGCCACCATCACATGTCGTTGGGTCATCGGACCGGCCACCGAGAGTAGCTTCAGCAACCTTGACACCTCATTGTCGTCCGATTGCATTCGTTTCGATCGACGTTCGCCAGCATCTCAGCTCTTGAGCTCTCTCTTTCTTCCTCGTTTGAAGACGGCCGAACCATACCTCCTCCAGCCACCTCTGTTTCTTTACGCGACGACCATCACTGCACGCCTTCACTGAGGACTCCTCCGCCACCCCCGTCGACGCCGCGGCAGCAGCCCAAAATAGAGAGAGAATGAGCGTTGGAAGCCCGACCTCACCAAAACGTCGGAGGTTCGTCCGATCATCCACGATGAAAACCGAAGCTGGCGATGGGCATCTTTGACTTCCCTGAACTCCAGGGAAGCTGTTAAGCCCATTCAACCGGCCGCAGACCGCCGAAAAGGTGAGATGCGCGTTCGAGCTCCTCCTCGGCCTTTAATGGCATCTCGCGTCTCACGGATTGGTTTTGAGATTTATTAATCTAGAATCGCTCCCTATCCCCTCATGATCATTTTCGCTTTTGATTGCATATGATTTCATGGGATAAATGCTCGAGTTGACCTCCGACATCCTCCGACCGGCCACGAGCTCCACAAGCCGTTCCATGCTAAACCGAAGTTCCATGTAGCTCAGGTAAGTCCGCTGGAACTCCTAGAATGCTTCCCAATAAATTAAATCAGTCGTGTGACGTGTAGAATAGCCAGAACCAAGCTTCGCCGGTGATCCAGTTTCGGTCGGAGATGGCACGTTGATCGTTTGATATGCTGCTGTGTTTAGCTTCTGGTATGTTGTAGGTGAAGTCCATACGAGTCTAATGCCGTCAATTTCGCGCGATTTGGACGTCGGAGGGCTGAGATATCGCCCTCCGACGAGGCGCCGGCGAGGGAATGCCGGCGCCGGTTGTCTTCCCCGACGAGGGGGAAGACTGGTCAACGGTCAGCGCTGACGTGGCATGCCATGTCGGCAGCCACGTCAGCGTGGTGGGACCGGACCGTTGAGTTTTAAAACCCAGATCCGACGGTGGACAATGTGCCACGTGTCGCGATCTGGGATTTTTTGGAAATTAAAAATGATTTTCAAATTAATAAATGATTTTCGAAAATAATAAAAATATTTTGATCGGACGGTCGATATCGCGCCAAGTGGCACTCTGAGGAGCGTCCGATCTGACCGAAGATCGGACGCGCTGGAGGAGGCCACGTGGCGCGTCCTGAGCCACCCGATCCGGGGTTTTCGGATATTAATAAAAATAATAATAAAAAAAACTCAAAAAATAAATAAATAATAAAAAAATCATAAAAAACTCAAAAAATTCGGAAAAATTCAGAAAAATTCTAAAAAATTACAGAAAATAGGAAATGGCCACATTCAACTGGCCACGACCTGTTTTGGGTCATTTAACCCCCGATCTTTTCAGAAATGACGGTTTTGCCCTTCCGGCAAACTGTCTTCCAAAAAAAATTCTAAAAATTCTAAAAAAAAAATCCCAAAAATAGGAAATGGCCACAAACAACTGGCCAAGACTCATTCGGGGTGTTTTGAACCCCGACCCTTCTTAAAATGACGATTTTGCCCTTTGGGCGAATCGTCTTCCAAAAATTGAAGAAAAATAAAAAAAATTCCAAAAAAAATTCTCAAAAATGGGAAATGGCCACAAACAACTGGCCATGGAATATTTTGGGTAATTCGGAACCCAAATCTTCAAAAAAATGACGATTTTGCCCTTCGGGCTAATCGTCCCCCAAATCTTCTCATTTTACCCCGGTCCTAAATCATGCCTTCCCTAAGCCCTTATGGCTATACTAGGAGGCCATGTGATGTGAATTGATGTGCATTGATGTGATTTATTTATGCACTTGATTGCGCTTTCATTTAAATTGATTGTGATTGATAGGAATAGTCTTCCCATCTGCATGAAACCCTGAATTAAACCTACCTCACCCGAACTTGCGCATGCACGAACTCCTAGTTAGGAAAATCACTCGCGTTAGGTACCGAAAGGGCGTTGGTAACGACACCAGTGTAACCAAGTCCCCGAACCCAAAATCTCTGGTTCTGCAGAACTGATTGATCTCTCCCAATCGATCAGTAAGGTTTCCGGTCTACCCTCCAAGAAAGACCGGTGGCGACTCCAAATGCATGCACAAGTTGCACATGACACACGACCACACTGAAGGTCGAAAGCGATCGACTCTTATCGTCGAATCCTTTGAAAAAATACTCCCGCCGCGATTTGGTATGGGCCTGGGAGGGCCCGCGCCGATCCAAGGCCCGCGATCGGTAATCCATTAGCCGCGTCAAGGCCCGCGATCGGTAATCCATTAGCCGCTTCCGCTTCCGGACGGGTCGCGACAGCTGGCGACTCCGCTGGGGACTTGTTCTAGAGCCTATGGTTCTAGACCTCAAGTGGACTTAGGCCGTAATTAAAACGCTGAGTGATTTTTCTAACCCTGCAGGCGCTCTTGAAGGTGAGGTAAGTCCGCTTACAATAGGTGTTATATGTTTTGCAGATTGGAGAAATAAGGGGTGTAGTCCGTGATTAACATTGTCTTATGCAGGTTGGCGTAGGAATGTATGTTGTGTGGATGATTTGAAGCGCTGATTGATAAACTGTTGTGCATGACTTGCATCGTGATGATCACGACACATGGACACACACAACCGCGCCTAAAACCCCGGGCGCCGCCTTTAGGAACACAATAGAAGGAATTGAAAATGGAATCTCCGTGAGGAAAAACACGGGGTAATCCACTTTTCAATTCCGCTCACTTCGAACTATGGATCGAGTCCCAATGCAACGATAGCTGTGCAATGGAATCGGCTCTTTCCAGAACTCGAGGTGGGAACCTTAACCTTAGGTGCCAAACCCTCTGATTTCTAGAAGTTTACCATCACTTGTTTCATGCGCATGTCTTTGGGCGGTTGGTACACCTAAAACCGCACATAAGACGACGAGTTTGGTTGGTAAGACTCTCTATACCTCGAATCTATTACAGTTCATATAAATATAGGCATTTCATTCATTGCATTCTGGTGATTAGATTAAATGCCATTCCAAGGATAGATGTGTGTGTTTTTCCCAAACGCCCTTGGTGGAAGACGAAGATGATGATATCCCATGACAAGCACCGAATGAGCAACAAAGGAGCCTACTATGGACATTATTGAGATATCGTCCAATGAAGATGACGAGTTGGGGCAAGTGATCCGGGAGTCACAGATCGAACTTGGGGCATCCTTAAACGTTAGGATCACATTCCTTTGTTTCATTTTCCATTACTAGTCCTCTTGTATAGGGTTTATTTTTATCGAGGCTTTCTCTATCTCATCCCTTAGAGTGATTGTGTTAGGGATCTATTGGTGTATACATTTAGATGAAACTTGGTTGTATTTCTTTTGACAGGTCATGGGAATGTGATAGTGGCATTTTCTCTAATCATCCGAATACTCCCAAGTCAAGTTTATAATTCCTTTAGAGGAAATTAAAATTGGAAATCTTGCACGACCTTTTTGGTCGTATAGGGTAATCCAACCCCAATTTCGCTAGAAGGAATTATACACTTGAATTGGTCCATGCATGTTTTACGTCGCTGGTAATCCACGATAATTGATCGAGAATATCGGCGTTGTTTTGAATTTAATGACGAGATAGATGTCCAAATTACTCTCGTTCTTAACAAAACGGCCTTGATTTGGATGCCGTATCTTCAATTAAATTTAAAACACGTTATTATGCCTCGCACTTTTGAGTAATTCGTTCCTCTCGAAATTGATCAAAAGCGATTATTGTGAATTACATTCCTTTCAATAGTATGCTTTCTTTCGAGGAATATTGATAAAAACTTTTCGCGCAAGGTTAAAACCCTTGTAAAAGTTCTTGTCCTTATTAATCATGGGCAAGCATAGGATTGAAAGGGGTTTTTGATTTCTTTTTCGAATTATTCCTTCTGATTCTGTCTTTTTATTTGCAGGTGAAAAACAAGTAGTATAGAGAAATCTTTTCTTGGACAAATCTGCAACTATTCTTCCATCTGATCATGAGCGAGTTATAAAATCAGGACGTATTTGCTCGGCTTATTGCTATTATGGTTCGGCTCACTCAAGTTGAAGATGTTTGGATGCTCAAAGAAATGAACCATACAGAAGTTAAAACACACACACGAGAGCTTTCATTTATTTTGCTCAGCGGAGGGTTTTCAGAAGCAGGTCATACAAGTCGGGGTGGAAAAGTAAAGCCAAAGTGAGCCCTAATTAACGACACAAAGGATCCCAACTGACCCTCCATGTTATTAATGCTCTGCTCATACTCCCAGCTCCGCATGTTGTGGTCGGCAAGCCTGAGGAGAAGACTTCTGCATTCTCCCTTAACTTCGGCGACCTTGGCCTCGTGTTCTTCGGTGACTACTTCCAGGTCCCGAACCAGTCCATTCCCGCGAGCTATGTCCTCGGTTATCTTGTCGAGCCGTTCTTCCTGCCAGTCGCTCTGAAGCCTCAACAGGACGTTGCGGCGGTCATGCTCGCCAGTGGTCAGGGATATGGCCAATTGATCCACCAGATTTCTCCTCTCGCGAAGCAACGTCGCGACCCGCTCATTGGCAAACTCGACGGCCTTTTTGTAACTATCAACCAGATAGTTGGTCAGCACCAAATGATCAGATCGATCCTCATAACGAGCCCGCAAGACGCGAGCCACCAGAACCTCCCGATTAGCAACACGATAGGCCTCTAAGGAGTGTGCAAAGAGAGTCGGGAAAGTTCTATATTCCCTCCCCAGTGTAGTACCTTCGAGAGAAGTGGTATCAAGGTCCTCGAGCAGGACACAGATTGCATCCTCGGTTGCAGAATGATCGGTTATGTGCGCGTAACCGCGACCCAGTAGGTTATAAAGCTTCTCCCACTGGGCCAAGACATCAGTTGAAAAAGTGCGTACGGGAGAGGAGGCCATTTGCGTTGGGTTGGCTTGAGAATAAGACGAGTTTAACAGAGAGATTAGAAGGAAGAGCTGATTATGCGAGAACGTTAACCTTCCATACATTAATTCCTCATTTTATAGCAACTCGAGGATGATGAAGGGTCTCAGTAATAATGCTGGTGGAGCCCAGTTAGGGGGTAAAGCAGGAGGTCCCCTCACGAGAACCATTGGATTCGTTTCGGTCCGCGATTTCCGGCTCATCAATTAAAAGATGTAAAAGATTTGTCGGGATCACCATTATTAGAGTTAGGTGGGAGGAAAGCGCAACTATCGAAGAGAGCCCTAACAGGGTTTGGCAGTCCCATCACGTTGAAAAGCTAAGCGAGAAATTCAAGGTCTTGAGGGGGAACGTTGGCCTAATGATGCTTGAAGAGCGTCTCCTGAACATGCAAAGTCACTCGAAGAAAACTTTATAGGGAGTGAGCATACATGAGAGAGTGGAGAACTCTGAGTGGGCAAGAACCAATCAAACATTTCTCAATCCAACACATTTAAGAGGTTACTGTCAGCTGCTAGAGGCGACTGACTCAAAAATCTCAGAAATTGAACCACAGAGGGATCTCGAAGATTCCAAGATCAAGTCTAACGCCGAAACCATGGAGCCCAACACTTCTGGCAACGGAAATCAAGATCACGGCGACGACGACAACGACATCCACAATGCTCAACTCGGGAAAAGAAGACGTCCTCACCAATACTCTCAGGAGGAAACCCAAATGCTGGAAACCCTTTTCAGTAAAAGCCATTACATGAAAAAGAAGTGGAGAATTGAATTGAGCCGGGAGTTGGGGATTAATCAGTCGAGGATCCAGTTTTGGTTTCAAAATAGGAGATCCAAATCGAGGGCTCAACGCAAACGTCAGGTGGTCGAGATTTTAAAGGAAGAAAACCAAAAGCTGCGAACAGAAAACATGAGGTATGAAAAAGCTCTCAATATTACCGTTTGCCCTCATTGCGATAACCTCGTCGCCCTCGGTAAGATATTCCCCGAGAAGCCTCACACGATGATTGAAGACGTTCATTTACCACGCTACTCCCTCGGGGCATCTCCTGCTCAACCAGATTTTGCCGGAGTCACGCATGAGCAGGATGATCCTACGAAGATGATACAAATGCCTCCTGGGGGATGGGATTTGCATCGCTTTGATTGGAGTTATAGTTTCAAGGAGTTGGATGTTACCGCCGACCAGCTCAAAGCATATCAGCCTCATGCTCAACAATTTTCGATAGGGTCGGGTCCTGCTGGAGATGAGTTAATCAGTCGTCAAGCCATCGATGCAATTTTGGGCCACGATAAGAGGAGGTTCGCTTGGCCCCCTGAACTGCATTCCAGATTCCTAGACGTGGTTCACCAAATGGGGATCGACTCAGCAACTCCGACGCGCATATTTAAGGCCATGAATGTACCGGGGCTTAGTAAGGAGCTGGTCAGGAATCACCTTGCTGCCTACAGAAAGCTATTAAAACAACGTCGAGCGGAGCTAAACCGGGAGGAATCCGTCTCGAGCTCAAAAGCTAGGGGCGACCGCCATTGTAATGCTCAGGCATCAAGAGTTACCCGGCCAAATCTAAGCATCAATCAAGCTAGCAACCCGACCACCGGCAAACTGAAAGCTGATCAGAATGTCCTCCCGGGCCATTTCAACACTTCTCAAGAGTGCGTGTCACAAGTACAGCGATTTCGCACTCCTCCATTCGAGCAATAGTCGGTTGGTGCTCTGCCTGCCGCTGGTCAACCCACGACGGACGATTTCTTCGATGAGGGGCTCGATGCCTTGTTCAATCAGTGGGAAGCTGACATGCTTGGACAGCCATGATCTAGCACCTGGCTCGGGGCACGATGGGTCGGTCACTACGAACACCCATAGGAAGAAGAACATGTTCACGAGTAGATCACTCATTTTATCCGTTGTAAAGTTTCTACGGGAACATTTTTCTTTAATGACTATAGCTAATTCTATATTAAAACCAATGCTATCGACGAACATCGTCATGCTCAGTTGTGATGATCCCTTGTTAGATTAAGTCTGAAACCAGAGACGGTCTTTAAAATTTTGAGTGGCCACGAACTCATTCCTCACCGAGCGCCCGGGATGCTGAAATGAAGAGTAACAGCATGCACAGGGAAAAGGTCACTTTCGTTTGAACGATGAAAAGAGGTTGAGAGAAGATCATAGCGTTAATTCCCATGGAGCTAAATGAATTAAACGGAGTCATTAATTGCGGGTCCACCGCTGCTCCCCACGTTCTCGGGCCTAGCAAATCATAAAAGGCGCCGAAAGATTGTAGACCCACCACTTTGAAGACTGAACTAGGGGACGAGCGCAATACTCGATGAAACCGAATCAATGCAAAAGAGTTTGTGATCCTATCACGAGGAAAAAGAAAGGGGAATACAGACGACGAGTAATTACAGGGTCTCGGGAGGAGCGCTTGCTTGCTGGCCTTCATATGCAGCCTGAAGGATGGTTCTAGGACACACACAATCACTTGAGAAAGTTTCTAGAGTGAGCAAACACGTAAGAGCGAATAGAGAAAGCTGAGGGAACTAGATCAGCCCGAGATACTCCGATCCATCATGTTTAAAAGCTATTCCCATCTGCTAGAAACGCCCGACCTGGACATTTCTGAGCACGAACTGCTGGGAGACTTTGAAGATCCTGGAGCTGAATCCTGCCCGAAGACCATGGAGACTGACTCCTCCAGCGATGAAATTCTAGGTTTCAGCTACGAAGAAGGAGTATACAATGATGACCGGAGTCGGAAAAGAAAGCAACTACAACGCCACACTTCAGGCCAAATCCGAGAGCTCGAGGCTTTCTTCAATGAATGCCCCACTCCAAGCAGACAACAGAAAATGGAGTTGAGCCGAAAAATAGGATTGGAGCTTTCGAAGGTCAAGTTTTGGTTCGCCAACAAACGAACCCGGGTGAAACAGCAATACGCAGACCATGAGTTACTAGTCCTGAAGGAGGAGAATGAGAAGCTTCAAGCTGAAAGCACGAGATATAAGGAAGCTCTGACCAAGGCCACCTGCCTTAATTGTGGTAATCCAGTTGTCCTCGGCGAGGTGTTCCTCGACGAACCATCCCTGTTGACGAGTAACGCTCAGCTGTTACCGTATTCTCCACAGCATTTTCCGACACAGCCAGATACCGCCGGAGATCTGCATGAACAAGTCAACACCATAGGATCAACACCAACATCCTCTGAGAAATGGGATATGAATCATCACAGGGGGAGTTCTCTCAATGACGAACTCGTTGTCGCAACCAGCCAATCCAAAGTCGGTGAGTCCCTCCCTGGACAACTTTTGAAACGACTAGATCCCGTAGAGAATAGCTACCGAAGTATTGACGATATTTTGGGTGATAAGAGAACAAGGTTTTACTGGACCTATGAACTTCACACCAAATTCGTTGATGCAATTCGAGAGCTGGGAGTTGATTCGGCTAGCCCACTACGCATACTCGAGATTATGAATGTGCCGGGGCTCTCTAGAATTAACGTCGAGTCTCACCTCAAGTACTATAGGAGATTGCTAAGGGATGGAAGGATAGCGTTAAACCATCATAAAGCCAGTTGGAGCTCAAGTGCCGGGCAGAGTTACAACCACGACGATTGGAGGGCCGAGAGCACCCAACCGCATTTCAGCAATGACGGGACCAGCAGTCGTGTCAGCGACTACTCTAACCCAAATCAGAATGCTCCACCAAGCTATCTCAATACTCCTCAAGAGTATATACCACAGTTCCAGCACATAGGGATTCCTCAGTTTGAACGCGATTCGGTCATTAATGCTGTCCCTGAAGCGGATCTGGCATTGGTAGAGAGTGCACATATAAACCTGCCGGTCATTGGAGGAAGTTCCAATTCGAGGCATCAAATTGCTCATGACGAGAGCAAAGAGAGGAATCCCTCGCCTGCAGTTGACGACACCCAATCCGGGCACCAAGGGCTAGAAAGAACAGGTGATTTCCTTGATGAGGAGTTGGACACTTGGATCAATACTCTTCAGGGATGTATGTCTCAACCCCAACAGGACAATGATGAAGGTTCCAGCTCAAAGACTCCAGTCCCTCACAACGAAGGCAATGAAAGAAATCTGCCCCCAACAATCGTTGATACCCAACTTGAACATCAATGGCTCGAAGACCCGAACAATTTCCTTGGCGATGAGTTCAATCTTTGGCTCGATCAGTTTGGAGCCGGAGGACCATCGCAGTGGTGACGCAAGGCCGGTGATCAAACGTCTGATGCAAGGCATGGTTACTCGATGAAAAATGCTTAGAGGAAAAGGGGTTGAATACTCCTGTTGAATATGTTGTTGATCGCACTGTAAGGTTCCCACGGAAACATCTTTCATTAATATCTAGAACTAATCGCGCGTGAGTGTCAACATCACCCTTTGAGCATCTTCAAGCCGAGGGCCGTGGATTAATCACTTAATCCGTGGAGCAAGTTCCATGAACATTGACTATCACCCGCGGAGCATAATGGGATCTACCCCTTCAATACAAAATGCGTTTGGCCGCGAAGCCACCCATTTGGTAAAACGATGTATCGTTCCTAAACGATCTTCAATCGAATACCGAAGTAATGTCTCCTTTCTTTCCCTTCTCAGGTGATAAACGTGGATAAATCACTCAATGAGCCATTTGTTCGAATAACAGAACAGACGTCGCCTAACTGGGGGCAGATGAACCATTGATGTTGCAAACACTCCAAGAATGGATAGGCGGATTTGATAGATGTTGTTCATATCAATACGCAATATCAGAACGGAATGAGAACCAAGAGTAAAGTTGTATCGTTCCAATTTGTCTTGAATTTGAGAATATGAATTGATACTCGTTATTTATCCTCGACAGGGGAATCGCCTTACAGACGAACAGGTTTTCACATCCCATGTATTACCCGTTAGAATACATGACCAAGGGTAAATGGTATCGTTCTAATTTTTTGAAAAATTCGTGAACATACAATAACATGTTTCTTCCGCATTTTCAGGGATCTCCAGCCGCGAGGGACAGGTAAGTATTCCTCTCCCAAATCCCTTGAAGATGTTGAATAAAAAATAGAGAAGAAAAGAAAAGCTTTCAGAATCTAATGTCTAGAAAAGACATAGAATTCAAATTTCATTGGCATTCATGTTTTGAAACAGGAGGTTGTCTGAACATGAATAAGAACATGCATGGGACATCATTAAATCCCCTTTGACGGGTAAAATTCATGGAGAAAATGAAAGAGATTTTTCCAATAAAAAATTGTTCAAAACTTTCAAAAGGACGTTTTCTCAAAAGACGAGAGGCAAAGCCTAATCCAAACACGTCCTATACACACTTGAGAGAGAAGTGGAGTGGATCAGATAGTAAAATCTGGACCTACGGAAGTAGGGACCATTCGCAGCGATTACATGGGTTGGGACGACGGAGGCATTCGTTTCATATCCCCCAAACACTACAGGTGACCGTTGATAACCCCTTTGAACGGCGGTTTTCATTCTTAATCCTGTCAAGAACCACCCCACATCGGGGCAAAATGGAGGTGAGTCCAGCAGCATCAGGAGAAAATGGTTAGAAATTTTCTTGCTCGGACTAACATTAATCTTTGTGTGTTGTTTATATGGTAATCCAAGTGCCATAGGATGATGAGAAGCATTCATTTCTCTATCCCACACACCAAATCCTTTGCACAGCCAACTTGAGCCTGCAAAATCGTTTCATGAACCCGTTGGTGATCATTGCACATTTCAAGATGGATGCAGCATCACTTTAGAAACGGAAGAGCTCAAGACTAAGGGATTACAAAGAAATTCCTGGGTTTATGATAAAAGCATGGTTAGACTTTCGATCATATGTCTCAAGTGATCTCCTGAAGATGAGAAAAATGGGATTTCAAAAAAAAAAAAAAAAAAAGATGAGAATGAAAAAAGTCCCCGGCATCAAGAAAAAGCAAAATGCCTGGTAAAAGCAAGGCTGATGCCCGTGCAAGCTGTTTGATTGACCCACAATAAAGTCTAGATGGGAAAAGAGGAAATCCCCGAAGGAGCCAAATTCCAAAAAGGCTGCTCGCCAAATGGTGTCAAGCGCGGAATAGAGATGCAAAAGAGAAAGGACAGGTAGCAAATCTGCAATGATCACCAATGTCAAACTCTCCAAGAATTTTGGGCCAAAAACAAGCCTTTTTCTATCCCCAATCCTACCAATGTTACGACCCCGAAGGAGTCTTCTCTGGCTAAGACACTTGGGTTAACATATAGCTTAGCTCGAAGAAGTACGAGCAAGACTATTTCTTTCTCATTTCGCAGGGTTCTTGACTTGTAAACCCGGAGTAGATGGTGAAGACTTTCATTCGATGGCCTCGACTCCAAAGCGGGTCCCCCTTGAAAACCAATATCCAAACCTAACATTACGGTCCCGTGGAAGACCTCCCGATCGATCAAAATATATGCGCTGCGAATGATCCTAAAACCTAGGCACAGGTTAGTAGGAAGTTGAGCGCATTCCTTACAAAAGACCATTATCACAGAGCGGTGAGGAGCCCTCTTGGATGAGAAATTCTCCAATAGATGTTTTGAACAAACTCTCTTTGGAAATTTCAATTTGTTTGATCCAGATTTTCCGTGCAAGGGATTTGTGATCACATTTGCATGTTACAAGAATGCTTTGGATAACCTCCAGCATCAAAATGCACATTTCATGACTAAAACTTAGGTCATAAAATTTTGTCAATTGGACAGTTATTGTCTTCCCAAAGATTATTAACACTTTCTTGGTGAAGAAAAATCTTTCAGGTTTGAACTTTCTGCAGGATACCTGGAGAACCCAGCTCCCAGAATGTCGCCTCAACAGACCCAAGTCCTAGCATGACGTGGAGAACCCTCGTCCTAGGACCCATTTGCAAAAATATCAAACAGTCTCATCGGACGTGGAGAACCCTCGTCATGAGACCCCCTTTTCAAAGCAAAACAATGGTAGAAACCGCCTGAAGGGTCAAAACAATGGTAGAAACCACCTGAAGGGTCAACCAAAGGTAGATACCGCCTGAAGGGTCAACTCAAAGGTAGATACCGCCTGAAGGGTCAACTCAATGGTAGAAACCGCCTGAAGGGTCAAAATGATGGTAGAAACCGCCTGAAGGGTCAATCCAATAGTGAAAATCACTTAAATGGTCAACTCAATGGTCTGATCCACCATACGGATCAAAATCCTTAGCAAATCCCAAATGGGATGCGCCTTCCTAGGGTTCCTGCCAGTTAGGAATCCAATAATGGTATGACCTACCATACGGGTCAGAGCTTAATTTCCCTAGGATATTCTCAACGACGAGTCCTAGGTATCTTCTTGAAAGTTATCGCAACCGGCAGCATCCGACAGGCGAGCTTCAGGTAAGCCTCTCTCACTCCAGCCCATGTTCGAATTGCAAGAGTAAACCGGTGATTAATTTGAGCGTTCATAAAAAAAAAGGGGGGCTTAAAGATCCGATGTCATAGCATTTCTTCCTTCATTTTTCCAGTTGAGTCGGTTAGGAATCAGGTGCCACCTTATCTTTGAGAGAAACCTCTAACGAGATTCCTCTCAAAGAGGGGCAGCTGTTGACACCTGATTTTTGACCATTTATTATTGTGATTTTTATTCTTTAAAATTAATTAAAAATATCAAAAAAGGTCATAAAATCACAAAATCAACTTTGGAAGCCTTGGCCTGGCCTTAGGAACCAATTTTGAACAAAAAATAATTTTTGTATTTTCAAATATTTTTCGAATTTATTTAATTATTAAAAATACCCAAAAAAAAATCAGAAAAATAGTATTCGAGATCCCAAAAATATAAAAAAATAGCCGATATTTTATTATTATTATTATTTTTATTTTTTATTTTTTATCTATGTTCTAACCTCATAAATAGTAAAATTCATGTTCGATTTCATGTGTTCTTTGGATCATCATAAAATCGAATTTGGCAAAAAAAGTTAGTAGTATTTAAAGTGGAAAAGGAATGTTTGACCCATAATTGTGTTTGTGCCTTTTTATTTTTTATAATTATTTTACTTATATTTTATTCTTGTTGGGATTTCTCTCTCTCATATTTTTTTTTTGGTCCCCCCCTCTCTGCATTTTTTTTTCTTTCTTCTACGGACGGCCGAGAGGACGAGAGGCGAACGTCTTTGTCCTTCTTCCACGCGCGACAACAGCCCCTCCATCCGCACGCCACCGTCGTTCCCTCCACCGACAGCCGCAGATCGCCGCGAGCCAGCTCGAATAGCCCCGAAGTCGACTGCCTCTGTTTTAGCTCACATCCCTTGTTTTCACGCCGAGCTACTGTTCGTAGCTGGCGAGCCACTCGCGACGCTCTAGCCATCGCCGCTGCCCTTCACCATCATCAACCACATCCTCCTGACATCCTTCAGCCAGCTTTAGCCGTCGCCGTCCGCCTGAACAGTCCCGGAAGCCACCAGTTTCTCCTCTGTCTCTTTTGCTCTGTTTTTCGACGAATCTGCACGACCCGGTTTGTCCGAGCTTCAATGGCCCTTATGGCCGCTTCCGACCACCATCAACCTCTTCGCCATCACCTCTCCGACCACCAGGACCAGCTCTGACCGTCGTCAGCCGTCGTGCAAGAGGGCGACGATCCTTTTTGTGAACCCCCACTAGCCGTATCTGCGACTCCAGCTCATCGTAGAGCCACCATCACATGTCGTTGGGTCATCGGACCGGCCACCGAGAGTAGCTTCAGCAACCTTGACACCTCATTGTCGTCCGATTGCATTCGTTTCGATCGACGTTCGCCAGCATCTCAGCTCTTGAGCTCTCTCTTTCTTCCTCGTTTGAAGACGGCCGAACCATACCTCCTCCAGCCACCTCTGTTTCTTTACGCGACGACCATCACTGCACGCCTTCACTGAGGACTCCTCCGCCACCCCGTCGACGCCGCGGCAGCAGCCCAAAATAGAGAGAGAATGAGCGTTGGAAGCCCGACCTCACCAAAACGTCGGAGGTTCGTCCGATCATCCACGATGAAAACCGAAGCTGGCGATGGGCATCTTTGACTTCCCTGAACTCCAGGGAAGCTGTTAAGCCCATTCAACCGGCCGCAGACCGCCGAAAAGGTGAGATGCGCGTTCGAGCTCCTCCTCGGCCTTTAATGGCATCTCGCGTCTCACGGATTGGTTTTGAGATTTATTAATCTAGAATCGCTCCCTATCCCCTCATGATCATTTTCGCTTTTGATTGCATATGATTTCATGGGATAAATGCTCGAGTTGACCTCCGACATCCTCCGACCGGCCACGAGCTCCACAAGCCGTTCCATGCTAAACCGAAGTTCCATGTAGCTCAGGTAAGTCCGCTGGAACTCCTAGAATGCTTCCCAATAAATTAAATCAGTCGTGTGACGTGTAGAATAGCCAGAACCAAGCTTCGCCGGTGATCCAGTTTCGGTCGGAGATGGCACGTTGATCGTTTGATATGCTGCTGTGTTTAGCTTCTGGTATGTTGTAGGTGAAGTCCATACGAGTCTAATGTCGTCAATTTCGCGCGATTTGGACGTCGGAGGGCTGAGATATCGCCCTCCGACGAGGCGCCGGCGAGGGAATGCCGGCGCCGGTTGTCTTCCCCGACGAGGGGGAAGACTGGTCAACGGTCAGCGCTGACGTGGCATGCCACGTCGGCAGCCACGTCAGCGTGGTGGGACCGGACCGTTGAGTTTTAAAACCCAGATCCGACGGTGGACAATGTGCCACGTGTCGCGATCTGGGATTTTTTGGAAATTAAAAATGATTTTCAAATTAATAAATGATTTTCGAAAATAATAAAAATATTTTGATCGGACGGTCGATATCGCGCCAAGTGGCACTCTGAGGAGCGTCCGATCTGACCGAAGATCGGACGCGCTGGAGGAGGCCACGTGGCGCGTCCTGAGCCACCCGATCCGGGGTTTTCGGATATTAATAAAAATAATAATAAAAAAAACTCAAAAAATAAATAAATAATAAAAAAATCATAAAAAACTCAAAAAATTCGGAAAAATTCAGAAAAATTCTAAAAAATTACAGAAAATAGGAAATGGCCACATTCAACTGGCCACGACCTGTTTTGGGTCATTTAACCCCCGATCTTTTCAGAAATGACGGTTTTGCCCTTCCGGCAAACTGTCTTCCAAAAAAAATTCTAAAAATTCTAAAAAAAAAATCCCAAAAATAGGAAATGGCCACAAACAACTGGCCAAGACTCATTCGGGGTGTTTTGAACCCCGACCCTTCTTAAAATGACGATTTTGCCCTTTGGGCGAATCGTCTTCCAAAAATTGAAGAAAAATAAAAAAAATTCCAAAAAAAATTCTCAAAAATGGGAAATGGCCACAAACAACTGGCCATGGAATATTTTGGGTAATTCGGAACCCAAATCTTCAAAAAAATGACGATTTTGCCCTTCGGGCTAATCGTCCCCCAAATCTTCTCATTTTACCCCAGTCCTAAATCATGCCTTCCCTAAGCCCTTATGGCTATACTAGGAGGCCATGTGATGTGAATTGATGTGCATTGATGTGATTTATTTATGCACTTGATTGCGCTTTCATTTAAATTGATTGTGATTGATAGGAATAGTCTTCCCATCTGCATGAAACCCTGAATTAAACCTACCTCACCCGAACTTGCGCATGCACGAACTCCTAGTTAGGAAAATCACTCGCGTTAGGTACCGAAAGGGCGTTGGTAACGACACCAGTGTAACCAAGTCCCCGAACCCAAAATCTCTGGTTCTGCAGAACTGATTGATCTCTCCCAATCGATCAGTAAGGTTTCCGGTCTACCCTCCAAGAAAGACCGGTGGCGACTCCAAATGCATGCACAAGTTGCACATGACACACGACCACACTGAAGGTCGAAAGCGATCGACTCTTATCGTCGAATCCTTTGAAAAAATACTCCCGCCGCGATTTGGTATGGGCCTGGGAGGGCCCGCGCCGATCCAAGGCCCGCGATCGGTAATCCATTAGCCGCGTCAAGGCCCGCGATCGGTAATCCATTAGCCGCTTCCATTTCCGGACGGGTCGCGACATATATTAGTAATCTTCTTGGATGACATCAGCCAGAAGTGAATCGCTTTCAATATCTCAAGAAGGATTCCATCGCAAATTGTATTTCCTTTTTTTTAATCTTTTATTTTATTTCTTTTCTCTTAGCAAACAATGCAGGAAATCTTCCACTATATCTCCACAGTAGATCTTATAAATATTGCACGGATATATATCCCGACAAAATTGCCACCGATATCATCCATAAATATTTATTTATTTTCGCAATACATATTTCTATTTTGGGCTCAAACTTGAGACATATTTTCAACACTTTGCAAAGAAGGACAACGCTGTACCCAAAATTCTTTCCACAATTCTGATGTACCGACTACTTGAATTTGGAGTATCTTTGGGTAACCTCCAATCTCGACCCTTCTCAACTTAGATAATACCGTGGACAGAAGAATTAGTCTCCCTTCCTCCATAATCAACTCATTAGCAGACTTTGTTTCGCCCGCATACCCTAACCTTCCCAAGGACTCGCACGACCGGCTAGTTAATGACTCCAATGATTCGAACACCCCGGCAAATTGGATCTCAACTACCTTTGAGCGCTCTGTAATCTCGAAACATCTTAACTTACATAATACACTGGACAGAAGAATTAGTCTCCCTTCCTCCATAATCAACTCATTAGCAGACTCTGCTTCACTCGCGTACCCTAACCTTCCCAAGGACTCGCACCCGTAGATTTCAAATTCCTCCAATGACTCAAACGCCCCGTCAAATTGGATCTCAACAAGCTTTGGGCAATATGCTACTCCGACAGTTTTGAGATTCCTCAAGTTTGATAGCCCAAGTCTCTCCAGGGTATCACCGTCACCGCCTCCCAGAATCAACTCTGTTAAATTGTGAAGCTGAAGCCCGCTGAGTTGAATTTCTTGCACTCGAGACGATATGAGCTCTAATCTTGACAAGTTTTCTAATTTGGATGAGAGTGGGATGGTTGAATACAACTTAACCAGATATAACTTTAATAGAGACGATGGAAGTTGCGTGAGGGTTTGCAGGTCCAAACTAGACAAATAAAGTTCCTTTAATAGGGAAAGGGAAGACAACTCTGTGGGAGCAGGGACATTGAACCCCAACCCGATCATTCTGGAAAAATCCCTTATTATCCGTAAATAAAAAGGGTAACTTTCACCTTCCGGTTGCCAATAGCGATCAGAGAGATCCAACAGAACCAAATTGGTCAGCTTCGAGAGGTCTGGGACTGCCTGCAATGATTTAGATGACACTCGTAGATTGTTTAAACTTGTGGGAAGCGTCGGCAGCTCTTGAATCTCATCACAATCTGTTAATTCAAGTGTTTCCAGGGAAGGAAGCATGCTCATGTCTCTAGAACTTCACTGATGCAAGTTCTTAACAAGCGTAGGACTCTCAGATAGGGCAAATTTCCAATTGCCGAAGGAAGTCGACCTTTTAAATTGGGACTACAAATTTGAAGCACTTCTAGATTCCAAAGCATTATAGCACTAGGTAACTCCCAAGAATTTGCCGAACGTACTCTACTATGGTCATTGTCAAAGTGCAACTCACACAATGATTTCAACTTCCATATGCAAGCTGGAAGTATCTTCACTGGACACTTCTCGATGAAGAAGTGCTTCAAATTCACTAGGTTCCCAATTTCTTCGAGCAAATTTTCAAGAGAACGGCTGTAAGCTGCGTATTTAATCCGTATGCAGCAACCCATGATACACACGTACAGATACACAAATCCCTGTACCATAGAGTTAAAGAATTAACACACATTGGTTTGGATTCATCGTTCTTGATGCGGAATTGCGAGAATCCAACGCTTAAGAGCTTCTCCTCTATGAACCCCTTGATCACTGGCTTCAATGAGACGGCCCCTCACTGTCGTTTCTGACGATTTCTATATGTGAGGTTATGTGGACATTAGGGTTTAGAGGAGGGACTTAAGCACTATTTATAGAGAATGAAACCTATCCCCTCATCAAAGATTAGGTTTATCTCAGCCCATACTATCCAGCCCCACATCCGACTAGAATATGAAACTGTATATATCTTACCTTTATTAGACCAATCAATAATTACAGAAACAATTAATAAAGCCCACAATAGAATATATCCAAATTAGAATATATATTCTAACATTATCTCACTTGGGCGAAATTAATTGTAACTGTACTGTATATGCGCATCCTTATATTGGTCTAGAGATAATTCCCAATAGTCAATCCGATCCCATAAAGCCTCAAGCACCGAACCATGCCAGTAACTGTATCAGAAGACACAGAGCCATCTACGATCACAAATGCTCTTAACTCTACTGATATGGATTTGATATGGCAGTATGGCAATCGGATAACATTTCAAATAATAGAGACACCTTATATGTTATCCTCCTTGTCAGTCACCATTCTTTCACTTTATGTGTCACGAAACCGGATGTGTCACGAGAGAACATCTTTACGGTTCCAACGAACCAACATATGTCTTACCTTTATAGTTAACTATGCTTTACGTGTAACAAGACATATGTCTTTTGGCTAAAATAAATGCCCCAGCCATCACTCAAGGTTTACACAACGCCTTGAGATTTTCAACTGATATATGTATTTAACTCCTCTTAATCATTATAACTTTATTGCATGCAATGGAGTCGATGCATATCTAGATGTTACAAAATGTAACAAACACAAATGTAAACTTTATTAGAGCAAATATCGAATACAGCTCCCACCGAACAACAGCATCTCACGATGCTTACTCAACCCATCAATTAACACGTCATATCAGCATCCCACGATACTTTTATATTTGCGACAGTCATCTAAATGTGTATGGGAAGAGACCTTAAGTTAGTGAGTCTGCAGCCTTATCATCTGTGTAATAAGCTCTACTGTAGTGTCACCCTTTCATCTGTTACCTTTATGGTTAAAAACTTGACCGCCAGATATTTAAACCCCTTAGGACCTCTGCTGTTGTTAATGAATAATATTGTAGAGTTATTGTTACAACACAACTGTATGGATCTATTCACAAAATTAAATACGGCCAACTCTTTAATGAGTTCGGAGCCAAATAACCTGAATAGTAGCTGACAAGCATACTACAAACTCCTCTTTCTTGATCGAGGATTACATAGATTTCTGTTTACGTTTTTCTGTAATACTGCACTTTTCTGTAGACATATAAATGTCTGTAGTTGTCAACTTCACATCATCCTGACAACTAACAAAGCTAAAATCCGAATGCCTTACTAGCTGCAGGTCCTGAATATGTTTGTAAATTAGCATACAGTATTTTGTCCTCTTTAAGTACCTCAAAACTTTCTTAGTAATCAACTAGTGAATGTGTCCTGGATTTAACCAATACATTACAAGAATGATCCATACGAATCTCAATGACTAGGACAAAACACTCTATATCAAGATCAATCACGTAAAAAATGCTTCGACAATATCTGCTTCATCTTATGCAATAATTCAAGAAAATTCTTTTCAAGCAAGATATCGTCCGCATAGAACACAAGGAAAATAAATTCCTCCCACTGATTTTGTAGGATATATACTAATTTGCTTTGTTCTTGACAAAACATGATAAAGCTACAATACTATGAAACTTCAAGCTACAATAGTCTAAAAGCTTACTTGATCCCATAAAATAGACTTTTCAGTCTAGAATCTCCATAAATATGATCAAACTTTATTCCATGATAACTTTGTGAGATTCTTCGTTCTTTATGCACAAGTTTATCTAAATCATCTGCTGCAAAACCTTCGGGTTACATAAAAGGACTACCTCGAAGTATCCAATTAAAAAGAAGTTTTAATATCTATATAATAAAGCTCCTTATAATAATGAGCTATTAATACATTAATCACTCCGAAATAACTCTTTATGAGAGACTGAATAAAAATTATTTTAAGTCAACTCATTCTTTACGAGTGAAAACTTTGGCTACCAATCTGTTTTAAACATCTCAAATAAAACACTGATCAAAATATAATTGGATATAATAAGGTAGACAAAAACTTTCATCTGAAATCCCTTTAAGTTTTACAAACCCAATTGCAGCAGATGGACTTGTGACCTTGGGCATACTAATAAGCTTCCAAACACTATATGTTTCATAGTCTGTATCTCGTCTACCATGCACCCAATCACAATTATAATTAAGAGCAAGAAATAGCAACTGTATAAATTACTAGATCATTTACATAGTCTATTTTGCAGTCATGCTCTTCCGGATAGACTATACAATGTGACTTGATACAACTGATCGTCTCTGCCTGATAGATCTTTTAGGTAGAGCTACTTTAACCTTTATTCTGCGCTTGTAGGGTTTGATAAACTTCATCAGGTATTGTCTTAATAACAAGAACCTGAACCCCAACAGAATCGAACCGTAACTTAGAATGCTCCATGATCATCTGTATAGGCAGAAATAACGACATAATGGTCCCTACCACACCATTACCTTTAATAGTCTGTGAGCAACTACTCTTATTCGACTATATCAAGCTCCAGCAATTTAGCTATCTGTAATTCCACAATTCTTGTTCCTCCTTTGGGATGATAAATCAAAACCCCTTGGAATGATATGGGTAAGGCACGAAGTAAAACCGAGTGGTTCCAGAGTCCAACTTATCTAATGTTGGATTATGTAACTTTATTTCTGCATGAACACCTCAAACCTTAATATAGTTCAAACTTGATTAACGTCTAGTCCATGACTCAAAAGAAGTCAATAAAATATTTTGATAGAAACATAATGGGTTATTTTCAAAGTTTTACTCCACAGAAAAAATATATAAATTGATTTTACATATCATACTCGTCATCATATCCGTATGGTGTGATTTTGTTTTTCGGCCACACCTTTTTATTGAGGACTATCAGGCACAAAATCACAACCCAAAATCCTCTCAAGTATTTGGTAAATGGCTCTTTAAGCTATCCAGCATTGCCATGTCAACCATGATACTCACCATCTTAATCAAAACTGACACAATTTTTTTTAAAATAAATTTATCGACTATAGTCATAAATATGTTGAACTTGTCACGGAAATTAAACTTTTCTTTAACCAAGTACGAAAACATATAGAGAAAAAATCATCATTTAATGTGATGAAATAAAAAAACTCTACACAATATTCTGTATAGGATCCACTTATACGAGTATAAATGACCTTCAATAGGTCATAACTATTGACTACAGTTTCATCATTTATCTTAGTTATCTTACCTCTGCTTCAATCTACGCATGTGTCTAGGTCACTTTTAAGAGTGAGCAGAATGCTTGCCTTTATCCGTCTTTCCACTCTTTCTTTACTGATATGACAAAGAAATTTATTCTTTAATGCGCGTGATTGTTCCTTAGGCAGAGATCTTTTGCAAACAACGTTTCAGCTGTATAAGCGACGTATAATTCATTGGGAGATAAACATAATCTGTACAATCCATTGGACATGGAGTAGTAACCAACTTTATTTTAAAAGGAATAGTAATTATTTTATTTGAAATCTCAAAAAAGGAGTAACTACACATGTCCATACTTGATATGGAAAATAAATTCCGTCTTTAAGAAGAGTACATAAAATATGTTTCATAATGTCACAATTCCCATCAATTTAGCGTCAACTTTATAATTATTTCCATAATGAGCTTGATTCAACCTAAATTTGATACCTTTCAGTTTATGAATTCCTATATAGTAAACGCAACACAATATGCCGCACCACTATCTAGCCATCAAATAACCAGATGAGGCCTAAGATAGAATGAATTCACAAATCAATACCAAAAAATCATTACTTTATGCTCATACTTAGATAACCAAGTCTTTGTATTAACTGTAGTATTTCTTTATGTGATCTTTCTTCTTATAAAAGAAGTCGCAATCACCATCCTTTTCAAAGGATGCTTTTCATGGATCCAAATCATCAGAATGATCGATGGTTTAATATAATACTTCACGAGTATGATTTTAGAAATGTTCAAAATACAATTCCACCAACTTTAAGACGTGATCTTTAATCTTAATAGAACCATTACACCTGTTGTTGAGGAGTCATTGCAGATATTTACCACTCTTAATAATAAATGAGATATAATTTCAAAGCCTCCAAGGCTTCCTTTACTTACTTAGCAGTGCAGTTAATTGGCAGAAAACACTTTTCAAGTGTTCTTTAGTGGATCACTTCATATCTAATAAGCGAATCCGATCACTTTTTACCTAATAAGCACATAATGCTCTTGAAAGTTCCCACCAATGAAAGTGAGAACTACGGGTCTTTCTTGACAAGAGTAATACAAGTATTTGCCAGTTCTTCGTAAACAGAAAATTCTCATTCTGTTCTCAATAAGTCTTAATTCTAACAGAGTTGCCATTCACAGAAACGATGACTAAAAACAATCAATGTTTTTATTTCTTTATTTTTAATTAGCTTAATGTGAAATTTCACCTTGAGAGATACATACATCATCATATAATCACCTTTGGGCAGAAGATATGACATGCAGTTGTATACTCCTTACATTACAATGGCCATGAGAATTTATTTCAATCTTCGTTAATCACCACCTTTGGGTGTATGACGGCACTTAGACTAATCACTCCTCAATCGTATACTGTACATGTAACCCTCCATGCAAGAATATGCAATTACCTCCTTTGGGAGTATAACTACGCACTAAAACAGGAGACATCCCAATATTATTTAACCTGTTCCTTATTAAACTCAACCAAGCGTGCCGCTTTGGCGGTCACAATCCATTTGAATTTACCTGAAATTGTGATACAACTTTATATTTCACATTTACTGTATGCATGTAATTTCAGAAATTGGGGCAATCATGTTCAAAATTACACGCTTTGCTAATTTTCATCGATACCTCAATAATTCATGTCAAACCATAAACATGAAATTGATAAAAAAATTTCCACATAATTCCATGTGATACTTTCATGTAAGCCTGTACCTGTATTTCACAAATCCTTACAGAAATACCAGAAAATACTTCAAAAATACCCCAAAATACTCTCGTATTTGGAGTTCCGTACGTATTTCCATCCATGAAAATAATACAGGATTTTCAATCCTAAAAAGAAGGGAAGGAGAATTGACACTCTATTTTAAGTGAGTAAATGGAATTTCATACTCGATTTGGTAGACACATGTCCAATTACAAGAAAAGTCGTATTAGATGAAAGTCACAGGTACGAATATATCAATTAGGGGCTTGCCTACTTTTGATGGTAGATATTATTAGACAATTATTAGAGAAAACTCGATTTTTTAAGTCATTATTTTATTGCATTTTTCTCGTTTCAGTTATGGCTGTTGATGAAAAAGGAAATAAACAAAAAAATTGTCTTCTTGTAGAACTTTCTTGTCGGAGGGCACAGCATAATTTTGCAATGATGAAATCGCGACCTTCTCCTATTTAATCAGCAAAAAAAAAGGTCATAATAAGATCATAAGACGATGAGAAAAATCTCGGGCTAAAATGGCCGACTAAAGTGGGACAAAAAATAAAATAAACGAAAGTTGGTGGAATCTCCCTCTCTTAACTTTGATGTCCTTCTTTACTCCCTTGATGCCGAGCTTTGTATGGAAGAAACGTCAAAATAAGAGACCACTAGTCCTATCAGACACATATTCCTCAATGCTTCACATAGCAGTTCAAGGATTGCCCTAAGGCTAAGTTTAGTACAACGGAAATTGAAAAAGAAAAGAAAAGAAAAAGATGTTGATACTTTTCTTATGTTTGATTACCACATTTCAAAGACATGTATTTATTCTTTTGCTAGTACATTTTGTTTAATTAATTATAAGAAATAAAACTGCACATTCCCAATATTTCAACTCACTTTTAACTGAAGTTTACCCAAATAAGCGACCTGTCACCATTAAAGAAAATTACCAAAAATGTCTCAAACCTATTGCGATTGTCTCAATTTAGTCCTAAATCTTTTTTTTTTGGCCAATTGAGTTTTGAGCATCATTATAATCACTTCTCTACTGATTCTGTCTTGACCATCCTGAGTGGGTCGTAGAAACGAGTATAGCGGGTTGTCCAACGAAATTGTATGTCGCCTCTTTTTGAGGTTTGCTCGATCTCACTCGGTGCGGGTTGTCTCAAAACCTAACCACGCGATATTGGGAAGCTAATTCATAATGATTTAATGATGATAAATTCTATATTATATGGAAATCGCCGTTAGCCCATTATAATTAGCTCTTAGCTTAATAAGACACTTGGTTTTTTGGTACTTTTCAACAAACCTTCCCCTGACTCTATTATGTCAAGGTAGCACATTATAATTAGCTCTTAGCTTAATAAGAGAGGCTAATTATTAGTAGAATATGACAAACACTAGTCACCTAAGCCTTTCTTGGAAAACAAGCCAAAGATTAGAAACATGTGACAAAATTAATAGAACTTGGAGAGCAAGGCAATAAATGTATGATAAAAAATTAAATAAAAAGACATGTATCATAAAATGGTACACCTATGGTCTTTATTTGACAAGTGTACATTATAGCCCTTTAGACTAGGTAGGTGTCCTAATTTCATTGGGCCACTTGAACCAATGGTGTGTCACCCCATAATGGCTCTAAAAACGATAAAGGTTTGGTGGCAATAAACACAAATAAAACAACGACACATGTAAAGTGCCTACTTGGAAGATAAGTCAAGAATTAAATAAAGGATAAATAAATTAAAAAAATCTTGGCTATAAATAGGCCTTGCCCCTCATTCTCACGCCAATCCCTCTCTCCTCTCCCCCCTCAAATTTTGCCCATCCCTCTCTCTCCCTCTCATCTCATTCGGCCACCAAGTACCAAGAGCCGCCGTCACCGAACCTCCATAAAGATCGACATGTACTCACACAATGCAATCAACTAGCTTTGATTTTCTGATCGTCAACAAGAGGTAAATGATATCTAACCTTTATCTAGGGCATAAAACTTTAGCTACTCTAATGCTTGCTTGAAAAGTATATGATATGTTGGTTAAGGACTAAGTGCCACGCGATGACGTGAGTCTCGTGAGGGCCACCTCTAGAACCTTGGCCCATTATGATGCATGCTCTCCTTGGTCCTGCTACCATTGGTGGTAAGATTATAGGATACGACATGATATGTTATATGCCTCGTTCGCAAGAATGAGAAGGCCTTGCACAGATATGAAAATGGTGGATCCACAAAATATGATATGAAATGATGTGTACACACACCTCATCCGCAAGGGTGAGAGGGTCTTAAATGTGCGTGATATGATATGAAAAGTGGAGACGTTATGCTCATATGAAAAAGGAATCGAAAACGGTTCGTATATGATATGGCTGCTTGCATTATGACTTGTATCTTTAGCTTGCTTCCTATGTTTGGTTTAGATATATGCTTACTGAGATAGTCGTATCTCACCCCTTATCTTTCTAGACTTGTAGGTAATGGCAAGTATGCCATCTTCTTGTTTGGTATAGTCATGTCCATAGAAATTACATGTGATGATATCGTGGAGGAGAATCCAGTTGATAAGAAAGCAATAGCATGAAAATGGATGGTGCACAAACCCTAGGTGACTGATTGGTCCGGAAGAGTTTCTAGAAGCCCAAGTACTATTTTCGAGGGCAACTAAAGTATTGAAGTAGTCTCCTAAGCCTATGAAGCATATAAGATAGAGAGGCTTCTCTAGTCTATGTAAATATTTTGCAAGCTAATGAAATATAATATGATGTTGAAATGTCTTCCCTAGTTTCCTCCCTTAACGAATAGTTTAAAGAGTTAATCGCTTCTGCGTGCGAATGTTAACAGGCATATAAAGAAAAAGAGATGGAAAAAAATGAGGTCGATTATGAGGACGGTGTTCTTGGGACACCACATGTCCATCCCCCATAACGTCACTATTTACGATCCTCACATGGTCTCGAAAAAAAGTAAATGTCGCAAAGTCGTAGTGCTCTTGGAGGGATTCAAGAGACCGAGAGTCCTGTAGGAGGTTATACTTCCTCTAGCAGATATCGAGGGTCGGGTCGGGGACATCACAACTGATTTGGTATCAGAGCGGGGTTTATAATACCTGGAGTGATAAGGTATGATATTTCGAATTTCGACCCTCTCGAGGCTATTGAATGGAAGGATATCGATCGGTGTATTCCAGTTATAACTTGCTCGGAGTTGGCAACTCTTGAGTTATCTGACCAAAAGGGAAAGATTGACGCGGAGTCGGGTACGTGAACCTAGGGAATTTGAATGAGAAATGGCACTTTGACCATAAAGATTGTCGATGGAATATCTTGGGCCGGCAGAGATCGATCTAATGACGATCATGGAATGTCTTGCTAGCGTTATACGTTGGGACGCGAGTGATTCCGCCTGACCAATGTGTAATTTGCAAGAATTTCCTAAATTGGATTCCGATGATCATGATCAAAAGAACGAAGATAAACCATCGCAATTACATGACAATCAAAGTCGCCACGGCTTTAGAAAATCCCAAGGTAAATACGCATAGCTCATGAAAGAGTCGCCCGTCAGTTTGAGATAAATTGGAAGTACAGTCGACGAGAGTTCGACATGAAATTGGACCTCGAGATTGGGTATTGGAAAAATGGAATTGAGATGGACGTCGCCTCATCGAGGGTGGTTTATACTAGAAAAATGGAATTTCTGACGAAAAGTGCAAAATGACAATTTTGCCCCTTGACCTTTGGCCTTGCCTTAATAAATTTAGAAGGTCATTTTGGTCATTTAACCTCTCTATATGCTGTCAAAAATGTGCAATGGATATGGTCAAAGGAAGTCAAAGTCAATGAAGCAACCAATGGAAGGTTGCCAAGTGTCAATCAAAGAGAAGGCCAAGCATTAAATGCCCATTGATTATCCATCAAATCCAATTGACCCAAGGTGCATTATTGCGATGAAATACCTTCTATCTCTTCTAGTTTTGGCCGGCCACCTTCATTCCCACTATCTTCTTCCTCTTCCTCTCTCTCGGCCGAATGGATTTCTCACGGACAGGGAAATATCGGCTCACTTTTTTTGCCATAACTTTGTCGTCCAACATCAGAAGGAGGCAAAACCACCGCCATCTTAAATTTTATCGTCTTTCCGTTCTAGGAAGGTATTATGAGCTTAATTTGGCCCAGTATTTCTTCTTGTAGATCTTTTTGAATGGACAAAGGTAAGAATCTGACCCTATTTTGGCGAAAATCCGTATTTGGGGGCTTCCAGACTCCAAATGACTTCACATTTTCGGTGAGCTCTTATAAACTCATAGTATAAGAGTTTAGAAAGTATAAATTAAGGTTTTATGTGATTTTTGATGGGTGGACATGGCTGGTTTGTGGAGGTTTATACCGAGCAAATTCTGACCTCGTTGAGACCGAGCTGTTCCGAAATCTTTGGGGGTTTCAATCCACTTCAAATCTCTTGGTGAGCCTTCTAATCATGTAAATAAAGGTCTTGGTATGTTATTTGTGCAAAGAGTTAGGCTTGGAATTGAAGTATGGCTCAATTGAACAGTTGGAACCCAAAATCGGTTATGTTTTGAGGGTGTATACATGCTGGCCGATTCTATTTAGGGACTAAATGAGGAATATTTGGATATCAATTGATTTATAATGTCTTGTATGATATCATGAGTGATGTCAATGAGAAGTGTGAGAAGTGGATTGAGGTTTAAAGGTGATTTATGGCAAGTTTGGCGCACGAAACTCTAAGTTGGGTCTTGCCATGTGTATGGCTGAGTAAACCGAGTACATTAAGGGCTCGATGTGAGCATTGACATGTATTTGATTGTTAGAAAAGATATCTCGAAATGCCAATGGCATTGTTAGGGAAAGATTGAGTTAATGGAAGTAAGCGTTCCATGGTTCGTGACTCAATAATGGTTAATCTTTTTAGGTTAACGACGCATTCTTGTGGATTCCATACTGTTGACACCTGATTTTATACCATTTATTATTGTGATTTTTATTCTTTAAAATTAATTAAAAATATCAAAAAAGGTCATAAAATCACAAAATCAACTTTGGAAGCCTTGGTTTGGCCTTAGGAACCAATTTTGAACAAAAAATATTTTTTGGTATTTTTAATATTTTTCGAGTTTATTATAAAAATACCCAAAAAAATCAGAAAAATACCATTCGTGGTCAGAAAAATACCCAAAAATATTCGATAATTTTGTTTTAATTTCCTCTTCAAGTGTGTCACTTTAAATCTCAAAAATTCGGCTCGGGTCACTATGTTCCTTCACAAACATAAACCCGAACCGAGCCCAAAAAAAAAAAAAAAATCCTTTTCGCGTCTTTTAGTTTTCAATTCTCACTTTTTATAAGCTATGACATTGGATTCTAAAGTCTTAAAGTGCAATTAGGTCAATTTGCCCTCCAATTTAATCAATTTTTACCAAAAGGGCTTAATTGCACATTTTTCTTTCAATTAGTCCCCGGTTTCACGGATGTATACGTATGCTCTATGTATTTATACGTCATACGTATTTATACGTTATGCATAGTTGTACTGTTTGGTAACCTCTTTAACTCTTGTAATAATAATAATGGTTATTATTTTTAACACCTTTGTTAGTGCCTTTTTTTTTAGCATTTTTGTATTGTGAGTGCTATTGCTAGTGCTATTTTTAAATAGCATTTTTGTATTATAAATTGTGAGTGCTATTGTTAGTGCTATTTTTAAATGAAATTTATTTATCATAAATTGTGAGTGCTATTGTTAGTGCTATTTTTAAATGTCATTTATTTATCATAAATTGTGAGTGCTATTATTAGATAGAATTTATAATTGTTAGTGCTATTTTTAAATAGCATTTTTGTATTATAAATTGTGAGTGCTATTATTAGTGCTATTTTTAAATGTCATTTATTTGTGAGTGCTATTTTTAGATAGAATTTATAATTGTTAGTGCTATTTTTAAATACAATTTATTGGAAGGTATTTTTGGCTATAAAAGGATGGCAAGAGTTTTGAGGTTGAAGGGGAGAGACATTTTGTAGAGTGTGCAAATTTTTGAGAGCTTAGAGAGAAGAACACAAACACTCTCTATATTCTCATCATATTGAGTGAGCAAAATATACTAAGTTCGGAATATTGATTCCGCATATTGCTAGCACAATTGTTGTGGAGTTATTAGTCGTCTCCCCGTTCGTCAATTGGTGGTGCGTCCGAACTAGATGCCTAACACTTGTGGAGGCTGAGATCGAAGAACATCGAACCGACACCTCCGTTCAAGCACGCTACGAGAGGTAATCTATTTACTCCCTTTGAGACTTTGTGATTTTTTTCGATTGAAATGCACGAAGTACGCCTCTGGAGATACATGTATGGGTTGTTATTTATTTCCGCTACGTGTTACGTGGTTCCTAACAGTGGTATCAGAGCCAATCCTTAGGTGTTTTCGTGCATTTAATTGATTTTTTGCAATTTTTGCAATACTATGGCCAATATGTATTAACGAATTGTTCGTCTTACATGGCTAATGGAGATTGATTATTTTATATGATAAATTAATCAACGTAGCAAAAATTGAGATTAAATCAATTTTGAATCGAAAATTTATGACTATCTTATTTTACGTAAAAATTCTGAATATGATTCAACGTAGAATTTTTATTGTGCCTTCCTAAGTTTTAAATTGTGAATTTATTACTTACGTGAAAGGGTGGTGATCATGGAAAAATCCTTAATCAATGTGATTGATGTATATATGAATGTATGATGATTATTTATATATTTGGGGTTGTAATTATTAAATGGAGGCTGCATACTCCTTTTATTTTTCATGTAATCTTTATTTTTAGCATAGTCAATTGTTGATGTAAATGCTACGAGGATTACGTGGAGGAGCCTTTTAAGTCGGCGAGCTCTTTGGGGCCCAATTCTTGAAGAGTTCAAGAAACCAAGAAGAAGCGAAGAGCGGCTCTCCGTTATTAAAATATTAAATTGATTAAATGTGGTCTCATTGGCTCGAGACCCATTAAATCATAATTCCATGATCACCACGTAGGATAGATGTTTATGTGATTGACATCTATTTATTTATTATGATTACGTGAGCATGTTAAACTGGTTAATGTGCAAAGTCAGACTTACCTCACCCAAAATTGCGCCTGCATGAAATCCTAGTTAGGAAAATCACTCGCGTTAGGTACCGAAACGGCGTTGGTAACGACACCAGCGTAACCAAGTCCCCGAACCCAAAATCTCTGGTTCCGTAGAACTGATCGATCTCTCCCAATCGATCAGTAAGGTTTCCGGTCTACCCTCCAAGAAAGACCGGTGGCGACTCCAAATGCATGCACAAGTTGCACGTGCTACCACGACCATACTAAGGTCGAAAGCGATCGACTCTTATCGTCGAATCCTCTTGAAAAATACTCCCGCCGCGATTTGGTATGGGCCTGGGAGGGCTCGCGCCGATCCAAGACCCGCGATCGGTAATCCATTAGCCGCGTCCGCTTTCGGACGGGTCGCGACAGCTGGCGACTCCGCTGGGGACCTTTGTTCTAGAACCAATGGTTCTAGGCCTCAAGTGGACTTAGGTCGTAATTAAAACGCTGAGTGATTTTTCTAACCATGCAGGCGCTCTTGAAGGTGAGGTAAGTCCGCTTATGATAGGTGTTATATGTTTTTGCAGATTGGAGCGATAAGGGGGGTAGTCTATGATTAACATTGTCTTATGCAGGTTGGCGTAGGAATGAATGATTGTGTGTATGTTTTATATTGAAGCGGTGATTGTTAAATAAGATGCATGTTTATCGCTTTAGCACGACACCGAAAACACACACAACCGCGCCTAAAACCTCGGGCGCCGTCTATAGGAAAACAATAGAAGGGATTGAAAATGGAATCTCCGTGAGGAAAAACACGGGGTAATCCACTTTTCAATTCCGCTCATTTTGAGCTATGGATCGAGCCCCAATGCAACGATAGTCGTGCAATGGAATCTGCTCTTTCTAGAACTCGAGGTGGGAACCTTGACCTTAGGTGCCAAATCCTTTGATTTTTAGAAGTTTTATCCTCACTTGTCTCATGTGCATGTCTTTAGATGGCTGATATATCTAAAACCCCCTAAAAAAAAAATCGGTGATCCTGGAGTCACATCTCGAAGACTGGAACTGGGGCATCTCCAAGTGTCCGGACCACATTCCTTTGATTGGTTTGGCATTTTTAATTCTCTTATATAAGACTAATTTTGCTGAGGTCTTCTCTATCTCGTCCCTTAGATTGATTGTATTAGGGATCTATTTGTATTGTATACATCTCGATAAGGCTCATTTCTATCGAAAATAGGGGCAAATTCCCCAAACCTGTGGAGCATAGTGGAATTCGTCCCTTCAGTGCAAAATGCATTTGGCCGCAGAGCCACCCGTTTGGTGAAAGGACGTATCGTTCCTAATTGATTTTTAATCAGATTTGAGGATAAGTTCTTCTCCATTTTTTTTTTATCTCAGGTGATAAAAGAGACAATGCACCCAAAAGCTCATGCATTCAAATGACAAACCAGACGTCGCCCAGCTGGGGCAACCTAATTTGGATCGGCTCTCTTGAAGTCGAAAAGGGTATATTCGTTCCAAATTAAATTGATTTATTCACAAGCTGATATGGTTTTCCATTCTTACAGGTGATGACAAAAATGAATGGGACCACTGAAGAATTTCCATCCTCCTGGATGCCCGAAGTGACTAGAGCCGGGATAGTAAATCCGTAATCGTTTCAATTAAAGCTCCTTACGCGGTGATTGACTCTTTCACTCCTTTCATCGCGCAGGTTGTTGAAGTACCCAATCACGAGTAAACCCATTCTCGCGGATGTCAAATAGCCTGAATGCGTCAATGCGGCAGGATCAAATTGCCTACGACTAAATCAGCCAACCCCAGACAAAGCATCCAGTGGTTGGGGACAAATGTGCATGGACGTTGTCAAAATTGAATTGAAAATTGCCAACAAACAAAGAAAGTGCTAAGGCATATTGCTACGACAAATCACACCCAACTGGGGCAAGTGAATCATTTGTGCGCCAGACAAAGAATGACGTTTCTCCTCTGGCAAAGTCAATGGACGCAATAACAGAGTCGTCCGCATCAGAATCAAACCCCAAGATACGAATTTGGGTGAACGGTAACCTTGTATCGTTCCAATTTGGTCTTTGAAGACCACATGCCTAACACGAGTTTTTACTCATTTAACAGGAAGTTGTTGGCGCCGAAATCCTCAAAAGAAGAGAGCGCGCTAACAGGGAGGCGAATAGAATCATTAGCCTCGGAAGTCAGGATTCCAGGAGATGGTCTTTGATTATAAGACCTAGTGGATGGTAAAAAGTATCGCTTCCACACTTCATGCTTTGACATACATTCTGATAAAAATTTCATTTTTCTTGAATAAAAGGAACTCTGAAGAGTGGCACTGGAATGCGTCCGAAAACACAAATGGATCTCCTCTGGGGCAAATCCTTGAGAATGATTCATCGCCAACAAAACGGGGGGATCAAGGCCACAAGATAGAGGGGATCGCCATCAAGGCGAAACAGGTTTTCACATACCATGTATTACCCGTTGGAATACATGACCAATGGTAAGATGTATCGTTCTAATTTTTTGAAAAATTCATGAACGAACAATAACATGTTTCTTCCGCATTTTCAGGGATCTCCAGCCGCGACGGACAGGTAAGTATCCCTCTCCCAAATCCCTTGAAGATGTGGAATAAAAAATAGAGAAGAAAAGAAAAGCTTTCAGAATCTAGTGTCTAGAAAAGACATAGAATTCAAATTTCATTAGCATTCATGTTTTGAAACAGGAGGTTGTCTGAACATAAATAAGAACATGCATGGGGCATCATAAAATCCCCTTTGACAGGTAAAATTTCTGGAGAAAATGAAAGAGATTTTTCCAATAAAAAATTGTTCAAAACAATCAAAAGGGCGCTTCCTCAAAGGCGAGAGGCAAAGCCTAAATCCAAACACGTCCTCTACACACTTGAGAGAGGAGTGGAGCGGATCAGATAGCAAAATCTGGACCTACGGAAGTAGGGATTATTCGCAGCAATTACTTGGATTGGGACGACGGAGGCATTCGTTTCATATCCCCCAAACACTACAGGTGACCGTTGATAAACCCTTTGAACGGCGGTTTTCATTCTCAACCCTGTCAAGAACCACCCCACATCGGGGCAAAATAGGAGTAAGTCCAGCAGCATCAGGAGGAAATGGTTAGAAATTTTCTTGCTCGGACTAACATCAATCTTTGTGTGTTGTTTATATGGTAATCCAAGTGCCATAGGATGACGAGAAGCGTTCATTTCTCTATCCCACACACGTTTATCATTTGCACAGCCAAGTTGAGCCTGTAAATTCATTTCATAAACCCGTTGGTGATCATTGCAAATTCCAAAATAAAGGCAGATCACTTTAGAAACGAGGGAGTTCAAGACCTAGGGTTTACGAAAAAGCTACTAAGTCAATACTCAAGCGTGCTAAGAGCCAAATCATATATCTAGCACAATTGCCAAAGCATCTCACTTGCGACAAGCGATTAAAGAAATCCCCAGCATCAGAAAAGAAAAAGCAAAGTGCCTGATAAAAGCAAGGTCGATGCTCGTGAAAATTGTTAAATTGACCTCCAATGAAGCCTCGTAGGGAAAGAGAAAAACCTCTAAAGGAGCCAAATCCAAAAGGCTGCTCCCCGAATGCTATTAAGCACAGAACGAAGACATAAAGAGAGTCGGTTTCTGAATGCAACAAGAGACGCTCTTTAAAGAGCTGGTGCACACCGCAAGATAGGTTGCGCGCCTCAAAGGCTAAAGATGCAGAAAAGAAAGGACAGGTGGCAAATCAGCAATGATCACCAATGTCAAACCCGTCACGAATTCTGGGCCAAAAATAAGCTTTTTTCGGTCCCCAATCCTACCAATGTTACAACCCCGAAACAGTCTTCTCTGACTAAGACACTTGGGTTAACATATAGCTTAGCTCGAAGAAGTACGAGCAAGACTATTTCTTTCTCATTTTGCAGGGTTCTTGACTTGTAAACCCGGAGCAGATGGTGAAGACTTTCATTCAATGGCCTCGACTCCAAAGCGAGTCCCCCTTGAAAGCCAATATCCAAGCCTAACATTACGGTCCCGTGGAAGACCTCCCGACCGATCAAAATGTATGCGCTGCGAATGAGCCTAAAACCTAGGCACAGGTTAGTAGGGAATTGAGTGCGTCCCTTATAAAAATCATTACCTCCAAACAGGTGAGATGGCCTCCTTGTCGAGAAATATTCCAATTGATGTTTTGAACAAACTCTTTTTGGAATTTTCAAACTGTTGATCCAAATTTTCCGTGCAAGGGATTTGTGATCACATTTGCATGTTGCAAGAATGCTTTGGATAACCTCCAGCATCAAAATGCACATTTCATGATTAAAACTTAAATCATACGGTTTTGTCAAAATGGACAGCCGTGGTCTTCCCAAAGATTACTAACGTTTTCTTGGTGAAGAAAAATCTTTCAGGCTCAAACTTCTGCAGGATACCTGGAGAACCCAGCTCCCAGAATGTCGCGTCAACAGACTCAAGTGAAGTTTTGTCAAAATAAAATCTTTCACTGCTTCAAAAAACTGAATTCCCGACAAACTTCGGGGTCTCCAAAAAAAAGGGGGAAGAAAAACCCTTTTAAAAGAAAAAGTCCTATCAGACGTGGAGAACCCTCGTCCTAGGACCCATTTTCAAAATATCAAACAGTCTCATCGGACGTGGAGAACCCTCGTCATGAGACCCCTTTTTCAAAACTTAGGCAGTCTCATCGGACGTGGAGAACCCTCGTCATGAGACCCCTTTTCAAAATATCAAACAGTCTCATCGGACGTGGAGAACCCTCGTCATGAGACCCCTTTTTCAAAACTTAGGCAGTCTCATCGGACGTGGAGAACCCTCGTCATTAGACCCCTTTTCAAAATTTAGGCAGTCTCATCGGACGTGGAGAACCCTCGTCATGAGACCCCTTTTTCAAAACTTAGGCAGTCTCATCGGACGTGGAGAACCCTCGTCATGAGACCCCTTTTCAAAATTTAGGCAGTCTCATCAGACGTGGAGAACCCTCGTCATGAGACCCCTTTTCAAAATTTAGGCAGTCTCATCGGGCGTGGAGAACCCTCGTCATGAGACCCCTTTTCAAAGTTTAGGCAGTTTCATCGGACGTGGAGAACCCTCGTCATGAGACCCCTTTTCAAAATTCAAACAGTCTCATCGGACGTGGAGAACCCTTGTCATGAGACCCCCTTTTCAAAATTCAGGAAATCTCATCGGACGTGGAGAACCCTCGTCATGAGACCCCTTTTCAAAGTCAATCAAAGGTAGATACCGCCTGAAGGGTCAATCAAAGGTAGATACCACCTGAAGGGTCAAATCAAAGGTAGATACCGCCTGAAGGGTCAATCAAAGGTAGATACCGCCTGAAGGGTCAAATCAAAGGTAGATACCGCCTGAAGGGTCAATCAATGGTAGAAACCGCCTGAAGGGTCAAACCAAGGTAGAAACCGCTTGAAGGGTCAAACCAAGGTAGAAACCGCCTCAAGGGTCAACTTATGGTAGAAACCGCCTGAAGGGTCAACACAAGGTAGATACCGCCTGAAGGATCAACTCATGGTAGAAACCGCCTGAAGGGTCAACACAAGGTAGATACCGCCTGAAGGGTCAACACATGGTAGATACCGCCTGAAGGGTCAACACAAGGTAGAAACCGCCTGAAGGGTCAAATCAAAGGTAGAAACCGCCTGAAGGGTCAACTCATGGTAGAAACCGCCTGAAGGGTCAAACCAAGGTAGAAACCGCCTGAAGGGTCAAACCAAGGTAGATACCGCCTGAAGGGTCAACACATGGTAGATACCGCCTGAAGGGTCAACACAAGGTAGAAACCGCCTGAAGGGTCAAATCAAAGGTAGAAACCGCCTGAAGGGTCAACTCATGGTAGAAACCGCCTGAAGGGTCAAACCAAGGTAGAAACCGCCTGAAGGGTCAAACCAAGGTAGATACCGCCTGAAGGGTCAACACATGGTAGATACCGCCTGAAGGGTCAACACAAGGTAGAAACCGCCTGAAGGGTCAAATCAAAGGTAGAAACCGCCTGAAGGGTCAACTCATGGTAGAAACCGCCTGAAGGGTCAAACCAAGGTAGAAACCGCCTGAAGGGTCAAACCAAGGTAGATACCGCCTGAAGGGTCAACACATGGTAGATACCGCCTGAAGGGTCAACACAAGGTAGAAACCGCCTGAAGGGTCAAATCAAATGTAGAAACCGCCTGAAGGGTCAACTCATGGTAGAAACCGCCTGAAGGGTCAAACCAAGGTAGAAACCGCCTGAAGGGTCAAACCAAGGTAGAAACCGCCTCAAGGGTCAACTTATTGGTAGATACCGCCTTAAGGGTCAACACGAGGTAGATACCGCCTTAAGGATCAACACGAAGGTCTGATCCACCATACGGATTAAAATCTCTAGCAAATCCCAAAGCGTGGGGATGCGCCTTCCTTAGGTTCCTACCAATTAGGAATCCCATAATGGTATGACCTACCATACATGTTAGAGCTTAATCTCCCTAGGATTTTCTGTGACGAGTTCTAGGCATCTTCTTGAAAGTTGTCGCAACCGGCATCATCCGACAGGTGAGCTTCAGGTAAGCCTCTCTCACTACGGCCCATGTTCAAATTGTTAGAGCAAACCAGGGATTGATTTGAGCTTTTATCAATAGGCTTAAGGATCCGATGTCATAACATTTCTTCTCTAATTTTCCCAGTTGAGTCGGTTAGGAATCAGGTGCCACCTTATCTTTGAGAGAAACCTCTAATGAGATTCCTCTCAAAGAGGGGCAGCTGTTGACACCTGATTTTTTACCATTTATTATTGTGATTTTTATTCTTTAAAATTAATTAAAAATATCAAAAAATGTCATAAAATCACAAAATCAACTTTGGAAGCCTTGGTTTGGCCTTAGGAACCAATTTTGAACAAAAAATATTTTTCGGTATTTTTAATATTTTTCGAGTTTATTATAAAAATACCCAAAAAAATCAGAAAAATACCATTCGTGGTCAGAAAAATACCCAAAAATATTCGATAATTTTTTTTTAATTTCCTCTTCAAGTGTGTCACTTTAAATCTCAAAAATTCGGCTCGGGTCACTATGTTCCTTCACAAACATAAACCCGAACCGAGCCTAAAAAAAAAAAAAATCCTTTTCGAGTCTTTTAGTTTTCAATTCTCACTTTTTATAAGCTATGACATTGGATTCTAAAGTCTTAAAGTGCAATTAGGTCAATTTGCCCTCCAATTTAATCAATTTTTACCAAAAGGGCTTAATTGCACATTTTTCTTTCAATTAGTCCCCGGTTTCACGGATATATACGTATGCTCTACGTATTTATACATCATACGTATTTATACGTTATGCATATTTGTACTGTTTGGTAACCTCTTTAACTCTTGTAATAATAATAATGGTTATTATTTTTAACACCTTTGTTAGTGCCTTTTTTTTAGCATTTTTGTATTGTGAGTGCTATTGCTAGTGCTATTTTTAAATAGCATTTTTGTATTATAAATTGTGAGTGTTATTGTTAGTGCTATTTTTAAATGAAATTTATTTATCATAAATTGTGAGTGCTATTGTTAGTGCTATTTTTAAATGGCATTTATTTATCATAAATTGTGAGTGCTATTATTAGATAGAATTTATAATTGTTAGTGCTATTTTTAAATAGCATTTTTGTATTATAAATTGTGAGTGCTATTGTTAGTGCTATTTTTAAATGTCATTTATTTGTGAGTGCTATTTTTAGATAGAATTTATAATTGTTAGTGCTATTTTTAAATACAATTTATTGGAATGTATTTTTGGCTATAAAAGGATGGCAAGAGTTTTGAGGTTGAAGGGGAGAGACATTTTGTAGAGTGTGCAAATTTTTGAGAGCTTAGAGAGAAGAACACAAACACTCTCTATATTCTCATCATCTTGAGTGAGCAAAATATACTAAGTTCGGAATATTGATTCCGCATATTGCTAGCACAATTGTTGTGGAGTTATTAGTCGTCTCCCCGTTCGTCAATTGGTGGTGCGTCCGAACTAGATGCCTAACACTTGTGGAGGCTGAGATCGAAGAACATCGAACCGACACCTCCGTTCAAGCACGCTACGAGAGGTAATCTATTTACTCCCTTTGAGACTTTGTGATTTTTTTCGATTGAAATGCACGAAGTACGCCTCTGGAGATACATGTATGGGTTGTTATTTATTTCCGCTACGTGTTACGTGGATCCCAACAGTGGTATCAGAGCCAATCCTTAGGTGTTTTCGTGCATTTAATTGATTTTTTGCAATTTTTGCAATACTATGGCCAATATGTATTAACGAATTGTTCGTCTTACATGGCTAATGGAGATTGATTATTTTATATGATAAATTAATCAACGTAGCAAAAATTGAGACTAAATCAATTTTGAATCGAAAATTTATGGCTATCTTATTTTACGTAAAAATTCTGAATATGATTCAACGTAGAATTTTTATTGTGCCTTCCTAAGTTTTAAATTGTGAATTTATTACTTACGTGAAAGGGTGGTGATCATGGAAAAATCCCTAATCAATGTGATTGATGTATATATGAATGTATGATGATTATTTATATATTTGGGGTTGTAATTATTAAATGGAGGCTGCGTACTCCTTTTATTTTTCATGTAATCTTTATTTTTAGCATAGTCAATTGTTGATGTAAATGCTACGAGGATTACGTGGAGGAGCCTTTTAAGTCGGCGAGCTCTTTGGGGCCCAATTCTTGAAGAGTTCAAGAAACCAAGAAGAAGCGAAGAGCGGCTCTCCGTTATTAAAATATTAAATTGATTAAATGTGGTCTCATTGGCTCGAGACCCATTAAATCATAATTCCATGATCACCACGTAGGATAGATGTTTATGTGATTGACATCTATTTATTTATTATGATTACGTGAGCATGTTAAACTGGTTAATGTGCAAAGTCAGACTTACCTCACCCAAAATTGCGCCTGCATGAAATCCTAGTTAGGAAAATCACTCGCGTTAGGTACCGAAACGGCGTTGGTAACGACACCAGCGTAACCAAGTCCCCGAACCCAAAATCTCTGGTTCCGTAGAACTGATCGATCTCTCCCAATCGATCAGTAAGGTTTCCGGTCTACCCTCCAAGAAAGACCGGTGGCGACTCCAAATGCATGCACAAGTTGCACATGCCACCACGACCATACTAAGGTCGAAAGCGATCGACTCTTATCGTCGAATCCTCCTGAAAAATACTCCCGCCGCGATTTGGTATGGGCCTGGGAGGGCTCGCGCCGATCCAAGACCCGCGATCGGTAATCCATTAGCCGCGTCCGCTTTCGGACGGGTCGCGACACATACTTGTGAAATTGAGAAGGATCGTTTGATTAGAAACTTGCTAGCTTGATCGAAAGGCAGTGTTTCCGAAACCCTTACTTGAACATTAGGACACTACTGGATAGAGTGGTTAAGTGAATTGATTGTTTGGTGAAGCCTATGGCTTGCAATTGTATGGTGTTCGTATTGTGATATGCCTTGTGAGGTAAGTGGCTATTGGGCTTGGTGATATAGTTCGACTATGATGCCTTGGTATTGAATTGGCAATGGTGCCTCTGTTATTGAATTGACATATCATTTATGCCATTTAGATGGCTATAATGCATATGCTATATAAACGGTTATAGTGTCGATGCTAAATGAATGGGCTGTAGTGTCCCGGCGATCAATTGGCTTGGTACCCTAGTGATATTAAATGGCCAGAGTGCTCCTGTGTGAATGCATCGTAATTGGCCAGAGAGCCATGTTGCTGTTGAATTGGCCCGAGAGCCTTTGTGCATCGTAATTGACCAGAGAGCCCTGATGCTGTTGAATTGGCCAGAGAGCCCTTGATAATTTGAAACAGTCAGAGAGCCATTGTGCATTGTAACTGGCCAGAGTGCCCTGAGAAATACATCGCAGCCCGGGAGCCTTGGCGATGAGTGCATGAGTTGTCATCATAGACCCCAGTGGCACGGGAATATCGATTGGCCTGTGGACCTAGTGATATCAGTTGGCAAGAGTGCCAAAGAAGTACATGGTGGCCTAAGAGTCTGGCGAGGAAAGACTATAATGAACCTTAGAATGGTGTGTGTTTGTTCATATGTCACGTCCTTTGAGCTTGAACTCATAAGATTTTCTATGCTTGGTTGGTTAATATGTCTGATTTATGAAGGCCTTGTGCCATTGCATTGACGAATGCCTGTATCTGATACCATGTGCGAGTGGTCTGGGGGACTGGTGTTCAGGTTTAGGTTTTACTTGCTGAGATATATATATACACACACCCCAGTGGGTGGGGATTATCATTTTTTAGGTCCTTGAAGACGGAAATACAAACGAGATGAGGATGAGTTCTCGATGAAGTAATGGAGTGTATGGTTTTATGTCTTTGGCGGCCTTAGGGATTGTATCAAGATTTTGAAGATTTAGGAATTGAATTTTGGGTACTTGACTGCGATAACTTCTGAGGAGAATTTTATTTATAAGAGGTGTATACCCTTTTTCCGGAGTCATCTCATTATAATTTGTATGGAGCAAGTTTTAGGGCTTCCGCGATATTGTTTCTATGTCAAGTTGTTATATAATTGGCCGAGGGATCCTGGGAGATAATTGAAGACTAACGGCCTGGTGGGATGTACGTGTGCTATACGGGTTCAGGGCGTGACATCCTCGTTTATGTGGTATCAGAGCAAGGTCAGCTCGATCCATTGTGATTGAGGTTTGGAGTGATAATGAGTGATGACTTGGGGATAATTAGGTAGTGAGACCTTTAGGATTAAGTATTAATCACTGAATCTTGAGGATTATAAGCTTGAACTTGTGAGGTATTCTAATGGTCCTAGTATTGATCTAATGGATGATCCTGTGTAATTCTATGGATAAGGCTCACAAGGAAGTGAATAGAGATTGAAGAGTCATAAGCTTGGATTTGAGGTTGCTAGAGAATAGCCTATGAATAAAGGGTCAATTGGAGTATACGATCGTGATCGTGACTTGTCGATAACCCAACTTGGAGAACATGAGTTATAAAGATACGACTGGTATTAGCGGATTTAGGCTTGAATTACGTTGTATCTTGATGGTTTAGTTATCGATTACTATTGAAAACCTTGGATGCTATGAGATGAGATGCATGTAGGGGAGAAGATAAGGAATATTTGGATTAAAGATCAGTTATGATCGAATGCATAAGGATTTGATTTGACAAGTGACTTAACTTGAGGTATACGGTTGAACATAGGCAAGTGATATGTGAGATGCGACGGTCATTGGTGGAACCCGAGGTTTTTTATAATTGAGGCTTGATGTGGAAACGACTGTGGTATGACAAATGGTGAGAACGAACATGTTGTGCATGTATTTGTGGCTTTGAAACGAAAGCTGATGAGGGTGCATGCATGAACTTATCGCTGTTGGACTTAATAAACTGTCGCTTGGTATGGGACAAGTGGATGAGATACCTATAAACCGTAATGAAGCATGGTATGAGATGTGTAGAACGGGGCTTTCTCCGTAGATGTATGAGTTGGGACAACCTACAACGGCCAGGTATGATGAGGGCGGGGAGTGATTGCCGAGACAGAAAGGTCCAGACAAGGAGCGGCTCCTGACAGGCTTCTAAGATGGCAAGAGGCAAGAATGACCCAAGTCACAACTTGAAAGGGGAAGTCTAGATATCAGGTTGATTCCAATTGTAGTTAAGAGGTGTATGGCACGAGATTGATTCTCGAAAGGAATGATCAAGAGTGGCATGGCAGTTACAATGACGCCTGTGATTGACATGGTTAAAAGCTTCGTGTTTGGCAGAGGATGCCGTTTGAAATAGAAAAATTGATGCTTGTGATGGGCATGTTAGGCGTGTTTTATGATTAGCATCATGTGAATGTTATGGTCAAGGTCTAATTGAGAGATTTGACGGCATGTGGGGTTTATACCCATTGAACTGATATTTGTTGAGAATGAGATAGCATGTTGTGTTTGTGATAGAGTGGCAGATGCCTCTAGGCTTAAAGTATGAGCTATTGACTCAATGAATTACTGTCTTGAGTGCTTGTTTGATAGTTGCCTAGTTAAAGCTTGCTTAGTAATGGCTGTCAACTGAGAAATTGCCTTGTTGAGGATGGCATGTTGAATAGGCATTGACTGATGAGGATTTGGAATCCTTGGGTAATGAACAATTAGTTGAGAGTTGTTTGGGAACCATTGGAAGATTGATAATGATGAATGATGAGTTGAGCAGTCCGAGACTGCTAGACTTGAGTTGTGACATTATGAATTTCCTCCCCTCGAGGCTTGAGAAATGGAATGTAATCTCAAAATTGGAAGAATAGAAATGATGACTTCCAACTTTGGAAAATAGTTTGATGTCGCCTAGCAAATGATCATTCGAAATAGGCAAACTGAAATTTCGATCGACGGAAGTTTCAACCATGAATTAGGATCTCGTAATCCGAAAATGAAAATGAGGGATTCCAATAATTGATATGGATTGGACGCCGCCTTATCGAGGATAAAAATATCGAAAAACTGAAATTTCGGATGAAAAGTGCGAAAAGACCATTTTGCCCTTGGGGGATTAACCTTGCCTAATCGAATTGAGAGGGGCATTTTAGTATTTGACATTTTCTTCTTCCCCAAGGAGGCTGCAGAAAAATCTGAGGGGGCAAAAGAGTCATTGGAGCTTGATATCATTGATTTGTGGACAAGTGTCATTACTTGAGTGAGAGTAATTAAATTTCCACTAAGCTAAACCTTCTAGAATTTTGACCAAAGTGGAAGAGATCTCATTTCATCTGCCATCTCCTCAGAATTTCGTGGACCACCCTTTTCTTCCTCTTCATTTTGTGTTTTTCACCAAGAACAGAAAACTGCTCTAGTCGACCAGTTCTGCCTGCCACGTTCGGTCCGTACGAGCTCCACTTTCGGTGACTTTTTGGCCGGTCGCCGACCACCACAAGTTACTTTAACCTGTCCTTGACATGTTCCCATTGGTTTCATGATTTTGGGAGGTCTGGTTAATTTATGGTGATTTTTGGAAGAAAAGTGGACAGATTCTGAGCTAGCTGAGGATATGTGGTGATTCTAGCTTATAGAAATTCCAAATGACCTCAAATTTTCGAGGGTAGCTTCATAACATATAGTACTACATGTAGTTGAGAAGAAATAATTTTTTCATTTGAGATTTGGAGGTATTCCATGGCTGTGTTTGGGTGGACAGATTTGGGTAAAATTCTGACCGGTGGACAATCTGTGGAGGTCGAACCATTTGAACATCCTAGGAGTGTTATTTTGCTTCCAAATCATTAGGGAATGTCCTAGACATGTAAATCTAGGTCTTGACAAGTGGAATTGGTGATAAATGGGAGCTTAAGGCTGATTAGTGGCCTGTTAGAGCATGAGGAAGCAGAATCGATCTTTGCCCTATTTTGATTCTGAGTAGTCTGATTCTGTTGAGGGCTGAAGGTACTGTTGCTATGCTCCTAATTCATCCTTAAGGTATACTAGGATGTTGTTTGAGGTGTTATTGAGGAGCACAATTGGTGGAATTGAAGTTTGGGGAGTTAAATTGATTTAATCGTCGGATTGCTTCTGAATCGCCTTGCTGCCCTGTTTTGGACAAGGGTGATTTTGGTTGGAATCGAGCTTGACGAGGTGTTCTTGGTGTATTTTTTGGTAAGCTCGGATGAAGGTGAGTGACCTCTAACCTTCCTCTAGTACGTTCGGACGCGACTAGACGGAGTCCATTAAGGAATCGATGAATTGATTGTGTGGTGTGCTTGAATGATTGAGAATTTCATGACCTTGATGGGGACTCATGTCATGAATGTCAGTGTGCCTTCCAATTGTGTCCTCACGATTTCGTAGATGACATGCTTAATGGTGTGCCTTATTCGTCGACGTGGTGATGGGACTCTTGCTTTTCAGACTTCTCATTGTAATAAGCATGGCTATCTTAATGAAAAGCATTGAATTATATTCTCATACTTGAGTTTTCCTCCCATTGCAATATAGTGAAATGTTCACTGTGATTGTTTTGACTTGAATCGAACTGCTGGAGAAATGGGAGGTAAATCCATTGAATCACACGAGAAGTTGTGAAATGCCTTGAGGTGCCTATATGACACGGGGTTGAGAAATTGTGAAACGCCCTGAGGTGCCTATATGACACGGGGTTGAGAAATGAGAAATGCCCTGAGGTGCCTATATGACACGGGGTTGAGAAATTGTGAAACGCCCTGAGGTGCCTATATGACACGGGGTTGAGAAATGAGAAATGCCCTGAGGTGCCTATATGGCACGGGGTTGAGAAACATGATGTGCCGGAGGCGATGTGATCGCGAAGTCGTGACTGAAACATCTTTTATTTCAAGTGATGTTACGATTCATTGAGCTAGTATGAAAGCTTGGTCATGTGTGCCACAGTTGTTCTTAATTGATATTTTTGTGAATTATTGACTTGATGCCATGCGTAATTGCCATGCTTTGATTTTGTTCGTTGGTAGCACATGTCGATGCTTGTTGGGTTCGGTGGGACGGATGGCCTAGTTAAGGGTTAGGATAACTCGCTGGGACGTAAGTCTCACCCCGTCGTGGGATTTTTTTTTTTCAGGTTCCAAGCTAGGAAGCATCAGTTGGCCAATGATTGGAATTTCAGGGAAGTGGTAGTTGTTGGATTAAAGGATATCTGATGACGTTAAGGATTTCGTTACGCTTTGAAGTTAGAATTGTAATTGGTGTTTAAAAAAGGGGACGTACCCCTCTTGTTCCAAGTCCTCTTGTATAGTTGTTTTTGGATGGGGTGTTTTCTTGCTTTCGCTGGTTGAATGTATTTTATATGAAGCGGGCCTAAAGATCCTGGAAGATCGTGTAAACCAAAGTGGCCTGGGGTGATGTTCGCGTGCTCGTCGGGTTCGAGGCGTGACATGAGTAGATGGCTTAAGTCTTTGATTCCTAAGGGGAATCATAGTGGTTCAAGTGACATGAGAACCAAATGACGTTGAACGACCACAGTATGGTCGTAGAAAAGCATTGGGCTCGAGTATGTAAGATATAGGAAGATCCAAGAACTGAGATGGATTATGAGAATTGAGTAAAGATGAGCGATTGGAGTATGAGTGCTAGAAGAGAATATAGCACTATTCTGTTAAATTGTGCGAGACCCAAGTGTGATAAGGGGTCATGAGAACTTTAAACGGAAATGAGAAAAGTGAATGGGTAGACAGACTCGAGGAAGAGCTGTCATTGTACCCAAGTCACTAGGATGACTGATGCTAGTGCTGATGAGTTAAATGATGGAAGTAATGAGAAAGGTGACTTTGAGTTAATTCTTTCTAAATTGAGTGTGTGGGAAGAACCATAAGAGTTTTGAACGGGTTGTGAAGCTTTGTATACGGTTGAGATTGATTCAATTTGAAGGAGGGATGAGATTTGAAATTGCCTCCCTCTGGATTGGGGATCTTGGTAAAGAAACCCTAGAGGTTTTGGGTACACTGAGGAAAGAAAGTGACCCTGGCAGTTTTAGCCTTAAGAGGCTGTTGATAGTTGGTGAAAGGTCACCAAAGGAAGGGTTCCTTGAAGGCATGATATATGCCTGGACTACATCTGTTGAGTTGCTCGACAAAGAATATCCTCTTGCGGTTGCTCGAGAGAAAATGTTGTTTGGATCCTAATAATCTTGAAAGGATCCGAGGACGATCGACCAGTGTGAGATAGAGTTCTTAAGGTCGTTTAAGCATATGGTAAAGGTGGTAAAGAACCCTTGAATAAGATAAGTAAATCCCTGAGTGGATTGAAGTTTGAAAGCCTTATGGCTAGTTGTTAGTCCTGATTTTGAGGAATGGTAATGAGACTCAATAAAAGAAGAGAATGATCGGAAGACTTATGAATAATAGAACTCTTGCTCATGGATTACGAGCAAAGATATGTTCATTATTGTGATATTTTGGATTTTCGACCCCTTGAGGCTTGAGACATGATATGGAAGCCCGAATTGACAATTGAAAATGAAGAATTTCAAAATTGGAAAGGATTTGACGTCGCCTCACCAATGGTCATTCAAAATGAGGAAAAACGAAGTTTCGGACTAAAAGTGCCAAATGACCATTTTATCCCTCGCCCTTTTCCCCTTTTCTTAAGGATCTTTGAAAGGTCAAAATGGTCATTTACCTATCCCTAGTGGCTACCAAAAATGTTTGGAGAAGAAGTCAAAGTTGGTCAATGGTGGTCAAAGTGAGAAAAGACCAATAATTGGTGGCATGACAAGTGTTAAGAGGAGATGATGCCTTGTCTTTATCTTCATTAATTGCCATCTTATCAAAATGGCTCCAATTATTTGTGTGACATCCTCTTCAGCCTCACTTGGATGACCACCCCTCCTCTCTCCTCCATCTTCTTCACTTTTCCTCTTCAATTTCTCTCTAGCCAAACACTACCCAGAAGATAGTTTTCTGTGCCTCTGTTCGGTCCGTACGAACGGCCCTTCCCGTCATCATTTTACTGCCGTCGACTACTACAGATTAGATCAGGATGTCCTTGACATTTTCCCTTTGGTTTCATGATTGTTAGAGGTCTGGTCAATATATGGTGATTTTTGGAAGCAAAGCGGACGGATTCTGAGCTAACTGAGGAGAAGTGTTGGTTCTAGCTCTTAGAAATTTCAAATGACCTCAAATTTTTTAGGAGAGCTTCATAACATCTAGTACTATGTTCAGATGGTTTATGGTTGCAAATAGATGATTTTAGAATGAGTGTTATGGCTGATTATGGGTGGTACAAAAATGGACAGATTCTGACTTTGAAGAGATCGTGCTGTTTCGACGTCTTCAATGTATCAATCTGCTTCAAATCTCACGGTGAGCTTTCTAAACCCATAAAGGAAGGTCTTAGCAAGTTGATTATTGAAGGATTGAGGATTATAATTGATTTATGGCTCGATTGAGCGGTTGGGATCCAAAATCGATTCTATTTTGGATGATACTCTATTTGTACCGAATCTGTTGGGGGCTATTAGAAGGGTATCTTGACTTCAAATTTATGCAAAGGACTACCTATAGTGTTGAATAAGGTGTTAGAGGAAGGTATGTGAAGTGGATTTAGCTTTAGAGGTGATTTAAGGGCTAATATGTGTGTAAAACCTTCGAAGTATAATATGCCCTTATTATTGTCGTATGAACCAAATATATGGAGGATGAATGAAGATGTTGTCATATATCCGATCAATTGATAAGGCATCTTGAGTTGCCATTTGATTAATTATTGAGGGATTGATATCAAGGAAGTGAGAATTAATTGGACTTTGATCTAAAATTGATGAATTTCCTAGGACGGTACGAGGACCTTGGGTTGCCGAACACTTGTGGGGTTAAGAAAAATTGATCGAAGTGGCTTTTGCTAATTGCTTGAGATAAGTGGTTCCTAAACCCTTACTTGAACCCTAGGACGCTACTAGATAAATGTTTGGTGTAACGTGATTGTGCATCAAAAGCATGGTGATTGATATTGTGTTATTGAATTGGTCGTGGGCCCTATTATTGCTATTAAGATTGGCCATGGGCCCTGTTATTGTTACTAAGTTTGGCCGTGGGCCCTGCTATTGTTATTGACTTTGGCCGTGGGCCATGTTATTGCTAGTGAATTGGTCTTGGCGCCCTTTTCGCATTGTAATTGGCCGAGGGCCTTGATGCAGCATCGTAATTGGCCGAGAGCCCTGATGCAGATAAATGGCCAGAGTGCCCTGTGAAGTTACATCGCGACCGTGGGCCCTAGCGATGCTTGAGTAAATTAAACTACATCGTGGCCGTGGGCCCTGGCGATGATTCGGCTATGAGCCCTATGAAATTATATCGCGGCTTGGAGCCCTAGCGATATATTGCGGCCGTGGGCCCTAGCGATGAGTAAATGATTTGTCATTGTAATGACCTGTGAAATGATATGTTGTTTTATGATAATGTGTGAAGCTTGAGTCTCCTAACATGGGTGGTACTTGATGGTGACTTGTCTATGCCAAGTACCTTGTGATAAGTGATGTTCATTAGCCATATGCTAATGCTTGATGAATTCCCTGAATTCTTGCATTACTGTGTGATCTAATGGGACTAGTGGTTTAGTGTAGGTTGGGTTTCACTTGCTGAGATGTATATCTCACCCCGTAGGGGATTAATATTTTTCAGGTCCCAGGTGATAGAGCATCAGTTTGCCAAGGATTGGCATATGAGGAAGTAGTTGGTCGAATAACCACGAGACGTTTGGGTGACCTTAGAGATTGTATACTGATTGGTGGATGTAAAAGTTAAATCTTTAGTTTTGACCATTCATGAGAATTGAAGTGTACTATTTCTCTGTCCTAAGTCATCTTAATTTTGTTTGTGTACGGAGTAGTTTCTTGCTTCTGCATGTACACGATTATGATGATGAGGGCCGAAGGATCCTAGATTGCACAGCTTGAAGACGGTCTGGTGGGATGTTCACGTGCTCGCTGGGTTCGGGGCATGACAATTATGGATTATGGAACGTGCCTACGGGAAATGGTTGATTACCTAGGCATAAGACCCATGGTGGAAAATGGGTAGTCTGTCTCTTATGTTGTGGAAGGAGTCGAGGAAATATCGGCATGCTAGTTTGCTTGGAATTAATGATTCCCTAGGATTGGTTGATTGAACTGAAACCATTAGAAATGGAATCATGAGTTGTTGTTCCCTAAAGAGTATGGTGTCATTCTTAATGGGCGATTCGACCATGGGATGATCGTTGATGAAAAGAAAAGTGAACGGACTTGATAGTCCTGACTATTTGTAACTCTAGTGAATGATTGAAGAAGCGAAAAGAGCGCTTAGAGAGTAATTACAGAGTAAATTGAGGTAATCGAAATACATGAATTGGGGGAGACCAAGGACGAACGAATTTAGTCACTTGAGGTGACTGAGTCATTGGAAGAAAAATGACAAGTATGGTGGCATCTAAATCTTAGATTAAAAATACCCCTATTGACACAGACTCTAAGATTGATGTCCTATGGAATAGGAAGAACAAGGTGGATTCGAAGTGAGAGAATGCCACTGAAGAGTATAGTTTCCTTAAAAAAGGTGTGAAAGGAAGGGGAAACTAATTGTCTCGGCATTGAAATGGAGCGTCTGGACTGAAAAAGAAGACGCAGAACTTGAAACGATTCCTGAAAAGGAAGTTCGAGAAACTGTCCTGTAGACAATGTTGAATCCTAGGATGATGTCGACGTTCAGTTGAATGGATGAAATTGGGATAAAGTCGCATTGACTGGTTATGGAAACCAGCGGTTAAAATAAGAGTGCTTCCTCAGGGAAGAGTGACAAAAATGAACAAAATGTTGCGTGGTCCTAGTGGAGACCCTTGACAACAGAGGGCCAATGTTTGAGCTCTCAAGTGAAAAGTGTGAAGAATAGTCTGGAAAATTCGACACCTGGTAGAAAGAAGTTGATAATAGTCGAATTAAGTGCCCAATGAATGATTGAATTGGTTGTTACCGTCTTAAGAGATGATGATTGGACTCATTTAAGGAGTCATGAGAAACATGAACAGCTTTTGAGAGTGTTCTATGGACTTTAAGGAGATGATTGTTATATGCTGAATGTGAAGAGCACATGTTATGTATCTAATGAGGTAAAATTCCTCAGTAGTGAAATCTCTAGAAAAAAAATGAAATCTCTATGGAGCCTTGGAGGATTGGAATGAGTAATGAATCGATTTGAGTCGATGTGAGTTGCTGGAAGTTAAAATTTTCTGGGATTGGTGAACTGTTACAGACGGATCGTAGGAAGATTCCCCACCAGAATTGCTCCATTGATGAAATGGACTGAGGATAAGAAGTAGCACGAATGAATAACGAATGTGCAAAGAGTTTTCGAGGACTTAAATCAAGTTAACGACTATGTTGTGAATGGTGTTTCCGGCTGGAAATTGAAAAGCTTATGAAGGTCGTGGTGACGCGACTCAGAATGAAATTTATGGTATAACGAGGCAATCGGAAGTGGACATTGCATATACATCGTGAGGATAGGGCCATATAAGTTGGAATGCTTAGAGCATGACTGGAGTTGGTGTGTGAATGTCCTCGCGATAAAGTTTCAGAAATATTGTTGGAGTGGAAGAAGATTTCAAGTCTATATCTACTACAAAAGAATAAGGTAGTGGTTTTTCTAGAGAAATTGATGAGAAGCAACGCCGATGAATGAAATTATTTACGGATACGGGAGTGTTGCTCGTGTAAGGAAAGACCTCGCAACTTGTGCACTGAAAGAGTTGGAAATGTTGATTGCTTTAAAGGTATTAAAGGGAAAGCATAACCATTGCGAGTTGGTGGATTAAATTGGTCATTGAGGATCTCGAATGTAATCGAGGAAAAGCTATTAAGGACTGAATCATGAGTTTTCCTGAGAAGTCGAGAAGGCTAGGGTTCGATTTAGACAGCCGAGGGTAAGCTAATGGAACTTGTGCATTCCCGATGGTGCAACATGACGTTAGTATTGGATGATTATGCCAATTGATTAAGCCACTCAAGGAGTGCGATTCATGACAGTTGGGTAATGATTATGATAGAAAACGATCTTAAATCTACTGCGTTGTTCCGGAAAAAGCCTTTCGACAAGGAATTTGAAAAGCAAGATTACAGTATGGCGTACATATTATTCCTGGACCATTGGACAAATTGAAAAGAAGGTCCATATGCTAGGAGGTGTACCACCGACCAATGTTTTGAATGTCAAAGGAGAACAAAGAAGTAAACATAGATTAAGGACTGAGGGAAGCAAGTCTTGGAGGAAGATAATTTTTGTCAGAGAAGACAAGTGAGAATGTCAAGTAATGGCTAATGGGAAGAACTACTTTGGAGAGTGAGAATGCGATGAGGCATCTATACCCCGAGAGATTGGATAATTGGAAAGTGGAAAATTTCGAGGATGAAATTTCTTTAAGGGGGAAGAATTGTGACATTCCGAATTCCGACCCTCTCGAGGCTATTGAATAGAAGGATATCGATCGGTGTATTCTAGTTATAACTTGCTCGGAGTTGGCCACTCTTGAGTTATCTGACCAAAAGGGAAAGACTGACGCGGAGTTCGGTACTTGGACCTGGGAAATTTGAATGAGAAATGACACTTGGACCATAAGGATTGTCGAGGGAATATCTTGGGCCGACAAAGATCGATCTAAGGACGATCATGGAATGTCTTGCTAGTGTTATACATTGGGACGCGGGTGATTTCGCCTAACCAATGTGTAATTTGCGACAATTTCCTAAATCGGATTTCGATGATCAGGATGAAAGGAACGAACGATAAACCCTCGCAACTACATGACAATCAAAGTCGCTACGGCTTGAGAAAATCCCAAGGTCGATACGCGTAGCGCATGCAAGAGTCGCCCGTCAGTTTGAGATAAATTGGATGTACGGTCGACGAGAGTTCGACATGAAATTGGACCTCGAGATTGAGTATTGGATATTGAGGAATTCCGATATTGGAATTGAGATGGACGTCGCCTTATCGAGGGTGGTTTATACTGGAAAAATAAAATTTTAGACGAAAAGTGCAAAATGAGCATTTTGCCCATTGACCTTTGGCATTGCCTTAATAAATTTAGAAGGTCATTTTGGTTATTTAACCTCTCTATATGCTGCCGAAAATGTGCAATGGATATGGTCAAAGGAAGTCAAAGTCTATGAAGCAACCAATGGGAGGTTGCCAAGCATTAAATGCCCATTAATTATCCATCAAATCCAATTGACCCAAGGTGCATTATTGAGATGAAATACCTTATCTCTCTTCTAGTTTTGGCCACCCACTTTCATTCCCACCATCTTCTTCCTCTTCCACTTCCTCTCTCTCGGCCGAATAGATTTCTCGCGGATAGGGAAAAATTGGCTCACTATTTTGGCCACAACTTTGTCGTCTGACATCGGAATGAGGTAAAACCACCGCCATCTTAAAGTTTATCGTCTTTCCATTCTAAAAAGGTATTAGGAACTTAATTTGGCCTAGTATTTCTTCCAGTAGGTCTGTTTGAATGGACAAAGGTCAGAATCTGACCCTATTTTGGAGAAAATCCGTATTTGGGGGCTTTCGGACTCCAAATGACTTCACATTTTCGGTGAGCTCTTCTAAACTCATAGTATAAGAGTTTAGAAAGTTGAAATTAAGGTTTTATGTGATTTTTGATGGAAGGACATGACTGGTTTGTGGAGGTTTATACCAAGCAAATTCTGACCTCGTGGAGACTGGGCTATTTCGAAGTCTTTGGGGGTGTCAATGCACTTCAAATCTCTTGGTGAGCCTTCTACTCATGTAAATGAAGGTCTTGGTATGTTATTTGTGCAAAGAGTTAGGCTTGGAATTGAAGTATGTCTCAATTAAACAGTTGGAATCCAAAATCGATTTTGTTTTGAGGGTGTATACATGCTGGCCGGGAAAAGTACACTGCAGGTGCCTTAACTTTCGTGCAGTGTGCACTTAAGTGCCATAACTTTCAAAGTGTTCACTTGAGTGCTAACGTTTTTTCAACTCGTGCACTTAAGTGCGTCAACTTTCAAAGTGTTCACTTGAGTGCCTAAACTTTTAAAAATCGTTCACTTGAGTACTAACTTTTTTTTTAAATCGCTCACTTTAGTGCCAACTCCGATGAGCCACGTCAGCACTAATAATAATTAAAAATACCACGTGTCGAATTTTCGGTGAGCCACGTCAGATTGGGCACTGAACTGAACAATTTTAAAAGAAGTTGGTACTCAAGTGAACGCTTTTTAAAAGTTTAGGCACTCAAGTGAACACTTTGAAAGTTAACGCACTTAAGTGCACGCCGTACGAAAGTTAAGGCACTTGCAGTGTACTTTTCCCCATCCTGGTCGGTTCTGTTTAGGGACTAAATGAGGAATATTTTGAGATCAATTGACTTATAATGTCTTGAATGATATGAGTGATGTCAATGAGAAGTGTGAGAAGTGGATTGAGGTTTAAAGGTGTTTTATGGCAAGTTTGGTGCACGAAACTCTAAGTTGTGTCTTGCCATGTGTATGGATGAGTAAACCGAGTACATTAAGGGCTTGAAGTGAGCATTGACATGTATTTGATTGTTAGAAAAGATGTCTCGAATTGCCAATGCCATGGTTAGGGAAAGATTGAGTTAATGGAAGTAAGCGTTCCATGGTTCGTGACTCAAGAATGGTTAATCTTGTTAGGTTGACAACGCATTCGTGATGATTCCATACTTGTGGAATTGAGAAGGATCGTTTGATTGGAAATTTGTAGCTTTATCGAAAGGTAAGTGTTTTCTAAACCCTTACTTGAACATTAGGACACTACTGGATAGAGTGGTTGAATGAATTGATTGTTTGGTGAAGCCTATGGCTTGAATTGCTTGTTGCAATTGTATGGTGTTCGTATTGTGATATGCCTTGTGAGGTAAGTGACTATTGGGCTTTGTGATATAGTTCAGCCATGATGCCCTGGTATTGAATTGGCAATGGTGCCTGTGTTATTGAATTGCCATTTCATTTATGCCATATAGTTCAGCTATGATGCCCGAGACTCTGTAACATGCTACAGGAATACTGCGGATCGAAATGAATCAATCATGCATCAATCTAAATTGGTCATGAGAGGTGAACTCGATAGCGTTCGTTATGCCTCGGCTTAGGAACGAGTGATTTCAACCATGAACTGAGATGAAAGAAATAGCCCCTGACTCAATTGGCAACGAGACACGATCTTGAGGGCGTCAAATATGACTACACCTCTTGATGTGTTCGGCTATAGGCCGAATTAATTTGGCGAGAGAAAGATGGTCCGATCTTTATTATAATTAAGCACCAAGAGTAGAGGAAAAGTTTAGATGTCCCAAAAACTTGATAGATAGTATTTTTTAAAGTCATAGAACAAGGAATAAGAGGTCGATTGCTAGACGACCTCACCATGTAAATAGAATGCCCAAATTGCCATTAGCGCTACTTATGATTGGCATCTGCAGAATAGAATAAGAGCCTAGACACCCCATGGATAGGTGACACGAAGACCACATGAATTTAAATGCTAATAGATTTCCTTGCTAAAATACATGATGTCTAGGATTTTCTATACTTTTAGAAAAAGACGAAATTGATTGCATCACCAACTGCATCATTTTTGACCAAGTCAACCTTTGACCATTGACCAAGTCAACCTTTGACCAAGTCAAAGTCAACATTTGACCATTGACCGAGTCAACCTTTGACCAAGTCAAAGCTTTGAAAAGTTAAAGCACGAATCCCTAAATGATAAGAACAGTCACGTATATCAAGAAAAGAGTGTCTAGAATGTTCTCCATTATTAAATGCAAAATTTTGCTTGGAGAACAAGTTGACACATAAGGACAAAATAGGATTAGAAAAATGGTTGGCTTGAAAAGTAAGCTAGCATATGAAGACGAAACCGACTTAAGGAACAAGTCGGAATAAGAAGGCGACACGTGGAAAGTATATAGGACAAAATCAACTTGAGGAGCAAGTCAAAGATAAAATAAGAAATAAAAGTAATTTTTAGATTGAAAAACAAGCCAAACACATGAAGAAAAAATAGCAATAGAAAAAGAAACCTAAAGTATTAGAATACTCTAGATTTTCTATGTGACAAATTAAAAAACTTGGGCAATAAGTAGCAAGCAATTAAGAAGAAAATATAGAAAATGGACTTGTGTATAGAATTATCTAGAATATGTCAAGGTGGCACATTATAATTAGCTCTTAGCTTAATAAGAGAGGCTAATTATTAGTAGAATACGACAAACTCTAGCCACCTAAGCCTTTCTTAAAAAACAAGCCAAAGATTAGAAACATGTGACAAAATTAATAGAACTTGGAGAATAAGGCAAGAAATGTATGATAGACAATTAAATAAAAAGACACGTGTCATAAAATGGTACACCTAGAGTCTTTATTTGACAAGTGCGCATTATAGCCCTTTAGACTAGACAGGTGTCCTACTTTCAGTGGGCCACTTGAACCAATGGTGTGTCACCCCATAATGGCTCTAAAAATGATAAAGGTATGGTGGCAATAAACACAAATAAAACAACGACACATGCAAAGTGGCTACTTGGAAGATAAGTCAAGAATTAAATAAAGGATAAATAAATTAGAAAATATTGGCTATAAATAGGCCTTGCCCTTCATTCTCACGCCAATCCCTCTCCCCCCCCCCTCTCAAATTTCGCCCAAACCTCTCTATCCCTCTCATCTCATTCGGCCACCAAGTACCAAGAGCCGCCGTCACCGAACCTCCATAGAGATCGACATGTACTCACACAATGCAATCTACTAGCTTTGATTTTATGATCGTCAACATGAGGTAAGTGATATCTAACCCTTATCTAGGGCATAAAGTTTTATCTACTCTAATGCTTGCTTGAAAAGTATATGATATGTTGGTCAAGGACTAAGTGCCATGCGACGACGCAAGTCTCATGGGGGCCACCTCTAGAACTTTGGACCATTGTGATGCATGCTCTTCTTGGTCTTGCTACCCTTGGTGGTGAGATTATATGATACGACATGATATGTTATATGCCTCGTTCGCAAGAATGAGAGGGCCTCGCATAGATATGAAAATGGTGGATCCACAAAATATTATATGAAATGATGTGTACTCACCTCATCCGCAAGGGTGAGAGGTTATTAAATATGCGTGATATGATATGAAAAGTGGAGACGTTATACTCACTTGAAAAGGAATCGGAAACGGTTCGTATCTATTATGGTTGCTTGCATTATAACTTGTACCTTTAGCTTGCTTCCGATGTTTGGTTTAGATATTAGCTTATTGAGATGGTCGTATCTCACCCCTTATCTTTCCAAACTCGTAGGTAATGACAAGTATGCCATCTTCTTGTTTGGTATTGTCATGTCCATAGAAATTGCATGTGATGATATCATGGAGGAGAATCCTGTTGATAAGAAAGCAATAGCATGAAGATGGATGGTGCACAAACCCTAGGTGACTGACTGGTTTGGAAGAGTTTCTAGAAGCCCAAGTACTATTTTTGAGGGCAGCTCATGTATTGAAGGAGTCTCCCAAACCTATGAAGCATACAAGATAGAGATGCTTCTAAAGTCTATGTAAATATTTTGCAAGGAAATGAAAAATAATATTATGTTGAAATGTCTTCCCTAGTTTCCTCGCTTAACGAATAGTTTAAAGAGTTAATCGCTTTTACATGCGAATGTTAACAAGCATATAAAGAAAAGGGGATGAAAAAAATGAGGTCGATTATGAGGACGGTGTTCCCAGAACACCACATGTCCTTCGCCCGCAACGTCACGATTTACGATCCTCACATGGTCTCGAAAAAAGTAAATGGCGCAAAGTCGTAGTTTTCTTGGAGGGATTCAAGAGACCGAGAGTCCCGTAGGAGGTTATACTTCTTGTAGCGGATATCGAGGGTCCGGTCGTGGACGTCACAACCACAGTTTGGGTCGATAGGGGAGCAGAAAATTGGGAGCCTCACCACCACGAGGCGTGGCTCCGTCGTGTTGGGGGTAGTACCTTTGGTCCGATGCAGCCTCCCGAAGTTCCCTTGAGGGTGGTACCGAGTTGGTGTAATCCCACTCGTATCGATGTCAATGTCGAAATTTCAGCGGTAGGTTCAAGAAACATCCCTGGGAAGACTCCTACGATTGATGAAGATCATGAGGTGATCGAGATATCAGCTTCTGAGGACGATATAGAGGATGAGACTGTGGAGGTGCACTCCATGACCTTTTTCGATTATGTTCTTGAAGAAGACGAAGCTGAAGACGATGATGAGACGAGTAGTTCCACCGAGTAGCCTGGTTGTCGTGGTTAGCTTTTGGGGTTGTAACATTTTGTGATGTTAGGTTTCCTTAGGGTGATGATGTAGTCTTTTGATAGTAGCCCTTGGCTCCGCCAACCTAGTGATGTGTTTTGGTTTATGCCCCTTCCCTGATCGTTGGATGTAAACTAGATGCTTAAGTTATGTATATATGCCCTTATGTTATCCCGAGTCGTCCTTATAGTTATTGTCTGGGTTATGTATTTTTCCTTCCGCATGCGTGTTTTATTTCATTCCTCGCGCCATAAGAAGGATCCTGGGTTTATTATTAAGGTGTGGCGGATGTTATGAGCTCAAAAAGGAACACGTGGCGTGACATCCCCGTTCAAGTGGTATCAGAGCAAGGTCAGCTCGATCCAAGTTGATTGAGGATTAGTGTGATAAGGAAAATTGGAATTTGGATGGTGGATAAGGAGTCACTCTGGTGCAAGTGGATCCACTAAACCTTTTTAAAAAACACCAACTTTTGGGTTGCCACGAAGCCAACCTTTTGTCCTTGGGCATGGAAGAAGATTCTCGGTGTTTGCATGGATTTCTTGCTCCAGTTGAAGTGGAGAATTGGAAACGGCCGCGCTACCCTATTTTGGTATGACCATTGGCACGTGTTGACACCAGATTTTTTATTAGTCTTTTATAGTTTATTTTTAAAAAATTCATAAAAAATCTATAAAAAGTTATAAATTAAAAAAACATCTTTGGTAGTCTTGACCAAGCTAAAGGAACCATTTTTGACAAAAAAAAATAATTTTTCATATTTTTTTTTATATTTTTTAATATTTTCCAAAAATAGAAAAATACATGAAAAATGAAGAAAAATAGTGTTCGATGTCGCAAAAATATAAAAAAATAGTAAATATTTTTATTTTAATTTCCTTTTCATTTTGAACTCATAAATAGTCAAAATTCAAGTTCAATTGCATGTGTTTCTTCACGACGCCTAGAGTTGAATTTGGCAAAAAAATGTCATTCGAGTATTTTAATTTGTAAATTTCTACATTTTTTTTAGTCTTGACGTCCAATTAGATCAACCACCATCTGCAATAAATGCCCCTTGTTGAATATTTTCTTTTTTGTTTCACATAATTTCATTGTGCAAAACGCCGAGTGGATCCCTAAATATAACCGGGTCGGCATGAGCTCGATAGCTCGTCCAAGACCAAACCAGGGCACGACGAACCCTACGTGAGTACTCTCGAACTCCTACGATGCTTCCTAATGCTTTTCTTAAGTTAGATCGTATGTAGAACGGCTAGGACAGCTAAATCATTCTTGAGCTGTGATTGATAAATAGGCCTTACTAGGAATGCCATGTGATTTTTTTGCATATCTAGATTCCTTGAGTTGCACATTTTATTACTGATTGTGATTGCTAGGATAATCACTCCTAACTGCATGAATTTCTAGATTTATGGTTCATACCTTACTCATCCGCATGAAATCTCAGGCTAGAAAATTCAGTCAACTTAGGTACCGAAAGGGCGTCAACTCTGACAGTTGGTGTAACTAAGTCCCCGAAACCATTTCTTTAGTTCTCATAGAATTGAATAGAAACTCCCAACTATTCGATTAGGTGGCCCAATCATACCCTAAAAAAATGATTGGCGGCGACTCTATGGCATGCACACTTAGCACATGTCACTAGACCACGCTGAAAGTTGATCATGCATACCTCCGTTGCGATTTGGGTAATGGGCCTTGGGAGAGGCCCGCGTTCGACCAGACAGGACGGCCCATTAGCCCTCGAGAGCCCGACAACCTCAAGAGGGACGCGACAGCATGACAGAAGACCCCTCTATTAGCTTTTTATACCGTCTGATATATATCGATCTGGTATCCCTCGAGACACTACTGTATGGGCTTTCTTTGGATTGGTGTGGCCTCACTCCATGGCGTTGGATAGAATTACTTCATGGCCGGAGCCGAGTCCCACTTTCCTAGATTCAAGAGAAGACAGATTCACCTAGCAAGGACATCCCTCGAGGGATTTCTCCGTTGCATCAGCATGGGACTCTATCAGGTCAAGGAAGCCGCTTGTGCTTTGGAGTTCGTTTGAATGGGATAGTGCCATTGCTCCACGCTATTCTTTCCTTATGTGGTTAGCTTCTCTTAATCGCTTACCTACTCAGGTTTTACTTGCCGGTGTAGACCGGACTCAGTTAACCATCTATTTTTTGCTTACCCTATAACTAGTTCTCTTGTTTTTACATGGGCTGTATTTTGTAATATGACATGGAGAAACTGGCCTTGGGATGATCATCTTCGGTAGGCTAAACAACATATAGGAGGTCGATCATTCTCACATCGGATTGCTCGGTTCTCTCTCAGGGCCCTTTGCCATATTCTATGGATCGAGAGGAACAATTTCCTCTTCAGTGATGAGCCCATTGTCGTGTGGTGGATTATCAAACATCTTGTCAAGGTAGTGAAGGACAAGGCCCTTGCAATGGAAGATTGCAAAGTAATTGGGGGCTCTCATCCGCCATCTTTGAAGACCATCTTCATGCCTCTCAGCTAGTTTGCTGCTGATCTGGCTCTGTTCTGGCGAAGTTTCTTGTTGTACTTGGCCACTATTTAGGCCTATTTTTTTAGCTTTTAGAGTTGCTGTTCAGGTTGCGTTTTGGCTAGTTTTATTCCTTTTTCTATTATTGCCCGTGCTACCGTAGGGTACCTCTCGGGTTTGCTGTTCTTGGCCGTTTGTTTGCTCCCCCCCCCCCCCCCCCCCCGGCCCCTTTTTGGCCTCTTGGCTTTAGGTAAGGCGCTTTGTCGTGGCTCCTACTCTTACAACCGGTTCACCGTTGAATCCCTCATGGCACTTTTGTGCCCTCTTAGGTTCATAGTTTTTGTGTCCGGTTCCATTGATGTACCTAATGCTCTGGAAAGTTTTATACATACATACTTCACAAAAAAAAATGACAAACATCATGCCCGGTCACTTAGTTCTGGTTACATTTTGATGCAACGTGTAAATGCATGGTCATTTTAGGAATCAATTAGTTAGGTACCAGAAGGACGTTAATTAGATAATTAGCGTAAATAAGTCCCCGAACCTAGATGCTCTAGTTGCGTAGAAATTGAGATAATACTCTAGTATCTCGATTGGTTCCTAGCCGACCTCAAAGGCTAGTGGTGACTCTTATGGTCTAAAATGTTAAATGTTGCGCAAGGTAAGGTTAGGGAGGATCTGCGCCTAAACCGATAGGTAATACCTTTAAACCTAAGCGATCCTCCAGGAGGGGAAAGGATAGGTCGCGACATATGTGTTTCCCCAGTCCTCTTTGTTCCATAATCAATTTTGTCAATGCTTCTTGTTTCTGCAAGATGACCGATTTCGAATGATAATTTTTTTTGCAACTCAACTAAACCATCAGCTCTTAATGACTTCACTCCAACATCTTCAAAAAAAAAAAACAATGACACTTTCCATAATGAGATGAGAGCTGGTTGAAGACGATTGCGACAAGAGCTGTTTTACCGATATGTCCCATGCCATGAATTCCGATATGCCGCACATCATCAGAGTCCATGTCTAACAATACGGTTACTACTGTAACTTGATCATCAATTTCAACTAAATGTCCAGTAACCAATCCATGTTTTGTCTTCAGCTTCGCCACGACCTCCTCAACTACTAAGTTAATCGCATCGTCGTAGCCACGATAATGAAAAACCATTTAAGTCAGGGAAAAATGTAAAATCACGATCATCTGGCAAGAAACGATGTTATTTAACCACAATATATGCTACAAAATATTTGGACAACTAATGGGAAAATAATTTTAATGCACTTCGTAATGCGTGTGCCATGTCATAATCCGAAACATGACTTGATTCCAACACGAGATTAGCAATCTTGAAATTATGTTAAGAACTTTTGCCAAAATGGATGTATAAATATTTATGCAGTTGAAATTGACAGTTTATGATTTATGATCTAACAATGATTGTAGAAGTTGGACAGGGTATATTCAAGAGGAGATATGTATTGCAAGATTAAATAATAAGATAGAAATGTGCATGGCATTTCATTAAACCATTCTTTTTCCTCCCGCTGCCCGCAATCAAGTAGTAGTTAAGCTACAAAGCAATTATATCATTATTCGCCCATCATATAAGATGACATTGTTAAGTAGTTTCACGTACTTTGACTAGTGTATCATAGCTACATTCATTTTGTAACACTAATGGTGAAGTGTTAAGAAAAATTGGAGAAATAGGCATTTGAAATCATCTAGCTTACTGTTTGTACTTTTGCACTTCCCACCTCTTCATCGCACCAACCTTGTGATATCCCCTCCCTAGTCCCACATTGCCTAGGGGGGAGGTCTTGGGTAGGCTTATAAGCATTGGGCTGCCCTTAGGCTTGCAAGAGGCCTTTTCCCTGCTAAGTGCTCGGAAAGCAAAACCGTGCGGGTTGCAAAACCCAAAGCGGACAATATCGTGCAAGTGGGACCCCGACCGTTACAAGTGGTATCAGAGCCGACCCCCGACCGCATGTGTGGACCTCGGTAGCTGGGTAGCGGTAGTGACGGAGCTCGTGAGCCCCAATGCGGTACAAGCACAATGAGGACGTTGTGTCCGAAGGGGGGAGATTGTGATATCCCCTCCCTAGTCCCACATTGCCTAGGAAGAAGGTCTTGGGTAGGCTTATAAGCCTTGGGGTGCCCTTAGACTTGCAAGAGGCATTTTCCCTACTGAGTGCTCAGAAAGCACAACCGTGCGGGTTGCAAAGCCCAAAGCGGACAATATTGTGCAAGTGAGACCCCTTCCGTTACAAGAACTTTAACAGCTTGGGCCCATCGCGCACCGCTGCGACACTTTGCAAGATATTGTTGTCCGCTTTGGGCTTTGCAACCTGCACGATTTTGCTTTCCAAGCACTCAGTCGGGAAAACGCATCTTGCAAGTTAAGGAGGCACCCAAGGCTTATAAGCTCATCCCAAGCTCCCCCTAGGCAATGTGGGACTAGGGAAGGGATATCACAATCTCCCCCCTTCGGACACAACGTCCCCATTGTGCCCGTACCACAATAGGGCTCACGACTCCGCCACTACCCAGCTACAGGGATCCACACATGCGGTCGGGAGTCGGCTCTAATACCATTTGTAACAGCCGGGGTCCCATTTGTACGATATTATCCGCTTTGGGCTTTGCAATCCGTACGATTTTGCTTTCTGAGCACTAAGCTGGGAAAAGGGGGTTAAGTACACCTCAAGTACCATAAATTGTGTACGGTGCTCATTTTAGTGCCAAAACTTTCAAATCAATCACGTTAGTGCTAAGTTTTTGTAACTTCGATCACTTCAGTGCCAAAACTTTCAAATCGATCACTTTAGTGTTACGTTTTTTTGTAACTTTGATCACTTAAGTGCCAACTTCTTTTTAAAACGATCACTTTAGTGCCACGTCCGATGAGCCACGCCGGCTCAAATAATAATAAAAAATACACGTGTTGGATTTTCGATGAGCCACGTCAGCTTAAATCGAAATTGGCACTAAAGTGATCGTTTTTAAAAGAAGTTGTCACTTAAGTGATTGAAGTTACAAAAACTTAGCACTAAAGTAATCGATTTGAAAGTTTTGGCACTAAAGTGAGCGCCGTACACAACTTATGGCACTTGGGGTGTACTTAAGTCGGAAAAAGGCCTCTTGCAAGTCTAAGGGCACCCCAAGGCTTATAAGCCTACCCAAGACCTCCCCCCTAGGCAATGTGGGACTAGGGAGGGGATATCACAAACCTCCCTAAGAGCCTCTCTCCATGCATCTACTTGCCCATTGCTGAACTTCTTCTCGCGATCCAAATAGAATATGGCATCGCGATATGATGCCTGGAGAAAGCATAGAGAAGTAAATGGTAACAAATGTGAGGAACTAAGAGATAGGGCACTTGCCATCCGTAGGAATCTACGTAGGGATAAGAGTAGAAGCAAGGACTCCTTGTTGTTATCAAGCCAAAGACTTAAATCAATTTATCAATAAAACAAGTCTGCATTCTTATTCATCATAGCACATTATATAGGCGAGCATAGAAGAACTCTCTAAACTTGAGCAATGAGATTCATCGATGAAATACAAAACTCTTAGGAAGGACAAAAGACACGTGGAAAATAGAAAAAATAATAAATTCCTAGGAACTGGAACTAGACTCTTAGAGAATACAAATTACCATTAAATAAGACTCAATCTAAATATCATTCAACTACTCTTGTTAATATAAAAAAAATTCTTAATGGCCTTCGACGTCTTCAAGGAATGCTCCGGCATCAGACGCTTCTGTTGAGTGAAAACTTGTCCCTGAATTTCCTTCGTCGTCTTCTTCATGGTGAGGAGAAAGATCGGCACCAGGGAGTTTGATTTTATATGCGTTGTCACCGATCCTTCGCAGCACTTTGAAAGGTCCATCAACTCTAGGATTTAATTTTTTATCACGATCTCGAGAAAATTATTTCTTTGGCAGATGAAGCCAAGCTAAATCTCCTTGTTTGAAAGCCGTAGGCCGTCGATGCTTCTTTGCTCCTTCTTGACACTTGGCATTATACTTTATAACCTTTCCCAAATGTAGTTATGGAGATTTTTTCAAATAATCGGCATGTTCCTCAGCGTCTCCGCTAAAATGATGAGTGATGGGAAGTGGAGCTAAGTCCAGTGGACTAATTTGATTTTTCCCATACATAGTTTCCAATGGATTCTTTTCGGTTGTTCGGCTTGAAGAATGATTGTAAGCAAATTCTGATTGAGCCAAAGTGATGTCAAAATGCCGCAAATTACTTTCAATTAATCTCCTTAAAAGATTTTCCAAACTTCAATTAGTAACTTCGTTTGCGCATCGGTTTAAGGATGATGAGAAGAACTGGATTGAAGAGTTGTGCCGATCTTTTTCCAAAGTGTACGCCAAAAATGACACATGAATTTGGAGTCCCAATTTGAGGTCATCGTCTTTGGAATACCATGAAGCTTCACGATCTCTTGGAAATAAAGATCCACTATATGAGTAGCATCCAACGTCTTGTTATATGGCACGAAATGTGCCATTTTGGAGAATCCATCAACGACCACCATAATTGAGTCGATACACCTTTATGTTCGAGGTAAACCAACCATAAAATTGATTCTGGCAATGGAGTGGACAAACTGATATTTTGAGCATAACTTTTGGCAATATGACAAGTTCCCATGCCGCATAACATTTTCTCCATTCGAGACAACATAAATTTTCTTTGACAAAAAAGTACGTCTTGTCTCTTCCAAAATGACGCGCTAAGCCTCCTCCATGAGCTTCTTTGATAACAGCTTCTCTCAAAGAAAAACTTGGTATGCATAGACAATTATTCTTGAAAAGAAATCTATCTTACAACAAAAATTACTGATTTGGACATTTGGAACAATCTTTCCAAATCTAACTGAAATCCGGATCATTTTCATGAAGCTCCTTGATGATATCAAAGCCTAAGACCTTCACTTGTATAATATGAAGCAAGGAATGCCGATGACTCAATGCATCTGCAATGCGATTAAGAACTCCAGCTTTATGTTTGATAAGAAATGTGAAAGCTTGATGGAACTCAACCTATTTAGCATGCCGATTGCTAAGCTTATGTTGAATATTCACACACTTCAATGCTTCATGGTCCGAATAAAGAACAAACTCCTTGAACAATAGATAATATTGCCAGTGATCCAAAGCTCGAACAATAGCATAAAATTCCTTATCAAAAATAGAGTAATTCTTATGAGAACTATTCAGCTTTTCACTAAAGAACACAATTCGTTTTTCTTCTTGGCTAAGAACCGTGCCAATTCTGACATTAGAAGCATCACTATCAACTTCAAAGAATTTTTTAAAATCTAAAAGTGCAAGAATAGGAGCCTTGATTACCTTTTTTTAAGGAGTTTGAAGCTCTATTATGCCTCTTTGGTCCATTTGAAATTCCTGCCCTTCAAGCATGAAGTGATAGGAGCAATGATGGTGTTAAAAAACTTGATGAATCGGCGATAAAACGAAACCAAGCCAGGAAATTTTGAATATCATGTATCGATGTCGGCACTGGCCAACTTAATATCGCCTCTACCTTGCTTGGATCTATCTTGATGCCTTCTTTAGAGACTACATAGCCTAAGAAAATGAGGCTATCGTCAAAGAAGTAACACTTCTTTTGGTTAGCATACAAATTTTTGCTTCTGCAAAACTCTGAGAACTTGGCGAAGATGCTCCAAGTGTTGCTTTTTACTCGAGCTATATACAAGAATATCATCAAAATAAACAACAACAAAGTTGCCAATAAACTATTTAAAAATATGATTCATGAGGCACACAAACATACTAGGAGCATTAGAGAGGCCGAAAGGCATAACCATCCATTCATAGAGGTCATCTCTAATTTTGAATGCAATTTTTCATTCAACTTCGGCTCTCATTCCGATTTGGTGATATCCGCTCCAAAGATCAATTTTGGAGAAGATAGTAGGGCCATGGAGTTGATGGAGAAGATCATCAAGCTGAGGAATATGAAAGTGGTACTTGATGGTAATTTTTTTTACCATTGTACTGTCAATGCATATATTCTATGAACCATTATTTTTGTATAAGAAAGGCAAGGACATCACAAGGACTCATGTTTTCCTTCACCATATCTTTAGCCGTGAGCTTATTGACTTGCCATTGTAGCTCTTCATCCTACTTATGACTCATTCGATAAGCTCCCTTTTTTAGGAATAATGGCTCTCGAAATGAAGTCAATACAATGCTGAATATCTCTAATAGGTGCAAGACCATGTGGAATATCTTCCAGAACAACATCCAAAAATTCTCTGTGAAGAGGTTTTACCTGAGTAGGAACGTCATAATGTTCTTCATTCTCCTCTAACACCAAAAGAACATATGCCTCCATGGAATCCTTCAAAGCTTTATCGACTTCAGATTCAGAGAGCAAATTTATTTCCTCCCAATAGAAGGTTTAGGAATACTCTCCATTTTGGACGGACCCAAGATGTTCTTGAATCCATCTTTGTTAAAAGCATAAGTATTTTTGTGGCCATCATATTTTGTTTTTTGATGAAATTGCCAAGGCTTCTCGGGAAGCAAATAGCAAGCATCCATAGGAACGACGTCACCACACTTCATCAATATATTTTTTCCCAATGGAAAATTGGATGAGACATCGTTTATCGACTCAATAACCTCATTTCCATTGCGAAGCCAAGAAAGCTTGTGTGTTTGTGGGTGTTTCTCCATCTTGAGGTACAATTTGTCCACCATTGTCATTGCCATGACATTTTCACAGCTTTTTCCATTGATGATAACATCAAACAACTTTCCATGAGAAGTACACCGAGTGTGAAAGAAATTGTGACGAAGCCACACATGGTCTCCGTCGGGAATAACATTCAAGATCCGATGAATGATTAGAGACTCTCATTGATCGCTGTAGATAACTTCATCTCCCTCCTCCGATTCTTCTGTGAAATTATGTGAGTCTTCATGATTATCTTATTCAAATTATTCTTCCATTGGAGAGATCATCATACAATTTGGACAATCAGAGGTAATATATCCAAACCCTTGGCATTTGAAATATTTGACAGAGTTGGAGCGATTGAAACTTGATGCTCCTCCATACTTCAACATGGATTTTGAAACGACATCTTTTGCTTTAGGAAGAGAAGAACTCTACCCTTCGGAATCTTTGTTCTGAAATTGCGAACTAGTGCGAGCCTCTTTTGTCGTTCAACCTTAATAGCAAGATGACAAACATCATTGTAAGTTCAATAAAGCTGAACTTGGACTAAATTGCCTATTTTTGATCGAAGTCTGCCAAGGTATCGAGCAACTGTTTGCTCCTCGAACTCGGAATATCACAAAGCATAGTAAGGTGATCAAATTCGCAGTATATTCTTTCCCACAAGTGCCTTTCAAGTAGAACACATGTCTAGAGAACTTAACAGGATATGCAATCAGCTCCTCTCTCTCTCTCTCTCTCTCTCTCTCTCTCTCTCTTTGGCCTTCATGACATTCTTCTTATATTAGCCTCAACAAACTAGCTGTTAGAGCACTTCTAGAGGAGCAAAAGAGCCGTTGGAGTTGGATGGGATAGTTTGTCTTCAAGGTGGAACGACATTCTTTCTATTAGACTGACTTTACCTACAGAGGTGCTGACTCGCTATTTCGTCACTGACAGTTCTGTTCCTACTCTGACACAGCATAGAACTGTTTCTGAGAAGACCAAATTCTTCCCATTGGCCATTTCTAGCTTGTGCGAGCGACGTCGGCTGATCTTTTTGAAACATTGGCATGTGGCATTTTATAACTTCTCATTTTTCCTTTTCAAGTACCGGTATTAAAAGATTCAACAACCAGATCTTTTGAGTACGCCAGCAAATATTTTCATGAAATTGCTTCAATCTTTACACAATCTTTACCCGATGGCTATGTCGTGGTCCTTTTCCATATGTAATAAACATCTGCACATTACTGACAAATAAAATTGCAAAGGATAGTTTGAGAATCATCAAAATATTTTATGAGATGTTTCTTTAATAATCTCCCCCTTTTTGATTGTTGTAATACTAATGCGGAAATAAACAGGATCTTGCAAATACGTCAATGCGAAAGCCAGAGAAAATAACGATGAACGATAAAGGATACCAGATATAATGTGGTTCGATCCAAATGTCGGTACCTACATCCACGGGGAGAGCCAGCAAGAACAATCCACTATATCGAAGAATCGAATTTACAATCGCTCAATACTCTCGTGTTTCCCGCACCTAGATAATACCCAAAACCCGAAGTGTTTACAAATCAAACAAATCAATTGGATATATAACGGTTGCAATAAACTCACGGAGCACACCAAGCAAATTGCTCGCGCACTGTCGAAAACCAGAATGCTGTTCGTTCTCTTTTTCTTCAATTCTTCGCGGCGCGACTCTGATGCTTCTCGTGTGGTGCGTCTCGGCTCTTTCTCAAGAGAAACCCTCGATTTCTTTTCGTGCGGCTCGGTCTCTTCTATTTTCGTGTGCGGCTTCTGCAGACTTGAAGATTAAAAAGCAAAACCACGTTTTCCTTTTGTCTTCTTCTAACCTAGACTTCCCAGGGCCCACAAAGGAATATAAAACTACTAAATATATTTGTGCCCTTTGCATTAATTCGTAAACAATCTGTAACACAATAAAGTCCAAGTTATGAGCCCCTTTTCTTGTCCTGTAGTGCCAATGACAATTCTAAAGGAAAAAGTTGTCTGCCGTACACCATGCTAGAATATTTGTTTTCCTTTACTGAACCGATTTAACAAATCGGTATTTATCCATAAACTATTTAAAAACTCAAGATATATTTAACATTGATGATGACAAAACTATTCTACAGATGTAAAGTGAGACAAAGTTTATAGAGTGCAATCAAGTAAATATCTACCTTAGCTGGTATTTCATTTATAAGGAACATTTGCAGATATATGGATTATCCAAAAAATATTTAAAAATGAATATGAAGAAAGACTGACTAAGTTGATCTTCTGATTTGAAAATATATTGATCAGGCTAAGTAGTCACAATTTCAAGATGTTTCAAATGCAGACAGATCAATATGGGCATCTTGAAAAGGAAAAACTTTTTGAAACACAAGCCCGTAGGGTTTTCTCTTTAGCTCTCCCTGTTTCTCAGCCTTCCCTTTTTCTCAAGCTCCCTCTCTCTCTTAGGCTCTCTTGTCTGTGTGCTTCCCTTAGGATTTGTATATTTTTTAATTCTACATATGATCCTATTAAACATCTACAACTTGAATATCTCTCCCTTTTTGTCATCTGCAAAAAGCACATTAATACTAAGAAAAATAGGATATGAATAACATCAAGCTTCATTCATTTTGCAGACGTAAAGTGAGACAAAGTTTATTGAGTGAAATGAAGTCAATATCTACATAGCTGGTATTTCATTTATAAGGCGCATCTACAGATATATGGATTCTCCGAAATATATTTGAAAATGAATATCAAGAAAGACGGACTAAGTTGATCTTATGATTTGAAAATATGTTGATCAGGCTAAGTAGTCATAATTTCAATATGTTTCAAACGTTGACATTCAATATGAGCATCTTGAAAAGGAAAAAAATTTTGAAACACAAGCTGACGCGACCCTAAAAAAATCGATTAGGGCTAATGGATTACCAGATTAATCAATTAGATTAATTAACCTAGCTCGAGCTCTCTCAAGCTCTACCAAATCGTAACTTATGATTCAATTTCATGGAAAGATTTATCTTGGAGCCGCCACTAATCATTATTGGTAGGTTGATTAGAAACCTAAATAAAATAGCAGGAGAAACTATTTTATTTCTGCGAACCAAAGATTTTAAGTTCGATGACTTGGTTACATTAATCTTTCAGTTAATGCACTTTCTATGACATCATTTCCCTTAGTCCCACATTGCCTAGGGGGAGGTCTTGGATAGGCTTATAAGCCTTGGGCCCTCCCTTAACTAGCAAGACGCGTTTTCCGGGTGAGTGCTCGAAAAGCAAAACCGTGCGGGTTGCAAAGCCCAAAGCGGACAATATCTTGCAAAGTGGCGCAGCGGTGCGCGGTGGGCCCAGGCTATTACAGTTTGTATCAGAGCCGACCCCCGACCGCAAAAATTTCAATTTCAGTCCCCAGCGGAGTCGCCAAGCTGTCGCGACCTAAAAAATTTTAGGCTAATGGATTATTAGGTCCATTAAATCAACTAACCTAACTCGAACCCTCCCAAGTCCTACCAAATCGCAACTTAGGTTCATTCATAAAAAATATTCAACATTCTTAAAATGATCCAACAAATGTTCAAATCAGACTAATACATCTCCGCAGATTAAAGTAGAGGAAATTGCCTTATATTGCTCGAAATTCTTCAAGTGCACAAGTTGTACTTACACTTGGAAGAAAGCTCCTTTTGATTTGAATACTGCGACAAAATAGGATTTAAAAAAAACAACAAGGAGGCATTGTTGCTTTGTCGTTCCTGAACTGGACGGGGGTGACTGGCCAACGGAGACAGCGAATGGTGAAGTTGTTGGAGGATAAGAGGCAAAACACACGTCGGGATTCACCAAGGATGGTGTATGATTGAAGTTTACTTCTTTTTTCTCTCAAATTTGCTCCTTGGATTTTTCAAGAACTTCTCTCAAGAACTTTTTCAAGTTTTTTCTCCTTCCCCTTCCTTTGAGAGCTCTTCTCATTTATAGCCTCTTCCTTCATCTTCCATTCTCTTCTTCTCTTCTCTTCTTCATCTTCTATTTTCCATCTTCTCTTCTTCATCTGCTCTTCTTCATCTTCCATTCTCTTCTTCATCTCCTCTTCTTCATCTTAATTTCTCCATCTTCTCTTCTTTTATTTATTTGCAAAACAAACCCTCACGTTTTATGTATTTACATTTTAGTCCCTGAAGTTTTGAGTATTTCCAATTTGGTCCTTGAGGTTTTACAATATTTTATTCAAGTCCAAATTCATGTAAATGTAAGCTCTAATTCTCTGTCGGCCCAATTAAATACAAATGCAATGCACGCTAAAAATAAATAGCGTGGATGATTTTTAATTAGAACTAAAATTAGTTCTAATTTTTGTTATGCATAAATGACTAAAAAAATTAGTCAAAATTGAGGTATCAACACAAGCCCATAGGGTTTTTGCTTTAGCTCTCCCTATTTCTCAGCCCTCCCTTTCTCTCAAGCTCTCCATATCTCTCAGGCTCTCCTGTCTATGTGCTTCCCTCAGGATTTGCACATTTTTTCATTCTACATATGATCCTATTAAACATCTACAACCTAAATATCTCTCCCTTTTTGTCATCTGCAAAACGCACATGCATACAAAGAAAAATAGGATGTGAATAACATCATGTTTCATTCATTCGCAGCAAGGGTACATAAAGCATAGATAACAGTGTTGACACCTGATTTTTTACCATTTATTATTGTGATTTTTAAAATTAATTAAAAATATCAAAAAATGTCATAAAATCACAAAATCAACTTTGGAAGCCTTGGTTTAGCCTTAGGAACCAATTTTGAACAAAAAATATTTTTCGGTATTTTTAATATTTTTCGAGTTTATTTAATTATAAAAATACCCAAAAAATCAGAAAAATACCATTCGTGGTCAGAAAAATACCCAAAAATATTCGATAATTTTGTTTTAATTTCCTCTTCAAGTGTGTCACTTTAAATCTCAAAAATTCGGCTCGGGTCACTATGTTCCTTCACAAACATAAACCCGAACCGAGCCTTAAAAAAAAAAAATTCATTTTCGAGTCTTTTAGTTTTCAATTCTCACTTTTTATAAGCTATGACATTGGATTCTAAAGTCTTAAAGTGCAATTAGGTCAATTTGCCCTCTAATTTAATCAATTTTTACCAAAAGGGCTTAATTGCACATTTTTCTTTCAATTAGTCCCCGGTTTCACGGATATATACGTATGCTCTACGTATTTATACGTCATACATATTTATACGTTATGCATATTTGTACTGTTTGGTAACCTCTTTAACTCTTGTAATAATAATAATGGTTATTATTTTTAACACCTTTGTTAGTGCCTTTTTTTTAGCATTTTTGTATTGTGAGTGCTATTGCTAGTGCTATTTTTAAATAACATTTTTGTATTATAAATTGTGAGTGCTATTGTTAGTGCTATTTTTAAATGACATTTATTTATCATAAATTGTGAGTGCTATTGTTAGTGCTATTTTTAAATGGCATTTATTTATCATAAATTATGAGTGCTATTATTAGATAGAATTTATAATTATTAGTGCTATTTTTAAATATCATTTTTGTATTATAAATTGTGAGTGCTATTGTTAGTGCTATTTTTAAATAGCATTTTTGTATTATAAATTGTGAGTGCTATTGTTAGTGCTATTTTTAAATGTCATTTATTTGTGAGTGCTATTTTTAGATAGAATTTATAATTGTTAGTGCTATTTTTAAATACAATTTATTGGAAGGTATTTTTGGCTATAAAAGGATGGCAAGAGTTTTGAGGTTGAGAGGGGGGAGACATTTTGTAGAGTGTGCAAATTTTTGAGAGCTTAGAGAGAAGAACACAAACACTCTCTATATTCTCATAATCTTGAGTGAGCAAAATATACTAAGTTCGGAATATTGATTCCGCATATTGCTAGCACAATTGTTGTGGAGTTATTAGTCGTCTCCCCGTTCGTCAATTGGTGGTGCGTCTGAACTAGATACCTAACACTTGTGGAGGCTGAGATCGAAGAACATCGAACCGACACCTCCGTTCAAGCACGCTACGAGAGGTAATCTATTTACTCCCTTTGAGGCTTTGTGATTTTTTTCGATTGAAATGCACGAAGTACGCCTCTGGAGATACATGTATGGGTTGTTATTTATTTCCGCTACGTGTTACGTGGATCCCAACAGTGGTATCAGAGCCAATCCTTAGGTGTTTTCGTGTATTTAATTGATTTTTGCAATTTTTGCAATACTATGGCCAATATGTATTAACGAATTGTTCGTCTTACATGGCTAATGGAGGTTGATTATTTTTATATGATAAATTAATCAACGTAGCAAAAATTGAGACTAAATCAATTTTGAATCGAAAATTTATGGCTATCTTATTTTACGTAAAAATTCTGAATATGATTCAACGTAGAATTTTTATTGTGCCTTCCCAAGTTTTAAATTGTGAATTTATTACTTACGTGGAAGGGTGGTGATCATGGAAAAATCCCTAATTAATGTGATTGATGTATATATGAATGTATGATGATTATTTATATATTTGGGGTTGTAATTATTAAATGGAGGCTGCGTACTCCTTTTATTTTTCATGTAATCTTTATTTTTAGCATAGTCAATTGTTGATGTAAATGCTACGAGGATTACGTGGGGGAGCCTTTTAAGTTGGCGAGCTCTTTGGGGCCCAATTCTTGAAGAGTTCAAGAAACCAAGAAGAAGCGAAGAGCGGCTCTCCGTTATTAAAATATTAAAATGATTAAATGTGGTCTCATTGGCTCGAGACCCATTAAATCATAATTCCATGATCACCATGTAGGATAGATGTTTATGTGATTGACATCTATTTATTTATTATGATTACGTAAGCATGTTAAACTGGTTAATGTGCAAAGTCAGACTTACCTCACCCAAAATTGCGCCTGCATGAAATCTTAGTCAGGAAAATCACTCGCGTTAGGTACCGAAAGGGCGTTGGTAATGACACCAGCGTAACCAAGTCCCCGAACCCAAAATCTCTGGTTCCGCAGAACTGATCGATCTCTCCCAATCGGTCAGTAAGGTTTCCGGTCTACCCTCCAATAAAGACAGGTGGCGACTCCAAATGCATGCACAAGTTGCACATGCCACCACGACCACACTGAAGGTCGAAAGCGATCGACTCCTATCGTCGAATCCTCAAAAAATACTCCCGCCGCGATTTGGTATGGGCCTGGGAGGGCCCGCGCCGATCCGAGACCCGCGATCGGTAATCCATTAGCCGCGTCCGCCTTTCGGATGGGTCGCGACAGCTGGCGACTCCGCTGGGGACCTTTGTTCTAGAACCAATGGTTCTAGACCTCAAGTGGACTTAGGCCGTAATTAAAACGCTGAGTGATTTTTCTAACCATGTAGGCGCTCGTGAAGGTGAGGTAAGTCCGCTCATGATAGGTGTTATATGTTTTTGCAGATTGGAGTGATAAGGGGGGTAGTCTGTGATTAACATTGTCTTATGCAGGTTGGCGTAGGAATGAATGATTGTGTGTATGTTTTATATTGAAGCGGTGATTGTTAAATAAGATGCATGTTTATCGCTTTAGCACGACACCGAAAATACACACAACCGCGCCTAAAACCCCGGGCGCCGCCTATAGGAAAACAATAGAAGGGATTGAAAATGGAATCTCCGTGAGGAAAAACACGGGGTAATCCACTTTTCAATTCCGCTCATTTTGAACTATGGATCGAGCCCCAATGCAACGATAGTTGTGCAATGGAATCTGCTCTTTCTAGAACTCAAGATGGGAACCTCGGCCTTAGGTTCCAAACCCTTTTGGATTGTTAGAGTCAAGCCTCACTTGTCTCATGCGCATGTATATGGATGGTTGATATATCTAAAACCACCTAAAAAAAAAAAATCGGTGATCCTGGAGTCACATCTCGAAGATTGGAACTAGGGCATCTCCAAGTGTCCGGACCACATTCCTTTGATTGGTTTGGCATTTTTAATTCTCTTATATAAGACTAATTTTGCTGAGGTCTTCTCTATCTCGTCCCTTAGATTGATTGTATTAGGGATCTATTTGTATTGTATACATCTCGATAAGGCTCATTTCTATCGAAAATAGGGGCAAATTCCCCAAACCTATGGAGCATAGTGGAATTCGTCCCATCAGTGCAAAATACATTTGGCCGCAAAGCCACCCGTTTGGTGAAAGGACGTATCGTTCCTAATTGATTTTTAATTAGATATGAGGATAAGTTCTTCTCCATTTTTTTTTATCTCAGGTGATAAAAGAGACAATGCACCCAAAAGCTCATACATTCAAATGACAAAACAGACGTCGCCCAGCTGGGGCAAATGAACCGTAGGCATTGCAAATACCTTCAAACACGGATGGAGGAATCCGATAGATGTTGTTCATATCAATATGCAACATCAAAACGGAATGCAAATCAAGTGTAAAAGGACGTATCGTTCCAAAACGATTATTTCCTTGATATGGGAATAATGCTTCATTTCTTTTTCCTCTCAGATGATGGTCAAGAGCAGAGGACGCAGGATGTAATGCTTTCAAATAACAAACAGGGAACATCAAATACCTCAAACGGCGACTGTGATCGAGAGAATCACCAAACCGCCACATGACGAACCCCAAGAATATCAGGCTATCTCGAGACAGATAAAATTGATCAAGGACTCTGACAATCGAGACGGATGATCAGAATCTGCCAAAAATCAATGGGAGCAGGTTCCCCCCCATTTACTTTGAGGAGCCAAACCGGGGGCAAACTCTCATGATCCCCCATGAAAGCGCATCAAACCAGGGTCATCGAATCCAGAGATGACAAACAGCAAAACCATGCCTAACTGGGGCAAGTGAATCATTTGTACGCCGGACGTTTCTCCTCTGGCAAAGTCAATGGACGCAATAACAGAGTCGTCCGCATCAGAATCAAACCCCAAGATACGAATTTGGGTGAACGGTAACCTTGTATCGTTCCAATTTGGTCTTCGAAGACCACATGCCTAACATGAGTTTTTACTCATTTTGCAGGAAGTCGTTGGCGCTGAAAGCCTCAAATGAAAAGAGCGCGCTAACATGGAGACGAATAGAATCATTGGCCTTAGAAGTCAGGATTCCAGGAGATGCTCTTTGTTTATAAGACCTAGTGGATGGTAAAAAGTATCGCTCCTACGTCACATGCTTTGACATGCATTTTGATAAAAATTTCTTTTTCCCTTGAATAAAAGGAACTCTGAAGACCTAATGGTGCCATTCTGATACTCTGTTGGTAACTGTTGTTATAGGTGAATTCCACTAAATGCAACTGATCCTCCTATCCTCCTTTGAAGTCTAACACACAAGCCCTTAACATATCTTCAAGCGTTTGAATCATCCTTTCAGACTGTCCATCCGTCTAAGGGTGATAGGTTGTGCTAAACTGCAGTTTCGTCCCTAAAGCCTCTTGTAGGCTTTTCCAAAATGAAGCGGTGAACTTGGGGTCCCTATCCGATGTGATTGTCACAGGAACTCCATGAAGTCGAACTATGTATCGCAAGTACAACTCTGCATACATATCCATAGTGAAATCCTTTCTCACTACCAAGAAATGCGCGGACTTAGCCAGTCTATCCACGATCACCCAAATCGAATCATGTCCCCTCTGACTCCTTGGCAAACTCATCACAAAGTCCATGGTAATGTGTTCCCATTTCCACTGGGGAATCTCCAAAGGTTGTAACATTCCACCAGGCTTAAAATGCTGCGCTTTAACTTGTTGGCATGTCAAATACTTAGCTACGTGCTTGGCTACGTCCACTTTCATACCGTTCCACCAATAATGCTGACGCAAATTTTGATACATCTTGGTACTACCCGGATGGATGCTGTAGTTGCTTCTGTGAGCTTCTGACAAGATTATTTCTCGTAGCTCCTCGTCGTTCGGTACACATAAATGTCCATGGAACTTCAGAATCCCATCTAAGGATACTTGAAAGTCGAGCTTTCTCTTTGCGTCATCCATTTCCAGGATTTTTTGGATGTCGAGATCCGTAGACTACAAAGCCTTAACTTTGTCCTGAATCTCTGGTTCAATTCTCAACGTGGCTATGAGACAAGACACCTGACAAATTTCAAGCTTAAACTTCGAATCCCTTATGCCTTCCAATAGGGTCCATTCATTAGCCATCATTTGCACGATGCTCGATTTCCGACTAAGTGCATCTGCAACCTTATTCGCCTTTCCGGGGTGGTACAAGATATCACAATCATAGTCTTTGAGCAACTCCATCCATCGACGTTGCATCATGTTCAACTCCATTTGGGAAAATAAGTAATTCAAACTCTGATGGTCCGTGTAAATCTGAAACCTTTCTCTGCATAAGTAATGTCTCCAGATCTTCAAGGCGAAGATGATAGCAGCCAATTCCAAATCATGTGTCGGGTAATTCATCTCATGAGGTCTCAATTACCGCAATGCATAAGCCACAACTCTTCCATGCTGCATCAGGACACATCCTAACCCTTTTAGCGACGTATCGCCATAAATCTCATAGCCTCCAGGTCCGGAAGGAATCGTCAACACTGGTGCGGTCGTCAAACGATGCTTGAGTCATTGAAAACTCGTTTCGCACTTATCCGTCCATTCAAACCGCGTGTCCTTCTTAGTCAATCTCGTCAAAGGAGTGGCTATCAAGGATAACCCTTCCACGAATCTTCGGTAATACCCTACCAATCCTAGAAAGCTTCGAACTTCTGTTACTGACATAGGTCTAGGCCAATTTGTTACTGCTTCAATCTTAGCTAGGTCTATTGAGATTCTACTCCCAAAGATGACATGTCCAAGGAATGCAACCTTATTAAGCCAAAACTCGTACTTACTAAACTTGGCGTAATGCGAGTGCTCTCTTAATGTCCGTAGAACTATACTCAATTGCTCCTCATGCTCCTCAGGACTCTTTGAGTAAATCAAGATGTCATCGATGAAGACAATGACGAACTGGTCCAAATACTCCTTGAACACTCGATGCATCAGATCCATGAAAGCAGCTGGGGCGTTAGTCATTCCGAACGGCTTGACTGTAAACTCATAGTGCCCATACCTCGTCCGAAAAGCCTCTTCGATATGTCATCCTTCTTAATCCTCAATTGGTGATAACCTGTCCTTAGGTCTATCTTGGAGAATGCGGAAGCTCCTTGTAGTTGATCAAACAAGTCGTTTATTCTTGGCAACGGATACTTGTTCTTGATGGTCACTTGGTTCAATTGCATGTAGTCAATGCATTAATGCAAAGAACCGTCCTTCTTCCTTACAAACAAGATTGGTGCTCCCCATGGTGACGCGCTAGGGCGGATAAAACCCTTGTCCAGCAATTCTTGCATCTGAACCTTCAGTTCCTTTAACTCCGACAAGGACATTCTATAGGATGCCTTCGAGATCGGCTCCGTTCCAAGGGCTAACTCAATCACGAACTCTATTTCCCTCTCCGGGGGTAATCCTGGTAACTCTTGAGGAAAGACATTGGGAAAGTCGCGCACCATAGCTATATCTTCTAGCTTAGGTTCCTCGACAGTCAGATCCATCACGGCAGCTAAGTATGCCTAGCATCCCTCATCTAAAAGCCTAGTCACTTCAAGCGACGAAATCAAATGAATCAAGGTTCCTCCTCAACTTCCCACAAACTCATATCTAGGGTGACCATTAGGATGAAAATGAATCACCCTTCTACCACAATCAACGACAGCTCTCTGCCTACTCAACCAATCCATTCCAATGATAACGTCAAAGTCAAACATAGGCAGTACAGCTAGGTCTATCAGTTCCTCACTACTACCAATAACTATCTTACAATCCAAACATCCTAGTGAGATCAACACCTTATCCTTTAACGAGGTAGCAATGTGCAATATCATATCCAGCGGTTTCAATGCAATTCCAACCAATATAAGCAAACTAAGCAGATATGAATGAATGTGATGCTCCAGGATCAAACAAAGCATAGGCGGCATGATCACATAAAGTAACCGTACCTATGACCACACCAAGCGCGTTCTCCGCCTCCCTTCGCGCCACAGCATAAATGTTTCCTTGAGCTGGCGGTCTATTTGGGTTGTTCTGCGGGGCTCCACCTGTGGTCCCGCTGGCGGTCGATGTCCTTGAGCCTGAGATCCTGGGGCTTGGCTCGGGCAATTCCTTATCTGATGGCCCAGCTGGCCACACTTGAAACAAGCGCCCGTCTTGCTCGGGCAAGGTCCATTCCCATGCTTTCGTCCACACAAGCGACAGCTCCAACCCGACTGGTGTGCAGGCTTAATAATGTTCTTTCTTACTGGAGGAACAAAACACCTATTGCTTGCCATCGGCCTCTTGCCGAACTATCGGTTATCCTAAACAGGGACGAACCGCGATCCAGAAGCGGTCTCTCTTTCCTTCATGTCCCTTTCCACCAATTGGCCTCTCTCATAGATTGCATCATAACATTGCAAGTCCAGCAACACCAACTGACTGCGAAGGTCAGGTCTCAGTCCATCTCTAAACCTTCTCGCCCTGTCCTTAGGGTTCTCGACCATCCTCGGGGCATACTTGGATAGCCTCGAGAATTCAACCTCATACTGATCGATGGTCATCTGGTTCTGGCGGAGGTTCTGTAATTCAATCATCTTCAGTTCTTGAGCCGCTCTAGAGAAATACTTGGCATTGAAGACTTCAGAGAAAATGGTCCAATTTGGCACGGTGCCTTCAGGGAAAACTCTTCCCTTGGTGGCCTTCCACTAATCATTTGTAGTTCCACGGAGCTGGTAAACTGCTACGGTCACCTACTCAGCCTCAGTGCAACCCAGAACTTCAAATGCTTTCTCTAACTCTTCGATCCATGCGGGGGAAATTCCTGGATCCCTTGTACCATCAAACTTAGACGGCTTCGGTTTCATAAAGTGTTCCATTAGCTGACCCATCAAGCGATTCCCTTGCCCTTGGGCATTGCCGCCTTCATTATCTTGTCCATTATTCTCGTTATTCCCATTCGCCAGATTGGCGGCAGAGACGGCAGCCTCAGTAGCCTGGGCAACAGCGGCAGCTCTTTCCTGCACCTGCCTGCCCATCAAATTCCCGATTTCCTCTAAGATCCTCATGACTTCATCGTACCAAGGATCTTCCACCACTTGTGGCCTAGAGCTAGACGCTCCTCCGATACCTATGGTTCGGTTGCTCATCTTGCTATGCCTCACAACACCTGGGTCACTATAATTCCATCCAAGAATTAGAGACCTAAGCCATCTACTTAAGTCTAGCTAGGCTACGCTACTACCACAGCAGCAATTTTCAATCACAATCAAAGCATTCATTACTCACGCAACCATCAGAAGCGATTACAATCAAGGAATCACAATCGTAATTCAAGTCCAGACGCATCCGCGACTTAGAAAGATCACAATCAGCTATCCAATCAAACATTCAGCAACCAATACTTAGTGCCACTTATGAAGCTCTAAAGCCTTATAATCACCCAAGGTGATGCCAAACCAATATGCCAATCACAACTGACATTTCACATGTCATGCCTAACCCTAGCGAATCCCTAAGGTCTCGCTACCCAATCATCCTCAAAGTCATCACACCTTATTACTCAAGTCCTCAACAAACTTGGATCGAGCTGACCTTGCTCTGATACCAAACAAGATGGGATGTCACGCCCCGCGTCCTTGCGAGCGCGTTAACATCACCTTAACGCCATTACACTTGATATAATACCCAGGATCCAACGGCACACGATAGACAATGCAACTTAAATGCACATGCAGAAGCGACATATACAACTCCATATCTTAAAACGAAGATGACTTGAGGAAAAGAAACACATAGTCATAACATAACAGCGATTCGGTTTTATATCAAGTACATAACTGAAAATACAACACTGGGGATTAGGGGAAAGGTAGTCAGCCTAATCAAAAGGGGGTCATCTAATCCAGAGTTAGGCACTACTCAAAAGGGTACTCCAAAAGTCAGGGGACTACTAGGCCATCTATTGGTCAGGCTCACTATCACTAGAGGGGTCCTCACAATGCACTGGGTCATACTCCTCAAGGTCTTCCTCAGGCTCCTCTTCTACTTCCTCTTCTTCTTCTTCTTCTTCAAGCACTTCCTCTTCCTCGAGCTGGGGATCGGCAGGAATCTCCTCTTCAGGGTCGGACTCCCACTCCAACGGCTCTTTCTCGGCATTCTCTAGCTCCGGCTCGGACTCCTCTGTATCCATGGGATCATCATCAGCATCAGAGGGCTCAACGACCTCGCCATTAGCAGTGGGGTTCTGGGACAGTGCTAGTGGAAGATCCGGATCAGGTATGGTCTCAGAATCAGTGAGCTCTCCATCTTCAGGGTGTACGATCATAGGGTCTTGCTCACCTACCATGTCCTAAGGTATATCAAAAGGCCTTCAAAGTTCCGACTGTGAGGTCGCCATCTCGATAAAACCACGCTGCAAACTTATCTGCCTCCAGTGATCTGTCCCTATTTCCATCCATATTTTCCCATACTTCCTAATATAAGCCTTCCCTTCTCCCACTGGGTACTCCGTGGTCACCTACCATGTTCCACATGGGTACCCCAAAAATCAGTGACGTCATGGTCAGGGCTTAGAGTCTGAAAAAGGTGGGTCCCACGACAGGGTGAGATAAAATCTCAATAAGCTAGTCCTAACCCTAAGCTACGCACTTAGTACTTCCAAACACTCCCAAACACATGCAATGACCCAACCACACGAGCACAAGCAAATGGCATATAGTAATTCAATTAGGCATATAATCTAATGCAATTCACAATCCTAGGCTAGGCTTCGTACTTTGGCACTTAACAGCACATGGCATTAAGGATAGCATATATATACATGTCACGATTGTAATTCTCATGGCCGAGCCCGCGTAATAACGCATCAGGCTTAATTGATCAAGGAACCCGCGTTTAACGCCTCAGGTCTATCCTGCGTTTAACGCATCAGGATACAATTAAACCCCGCGTTTAACGCATCAGGTACCATATGCACGTAAGCTTATAATTCAAGCAATTCTAGCTAAATACAATCAAATGTGCATTTCATCACTACAAGCACCATTCGGTCATTATAATTACAATTCCATACCACGACATTTCATCACGTCATTTAATCAATCAAGGCCATTGCAATGCTTCGTGATCAATCATATGTCAATTGGAATAACTCATTAACCATCACTATGACCATTCGGTCGTGCCCCAATTTCATGGAACCAATCAATCAACGAATCCACGGAATGCATCAATTAATCACACAAGGCCGAATTCATAACCATGGCATCGTTTCCATCACTCATTCCCTATTATTGCTCACGACCAGAATAGGGATCATGGACATTTAGCTACTTTCATGCATTGTATCATTAATCCATGCCATGGCCAAACACTCCTAGATTCAATCAAGGAATCCCATTAATCAATCATTCCCAATTCACTTATAGCATACCCAATACACACCCATAAGTACGCGGTCCATACATGAGCACATCTGTCATCTTAGTTCAACCACTATTTCAACCTTATAAGAGTCACAATTCATCGACACAATCTGTTCCTAGCAACATAGATTCGGTTCACTAGAATTCCACCTAGAACAGCCCACAAAATCACTTTAAACTATCTCTCACTCGGTCCTTCCATGACCTAAGGTCCTAACAAAAGGTTAGAGCTTGCTTACCAAGTCCAAAAGCTAGAGAAAATCGGTTGGAGTGGCTGAAGAACTCGTGGCGTAAGGCTGGTCTCCGACGAACAGATTCGGCCTCCTAGAGTTTCAACCACAAACGGCCAAGGAAACTTAGTCAAGAACACTCCTAACACATGCCTATAACCTTATAACATGCCTATCTAAGTCCTAGAAGTCACTCACCTCAAGAACTCCTCAAGAGCAGCCCTTGCTCTTCTCGGTTCGGTTCTGGTTAGGGGGTGTTCGTACGGCTCCAGGTTGAATGGTTGCTGCCACTCGGTTCAAGAGGGAGAGGAGGTGGTACTGGTGAGGTCTGGAGGTGGTGGAGTGGTGGCTGGCACCGATGGTCCACCGAGAAATCGAGAGACAGAGAGGGAGCCGAGAGAGAGGAGGGAAAGAAAGAGAGAGAGATCGTGAGGTCTGGTGGGAGAGGGGGTGGCCGAATGAGAAGAGATGAAGAGATATGAGGAGAGGAGTTTTGGAGAGAAATTGCTAGTGGGGTTGGTAAATTGCTGAATGACAATGAATAGTTACTAGGAATGACAAGTTTGGTAGGAGTGGTTTGTGGGGTAAATGGCAAATCCCCTTGTCTAAACAAATCTCAAATATCTAATGGTCAAATGACCATAATACCCTCAAGAATTCGGCTGAAGCTAGGGGAGGGGCAAATGTCCTTTTGCCCACACTTAATCCAAAAGAAAGAACACCAACTTAGGGGTAAAAGGGGTCATTTCCACTTGTCGGTTCGATTTTCACTTTTCGAATCTATACGGTGTGAATCCTAATCCTATAGATCCTTGATGAGGCGACGTCCAAATTAATGCCATTGTAATCTTCAAATGTCCGGCCTCCAATCTCGAAATCCAATTCATGGCTAAATTCGGTCGTTTGTCATCCTAGCGCGTCTCAAACTAACGGGCGGCTCTCAGGAGTTACGTTTATCGACTCATGACTAATGTCACATTTAAGAGTTACTCAAGCCACGGCGGCCTTGGTTGTCATGCAATCGCGAGGGTCAATTACTAGTTCCGAAGGTTACGATAGTTAGGAATCGGTTTAGGTTAATTCGCAAATCATACCATGGTCATACGAAACCACCCGTGAACCAATTGCATGACACTAGCAAATCGCTCTAAAACCATTCTTAGATCGACCTTTAGCGGTCCAAAATATTTCCTCGACGATCCTTATGGTCAAAGCATCCACTCGTGGTTAAGTTCTTTGATCCACGTACTTTAAATCCTATCGAGCCATTCCCCTTCGATTAGTCGACTCGAAAGTGATCAATTCTGAACGAGATTTACTAGAATACGTCGATAGACATTCATTCATTAATAAGCTTCGAGATGGGGTCGGAATTCAGAATGTCACAATCGTTTGTTTTTTTTACCTTCCGATTTGAAAGTGTTTTTCACAATTTGCACGAGCTCCCGAAGGCACCTTTGACTCAAAGCATAAGTTGAGAGTGTTGGATCTACAATATCACCTAGAGGGGGTGAATAGGTGATTTTGAATCTAATTGAAATTTCTTGCGGCATTAAAATAATTTCAATCTATGATTAGAATCAGGAACAGTATAACAACGTGCAAGAAATCTAAACATAGAAATAGGAGTTTAGAGAGAGAATGATGCGCGCTGAGTTTATAGTGGTTCGGTTTGTTAGGCCTATGTCCACTCTCTCACGATGACAGCCGATTGACTGTATTGCACTAGATGAATCAATGAAGGTTTACAACAAGTGATGATACTCCCTCTGATAGGTCACACTATCTTTTCTCAATCACTCTTACAATGCCTCTCAATGATTGTCGTATAAAGCTCGCGAGGACAAGTATGAATCTGAACAACTCTATCACCTTGAAATTTATGATTCCTTATCATGCTCCATAGTAGCACCATGAATATCATTTTATACTCCTTCACCCCCAAACTAGCCGTTGGAAAGGTCTTCAAAGGATCGCTCTTCAATAACTGATTGGACGCCATCGATCTTGATTGAACGAGATTGTATCTCGGGAGATTTAGTGACCGTTGGTGCAGAATCTAAACCCTTCAGATTCAATCACCCATACAACTCAATCTTCAGTTTCCATAAGTGGGGTTCTTCAGATATAGAAGGTTTCTTGTCCCATGGAAAGTAATTTCCAATCAAGGCTATTCTGTCAATCGTGTTATAGAATAATCATGTCAATCAAAGATTACAAACTTTTGTAAATACCTTAGCAGCAATGGATATATGTTAGCCGTGGGTCTTCAGAATAGCGAAATAATATATCTCGCAGCTTTTGAACAATCTTCAGAATCAGACTCCATCCGGACGTCTTCAAAAGCACTTCCATCTGACTGACTTGAAGTACTTCCATCTGACCATCTTCAGAAGCACTTCCATCTGACCGTCTTCAAATACATCACTTAGATTAATATCATGAGCTCCATCTTTTGGTCCCTCCAAGCATATTGGCAATTGCGGCTCTATCTCATTATTCACCTATCCAAGGTCCTTCCAAGCTTTACCGAACTTCCCGTTCTAGGCTTGTTCACGTTCTACTTAGGTATCTCCAACTTGTAGACTCCTCTACGCCTAATGCCTTGTTCACCATTGATAGACAACCTATAACCTTCTGACGTACTGTTAAGACATCATTTGCATAACAGCTTGTGCTTCTTTTACCTGGTTCTACTCAAACAACAAACACCTTGGTAGCCTTTAATTATTTTGTCATCTTCAAAACATCATAAGGGATTTTCCCTAACAGAGAGAAGATGGGTATGTAAATCCTAGAGTTGTCGACCGTTCGTTGAAGCTATCCGGCAATCCTTTCACTGGCACGGAGCTCTCTATCGTGTCTGAAGATGCATATTCCAGCATTTTTCAAGTTATGGGAGAGGAAGTCGGTGAATCCAGGGCGAGCGTTGGGTCCTCTGAAACTTAGGAACACTTGTACTTGCTTCCCAACGATGCACTTACATCTGAGCTTGCCATAGCATAAGCTTAAAGAAGGGATGTGATCCTTCGTTAGGCCTTTGCCAGGCTTAAGTACATCCCAAGTACCATAAGTTGTGTACGACGTCACTTTAGTGCCAAAACTTTCAAATCGATCACTTTAGTGCTAAGTTTTTGCAGCTTCGATCACTTAAGTACCAACTTTTAAAAAAAATGAGTAGTTAGTGTCAATTTCGATTTAAGCTGACGTGGTTCGCCAAAAATCTAACACGTGTATTTTATTATTATTTGAGCTGACGTGCATCATCGGACTTGGCACTGAAATGATCACTTTTAAAAGAAATTGGCACTTAAGTGATCGAAATTACAAAAACTTAGCACTAAAGTGATCGATTTGAAATTTTTGGCACTGAAATGACCGAGTTACAAAAACTTAGCACTAAAGTGATCTATTTGAAAGTTTTAGCACTAAAATGAGTGTCGTACACAACTCATGGCACTTGAGGTGTATTTAACCCGCCTTTTCCATAATTGAAATTTGTAATCTGCAAATTCAATCCTTATGCAACGACCCAAGATCTCACGTATAGTAACACGAATCACACATCCATAGATTGGAAGAATTGACGCACCTATTTTGGACCCATCGATCTTGATGTAAAGCTTTTGACGATCCGATGCTCAAGATCTTCTCCTCTATGAACCCTATTTATCGTTGGCTTCAATGAGACGGCTTCTCACGCGTCGTGTCTGACGGCTCCTTATGTGAGGTTATGCGGATATTAGAGTTTAAAGGAGGGACTTGAGCTCTATTTATAGAGAATGAAACCTATCCCAACATCAAAGATGAGGTTTATCTCGGTCCATACTATCCAGCGCCATATCTGTCTAGAATAGGAAACTGTATATATCTTACTTTTATTAGACCAAATAATATTTACAATAATAATTAATAAAGCCCACAATTGAATATCAAAAATATATTCTAACATTCTCCAACTTGGGCTAAATTAATTAAAATTGTACTGTATATGAGCATCTTTATATTGATCTAGAGAAAATTCCCAATAGTCATTCCGATCCCATAAAGTCTTAAGCACCGGACCATGCCAATAACTGCATCAGAAGACACAGAGCCATGCACGATCACAAATACTCTTAACTTTACTGATATGTATTTGATATGGTAGTATGGAAAACAGATAACATCTCAAATAGCAGAAACACCTTATATGTTATCTTTCTTGTCAGTCATCATTCTCTCACTTTATGTGTCACGAAACTAGATGTGTCACGAGAGAACATCTTTACGGTTCCAACGAACCAACATATGTCTTACCTTTATAGTTAACTATACTTTACGTGCAAGAAGACATATACTTTTGGCTAAAATAAATGCCCCAGCCATCTCTTAAGGTTTACACGATGCCCTGAGATTTTCAACTGATATATGTATTCAACTCCCCTTAATCATTAAAGCTTTATTGCGTGCAATAAATTTGATACATATCTAAATGTTACCAAATGTAACAAACACAGATGTAAACTTTATTAGAGTAAATACCAAATGCAGCTCCCATTGAACAATAGCATCTCATGATGCTTACTCAGCTCATCAATTAACATGTCATATCAACATCACATGATACTTTTATGTTTGCGACATGTCATCCAAATATGTATGGGCAAAGGCTTTAAGTTAGTGAGTCTGCAGCCTTATCATATGTGTAATAAGCTCTACTGTAGTGTCGCCTTATACATATGTTATCTTATGGTCAAAAACTTGACCGCCATATGTTTAGACATCTTGAGACCTTTGCTGTTGTTAATGAACAACACTGCAGAATTATAGTCACAATGCAACTGTATGAGTCTATCCATAAATTAAATACGGCCAACTCTTTAATGAGATTCCGGAGCCAAATGACCATAATAGCAGCTGAAAAGCATACAACAAGCTCTGTTTTCTTGATCGAGGATTAAATAGATTTCTGTTACACTTTTCTGTAATACTTCACTTCTCTTCAGACATATAAATGCATGTAGTTGTCAACTTTACATTATCCTGATAGCTAAAAAAGCCTGAATCTGAATGCCTTACTAGCTATAGGTCTTGAATATGTATGCAAATTAGCATACAGTCTTTTGTCCTCTTTAAGTACCCCAAAAACTTCCTTAGCAATGACTCAGCGGACATGTCTTGGATTTAACCGATATCTGCTTAGAAGTCTCATTGCAAAAGCAACATATGATTTAGTGCAAGCTTGAGCATACATGATGCTTTTATGTGAACTATGATATGGTACATTCTTTATTTGGGTTTTCTTCATAACTTTATGAAGACACTATGATAGATTTATTCTATTGCCCTTAATGACAGGAGAAACTCCTTACTTGCAACCCAACATGTGTCCTCTAGAAACAACCCAACATGTGGCGAGAACGGTCCATATGGATCTCAATGCCTAGGATAAAATATTCCTTATTAAGATCAACCATGTCAAAATATTATGACACTATGTGCTTCACCTTATGAAGTAATTCAAGAAAATCACTTTCAAGCAAATGTCATCCATATAAGACACAAGGAAAATAAATTCCTCCCACTGATCTTGTTGATGTATCTAGCAATATCTCATAGAGGGGGGTGAATAGGAGATTCTGAACAAAATTGAAATTTCTTGCGGAATGAATAAAGTTCAGTGTACGATTAGGAACAAGAACCGTATAACAGTGTGCAGAAAATCTAAACGCAAGGGTAAGAGTTTAGAGAACAGAATATTGTACATGATATTTATAGTGGTTCGGCTTAGATCAAGCCTACATCCACTCTTCCACGATGACAGCCGATCGGCTGGATTTCACTATGAAGAATCAAGAGGATTACAACCACTCAAGTATTTTGTTTCTCTCTCACACAGATTTTCACAGTGAAGGATTTTGGGTACACAGAATACTCTTTGGATGAAACTCAAATTATGCTTGCACTTTGGATTGTTGTTCGCCCTCTTTCCTTTAGTCCATCATGATTCTTCTTTTATACTCCCCTGCCTCCGAACTAGCTGTTGGATTCCAGCCAAGGGATCGCTCTTCAATCCTTGATTGGACGTCATCAATCGTGATTGAACGAGACTGTATCTTCAGAAGATATGTAGACCGTTGGGTAAGACATTGAACCCTTCTGATTCAATCGCCCATACAACTAAATCTCCAGCTTCCATAAGTGTGATAAGTTCGAGTTGATTCCCAAGGATATATTCCTTAGAAGATGATATCCCATTATAGAAAATCCCTTAATTGATTAGAGGGAATATCAGAATAATCGAATATCACTTGCCTTGATCGGAAACCTGCCATACGTGGGTTAGATTAGTTGTCACTGAATGGTAATACAGAGATTTGATGTGATCCATCTGTCACTGTTTAGATCGTCAGGAGCACCTCCATCTGACCTTTGAACAGAAGCACTTCCATCTGACCCTACGTCAGAAGCACTTCCGTCTGACCCTTCATCAGAAGCACTTCCATATGACCCTTCGTCAAGAGCGCTTCCATCTGACCCTTCGTCAGAAGCACTTCCATCTGACCCTTCATCAGAAGCGCTTCCATCTGACCCTTCGTCAGAGGCACTTCCATCTGACCCTTGGTCAGCATGACAGAATTGGAATCACTCAACCTGCTGCTTACACATTCTTCATGTATTACATTTCATTAAACAATTTCTATTTGAAGGTTTTGTCAGAATCAAAATATAGGAGAATTTCCACAACAATCTCCCCCTTTTTGATGGTGACAAAACTTCTCCAGTTGCAAATTACAAATGAGTGATTAAAGAAAAATTTAACGAGTGATAAAATAAAAGTGAGTAAGCATCACATTTACTCCTGCATTTAATCAACATTAGAGATCCTGTAATGAAAGTGTTCTCTCATAGGAGAGCATGATCAGAGTAAGATTGTCCTGCAAAAAGTAAGTTAGGTCTTCCCCCCATTTCTTCTAAATTGAAATATAATTAGGGGTAATCTAATGAGACTGCATAAAAGTACTGCATAAAGGTAAATTCAACTTCTTAGGGGTAATCTAATGAGACTGCATAAAAGTACTGCATAAAGGTAAATTCAACTTCTCCCCCTTTTTGTCAACATCAGAAAGAAATTTGTATAAGAAGGTCCTTAAAAAAATAACGTGTCCTATATGAATAGAAAATGAAATAAGAGTTTTTAAGAAGAGGGATGTTCTTCAGGCTCATTATCAGCCTCCACTCGGGAAGGTCCTTCATAGCTTCTTCCCATCATCTGAGCATGGTCTCTCACAGCTTGAGAAGAGGGCAGGTTTGAAGCTGTTCTGTCCGTTCTGACCAGTGTATATGTAGGCATGTTGGCGATCTCAGCACAAAACATTCTCCCATAGAGATCAATTGACTTTTCCAGCTTAGTCACCTGACTAGTCAAACCCTACAGCTTCCTATCCATCTTCTGTTCAAAAGCCTTCATTTTCTGATCAAATCTTGTTTCCATTGCAGCCATTGTCTGAAGAAGAGTATTTTGAAGATTTTCAAAATGCGCTTGAAAGTCCATTTGTGGTTTTGAAGGTGCAGGTTCTTGAGTCTCCCCCTCAGTTTGTACCTTGGTGAAAGCTTGATAAGTTAGGACTTCAGTGAGAAAAACATCTGATGTAACAGGCACAGGTTCTTTCTCCCCCTGAATTATAGCTCTTTTCCCTTTTTCCTTTGAGCTTGGCACGGAGACTATTTCCTCATCAATATCCATTGGAATGGACTGTGCACTGGACAATTGATCTTCTCGGGCAATTGCTGAAGTTAGACTTGCAGCATCTTTGTGAATTGTAGCCCTGGTGGAAGAGACAGAGTAAGCTCCAATGTCATCTTGTTCTTCCTCCTATTCTTTTGATGCCAACGTTGCTAGAACTTGTGCTAGCAATTGCTCATGATCACAGTTGACAATTTGGATGTCATACTCTGTGTCATCTTCAAATCGTGCAGCTTGCTCCTCATCCCACATTGTGAGGAATTCTTCCTCAGTCGGATCATAGGGATATACAACTTTTTCTTGTGGTTGTATTCCTGTTTCATCTCCTTCTTTCTCATCTCCCTCAGTACTATGATTTTCAGAATCACCATCTTTATCTGATCCACCTCGAGATTGAGTAGCTTCAGAATCATATTCCCCTGTTTCTTCCTCACTTGCATCTGAGTCCTTATAAGCAGGACTTTCTGTTTGTTGCCCCTTAACAGCCATGACTTTTCTCTTCTTTGGAGATTTCTGCTTTGACTCTTCCTCGAAGTCCACAATGACTGGTTCATTGTTCTTTGTTCTCCATCCAGCAGGAGTCATTTTGTACCCCATCTTTGTTACCATAGTCTCTCCAGCAGTCATCAGAGGAGTTTCCTGATTGATAAAGGCACCTAGGCCATCAATCTTAAAATAGTTGATTATTTTGAAGATCAAGGCGGCATAAGGAAGTTGGCCCTTTGGCTTGAGAGCTGATCTGTACATGTGCAATAGGACTGTATGAGCAAGTGAAATCCTTCGTCCTGTCAAGATTCCCCATAACAGCTTTGCCTCGTACTTTGATTATCTGTCTTTGATGCTGCCTTGGGTCTGAGACATTCGATGATCACTTTGTGCATCATGATATGTTTCAGGGGAAAGTCTGTGTAGGCAATATGTGACTTTGATTCCCTTGAGAAACTCGATTTGCCAGTCAGCAAGCAGAAAGCTTCACTTGCAGTGACATCTAAGGGTTTGAAATCTCCCTTTCTGGTTCCCATGATTGCAGCCAATTCATCAACAGTCAGAAAATACTGCTTTCTTTTGACTGTGAAAGCCAGAGAGTTGAAGTTGACAAACTGAAGATTGGAATAGAAGTAAGCTACCAAATCAGGAAAAGTGTAGCCTCTCTTAGTTACAAACTGATCTATCTTCACCTTTTCTAGATGCTTCCTCAGATAGATGCCATTGCTGTCAAAGTACTTTAACTCAAATACCCTTTGAGGTATAATACCTCTCTGTTTCATTGCTTCAAACCTTTCTTTGTGAGCCTGATTCTGGAACAAGGAATCAGGAAAGCTTTTATCCAAAATAAATCCTATATTTTTCACAAAGTCATTGAACAGAATGTCATCATCACCTTCAACCTTTGCCTTCGTGCCGCCAGGTCTAATTGGGGATGGTTTTCGTTTCAAGCTTGTCTCTGCCACTTTCTCCTTTCCTTTTCTAGAGACTGATGCAGGTTTTTCTACAGCAATTGGTTCAACGATTTTCCCAGGTAGGCTAAGAAACTCCAATAAATCGCCCTCACTATCGAAATAGTGAGTGTTCCGCAGTTTTCTAAGTTCGTTACCAAAATCTCCTGCAGCCTTAATCCTATCGTACATTGGCTTAATAGAATGAGCCATAGATTCTTTTTCTTCAAAGGCAGACAGAGACAGACCTTTTGCCAGACGAAGAGCTTCTCGTTGTTCGTTGATTTGGGTTTCTGTGAGTTCCGCGTCACTTGCAGTTGAGGCGGAGAACTTTCTCTTCGACTGAAGCATCTTCTTCGAGTTAGAGGCTGATTTTGGAGCCATTAATACGTAGAAAGTTTAAAACTTTGAGTGAAAGAGTGATGTTTTGAGGAGGAAATCGAGAGCGAGAGACTTCTAACAGGGTTTTAGGGTTTTGATTTGAGAGAAATTTTGAAAGTGAGAGAACAGAGGCGACGGTTCAGCGTTTTTATAAAAGATGCGGTTATTTTTGGAAACAAAAGAGAGAATTTTGATTTTCTAGAGAAAGAAGAAAAAGAAATTCTTTTAATAGAACAAATATTCACCGTCAATCAGATATTCGGAGATGTCTATTTATATGAGGAACTTACCAAAAAAGAAATTTTTAGTGATAACTGACCTTTTTAAAAGAAAGTGTGAATTTCTTCTTACGCGTTTTTTTGACGTTCCTTCTGATGCTTCTTCTGACGCTCCTTCTGATGCTCCTTCTGATGCTCCTTCCGACTCTCCTTCTGACGTTCCTTCTGATGCTCCTTCTGATGCTCCTTCTGACTCTCTTTCTGACGTTCCTTCTAATGCTCCTTCTGACGCTCCTTCTGACTCACGTTCCTTCTGATGCTTCTTGTTCTAAGGTATACTTAAGAAGGAAGGTTAATGATGGATAATTCATTTCTAATAAAATTAAAACTCTGTTTATCAAGAGGTTTTGTAAAAATATCTGCAAGTTTATTTTTCGTATCAATGTATTGAATGTTAACATCACCGTTCTGAACATGATCACGTATGAAGTGATGCTTGATCTCAATATGCTTTGTTCTTGAGTGAAGTACAGGATTCTTTGTGAGATTTATGGTACTTGTGTAGTCACATAGAATTTCCACAGTTGATTCTTCAACACCATAGTCTTTGAGCTGCTGTTTTAGCCAAAGTATTTGAGTGCAGCAACTTCCAAGAGATACGTATTCTGCTTCAGCTGTACTGAGTGCCACTGTATTTTGCTTCTTTGAATACCATGAGACAAGCATGTTTCCCATGAGCTGACAAGTTCCAGATGTACTTTTTCTATCAATTTTGCAACCTGCAAGATCTGCATCTGAATATCCCCTTAGTATAAAATCAGAAGATTTAGAATACCACAAACCATAGTTGGGATAAGTCCCTATGTATTTGATTATTCTCTTGACTGCTGATAGATGTGATTCTCTTGGGCTTGACTGAAATATTGCACATAAGCAGACACTATATAGAGTGTTTGGTCTTGAAGCTGTGAGATAGAGTAATGATCCAATCATACTTCGATATAGTTTGGGATCAACTTCCTTTCCATCTTCATTTTTATCTAATTTAGAGGAGTGAGACATAGGAGTTTCTGTCTTCTTGCCATTCTCCAGACCAAACTTCTTCACTATTTCCAATGCATACTTCTCTTGAAATATGAATGTTCCTTTCTGAGATTGATGAATTTGAAGACCAAGAAAGAATCGTAATTCTCCCATCATACTCATCTCAAATTCATCCTGCATTGCTTTAGAAAATTTCTTGCAGAGAAGTTCATTAGAGGAGCCGAATATAATATCATCAACATAAATTTGAAATAAAAGGATGTCTTTACCTTTTCTTTGAATAAAAAGAGTGGTGTCTACATTACCTTTAGTGAAGCTGTGTTTGGATAAAAAATAACTTAACCTTTCATACCAGGCGCGGGGTGCTTGTTTCAAACCATAGAGTGCATTTTTTAAGACATATACCAGATCCTTTTCTTTAGGTTCTTCGAAGCCAGGAGGTTGTTCAACTTATACCTCTTCTTTGATGTAACCATTTAGGAAGGCACTTTTCACATCCATCTGAAAAAGTTTGAAATCATTGTAACAAGCATAAGCAAGAAGTAGCCTAATGGCTTCTAACCTGGCAACCGGTACGTAGGTTTCATCGTAATCTATCCCTTCTTCTTAAGAGTATCCTTTTGCTACAAGTCTTTCTTTGTTTCTTATAACTTTTCCTTTCTCATCAAGTTTGTTTCTGAATACCCATTTCGTTCCAATTACTGGACGATTGACTAGTTCCCAAACATTGTTGACCTTGAACTGATGTAGTTCTTCCTGCATTGCATTTATCCAGTTTTCATCTGCTAATGCATCTTCAATTCTTTTTGGCTCCAATTCAGATACCAAGGCGATGTTGCTCATTGCTTGCTTGAATTTGGATCTTGTCTTTACCCCATCACTTATGCTGCCTATGATAAGTTCCTTTGGATGACTTGACTTATGCTTCCAGTTCTTGTCAAGGCCATCATTTGAGGATATTGTGGATACATTCTGTTCATCTTTTAGTCTTTCTTCAACTGAGGAAGTTTCTTTCTGAGCATTCTCCGAACCCGTATTCACATCTGAGTCTGCTCGTGAGCTCATGACTTTATGAAGTGTATGCATTTGAATGAATTCAGTTTCATCATCCTGGTGGCTTTCATCGAACTTGATGTTCACTGATTCCTCAACAGCACGAGTGTATTTGTTGTAGACTCTGTAGGCTTTGCTAGTTGTTGAATATCCTAAGAAGATTCCTTCATCTGATCTCTCATCAAACTTTCCAACTCGATCATTAGCATTCTTTAGAATAAAGCATTTGCAACCGAATACATGAAAGTATGCAACATCAGGCTTTCTTTCTTTGAAAAATTCATAGGGAGTTTTCTCAGAAAAAAGGTCTGAGGGAAATTCGATTTAAGATATAACACGTTGTTGAAACGGCCTCAGCCCAAAAGTTAGAGGCAATTTTACTCTCAATGAGAAGAGTTCTAGCCATTTCTTGCAAAGATCTGTTTTTCCTTTCTACTACCCCATTTTGTTGAGGAGTATAAGGTGCAGAGAAGTTATGCTGAATTCCGAACTTAGTGCAAAAATCTGAGAAACATTGATTTTCAAACTCTCCCCCATGATCCGTTCTCAAACTGGAAATAGTGTAACCCTTTTCATTTTGAATGCTTTTAGCAAATTTTGAGAAGGATATGAAAGCTTCACTTTTGTGAGCAAGAAATGAACCCATGTAAATCTAGAGAAGTCATCAACTATGACAAGGCAATATCTCTTACCTCCAATGCTTAGAGTTCTATTTGGTCCGAAGATGTCCATATGAAGTAGCTGCAGACAATGCTTAGTGGAAACTTGATTTAAGGACTTAAAGGAACTTCTTACCTGCTTACCCAGTGTGCATGCATGACATAGTCCACTTTTCTCAAATTTAGTTTGAGGTAGTCCTCGAACAAGTCCCTTCTTGGAAAGCTTTGAAATATGTTTTACACTAATATGACCTAACTTTCTATGCCAAAGTTCAGATTCATCCTTAACAGAAATAAGACATTTAGCAAGTTCACAGTCAACATTAATATCTAAAAGGTAAATGTTCCCATGCCTTCGTCCCGTGAAGGATTGCTTCTTATCCTTGCTCATACATGTGCATTTTAGATCTTGGAACCAAATATCATATCCAGAGTCACAGAGTTGACTTACAGAAATCAAGTTGTAGTTCAATCCTTTGACTAGAGAGACATCTTTAACGATTAGATTCTCAATCTTTACATTTCCTTTCCCGATGACCTTTCCCTTGTTCTTTCCTCCAAACGATACGCTTCTTCCATCACAATCTGAGAAAGATATAAATACATCTGGATTTCCAATCATGTGACTTGAACAACCACTATCCAGAAACCACTTGTTCTTCCTTCTCTTTGGTACCTACAATAAATAACCAACTTATTGTTGGTACCCATGTTTTCTTGGGTCCTTCTGTGTTAGTATATTTTGACCTTTTAATAGGTCTCCAAATTTTCTTGCAGTAATCCTTAGTATGGCTAGGATCACCACAATTCACACAAGGTTATCGAATGTAGGATCTAGTAAAATGCTTATGAAAATGATGCTTGTAATCGGAAAACGTTGGTTTTCGAAATTCAGTTTTAAAGATATTTCTTTGGCTATTTTCCCTTTTAAAACCTAACCCAGATCGGTCATTGAAGGGTATTTGTTTTGAAATAATGCTATTCAGAGTTGCTGAGCTTTGTGAAAACCTTTTTGATATATCAGAACCTTTTTTCTTTCAAGGAAACATTTTCTTTTGAAATTAAATCATGATTTTCTTTCATCTGGTGAAACTCTTGTTGTAAAAAATCAATTTTTTCTTTTTGGGACAAATTCTGTTGTTTTAATGAAGCATTTTCCTTTTTCAAACAAGAAACTTTCTCAAGAGTTTCTTTGTAGTTTCTACACAATTCATCAATATATTCAATAACTTCATCAGAGAGTTCAGATGAACATACCTCAGTTTCTGAATCTGAATTTGAATCTGATTCGGCCATGAGACAGATGTTTGCATAATAATTTTCGCTTTCATCAGAATCACTTAAAGTTTCTACCTTTAGAGCCTTCTTGTACTTCTCATACTTGAGTTTGTCCTTCTTCAAAGTTGGGCAGGTCGGTTTGATATGTCCTGCCTTCTTACAGTGGAAGCAGATCATGTCTTTGCTATCTTGTGAGTCGTTGCTTGGTATTTTTACATCATTCTTCTTCCAAGGTTTCTTTCCTTTCATGTTTCGGCCTTTCCGAGCCATCTTCCTGAATTTCTTGGCCATTAGGGCTAATTCTTCATCATCCTGATCTTTATCATCTGTATCAGAAAAATATTGATTAATTTCAGTTTTTATGGCAATAGATTTTTTACCTTTCTGTTCTCCCTTTTTGTTTGCTCGTTCTATTTCATAGGATTGCAAAGTTCCGACTAGCTCATCCACCGAGAGAGGTATGATTGTTTGGCATTCTTGAATTGATGGCTTGATGTAATTCCAATCATCTGTGAGTCCATGTGGTATCTTCCTGACTTGCATTGGTTCAGCGATAGGTGCGCCTTGTCTTGCAAGTCCACTTGCCAGAGTCTGAAACCTGTCTATCATATCTGCAATAGATTCATCAGGTTTCATTTCGAATGCTTCATAGTCACTTAGTAAAATACTGAGCTTTGTTTCTTTCACACGATTTGTTCCTTGAAAGGTAACATGAAGTCTATCATATATTGCCTTAGATGATTCTTCCTCTGAGACACGATTATAAAGGGGAGTAGATAAGGCACAAAAGAGAGCATTGACAGCTTTAGAATCAAGGCCTTTTGTTTTAGCCTTTTCAACATCAGTCATTGTTGTGATAGTATTTACTCCGTCAGCAGAGGTTGGATTTGTAGCATTTGCAGGAACTATTCCATTTGTAACGACATCCCACATCAGATCATCATACGCTTTGAAGAACCACTTCATCTTGTTGCTCCACATATTGTAATCCTTTCCATCAAAGTATGGTGGCTTGTTGGCAAAGTGCGAATAGCTTGTTCCTGAAGAGTGATTGCTAGACATAGTAGATCGTTAACTCTGAAGTCAATAAACACTTCGTAAAATGAGCAACCGGCTCTGATACCAATTGATGTATCTAGCAATATCTCCTAGAGGGAGTGAATAGGAGATTCTGAACAAAATTGAAATTTCTTGCGGAATGAATAAAGTTCAGTGTACGATTAGGAACAAGAACCGTATAACAGTGTGCAGAAAATCTAAACGCAAGGGTAAGAGTTTAGAGAAGAGAATATTGCACATGCTATTTATAGTGGTTCGGCTTAGATCAAGCCTACGTCCACTCTTCCACGATGATAGCCGATCGGCTGGATTTCACTATGAAGAATCAAGAGGATTACAACCACTCAAGTATTTTGTTTCTCTAACACACAGATTTTCACAGTGAAGGATTTTGGGTACACAGAATACTATTTGGATGAAACTCAAATTATGCTTGCACTTTGGATTGTTGTTCGCCCTCTTTCCTTTAGTCCATCATGATTCTTCTTTTATACTCCCTTGCCTCCGAACTAGCTGTTGGATTCCAGCCAAGGGATCTCTCTTCAATCCTTGATTGGACGTCATCAATCGTGATTGAACGAGATTGTATCTTCGGAAGATATGTAGACCGTTGGGTAAGACATTGAACCCTTCTGATTCAATCGCCCGTACAACTAAATCTCCAGCTTCCATAAGTGTGATAAATTTGAGTTGATTCCCAAGGATATATTCCTTAGAAGATGATATCCCATTATAGAAAATCCCTTAATTGATTAGAGGGAATATCAGGATAATTGAATATCACTTGCCTTGATCGGAAATCTACCATACATAGGTTAGATTAGTTGGCACTAAATGGTAATACAGAGATTTGATGTGATCCATCCGTCACTGTTTAGATCGTTAGGGGCACCTCCATCTGACCCTTGAACAGAAGCATTTCCATCTGACCCTACGTCAGAAGCACTTCCATCTGACCCTTCATCAGAAGCACTTCCATTTGACCCTTCGTCAAGAGCGCTTCCATCTGACCCTTCGTCAGAAGCACTTCCATCTGACCCTTCATCAGAAGCGCTTCCATCTGATCCTTCATCAAAAGCGTTTCCATCTGACCCTTCGTCAGAGACACTTCCATATGACCCTTGGTCAGCGCGACAGAATTGGAATCACTCAACCTGCTGCTTACACATTCTTCCTGCATTACATTTCATTAAACAATTTCTATTTGAAGGTTTTGTCAGAATCAAAATATAGGATAATTTCCACAACACTTGTAGTATATACTAATTTATTTCGTTCTTGGCAGAATAGGATAAAGTAACAATACTATGAAACTTCAAGCCACAATTGTCTGAAAGCTTACTTGAATACATAAAATAGACTTTTCAGTCTAGAATCTCCAATTGCAGCAGATGGACTTGTGAAAAATTGACTACCAATCTGCCTTCAAAGAAAAATTTATTTTAAGTCTACTCATTCTTTACGAGTGAAAAATTTGATTACCAGTCTACCTTTAAACTTCTCAGATAAAATACTAGTCAAAATGAAATTGAATATAATAACTTAAATAAAAATTTCATCTGGAGTCCCTTTAAGTTATACACCCAATTGCAGCAGATGGACTTGTGACCTTAAGGCGTGCTAATAAGCTTTCAAACACCGTATGTTTCATAGTCTGTATCTCGTCCACCATATACCCAATCACAATTGTAATTAAGAACAAGAAATAGCAACTGTATAAATTACTAGATCAATTACATAGTCGATTTTGTAGTCATACTCTTCTGGATCGAATATACAGTATAACTTGATACAATTGATCGTCTCTGTCTGATATATCTTTTAAGAGGAGCTACTTTAACCTTTATTCTGCGTTTAAGGTTTGATAAACTTCATCGGGGATTGTCTTGACAACACGAACTCGAACCCCAACAAAATCAAACCGTAACTTAGAATGCTCCATGATCATCTGTATAAACAGAGAAAAATGATGCAATAGTCCCTACAATATCGTTATCTTTAATAGTCTGTGAGCAACTACCATTATTCGGCTACATTAAGTTCCAGCAATTTAGTTATCTGTAATTCCACAATTCTTGTTCCTCATTTGGGATGATAAATCAATACCCCTTTAGATGATCTGGGTACGGTACGAAGTAAAACTGAGTAGTTCTGGAATCCAACTTATCTAATATTGAATAATGTAACTTTATTTCTGCATGAACACCTCAAACCTTAATATGGTTCAAACTAGAATAACGTCCAGTCCATGACTCAAAAAGTCAATGAAACAATTTTGATAGAAACACATATTTTTTTAACATAAAGGGCTCCTTTCAAAGTTTCACCCCACATAAAATCATATAAGTTGATTTTACAAATCATACTCTTCACCATATCCGTATGATGTGATTTTGCCTTTCGGTTACACCTTTCTATTCAGGATTATCGGGCACAAAGCCACAACCTAGAATCCTCTTAAGTATTTGGTAAACAGCTCTTTAAGCTATCCAGTATTGCCATCTTAACCATGAAACTCACCACCTCAATCAAATCTCTTTTTTTAAAATTTATTTACTATATTCAGAAATATGTTGATTTTGTCACAGGAATTAAACTTTTCTGTAATCAAGTACAAAAGACATATAGAGAAAAATCATCACTTAAATGTGATAAAAATTCTACACAATATTGTCACATAGGATCCACTTATACCAAATAGGTCATAACTATCGACTACAGTTTCATCCTTTATCTTAGTTATCTTACCTCTACTTCAATCTACGCATGTGTCTAGGTCGCTTTTAAGAGTGAGCAGAATCCTTTCCTTTATCTGTCTTCCACTCTTTCTTTACTAATGTTGATGTATCTAGCAATATCTCCTAGAGGGGGGTGAATAGGAGATTCTAAACACAATTGAAATTTCTTGCGGAATGAATAAAGTTCAGTGTACGATTAAGAACAAAAACAGTATAATGGTGTGCAGAAAATCTAAACACAAAGGTAAGAGTTTAGAGAAGAGAATATTGCACACGAAATTTATAGTGGTTCGGCTTAGATCAAGCCTACGTCCACTCTCCCACGATGACAGCCGATCGGCTGGATTTCACTATGAAGAATCAGGAATACAATCACTCAAGTGTTTTGTTTCCTTCTCACACAGATTTTCACAGTGAAGGATTTTGAATACTCAGTATACTCTCTCAGATGAAACTCAAGTTATTCTTGCACTTTGGATTGATGTTCGCTCTCTTACTCTCTGGTCGAACATTATTCTTCTTTTATACTCCCCTGCCTCCGAACTAGCCGTTGGATTCCAGCCAAGGGATCGCTCTTCAATCCTTGATTGGACGTCATCAATCGTGATTGAACGAGACTGTATTTTCAGAAGATATGTAGACCGTTGGATAAGATATTGAACCCTTCTGATTCAGTCGCCCATACAACTGAATCTCCAGCTTCCATAAGTGTGATAAGTTTGAGTTGATTCCCGAGGATATTTTCCTTAGAAGATGATATCATATTATAGAAAGTCCCTTGATTGACAAGAGGGGATATCGGGATAATTGAATATCACTTGCCTTGATCGGAAACCTGCCATACGTGGGTCTTCGTGTTTTGTAAAATGCAGGAACTGATCTTTCTTCAGATTCGTCTAGGAGAAGTTTGATCAGTTGACATGGAATGGTAATACGGAGATTTGATGTGATCCATCCGTCACTGTCTGGATCGTCAAGAGCACTTCCATCTGACTCTACGTCAGAAGCATTTCCATCTGACCCTACGTCAGAAGCACTTCCATCTGACCCTTAGTCAGATGCGACCCTTAGTCAGAAGCACTTCCATCTGACCCTTCGTCAGAAGCACTTCCATCCGACCCTTCGTCAGTGCGACAGAATTGGAATCACTCAATCTGCTGCTTACACATTCTTCCTGCATCACATTACATTAGACAATATCTTTTGAAGGTTTTTGTCAGAATCAAAATATAGGAGTATTTCCACAACAATCTCCCCCTTTTTGATGGTGACAAAAACTTCTCCAGTTTCAAATTTAAGGGAAAATTAAACCAGTGATAATTTAATAAAAGTGAGTAGCCATCATATTTGCTCCTGCAGGTAATCATCATTAGAGTGAAATATAATGAAAGTGTGCTAATAGGAGAGCATGATCATAGTAAGATTATCCTGCAATAATCCTGCACGAATTATCCTGCAAAACGAATCATCATTAGAGTGAAATATAATGAAAGTGTGCTCATAGGAGAGGATGATCATAGTAAGATTATCCTGCAATAATCCTGCACGAATTATCCTGCAAAACGGTAGGTTAGGTTTTCTCCTCCTTTCCTCTAAATTGAGATATGATATGATTAGAGAAGTATGGTTAGAGATTATCTATTTAGACTGCATAAAAATAATCTCAACTTCTCCCCCTTTTTTGTCGACATCGAAAAAGTTCTTGAAATGATAATGCGTTTATGAAGAGAAAAAAAAGTTTTTAAGAAGATGGATGATCTTCAGGCTCAACATCAGTCTCCTCTCGGGAAGGTCCTGCAAAACCGCTTCTCAGCATCTGAGCATGGTCTCTAACAGCTTGAGGAGAGTGCAAGTGTGAAGCTGTTCTGTCCGTTCTGACCAGTGTGTATGTAGGCAGGTTGGCTATCTCATCACGAAACGTTTTCCCATAGACATCAATGGATTTTTCTAGCCTAGTCACCTGACTAGTCAGACCCTGCAGCTGCCTATCTGTCTTCTGTTCAAAAGCTTGCAGTTGCTGAACAAATCTTGTTTCCATTGCAGCCATTGTCTGAATGACAGTATTTTGAAAATTGTCAAAATGCGCCTGAAGGTCCATATGTGGGTTTGGAGGTGTAGGTTCTGAAGTCTCCCCCTCAGTTTGAGCCTTAGTGAAGGATTGAGAAGCTAGGACTTCAGTGAGAAAGACATCTGATATGACAGTCTCAGGCTCTTTCTCCCCCTGAAGTATAGCTCTTTTTCCTTTGTCCTTTGATGGAGGCACGGAGACTATTTCTTCATCAATGTCCATTGGAATGGACTCTGCACTGGACAATTGATCTTCTCCTGCTATTGCTGAGGCCAGACTTGTAGCACCTTTCTGGATAGTGTGTCTGGTGGAGGAGACAGAGTATGCATCAAAGTCATCTTGTTCTTGCTCCTGTTCTTGTGGCGCCAATGTTGCTAGAACTTGAGCTAGCAATTCCTCATGATCACAGTTGACGATTTGAATGTCATACTCTGTGTCATCTGCAAATCGTGCAGCTTGCTCCTCATTCCACATTGTAAGGAATTCTGCCTCAGTCAGATCACAGGGATACACAACTTTTTCTTGTTGTTGTAGTCCTGTGTCATCTACTTCTTCCTCGACTCCTTCAGCATTCTGATTTTCGGATTGACCAGCTGCATCTGATCCTCCTCGAGATGGGGTAGCCTCAGAATCATATTCCCCTGTTTCTTCACTTGCGTCTGAGTTCGTACCAGCAGGACTTTCTGTTTGTTGACCCTTAACTGCCATGACTTTTCTCTTCTTGGGAGATCTCTGCAGTGACTCTTCCTCAAAGTCTACAATGACTGGTTCATTGTTCTTCGTTCTCCATCCAGCAGGAGTCATCTTGAATCCCATCTTTGTTACCATAGTCTCTCCAGCAGTCATTAAAGGAATTTCTTGCTCGACAAAGGCACCTAGGCTATCAATCTTGAAATGATTGATTATTTTGAAGATCAACGCCGCATAAGGAAGTTGCCCCTTTGGCTTGAGAGCTGATCTGTACATATGCAATAGTACAGTGTGAGCAAAAGAAATCCTTTGTTCTGTCAAGATTCCCCATAACAGCTTTGCCTCGTACTTTGAGATATCTGTCTTTGATGCTGCCTTGGGTCTGAGACATTCAATGATCACTTTGTGCATCATGATATGTTTCAGGGGAAAGTCTGTGTAGGCAATGTGTGACTTTGATTCCCTTGAGAAACTCGATTTTCCAGTCAGGAAGCAGAAAGCTTCACTTGCAGTGATATCTAAGGGTTTGAAGTCTCCCTTTCTGGTTCCCATGATTGAAGCCAATTCATCAACAGTTAGAAAATACTGCTTTCTTTTGATTGTGAAAGCCAGAGAGTTGAAGTTGACAAACTGAAGATTTGAATAGAAGTAAGCTACCATATCAGGAAAAGTATAGCCTCTCCTAGTTATAAACTGATCTAGCTTCATCTTTTCTAGATGCTTCCTCAGATTGATGCCATTGCTGTCAAAGTACTTTAACTCAAATACCCTTTGAGGTATAACACCTCTCTGCTTCATTGCTTCAAATCGTTCTTTGTGAGCCTGATTCTGGAACAATGGATCAGTAAAGCTTTTATCCAAATTAAAGCCTATATTTTTCACAAATTCATTGAACATAATGTCATCATCATCTTCCACCTTCGCCTTCGTACCACCAGGTCTAATTGGGGATCGTCTACGTTTCGAACTTGTCTCTGCCGCTTTCTCCTTTCCTTTGCTAGGGACAGACGTAGGTTTTTCTACAGCAAGTGGTTCAACGATTTTTCCAGGCAGACTAAGAAACTCCAAAAGTTCGCTTTCACTATCAAAGTGATGAGTTTTCAGCAGTTTTCTAAGTTCGTTTCCAAAATCTACAGCGTCCTTGATTCTATCATACATTGGCTTAATAGAATGGGCCATAGATTCCTTTATTTCAAAAGCAGACAGAGATAGACCTTTTGTCAGGCGGAGTGCTTCTCGTTGTTCGTTGATTTGGGTATCTGTGAGTTCCGCGCTGCTTGCAGTTGATGCGGAGAACTTCCTTTTGGTCTGAGGCGTCTTCTTCGAGTCAGAGACTGATTTTGGAGCCATTGATGCGTAGAAAGTTTGAAACTTTGAGTGAAAGAGTGTTGCTTTGAGGAGGAAATCGAGAGCGAGAGGTTTTCAGCACGGTTTTAGGGTTTTGATTTGAGAGAATTTTGAAAGTAGGAGAACAGAGGTGACGGTTCAGCGTTTTTTATAAAAGAGGCGGTTATTTTTGGAAACACAAAAGAAAATTTGATTTAAAAAGGAATTCTTAAAAAAAAAGAATATTCACGGTCAATCAGATATTAAGCAATATCTATTCATATGAGGAACTTACCTAAAAGATAGCTTTTAGAGATAACTGACCTTTTGATTTAAGAAAAGTGTGAATTTTTTCTTACGCGCCTTTTTGGCGTCCCTTCTGACGCTCCTTCTGATGCTCCTTCTGACGCTCCTTCTGATGCTTCTTCTGACTCTACTTCTAATTCTCCTTCTGACTCTCCTTCTGACTCTCCTTCTGACGCTCCTTCTGATGCTTCTTCTGACTCTTCTTCTAATTCTCCTTCTGACTCTCCTTCTGACTCTCTTTCGGACTCTCCTTCTGATTCTCCTTCTGACGTACCCTATTCTAAGGTATACTTAAGAAGGAAGGTTAATAATAGATAATTCATTTCTTATAAAATTGAAACTCTGTTTATCAAGTGGTTTAGTAAAAATATCTGCAAGTTGATTTTTCGTGTCAATGTATGAAATGTTAACATCATGGTTTTGAACATGATCACGTATGAAGTGATGCTTGATCTCAATATGCTTTGTTCTTGAGTGAAGTACAGGATTCTTTGTGAGATTTATGGCACTTGTGTTGTCACATAGGATTTCCACAGTTGATTCTTCAACACCATAGTCCTTGAGCTGCTGTTTTAGCCAAAGTATTTAAGTGCAGCAGCTTCCAAGAGATACGTATTCTGCTTCAGCTGTACTGAGTGGCACTGTATTTTGCTTCTTTGAGTACCATGAGACAAGCATGTTTCCCATGAGTTGACAGGTTCCTGATGTACTTTTTCTATCAATTTTGCAACCTGCAAGATCTGCATCTGAATAACCTTTTAGTGTAAAATCAGAAGATTTAGAATACCACAAACCATAGTTGGGATAAGTCCCTATGTATTTGATTATTCTCTTGACTGCTGATAGGTGTGATTCTCTTGGACTTGACTGAAATCTTGCACATAAGCAAACACTATATAGTATGTCGGGTCTTGAAGCTGTGAGATAGAGTAATGATCCGATCATGCTTCGATATAGTTTGGGGTTGACTTCTTTTCCATCCTCATTCTTATCTAATTTGGAAGAGTGAGACATAGGAGTTTCTGTCTTCTTGCCATTTTCCATACCAAACTTCTTCACTATTTCCAATGCATACCTCTCTTGAAATATGAAGGTTCCTTTCCGGGATTGATGAATTTGAAGACCAAGAAAGAACCGTAATTCTCCCATCATACTCATCTCAAGTTCATCCTGCATTGTTTTAGATAATTTCTTGCAGAGAAGTTCATTAGAGGAGCCGAATATAATATCATCAACATATATTTGAACTAAAAGGATATCTTTACCTTTTCTTTGAATAAAAAGAGTGGTGTCTACATTACCTTTAGTGAAGCTGTGTCGAGATAAAAAATTACTTAACCTTTCATACCAGGCGCGATGTGCTTGTTTCAATCCATAGAGAGCCTTTTTTTAAGACAAATACCAGATCCTTTTCTCTAGGTTCTTCGAAGCCAGGAGGTTGTTCTACATATACCTCTTCTTTGATGTAGCCGTTTGGGAAGGCACTTTTCACGTCAATCTGAAAAAGTTTGAAGTCATTGTAACACGCATAAGCAAGAAGTAGCCTAATGGCTTCTAACCTGGCAACCGGTGCATAGGTTTCATCATAGTCTATTCCTTCTTCCTGAGAATATCCTTTTGCTACAAGTCTTGCTTTGTTTCTCACAACCTTTCCTTTGCCATCAAGTTTGTTTCTGAATACCCATTCTGTTCCAATTACTGGACGATTTTTGGGACGATTGACTAGTTCCCAAACATTGTTGACTTTGAACTGATGTAGCTCTTCCTGCATTGCATTTATCCAGTTTTCATCTGCTAATGCATCTTCAATCCTTTTTTGCTCCAATTCAGATACCAAGGCGATGTTGCTCATTGCTTGCTTGAACTTGGATCTTGTTCTTACACCATCATTTATGCTGCCTATGATAAGTTCCTTTGGATGACTTGACTTATGCTTCCAGTTTTTGTCAAGTCCATCATTTGAGGATATTTTGGATTCATTCTGATCATCTTCTGGTCTTTCTTCAACTGCGGAAGTTTCCTTTTGAACATTCTCCGAATTCACATCTGATTCTGCTGGTGAGTTCGTGACTTGATGAAGTGTATGCATTTGAATGGATTCAGGTTCATCATCCTGGTTGCTCTCATCGAACTTGATGTTTACTGATTCCTCTACAGTACGAGTATTCTTGTTGTAGACTCTGTAGGCTTTGCTTGTTGTTGAATATCCCAAGAAAGTTCCTTCATCTGATCTTTCATCAAACTTTCCAACTCGATCATTAGCATTCTTTAGAATCAAGCATTTGCAACCGAATACATGAAAGTATGCAATATCAGGCTTTCTTTCTTTGAAAAATTCATAGGGAGTTTTCTCAGAAAAAGGTTTGAGGGAAATTCGATTTAAGATATAACAAGCTGTTGAAACAGCCTCAGCCCAAAAGTTAGAGGCAATTTTACTTTCTATAAGAAGAGTTCTGGCCATTTGTTGCAACGATCTGTTTTTCCTTTCTACTACCCCATTTTGTTGTGGAGTATAAGGAGCAGAGAAGTTGTGCTGAATTCCAAAATTAGTGCAAAAATCTGAGAAATTTTGATTTTCAAATTCTCCCCCATGATCCGTTCTCAAACTAGAAATAGTGTAACCCTTTTCATTTTGAATTCTTTTAGCAAGTTTTGAAAAGGATAAGAAAGCTTCGTTTTTGTGAGCAAGAAATGAAACCCATGTAAATCTAGAGAAGTAGTCAACTATGACAAGACAATATTTCTTACCTCCAATGCTTAGAGTTCTATTTGGTCCGAAGATGTCCATATGAAGTAGCTGCAGACAATGCTTAGTAGAAACTTGATTTAAAGACTTAAAAGAACTTCTTACCTGCTTACCTAGTGTGCATGCATGACATAGTTCACTTTTCTCAAATTTTGTTTGTGGTAATCCTCGAACAAGTCCCTTCTTGGAAAGTTTTGAAATATGTTTCATACTAATATGACCTAACTTTCTGTGCCAAAGATCAGATTCATCCTTGACAGAAATAAGACATTTAGCATGTTCACAGTCAGCATTAATATCTAAAAGATAAATATTCCCATGCCTTCGTCCCGTGAAGGATTGCTTCTTATCCTTGCTCATACCTGTGAATTTTAGATCTTGGAACCGAATATCATATCCAGAGTCACAGAGTTGACTTACAGAAATCAAGTTGTAGTTCAATCCTTTGACTAGAGAGACATCTTTAACGGTCAGATTTCCAATCTTTACATTTCCTTTCCCGATCACTTTACCTTTGTTCCTTCCTCCAAACGACACACTTCTTCCATCACAATCTGAGAGGGATATAAACACATCTGGATTTCCAGTCATGTGACTTGAACAACCACTATCCAGAAACCATTTGTTCTTCCTTCTCTTTGGTACCTGCAATAGATAACCAACTTACTGTTTCTTTGGTACCCATGTTTTCTTGGGTCCTTCTGTGTTAGTATATTTTGACCTTTTAATAGGTCTCCAGATTTTCTTGCAGTAATCCTTAGTATGGCTAGGATCACCACAGTTCACACAAGGTTGTCGAATGTAGGATCTAGTAAAGTGCTTATAAAAATGATGCTTGTAATTGGAAAACGTTGGTTTTCGAAATTCAGTTTTAAAGACATTTCTTTGGCTACTTTCCTTCTTAAAACCTAACCCAGATCGATCATTGAAGGGTATCTGTTTTGATATAATATTATTCAGAGTTTCTGAGCTTTGTGAAAACCTTTTTGATATAGTAGAAATTTTTTCTTTTAAGGAAGCATTTTCTCTTGAAACAGAATCATGATTTTCTTTCATCTGGTGAAACTCTTGTTGTAGAAAACTAATTTTTTCTTCTTGGGACACATTCTTTTGTTTTAAAGAAATATTTTCCTTTTTCAAACAAGAAACCTTCTCAAGGGCTTCTTTGTAGTTTCTACATAATTCATCTATATATTCAACGACTTCATCAGGGAGTTCAGATGAACATACCTCAGTTTCTGAATCTGAACTTGAGTCTGATTCGGCCATGAGACAGATATTTGCATAATCATTCTCGCTTTCATCAGAATCACTCAAAGTTTCTGCCTTTAGAGCCTTCTTGTACTTCTCATATTTGAGTTTGTCCTTTTTCAAAATTGGGCAGTTCGGTTTGATATGACCTGCTTTCTTACAGTGGAAGCAAATCACATCTTTGCTATCTTGTGAGTCGTTGCTTGATATTTTTACCTCACTATTTTTCCAAGGTTTCTTTCCTTTGATATTTCTGCCTTTCCGAGCCATCTTCCTAAATTTCTTGACCATGAGGGCTAATTCTTCATCATCCCCATCTTCATCATCTGTGTCAGAAAAACATTGATTAATTTGACTTTTTAATGCAATAGATTTTTTACCTTTCTGTTCTCCCTTTTTGTTTGCTCGTTCTGTTTCATAGGATTGCAAAGTGCCGACTAGCTCATCCACCAAGAGAGGTCTAATTGTTTGGCATTCTTGAATTGATGGCTTGATGTAATTCCAATCATCTGTGAGTCCACGTAGTATCTTCCTGACTTGCATTGGTTCAGCAATAGGTGCACCTTGTCTTGTAAGTCCACTTGCCATAGTCTGAAACATGTCTATCATATCTGCAATAGATACATCAGGCTTCATTTCAAATGCTTCATAGTCACTCAGTAAAATACTGAGCTTTGTTTCTTTCACACGATTTGTTCCTTGAAAGGTAACATGAAGTCTATCCCATATTGCCTTAGATGATTCTTCCTCTGAGACACGATTATAAAGAGGAGTAGATAAGGCACAAAAGAGAGCATTGACAGCTTTGGAATCAAGGTCTTTTCTTTTAGCCTTTTCAGCATCAGTCATTGTTGTGACAATGTTTACTCCGTCAGCAGAGGTTGGATTTATGGTATTTGCAGGAACTATTCCATTTGTAACGACATCCCACATCAGATCATCATAGGCTTTGAAGAACCACTTCATCTTGTTACTCCACATGTTGTAATCATTTCCATCAAAGTATGGAGGCTTGTTGGCAAAGTGCGAATCGCTTGTTCCTGAAGAGTGATTGCTAGACATTGTAAATCGTTAACTCTGAAGTCAATAGACACTTCGTAAAATGAGCAACCTGGCTCTGATACCAATTGATGTATCTAGCAATATCTCCTAGAGGGGGGTGGATAGGAGATTCTGAGCACAATTGAAATTTCTTGCGGAATGAATAAAGTTCAGTGTACGATTAAGAACAAAAACAGTATAATAGTGTGCAGAAAATCTAAACACAAAGGTAAGAGTTTAGAGAAGAGAATATTGCACACGAAATTTATAGTGGTTCGGCTTAGATCAAGCCTACGTCCACTCTCCCACGATGACAGCAGATCGGCTGGATTTCACTATGAAGAATCAAGAAGATTACAATCACTCAAGTGTTTTGTTTCCTTCTCACACAGATTTTCACAGTAAAGGATTTTGAATACTCAGTATACTCTCCCAGATGAAACTCTAGTTATTCTTGCACTTTGGATTGATGTTCGTTCTCTTACTCTCTGGTCGAACATTATTCTTCTTTTATACTCCCCTGCCTCCGAACTAGCCGTTGGATTCCAGCCAAGGGATCGCTCTTCAATCCTTGATTGGACGTCATCAATCGTGATTGAACGAGACTGTATCTTCAGAAGATATGTAGACCGTTGGGTAAGACATTAAACCCTTCTGATTCAATCGCCCATACAACTGAATCTCCAGCTTCCATAAGTGTGATAAGTTTGAGTTGATTCCCGAGGATATTTTCCTTAGAAGATGATATCCTATTATAGAAAGTCCCTTGATTGACAAGAGGGGATATCAGGATAATTGAATATCACTTGCCTTGATCGGAAACCTGCCATACGTAGGTCTTCGTGTTTTGTAAAATGCAGGAACTGATCTTTCTTCAGATTCGTCTAGGAGAAGTTTGATCAGTTGACATGGAATGGTAATATAGAGATTTGATGTGATCCATCCGTCACTGTTTGGGTCGTCAAGAGAACTTCCATCTGACTATACGTCAGAAGCACTTCCATCTGACCCTTCGTCAGAAGCACTTCCATCTGACCCTTCGTTAGAAGCACTTCCATCTGACCCTTCGTCAGTGCGACAGAATTGGATTCACTCAATCTGTTGCTTACACATTCTTCCTGCATCACATTACATTAGACAATATCTTTTGAAGGTTTTGTCAGAATCAAAATATAGGAGTATTTCCACAACAGATGTGACCAAGAAATTTATTCCATAATGCGAATGATTGTTGCTTAGGCAGAGATCTTTTATAAATAATGTTTTAGCTATAAAAGTGGCGTATAATTCATTGGGAGATAAACATAATCTGTACAATCCATTGGACATAGGGTAGTACCCAACTTTATTTTAATTAAAAGAAATAGTAATTATTTTATTTGAAATCCCAAAAGAGTAACTACATATGTCCAAAATTGATATGGAATATAAATTCCGTCTTTAAGGAAAGTACATAAAGTATATTTCTTAATGTCACATTAAAACCAGAATCCGAAATGACATTCCCATCAATTCAACATCAACTTTATAGTTGTTTCCATAGTGAGCTTGATTCAAGCTGATTTGGTACCTTTCAGTTTATGAATTCCTATATGGTAATAGCAACATATGTAAGTCGCATCGCCATCTAGCCATCACAAACCAGATGAGGCATTAGATAGAATGAATTCACAAACCAATACCAAAGAATCATAACTTTATGCTCATACTTAGATAACCAATTCTTTGTATTAAATGTAATCTTTCTTTAGGTGATCGTTCTTCCTATAAAATAAGTAGCGATCACCATCCTTCACAAAGGATGCTTTTCATGAATCTAAATCGTCAGAATGACCAGTGGTTTACTATAATACTTTATAAGTATGATTTTAGAATCACATAAAATACAATTCCATCAACTTTAAGACGTAATCTTTAATCTTAATAGAACCATTACACCTGATGTTGAGGAGTCATTACAGATATATATACCACTCTTATTAATATACGAGATATAATTTCAAAGCCTCTAAGATTTCCTTTTTTCACTTAGCAGTGCAGTTAACTGTCAAAAATATTTTTCAAGTGTTCTATAATGGATCGTTTTATATTAAACAAGCGAATCCAATTGCTCTTTACCAATAAGCACATAATACTTTTGAAAGTTCTCACTAATGAAAGTGAGACCTACGGGGCCTTTCTTGACAAGAGCAATATAAATATTTGTCAATCCTTCATAAACAAAAAATCCTCATTCAGTTCTCAAAACTTGAACCCAGATGAATTTCACTTCTCAACTTTAATAGAGTTGATGTTCACAGAAACGGTGACCGGAAAGCAATCAATGTTTTCAATTAGCATAATGGGAAATTTCACCTTGACAGATACATACATCATCATATAATCACCTTTGGGCAGAAAACACGACATGCAGTTGTATACTCCCAACATTACAGCGATTATAAGAATTTATTTCAATCTTCGTTAATCACCACCTTTGGGTGTATGACAGCACTTAGACCAATCAATCTTCAACCATATGCTGTACATGTAACCCTCCATGCAAGAATACGTAATTACCTCCTTTGGAAGTATAACTATGTATTAAAATAGGAGACATCCCAATACATTGTAAACTGTTCCGTATTAAATTCAACTAAGTGTACCACTTTAGCGGTCACAACCCAATTGAATTTACTTGAGATTGGGATATAATCTTTAAATTTCACATTTACCGTATGCACGTAATTTCAAAATTAGAGGCAATCATCCGCAAAATTACACGCCGCTAATTTACATCGATACTATCAGCAATACATGTCAAACCAAAAACATGTAATCGATAAATCATGCTCCACATAACTGCATGTGATACATTCATGTAAGCTTGTGTGACATTCTGAAATCCGACTCTTTTCGAAGTTATAGTGAATTGCCTCATCGATGTATTTCAGTTAAATCTCGCTCAGAGATGATCACTCTCGAGATGACTCACCGAAGGGGAATGGCTAACTAGGAAATGGGCACGTGGACCTAAGAACTTATCCTTGGATCGACGCTTTGGCCATAAGGATTGTTGAGGGAAGGTTTAGGACCATTATAGGCCGATCCAAGAATGGTTATGGAATGAGTTGCTAGTGTTATACAATTGGATCACGGGTGATTTCGTTTGACCAAAGTATAATTTGCGGACCTTCCTAAACTGATGTCTGACGATCGCGTCCTCCTGAACTAGTGATTTACCCTCGTAATTACATGACAACCAAAGGTCGCCATACGTCAAGTAAATGTGAACGTGACGTTAATCGCAGGTCGATACGCGTAACTCCCGAAAGCCACCCGTTAGTTTGAGATACACTGAAACTTCAATTGATTGAAATTGGCCATTAATTGGACTTCGAAATTGGGCATCGGACTTTTAAGGATTCCAATATTAATATTTTAGACATTGCCTCATCAAGGTCTTTAATTTTAGGGTTCGTCCCCAAAGTGATTAGATAGTGAAGTTTTTGACTAAGATTGGAAAAGACCTCTTTGCCTTTGGTTAATGCTCATTTCCTCAAGTGTTTAGAAGGGCGTTTTAGTCTTTAGAGACCTCTCTAGTGGCCAAAAATTTAAGGAAAGACATGGCCCACTTGTTTGTGAAATCACTAAACTACCCTTCTTTGATTTATAACAGACAAAGGTCTTGAATTATTGGTGGGGTCCCCAAGTCAACAACTCCTACCAACTAGTCAAGTCAAATACAAGTCAAATCCCTTAAAACCGTCAACCACCAAGTCTAGAAGTAAAAAAGCCTAGCCTAGTCTATGACAACCCATCAACTCACGCTCTCTCTCTTGCAATTGAAAATTGGATGAACACACACACACACACACACACACACACACACACACACACACACACACACACACACACACACACTCTCTCTCTCTCTCTCTCTCTCTCTCTCTCTCTCTCTCTCTCTCTCTCTCTCTCTCTCTCTCTCTCATTTCCTTCATTCGGCCATCACTCTCTCGTCCTCACAAACCGACGCCACTCTGTTCATCTTACTCTCTCCTCTCCTTGGCCGACGTCACTCCATCACCGAACCACCAATTCCGGTGCCGTGAGCCGCCATGGCTTCGAGCGTTCCGTCACCGCCTTTGAAGTTGTCGGTGTCCCCTAGACCAAATCGAGAGCTTAAGGGCTGAGACAAGGAGTCTCCTCACTTGTTTTTTTTTTTTAAGTGACCCATTAACCTTAGCTTGGAATTGGTGGAAGACTGGAGGATATTCTTAAGAATAGTTTTGATGGCTAATCATATGGTAAACTTGCTAGAAACGACACCGATCACTTGGAAGCGCCGGCGACCAGATTTGAGATTGAACTTACGCCGCTTGCCTCATGGTTTTCCTTGGCTTAATTAAGTGGTAAGTTGCTCTTAAACTTAGCTTATGACTTTAGGTTACTAATGGACATGTTTAGAGGTGGATTTGATGAGTTTTAGGGGTTGATTTGAGGTGAGAAATGCCTAAATTCGAATCTGATTTTGTTATGGCAGATTGTTCCTTGGGTATTCTTGAGTCAAGGTTGTGTTGGAATAATTAATATTGTAGGTTTAAAGTTGGCCATGGGTGGTTAGAGGAAATTGAGCATGATCTTGTATCATTTTAGCTTAATTTGACTAAACCTAGAGGCCCTTAAGCTTGAGCAAGAGTTTGAATGGTCTTGTGGATTTGGTGACATGAGTTGTCCTGGAACGGTCATGGAACCGAAAGGTTATGCTAGTGATGCGTTTGAATTGGACCAAATGACCACAATGAGGAGCAAATGATTAATTGAAATGGCATGCGATTATCCTCGTCCTTTTATGTGCTCGACCTTGAATGTCCTAGAAAGATGAATGGCTAGATTGATTGCTTGCCATTGTCATGTTTGGCCGTGACTTGCTAATTGTGGATCGAGCACTTGGATTTGATTGGCTAAGTACCCCATAATTGGTCACGAGGAGTTAAAGCGAATTGAGTGGCTAAATTGATTAATTGCTTTTGGTGTGATCAATCTTATGATGTGGAAAAATGAATTATTGATGAGTTTGGAGTATAGTGGTCGAACCATGAGACGACCCTTGTATTTGTGCAATTCAAGTTTGCTTGAGCAAGTACTGTGATTAAATTGCCTGAATTATGTTGTTTAGGTCATGAGTGATCTTGAATTCAAGTTGGCCAACTAATTGATTGAAAGACATATAGTTATATGTGGTTACATATTAACCAATGAGGGTTAAAGCATGACCTGGGAGCCGTTTCTACGGGGGGGTCCGGCCTAATGAAAGTGTGACCTGGGAGCTGTTATTACGCGGGGTCTGGCCAAATGAAAATACGACTTGGGAGCCGTTTCTACGGGGGGTCTGGCAAAGTGAAAGTACGACCTGGGAGCCGTTATTACGCGGGGTCCTGCCTTGTACAATATGATAGCCTAATGCGTTATTACGCGGGCCTTGATTTATTGAATTGAGATTTATGATATGAAATGCTATATACGAGTATGCGATTTGTGAAGTGTCTAGAGTACGAAACTTGTTCTTATTTTACTGAATTATGACTTGAGTTGTGAATAGCTGAATTGTGATTGCGATGAATTATCGCCTTAGTCTTGTTTAGCATATTATCCCATTTGATGGATAGGGACACATGATAGGACTTGACCCGAAGAATGGCCTCGATGGATAAACTAGTTCATATGAATGATATGAAGAATGGCCTTGATGGTTAGAATAGCAAGATAAGAGATGATCTGACAATTGACCTAACATGTGGGAGCTGCATGTTTAGGATTCGTCCAGAGGTACTATTGGCCTAGTCTAGGTTTAGGCAAGTACCAGTCAAATCCTTTAAAATCCTCAACCACCAAATCTTGATGTCAAAAAGCCTAGCCAAGTCTATGACAACCCATCAACTCTCTCTCTCTCTCTCTCTCTCTCTCTCTCTCTCTCTCTCTCTCTCTCTCTCTCTCACTTGATGTTCCTCTCATTTCCTTCATTCGGCCATCACTCTCTCCTCGTCACAAACCGACGCCACTCTCTTCATCTCACTCTCTCCTCTCTTTGGCCGACGTCACTCCATCACCGAACCACCAATTTTGGCGCCGTGAGCCGTCATTGTTTCGAGCCTTCCGTCGCCGCCTTTGAAGTCGTCGGTGTCCCCTAGACCAAACCGAGAGCTTAGGGGCTGAGTCGAGGAGTCTCCTCGCTTGTTTTTTTTTTTTTTTGTAAGTGACCCATTACCCTTAGCTTGGAATTGGTGGAAGACTAGAGGACATTCTTAAGAATAGTTTTGATGGCTAATCATATGGTAAACTTGCTAGAAACGCCATCGATCACTTACGCCGGCGACCAGATTTGAGATTGAACTTACGCCGTTTGTCTCGTGGTTTTCCTTTGCTTAATTAAGTGGTAAGTTGCTCTTAAACTTAGCTTAGGACTTTAGATTACTAATGGACATGTTTAGAGGTGGATTTGATGAGTTTTAGGGGTTGATTTGAGGTGAGACATGCCTAAATCCGAATCTGATTTTGTTATGGCTGATTGTTCCTTGGGTGTTCTTGAGTCAAGGTTGTGTTGGAATAATTAATATTGTGGGTTTAAAGTTGGCCATGGGTGGTTAGAGGACATTGAGCATGATCTTGTATCATTTTAGCTTAATTTGACTAAACCTAGAGGCCCTTAAGCTTGAGCAAGAGTTTGAATGGTCTTGTGGATTTGGTGACATGAGTTGTCCTGGAACGGTCATGGAACCGAAAGCTTATGCAAGTGATGCGTTTGAATTGGACCACATGACCACAATGAGGAGCAAATGATTAATTGAAATGGCATGCTATTATCCTCGTCCTTTTATGTGCTCGACCTTGAATGTCCTAGAAAGATGAATGGCTAGATTGATTGCTTGCCATTGTCATATTTGGCCGTGACTTGCTAATTGTGGATTGAGCACTTGGAATTGATTGGCTAAGTACCCCATAATTGGTCACGAGGAGTTAAAGCGAATTGAGTGGCTAAATTGATTAATTACTTTTGGTGTGATCAATCTTATGACGGGGAAAATGAATTATTGATGAGTTTGGAGCATAGTGGTTGAACCGTGAGACAACCCTTGTGTTGTTCATTTGTGCAATTCAAGTTCGCTTGAGCAAGTACTGTGTTTAAATTGCCTGAATTGTGTTGTTTAGGTCATGAGTGATCTTGAATTCAAGTTGGACAACTAATTGATTGAAAGATATATAGTTATATGTGGTCACATATTAACCAATGATGGTTAAAGCATGACTTTGGAGCCGTTTCTACGGGGGGTCCGGCCTAATGACAGTGTGACCTGGGAGCCGTTATTACGGGGGGTCTGGCCAAATGAAAGTACGACCTGGGAGCCGTTTCTACGGGGGGGCCTGGCAAAGTGAAAGCATGACCTGGGAGCTGTTATTACGGGGGGTCCTGCCTTGTACAATATGATAGCCTAATGCGTTATTACGCGGGCCTTGATATATTGAATTGAAATTTATGATATGAAATGCCCTATATGAGTATGCGATTTTTGAAGTGTCTAGAGTACGATGCTTGATCTTATTTTACTTAATTATGACTTGAGTTGTGAATATCTGAATTGTGATTGCGATGAATTATCGCCTTAATCTTGTTTAGCATATCATCCCATTTGATGGATAGGGACACATGATAGGACTCGACCTGAAGAATGGCCTCGATCGATAAACTAGTTCATAGGAATTGATATGAAGAATGGCCTTGATGATCATAATTGCAAGATAAGAGATGATTTGACAATTGACCTAGCATGTGGGAGCTGCATGTTTAGGATTCGTCCGGAGTTACTATTGGCCTAGTCTAGGTTTAGGAGTTTATTTGTTGAGATTTATTCTCACCCCGTCGTGGGATAACATTTTCAGGTTTTAATTGATGAAGCTCAAGGGATGCTATCGAAGAAGTCTTTTGAAGCAATCGAACATGTAACCTTGTACTCCCATATGTAGTTTATGGGATTAGAACAAGTCTGCCTTCGGTTTGTGGATGACTGTAGCTTTTGGAATTTGAATGATACTTTGTAAAGATATTGGTTATACTGAGAAAATCTCTTTTGTCCATCCTGAATCATCATGTTATTTATGTTGTACGGAGATTCGTTCTCGCTTCTGCATGTGCATGTCACTTCTCGCTAATGTTAGAAGCTGCTGGTTCTTGGGAGGTATTTGAATTAGCTTGCCTTGGAGGGATGTTCGCGCGCGCTCGCAAGGACACGGGTCGTGACATCCCCGTTTAAGTGGTATCAGAGCAAGGTCAGCTCGATCCAAATTGATTGAGATCTGGAGTAATAAGGAGCAATGACTTTAGTGTGGTTATAGAGTGAGACCTTAGGTTGTTATAAGATTTTAGCACACTTTGCGTGTCATATGAATTGGTGCTTGCGATTGGTTCACTTAGTTTGCATCACCTTGAGTGATTAAGATCGTAAAGCTTCGTACTTGGCATTGGATGTTGTTTATGAATTGGCATTTGTGATTAGCCTATTCGGCAAGCTATGTACTTGGCCTTGAGTGTTGTTTGGCTAAGGCCTATTTGGAATGTTAAATAGCATGTTGTGATTTTGCTAAGTCGTATGTGCGGTAGAACTTAAGTTACAATCAAGTATCTTATTGAATTGGTGTAGTGAGCGTTTATTTGATGTTTGCCTAGTTGGGGCTTGCTTGATAGCTGATTGCTAGCTTGTGATTGCTGATGTGATAAGCAGTTTAGAACTGCTAGACTTGAGTCGATGGTTTTGGTCTAATTCCTGGTGGAATTATAGTGGTTCAGGTGCTGTGAAACCTTAGTGAGGATGAGCAACCCAGGTATGGGTATCGAAGGAACGTCTAGCCCACGAACACAAGTTATAGAAGACTCGAGAGTAGATGGGGTCATAAGGGTTCTTGAAGAAATTAGAAACTTGATGGGCAGGCAGGCTAAAGAACGAGCTGTCACTATTGCCCAAGCAGCCGAGGCTGCTGTTGCCACTACTAATGGGGCCAATGGAAACCAAGGAAATAGCAATGCAGTTGGAATTGGGAATCGTCCGATGTATCAATTGGTAGAGCATTTTATAAAGTTGGAGCCAACTAAGTTTGATGGGAAAGGTGATTCTGAAGCTGCACCTCTTTGGATAGAGGATTTGGAAAAGGCTTTCGAAGTTCTGGAGTGTACGGAGGAAGAAAAAGTGACTCTGGCAATTTATCAGCTTCGAAGCAATGCCAATGATTGGTGGAAGGCCACTCGAGGAAGGGTTTTCTCTGACGGCATGGCTCCTAACTGGACTGCTTTCATTGAAGCTTTTAAGGAAAGGTACTTCTCTGAGACTATACAAGAGCAGAAGTTAGCAGAGTTTCAACAACTTCGTCAGAATCGAACGACAATAGATCAATATGAGGCGAAATTCTCCAGGCTGTCTAAGTATGCACCAAGTGTGGTCGAAGATCCTTTGGACAAGGCAATGAGCTCCATGGGTGAATTGAGACCCGAACTTCGTGGCCAGTTGGTGCTCTTGAATACAAGAAGTTATGATGATCGTTATGGTAAGGGTCAGATGTTTGAGCGAGATATGAAAGAAGAGGGTATCGCTTCTAGATCGCGGTTTACGCCTACTAGGGACAACTGTCACTTTGGCAAGAGGCCTATGGCGGGAAATAGACGTTTCATTCCTCCTGTCAAGAAGAACGTAGGGAAATTGGCATACCAATCTAGCTGGGTTTGCCGACTTTGTGGACAGAGGCATGGGAATGGACCCCGCCCAAGCAGGAAGGGAGTGTACTATAGATGTGGCCAGCCTGGGCATCAGAAGAGGAATTGCCCAGATCGAATTGCAAGATCTCTGTCTCAACCGCAACAAACCCAAGAGGAACTCCAAGTCGAAACTGCCCTACAAAATGACAGGGATAGGCCGCCAGCTCAAGGAAGAGTTTGTGCTATAGCAGGAGAGAAGGTAGAGAATGCGCCTGGAATGGTCACAGGTACGGTCTTTTTATGTGATCATGCTGCTTATTCCTTACTAGATTTTGAAACGTCGCATTCATTGGAGTCTGAGCAATTTGTGGTATTGGTTAGAATTAAATCGAAATTGTTAGAAGTAATATTGCATGTTACCACCCCTTTAAGGGATAAAGTGCTAGCCTTGTTAGGATACTCAGACTATAGGATAGCCATTGGTGGTAGAGGAGAATTGATAGACTTGACGGTTGTGGCTGTGTATGACCTTGATGTTATATTGAGATGAATTGATTGGGTAAGCAAAAAGGGACTGTTCTGGATTGGTATAGCAGGGTGACCCAATTTCATCCGATTAGTCACCCTAGATTTGCGTTTGTGAGGAGTCGAGGAGGAACCTCAATCCCTTTTATCTCGTCACTTGAAGTGACTGAGTCGTTAGACGAAAGTTACCAAAATTATCTAGCTGCAGTGGTTGATTCATTGGTTGAGGAATCGAGACTAAAGGGTATAGCCATGGTGTGCAATTTCCAATGTCTTTCCTCAGAAATTGTTGGGATAGCCACCTATAGAGAAAGAGGAATTCATAATTGTGTTAGCCCCTGTGACGGAATCAATTGCTAAAGGCACTTTGCAAAATGTCCTTATCGGAGTTAAATGAATTGAAGGTCCAAATGCAAGAATTTCTGGACAAAGGATTCATTCGTCCTAGTACATCGCCGAGGGGTACACCAGGGTTATTTGTAAGGAAGAAGGACGAGTCGTTGCGCTTGCGCATTGACTATCGACAGTTGAACCAAGTGGCCCTCAAGAATAAGTATCCGTTGCCAAGGATATATGGCTTGCTAGATCAGCTGCAAGGAGCATCGGTGGTCTCCAAGATAGACTTGAGCACGAGTTACCATCAGTTGAGAATAAAGAAGGAGGACGTACCTAAGACGTCCTTCGTTCAAGATGTGGGCATTATGAGTTTACGGTATGCAGTTTGGATTAGCTAATGCCCCAGCTACTTTTATGGATTTGATACACCGAGTGTTCAAGGAGTTTCTGGGTAAGTTCATCATTGTGTTTATTAATGATATCTTGGTATGCTCAAAGAGCCCTAAGGAACATGAGCAACATCTAAGTATAGTTCTACAGACTCTAAGAGAACACTCACTCTATGCCGAGTTCAATAAGTGTGAGTTTTGACTTAATAAAGATAGCATTCCTTGGACCCGTGAACTCTGGGAATGGCATCTCAGTGGGTCCCTCAAAGATTGGGGCAATTACGAATTGGCCACGGCCGACATCTACTACTGAGGATCGGAGTCTCCTAGGATTGGCGAGTTATTCAGATGTTTCGTGGAAAAGTTCTCCTCGATGGCTATTCCTTTGACTAGGTTAATGAAGAAGAAAACGCGGTTTGAATGGATGGATACGGGGGAAAGGAGTTATCGAGAGCTTAAGTATAAGCTAACATCCGCGCCGGCATTGACGTTACCTTCTGGTCCTAGAGATATGAAATTTACAGTGATACGTCACTACAGGGGTTAGGATGCGTACTAATGCAACATGGGAGAGTGGTTGCGTATGCATCGCGATAATTAAGACCTCATGATGTTATACTACCCTACGCAGGATTTTGAACTTGTAGCAATTTTTAATTGCGTTGAAGGTTTGAAGGCATTACCTATGTAGGGAAAGGTATTAGAGTTATACGGACCACTAGAGTTGGAGTACTTGTTTTACCGAAGAGAATTGAACATGAGACAACGTCGTTAGATGTGATTGTTTAAGGACTATGATGGTGATAACATGTATCACCTCGGGAAGGCAAATAAGGTAGCGAATGCCCTTAGTAGGAAATCGAGCATCGCGCATTTGATGGTTAAGGAATGGATTTTACTTGAAGGAGTAAGGGATTCGGAATTTAAGTTCGAGGTTTGTCATATTTCAAGTTTGATGGCTACCTTGAGGATTGAACCCGAGATTCAAGAGAGGATTAAGGCATTGCAATCTATGGACCCTGACATCCAAAAGATTTGGGAAATGGATGCAGATAAGAGGAAACATGACTTTCAAGTGTCCGAAAATGGGATCTTGAAGTTTCGTAAATGATTGTGCGTACCCAACGATGTGGAGCTTAAGGAAAAGATTTTGTCGGAAGCTCATCGAAGCAAATATAGTATTCATCTGGGTAGCACAAAGTTATACTAGAACTTGCGTCAGCATTACAGGTATAATGGGATGAAAGTAGATGTAGCCAAGCATGAGGCTAGGTGTTTGACGTGCCAACAAGTGAATGCGCAACATTGTAGATCCAGTGGTATGTTACAACATTTGAAAATTCCTAAATGGAAACGGAAACACAACACGATGAACTTTGTGATGGGACTGCCTATGAGTCAAAGAGGCCATGATTCGATTTGGGTAATCATGGATAGATTAACTAAGCCTGTGCATTTTCTGGTAGTGCGAAAGGACTTTGCAATGGATAGGTACGCCTAGTGTAGATGTGCCGGATTATTTTTCTTCATGGAGTTTCGATAACTATTACGTCACATAGGGACCCTAAGTTCACTACGATGTTTTGGAAAAGCTTTCAAGATGCTATAGGGACAAAGTTTGCAGTATAGCCTCGCCTATCATCCGCAGACTAATGGACGGTTTGAGAGAACAATCAGACACTCAAGGATATGTTGCATGCATGTGTTATAGATTTTAAAACAAGGTTGAGTCCAAGTTTGAGGAGGTACGATCAGGACCCGACTCTCGCGTTGGATCATGAAGTCGTTGAAGTATAAGACAAAGTATTTTATGTTAAGAAGCCAGTTCGAATTGAGGACAGAAAAAGAACAAGTTTTGAGGAATGAAGGCGATCTGGGAACATTGCGGGATGGTAGGAGAAACTTGGGAAAGTGAAAAAATAGGGATGGGACATAAGCACCCCCCATTTGGTTGAGCAGTTAAGTTTATTATAAATTTCGAGGACGAAATTTCTGTAAGGAGGGAAGAGTTGTGACATTCTGAAATCCGACCCTTTTCGAAGTTATAGTGAATTGCCTCATCGATGTGTTTCAGTTAAATCTCGCTCAGAGATGATCACTCTTGAGATAACTAACCGAAGGGGAATGGCTAACTAGGAAATGGGTACGTGGACCTAAGAACTTATCCATGGATCGACTCTTTGGCCATAAGGATTGTTGAGGGAAGGTTTAGGACCATTATAGGACGATCCAAGAATGGTTATGGAATAAGTTGCTAGTGTTATACAATTGGATCACGGGTGATTCCGTTTAACCATAGCATAATTTGCGGACCTTCCTAAAATGATGTCTGACTATCGCGTCCTCCAGAACTAGTGATTTACCCTCGCAATTACATGACAACCAAAGGTCGCCATACGTCAAGTAAACGTGAACGTGACGTTAATCGCAGGTCGATACGCGTAACTCCTAAAAGTCGCCCGTTAGTTTGAGATACACTGAAATTTCAATTGATTGAAATTGGCCATTAATTGGACTTTGAAATTGGACATCGGAATTTTAAGGATTCCAATATTAATATTTTAGCCATCGCCTCATCAAGGTCTTTAATTTTAGGATTCGTCCCCAAAGTGATTAGATAGTGAAGTTTTTTACTAAGATTGGAAAAGACCTCTTTACCTTTCGTTAATGCTCATTTCCTCAAGTGTTTAGAAGGGCATTTTAGTATTTAGAGACCTCTCTAGTGGCCGAAAATTTAAGGAAAGACATGGCCAACTTGCTTGTGAAATCACTAAACTACCTTTATTTGATTTATAAGAGACAAAGGTCTTGAATTATTCGTGGGGTTCCCAAGTCAACAACTCCTACCAACTAGTCAAGTCAAGTACAAGTCAAATCCCTTACAACCCTCAACCACCAAGTCTAGAAGTAAAAAAGCCTAGCCTAGTCTATGACAACCCATCAACTCACACTCTCTCTCTCTCTTTCACTTGATCTTCCTCTCATTTCCTTCATTCGGCCATCACTCTCTCCTCCTCACAAATCGACGCCACTCTCTTCATCTCACTCTCTCCTCTCCTTGGCCGACGTCACTCCATTACTGATCCACCAATTCCGGCGCCGTGAGCCGCCATGGCTTCGAGCCTTCCGTCGCCGCCTTTGAAGTCGTCGGTGTCCCCTAGACCAAACCGAGAGCTTAGGGGCCAAGTCGAGGAGTCTCCTTGCTTGTTTTTTTTGTAAGTGACCCATTAACCTTAGCTTAGAATTGGTGGAAGACTAGAGGATATTCTTAAGAATAGTTTTGATGGCTAATCATATGGTAAACTTGCTAGAAATGCCACCGATCACTTGGAAACTCCGGCGACCAGATTTGAGATTGAACTTACGCCGCTTGCCTCGTGATTTTCCTTGGCTTAATTAAGTGGTAAGTTGCTCTTAAACTTAGCTTAGGACTTTAGGTTACTAATGGACATGTTTAGAGGTGGATTTGATGAGTTTTAGGGGTAAATTTGAGGTGAGACATGCCTAAATCCGAATCGTGTTTTGTTATGGCTGATTGTTCCTTGGGTGTTCTTGAGTCAAGGTTGTGTTAGAATAATTAATATTGTGGGTTTAAAGTTGGCCATGGGTGGTTAGAGGACAGTGAGCATGATCTTGTACCATTTTAGCTTAATTTGACTAAACCTAGAGGCCCTTAAGCTTGAGCAAGAGTTTGAATGGTCATGTGGATTTGGTGACATGAGTTGTCCTGGAACGGTCATGAAACCGAAAGGTTATGCTAGTGATGCGTTTGAATTGGACCTAATGACCACAATGAGGAGCAAATGATTAATTGAAATGGCATGCTATTATCCTCGTCATTTTATGTGCTCGACCTTGTATGTCCTAGAAAGATGAATGGCTAGATTGATTGCTTGCCATTGTCATGTTTGGCCATGACTTGCTAATTGTGGATTGAGCACTTGGAAGTTGGAATTGATTGGCTAAGTGCCCCATAATTGATCACGAGGAGTTAAAGCGAATTGAGTGGCTAAATTGATTAATTGCTTTTGGTGTGATCAATCTTATGATGTGGAAAAATGAATTATTGATGAGTTTGGAGCATATTGGTTGAACCGTGAGACAACCCTTGTATTTGTGCAATTCAAGTTTGCTTGAGCAAGTACTGTGATTAAATTGCCTGAATTCTGTTGTTTAGGTCATTAGTGATCTTGAATTCAAGTTGGACAACTAATTGATTGAAAGATATATAGTTATATGTGGTCACATATTAACCAATGAGGGTTAAAGCATGACCTGGGAGCCGTTTCTACGGGGGTCCAGCCTAATGAAAGTGTGACCTAGGAGCCATTATTACGGGGGTCCGGCCAAATGAAAGTACGACCTGGGAGCCGTTTCTATGGGGGGTCTGTCAAAGTGAAAGTACGACCAGGGAGCCGTTATTACAGGGGGGTCCTAACTTGTACAATATGATAGCCTAATGCGTTATTACGCGGGCCTTGATATATTGAATTGAGATTTATGATATGAAATGCCCTATACGAGTATGTGATTTGTGAAGTGTCTAAAGTACGAAGCTTGATCTTAGTTTACTGAATTATGGCTTGAGTTGTGAATATCTAAATTTTGATTGCGATGAATTATCGCCTTAGTCTTGTTTAGCATATCATGACATTTGATGGATAGGAACACATGATAGGACTCGACTCGAAGAATGGCCTCGATGGATAAACTAGTTCATAGGAATTGATGTGAAGAATGGCCTTGATGATTAGAATTGCAAGATAAGAGATGATTTGACAATTGACCTAGCATGTGGGAGCTGCATGTTTAGGATTCGTCCGGAGGTACTATTGGCCTAGTCTAGGTTTAGGCAAGTACGAGTCAAATCCCTTAAAACCCTCAACCACCAAGTCTAGAAGTCAAAAAGCCTAGCCTAGTCTATGACAACCCATCAACTCTCTCTCTCTCTCTCTCTCTCTCTCTCTCTCTCTCTCTCTCTCTCTCTCTCTCTCTCTCTCTCTCTCTCTCTCTTTCACTTGCTCTTCCTCTCATTTCCTTCATTCGGCCATCACTCTCTCCTCCTCACATACCGACGCCACTCTCTTCATCTCACTCTCTCCTCTCCTTGGCCGACGCCACTCCATCACCGAACCACCAATTCCGGCGCCGTGAGCCGCCATGGCTTCGAGCCTTCCGTCGCCGCCTTTAAAGTCGTCGGTGTCCCTTAGACCAAACCGAGAGCTTAGGGGCTGAGTTGAGGAGTCCCCTCGCTTGTTTTTTTGGGTAAGTGACCCATTAACCTTAGCTTGGAATTGGTGGAAGACTAGAGGATATTCTTAAGAATAGTTTTGATGGCTAATCATATGGTAATCTTGCTAGAAATGCCACCGATCACTTGGAAACGCCGGCGACCAGATTTGAGATTGAACTTACGTCGCTTGCCTCGTAGTTTTCCTTGGCTTAATTAAGTGGTAAGTTGCTCTTAAACTTAGCTTAGGGCTTTAGGTTACTAATGGACATGTTTAGAGGTGGATTTGATGAGTTTTAGGGGTTGATTTGTGGTTAGACATGCCTAAATCCGAATCTGGTTTTGTTATGGCTAATTGTTCCTTGGGTGTTCTTGAGTCAAGGTTGTGTTGGAATAATTAATATTGTGGGTTTAAAGTTGGCCATGGGTGGTTAGAAGAAATTGAGCATGATCTTGTATCATTTTAGCTTAATTTGACTAAACCTAGAGGCCCTTAAGCTTGAGCAAGAGTTTGAATGGTCTTGTGGATTTGGTGACATGAGTTGTCCTGGAACAGTCATGGAACCGAAAGGTTATGCTAGTGATGCGTTTGAATTGGACCAAATGACCACAATGAGGAGCAAATGATTAATTAAAATGGCATGCGATTATCCTCGTCCTTTTATGTTCTCGACCTTGAATGTCTTAGAAAGATGAATGGCTAGATTGATTTCTTGCCATTGTCATGTTTGGCCGTGACTTGCTAATTGTGGATTGAGCACTTGGAAGTTGGAATTGATTGGCTAAGTACCCCATAATTGGTCACGAGGAGTTAAAGCGAATTGAGTGGCTAAATTGATTAATTGCTTTTGGTGTGATCAATCTTATGATGTGGAAAAATGAATTATTGATGAGTTTGGAGCATAGTGGTTGAACCGTGAGACGACCCTTGTATTTGTGCAATTCAAGTTTGCTTGAGCAAGTACTGTGATTAAATTGCCTGAATTGTGTTATTTAGGTCATGAGTGATCTTGAATTCAAGTTGGCCAACTAATTGATTGAAAGATATATAGTTATATGTGGTCACATATTAACCAATGAGGGTTAAAGCATGACCTGGGAGCCGTTTCTACGGGGGGTCCGGCCTAATGAAAGTGTGACCTAGGAGCCGTTATTACAGGGGGGTCCTGCCTTGTACAATATGATAGCCTAATGCGTTATTACGCGGGCCTTGATATATTGAATTGAGATTTATGATATGAAATGCCCTATACGAGTATGTGATTTGTGAAGTGTCTAGAGTACGAAGCTTGATCTTTTTTTACTGAATTATGACTTGAGTTGTGAATATCTGAATTGTGATTGCGATGAATTATCGCCTTAGTCTTGTTTAGCATATCATCCCATTTGATGGATAGGGACACATGATAGGACTCGACTCAAAGAATGGCCTCGATGGATAAACTAGTTCATAGGAATTGATATGAAGAATGACCTTGATGATTAGAATTGCAAGATAAGAAATGATCTGACAATTGACCTAGCATGTGGGAGCTGCATGTTTAGGATTCGTCCGGAGGTACTATTGGCCTAGTCTAGGTTTATGAGTTTACTTGCTGAGATTTATTCTCACCCCGTCGTGGGATAACATTTTCAGGTCTTAATTGGTGAAGCTCCAGGGATGCTATCGAAGAAGTCTTTTGAAGCAATCGAACATGTAACCTCGTACTCCCATATGTAGTTGATGGGATTAGAACAAGTCTGCCTTCTGTTTGTGGATGACTGTAGCTTTTGGAATTTGAACGCTGCTTTGTAAAGATATTGGTTATACTGAGAAAATATCTTTTGTCCATCCTGAATCATCGTGTTATTTATGTTGTACGGAGATTCGTTCTCGCTTCTGCATGCGCATGTCACTTCTCGCTCAAGTTAGAAGCCGCTAGTTGATGGGATTAGAACAAGTCTGCCTTCGGTTTGTGGATGACTGTAGCTTTTGGAATTTGAAAGATGCTTTGTAAAGATATTGGTTATACTGAGAAAATCTCTTTTGTCCATCCTGAATCATCGTGTTATTTATGTTGTACGGAGATTCGTTCTCGCTTCTGCATGTGCATGTCACTTCTCGCTCAAGTTAGAAGCCGCTAGTTGATGGGATTAGAACAAGTCTGCCTTCGGTTTGTGGATGACTGTAGCTTTTGGAATTTGAACGATGCTTTGTAAAGATATTGGTTATATTGAGAAAATCTCTTTTGTCCATCCTGAATCATCGTGTTATTTATGTTGTACGGAGATTCGTTCTCACTTCTGCATGTGCATGTCACTTCTCGCTAAAATTAGAAGCCGCTGGTTCCTGGGAGGTATTTGAATTAGCCGGCCTTGGAGGGATGTTTGCGCGCGCTCGCAAGGACACGAGTCGTGACAGCTTGTACCTGCATTTCACAAACCCATATAGAAATACTAGAAAATACTTTAAAAATATCCCAAATTATACACATATTTGGAGTCCCATACGTATTTTCCATCCATAAAAGTACCAAACATGAAAAATAAATATACCATCTTGTAGAGCATGAGCATATGAGCACGCTGGTATTTGGAAATCCCCCATCGGACATCACACGCATCCTCACGCTCCACCTGAAGCCTCGGCTCGTGAGCCTCACACGCAGACACGTGCCGCGCACATGTTCCGTTCATCAGGCGGTTCTGAAACTTGTTCGACCGGCTCGACCGGTCCGACCGCTTCTTAAACTGAACTTCGCGAAATGGGTAGAGGCGGTCCGGTCGAACCGGTCAACGACCGGTCAGACCAGACGGTTCGAGTTAACGGCCAACTAGTTCGAGTCAGGTCTCGGGTCAGATCGGGTTCCGGGTTGGGTCTACACCCGGCTGAAAGACGTCAGCTAACGTCAGCCTTTTACATGCCGTGCACGTGCAGGGCCAGGGTCTGCGCGGGTGGCGCGTTGGTCGCGTGGCCTCCACGCGCTTGATAGCCACCAGCGAGTGTCAGGTCATGCGTTCGGGTCGGGTCACGCGCCGTGTCTGACGGCTCCTTTTGCACAGTGTGATTCATTTCATTATAACCCAGTGAGATTATAGGATCTCAAGTGGAGCCCCCGACTACCTTTCATAAAGTTACTATTGATTATATTCCCTTGCCACTCACCTTTCATAAAGTTAGAATAATTTTTTCCTTATCTAAAATGCCTTCACTTTTTTTAGAACCGTTCCAATAATCGAAGCATCTTTTTTCTATTTTAGAGTTTTTCGGAAATCTAATGACTTAATGGCATGTATTTGTAAAATATAGGATTTTCAATCCTAAAAAGAAAGAAAGGTAAAATGATACTCGATTTTAAGTGAGGACAAGGAATTTCATACTCGATATCATAGGAACATTTCAAATTACGTGAAAAGCCGTGTTCAATGAAAGTCACATGTATGAGGACATCATTTAGGTGCTTGCCTTCTTATGAATGATGACAGGTATTGTCCTATAATTGGATGATCTTTCGGTCTGGGCACTAAATACCAAACTTCACTGAGTTTGAATGATGTAGCTCTTGTTGCATTGTTTCTATCCAGCTTTCATCTGCAAGTGCCTCTTCAATATCTTGTGGTTCATTCTCACATACAAGTGCAAGTAGAATTTCCAACTTGATGTCCAGTAACCAAACTATGTTTTGTCTTCAACTTCTCCACGACCACCTTAGATATTGAGTCTACCACATCGCTGAAGCTGCAATAGTGGAAAACCATTTAAGTCGAGGAAAAAGGTAAAATCACGATTACCTGGCTAGAAACGATGTTATTCAAGCACTAGATACGCTACAAAATATTCGGACGACTAACGGGAAAACACTTTTAATGCCCTTGGCAATGCGTGCGCAATGACATAATTCGAAATATGACTTGATTCCAACACGAGATTAGCAATCTTGGAATTACGTTGAGAACGTTTGCCAAAAAATGGATGTATAAATATTTATACAGTTGAAATTGATAGTTTATGATTTTTGTTCTAGCGACGATTACAGAAGTTGGACAGGATGTATTCAAGAGGAGATATGTTTAACTTATTGCAAGATTTAATAATAAGATAGAAATGTGCATGGCTTTTCATTAACCCATTCTTTTTGCTCCCACTGCCCACAATCAAGTATTAGTTAAGCTACCTAGCTATTACATCATTATTCGCCCATCATATAAGATGACATTGTTAAGCAGTTTCTCATATTATGATTTAGTAACACAAACGGTAAAAGTCCCACCTCAATCATACTGGAAGCTTTTACATCTATGATAAAGTGTAAGAAATATTGGAGAAACAGGCGTTTGAAAATCAGCTGGCTTACCATTTGTATTTCTTCACTTCCCACCCCTTTATCGCACCAACCTCCATGAGTGCACCTCTCCATGCATTTACTTGCTCATTGCTAAACTTCTTCTCCTGTTCCAAATTGAATATGACTTCACGATACACCGGAGTTTTCAGCTTAACATCGTCAGGATCCACATCGTAGAAAATAGGCAGGATCAACTTTTGACCTCCCGATTTGGAAGTGTTTGCCACGATCTGCGTGAGCTCCCTGAGGCACCATTGGCTTGAAGCGTAGGTCTGTGAGAAGATGGGTATGTAAATCCTAGAATTGTCGATCGCTCGCTGAAGCAATCCATTAATCTTTTCACCAACACGGAGCTCTTCATCATCTCGGAAGACGCATATTCCAGCATTGGTCAAGTTATAAAAGAGGATCTCGCTCAATCCATAGCGAGTATCTGGTCCTCTGAAACTTAGGAACACTTCATACTCGCTTCCCTCAAACTCCCTCCCCGGCAATGTACTTGCATCAGAGCTCGCCATAGCAGAAGTTTGTTCTGCTTAGCGGATCTCTCTCTTCCTTTGTGTGTGAGTGTGGGTGTCTGGGGTGCGCCTGAAGAAGGGATGGTGTCCTTCGTTAGGACTTTGCCATAACTGAGATTGACCCGATGTCTTTAATAGAGGATGTGGTGTGGCCGCGTCAAAATCAACACACACTATCAAAGAAATTGCGTAAAGAACATTGATATTCTTTAATTCATCGGTGCGTAAAGAATCGATTTTTTCCTTACTTTTAGTACTTTGTTTAGCGTAGAGAATAAACGAATCAGATGGAGTGGAATTGTGACAAGTACGAATAAAAATTAAGAAATTGGAAGGAAAATAATTATGAGTCCCCATGTGAGGTACTTACCTGCACAGTCTCTCATTCATCATGTGCATCAAAATGAAAGGATATAACCCATGAGGAATAAGAAATTGGTCTCCCTTTTGCACAGTGTGAGTCATTTCATTATAATGCAGTGAGATTATAGGATCTCAATTGGAGCCCCCGACTACCTTTCATAAAGTGAGAATTGATTATATTCCCTTGCCGCTCACCTTTCATAAAGTTAGTATAATTTTTTCTTTATCTAAAATGCCTTCACTTTTTTTTAGAACCGTTCTAATAAAATAATAATAATTCGAATCATCTTTTTTCTATTTTACAGTTTTCCGGAAATCTAATGACTTAATGGCATGGATTTGTAAAATATAGGATTTTCAATCCTAAAACGAAAGGAAGGGAAAATGATACTCGATTTTAAGTGAGTAAAGGAATTTCATACTCGATATCATAGGCACATTTCAAATTACGCTAAAAGCCGTGTTCGATGAAAGTCACATGTATGAGGACATCATTTAGGTGCTTGCCCACTTCTGATGGCAGGTATTATTAGATAATTATTAGAAAGAATTTAATTTTTGATATCATTATTTTTTTCCCGTTTCAGTTACGCTTGCTTTGTTGATAAAAAAAAAAGGATATAAACGAAAAATTGTCTTCTTGAAGGACTTTCTCTCCGGAGGGCGCAGAACAATTTCGAAGTGATGATATCACGAACTTCTCCCATTAACTCAGCCAAAAAAAAAAAGAAGAAGAAGAAGAAGAAGCGAGATTTAGCTGGGAATGGTACTGTTTAGCTCATTTTAACCTATTTACTTAAGTGTACACATAGCATTAGCAATGCAAACTGTTCATATGATAATAAAAAAAAAGTAGAAAAAAGAAGAAGAAAACATATCTGCTAAATGGCTGTCTCGATGCAGCTTTGTATGTGTAATACTCACCCTATACTTGCTTCCCTAACATCAAAAGGCAATGAGAAAAATCCTAAGCCAAATGGCCGATAAAAGTAAGACAAAAAAAGTAAAGTTGGTCGAAACTCCCTCTCTTAACTTTGATGTCGTTCGTTACCCCCTTGATGCCTAGCTTGTATGCAAGAAACATCATCGTATGAGACCACTAGTCATGTCAGACACACTCCCTCAATGCTTCACATATCAGTTCAATGATTGCCTGCGAGTTTAGTACAAAGGAAATGAAAAAGATGTGGATACTTTCCTTATGTTTGGTTGCCACATTTGAAAGACATGTACTTATTCTTAACACCATGAACACCCTCAAACTAGCATATTTGTGATAAATTTATCCCAATCTATTTTTTTACCACAAAACATCCCATACCAATACACTCGCAACAAATTTATTTTAAACTATTTTTTTCATCGCGTAAAACTCCAAACTGATACATATGTGATAAATTTACCTCAAATCATTTTTTTGACTATCAAAAAACTCTAAATTGATACATCCAAAAAGAGGTACGTTTGTGAAAAATACAGCCTCCATTAGTTTTCATTAAATTGATTTAATACGCCAAAAACCATCAAATTGATACACTCGTGACAAACAAAAGGTAAAAATTTCAAATGGGTACACTCGTCAACTATCACTTGTCATTTAACTCAACAATTTGATGGTAAAATTTAACATAAGCTAATGGAGGGTAAATTTAGAATAAGCATACCATTTTGGGGTAATTTATCACAAGTGTACCAGTTTAGAGTCTTTTATGATAAAATATATTAGGGGTAAATTTATCACAGATGTATCAAATTGAGATTTTTTGTGGTTAAAAAATAGTTTCGGGTACATTTGTCACAAGCTAGTAGCATCGATACGTGGGTTAAGCCCACATGTCGGTGTCCGACACTCCAATACGTGGGTTAACACGTGTCAGTGTCCGACACTCCAACACGTGTCGGACATGTCAAACACTCTCGGACACTCCAACACGTGGTCAATACGTGTCTGAGATTCATATCTAGCCAAGAAGTGAGGGCATGCGCACCCTCGCCGGCGATGGATAAAGGCTGCAATGCCCTTGCTTGAATCTAAATTCTTTTTGTGTCGCCAATTGACTTCCGAACATCATTACAATCACTTTTGTGCTTCTTGACTTTGCCTTGACCATCCTAAGCGGGTCGGAGAAACGAGTATAGCGGGTTGTCCAGCGAAAATGTACGTCTAATCTTTTTTGAGGTTTTATCGATCTCACTTGATGCAAGTTGTCTCAAAGCCTAATCACGCGCGATATTGAGGAGCTAACTCATAATGATTTAAAGTGTAAGCTGTGAGTAATTACTTTATATAGCGATACAAGATCATCACGTATAAATATGTGAATCACAAATTCATAAAATTAAAGAATTGATGCACCTTATTTCGGATCCATTGTTCTTGATGCGGAATTGCGACGATCCAATACTCAAGAGTTTCTCCTCTATGAACCCATTTGTCACTGGCTGCAATGAGATATCTCCTGACGTATCGTTACTCTTTTTGTGAGGTTATGTGGACATTAGGTTTAGATGATGGATTTGAGCTTTATTTATAGAGATTGAAACATATCCCCTCATTACAGATAAGATTTATCTCGGTCCACAATATCCAGCACCATATTAGACTAAATGAGAAACTGTATATATCTTTCTTTTATTAGACCAATTAATATTTACAATAACAATTAATAAAGCCAATATTGAATATTAAAAATATATTCTAACATAAAGATGATAAATCCCATCTTATAAGGGAATCGCCGTCAGCCTATTGAGGCAGATTATGAGCAAAGTGGAGTATTGGGAGGACGCTCTACTTCCTATAAACCAGAGATCAAGGGTAGATGACTTGTTGACAGTAATTTTCTATTCAATACCTAATCTCAGATTTGTTTGCCTGCGGAATGATTCATGCGGTCTTGTCAATTTACGGAATCCTAAGGTCCTTTCACCAAGTGTTCATGCACGATTGTTTGGATTGATTGAGATTATTTCTCAAGTGTCAGACCTAATAGTCAAACAAAAACAAAAGGAAATCAAAGGCATCAGACACATGTAAAGAAATCAATCTTATCACAAAGAAATGAAGTAACAACAATAAAATAACATGGGGGAAAGTACGAAAAAGTAAACTCGATACGAGTCGTGCATAAAATATTACATGTCCTTGTGTTCCTTTGAGCTAAAAATGAAACCTCGCGTCGCTTAAAAAACGGTGACAGAATGGCAAAAAAGTAAAGTGCGGAAAAGTAACCCAATACGAGTCAGGCAAATAATATACACTGCCTTATTATTAAGCAATGGAACATGAAACTCGCGAGCTAATTTCTCAAAATCAAAGCCAAAGTCTAATTTTATTTTTCCTTTTTGTTTCCCGGTCCATCAATCCAGAGTACACGAGCCACTTCCACTTTCATCAATTTGCCACCATTCCATCTTTGTTTTCCATTGGTTTCACGAGCAAAAGCTCCAGTTGGCCAAGAGTGTTAAATCCAGCAAAAATTGGCGGGCACTATCATTCTCGGCAATCACAAGAGTTCATTCTTTCATACAAAGGACGTAATTCTTCACCTCAATATGCTCCTAAGGGATGAGTCAGGAGCAATCAACCAGTGCTTTCAATTTAGTACGTCAACACTTTCAGCTAAGTCCTAGAATCGAGATTGTCGTTTGAAATCATTGAAAAAGAATCAAGGCCGAGGTCATCGAAAATGACTCAAAGGTTAAAATCATTAACATTTATGCAACCAACAGAACTAGTACAGTGAATCATTTGAGCAAATAAGGTGAACTCAGTCAGATTCGAAGCTACATTCATACCGATCCTATTCAGGCATTTCATCAAACATGTGGCGATCTTCTTCTGATTAGAAGTTGATTTTTTCTACTTCTAGAATGCTACACAAGTAGAAAATTGAAGTCATGCTACCAAATGGATTTCTGCTCTAGAAATTACGTTAGCAAATGGATTTCTACTCTAGAAACACTTTTGAAACAAAAATTCTACTGCAGAAGCGCGATCAACTTATGGTCATAAGTTAATTTTCCTACTTTTAGAATGATCCAGAAGTAGAAAAATGAAGTTGTATTACCAAACAGATTTATGCTCTAGAAGCACTTCTGAAGCAGAAATTCTACTCTAGAAGTGCTATCATGCGTGTGCAAAGCATCCATTCCAATCCAAGCTATCACAACAACACTAAAGAGTCCAGATCATTAATAAAAAATTTATCAGAGACGATTTCACCCAAATCTCAATCAGACTTCTTCGTCTTTTTTTTTTCCTTTCGAGAACAGCTGAGGCAGAGCATAGCAAGGTAAGGTGCGAATATCAAGGAAGTCCCGCAAGTGTCGCTAGTGACTATGCCGGCGAACTAGGTTCGAACCAACCCTCAGTGCTTCAGACTTATCAACCAAAAAACTGAGTGAAAAGGAGTATTGTCGGGGGCGCGACTTCGAAACGGTGAACTGGCGACCGGGATTGATCAGAGGAGTTGGAGAGATAGGATTTTCCCTACTTCCAGTGTGTGTCCTTTGTGAATGGTTCTCGATTCCATGGATCTGTAACTCCGGTGGCTAATGACGGAAAGCAAGCCATATGAGTAACCGCACTTGATCAGAGCTGGTGGATTCCGGGGTCGGTCACTGGCCATGAATGAGAGCTTGTGCGCCGAAGCGGAAGTTTACATGATTAGACTCCTTAAGTTCGTTGATCCTTCTTTCAAATGAAGCCATACTCCTTTAGGAACCAAAACAACCCACAACAATGACGGGTGCAGCAAAAGCAGGGTTCCTGAAAAAATCACAAGCGGTATCGAGAAAAATTTGAGAAAGGAATAACAAGTTAAAAATTGGACAATCAATTTAATCAATAAGAAGTATCAACCAATGTTACACTCTAGATGGATATACTAATGAAAGAGAAGATAGATTCCATTCTGCAAAGTTGCGCTTGAGGTACGAAAAAGAACCTACATCGAAGATGAGGAATGATATCATATTGGATTGTATGTGAGCACCACGGATCATACTTAAAGAATAGCTGAGAGCAGAGATATGAAGGTAAAGCGTGATCGTCGTTCACGAACTGCGATTGGACTAGAAATGGGAAGTCATGGACGTATCGCCCGTGACGACGCCAGCGAAGGAGCTTCGAACCGACCCTAAGTGCTTCGAAATTATCAGCCGAAAAACAGAGTGAATTGATTGGTGGGGTGCGACTCACCGGCGAAGGAGCTTCGAACGGACCCTGAGTGCTTTCGTTACGAGCTGTCATTGGTGGGGCGCAACTTCGGAACGATGAACTGCCAATGTCATGGTGGTTGCTTGGAACTGGTCTCAGAAAATCAGTCAACAATTCCGGTGAATGGTTCCAGCGTCCATCTTGTGTTCTGTGTCGATGGTTCACGGTTCTGTGGATCTGCAACTCCGGTGGCAAGCGATGGTAAATGCTCGTGGTCGGAGATTGTGGGTTACGGTGTCAATCAGTGGTAGAGAGGCTTCTGGAATTTGTTGATAGAGAGACGATTTCTTACTATGTTCTATGTGAATCGCCACACAGAGCAAAGTAAGAAATCTGTCACTGACCCTACTTTCAAAACTTGATGAGCTCCCGTGCATGCTTACATGCGACTTGATCTGCCTTCAAAACCTTATAGGCTTCTAAAATAGGCACTCGTCCACGTCCGTTGAGAGCGCGATTCCTGAAAAAAAAAAAATCACAAGCAATATCGAGAAAAATTCGAGAAAGGAGTAACCAGAAACATATTCGATTCCTAGAAAAGATGCACTAAGATAGGGTACATCGTATAAGTTATGGTTTAAGTACAAAAAAGAACTGAAGCAATGTGGTATTGGATAGCCGTGTTGACTTCACGGGATGTGCTTAAAGAGTAAGAAACACATTGGTGCATGCGGATTATGTATAACACGGGTTCAATTTCTCGAGCTACCAAACGCAGACAATTCACCACCAGCTACCAACATGCTTTGGACTCGAATGCTACTTGATCTGTGATGTTAATGCCCAGCACTAAGTACCCAAAATACAAATTTCTTGCCATGAACAATAAGACAAGCAATATAATATTTGCAGAAAAAGGCAGGCCTAGAAAACAAATACGACATCAGTATTCAGAGAAATAAAGAAGATTCAAAGATAGATATCTGACCCAATAAGGCAATGAGACCCCGAAAAAGGGACAAATTCCTATTTTCCTCTTCACACCTATCACTATCGTGATGATAAAGAGCTAAAGAAACCAAAAAATAAAGAAAAAGAAGATGAAGACGAACATTCATCCATAGATCGCGAATTAGCTTTTCGACTTATCTACATACAGAGGTAGACCTTCATGTCTAGGGGTGTCAAATGTACCCGCGCCGGACGGGCCGGCCCAGCTCAGCCCGAAATTTTTCTTGCATTTTCGGGCCGGGTCTCGTACTCGGGCCGGCCCGGTGCCAAACTCTTTTTAATACCTATTTTTTCTTTTAAATTTAATTTATTTTTATATTTTTTCATTTAATGGGTTTGTTAATTTATGTTGATTCAAAAAAATAAAAAAAATAAAGGAAAGAAAAAAATAATACCAGATCATATTATTAACGCATCAAATTTTTCCTACGTTGTTAATGATATAAAGGTGGGAGTAAGCAGACAGCGGGAGAAGTGGGCCATTGTTGCTGCATCCATCGAGAGTGAAAAAGGGAAGGTAAAAGGGGACATAGAAACAAAGAAAGGAGAAGGTTCTAACTCACCTTATAACGCTTGTAAGATTGGACGGTGCCTTCGAAATTTGTCTGGCATCTGCGGTGGGGGATGTGAGGGATATTGATGGGGCAATCATTTGGCAATTTGGTATTTGATACATCAATCAACCTTTCCAATGATGGGCAAGCAAAGATGCCCAGATAATTCAGAAACTCTAGCTCGTCAAGGCCCTCGACAACCTGTAGACCATCGCAGTCTTCGACTTGCAATTGCACAAGCTTCTTTAAGTTTGATAAACCCCGAACACTTTGCAAAGAAGGACAACTCCATACCAAAAAGTCTTTCCACAATTCTGATGTACCAAGTACTTGAATTTGGAGTATCTTTGGGCAACCTCCAATCTCGAACCTTCTCAACTTACATAATACCGTGGACAGAAGAATAAGTCTCCCTTCCTCCATAATCAACTCATTAGCAGATTCCTCTTCGCCCGCGTACCCTAACCTTCCCAAGGACTTGCACTTGTAGATTTTAAATCCCTCCAATGACTCAAACGCCCCGTCAAATTGGATCTCAACTACCTTTGAGCACCCTGTAATCTCGAACCATCTCAACTTACATAATACCGTGGACAGAAGAATTAGTCTCCCTTCCTCCATAATCAACTCATTAGCAGACTCTGCTTCACCCGCGTACCCTAACCTTCCCAAGGACTCACACCTCTGGATATAAAGTTTCTCCAATGATTCAAACGGCCCGGCAAATTGGATCTCAACAAACTTTGGGCAATCTGATATTGTGACGATTTTGAGCTTCCTCAAGTTTGATAGCCCAAGTCTCTCCAAGGTATCACAATCATCGCCTTCCAGGATGAACTCTGCCAAATTTTGAAGTTGAAGCCCGCTGAGTTGAATTTCTTGTGCTTGACACGATGTGAACCGTAACTTTAACAAAGAAGATGGAAGTTGCATGACTGTTTGCAGCTCCAAACCAGACAAATGAAGTTCCTTCAACTGAGAAAGGGAAGCCAACTCAGAAGGAGCAGGGACATTGAGAAGTTGCAATGTCAACTGCTTCAGTTTGGTTAACTTCCCCATCCCCCCTAAATCACCAGTGCAAATTTTCCCTCCCTGTTTCCAACCGGAGCCATCATTAAGTTCCAACAGAACCAAGTTAGTAAGATTCGAGAGGTCTGGGACTAGCCGCAATGATTTAGATGACACTTGTAGATTGTTTAAACTTGTGGGAAGCGTCGGCAACTCTTGAATCTCATCACAATTTATCAACTCAAGCGTTTGCAGGCAAGGAAGCATACTAACTGTCTCTGGAACTTCACTGATGCAAGTTCTTAACAAGCGTAGGACTCTCAGATAGGGCAAATTTTCGATTGCCGAAGGAAGTTGACCTTTTAAATTGGGACTACAAATTCGAAGCACTTCTAGATTCTGAAGCATTATAGCACTAGGTAACTCCCAAGAATTTGCCGAACGTACTCTAATATTTCCATTGTCAAAGTGCAACTCACATAAAGATTTCAGCTTCCATATGGAATCTGGTAATTTCTTCGCTGGACACTTCTCGACCAAGAAGTGCTTCAGATTCATTAGGTTCCCGATTTCTTCAGGCAAATTTTCAAGAGAACGGCAAGACCTAATCTTCAACTCAATCAAAAACTTCAACTCCCCAATAGAGCGATCGAGTTTCTTCAAGCTACAACATTGTTCGAAATTAAGCCTCTCTAAATTTGGGCATCCAGAGAAGTTCGGGGTTCTCTTTATGTTGTTGCAATATTTAAGAGAAAGAACTTTCAATTTTCCTGCCATCTATCAAAATAAACGCAATATTCAATGAATGAACAGACAAATATTACTTTCGAAGAAAGTAAAATAGTAAGAAGCTAATTACATACCTTGATTAAGCTCTGTAGTTTCGAATCATCTATGAAGGCATTGTCTGAAAATTCAAGAACTACCGCATTATTTAAGCGCATATTGGTTGGCTTAAAAAACAACCGACGGGGAGGATAACTCCAAAAAATCCAGCTTAAATTGGTAAGGCTCTTTGCTAAGTTACCACGGAAGGTTCCCCCACTCAATCTGAGGTACCGTAGACGTCGAAACCTTGCTATCTCCTCACTTGTGATAGTCACTATCACTTTTGCGTAAGTTGAGAGTCAATGCTTGGACGTTCTTCTTGATCTGCAAATGAGAGCAATAAATGAGGGATATTCAGTATTTTGTCTTAAGAGTAAAATGGTATCAACAGGGAAAAGAAGAAAGAGAAAACAATATCCTAGTGCAGCAGGGAGGATTTTCTAGTAAGAGTAACTATTAGTTTTCTCTCGAGATACGTTACCTCATTTGTTCTCATAGCTTCGAAGACGTCATCATTGGTCTACATCCTACTCCGATCTCCAGGATTTCCTGAACTTTCACGACGAACAAGTTCTCTTCCAAAATCTCTGAGTTGGTCATGCATCCAAAACGCATTTGCCACTATGAGTTGGTCGTGCGTCCAAAATTTATTTTCCACAATCTTTACCAATGACATGCTAATAAGGACATCAACTCCAGTATCTGGGAAAAATTCACAATCTTTCCACGTGTAAATTGCATGCATTGTATCATCACCAATGAAAAAACATGCAATATCGAGAAATATTTGTTGTTGTTGGTAACTTAAGGCATCATAACTGATCTTCAACGTTTCAAAAACATCTTCGTGAGGTGCTTTCCTTAACTTCTCCAATGTCTCTCTCCATATGTGTTGCCTTTTGTCAAAGAGGAATGAACCAATTACTTCAAGAGCCAATGGAAGTCTCCCAGTAGCAGCCACGATTTTCCCTGAAAGATCCTTATAATCGTCTGATGGAGAGTCTCTATTAAATGCATACCAGCTAAAAAGCTCCAGCGCATGATAACTACTCATCACCTCCATTTCATATTCTGAGATTTGGTAGTTTGGTCTATTGATTCGCAAAGCATCTTTATTTCTTGTTGTAATCAATATTCTAGATCCTGAATACAAAGTACTTCTTCCAAGTAATTTCTCCAATTGCTCACTGTTAGCAACATCGTCGAGTACAATGAGCACTTTTTTGTTGCTAAGTGCTTCTCTAGTCCTCATTGTTCCATAATCAATTTCGTCAATGCCTCTTGTTCCCGAAGGGTGACCGATTTCAGATAATAACTTCTTTTGTAGCTCAATTAAGCCATCGGTTCTTAATGACTTCGCTCGAACATCTTCAAGGAAACAACAGCACTTTCCAAAATGAGAAGAGAGTTGGTTAAAGATGACTTTGGCGAGAGTCGTTTTACCGATACCCCCCATGCCGTGAATTCCAATGAGCCGCACATCGTCGGAGCCGACTTCTAACAATTTGGTTACTGCTGCAATTCGATCATCAATTCCAATTAAATGCTCAGTCACATATCTATATTTTGTCTTCAGCTTTTTCAAGACCTCCTCAATTATCAATTTAATCACATCACCGTAGCTGCCACAATGGATAACCATTTTAGCAAGGGTAAAAAAACTGATTTTATTCACGCATCAGATAAGCTAAAAAATATTCCGACAACTAATGGAACCTTTTAATTTGGAAGTGATCTTCCAAGAGTCCATATTGGACATTAACGTCACACCAGGGCATACTTTTAATGCATTGGGCAATGCATACGCCGTGTCATAACCCGAATTATGACTTGATTCCAACATGAGATCAGCAATCTCGGAATTATTTTAATAACGATTGCTTAAAATATTTGTAGTCGAAATTGATATTTTACGATTTTTGCTCGAGCGATACTTATTGGACATGGTGTATTCAACAGGAGAAATGTTTAACGTATTGAAAGGTCAAATAATTAGATAGGATGTACATACGATGAACCTTGCTAAGAAGTTTCCCATTTTCTTTTGCTAATGTAGCTTAGGTTTGTTCATTGGCTAAGACTACAGCAGAAGTCCCACCTCAATCATACTGGAATTATTTACGTATATGAAAGCTGACTAGCTTACCCTTTGTACTTCTTCACTTCCCAGCCTTTTATAGCATCAACCTCCATGAGAACCTTTCTCCATGCATCTACCTGCCCATTGCTCAACTTCTTCTCGCGTTCCAAATTGAATATGGCATCGCGATACAATGGGGTTTTCAGCTTAACATCGTCGGGTTCCACGTCGAAGAAAATAGGCAGGATCTCTTTTCTACCTCCCGATTTTGAAGTGTTTGCCACGATCTGCGCGAGCTCGCAGAGACACCATTGGCTCGAAGCATAGGTCCAAGAGAAGACATGTATGTAGATCCTGGAGTTGTCGATCGCTCGCTGGAGCGATCCATCGATCCTTTCACCGACACAGAGCTCTTCATTGTCTCGGAAGACGCATACTCCAGCGTCGGTCAAGCCATGAAAGAGGAAATCGGTGAATCCGACGCGAGTGTCGGGCCCTCTGAAGCTTAGGAACACTTGGTACTCGCTTCCCAATGACGTACTTGCATCGGAGCTCGCCATAGCATAAATTTGTCCTGCTTAACGGATCTCTCTCTCTCTCTCTCTCTCTCTCTCTCTCTCTCTCTCTCTCTCTCTATGTCTGGGGTGTGCCTGAAGATGGGATGTGGTCTGGTCTCTTCGTTAGGCCTTTGCCACTATCTCTGCTAAATCGCCGTTCTAATGCAAATTGGTATGCGTAATACTCACCCGATACTTGCTCCCCTAAGATCATAAGGCAATCAGAAAAATCTCAGGCTAAATGGCCGACAAAATCAAGACCCAAAAAAAAAAGTAAATCAAAGTTGGTCGAAACTCCCTCTCTTAACTTTGATGTCCTTCTTTACTCCCTTTATGCCTAGCTTTGTATGTAAGAGACCACTAGTCTTATTAGACACACTCCCTTCTCCCTCAATGTCAAGGATTGCCCTAAGGCTAAGTTTAGTACAATGGAAAAGAAAAATATGTGCATACTTTTCTTATGTTTGGTTACCACATTTCGAAGACATGTATTTACCCCCAATGAGTCATCCGTCGCCATTTGGGAAAATTACCAAAAAAAGTTCCAGGCTTCTTGCAATTGTGTCAATTCAGTCTGAAACCTTCTTTTTCTTCTTTTTCAATTGAGTTTTTAAATCTCTTCCATTTGTGCTAATTAAATATATTCGGCCAATTTTGGCCGAAAATTACCGACATGGACGTCGGCCGTCCTATATGGCGCAACCGCGGATAATTTTTAATAATACCGTAATATTTTTAATGTTTTCTATATCTTTTCCCTTTTCTTTCTTTCTTTTTTTTTTAAACAAATCTGATCGCCGAGGATCTCCGTGCCCTCATCTGATATGAGGGAGGACCTTGACGCCCTCACCGAAATGAAGCTGACATAATCTAAAGCGTCGGTAAGAATGGAAAATAAATTAATGCAAGGAAATATTTATTTAAACGACTTACTGACCTTATTCCGATTAACTTTCGAACTATTATTTGGTTTTCACTCTCATTTGAGTTACTTGTCGACATTATGTAATTTATGTTAATTGATCAAATTTTTCTTATCATTTAACGACTTGTTTGTCTCTCTTACAAATGTATATCAACAGTAGAGGTGGCAAATGGGTGGGTTGGTCGGGTTTGGGTCGGGTCGAATATGGTCCGACCCATATTGACCCATCTGACCCATATTTAATGACCCAAACCCAACCCGACCCGCGACTAACCCATACCCGACCCGACCCGTTTTGACCCATATTATCAAAACACAACAATAATTTAAGAAAATAATATTACTAAAATATTTCCCGATCCCGGTCCCTCCACTGGCCCCGACCCTGGCACTTGCCCCGGCCCCATCCCCGGCCCTGGCCTCGGTCTCAACCCCGGCCCGGGGACACGGCCCCGGCCCCAAGACCCGATCCCGACCCCGGTCTCGGCCTTGGCCCCGGGACCCTGCACTCGAACCCGGCCCCAAGCCCTGGCCCGATCATGGCCTCGGCCTCAGCCTTGGGGACCCGGCCCCAAGCCCTGGCCCTGGCCCGATCTCGGCCTCGGCTCTGGGGACCCGGCCCTCGCCCCGACCCCGGGACTTGGGACCCGGCCCAGGCCTCGGACCCGGGACCCGGCCCAAGAGACTCGGCCCCGGTCACGGCCTCGGCCCCGGGGACCCGGCCTCGGGACCCGGCACTAGTCCCGGTCACGGCCTTGGGACCCGACCCCAACACCGGACCCTGGCCCCGGCCCTAAGACCCGGCCCCTGGTCCCGGGACCCGGCCCCAGGACCCGACCCCGGCACCCGACCCCGGAACCCGGCCCCCGGACCCGACCCTGGAACCCGGCCCAGACATCGAACCCCGGCCCCGGGACACAGCCCTGGCCTCGGCCCCGGGTCCGGGTTCCGACCTCGGGACACTGCCCCAGCCCCGGGTTCGGGTTCCGACCTCGAGACACTGCCCCGGCCTTGAGACCGGATCTTGGCCCCGACCACGATCCCGACCTCGACCCCGAGACCCGGCCCCGACCCCAGGACACGGCCCCAGCCCCGGTCCTGGCCCCGGCCCCGAGACTCGACTTTGGTCCGGGACCCGGCCCCGAGACTCGACTCCGGTCCGGGACCCGGCCCCGGCCCCGGTCACTGCCTCGGTCCTGGTCACGACCTCGGCCCCGGCACCCTACCTTGGCCCCGGGACCCGGACCTTGCCTCGGCCCCGGGACCCTATGTAGCACCGACACCTCTATTTGGGGTGCGTATCGGTGTTGGACGCGTGTCGGACACCGACACGCGTCCTACACGTCCGGACACGCTTCCGACACGCGGTCAACGCTTGTCGGAATTCCAACACCGATCAGCGTGTGGGACACGCGTGTCCGACACGCAGAAACAGGTTTTTTTTTAAGCAGTGTTTTTGGTTGAGGTCAATTGCATTTTTCTCTGTTGCATCGCTCGACTCTTAACTACTTTACATTTTTCTACTAAAATAACGAGAATCATAAGTATCGGCACCTGTTTTTTTTTTTTTGGCTATGAGATCAAAATATTATTTTTCAAACTTGTTTTTCTAAGCTTAATGCATTATGCATATAACCTGTTTCGGCTCTAATTTATTTTTTTATATTTAAATAAATATTTATTTATTTATTTATTTAATACGAAGTGTCCCCGACGTGTCGAATTTTTCTATTTTTGAGAAATGACGTGTCGTGTCGGTGTCGGTGTTAGTGTCGGTATCGGTATCGGTGCAACCTAACCAGGACCCAGACCCGGACCCGGCCCCGGGACCCAGACTCGGGACCCGGCCCCCGCACCCCACCCCAGGACCCAGACCCGGCCCCTGGCCCCCTTTCCTGGTCCTGGCCCCAGCCCCGGCGCCGGACCCGGGACACGGCCCCCTGCCCCGGCCCCGAGACCCGGTCCCGGCCCCTGCTCCGAGACCCGATCTCGGCCCCGGGACCCGACCTCGATCCCGGCCCCGGCCTCGAGACCCCATCCCGGGACCCAATCCCGGGACCCGGCCCTGGCCCCGGCCCCAAGACCCGATCTCGGCCTTGGGACCCGGCCCCGACCCTCGGCCTCGATCTCGGCCCCCACCCCGGTCACGAACCCGGCCCCAATCACGGCCCTGGCCCCACCCTCGGGACCCAGCCACGGGACCCGGCCCCATCACGGCCCCGACCCTCGGCCCCCGGCCCCCTCACGGCCCCGGAACCAGGCCCCTGTCACAGACCCGGCCCCAGTCACCGCCCCCCGCCCTCGGGACCTGGCCTCGGTCCCGATCACAACCCCTGGACCCAGCCCTGGCCCCCTCCCTCGGCCCTGGCCCCGGCCTCAGCCCTGACCCCCGGCTCAGGGACCCGGCCCCGGCCTCGTGAACCAGCCCCGATCCCGGTCCCAGAACCATTTGTAACTTGTGAAAGGATGTTGTCCTTATGGATCGAAAGTGGGTCAATATGGGTCGAAAATTGATTTAAGTGTGACCCATTGTTGACCCATTTTTAGTGAACCATTTAAAATTTAATGACCCATATTTGACCCATTTTATAGAATTATGGGTCAAATATGGATTTGTGACCCATATTGCCACCTCTAATCAACAGTGACGTGATCTGTTTTTGGTCATGCTGGTGTGTGTGAGGGAGAGATGGCTGGGTCGTGCGCTGAAGAAGAAATGGGAAGAAAGGGAAACTGGTCGGGCCGAGAAAGGAGCTGAAGAGAAAAAAAGGCCAGGGAAGAAAGAAGAACAAGAAGAGGGCCGGTCAGTTCGCGTGGGCTACGCGTGAGCCGATCCGGTCTGAATTCTTTTTTTTTCGACATTTTTATATTATATATTTATTTATCCTTTTAATAATAAAAATTGTTTATACTAATAATAACAACAACACTTGTAAATTAATAATAATATTCAAAGAAATTCCATATTTATCGATTTTGTCTATTTTTTTTAAATTGTTGCCTATGCTACTTTGAACTTTTTATATTTTATAAGAGAATATCGATTTCAGATGGCCTAAATCAGGTGTCATTGAGTCAACATGACTAAATTGGCAAAACCTCAAAATATTTAGGAATAAATTTCCCCAATTGAAAGATTTAGACTAAATTGGTTGTTGTATAATAGGTTTAGGACTTTTTAGACAATGTTTTCTCAATAAAAAAACACGTGTTCTCATCAAAAGATATTAATAGGTATCATCTACAGTTTTTTTCTCTCACCACAACAAAATCAAAATCTACAGAAACATTTAGTTGGTTAAATGATAGCATATTTTAGAAAATGGATAAGTTTATTAGAAGACCTAAAACTTGTCAACAAATTGCAATTGAGTCCTAAAACTTGCAAGAAGTGCAATCAAGTCCTAAAACTTATCAAGTCAATGCACCCGAGTCCTTCCGTTAGTTTCGTCCATTTAGGCTAACGGAAAATGCTGACTTGGCTTATTTTAATCCTTTATCACTCCTACTTGGCAAAAAAATTAAAGCCTATATTCCACGTGGATAATTTGCGGACGTTTTCCTTCTGCTCGAAGCCTGCGTTCTTTCTTCTTCTTCTGGGTCAGTACGGGTTCTTTCATTTTTCATTCTGGTCATTCGTTGCTTCCCCAAATCTCAAATTCTGAGCCCTAAATCACAGGCAAGTTTGTGTGTGCCACAAATTGAAGCTTTGAGATATCTTCTTCGTCAATGGCGAATCCGTGTAAGCCCTAAATCGAATGTCTGAGATATATCCTTTGCCGATCGCCAGTCCGTGCAAGTCTTCCCTCGTGGTGTGGCGATGGGAAATCGAAGGTCGGCATCAAATCTCTTCTCCTTGCGTGCAAGTCATCCTGTTGGACCGGGTCTCTGCAAATCGTTGGTTGTGCAAGCCCTAAATTCTCATTTCGATGTTTGGCGGTGCCAAATCGAAGGTCGGCGTTAAAGATTATGAGGTTCCTATATTTAATTCGCCGCCTATCAGTGATGACGCGCTGCCACAACTCCAGACACAGCCAAATAGGGCGTCGGACGGTGACAGAGGCTGGCCAAGCATGATCGAATCGAAGCAGCGAGGCCGAGAGCCAAGACCCACCCTCCCTCACCTTCGTTTCTGATGTTTGATTGAGTCTGGGTATGGCTATGAGTCCAGAAAATGATCAGTGGCTCCTCCTTGGTTCAGGCCCGCCTAGTGTTCGATGAATGAAGAAAAGGAAGAAATGAAAGAAAGATCGCATTAGCGACCCAAAAGAAGAAGATAAAAGAATGCAGGTTTGGGGCAAAAGGAGAATGTCATCCGCCTGGATATCCACGCGGAATTTGAGCTTTAAATTATTTGCCACGTAAGAGTGGGAAATGATTAAAATAAGCCATGCCAACATTTTTCGTTAGCCGAAAGGACTCGATTGCATTAACTTGATAAATTTTAGGACTTGATTGCATTTTTTGCAAGTTTTAAGACTTAATTATACTTTTGATAAGTTTTAGGATTTCTAATGAACTTATCCCTTTAGAAAATAAGGAATGTAGAGAGAAAATAAGGAATGTAGAGAGTCGTCGTTATATAGTTCCTCTTGTAATTTTCACAGAAGAGCGCATATCTCAAAGGAATTTTTTTTCAGAGTGCGAGTTTCAAATAGTTTTTTTACAGAATTGACTAGTAAGAAGAAGACCTTTTGGTACACATTCTGGTGTTGCGACGAAGGCTAGAGGGTAATTTAATTTATTTTAATTAATTGGTTATATCGATTATAAAAATAAATGAATGAAATTATTTTTATCGTCCGCGGAAGTACTTACACATAAATTATTTTTTAGAATAAAATATTTTTTATTAGGTAATAACTTAAAGCAAAAGAAGCTATTATTTTTAGAAAACTGTTTTTAAAGTCATTTATTTTTTGCATAATAGTCAAATTGATTTGCTTTGGGTGTATTTTGAAAATACCATTCTTTCAAATTATTTTATATCTTTCAATCTACATTCTTTTTTTTCTAATTCATTTTCATTCAAGATAATGGTAGGGAGATCGATTACAAAAATATCGTTACTGCTGCCTTTTCTTTGTATGCCGCAGAGTCGAGAGATAAGCATGGTAGGACAATAAAGTTATTTTACTAACACGACGTTATCGTCACGAGCACACTGCAAGGGAATTTTGGCGGCCACAAATGATGCGTTAAAAGAGTTGAAAAAAAAAAAAGATATCGGTTTCATTTGTTTCGCGAAAAATAACTTCTCAAGAGATATTTTTTGGATTTTTCGGCATTTAGTTCGAGGAAAATAAGCTAGCTCCGCGAAAAAAAATTCCCTATAGAGAAAACTCCTTCAAAAATAGGAAAAATATTTTCCTCTCCTCAATTTTTCCTCTTTTTGAGGAGAGGAAAACATTTTCCTCACCTTTCCTTCCTCATCTGTTTCACATCTTCTTTATTTTTAATTAGTTTGTTGTTTTCTTTTCATTTTTATTAATTTTTTCAATTTTATTTTTTTCAAATAAAAATTGTTTATTTTTAGTTACTTCCTTTATTTTATTTTCTCTTCTTCTTTTTTCCTTTCTTCTTTCATTTCTTCCTCAGCCAGTTGCCGGCCAAGACGATGGCTCGACCTCGCCGGCCCTAGAGAAGCCTCGGCATTGCATGATCTGGCTCGAGGACTGCAATGCCGAGGCCCGTTTGCTGGCCCGAAGGAAGCTTCGATGTTGCTGGTCTTGAACGAGGCCGAGTTTCGCCTGTGGCTAAACGCCGGCTGTCACCATGGCCAGCAACCAGCTAGGGAAGAAATTAAAGATGAAAGAAGAGAAGAAAAGGAAGAGGAAAAAAATTAAAGAAAGTAATTAAAAAATAAAATAATTAAAACTTAAATTCTTATTTATGTAGATTCGAATTGTTTAATAATTCTTCTAGGAAAATCAATTCTTTTCCAAAAGATGGAAATCATTTTCTAATTCGTTTTTAAGTCTCAGTCAAACTCCAAAAAATATGAACATCTTCCTAAAAAATGACTTTTCAAAAAATGCTTTTCGAAAACATCACATTTTTTGCAAAATAAAGTGGTCGACTTAGCCGCAAATGCAGCAGTTGGGAGGTTGCGCATTGGACATCGCCCCATTTCATGCCTCCAACTGATCATTTTGATTGATGGAATCAATTGAAGATTTGTGGCTCGGAGGAGGTTTTCTACCAATCATGAGCAGAAAGAAAGAAAATTAGGGGATTAGCATGGGATTACCTCTAATGATGGAGGTTGGATTATATGTGGGGCGTTCATGCCGAGTCGACCCGATCCATTTCAAAAATCAATAGTTAATCCAATAAGGTGATTGTTATTTGATTTTGGAGTTAATCAGGGGTAGAATATCGGGACATAATAGAATCCTACCACGTATTGTTTTACTTGTCCAATTAAAATATCATATTTCGTGTAAGTTTGGCCCTAAAACAACTTAAGTAGTACACCATAGCTTTGGTGCTCGAAATTCAAATGCCAAACAGATTGTGGTCGCTTTAACTTCAAATTTGAACTTACAAGCATGTCTAGTTAGCTTGGGAAATTTTTGGGATGGGAAGCGTGTGGAAAGGCATTGATAAACAAAGTGAAACTACGAAAAGGGAAATAGCATTACGTAAGATCTATTACCAGCTTGTCATCATTTGTGCCACCCCAATGCAGCTTGAGCCTCTGTTCGAAAAATAAATGGTTTAAAAAAAATTCTTAAAGCTTACTGCTTATATTACTTGCAAAAAATGAATGAACGATAAATATTTGTATGTCTGTCTCCCTTTCTCCATCCAAAGCTCCAACCGTATTAACAATGGTCTTATCATAGTTTCGTTATACCATAAATTATTGAATGTCTTTCCGGGGCGAGCGTGGACTTTCTCTACGTGATTCAAGTTCACTCGTACATTCGATCATTTTATAGATCCAGTCTCATGAATGTCTTATATATAAAATAATTAGCCATATAAGGCACACGATCAACATTGCTTCTAAAGTGTATTACAACAAACGACTTTGTGCCTAGAAGCGAATTCGCCCAATCCAGCCAATCCTCAAGAGACCGAGCCCCGAGTTCATCAATTCTAATGGTCGAATAAGCATTCGATATTAGGAAAGGGAATTTGAACCACAATCGACAAAGGAAAACAAAAACCCTAACTAGCAAACTTTCATGAAGTCGAACGCTCGAGCTTTGTCGACACCTTCACCAACTTATATTACGTAGCTAGGCATGACATGCAATCGATATTTTTCTCGTTACGCAGTCAAGTTAACTACTATATATATTTTGACCCCAAAAAAAATGCTATATGTAGTTCAATAGTTGTACATTACTAGAAATTCATTGACAAAAGAATAAAAATCCAATCTTGACAAAAGAAAAACCATAATCTCAAATGAACTCGATCTCTAATACTAGAAATTCGACCTCCGTACTCAAGTACCTAACAAAAATAACATTGATTTGAAGCCCTAGGAAGCTCATTCAATAGTTGTAGCAAGTTCCTGGAAATTGCATTTTCTTTTGGGAGAATAGGAGATATAGATAGATCTTAACGAAATATTGAAGAAGAAGAAGAAGGAGAAGACGAAGAAGAAGAAGAAGAAGAATGAGAAGGCAATGTACATAGAGGAAGCAAAATGAGAAGAATAATGGTGATGGAGCGTGTTTTTTTTTTTCCCAAGCATTTAGTTTTATACGAAGCAATTGTATTGTAATCATCAATTTGGATAGGCCCAACATGGAATTGAATCTCCAATCGAATCTCAAGCTTGCTCTAGGGGAAGTTCAAAAATTGACCAGATATTCCATGCAAAGGACACGTGGGTTTCATGCATTCAATCTTCTCCCTCGGATTGGCCATGTGATCAAAACTAAAATGGTCAACAAATTTCTTCAGCTAATGAGCATAATCCTAAGTAGCGCTTGAGATTGGGTTTCATCCCATTACATCAAGAGGTCCGTTCACTATGTTCCACTGTTCTTTTATGTGAACAACCCGTGCTGCAAGGAAACTTCTGACACGATACACATTTGGAAGCTTTGCATCCGATGGCTTTGTTTCTGGTTTGGGTGTGGATGACTTGTGTTAGGTTTAGAACTTTCTGGAGTATTTAGCTTCCGCTAGTGCTTGTAAGCTGCTTGTCTTATCCTATCTATCTGATACTTCAAATTCCCCGTAGTACCTTGCTGAAACTTTGAGTGCTTGCCTAGTTGCAGTACTAGTTCATTGACATCACTATAACTAGGGGATATCCAATCCAATGAATCCATTCTAAATCATGAAAATGGCAGTGGGTAGGTATGGGGGACATTCCTCAAAACCATCTGCACAGCCTCGTTTGGCAATTGGCTTTGTTGAAATGCCAATGTTACCTATCACATCTCTCATCATAACCTGAGACCTTTTTGGCCAGCTTTTGCATTGCAAACCATAAAGGAAGTAGGTTTATGTGGTCTTATCTTATATTAAGAAATATGTTGACATGTCAAGGTCGCCTATCACATCTCTCTTGCGATAGTGTGAGACTTTCTGGGTGAGCTTTGATAATGTCAAGCTCATATGAGCTAGATTTAGGTGGTCTGAGTGTCTTGAATCAGAAAAATTACTGAAGCAAATCGATTGGTCTTGTTTTGCAATGATTGGCATGCTGAAGAGTTGCAACAGCGATATTTTCGAAGAGCCATAAAATCGTTACTGTTTCAGTGGCTTTTCGGGCAAGATAGAAGACCTTTTTGCAGAATCTTTGGCAATTGAATGAGAACTTCCTTTTGAAGGAAGTGTAAAAACTGTAGCTTCGGCGCATCAGATAATATGGATTTACATCTGGCGGTGGTAATCTATTTCCATCTGCATTAGTTCTTATAGGTGGAGGCCGTACAACGAACAAAATATGTATGAATGTTGGTGTAGGTCAGGGTTTACTATCAACAACACCGTCGCAACTGATCAAATGCTTTGGTTTGTCGCAACTGAAATTGCGTCTTTGAAAGTGGGAAGTGTGTTATAATTTCTTTAGGGAAAATTAGTTTAGGGACCGGATCCTTTACAAAAGAAAGGGACAAATGCACCAGAAGTCCTAAAACTCGTCATGAAAGTGCCATTAAGCTCTAAAATTCTGATATTTGTCAGATCAATGCAATCAAGTTTCTCTCCGTCTTTTATCCAATTTGGTGGACGGAAAATAATGAAGTGGCTTTGTTTTTGTTCATTTATCTCTCGTAGCGGTAAGAAACTTAATTGAGCCTTAAGTATGTAAATAGCAATGCTGTTTTGTTCTTCCTTAGTGATGCAGCAAAACGATGTCGCCTCCCGAAACTGTCGTGTGTTCCCAAATTGAACCAAATAGCCCCAAATTCCCCTTCTTCGGTCGAGCCCTAAGTTCCTCTTCATCTTTGTTTGATCGCACACTCAAATAGTGTCGTAGGATAAAAACTTCCAGAGTTGGCTGCAATGCATTACAATTGACGAGGCTTCTTCCGTTGGATGTCGCTCAAACCAAATGCCCCCAAACTCGTCTTCATCATGTGATTGAACGATAAGTGAGAATCGACAGAAAAGAAAACCGAAAGCTTTGCAATTGATGAAGCTCATTATGTTGAAATGCTTTAATTTTTTGGGATTACTTGCTTTATTTGTTGTGCATTATTAAAAGAAGCGCTATTTTCACCCCAGTATGATTAAATCCACTCATTTTCCACCAAAAAGACAAAATCAGCCTCAATCATTCTATTGCGATTTAAAGCAGTAGTCCTAAATTTTTTTACATTCCTTCTTTTTTAGTTTTCAAATTTCTATATAGGATCTAATTGCCATAATTAAGAGTTTTACATATTTTTGTTTTGTTGATTTTGGGCACTATGTTTTTAGGGGTGAGCAATAGCATGGGCTGGGTGGGCTGGGTCCAGACCTAGACATTGAAACCGACCCTGATATAACCGGTTCATAGTTTTTGGAATCGAGAACAAACCTTGTCTATCTTGGAACCTGTTTTGGGATCGGCCCTGTTTTTCGGTCCGGTTCCAAGGTCCACTCGAGAATCAGTTTGCCTTTTTTTTTTCATCAAAATAATATGAATATCAATGAAATGAGCAATAAAAATGACAATCCACCAAAAGCAACAATTTAAATAAAAACAATGGACTTTTAAAAGAAAAAATATAAAATCGATTTTATGATACTAATCGGTTTAAATATTAGTTCTGGTTTTATGAAACCGATTAAAGCTTAACACACGTAAACAGTGGAGTTTTAAAAGTAACTAGAAATCAGTTCTAAAATCGATCTAATGGGTCTCTACCTAGAATCGAGAATCGGACCTGTTTCAATCGATTCCCAAAAGTATCTTACTATTAGAGTTTACTTTTGCAAAAATTAGTTTTGTCAAAAGGAAGAATCTTTTTTAAAAAAAATAATATTTTCTATGTTGTTAAGCAAATTAAAGGAACAATTATCATGTACTATCTCGAAAAAAAGTGACGTATGCTTTTTTTTTTATATAAAACAATCACTTGCTTATAAAACTTTTGCTTTCCTTGTGCAAATGACCGTAAAATATTTTCTCATCAATTGTCTTTTATACACATAGATATAATGGGATGATATGATGAAACAAAAAAAAATATTTATTGCATTCTCCAATTGAAAACTTTAAAAGACGCAAGTTAATTAAATCAAAACATTGCATAAAAAAAAGAATTTCTTTTATAAAAATACCAATGAGATCTCATCATTTTGGATGGACAACTTGGCCCAAGCCCAATAACCACCCGTCTTCGGAGCGACGTCGTCGTCGTCGTGTGGCACCACAAGCCCAGCACGCCCCCAACGGCTCGATTTTTCTAATTTCTATTTAGTATCAACCCCCGGCTTTCTTCTACATCTTCTTCCTCTTCGAAATATAAAACTTTGCTCTTGCTCTGATTTCCGGTTTGAGTCTCTTCGAACCCATGGCGGCGCCGGTGGGATCGGGCCGTGGCGACGCAGTAGCAGTAGGGGCGGGCGTTTTGGGGACTCCAACACGGGCGAGCTGGCCTCGTAGGAATTTATTTGCGTCTCCGTCAGCGGAACCAGATAATACGCCCTTGGCCGGTAGCACAATGAGAGGCCGGAGCCGTCAGGACAGTATTTTTCCTTCTTGGTACCCGACGACAAATACTACATCTGTTTCGACGGTAACATGCTCTTCAGAGTTGTAATTGCTCAATCAATGTGTCTGGTTTTGCTTAAAATTTTCTTGAATTAAGTACGGCTCGTGCATGTTTTGTGGTGTTCTGTGGCACGTTATACTTCAATTTTTCATGTCTAATTTCGCTCTATTATAGATTAATCCCTGAGTGGATCGGCAAGCTATTTGAGGGGATTACTGCTTAGGTATAGGATTAACATATAAATTTGGCTCAGTCTGATCTAAACTCTGGATGATTTATCTCCATGTACAATTATGTGGGTGCTGATCTAATTTCTTCTCTTAAATTCAGGCATATGAAATGAGAAGGGCTCGGCTTTTAGAGACTGAAGGATGTCAAGCAGATAGTCCGGCAACCGCTGAACTGAGCATCGCTCAAACTTCTAATGCACGCCCACATGCTCCACTCGAGCATGACCTTTCTCTAAACCCCTGGTCCAGCAGTTGCATTAAAGCCTTATATTCTTTCTCTAGGCAAAGTGCCGGAGATATTGTGCGATATTGTAAACAAGAATCGTGTTGGCGAGTCAGAGTTCCTCCCACCCCACAAGCTTCTTCTGAAAGATATCCACACGGCCAATAGACTGGTTACGAAAGAGCTCAGGAGGCTTGAAAGGACACCGGCCGCGAAAGAAGCAGAGCGCCAGAGGAAAGTTCGCATACTGATGTCGATGCGATGATGCATCTCGATGATTCTGCAGTACAGAAGACAAGACAGGCCTTAGCACATTTAGATCAATAACCGGTTGAAAAGTTCATTTTTTCTTTTACCCCTTTAAACCTCTAACTGAGGATGTTGGCATAGGATCAGTAGGCACCCTGAGTCAGTCTTTTTTTCATCTTCTAGAGGCATTTTTGAGCTCTATGGAGACGTTTCTTGAACACCATGTACATAGGAGAACCCACATTTTTTTTATTGTTTGCTCAAGGTCTGTCTATGCACTTCTGGCATTTGCATAATAAAATCCAAGCATGATTTTTCTTCACATGAGAGTTCTCTTCCGACAGTCCCCTCGATATATGGTTGAATGTCTTCCTCAATATGAACGGATGTTCCTCGGGCTTTTATGTCTTTGAAGCTGCGTTTTCTCTGTAGGGTGTTCATGTAGACCGAAAGAATGGGAATGCTGATTCCGTTTGTTAGATATTATTTGGTATGTTCCTATATGCTCTGAACTTAATTTTGCAGTATAGCATCTGAGTCTGTTATAGATGTGTAGAGAACACAGCATAGTTAAGGTTGCAAACTTAAAAGCATGTTCCAACGTCTGAACATTCAGAATACAAAAGGTGTAATTTTTCCAGGTGAAAGCAAGAACTGATGCAGTTGGTACAAAGAGGAGGTTTCCACGACCGAAACCTTGTAAACTTCTGGTCTCTAATGGATAACCTCAGTGTTAAGCCGAGGCTTGCTCGAAGACAAAGCTGAAGCAGGGCTTGAAATAGTTCTAGCTGCAGGTATTCTGTTTCGTCCCTTTTGTTGGGTGAATCTCAGTCGGATTTGCTTTATTATTGGTGTCGAGATCTGTGATTCTGTGCTTGATCTAGTGGCTGTGCTCGTACTTCTGCGACATCTCCCTGTTTGGGTTTTGGGTTCTTATTCTTCACTGCTCTCTGTTTAAGTTTATTTGGGCGGGACGATTTTGCATTTGTTGTTCTTGTAATGAATTTCAAATTGCACTGGGTGCCTTGGGGACTAGAGTTTGCATTTTGCTTTAGGTAATGAGGTTTGCTACTTTCTGTTTGGAAGTGGGTTGAGGCTAGTCATTGCATGGATGGGAGAACGATTGCGTTTCCCCTTGAAGATATGACGCCATGGGTTGACTATTGAGGACAGATGTGAAAACATAGCTATAAAAGTATTTCTGTATCAGAAATAAGAAAAATAAATGCAACATAGGTGAAAGAAGAAGAATTAGGAAGGAGATGGTTAATTTACACCCAGCTAACCCACAGTTGTGTGAAAAAAAAAATGGTTGCCCTTGCCTATCACTTTAAGCTTTTTTGTCCATTGATCAAGAATGAATTGGTGAACTATTCATGATTGCTGAAATGAATGAAGGACGCACATGTGAGTTGTGTTACAGAAGTCCGACATGCCTAATAGAATTAGAGAGAAAGCATTACTAGGTGTTGGTTTCTCCGCATTTATGCATGGGTTTAAAGCACAAGTATCTCTATTTGTGCTGATATCTTGCATCTCATGCATTTTGTTTAAGAACTGGCGTCTGCTTCTTTTTCTATTTAGCTTCAAATTGCTTTGTTTTCCTTACATTAAACAGGGAACTCAGGATGTGGAATTAAATGAAATTGGGAGGTGGCAAGCTGCTGCAGTGAGTATTTTCTGTGACATGTCGTCCCTTTCTTTGGACTGACCAACAGGTTTATTAACATCTTCCTGAAAGGGAGTGATAGGCGAAGATAAAATCTCTGCAATTTACTCATCTGACCTAAAACGAGCTTTTGAGACCACAAACTGATTGCAACTACTTGTGGTGGACTGGAGGTATGCAGGTATTATGTAGTGAGACCATTCTTGATCTGGCATACAACTTATGAGAATTACACATGACTTTTGGCATTATCCATTTGGTGGTACAAAACCCAGCATATACGTAAATTCCGATGGTGATGTAGAGCTAAAAGACTGCATTAGATGTTGTCTTTATTTGTTTGAATGTGGTAAATGTTCGTGTTCATTCTTGCATTTCGTTTAATGATTGGGTTTTCTGAAATATCTTGCTTGTTGTTTTCAAATGAGAACCTAGGTTATGAAGGATCCAGGTCTACGGACAAGAAATTTTAGGGATATTCAAGGCCTTCTTCTCATGAGGGATGATAACTTGAATCAGCAAAGAACCATTTTGAGCCTATCCGATGGAGATACGAGAGTCTGGGCCAATGAAAACTTTCCTGAGGTTTGTGACAATAGTGTGAAAAGTCCTCACGTGGGTCTTCATGGATCAAAAGAATGTGGACAGAAGAGTAAGGACCTGCTTGATGTGATTGAATCAGTTGATCATACGAGTGCAAGAAGTAGGAAGTTGCATCTCCAGATGGAACAAGACCTTACTCTTTTGCATGGTATCATAAGTCAAGAAACAGATGAACTCTTGAATGATGCTGGATATATGCTTGATAGTAAACAAGTGGAGCATGAGAGCGGGCGGAAGAAGAGAAAGGTTTTTCATGGAAAGGTCATCGGAAAGGGATTACAACATGGCAATACGATACAGCAGAACAAAAATAACTGTGGATCTGAAATTCGCACTGAAGCAAATATCAGTGGACAGGTTCCCAGTGAATTAAATGGAGGAGTCTGCTTTGTACCGAGGGAGGTTGTTGGTGCTTCTTTTGGCTGCTACAATGACAGAGATGAAATCTTTGATACCATGGATGGCAGTTATATGAAATTGTTGGGAGTTGGATGATCCAACTGATGAGCAACTCCACAGGAGAGCGATTGGCAGGCTTGTTTCTCCAGCGCTTCCTGAGGTGGACTTCGACATCACTGAATCTCCTGATAAGGAAGAGAAAGATTTGATCCATGGAGTAGTGCATGAGAATGAGAATACATCAACTTACTGCTGTCTTGGTGTGGGAGAAGGGAGAGGGTCTCCTGCAGGAGTGAGTTACTGTTCTGCTTCCATGTACTATGTTGGTCCTCTCTGGACAGTGGCAGTTTTTTAAGCAGAGAAAAACAAATATCTTATGTGTCGTGCTTGTTAAAATGTTCTATCGTGGTTCCATGCCCTGACATTTCTAGTTTGTTCTGCATTTTACACCTGCTTTTATTATAATTACTTGCTCTTTAATAGTTGTTCGCACTATCCGCTGGAGAAAATCTGACTGAATGATTTAATTTCTTTTTTGTACTTATTTCAAGGAGAGGGTCTGTGTGCTGTTTTCATTATTGCTGGTCAACTACTCTATTGTGGCATCAACAACATTTGGGTACTCATTTGACAAAGATTTTTTCAGTTCGGTAGATTCATTTGCTGAGCATATAAAGTCTAGTAAGTCCTCTGCGTGTTCTTATTGAATGTACTCCATGAAATCAAATATGATAACGGTGGAAGTAAATTTTTGTTACATTTGTTATGCTAAATGTAAATTTGATTTTGTTTGGTATGTTTGTTTGGGGAAACAGTTATGTCAAACGTGGAGGCAAGACGACTATTTATGGAGTTATGTCAAGTCGATGGACTTCTTTGTCTCATTGAGGATTTCCTTGTTCACAGAAAGATAATTTTCTGTAATCGTGTACCTTCTAAATCTTCAATCTCAGCTGATAGAACAGTCGAAATGAATTTGAACAGCATTGGTAGTCTCCCGTCATCAGGAACTGCATCGAGGGATATGTCGTTGGCTGGCAGTATTGTTTTTGCATCGATATTTGTGGTAGACAATAAGATTGGTTTTTCATGTGAAGCTTCCTACAAGATTTGTCGTACAAATATATCTGATCCTTTACTGGTCCTTAGCATTCTTCATGTGTTTGCTTATTTATGTGGAAGCGAATATCTTACATCAAGCAGGTATAGTTTGCTGATGAATGTCTTGAAGTCAGCGGTCATGCTTCTTGAGCAATCTAATTTGTCAGTGGGTTCTCAATGCCCCTTGTTGGTGGGAGAGGTGGGGGCTGTAGTCCCTCCGCGCACCAGCTGCCCATTCAGTGTCGGAGCAACTTCTGTGGATGGAGTCATAGCGCTCGTGTTAGAGAGGCTTCAAAAGCTTTTTTATTTTGCTGATGAGCCGTATTCCTGGTTCTTTTTGAACTCTTGTTTAGTTGGAAATTACTTCTAGTTTGTCTGCAAACATCATCTAAGGGTGGACTACCTTTGTTTTCTGGTTTGCTTACCTGATGGTTTGATGAACTCTGAAGAATGCAAGAACCACCAGTACAACTGGAAGGAGGCAAAATTTGCATGTCCCAGAATTGTTTCATGCATGCTGTCAAAGCGACAATGCAATTTTCAAGCCTAGCTGTATATCCTTTGCCACATGTGATGATTTGAGGCAGCTTCCACACATAGGAGTTGGGCCTCCTACATCCAAAGGCAGTTCTACTGATTTTGTATCAGGTACTGATTCTAAATCGGAGTTTCCGCCTAGAGGTTCTAACAGAAAAAAAATTACAGCGTTCTGCCATAAATTCTGCTATGGCATCTTTTTCTGATAGAGTTGGTGGGATCACAGGACAGGATATATTTTGGTGCTTCATCAGCAAAACTAAGGGAAGATAACTTGAATCAGCAAAGAACTGTTTTGAGCCTATCCGATGGAGATACCAAAGTCAGGGCCAATGAAAAATTTCCTGAGGTTTGTGACGATAGTGTGAAAAGTCCTCATGTGGGTCTTCATGGATCAAAAGTATGTGGACAGAAGAGGAAGGACCTGCTTGATGTGATTGAATCGGTTGATCATACGAGTGCAAGAAGTAGGAAGATGGATCCCCCGATGGAACAAGACCTTACTCTTTTGCATGGTATTGAGAGTCAAGAAACAGATGAACCCTTGAATGATGCTGGATATATGCTTGATAGTAAACAAATAGAGCAAGAGAGCGGGCGGAAGAAGAGAAAGGTTTTTCATGGAAAGGACATCGGAAAGGGACTACGACATGGCAATACGATACTGCAGAACAAAAATAACTGTGGATCTGAAATTCCCACTGAAGCAAAAATCGGTGGATGGGTTCCCAGTGAATTAAATGGAGGAGTCTGCTTTGTACCGAGGGAGGTTGTTGGTGGTTCTTTTGGCTGCAACAATGATGGAGTCGAAATCTTTGATACCGTGGATGGCAGTTCTATGAAATTGCTGGAGTTGGATGATCCAACTGATGAGCAGCGCTACAGGAGAGCGATTAGCGGGCTTGTTCCTCCAGCGCTTCCTGAGATGGACTTCGACATCACTGAATCTTCTGATAGGGAAGAGAGATTTGATCCATGGAGTAGTGCATGAGAACGAGAATACATCAACTTACTGCTGTCTTGGTGTGGGAGAAGGGAGAGTCAATTCAAACAGATTGAGATTTATTGTTTCAGGAGATGGGGGTAAATATTCATTTGACAGTCAACACGGATCCCCACACGATGCTCTTCCTAAATATTGTGTTGTCACTTCGGATGTTAAGGAAATTGAAAGCATATATAGGATAATTCTTGCAATCGACAGTTGTGTTGTTCGGAGTTCTTTGCTATCGCACCCATGCTGGATGTTGCACAAATTTCTGATTGAACTGAGGAAGGAAGAAAATCTGCTGCAGAGATGAGTTACTGTTCTGCTTCCATGTACTTATGTTGATCCTCTCTGGAAAGTAGCAATTTTGAGAAACAGAGAAAAACAAATATCTTCGTGTTGTGCCTGTTAAAATGTTCTAACGCGGTTCCATGCGCTGACACTTCTAGTTTGTTCTGCATTTTACACCTGCTTTTATTATAATTACTTGCTCTTTAATAGTTGTTCGCTCTATCTACTTGAGAAAATCTGACTGAATGATTTAATTTCTTTTTTTGTACTTATTTCGGGGAGAGGGTCTGTGTGCTGTTTTCATTATTGCTGGTCAACTACTCTGTTGTGGCATCAGGAACATTTGGGAACTCATTTGACAAAGATTTTTTCAATTTGATCGATTCATTTGCTGAGCATATAGAGTCTGGTAAGTCCTCTTTGTGTGCTTATTGAATGTACTCCATGAAGTCAAATATGATGACTGTGGAAGTAAATTTTTGTTACATTTGTTATGCTAAATGTAAATTTGATTTTGTTTGGTATGTTTGTTTGCGGAAACAGTTATGTCAAACGTGGAGGCTAGACGACTATATATGGAGTTATGTCAAGTTGATGGACTTCTTTGTCTCATTGAGGATTTCCTTGTTCACAGGAAGATAATTTTCTGTAATGGTGTACCTTCTACATCTTCAATCTCAGCTGATAGAACCGTGGAAATGGATTTGAACTGCGTTGGTGGTCTCCTGTCATCAGGAACTACATCAAGGGATCTGTTGTTGGCTGGCAGAGTTGTTTTTGCATCAATATGGGTGGCGGACAATAAGATTGGTTTTTCATGTGAAGCTTCCTACAAGATTTGTCATAAAAATAGATCTGATCCTTTATTGGTCCTTAGCATTCTTCATGTGTTTGCTTATTTATGTGGAAGCGAATATCTTACATCAAGCAGGTATAGTTTGCTGACAAGTGTCTTGAAGTCAGTGGTCATGCTTCTTGAGCAATCTAATTTGTCAGTGGGTTCTCAATGTCCCTTCTTGATGGGGGAGGTGGGAACTGTAGTCCCTTCGCGCACCAGCTGCCCATTCAGTGTCGGAGCAACTTCTGTGGATGGAGTCATAGCGCTCGTGTTAGAGAGGCTTCAAAAGATTGCTCTTTGTGGAAGACTGTAACCTGTCACAAGGGAACCAATCAAGGGATAATTTTTTGAATATCCCGTGCTGGAAAGCATTGCTGCAGCTGTTATAGTACTTGTTGGTCAACTTGGAAGGTGAGATGTTAGTGAGTTTTTTTTATCGAACAAAAAGAACATTGTATTTTCCCCCTTTTTGGAGGTATATTGTCTAGTCCTGACGGAAACTGAGGCAGAAAGATCAGACTAGCTATTTATGATTTGTTATATGTTGGTGTTCAGCTACAATATGTTTTTAAGTTGCATTTCTTTTGCGTCGGTATCGTTGTTCGGAAAATGTCGTCAATTGATAAATTCCACTTATGGAGATTCCATAGGACAAGTGTTTATGACAAATACTTGGAGAGAAGATTTTGTCAGATTTGTTTATGTGAAGTTTGTTGAGTAGATCCATGTCAGGCCACTCTATTTGTTATTTGATCTTGTACACAATCCTCGAATGTCTCTGGTGAGAGAGTTCCATGTACCTCATTTCAAGCATAGTAGTTTAATTGAGAGAAATGGTCATAGCTGATATGTAGTCTTATGCTGTTAAGTGTGCGCAAGCTGGATAAGGCCGCACTTGTGTCATGGACATCGATAATAAATAATTGCAAAACTAAGTGAAGGTTGAGATTTGAACAGGATCATAATAGATGAAACGGTATATGCTTTGTTTCATATGCACTAACCATGTTTTGTTCTAATTTCAGGACAGGAGTTAAAGCCGGTGGCTTTGAGGATGCTGGAGTCCAAAGTTTGAGTTGTTCCTTGTATAGCGTTCTCTGACAAGCCACCACCTTGAGCATGGGCCTCTCTACTCAGGCTGCCATCGCAACTGTTCTGGTTCGGCTTGCCCCCCTAGATTTTGAACATATTGTGCAGGGTGATGCAAGTGTGAGTCAGTCTGCCCCTGCCTGTGCTGTCACAAAAATGGTTTTCTTCTTTAACAAGAGAACAGAAAACCTCCATTTGTAATATTATCCAATCAGCAACTATAGATAGAAGCTGAGCTTCATGTGCCGATCCGCTTTTCTTGTACTTGGAAGACCAATAAATTCGCAAGCTCTACACAGGGTTGTCAGGTTTAAGTTATTGAAGCGGACCGGACATTCCGCAACTTTCACTTTTTGTAGATCATTGCAATATGGTTGGCAGCATGGCAATTTTGGATTGCTGGGAGAACCTTTTTTTTGTCCATGTCGCAATTTGGCTTTTCATACCGCAATTTGTGTAATCGGGATGTTCCAGGAAAGATTTCTGTTCTAAGAGGAAGAGAATGGATAGCCTTTTTGTCATGTTTCTTGCTGTTTTGGCTAATAAATGTATTTATCTATGATATTCTGGTCTGCACATGCCATCTCCTAGCGTATTTTGAAGTCTTGGACATGGACGCACATCACATGCATTGGACCTAAAATCATGTCCTATCAAATTCGACCCTGATACGTTTTGATGATTGATCTCGATCACGATCCGAGGCACATCGGGTTTACTCCGATGGGTCCCACTTTGTCACATAAACGGGAACAACCTCCATTTTTTTTTTCTCGACGACGATGACGGCCAATGCATGTGATGATCCTATCAAATCGAAGCAGCCTTCTTTGTTCCTGGTGTGCTTCCCGAACTCGTTGTTCGGGTCAAATCACTTTATGCAGAGACATGATCAATTGCCAGCACAAATCTTGACTTCCTTTCCTTAGTCTTGATTCCAGGCGTAGCCTTTCATTTCCCCCCTTCACAATATTGACCTATTTATTTTCTAAATAATTTATAAAATAACTCATGTATTTTTACTATATTACCCCCGTCATTTGGCAAATTCGAAATAATAAAATTAAAGGGAAAATTAGAGAGAGACGCAACGCAACCCTCCGCCGCCTCAGCTCCGCGAGCGCCGCCCTCATGATCAAGTACCTCTCCCTCTCCGCCTGCAGCTCCCTGTATAATATTTACCCACGAGCAACCGTCCTTGCGGTCGGCAAGGAAGACTGGCTGGCCGAGGGTCAGCTTCAGGTCGTGGGAATCGGGGCGACAGGGTAGATGAGGACCGCCCTTACGTTGGGTCTCTATCTCACCGTCGGAGAAGAATCGCGGGAGAGAGCGGCCCGCCGGTGGCGTTCTGCATCGCTTTGGATGGTGCGAAATGGGACTTCTGCAAACCAGATATGTAGAGAGGAAGAGGGTGGGTTGTCTATAAATTTTCTGGGGTTTGGAGGTGTCGATCTGAGGAGATGAAGCGAACGACTGGGAAGATATGCAGGAGAAGGATACTGACAAATTCCCTTCCACTCCTTCCATTGCACTAAAAAGCAAGGAAAAGTACAACATCAAATCAAAAAACAAGAGGAAGCCTAAGCGATAACAGCATTGTATTTGTTACTCATTCTAAAGATGTTTACTTTTGCTGTTTCCTCTTCTTTTGTAGAACCAGCTTCGTGTGCTCATCATCTCCATCGCCTATCTTCATCACTTCATTTCTCAAGTCCACCCACCCATTCACAGTTGGCTTCAGATTCATCCTGTTCATGGTTCCTCTCCCAATCTCTAAAGCCGCTAGCTTTTCCACCTTCAGCTCATGAGGAACTTCTATACCCTTTCGCTGGAGGATTCTAGTGATGAGTGAGCCGTAGGGTAGCTTCCCTGCTTTCCTTTTCAGTCCTAAGCATGCGGAGGATGATAGTGTGAGGAAGAGAGAATTCAGCGCCCGTGACCATTGCCCAGAGTAGGCGAGCTTCATATCGCGAGACGATGTTTGTGTTTGTAGCTTTGGGCCTAGGGCACCGAACCAGGATTTTATGGATGATATTGAGCTTAAGAGGAAGAAGATTTTGGGAGACGTGGGTTTTAAAACCTCGGCGGAAGGATGGGTTCTCTGCGATCGCCTCGTACGCATCGTTGAAGTGGATTGGAATTTCCACAAAACGGTGCGAGGATGCAGAGAGAATGGAGGCTAGTTCCTCAGAATTCACAGAGTAATCTTTCTTTCCGAAAGTGAAAACAAACTCATTTGGATTCGGAAAGCGCAAGTTTGAGTAGAAATGCGCAACCACGTGAGGATAGACCTCCTCATCCAGACAGCAAATGGATTTCAAGTTGAGTTCTTGGCATATCTCGGAGACGAAAATCCCGTGAGACTCGAAATGCCCGAAGTCGACGCAACGATCAGGAAGCGCTTCCCGGGCAAGAAATGCCTTAAAGGCTGCTTCATGGTCAGGGGAATGAAATACAGGAGATTCGAAGGATGAAACCTGAGCGAACCCTCCGGTTGGTTCAAACTCGAAATAGAGGGCACCCGTCGTCTTCTTCTTCTTCGACCCTCGTCCTCTGTTTCTTTCTCGGTTGCCGCCTCTTCTTCAGGCACTTCCGGTGGCGCCGGAGCGGCGCTAGACCTTGCTGCGGTGGCCTCGGCGCATAGGTCGTCCACTCCCGTTGGGTCGATGTGGGTCCCCTGCCCATTTTTCGGCTGGGCAGGGGATCCCACCATTCAATAGGGGGGGCCCACCTTATTGAATGGTGGGGATCACCCTGTCAAGGAAAAACCTTGACAGGGGATCCAAGCCCGGTTCAGCGGGAGATTTTGAAGGAAAGCTGGCAAGAAAGGATCCTGGAGGCATCTTTGTGGGGACTTGAAGGTTTTTACCAAGGACAGAGAGAGAGAGAGAGAGAAAAAAAAAAACGATGGTAGAATGAAGACAAAGTTCATCTTAAGTAAAGTCCAGCACATTTTGACCACGAAAAAAAAAAATCCGGCAAAGTAAATTTTAAAAAATTTCGAAAATCATCCCTCCATGCTTTTTTGCAGTTTTTCAAATTTCCCTCTTGAAACATTAGTTGCATTACGAGGATGGCGCCTCAGGAAATATTCAGAAATAGGTGGATGTATTGTCCTCTTGTAAGGTTGTAAATTTAAATTACTTCTTCCGAAGTAATTAAGTTTTATGATCAAGTTCACTTAGCAGTAACCTTTTTTTTCACGTTAGTAATCACTCATATCAGGTGGTAAACAACCGTCGTGAAGAGTAATTTTCCTTGTTATTAGAAATTTGAGGGCCAAGTCTTGATGACAATTTAATTTTCCGATTTTTTAGTAAATTTACCTAAAGTCTCATCATAGTACTATCCCTTACTGCATCATAAATGATAAGTAAAGATTATAAACCACTTGTTAGGGTCGTAAAATACAATTTTCGCTTTTAATTATAGTAATAACTCAAAAAATGATAACTTGTTTCGCTTGATGAACTTAGTCAAAAAAAGAAATTCATCATCCACTACAATTTGTACCTAACATTTTCGTGAAGGGCGATACTATTTCTACTATCATTTTTGCTAAAACACTCATTTTTTTAGTAAACTTACCGAAACACCCTCCTCTCTCTTCGATATTGTTTCTTTTCTTTTTTTTTTGGGTCATGCTATTCCTTCAATAATTGGCCTTTTGGTGGTCAAAAGTTGTGTCATGTACTATTGTTGTCAATGTCGATGAATCTGCGTATCCAATGCTTATGTTTGTCTGATTGTGTTTTCCTCGCCTACATAAAGCCCCTTGTATCATATAAAGAGGCAGATCGAGCCTCCTTCTAATATCAGTGTGGAGTTTCTTCTATGATGAGTTTCTAATTTCTCCTCTCTTCTTCTCATACAAGTATGGTTCATGGGCTGTTAGAATCATCTTGTTAATTTGGTACCACAATGTGGTTTAGTATGCTCTTCACTTGCCACCTTGGTGGAACTTGTGGATCAGAAATCTTTGGCACCTTGAGGGTTTAGCTTCAAGATTAAACATGGAAGCTAAAAGGCAGTCTCCTGAAATTGGCCAAGAGAGCCTGGTATTGGGGATATCATACATGCTTCAGGTTCAAGCTTGTATTCGCTAAGTATTAGGAAAAGAAAGTATAGAGTAAGGGTTCTGAATGCTAAGGCTCTTCACCCTTTTTTTTTCTTTTTGTCTCTCCTTTATGCTTTGAATTCATGTTGGAAATTAGACAAGGGTTGATATTCTTTCTCTAATGCCATGGTCATGATTCTTCCAGTTGATTGTTAGGTTTGCAGTGTTGATGTGGAGATTACTCTGAGTGAGAGGCACTGAAACCTCACGAGAATTTTTCGCCCCAAACCGACAAAAGTAGACTTTGATCAATTGAATGTGGTTTCATTTCCAAATAATGTTTAACTGAAACAGGGAAGTCAACAAAAATGTCTTCTTACATATGGCTTTGGTTCCAACGATGAAGTTTGGAATGCTTCTACTTGTGATAGTTTTGGAATATAATAATTCCCGGAGGATTGTTGACAAAAGAATGTTTTTTTTTTCATTTAAAGATTGATTATAACCCGATTTGGCAATAATAAAAGGATTACTACTTACTAGTACTGTAAAAGACAAAAGGAGTCTTGTCAAAAGTAGATAAGTTGGAAATAAATACCAAGTACTCATATTTCGGAGCTACGCATTCGTGTATTTGAATTTAAAATATGCCCTGACACTTGGAATCTTACCAAATGGATAAAGAAATAAGTACTTCTAAAAACAAGAGGAGTCAATCAAAAGACTTGCGCGTTATTTGATCGCAGATCCTGCAAGATTTGATCTAGTGAAGAAAGTAAAGTCCAATTTTTGTTGAGTAATGCTTCGGTAGAATGGCTAAACCCGCCAATTCTTTAATCAGTATGCAGCCCTTGAGTGAGAGGTAGGACTCGCTTTCTCTAATCTGGTCGATTATGACGTGTGATGAATCCTGCTTTCCGCCCTCTGCTCCGATTGATGCTGTCGCAGACATAGCCTACTAGTTTTTTTGCGCGGCATAAGGGATGGAAATCTACAAAAATGTACAGAACAAATTTCAAAATCTGCGAAAACACACGTGGTATGTGTTACCTTACCATGCACGAAAATGGACAATGTGCAAGTTAAGCGTGATGAATGATTATGAGAACAGTAAATTTTGAGCAGTCTATACCAAAGCTGATCGTCAGTAGTTGTCTGATTCGAAAGATCATTGCCCTGGTTTCACTTTATCAAACAACAGGGTGGCCCTGGAAAATCACTAGCTGCTCTATCATTTTGACAGACAAATTTACTCTAGTAGCCGGCATTTGGTTCACCTCTCAATCATTTGCATATCGAATCATTCTTTGGTTCACACTGCTTTCGTATGGAAATCCAGTATTTTGATACAGAATTATGCCATGGAAGTGCAACACGAGGTTCAAATTCTGTTTCTCTGCACAGAACCCAAACTGCTTAATTCCTGCTACGTGCACTACCGCCTTTTACCTGGGTACATCGATGTCCCTTCTTCTCCAGAATTCAGCTAGAGTGAAAATATCATTTGGTTACCAAATCTTGGTCCAGTTTGGTATGGGATTCTCATACGGCTGCCAAATCAAATTGTACAGGGAGTCAAGTACGCAATCCCACACAATCTTCTATTTCCAGCTTTGTCTTCTTCGCTGAGACATTTTGTACTAGGATTGACACCACCAAAAACCTCAAATTGGTACACATATGATAAATTTACCATAAATTATTTTTTTAACCACAAAAAATCATAAACTGGTACACTTGAGACAATTTTATTCCAAACTAGTACATCTGTGATAAGTTTACCTTCCATTAGTTTTTTTTAAATCTAACCGTTAAAGTGGTAAGTTTATGATATATGACAATTGACAAATGTACCAGTTTGATGTTTTTACTCTATGTTTGTCACATGTGTATCAATTTATAATTTTTCATGGTATTAACTCAACTTAACAAAGGGTAAGTTTGTCATATATATACAAGTTTATGATTTTTTGTGGTAAAAAAATTAATTTATGGTAAATCTATTATAAGCGAACCAGTTTATAGTTTTTGGTGATAAAAAAATTAGTTTGGGGTAAATTTATCACAACTAGATCAGTTTGAAATTTTTTGTGTTCAAAAAAATAATTTGAAATAAATGTCATAAATATATCAATTTTAAAAAAAATTATGGTGTTAACCTTTTTTACTTTCTTGTCCAAGCATGACTACTTTGGAACTGTAACTCCTCGACGAGCGAGCTATGGAAGAGGCACAGTTAATTCTCTCTCCGACTGACAAGCTAGGTTGCACCGATTCTGATACCGATACCGATACCGACACTGACACGATACGTCGATACGCCATTTCTCAAAAACAGAAAAATCTGATACGTCGGGGACACGTCGTATTAAATATATATATTTTTAAATATAAAAAAAATAAATTAGAGCCAAAACAGGTTATATGCATTAAATTCAGCAAAGCAAGTTTTTTAAAATAATATTTTGATTTAATAGCAAAAAAAAACCCAATCCCGCGTGTCCGACACGCCGACACGCGTGTCCGACCACGTATCCGACACGCCGACCGGTGTCGGAATTCCGACACGCGTTGACCGCGTGTCGGACGCGTATCGGCACGTATCGGACTCGTATCGGTGTCCGATACGCGTCCGACACCGATACTTCCGCCAAATAGAAGTATCGGTGCTACATAGCTGACAAGTCATTGACCTTCATTTCCAACCTTGTCTTCAGCTGGATATTTGAATATTTTTCCATAATTCTTTGATGATCTGTAAAAGGCATCATTAATAAATGAAGATATCACTGTCACAACTCACAGGTCCTCTAACAGGTGGTCTTCTGTTTTTTTTTTTTTTTTCTTCTAGTTCATTACTTTTTTTTTTTTGGTCACCGAAAAGTAATTGCCTTTTATCAGAAATTTAAGGGTCAAGTCTTAAATTTTTCCTTTTTTCTTAGTAGATTTACGTGAAGTCTCATCATAGTACTATCCCTTATTACATGACAAGTAAAGATCGTATAATGTCATAAAACACATTTTCGCTTTTAACTGTAGTAATAACCCTTGCGCTCTGTTTGCTTTGCGAAAAATAAATTATTTAAAAGATGTTCTTCAGCAAATGATTACTTGTTTCGCTTGAGATAATTTTTGTTGGGGATGTGCAGCGGAAGTCCGATACCTTCTTTCAGGGAAATATCTAAAAGAGAGCCCAAGTCCGAGCCCGTCAATATATTCAGTTGGACCCACATTTACTCAAAAGCTCAAACCAATGAGTTATGGGTCAACTTGGGTATATTAACTGGCTCAGTACCACATCAATTCTCCTATGTGGGATTTCTTTAACACAACTCATACATGCATCCTAACAATCTTCCCCTCATGTGAGAGTTCCAGTGTTAGGTTTTTCTTCCCCCTTAATCCAAGTATCATTCCGCACTAACATATCTCAACTTGAATCTTCATCAACGCTCATCGGGCCCGTTGCTACACCACAACGTCCACCGGCTCGGAAACCGCGTTGGCTCCATCTCAATTTGAATCTCCATAAACGCCCATCGGGCCCACACTGCTACACCACAGCGTCCACCGGCCACATCAATTCTCCTATGTGGAATTTCTTTAACACAACTCACACATGCATCCTAACAATCTCCCCCTCATGTGAGAGTTCCAGTGTTAGGTTTTTGCTCCCCCTTAATCCAAGTATCATTCCGCACCAACATATCTCAACTTGAATCTTCATCAACGCTTATCGGGCCCGTTGCTACACCACAACGTCCACCGGCCCGGAAACCGCGTTGGCTCCATCTCAATCTGAATCTCCATAAACGCCCATCGGGCCCACACTGCTACACCACAGCGTCCACCGGCCACATCAATTCTCCTATGTGGAATTTCTTTAACACAACTCACACATGCATCCTAACAATCTCCCCCTCATGTGAGAGTTCCAGTGTTAGGTTTTTGCTCCCCCTTAATCCAAGTATCATTCCGCACCAACATATATCAACTTGAATCTTCATCAACGCTCATCGGGCCCGTTGCTACACCACAACGTCCACCGGCCCGAAAATCGCGTTGGCTCCATCTCAATCTGAATCTCCATAAACGCCCATCGGGCCCACACTGCTACACCATAGCGTCCACCGGCCACATCAATTCTCCTATGTGGAATTTCTTTAACACAACTCACACATGCATCCTAACAATCTCCCCCTCATGTGAGAGTTCCAGTGTTAGGTTTTTGCTCCCCCTTAATCCAAGTATCATTCCGCACCAACATATCTCAACTTGAATCATCATCAACGCTCATCGGGCCCGTTGCTACACCACAACGTCCACCGGCCCGGAAACCGCGTTGGCTCCATCTCAATCTGAATCTCCATAAATGCCCATCGGGCCCACACTGCTACACCACAGCGTCCACCAGCCACATCAATTCTCCTATGTGGGATTTCTTTAACACAACTCACACATGCATCCTAACAATCTCCCCCTCATGTGAGAGTTCCAATGTTAGGTTTTTGCTCCCCCTTCATCCAAGTATCCTTCCGCACCAACATATCTCAACTCGAATCTTCATCAACGCCCATCGGGCCCGTTGCTACACCACAACGTCCACCGGCCTGGAAACCACGTTGGCTCCATCTCAATCTGAATCTCCATAAACGCTCATCGGGCCCACACTGCTACACCACAGCGTCCACCGGTCACATCAATTCTCCTATGTGGGATTTCTTTAACACAACTCACACATGCTTCCTAACAATCTCCCCCTCATGTGAAAGTTCCAGTATTAGGTTTTTGCTCCCCCTTCATCCAAGTATCCTTCCGCACCAACATATCTCAACTTGAATCTTCATCAACCCCCATCGGGCCCGTTGCTACACCACAACGTCCACCGGCCCGAAAATCACGTTGGCTCCATCTCAATATGAATCTCCATCAACGCCTATCGGGCCCACACTGCTACACCACAGCGCCCACCAATCAACCATTGGCTCTGATACCATTTGTTGGGGATGCGCAGCGGAAGTCTGATACATTCTTTCGATGAGATATCCAAGAGGGAGCCCAAGTCCGAGCCCGTTAATATATTCAGTTGGACCCACCTTTACTGAAAAGCTTAAGCCAATGAGTTATGAGTCAATTTGGATATATTAACTGGCTCAGTACCACATCAATTCTCCTATGTGGGATTTTTTTAACACAACTCACACGTGCATCCTAACATTAGTCACTCAAAATAAATACAAATCTTTAAAATGTGCTTAAAACTTTTCCTTAAAAAAATCTAACGTGAGTTTAAAAGCGTGGAATGTGTAAATAAACTGTCAACCCTGTCTTCCAATATATATTAAAATGTGAAAACTTAAAAAGAAAGAACAAATCAGTGATGCTTCACTTTAGAAACATGTGAATTTATCTCGAAAAATCACCAGAAGGTCAAAATATGCTAGACGATTAGATTGAATGTTAATTTTCAACTTTTAGATAAAGTAAATTCAACTTTGAGAATAATAACTAAGAATTTCTAACTTTTTATATAACTTTTGTAATTAAAAAATGACACCATAAATTAACAATAACGACCTACTCTAGAAAAGTGAGATGATGCGTGATCAGACGATCTTTTAGTGGGTGTAATGTGAGATTTATCTTGTGAAATAGGTACTATAAGAGAAAAAATATAAGTAAAGGCAACTATGTTGGTTAGGTTGATAAAAAAATAATAAATCTAAGCGAAAGAACGATATTTGGGTCTGATAATTGAAAAAAGGAGTGGCTTAGCCAAAATTGGGGTGAAAATAGGACCTCCTTTCGTGAATAATAACACTATTTTTTGTTAATTCATTTTAGCTAGCAATAAAATCATCATTTTAAGAATTTTTTTTCAAATTATTCATTTTTCACGAAACAAATAAAGCATTAACTTTTGAAACCGCTAATTACGTTTTGTTATCTATTCATACAAGAATGTTTACGTCGTCGTAAATCATAAATGATAAGTTAACCATTGGGTCTTAAAATGTTAATGTTCGTAATTGGTGGGACTATATTCTTAACGTACATTAGAAAATGAATAAAGTTCGTAAATTACAGTCGACCAAAAAAAAAAAGTTCGTCAATTACCGTTAGGATTTGTATCGAAGTTCGTGAGATTACCCTTCAATTGTAACTTGCCTTCCTGATCCTACACTAGTTTCATTGTATCTTAATTCACTTATGCATTTTGTGAAAAAAATAAAATCATTAGGTTTTTGAGATAATCTTTCACTTCATAAACTACCATTTTGCTTCTACATCTTACAAAGTTACGTGCATAATTTAACTTTCGTTTTACTAAATTAACTTTCTGGTCATAAAAAACTAAAACTCTTCATTCTTATGTAGATAACTAATGACCGCATTAAATCCTTTTTTCGGTTCATAAAATAACTTTGAATTGCGTAAAATGTCATTTTGTTCTTCAAGAAGTAATTTTTGTTTATTATGATTTTTTTTTTTGGATCAAATCACGTTGAAAGTAACGTTAAAAGCACATAAATTCTCCTTCGATCATTTTGTAACCTCTGATTTTGTAAAGAGACATCTCTTGTCCATATTATGCCTTTCTTCTGTTCGTTTGATACTTTCGTTTCACTTGTTTCCTTTTCGTTTGTGAAACTACTTTTGGGTATCGTAAATTTCCGATTTCATAATAGTTATCTCTTTGTTATCATAATTGCCAATTCTAGTTCATATATTTTGTTATCAATGATGCGAAAATTTGAAGAGAAGAAACGAACACAAATATGCCATTACCCAAAAAAAAAAAATACAAAGATTTATGTGGAAACCCCTGCGATAAAAAGCACGGAGAGAGGAAAAACAGAATCCATTATTAAAATTCAATGATTGAAATATACACACACAGCTTCCAAATTCTAACGTCGGCCCAAGCCCATAAATAATTCATGACTTATCAACAAAATTCAATTAGATCCTTAAAGTACCTTGCTTATTCATGGAATGTAATTTGTACGGTCTGTTCAACGTCTTATATACCCTTTTCATTTGTAAGTTTTTGCAACTCAAAATGTCAGATTGATCATAATTTTATTTGTTTCCGTTCATAAATTACCACTATAATTGTAAGCTTTGAAACCTAATAACGTAGGTCAATATTTCGTGCTTGACCTAGTCTCTTTCTCTTTACAGGGATTCTAGAAGGACCTCCATAATCACTGAATCCATAATCCCGTGTCGAAGAAATTAAGGCAGCTTTTATAAATAGATCGCATCTAAGTGATACCATACTATACTATCCCTTCATTTGAAAATTATACCGACAAATCTTTTTCTGAGTTTAATTTGATGTTCGATTAGATTCTTCGAAAGTCATTAGAAGAGGATCGAGACTCCTCACAACTCGTTCGCACCAATAGCGGCACTGAGCGGGCCGGAGATTGACCGAACGCTATGTTTGTCACTTGCACAAAGGGTCATTAGAGAAGTGCAACTCCTTTAGAGACGTTTGTTCTGATTAAGTGATATTCTAGACCAGTTTTCGCCGAGCCCACCTCTTAAGTCTGATCAAAGGTTTGTCATCCACGCGAAATTTGCAAGGAAATTTTTTTTTTAAGCATGATTTGATAACAAGTGACTTTGTCCCGTTTTTCTCTTGAGCGAAGACATGGGATGGTTCAAATTTGGCCAACTGACGGGACTGAAGGGCCAAGTTGTGATATGATGAAAATTCCTAGCATAGGAATTATCATCCTATCTTTGTTCTTGCCCTGAAGGGTCAGGGTTCGAAGCAGAGGCCACGACTATAAAGGCCTGTCCTATCGCTGCAAAACCCCGTTCGTCCTTGTCGACCTGGTCAACCTCCGTTCGGTGGACATCGACCTCAAAGCGGAGGCAGCTTGGGTTCAATCCGGCGCGACGCTCGGGGAACTCTATTATAGTATTGCCATGGAGAGTAAAGACCATGGATTCCCAGCTGGTATATGTCCTAGTGTTGGGATTGGCAGGCATTTTAGTGGAGGTGGGTTTGGCACTATGTTGAGAAAGCATGGCCCGGCAGCTGATAATGTCATCGATGCTTACTTGATTGATGTCAATGGAAGAATCCTAAACAGAGAATCAATGGGCGAGGACTTATTTTGGGCCATAAGAGGTGGCGGTGGAGCTAGCTTCGGGATCATATTGTCGTGGAAAATCAAGTTGGTCAGGGTCCCTCCGACTGTGACGGTCTTCACAGGTGGCAATACATTGCACATGAGCTACCTGAGGATCTCTTCATCATGGTGATAATTCAGGATGCAGGTGATGATCCGAACAACGGAGGCGCAAAAACCGTGCAAGCCCAATTTCTTGGGAAATTGGATTCGCTTATGCCACTGATGAACCAAAGCTTTCCCGAACTGGGACTGAAGGTTGGCGATTGCGCCGAAATGAGTTGGATCGAGTCGGTGCTCTATTTTACCGGGTACAAGAAGGACGACCCGCTGGAGGTATTGCTGGACAGGAACACGCTGTACAAGAGCTACTTCAAGGCGAAGTCGGATTTCGTGCGGGAACCCATCCCGCCGGAAGTCGGGTTGAGAGGGATATGGGAAAGGTTTCTGGAAGAAGAGATAGTGTTCATGATAATGGACCCTTACGGTGGGAAAATGAATGAGATATCAGAGTCAGAACTACCATTTCCTCACAGGAAGGGCAATTTATACAACGTCCAGTACCTGGTAAAGTGGGTTGAAGATGGGGTTACAGCAACAAAAAAGCATGTGCACTGGGCGAGAATGATGTACCATTACATGACACTGTATGTTTCCGCGGCCCCTAGGGCTGTCTATCTGAATTACAAAGATCTCGACTTGGGAATCAACGGGAAAGGCGAAGAGAGCTGCGAACGAGCGAGCGTCTGGGGCGCAAAATACTTCAAGGACAACTTCAGAAGACTGGCCATGGTGAAGGGTCGGGTCGATCCGGAGAACTTTCTCGGGAAAGAGCAGAGTATTCCACCATATCTTGCACTCAAGAAGAGGAGTTGACTGGGATTGTGTCTTCAGATTGCATGGCTTTACGTAAAACTTTATTTAAGATTACATAACCGGTTTTCAATTCGCAAACGAACGCATGGCTAAGACTCATTTGCACGAAAAAATTTGAAATTCCAACACAACCAATTCACCATCTCTTAATCGTTAAGTCCGGTCAGTTTCCAACATCACTATTCGAGCTTTTAGGTGTCCAATCGACTTAGGTTTTTCTAAATTGATGGGTGGCAACTCCGGTCTGATAGGTTTTTCTAAATTGATTGGTGGCAACTCCGGTCTGATACAAAAGTTCAGGGGTAGATGATGAAATTATGCTTGTAGAGGAAATATACTGCCTCTCAACTAGGAGTCGTAGCTACATGTGCACACATTTCCCTCAACACTCAAAGCACACTGTACAATGCTTAGGCCGACATTCTTTCATAAGACTCCAATCATAATCGCACGGCTTTTCTCAAAGAACAAGCTCAAGAATTGAAGAAACAAGCTTTTAGAGCGATTCGAATGATATTTTTTCCTTTTCAGTCTCATACAACGCGACTTTAAAGTCATCCCTCTCTTCGAATACAATCTTTCAGCTCTCGTTCAAAAAAGGGAAGAAAGACAATTGAGAACCCTTTCAAGTGATATGACTTATTTCGAATGTAATTCTCTTGCATTTACAATAAAGACAAAGAATAAAGAACAAATTGAACATCAGAAAAACGAGAGAGATATCTTTTCAGTGTATCAAAATTGATCCGACATTCGAATTTCGGTGTCTCCTGCATCGTCTCGATCTTCATATTTGTTTCAGCTAGTACTTCTTTCACACGAGCATTTGATTCGAACTATTCAATGCGCCTGATATCATTTCCCGCTTCATTCTGTCGGTCTTCACTTTTTCTTTTTCTTTTTGCGTCACTCTCATGCAAGCGCTTGTTTGCATCATTCGTACAAATGACCTCTCAACATGTAAATTGCCCATACCGTCTCATCATTCGCGCTATGTCCGCACTGTGTAACCTTTACGTCTAGTCTAATCTTGCATGTGCGTCTCTTAATACTGTCTGCGTTTCAAACAGTTTTTTTTTTTTCCAAATACTTGGAAACCTGTCTCTGTTCCTTCCAAGAATTTTCAAACAAAACCTTTTCAATAGTTGAACCATTCAAAGTTGTTGCAGAAATAGATGTCGAATGGCTTATGAAGACAAAACTCACGCCATTCATGCGGGAATGGACGCCGTTGCAAGCATGTTCAATTTTCAAACTAACAGCCAATCATTCGAATCTCTCAGAATTCTAGCAACCTCATTCATAAGTAACCAAACCCAATGTTCTCAGTCTATATTGAATCTCGGCTTCATCTCATTCAATAGGGTCATGAGTCTAGTTTCAGGGGCACTATGAGCTATTACCGCAGTTCGCAAGAACAGGCACATCTCCAAACATTCCACCGAAGCAGGATATGATTTTAGGTCCAATGCATGTGCGTCCATGTCCAAGACTTCAAAATACGCTAGGAGATGGCATGTGCAGACCAGAATAACATAGATAAGTACATTTGTTAGCCAAAACAGCAAGAAACCGGACAAAAAGGCTACCCATTCTCATCCTCTCAGCACAAAAATCTTTCCTGAAACATCCCGGTTACACAAATTGCCGTATGACAAAGCCAAATTGCAACATGGACGACAAAAAGCTTCCCCCAGCAATCCAAAGTTGCCATGCTGCCAACCATATTGCAATCATCTACAAAAAGTGAAAGTTGCGGAATATCCTGTCAGCTTCAATAACTTAAACCTGACTATCCTGTGTAGAGCTTGTGAATTTGGTCTTCCAAGTACAAGAAAAGCGGGTCGGTACATGAAGCTCAGCTTTTATCTACAGTTCCTGATTGGATAATATTACAAATCGAGGTTTTCTGTTCTCTTGTTAAAGAAGAAAACCATTTTTGCGACAGCAGAGGCAGGGGCAGACTGATTCACACTCGCATTACCCCGTACAATATTCTCAAAATCTAGGGAGACAAGCCGAACCAGAGCAGTTGCGATAGCAGCCTGAGTAGAGAAGCCCATGTTCAAGGTGGTGGCTTGTCGGAGAAAGCTATACAAGGAACACCTCAAACTTTGGACTCCATCATCCTCAAAGCCACCAGCTTTAACTCCAATCCTGAAATTAGAACAAAACATGGTTAGTGCATATGAAACAAACCATGTAACGTTTCATCTATTAGCATCCTGTTCAAGTCTCAGCCTTCATTTAGTTTTGCAATTGTTTACTCCCGATGTCCATGACACAAGCGCGGCCTTATCCAGCTCTCGCACACTTAACAGCATACGACTATATATCAGCTATGACCATTTCTCTCAATTAATCTACTATGCTTGAAATAAGGTACATGGAACTCTCTCCCCAAAGACATTCAAGGATTGTGTACAAGATCAAATAACAAATAAAGTTGCCTGACATGGATCTACTCAACAAACTTCACATAAACAAGTCTGAAAAAATCTTCTCTCCAAGTATTTGTCAGAAAGACTTGTCCTATGGAATCTCCATAAGTGGCATTTATCAATTGACCACATTTTCCGAACAACGATACCGACCCAAAAGAAATGCAACCTAAAAACATATTATAGCTGAACACCAACATGTAACAAATCATAAATAGCTAGTCTGATCTTTCTGCCTCAATTTTCGTCAGGACTAGACAATATACCTCCAAAAAAGGGGGAAATACAATGTTCTTTTTGTTCGACAAAAACAACTCCGTAACATCTCACCTTCCAAGTAGACCACCAAGAACTATAACAGCTGCAGCAATGCTTTCCGGCACGGGAGATTCAAAAAATTTTAACAGCTGCGGGATGATTTTACTTTGTGTGGACTCCCAGCCCTGCATCATCAGGAAGATGCTTGAATCAAACAGAACTAGGGTGGCTAGATATAATATGTTAGTCATACAGGACAGAGCAGTAGATTCAGCAGAAGGCTTACCGCATTCATTGCAATTAGCTCCACGAAAGAAACTCAATAAAATCAAAGAGATCCTCAGCACTCCTGGTTTGTGATTCAGTAGGGGGACGGGGACCCCATTGTTTCCCCTCTCAGGCAGGATTTCAAAAGCATCAAGCTGAGAACAAAATTTATTTAAAGTATTTCCTGAATTGATTAGTTCCCTTGTGACAGGTTGCAGTCTTCCACAAAGAGCAATCTTTTGAAGCCTCTCTAACACGAGCGCTATGACTCCATCCACAGAAGTTGCTCCGACACTGAATGGGCAGCTGGTGCGCGAAGGGACTACAGTCCCTACCTCCCCCATCAAGAAGGGGACATTGAGAACCCACCAACAAATTAGATTGCTCAAGAAGCATGACCACTGACTTCAAGACACTCATCAGCAAACTATACCTGCTTGATGTAAGATATTCGCTTCCACATAAATAAGCAAACACATGAAGAATGCTAAGGACCAATAAAGGATCAGATCTATTTTTATGACAAATCTTGTAGGAAGCTTCACATGAAAAACCAATCTTATTGTCCACCACACATATCGATGCAAAAACAATACTGCCAGCCAACAACAGATCCCTTGATGCAGTTCCTGATGACAGGAGACCACCAACGCTGTTCAAATCCATTTCCACGGTTCTATCAGCTGAGATTGAAGAGGTAGAAGGTACACCATTACTGAAAATTATCTTTCTGTGAACAAGGAAATCCTCAAAGAGACAAAAAAGTCCATCAACTTGACAAAACTCCATAGATAGTCGCCTTGCCTCCACGTTTGACATAACTGTTTCCGCAAACAAACATACCAAACAAAATCAAATTTACATTTAGCATAACAAATGTAACAAAAATTTACTTCCACAGTTATCATATTTGACATCATGGAGTACATTCAATAAGCACACGAAGAGGACTCACCAGACTTTATATGCTCAGCAAATGAATCTACCAAATTGAAAAAATCTTTGTCAAATGAGTTCCCAAATGTTCCTGATGCCACAACAGAGTAGTTGACCAGCAATAATGAAAACAGCACACAGACCCTCTCCCTGAAATAAGTACAAAAAAAGAAATTAAATCATTCAGTGAGATTTTCTCAAGTAGATACAGCGAACAACTATTAAAGAGCAAGTAATTATAATAAAAGCAGGTGTAAAATGCAGAACAAACAAGAAGTGTCAGTGCATGGAACCACGTTAGAACATTTTAACAGGCACAACATGAAGATATTTGTTTTTCTCTGTTTCTCAAAACTGCTACTTTCCAGAGAGGATCAACATAAGTACATGGAAGCAGAACAGTAACTCACTTCTGCAGCAGATTTTCTTCCTTCCTCAGTTCAATCAGAAATTTGTGCAACATTCGGCATGGGTGCGATAGCGAAGAACTCTGAACAACACAACTGTCGATTGCAAGAATTATCCTATATATGCTTTCAATTTCCTTAACATCCGAAGTGACAACACAATATTTAGGGAGAGCATCGTGTGGGGATCCGTGTTGACTGTCAAATGACTATTTACCCCTATCTCCTGAAACAATAAATCTCAATCTGTTTGAATTGACTCTCCCTTCTCCCACACCAAGACAGCAGTAAGTTGATGTATTCTCGTTCTCATGCACTACTCCATGGATCAAATCTTTCTCTTCCCTATCAGAAGATTCAGTGATGTCGAAGTCCATCTCAGGAAGCGCTGGAGGAACAAGCCCGCCAATCGCTCTCCTGTAGCGCTGCTCATCAGTTGGATCATCCAACTCCAGCAATTTCATATAACTGCCATCCACGGTATCAAAGATTTCAACTCCATCATTGTTGCAGCCAAAAGAACCACCAACAACCTCCCTTGGTACAAAGCAGACTCCTCCATTTAATTCACTGGGAACCCATCCACCGATTTTTGCTTCAGTGGGAATTTCAGATCCACAGTTATTTTTGTTCTGCAGTATCGTATTGCCATGTCGTAGTCCCTTTCCGATGTCCTTTCCATGAAAAACCTTTCTGCTCTTCCGCCCACTCTCATGCTCTACTTGTTTACTATCAAGCATATATCCAGCATCATTCAAGGGTTCATCCGTTTCTTGACTCTCAATACCATGCAAAAGAGTAAGGTCCTGTTCCATCTGGGGATGCATCTTCCTACTTCTTGCACTCGTATGATCAACCGATTCAATCACATCAAGCAGGTCCTTCCTCTTCTGTCCGCATACTTTTGATCCATGAAGACCCACATGAGGACTTTTCGCACTATCGTCACAAACCTCAGGAAATTTTTCATTGGCCCTGACTTTGGTATCTCCATCGGATAGGCTCAAAACAGCTCTTTGCTGATTCAAGTTATCTTCCCTCAGTTTTGCTGATGAAGCACCAAAATATATCCTGTCCTGTGATCCCACCAACTCTCTATCAGAAAAAGATGTCATAGCAGAATTTATGGCAGAACGCTGTAATTTTTTTCTGTTAGAGCCTCTAGGCGGAAGCTCCAATTTAGAATCAGTACCTGATACAAAATCAGTAGAACTGCCTTTGGATGTAGGAGGCCCAACTCCTCAGTGCGGAAGCTGCCTCAAATCATCACAAGTGGCAATGGATATACAGCTAGGCTTGAAAATTGCATTGTCGCTTTGACAACATGCATGAAACAATTCTGGGACACGCAAATTTTGCCTCCTTCCAGTTGTACTGGTGGTTCTCGCATTCTACAGAGTTCATCAAACCATCAGGTAAGCAAACCAGAAAACAAAGGTAGTCCACCCTTAGATGATGTTTGCAGACAAACTAGAAGTAATTTCCAACTAAACAAGAGTTCAAAAAGAACCAGGAATACGCCTCATCAGCAAAATAAAAAATTACAGTATCCTTACACATGAGAAATAAAACCATCAACTTCTGGGAGTTTCACTACATATGAACTGGAGGAGAATGTACATATGAGGAAGAAAACAGAGCATGAAAAACAGTGGGATTTATAAAACCCATATATCTCGATCGGAAAAGAACCAATAGAAAAAGAAAGAATCGGAATTGAATAAAAAAACCCAATTTTAAGAACTCCTAATGAAGATAATGGTTCCCTCAATTAGTGGCAAGTGTGTCACGTTATCTGATGCATCTGAGACACACTGATGCCCAAACCCACCAGGAAAATAAGATGTAAAGAGACTGCAATTTTTGCTGAAGATCAAAGGTTTCCAACGTCAAGTCTGAATTAATAGAACAGGGCCAAAACTTTTGCATAATCTTCAAAAGAAATGTAACACACTACTGATCAAACATGCCTTCACTTTTTCAATCACTACTATAATTTCATAGCATCAGAGTTTATATCTTTCAGATTCAAGGTTGTTGTGGTTTTTTCTCCAAATTAAATCAGACCAGACTACAGGGGAGAAGTGAAGTGAAAGCAATGATGGATTACGCATTGTCCCTGACCACAACATACAATTTTCAATGCCTCGTATATTTGTAGTACTATAACATCATAGAAGCTGTTAATATTAGTTACTTTTCTGCCGCGTATACTCATATCACGGAGTTGTCCACATCACTATTGCTTACCTCCTTCACACATGCACAAGACTAAAACCAGTCCTAATGACGTTACATTAGGAAACACACCTTTTCATGCTCGGGGATACATCCACAGCTGGGTGAGAAACAGCTGCCTAGTTCATTAAGGCGATGTGAAAATTCCCTAAACTCCATCTTTATACGACGGATTTCTTGCATTAGAAGATCATTTCGGCATTTTTCCAACCCACCACTTCTTTGGCATGTTTAGCTCTCGTCTTTTCAAGCTTCAATCTTTCTTTCAAAAGCTTCAGTTTGGTATATTCAGCATCCCTCATAAGGAAGGAAGAAGGAGCCTTCAACAGTTCCCCAGATCCATGTTTCTGCTGATCTGACTGGAACTTTCCACTCCTTCGCCTCTTTTTCTCCAACGATTTAGATGATTTACTATCATCTTTGTCATCCAAAGCCTTATTATGCTCTCCAGTTTCACTGTTTCCATTCCACATTTCCAAAGATGTCTTTTTCTTCCTACTTGACTGTCTCTGTTCCTCAACATCAATGGCTCCTTTCTCAGCTGTTAAAATCAGCCCAGCTGTTTTGGAAAGCTCGTCATTCTCAAAAGCCACTTTCTGGTCAGCTCCTGCTACAGGACTGTTACTCATTCTGATAGAAGAAAAAACATCATGAAGCTCTTCCTGCAATTTCTCAATGCGCTTTTTGCCTCCCTCAACTTCGCCAGACAATTTTTTTGCAGGATCTCTCTCTTCCATCAGCTTCCTGTAATTATCTTCAGCTAGCTTTCTTAGATCAGCTGCTTTAGCCTTCTCCAAATTGGCACGCTGCCTCTCTTTCATTGTTCTTTGCTTCTCTAATTCAAGTTCTTTCTTTGTCTCTTCACACCTTAAAGTCTCGGAGACTAATTTTGATCTTGCTTCATCGATTTCTTTTTTCAAGTTCTGCAACTGAAGCCTAGATTCTTCAGCCTTTCTCCGTTCAATAGCAGAGATTTTTCTCTCTTCACCAGCCTTACTTTTCTCAGTTTGCAACATTTTCCAGGCTTCCTCAGCTCTTATTTTCTCGGACTCTGCGTTATTCCTTTCTGAATCTGCCCTAGTTTTCTCCTTCTTTGTAAGTTCCTTAAGACGTTTAATTTCTGCTTCCCCTTTAGAGACCTGAGCCTTAAGCAACTTGATTTGCTCCTTCCCGTCTTGATCATCAGAACGGACGCTTCTCCCCAATGACACTATCTCGGACGTCAAGGCAGCAACTTCAGTCTCCAACGAAACTCTGACAGATACTGCTCTCTCCTTTTCCTCTCTTTCAAGGTATGCACGTGTCTGTTCCGCTTCACATGATGCAAGGAAAAAAGGAGACAGAAGTATACATACTACTTGTCAGTGGCAGCCCCGAATCTGCTCTTCCTTAAGGAATCGAATACCTAAACCCCTCACAAAACAATTTCATCGAGCAAGGTATCGAACCTATGCTTTTGGATTCAACATCAAAACTTGCTCAAAATTTTCAGCTCAGAATCAAAACTTACTCAAATTTTCGACCCCCCCCCCCCCCCCAAAAAAAAAAACAAAAAAAAAAAGGAAAAGAAAAAATAGCATTCAACATAATCTTCTTGTATGATGGAAACAACAGTTTTTCGATTACCTTTCTTGGGATTGAGGCTTTCAGTCTGAACCTTATCGAGCTGTTGCTCGAGAAGCTTCATGGCTTGCCTGAGAGCATTTCGTTTCTCTTCTAACTTCGAGTATCTGGCCTTCCACTGCAAGCGCACAACACCCAAAACTAGTCAGCTCGAACAACTACTGAAACGCACAAAAAAACCTCCACTCTAAAGAACCAAAAAGCCAGAAAACAAGCGCATGTAATGCATCTATAAAAAACTTACTGCTCGCCAACAGATGTTCTCAGGGTCAACCTTCAGTGAAACATCTGCTGCCATTACAGCTACTACCGCCAGCGAAGAGTCACCACTTCAGTCTCGGATCGACACAAGAGGATGCGGTGCATTGGTGAAAAACCCTAAAGCCCTTGCCCTTGCCACTCGCTGTATTCGCTCGCTGGTAGAGAGAAACGAGAGAGCGGTAAAGATTTGAAGAAGAACTGACTGACTCTGTAGTCGTTGAAGGAGGTCTCCTGTGTGTGTAGAACCCTACATTGATAGGCAAGGGCCACCTAATTTTTTTTTTTTTTCACACAAGTGTGGGTTAGCTGGGTGGTAAATTAACCATCTCCTTCCTAATTCTTCTTCTTTCACCTGTGTTGCATTTATTTTCTTATTTCTGATACAAAAATTCTTTTATAGCTATGTTTTCACTTTACTTAATATGTCCTGAATAGTCAACCCACGGCATCATATCTTCAAGGGGAAACGCAATCATTCTCTCATCCATGCAATGACTAGCCTCAACCCAGTTCCAAACAGAAAGTAGTCGAACCTCATTACGTAAAGCTAAATGCAAAGTCTAGTCACCAAGGCGCTCAGTGCAATTTGAAAGTCATTACAAGAACAACAAATGCAAAAACCTTTCGCCCAAATAAACTTAAACAGCGAGCAGTGAAGGATAAGAACCCAAAACCCAAACGGGGAGATGTCGCAGAAGTGCGAGCAGTTAATACAAACATCAACCCGAGATTTAAGTTAATTTGGGCATCAATTGGTCAAACGAAAACCGAAACGGCCCACAAAACCACCAGATCAAGCACAGAATCACAGATATCGACTCCAATAATGAAGCAAATCAGACTAAGATTCACCCAACAAAAGGGACGAAACAGAGAACCTGCAGCTAGAACTATTTCAAGCCCTGCTTCAGCTAAAATGCCACCCCCAAAACCCGAAAAGCCCACAAATGTAGAGAAAAGAGAACTCACATCTGCCGAGAGAGATGGACAAAGCCAAGAGAGATACAAGAGTCTTGGCCAAAGACTGATCGGACGAGAGATGGACGATGGCCTTGCACGAGAACTCTTGTGATGGAGTGGAGACCCGAATGAGAGAGAGAGTATCCGATAGAATGGAAACCCATAAGTAAATAAGCTTATTATTTTTAAGAAAACACTTTTCAAATCATTCATTTTTCGCGAAACAAAGTGAACCTTAACTATACTCTATTCTCGAGGCATCTAGAACAGAGACAGATGCAATATTGTCAAATTAAGTGCAGAGCATATAGGAACATTCCAAATAGTATCTAACAAAAGGAATCAGCATTCCCATTCTTTAGACTACATGAACACATCATGGTGCACGTGCCCGAGGAACATCCATTCATATTGAGGAAGACATTCAACCATATATCGAGGGAACTGTCAGAAGAGAACTCTCATGTGAAGAAAAATGATGCTTGGATTCTACGATGTAAATGCGAAAAGTGCACAGACAGACCTTGAGCAAACAATAAAACAACTGCGGGTTCTCTTATGTACATTGTGTTCAAGAAACATCTCCATAGAGCTCAAAAATGCCTCCAGAAGATGAAAAAATGACTGACTCAGGGTGCCTACTGATCCTATGCCAAGATTGTCAGTTAGAGGTTTAAAGGGGTAAAAGAAAGAATGAACTAGATCTTCTACCAGTAAGGACTATTTCGACCGGTTATTGATCTAAATGTGCTAAGGTCGGTCTTGTCTTCTGTACTGCAGAATCATCGTGATGCACCATCGCATCGAAATCAGTGTGCTAACTCTCTTTTGGCGCTCTTCTTTTTTAGCGCTCGGTGCCCTTTTAAGCCTCCTAAGCTCATTCATAACAAGTCTACTGGCCATGTCGATTTCATTTAGAAGCTTCCTCTGGGGTGGGAGGAACTCTGACATGCCAACACGACTCTGGTTGATAATGTCGCGCAATATGTTCGGCACTTTGCCTATAGAAAGCGGGCAAGGTCTTTCTGCAACTGCTGGACCGGGGTGTATAGAGAAACGTCCTGCCCGAGTGAAGCATGCGTGCGTGGATCAGAAGATTCAGCGATGAAGCAGATAGTCCGGCAACTGCTGAACTGAGCATATTGTGCGATATTATCAACAAGAGTCGAACTGACCCATCTCGAAGGGAACGTGTCTTCGCCGGTAATATTTTCCTTCCGACATCACAAAGAAATTCAGTAGAGAGAGACGAACCGACCCATCTCGAAAGAAATTGAAGCAGTACGAAGACGCCGGACGTCGGACGTCTGGCGACGGGCGAAGGCGTCGAAGATCGATTAAGGAAAGCGATTGACGATTTGCGAAGAGATGAAGCTAGGGTTTGGGCGAAATCGATTTGGACGAGCCATTTCGGGAGAAGATTGAGTTTGTTGAAGATCGATTTGGGGAAAAATGGAGTCTGACGGATCCATCATTAGGAAGCTGGAGGAGGATTGAGAGGAAGAGACAGAAGGAGTGACTTCGGAAATTTTCCCAGTAAGCAATTCTTTCCTTTTTACGAAGGCAAACGACGTCGCTCCCTCGCCGGCAACAATGTCAGCGCTGCAACGCCGGCCGGTGCTGACTTGGAATCCACATAGGCTTTTCATGTTAATTTTGGTCGCATTGACTAAATTGGTATCAATACAAAAAGATTTATGACTAAATTAGTCAAATTAAAAAATTTAGGACTAAATTAATGTCAATTTAACAGGTTTAGTTCTTTTTCGGTATTTTTCTCCACATTTATCTCTAGTCATATAATAATATGCCCTTTTTCTTAGCCTCCATTACCCGGGGATAACATGTATAATATGGCTTTTGTTCCACCTCCATTCTCTACTAATGTAACATGTTAATTTCATTTTAATCCTCATAAGAAATTTAACATTGTGCCGTTTTAGACTTGTAAAAGAAAATATGGTATTTACTCTCGAAATAATTATCGACATGCATGCTCATAATAACTATTTTCTAAACTTGATATGCATGTTTCCTTTATCAAAAGATAGTCGAGATCAACCGTAAAACACCATTATTTTAAAAGCATCCTTTAATCGTTTCTTCTTCCATCTTGCAAGACAAATAATGATGTGCTGGGCTCCATAGTTTACATTGGGTTACAATTATGTCGCTTCTTTGTATTATTAGAGTAGGCAAAAAATGTTTTAATGTGCTTGGCTCCATATTTAACGTCGATGGCTCGTTTGTAGACAGCGACACCATACGGTGTATGCCGGGACGACGCCGGGAGATTGGTTGCTGGTTTTGCCGAGGAGATCCGCACGACTTCGGCTGAACAGATAGAAATCCTCATGCTTAGCTTCTTCAAGGATCAGTCTACAACTACATTGCTTCTCTCGCGGGGTGTCAGATTGCTTTAGAGTGACTTGCGCACTTACCAATCATGATATGTGCTTGTGGGAAGTAGCTCCACTTATGATGGCGTGCCTTAGATTAATGGATCACTATAAGACCTCCTATGTTAAGAGACACTCGTTGGTCGTAATTCTGAAATTACTTGAGCTCTGACATTTCGATCGAATAGAAATTATTGGGGGATTCAGCCACTAATTCCACAAGGCTACGACTTTCAAGAAGTTATTTTTTGCATTTTCTAGCCTTTAAGTTCATGGAAAATAAACTAATCAAGTAAAATATTTTCCATCCATAAAACCTTTGGGGAAAGAATTTTCATTTTTTTTTTAAGAAGGGGAAAACATTTTACCCCCGTCATTTGGCAAATTCGAAATAATAAAATTAAAGGGAAAAATAGAGAGAGACGAGACGCGACGCAACGCAACGCATCTGCTGCCTCAGCTCCGCGTGCACCGCCCTCATGATCAAGTACCTCTCCCTCTCCGCCTGCAGCTCCCTGTATAATATTCACCCACAAGCAACCGTCCTTGCGGTCGGCAAGGAAGACTGGCTGGCCGAGGGTCAGCTTCAGGTCGTGGGAATCGGGGCGACAGGGTAGATGAGGACCGCCCTTATGTTGGGTCTCTATCTCACCGTCGGAGAAGAATCGCGGGAGAGAGCGGCCCGCCGGTGGCGTTCTGCATCGCTTTGGATGGTGCGAAATGGGACTTCTGCAAACCAGAGATGTAGAGAGGAAGAGGGTGGGTTGTCTACAAATTTTCTGGGGTTTGGAGGTGTCGATCTGAGGAGATGAAGCGAACGACTGGGAAGATATGCAGGAGAAGGACACTGACAAATTCCCTTCCACTCCTTCCATTGCACTAAAAAGCAAGGAAAAGTACAACATCAAATCAAAAAACAAGAGGAAGCCTAAGCGATAACAGCATTGTATTTGTTAGTCATTCTAAAGATGTTTACATTTGCTGGAAAATGGAGAAGGGAGCAACTGTTGGATCGAGATGAGCTCTCTCAGTCAGCTAATTGCTCATTTTGCCCAAGAGTTTCAACAGCTCGAGTAGGCTCCTCTATAGACTTCTTCAAATCTCTGATCTCCTTTGTCAACTCACCCACTTCAGATGCATTCTCAGCAGTTGCTTTTTCTTTCCTCCAAGATTTCTCTGTACTCCTTCTCTTCTTTGAAGGCATTTGCTGCACAAGCACAGGCTCCTTTCTCTTCTTGCTTTTACCAGCTTGCTGCTTCCTCTTCTTTTGTAGAACCAGCTTCGTGTGCTCATCATCTCCATCGCCCATCTTCATCACTTCATTTCTCGAGTCCACCCACCCATTCACAGTTGGCTTCTGATTCATCCTGTTCATGGTTTCTCTCCCAATCTCTAAAGCCGCTAGCTTTTCCACCTTCAGTTCATGAGGAACTTCTATACCCTTTCGCTGGAGGATTCTTGTGATGAGTGAGTCGTAGGGTAGCTTCCCTACTTTCCTTTTCACAGTCCTAAGCATGTGGAGGATGATAGTGTGAGGAAGAGAGAATTCAGCGCCTGTGACCATTGCCCAGAGCAGGCGAGCTTCATATCGCGAGACGATGTTTGTGTTTGTAGCTTTGGGCCTAATGCACCGAAACAGGATTTTATGGATTGTTGGGTACAAAACCCTAATCTATAAATTGCGGAAGTATGCCCAATCGTCACACTTGAATCACTGATCGTCAAAATATATCACGAGGACATACCTTAATTGTCACAGATTAAATGCCATTTGCGTTCTTGGAGTTCCTCTCGCGTCAATCCCAAATCAACGAGCGATCAGAGGTATGGAGGAGCGTTCTCAGTTTTTAGTATTCTGAGAGCGACAGATAGAGAGGGTTCAACTGATGAGATGAGAGGAAGACGTCGTCTTTTTTTACGTCTATCCAACCAACGTGATTCTTCACGTTTAATCATGGATAACTGCCAAGGGGGGTGTGGTTGCCTGCATGGGCGCACACCGTAACCCCCGTGGACCCCACATCATTATCCAATATCTCCCACTCGCCCATGTAGGGCAAACAACTCCCACTTGTCCACATAGGACAAAATTCAACTCTTAATATTTTCGCAAAGTTCATATTGGCAAATAACCCGTGCGACCAGCATATTCTGAGAGCTCGTTGTCATACATCCGTTGGGAGTACATGACAGCTCTAAAATCGGACATATTCAAAATATAGATTTTAGTATGCGGTACCCTAGATCGATCAATCACATTTATACATCTCACTAGATCTCATTTAAAAATTAGATACATTATATTCACAATTATGATTATACTAAATAACCATAATTGACCGGTCTGTGAATATAATCCATATGTGACTTAAATTCCAAATCAATCTTCCTCTTTCATCAGACCTCTCAATTTCAGTTCAGCTTGCTTTTCTAGAAATGTCCCTTTAGATCGTATCAATTTCATGACCATAGGCAACACTCTAAGATAGCGAACACTAAATAGAAATCTCGAGAATAACGAAAAGTCATAAGGGTACTAAAAATTGAGGAATTTTATCCTCGAGAGTCTCACACGGCTTAAGAAAGTTGAGATCATAACTTTTGCCAACTCTCATTGGTCGACTATGCATACGTAATATGAAATACGTATTACGGTATTTTCTCCTTCCCCATGGAGCGTATGTCTTTCCAACTTAATACCGTATAGATGATTATTTTGACACACTCAGTGTCTAACTTGAGTTCACGTAATAACTCCAGCCAAGAATTTTCATCAGAACTCTCATCTGGCAATAAAGACAGGTAAAATGAAATATGTGGGCTATTTCATTTTCGGACATTATAAATTTTAAGTCCTCATCTTAATATTTTGTTAAGGCGGCATAAATATTTTAAGCTTGAGCTCTCAACTATCACATAGATAATAAGCTTAAAATTGCCTCATCTCTATTCATCACATAGTGAACAGAGGCGATTACCCGTGTGAGTGGGCTAATCTCTCATCTGTCCGACATACCTTTTTCAATATAATGCAGCAAGCATTAACATGCATAAATATCAAATAGACTTCCATATTGACAAACAACATCATCAATTATTAATTGTTAAGGGAAAATACAAATATTTAGTACATCAATCTCTACGCAGTCCTAGAGTCTTTATATGACGGAAAAAGACATCTCTAGGAATTGGCTTCGTCATAGGATCTGCTAACATATTATGCGTAGATATGTACTGTAAGTTTACTTCCTTTCGTGCCACCATGTCCTTGACATAGTTATACTTATTGTCTATGTGTTTGGTCTTGCCATGGAATTTAGGATCCTTAGTGTAAGCTATTGCTGCCTGACTATCACAATAAACCTTCACTGGGTTTGCAGCATATCTAGTAACACTCAAATGATCCAGAAATCTTCTAAGCCAAACACCTTCTTGTGCTGCCGCTGATAAAGCCACGAACTCGGCTTCCATGGTGGATAACGCTATACACTGCTGTTTCTTACTGCTCCACGATATGGCGCCATTATTCAGTAAGAATACATTTCCAGAAGTGGATTTCCTCTCATCCAAATCTCCTCCCCAGTCAGCATCGGTGTAGCCCTCAAGGTGCAGATCACTTCCTTGGTACTTCAGTGAGTAATCGGCAGTTGCTTTCAGATACCTCAAGATTCTTTTAACGGCAGTCCAATGTGCTTGACCTGGATTGGATTGGTATCTACTGACCAGTCCAACTGCGTAACAAATATCAGGTCTTGTACACATCATAGCATACATGAGACTTCCAATAGCACTGGCATATGGAACGTTTTTCATACGTTCTTGCTCTTGTGGAGTCTTAGGACACATTCTTTGACTCAGTCCTTCACCTTTTGCAATAGGAGTATCAATGGGTTTACAATCTTGCATACGAAATCGTTCAAGGACTTTATTAATATAAGTCTCTTGCGAAAGAGACAGTAACCTTTTCGAACGATCTCTCGAAATCTTAACTCCGAGAATGTACGTAGCCTCGCCCATATCTTTCATTTCAAAATTTGAAGATAGCCAACATTTGACTGTCTTGACAAACTCCATATTGCTTCCAGCAATTAGTATGTCATCAACATATAATGACAAAATCACAAAGTGACCTTTGAATCTTTTGATATACATGCAATTATCTTCATCGATCATCTCAAAATCATATGCCACTATGGCATTATGAAAGCGTATATTCCATTGTCTGGAAGACTGCTTAAGGCCATATATCGACCTCAGAAGTCGACATACCTTTTGTTCTTGGCCTTCTTTAACAAATCCAACGGGTTGTTCCATATAAATTTCTTCTTCTAATTCCCCATTGAGGAAAGCAGTCTTTACATCCATTTGATGTAACTCTAGATCCAAACTAGCCACTATTGCCAGAATAAGGCGAACAGAAGTAATTCGAACCACAGGAGAAAAAGTTTCCTCATAATCAATTCCTTCCTGTTGGTTGTATCCTTTCGCGACAAGGCGAGCCTTATGCCTTTCAATTGAACCATCAGCCTTACGCTTTATTTTGAGAACCCATTTGTTCCCAATGGCTCTTCGTCCTTTTGGAAGATCAACCAGTTCCCAAACTTGGTTTGATCTCATTGACTCCATTGCTTTCATCCATTTTTCTTTATCAGGGCAAGATAGAGCCTCATTTATATTTCTTGGCTCATCCTCTTCTAGTGGAGCGATCATAAAAGCTTCCCCTTCAATTTCAAAACGTCGTCGAGGAATGCTTTTGCGACTTGTTCGCCGTGGAGAAGATTGCACCACCAAAGGTACTTCATTCTCCAATATGTCCCCACTTAGACCAGATAACGGTATTGATTCATCAAGTGGTTGCAATTGAGACTGGTTAGTACAAAATTCCCCACTTCTCACATTGCTCCCACTTGGATCATTATATATCGCAGTTCCATTATCCTGATCTAAGATCTCAAATAGGGAATAATCATCACCTATTTCGCCCTTTCTTGGAAAATCATTCTCTAAGAATGTGACATCTCTTGATTCAAATTCAGTCACGCTTCCGCTTTCCTGTTCACCTATGAACACATATCCTTTAGAGTGTTCCGAGTATCTTATGAAGATACTCTTTCTACCTCTTGGTCCCAATTTTTCATATTTATGAGAGGACTCATGAGTATAGGCAGCACAACCCCAAGGTTTAAGAAAGCTCAAATCAGGTTTTCGACCTGTCCATAACTCATATGGGGTTGAAGAGACTGATTTAGAAGGCACTCGGTTAAGCACATAGGCAGCAGTTAATAAAGCATCACCCCAAAAAGTGATTGGTAAATTAGCTTGCGCCATCATGGACCTAACCATTTCTAATAAGGTTCTGTTTCTTCTTTCAGCTACTCCATTTTGTTGAGGAGTGTATGGAATGGATAACTGTCTATCTATTCCCTTTTCATCACATAAGTATCTAAACTGATCAGATAAATACTCTCGACCTCGATCGGATCTTAAAACTTTTATTTTCTTATCTAACTGATTTTCCACTAAGGTCATAAATTTCTTGAAACAACTTAATGCTTCAGATTTATGAGAAATCAGATAGACATATTCATATCGAGTATAATCGTCAATAAATGTGATGAAATAAACAGCACCGTGCCTTGCTTTCACATTCATTGGACCACAGACGTCAGTATGGACTAATTGCAAAGGAAATTCAGCTCTAGTGCCCTTTCCAAATGGCTTTCGCGTGGTTTTCCCAGCTAGGCAATGCTCACATACAGGCAATTCTACTTTCTCAATATTGCCCAATAAGCCATCTTTGGCCAATCTATTCATTCGTTGTTGGCCAATATGACCAAGCCTTGCATGCCAAACATTCACATCATTTTCACTAGAATTGGAAGATGCAAATAGGGAATAACATACATTAACACTGGTATGTTCAATGTCTAATACAACAAAACCATCCACGAAATAGCCAGAACCATAATAAGTTGTATCTAACAACAAATCCACTCCATTGTTATGAAAATTCATACTAAAACCAAGTTTGATTAAAACTAGCACAGAGATAAGATTTCGACGAATCTCAGGAGCATACAAGACATCGTGTAGGAATAAAGTGCGTCCACCACGCATGATCAGTTGGCAAGTGCCAATTCCTTTCACTTCCACTCTGGAATTATTTCCTACATAGATCCATCTCACTCCACTTGGAATTCGTCGAAATTCCACAAACGCACTTCTATCTCTGGCTACATGGTCTGTGGCACCTGAGTCTACAGTCCACAAAGGATGAGATTCAGTTAAAAATACAGAACTTGATACATAACAAGTATTTTTAAATGTGTTAAGGGTTTCTACCTTCTTCGGCTCGCCACAGTCGCGAGCGAAGTGACCCTTCTTTCCACAATTGTAACATTTCATCCTTGAAATGTTTTTCTTCGCAGGACGCTTCCCTTTACCATGCTTTTCAAACTTCGGTTTCTTTCCAGATGGTTCCACTCCTTTGCCTTTCCACTTTTTGAAACTACCAGGGTGCTTGCGCTTGGAGCCCGAAGCTCCATGTGAGCTAGAACCAGCAAAATACACATCAGTTTGTATTTTAGCCGCTAAAAGGCGGTCCTCTTCCAGCTCAAGATGTCGCATAGCATCTTCGAAGGTCGTGACATTCACATTATGGGTCAAGTTAACCTTCATGTGTTCCCAATTGTTAGGCAAAGAGCGGATCACAGCCTGCACTTGCTGTTCATCAGACAATGTGTGACCAGCATCCTTCAGCTCGCTAATCATGTTCGACATCTTCCTCAGATGTTGTTTCATATTCTGCCCATGTGGCATCTTATATGTATCGAACCTGATTGTAAGCTGCCTCAGCTTAGTGACAGAAGTTTGTCCAAATCGAGCCTTCAAGGCGTCCCACATGTCTTTAGCATTCTCGTGTTGCCTGAATTCTCGCATGATGTCATTATCCATACTGCTCAACAACGTAATGCGAGCAGTTGAGTTCTTTTTCTTCCAGGCAGTGAAGGCTTCCTTGTCCCTTCTATGCTGTGCAGTGTTACCATCCTCTGGTTCAACCATTATCAGGTTAAGAGCTTCCAATGCCTCAAGTTCCTCTAGCACATACTGGATTTTCATACTCCAGATTTCATAATTTTCTCCATTCAATTTCTCACTCTTGTTGAGTTCAGAAACAATGTTCTTTGAAGCCGTTGCCATGGTATCTGAATATTTAGACATTTGCACGAATTTTAAGTCTATTTATATGCAACAAATGCAACTATATTTATGCATTTAGATTATATTGATATATTATTTCAGAAAAGATTCTAAAATCAACGGTTCACTAAGTTCCCCATCATTATCTAGATATTCTAATCTAAAGCATATATCAATACAATCATTCAAACGTGTTCATCAAAAAGTTACTAAAACTTATGAACACTCCCACTAAAAATATATATATGTTTCACATTATCAACAACAGATAATTATGAATTCAATAACAACATATGCCATAACTTTCCTGTACATATTTAAAAATAATAAAAAAAAAAATACTAAAGAAAATCAAGTGTTACAACCCTTTCTGAGGTTTGACGATTGACCCAGGTAATTTCCCTTATATGAGGTAGGGAATCCTCAAGCTCTTTAGGGGGATTTTTAACAAGTTCAGGAGCCCATATTGCTGCCTTAGCAAAACCCCTCTGAGGACCCTTGGCCTTTAGCCAGGTCGCAGTCTGTCTGCTCGATACATTCATCCCTAGTGATGATGTCTTGGTCGCCCCAACCCTAACAAACTTGTGTATGAAATGTAACACAAATTTCTTGTAGGTATACATGTCATTAAGCCACCAAATCTGATTCATCAATCCATGCCACTTTTCAAGTATTGAATCCCTTAGTGCATAAAATGCATCTTCCGAAGACATTACTCGACCAGCCCAAATGGTCTCATTGATCATTTTGTTGACCGCTATCACATGGGTTATAATGTCGCATACATTATCCCATCTGTAATTACGAAGTCGTTCAATCTTCTCGTGAAGAATTTGTATTTGTTCAGGTTATCTCGGCCTTATTGGCGTTAATGAACTTCGTCTTGCCCATATGTCTTTAGGTCCTGGCCATAATGACATTGTTCCTGCAACGAATGCAGAACAAAGTGGATTACTAAAATCCATCAATCATACAATATTTACGAACAAATCGTAATAAGGACAAATAAATACAAGACATTATACAAATCCCAAGATTGAAAGACCTTTTTTTGGGTCAACAGTCAAAGTCAACGGTCAAAGTCAACAGTCAACGGTCACACAGTCAACGGTCAACAATCATTGGGTCTGGTCAACGGGTCAAACCGGGTCGGGTCAGATCCGGAACTAATCCGGTTCGGGCTTGAAATTAAAACGGGCTGGGCTTCCTTTTTTTTTTAAACGGGCTTCGAAATGGACTGGACCGGGCCCATTAGACGCGCGGGCCGAGCTCCACGTGCGTTGTACGTGGCGCGGCCCGCTCGTCCGTCACGTGGCGCGTGGGGCGACGGTTTTCGCCCCCGCCGGCGCGTGTCGGCGCGTGAGCGGCCGTCCGGCCTCCTCCGGCGACCGTCCACCCCCTCAAAATTTTCGTCTCTTCGAGACGAACAGGATGGTATATTCACACTTCAATTTTGACAAACAAAAAATTGCTAAAAAAGTGATGAACTAATTCGGTCTCGAGGGACTCCGCCCGCCGCGGCGCGTGTCGCGCGTGCGGTGGTTCCCGGCGTCTCCTCGGGGCCGTCGACCACTCAAATTCATTGTCTCGACGAGCCCGTTCTAATGGTATGTTCAAAACACATTTTTGACAAATCAAACTCAGAATATCACGCATGAACAGTATACGCAATTAGGGCTTATCATGCGAAATTAACATAAAAAAAAATCAGGAATCAAGTAACACGGCTCTGATACCAATGTTGGGTACAAAACCCTAATCTATAAATTGCGGAAGTATGCCCAATCGTCACACTTGAATCACTGATCGTCAAAATATATCACGAGGACATACCTTAATTGTCACAGATTAAATGCCCTTTGCGTTCTTGGAGTTCCTCTCGCGTCAATCCCAAATCAACGAGCGATCAGAGGTATGGAGGAGCGTTCTCAGTTTTTAGTATTCTGAGAGCGACAGACAGAGAGGGTTCAACTGATGAGATGAGAGGAAGACGTCGTCTTTTTTTACGTCTATCCAACCAACGTGATTCTTCACGTTTAATCATGGATAACCGCCAAGGGGGGTGTGGTTGCCCGCATGGGCGCACACCGTAACCCCCGTGGACCCCACATCATTATCCAATATGGATGATATTGAGCTTAAGAGGAAGAAGATTATGGGAGACATGGGTTTTAAAACCTCGGCGGAAGGACGGGTTCTCTGCGATCGCTTCGTAAGCATCGTTGAAGTGGATTGGAATTTCCACAAAACGGTACGAGGATGCAGAGAGAATGGAGGCTAGTTCCTCAGAATTCACAGAGTAATCCTTCTTTCCGAAAGTGAAAACAAACTCATTTGGATTCGGAAAGCGCAAGTTTGATTAGAAATGCGCAACCACATGAGGATAGACCTCCTCATCCAGACAGCAAATGGATTTCAAGTTGAGTTCTTGGCATATCTCAGAGACGAAAATCCCGTGAGACTCGAAATACCCGAAGTCGACGTAACGATTAGGAAGCGCTTCCCCGGGCAAGAAATGCCTTAAAGGCTGCTTCATGGTCAGGGGAATGAAATACAGGAGATTCGAAGGATGAAACCTGAGCGAACCCTCCGGTTGGTTCAAACTCGAAATAGAGGCCATCGTCGTCGTCCTTCCTGCCACCCGTCTTCTTCTTCTTCTTCTTCTTCTTCCCTTCCTTTTTTCGACCCTCGTCCTCTGTTTCTTTCTCGGTTGCCGCCTCTTCTTCAGGCACTTCCGGTGGCGCCGGAGCGGCGCTAGACCTTGCTGCGGTGGCCTCGGCGGATAGGTCGTCCACTCCCGTTGGGTATATGTGGGTGGGTTCAGTGGGAGATTTTGAAGGAAAGTTGGCAAGAAAGGGTCCTGGAGCATCTTTGTGGGGACTTGAAGGTTTTTACCAAGGACAAAGAGAAAAAAATAATAATAATAAAAAAAGATGGTAGAATGAAGACAAAGTTCATCTTAAGTAAAGTCCAGCACATTTTGAGGGCTTTTTTCCAAAATAATTTTTTTTAAAAAAATATTTACCAAAATAATAATAATAAAAAATAATTATCCAATTGGGTGCCAATCGGCAATGGGCTTGCCGATTGGGGCCCAACTCAATTTTTTAAAATAATAATTATTTATTTTTAATTTATATTTTTTTTATAAATGTTGTAATTAAATAATAAATGATATTGGAATTACGTAAACTTTGAGGAAAAAAAAGACAAGCACTACATAATTCATATTCCACCATTCAAATTTACTTTTAATTTATATTTTTTATAAAAGTTTTAATTAAATAATAAATTATATTGAAATTACGTAAACTTTGAGGAAAAAAAAAAAGACAAGCACTACATAATTCATATTCCCTCCACCATTCATATTTACTTTTAATTTATATTTTTTTATAAAAGTATCAATTAAATAATAAATGATATTGGAATTACGTAAACTTTGAGGACAAAAAAAAGACAAGCACTACATAATTCATATTACACCATTCAAATTTACTTTTAATTTATATTTTTTTTATAAAAGTTTTAATTAAATAATAAATTATATTGAAATTACGTAAACTTTGAGGGAAAAAAAAGACAAGCACAACATAATTCATATTCCACCATTTAAATTTATTTGTAATTTATATTTTTTATAAAAGATCAATTAAATAATAAATTATATTAAAATGACGTAACTTTGAGGAAAAAAAGACAAGCACAACATAATTCATATTCCACCATTTAAATTTATTTTTAATTTATATTTTTATAAAAGTTTTAATTAAATAATAAATGAAATTGGAATTACGTAAACTTTGAGGAAAAAAAAGACAAGCACTACATAATTCATATTACACCATTCAAATTCACTTTTAATTTATATTTTTTTTATAAAAGTTTTAATTAAATAATAAATGATATTGGAATTACGTAAACTATGTGGAAAAAAAAACAAGCACTGCACAATTCATATTCCACCATTAAAATTTACTTTTAATTTATTTTTTTATAAAATTAATTATTAAATAATAAATTATATTGAAATTACGTAACTTTGAGGAAAAAAAGACAAGCACTACATAATTCATATTCCACCATTGAAATTTACTTTTAACAATTAGTGAATTTTCAGATTTTTCTCCACTTACATTTTTGCCCTCAAATTTTTTGAATTTTCCTAGATTACATCATGGGACACGCGAGTGTGTCCGACACGCAAAAAAATATCAACATCACGTGTCCGTGTAACATAACAGAGACGTCGATGCTAGCCTCTCGTGGTTAGGAAATTAACGCAAGTATCCACCATTAAAATTTGGGCAATTTTCAAAATTCAAATTTTTAAAAAATAATTTATAAAAATAGCATAAAAAAATCAAATTGAATACCGCTCGACATATGGGCCGCCCTAGGCGGTCCATATGCCGAGCGAGAGCCGAGCGGCCCCCATCGGCCTATGGGCCGCCGAGAGCGGCCCATTTG